>OU744297.1:3250000-5750000 GCA_916610205.1 Griposia aprilina | reverse complement strand
CTGCAGAAATAAAAATGAAATAAATCATAAGAATCCTTATTAATAAAATTAAAAGGGCTAAAGGAGTAACTACATTCATTCAGCTCCATTCGCGTTTCGCTGGACGATTTTCGTCATTTCTACACACTGTACACAATTAATGTAAATGTTAATAATTAATGTTAATTTTAATGTAAGTCTGTACACCGTCGTTAGCATGAGCATGATAAAAACACACTTGTCCTAATTTTTTGCCTGTTTACCGCGAAAAGACTAAAGTTAGACGCGGAAAGCTGAACCGATGCGTACGCATCTCCATACAAAATCGTTGTTTTCTTTGAACAAAAGCTGAACAGAGCTGAATAAGTGTGGTTAGTTCTTAAGGCGTGCTACACACTTGGTCGGGTCGGCTTTAATCGGTACAGCCAAGCACGGCGGCAAAGTCAAATATATGTATGTAGTATTGAGGGCTAGACCTATGACCGGTGGAGCAGGCGAGTCCTGGAGAGGAGAACGCGTATCGGCAAGCGTAGCGTGTGCTGCCCCCCAGCTAGATGGACCGATGACCTTAAGAAGATCGGTGGGGCAGATTGGATGCGGAAGGCGGAGGACAGGGTGTTGTGGCGCAGCAAGGGAGAGGCCTATCCCAGCAGTGGACTGCGATAGGCTGAGTTGATTGATTGAGGGCTATAGCGCTTGAATTTATATTTATTAAAACGTTATGCACAAGGAAAAACAACCGTACAAAGGCTGACTTAACGCCTTACGCATTTTCTACCGGTCTACCTTAGGGTGATGCAGAGAAAAAACATAGTACGCCGCTAGAGGCGCTAGTGTAGAGTGAGGTCTTAAGAAATGTCAAATGTCACTGAACGTCCACTATTTGTGGGATTGTTTATCGCGAATTTTATTAATAATTGTTGTAAAGATTGCGCATGTCACAAGATTATATGTAACAAGCTATCAATTTTAGGAAAATAATGTAAATATTCATTTGAAGTTTTAAAATGTAATAAAATAAACAAGAATCGGTTAAAGGACACTGAACGAGACAAAATAGACGTTTTATTGTTATTATGTCTGGGGGCGTTTTGTGTCCCGCAGTGTTAAGTATATGAACTCATGACCACATTTATTATAGTTTAGTTTTTCATGTTTCTATGTTTGTGTTTCCTTTAGTTTGTAATCTTTGATTAATACTTTTACTTTCTTTCTTTTATGGGGACTTAAAATTTATCAAATAAAAGTACTGACAGGACCTTACTCATATCATGATGATGTTACTGATGTCAGCATCACTGACGGGGTCCGATAGGGCCGATGCCTGCCGCATGCCGGGGTCGCGGATTGTTCGAAAGAGTTACCGTGGCCCTGGCCCACAGGCAACTGAAGGAACACGGGTGGGTGTTAGTCCGTAAGAATCTAACACGCCCTTCCGCTCCGCCAAAAGCGGGAGAATTCATTTGATGACTTCCCATCAAAAAAAAAGGACTTACTCGACAGTGGCGCCAACTAGTGAGAACAATAACGATAGCCCTATTGCTTCATGTCCACTTTGTTGTTCAAAAAATACTGCACAATCGAATGAGCTGAACCGAACAAGTGTTTAGCACCCCTAAGTGTAAGTTAGACTCGCGCACTAGGGTTCTGTACCACCAAAACCAACACTTTACCTTCTTATTACTTGCCTTGATACAGGCCATAGTTACTGAACATATTCTATGAAAATTACTAAGTACCTCTTTCATTATTAAATTTAATTTAATAACAAACAGTCTTGTGACATACAGATAAACGGCTTAGGCATAGTAATGGAGATAGGTTACAGAACCTTAAAAAGCAATTATAATTTTATATTCTTAACACATACCTTTTCGATATCTATAAACTGAAACAAAAATTATAACATTGTTAGAAATAAAAAATAAAAAATTAAGAAAGGTACTCACCGAGAGCATTCACTTCACTATGACTATGTGAATCCAAACACAAAAAAGTGCTTGCGAACGAATGTCCGTTGCGTCACAAGTGCTCGCGCAACGAATGTTTTGACGTGAATGCTCGCGATGAGTACAGACCATTAAATAAATCAATAATGCTCATATTCAGCTTAGCACTCATCCGTCATTTGGAAGAGCGTAACTCTTAGGCTGCGTACTCATTTGTGACATTTCAACGGACAATACAGATGCAATATTCCGCGCCATGCATAATTAACAAGTTTTGGATCAACAAACTCATTGTCACAAAGTTCAAATTCCATTGCAACTCATATTTTTAGGATCTTTTTATCACAAATAGTCACTCAAAAATCAACTAAGAATACATACATAACTCTAAAGTAGACAGTTGAGTAAGTAGGCAATGAAATGTAAATTATACGAGACTAGCTGACCCGACAGACGTTGTCCTGTCTTAACTATGAATGTCATATGTCGTTTAGTTTTAGTTTTGACTATTGACTAAAACTATCGACTCATTTATCAACCGACCCATCTGTGTTAAACGATATTTGCAGCGCGCATTCTGTTAATCGCTGACAGTTATTTCAAACAACTGACAGTTATGTAAAATTAATATTGGCGTTAAGTTTTCTTAAATTTTGTAACGTTCCGATCAGCTTCCTTATTTTTTTATTTCATAAGATCCTTCTCCTGACAATAACGAACACAACAAAAAAAAAAAAAAATGTGAAATCGGTCCAGCCGTTCACGCGTGATGGCGTGACCAAGGGAAATAGGGATTCATTTTTATATATATAGATTATGAAATGAAATTTATTTATTTGCGAGAATATAGGTACTTACATAATAACATGGTACTTGAAAATAATTTGACTACGAAAAAATAATAAAAATAATAATTATTATAATAATAAACTTTCAGTAGCGCCATCAGGATGGAATTTGGTGTGGACAAATGTGCGGTCATGCATGTAAAGCGAGGGGAGATTGTGGAATCCGTCGGAACCCAACTCTCGGATTCCATAAACCTTAGAGCCCTCTCCGCATCCGAAACCTATAAGTATTTGGGTATGTCGGAAGCGTTGGGCATCAATGGTACTGACATGAAGCAGTCGTTAAAGGATCGCTTCTTTGGCCGCCTGAAAAAAGTATTTAATAGTCTTTTATCAGGTGGAAACAAGGTGCGCGCCTTTAACGGTTGGGTCATGCCGGTTTTGATGTACTCTTTCAGCATACTCAAATGGACTCAGACCGAACTCGACGCCCTGGATAGGAAGGTCCGTACACTGCTGACTGCAAATCGAATGCATCACCCACGATCATCGGTAATGAGGCTGTATATCCCGCGAAAGTGTGGAGGTCGAGGCTTTTTAAATGCTAAGACCCTCCACAATCGCGAGATATGCAGTCTCAGGGAATATTTCTTAGAAGCCGACGTGGGGATGCATCGAGATGTGGTCACAGTGGACAAGGGCCTCACCCCGCTCTCCTTAGCTAAAGAGAACTGGCGCAAGCCAGTAGTGCTTGACACTAATGATCGCATGGAAGTATGGCAGAGTAAGGAGCTTCACGGACGCTTTTTCCGGGCTCTACATGGGCCCGATGTAGACCAACTAGCGTCCGTAGCCTGGCTGCGTTTCGGTGACCTCTTTGGAGAAACCGAAGGTTTTGTCTGTGCAATTATGGACGAAGTTATGATGACGAAGAATTACCGGCGATTTATTGTGAAAGACGGCACGGTTGACATCTGTCGGGCATGCCACCGTCCGGGTGAATCAATCAGACATATTATCTCCGGATGTTCTCGTCTAGCTAACGAAGAGTACTTGCATAGACACAACCTTGTAGCCAGGATTATCCATCAGCAACTTGCTCTGAAATACAGCCTTGTAGAATCGGAAGTGCCATACTACAGGTATGTGCCCGACCCAGTTCTCGAAAATGGACATATCACATTATACTGGGATCGACCCATCATCACTGACAGGACTATTGTTGCCAATAAGCCTGATATAGTGGTGGTGGATCGAATAGAGCGGCGCGCAGTGATCGTTGACATCACGATTCCGCATGACGGGAACCTCGTGAAAGCCGAGAAAGATAAACAAATCAAGTATCTTGACTTGGCTCGCGAGGTTGTCGACATGTGGGACGTGGACTCAGCGATCATTGTGCCGATAGTCGTAACAGCCAATGGCTTAATAGCCAAGAGCCTCGACCAACACCTGAAGAGGCTCTCGTTGGGCAGCTGGATCAAGGGCTTGATTCAGAAGGCGGTACTTCTGGACACGGCTCGCATTGTCAGGAGGTTCCTCTCTCTGGAGCCCTGACCGCCGGTAGCTTGGACCCTGTTCCCGATACCGGTGGGCTACTATTTTTTATATTTTTAAATGCTTTTATATGTTATATATTCTAATGTTTAAAAATATAATTTATATGTATATAATGAAATAAAGGAAATAATAATAATTTGAATAATTGAAGTACGGTCACTAAAAGTGATAAGTAACCAGGGACGTCGGATATCGTTGAAGTTTAACTTACCGTATGGTTTAACGGGTACCATGTGTGACGGTGGCGGTTTAGGTGGTGCGGCTTTCTTGAAGAAGCTACCAGCGCTGATCCTTGAAGTGGGTTCCACTGTGCGATTCTCCAATTTCGGTATGCCTGTGGAAATATTAAAACAACATTTTAATTTGAAACACTTTAAATGCAAACTACATAAACGGCCTATTGATCATTGTTTTTATAGTGTGTAAGAATTTATTGATAAAAAGTTACAAATAAATATGATTACTGAGAAACTGAAACTCAAAGCATTTATTACAAATAAACCAATTACAGGCACTTTAGAATTTTTAAGGGGTCGGTCAGTCAGAAAGATGAAGCTGGTTGCCCATTCCAAAGCGTAGTAGGTACCTATGGAGAAGAACGGGCAAGAAACCTTGGTGGTACGGTAGACTTATGAAAAACTTAACCAAATAGCGCCACAAGATTCTTTGGCGCGAGGCTAAAATCGGAACCAATGCCGCCATCTTTATTTTTCAATACATTTCAGAAAACAATTGCTCAATTTTTACCAGCGTTAACGAAATTCGAGCGCCAAAATATACTTGTAGCAGTGTACTTAGAATCTTATTATATGATGCATATGAAGACGTCAAAAATGTGACGTGTGACATCAATTAACAAGTAACGAATACGCGGCAGGCCCAGAAACAGATGGCAGGACAAGTTGGACTAAGCTCCTTCTTAAAGGATTGGCCCATAATCGCAGCAGACCGGGAAAAGTGGAAAAGGAGGCCTTTGGCCTGCAGTGGGACAACACAGGCTTATAATAATAATAAATAACAAGTAACGAGTAAGGGCTGGCGCACATCTGGCGAGGCGCAGCACAACACACTCGTCACTGCCAAACAAATATGGACCTTGCATCAATTGAAATAAAGTTGAAAATAAATAAATTTCCTTTTTCTCGAGAGTTCTAGGCGGAAATAGGCGCGCGTCACAGGTTATTAATTCGTAACTTTATTTTTAGTCACACAACGTTGATATTTATTTGGCAGTGACAACCACGCCGCGCTGCGCCTCACCAGGTGTGCCCTTAAATGAGACATAGCCAAACGTGATCCAACGTTTTCGTAAGGTAATTATACAGTCAACCTGTCTATGGAAACAATTTGACATTGACAGCGCTAATATATCGTAGCAGTAAAGTCGGTTTTCGTACTCACGGGCGATTTTTATCGCGCACTGGATTTTCAACGCACTGCTCAACGCCTAGAGTTGAAAATCAAGAGCATGATAAAAAAGTCGTCGCGTAAAAAAATACGGGAACTCAGTGTTACCACTGCCGTTAAATGTACGGGACGGGAATGCAGGTGTAATGTGATGTTATGATAAGCTGAAGGAACAATACTTACTTGATCCCGGAATAAGCCCAGCCGACAGAGGAACTTCAACAATTACTGGTGAATCTTTCGATTGCACTCTTTGATTTGGCGTTTGTGGTGCAGAACTAGTCCCTGCATAAATTATTTTCGTTATTAAGAGCACTTACACGGGTCCACTAGCTCCACTCCTTTAAAAACATATTATCTCGTGACTGAGACGGAATTTTGAAAAACGGCTCAATAAGCGACCTCGGTAAGTGTGTCAAGATTTTTCTAATACCTTTTAAATACTTTCATATTGAGACATGAAGCAACAAAATTCGATCTTAACAAAAGCGGCCACATTCATTTAGATCATATTTCACATGATCCTGAATCCCCCTACGTTGATAGTTATAGTCGGTTATTAAAAAAAAAATTGCTGCGCCATACATTTTGACCGCGTCGGTATTGCACTTTTCTATGAAACGACAGTTTTTTTTTTTATAACAGACTATAAATTTCTACGCAAGGGGCTTTAGAGTAATGTGCTGAATTTATGGTTTCAGTTAGCGCGTCGACGTTCCCTACCACCCTTTACAAAATATTGCCATTATACTTCAATTTACTTTCTATGTATTTTATTTAGGTATTTTTTTATATTTTTTTACTTTAGGACGAACAGAATTAAGTACCACTAACACCTACTGTGGATCAAAAAGTTGTATTTAAATAAATGTATAACAATAATAAGTCAAATTTAGGAGCGTGTTGTAAGACACCTAGATAAATTACATTTTCAGGAACAGATACCTAATAGAGTATTTAATTCTGGTTTAAAAACTGGCGGGGAGGTAGTTGTTATGGCGGTACTCGGGAGATGCCTTTGGCTATCAGTAAACTCAGTAAACTGTGAATGACAGAGTTGATTGACATAAACAGCGGTCACAATTTTATTTTCAATCTAAGACAATCAATTTGATTTCCCTATCCATTTGAATAAAATAGGACATAATAATTATAACATTGGCATAACGAAATTCAGCATAGTGATCATTACGCATACATGTTTTGCCATAATGTGTATTGCCATAAATTAAACTAACCTAACCATTGCATTATGCCAAAGTACTATTATGCCACAAAACATTATGCTAATAAAAGTTATGCGAAAACGGTTATGCCAAAATATATTAATTTAAGTCAATAATAATAATAATAATGTTTTCTCAATAAGAAAGTTGACTTGTTAAAATAAATATTTAAGTCTACACATAAACCCACTTATTTATACACGTTGCTTAAAGTTAAGTAATGATTAACGTCTGTTTAACCATACATTTTTGACGTTTAAACTTCTCTTAACTATAAGCAACGTTTATAAATATGAGGGTTAGTTTGGCTCCTATAAATCTTCAATATTTTTATGAAATTTCCAATAATTGTAATCATTCTGAAATTAACTTAATTTTCTCTCACATAAAGTTGGTATTTGTTTACATAGAAATAACAACGATTAGAAAAATAGCAGTGGACAATCAGTTCTTACCAGGAACATTCCCAGCTGCATTCCCGTCTGGTTTTATCCAATTAAGCCGCTGTTTCACCATCTCTTGTTGAAGGTTTTTCTTCGTTTTCAAAGTAATGATTGGTTTTTGCATCATTGGTATTGCTGTAAATATAAAGTAATTATCCGTAAATTGAGATATAGCTTTATTTGCTTTAACTACTGGTTACCAATCACTCAATACTTGACAAAAAGTGTAGTGCTAAGCCATTTTGAACCGTATGCGGTGAAACTTTTACTATCAAATTGACCTGCCCTGCAAATGATGGTGTTGTTCTCACAAAAGCGAGTCAGTTTCCAACTGCAGACAAAAATATTTTACATGATTGCTTCATATCCAATAACGAATTGTCATTTCAGTATATTTATCCTTCTGACAGCCTGTCTTACCAAGGGCTATAATGTTGACCAGTAACTGGGCTGTGGAGGTCAAATAGGCAGTCTATTCATGTAAAATATGTATTTAGCTGCATCCGTTTAGATTGGAAGCCGACCCCAACATAGTTGTTAAAAGCCTCAAAAGATTAAACTTGCCTTCTCTTTATATTTATAAAGTAAATAATATTTGTTAAAACAAACATCATTCTTTATGAAATAGCTTTTAAAAGTCAATATAGGAAAGTACATGTTAAAAATAAGTTAGAGCTTAAAGTACCATAAGCAGGTACGGCTTTAAGAGGCGCGTACACGGGTCAACTAGCGCCACTCCTTTAAAAAAATATTATCTCGTGACTGAGAAGGAATTTTGAATAACGGCTCAATAAGCGATCTCGGTAAGCGTGTCAAGATTTTTCTAATACCTTTTATAAACTTTCATATTGAACCACGAAGCAACAAAATTCGATCAAACAAAAGCGGCCACATTCATTTAGATCGTATTTTGTTGCTTCGTGTCTCAATATGAAAGTTTTTAAAAGGTATTAGAAAATTCTAGACACACTTAGTGTCTAGAATTTTGAGGTCGCTTGTTGAGCCGTTATTCAAAAAGAGTCACGAGATAATACTTTTTTAAAGGAGTGGCGCTAGTGGACCTGTGTGCGCCGTCCTATTGAGGAAAATATTTTTTTGTATGACCCAAAGAATATTTAATAAGTTACCTTGCTCAATAATATTAGGTCTTTACCTATGAAATTGCCGTTCTGCAGTACTGGCCATTTCAAATCAAAATAATTTTTGTTTGGCTAAGAATTCTAATTTCAAATTAATTTTATTTTAAAAACATGGATTTTTTTTTCTAAAAGTAGTCATTTCTTTATTGATTAGTGTTACATTTTCATCGCATTTCAATCTTTTTCGTCATCATGGATACGTTAAAAATTCGAGTAATTATGGAATATGAGTACCGTCGTGGCAGCAACGCGGCACAAGCGGCACGCAACATCAACGACGTTTACGGAGCTAACACTACAAACCAACGCACCACCTGTTATTGGTTTGCTCGCTTCCGTTCTGGAAATTTCGACCTGAAAAATGAACCTCGCGGTCGTCCGAAGACTTTGGTCGACAATGACGAATTAAAGGCGATTGTGGAAGCTGATGATACACAATCTACGGCTGAATTAGCAGCAGCTTTCGACGTTAGCGTCAAAACAATATTGGTCCATTTGCGTCAAATTGGCAAGGTAAAAAAGCTTGACAAATGGGTGCCCCACGAACTCAATGATCGCCAGCGCGAAGTACGCGTCGAGACGTGCCTTGCACTGCTCAACAGACACACAAATGAAGGAATTTTGAACCGCATTGTTACCTGCGATGAAAAATGGATTCTGTTTGATAACCGTAAGCGCTCAGCAAGTTGGTTGGATCCTGGTTCAGCACCTAAACAATGCCCTAAACGAAAACTTACCCCTAGAAAAGTGATGGTCACTGTTTGGTGGTCTAGCGCCGGTGTGATTCATCACAGCTTCTTACCAAACGGGGTGAGCATTACTGCAGATGTGTACTGTGAAGAACTGAACACAATGATGGAGAAGCTGGCGCATCTCCAACCAGCATTGGTCAATCGCTCGTCTCCGCTGCTCCTGCACGACAACGCGCGACCTCATACTGCACAGCAGACGGTCTCCAAGTTGCAAGAACTGGGGTTGGAAGCTCTCCGTCATCCGCCCTACTCACCAGACCTTGCGCCTACAGACTACTACTTTTTCCAGAATTTGGATAACTTCTTGGCGGGAAAAAAATTTAATACCCGAGAGGCAGTACAAAATGCCTTTGAAGAATTTGTTGCCTCCCGTCCAGCTGATTTCTTTAAGAAGGGCATCAATAAACTGCCACTGCGATGGCAAAGATGCATTGATTGCATGGGTGATTACTTCGATTAATACAAATAAAAAATTCATGAAAAAAATTCGTTTAAATTTTTTCATACAAAACGGCAATTTCATAGGTAAAGACCTATTAAATCTAAATTAAATCAATTTCAAGCGTAAATGATGTACCTACTATATTAATATAGAAATGTTGTCGACTCTAATAGCAATTATGTGGACTACATCAATTTTTAACATTATTCTTATCAGCAACTTATTCACATTGAAACGCATTTCGTTAATTATTGACATTACTTACAGCAAATTATTAAATTACATGTAAAAAAAAATACATTTCTATTATTGAATCATTATAAAATTTACTTAATAGGGAACATTACGCAAAACTCTGAGTAGGGGGCGGCACTAGCACAAACCGCCATGACGCATCATGTCATATTTATGATAAAGAAAGAAAGAAAAATATTTTATTTGGGACACGCACAGGAAATCCAAACAAAATATATATATATATATTATATTAATATATATAAAAAACAAATATTAGTGAAAACATGTTAAGTTCTAATAGTTTTATTATTATTCATGTATTAAAAAACCTGTACTGTGATATTAAGGCATATAATATTATATAAGTGATTTTTTTTTATTTTCGTTTAGCCTCACGCACTTCAGCCCGTTCTCGCCATTCCTTAGGTTTTATATCTTCCGTTTTGGTCCAGTGAAAAATGGAAGGCATTATTTTCCCTTCTTTAAAATGCGCCTGGTGTTATATACTCCTAAAAATAATAACAAGATTTTAGGTTATGCTCAGAATAAAATGACATTTGGTTGACTTAAGCGATCAAAGTTCAAAAGGTTATTCTTATATTTTTGAAAACCTTACCTGAAAACTTTCCAATTTCAATGAAATCGTCGGTTTTAAAATGTGCTGAACATATCTTTGAGTTTTTTTTTGCTATAAAATCTTTACGTGTTGCCGGTTCCCATAGTTTTCGTACTTTTTTGTCTTTCGGAAATGAACGATACCCGTCATTCTTGCATCCAAATACGCAGCACTAATGCATTATTCTATTAAAATATGCTCTTCCCTATTTTAAACTCAAATTATTATATTTTTGTCATTTTAATCCAATGCTTTGAAGGACTTGTCAAAAAACTGTTTACGGTTTGTGCTAGTGCTGCGCTCTGGCGGCAGAACATTGCAGAAGCCTCTCCATAAATGTATATTTATCGTTTTGTACGCCAAATGGCAAAACATAGAGAAACTATAATATAACAAATTGTAAGATCTTGCAAACTGTTGTAACCTATGCTTACATAGACTTTATATTAAAAAAATAGGATAGGCAGTTAATGATGATGAACTAGCTTTATAAAGCGTGTACTGACTGGACAGGTCCACTCAAATCTGTGTGGTTCATGTCTGAAAATACCATTGCAGACACTAATCTACATGTTCCACACATGATCTGACCAAGATTATGTCTGGATTTTAAGAGACTGTGACCTCTGAGTTTGTTTCGGTGTTTATTTTCAAAGAAGTCGGATAGGAAACAGCGACCTCATCAAGAGTAGTGGTGTTTGCTATTAGATTATGCACCAAGGGGATAAAGCAGTGTGTTATATCGTGGGCGCCGTATGGAATCCCGAGTGTAACGTAGGATTCTAGTGTTAACACCCGACCGGAGCGAGGGAGTTTTGAGTTCAAGAATCCTAAGTGCAGCGAGGGATTCAAGCTTGCCCTAGACGAAGGCACGTTTATCCCCGATGAGGATAATCTACTTTTCACACCATCAACGAGACAATAAAAGCAATACTATGTACTAGAATCGAAGTATTAATTAAAATTACAATTACAGTTAGTAGACCTATTTAAAACAATGAAAATTTAAAGGTAATGTTTGATACATTAGACCAGCGTAACACACTATTAATCAGAATCTGAATCATTTTGAAAGGATATTACTAATACATTGCTTCGTAATTATGTTCGAAAATGGAGGTCAACAAAATCCCATACAACTTTGCCCAAACATGTACCTCGAGGTACAGTACGATTCACGAAAGATGACCACAAATGGCGACCGTCTGCGCACGTACACTCATGAAGAAAAGACTTAAGACAAAATAATATTTTAATGTTGGTTAAATAATTGGTTAATTAATATTTAATAATAATTTCCGCCCGCACCTCACCTCGCACCTCCAAAGGGACCTAAAATATGCCTTCTGCGCCGTGGTCATCTTTCGTGAATCTTACTGTACACGAGCACCAAATCGTAGATAAAAATAGAGGAATTCGAAAATTAGTGTATTTTATCCTTACATAATTTAAAACTACATAATCAATTATTTTATAAGCATGTATAATTGCGTTACATTTGGTTGACACTCGGGTTGAAATTATTTCGTAAATGTCATTCACATGTCATTCCGTTCGTTCGTGAAACGACAGTGGCTGAATCCTACCGCAGACAGCTGTCAACTTGACAGTTTTTTTTTAATAAATAAGGTAGTTGTGCTTATGTCGATGATAGAATGCCAAAATGGAGTACTTTTATTATGACAAAAGTTATTTTATTCTCGTGCCCGGGTAACCAAAAGAAAAATATATAAATGCAATATTATTCAGTGTGATCTAGTGTATTTTATGCCACTAAGTGTAACTCGGTACTTCATTTGGGCAGATTTTGGTGAAATCCTTTGTCTGCTCAACAACGTATATTACGCAATGGATATTGTTGAACTGTCAAAATGAAAGCCATTCCTACTGTTAGTCTGTTACACAATTACTCCGCAGTTGTGGAAAGACAAAGTTATGTTTTTATTCGGTACATTTATTGAAGTGGAAGTAGAGTTTATTTGCGTAATGCTGTTGAGTAAAGTTTCAGAAACTTGCGTCTGCTGAGGATCATTTTGGATCGTGAAAGTTGGTGAAGGTGGTGCTTGAGGCAGCGGGCTAGATGAACATTGTTTAGATGTGGATGGTTGCGATGACAAAAGTATCCAAGGATCAGTTATCGATGGTGTTTTTACTTTGATGTTGTCAATAAAGCGGCAGCTTAATTTATCCTTATTCTGTATAGAATTTTCAATGTAGCCCTCCGCTACTACATCCGATTTCCATCCACTGTGTCTTTTAATCTGGGTCATGTCTGCTCCTGAATCCGCTAATAGAGTAGCCGATGTTCTCCTGAAACAATGGCCCATGTAGAGCTCGGCATTTGTCAATTTCAGGTATTTCGCAATTTCTTCCGGCATGGGGCTTATATTATTTTTGCCAATGTCAATTTTTGACTGGTGCACTTGCCATTATTATGAGCTAAGAAAAATCTGTAGTGTTTATATTAGAGGGGGCGTAGAGCTTGGTACTTTTCGACCATTCTTACGTATTCTCCACGGACTACGAATGACCGTTCTTTCTTTGATTTTGTATCTGGCAAATTTACCAGCAACAAATCTGAATATTTTTCGATTTCTTCGATTTTAATGTTTAAGAATACATTTCAAAGACAAGCGCCATTCACTCAAAAAATCAAGGCCACCTGTAAAAAAAATGGCAGGTAGGTTAGTACGTACATAGGTAAGTTACGTATTTTTATGTATATTCAATCTTATGTATTACAAAGTATACACTTTCTTAGATTTGACTGACACATATAAATGTAATAATAGACATTTAAACCTAAGGACGGTTTACAATAATATTTAACTTGGATAGAGCGCAGAAATCTCGACATTTTGGCTTGTCGAAACATTATGCAGTGCTTCAGTAGATCGCACACAAGCGATCGATGCATGAGCGGGTCGCTAGTATGTATAAGGAAGTATGTTACTATTTTAGTTACTAAAAATTCAATCATTAGGTAGGTACTTACTTTTGTGGCAAGAAAGCTGTGGTCCGGGGCTTCATTTAGAAACGTTTCCACGTTTTGAACCGAGTTTTTTTTTTTTGATTTCTTAGCACGATGTCCTTCCGATTTCCTTTTTAAAAATGCAAGTAATTTGGAGTAGTTGTAATAATTTGAATATTATGTTTAATGCTTATTGTTGACCTGAGCATCGAATAGATGCACCATAGGCTACTTGACTTCTATGTACATGATAAATGATGGAAGTAGACTAAAAGCACTGATTCAGATACAGACCTGACGCCTTTTATAGTTTCCATTTGTAAAAATCGTCATAGGCTTTCCTGTTCGATTCCTTGCAGTTTTATGGGAGTAGATTTTTGGCAATGCCAATGGCTTCGGATTTAATGTTCTCCGGAGTCAAATCACTATCGTCACTCAACATTTTTGTGAAAATTTGTAGTTTATTTTTTGTATAGGAGTAAAGCGATTTGCAGTATTTGCGCCTTTTTTTATTTGTGTTCTATCTTTTTCTATTTGTATTCTACTCTCGGTGGCCAGTTCGATTTCCGAATCATTTATTTTGTTAGTGCAGTTCTCCAATGGTAAATGCATGGGATTAGTATGTACTATGGAAATTGTTTGTATGCGATTTTTACTTGAGGTTCCAATGATTCAAATTCAAATCACATTAATGACCAGCTGATCATAATGAAATTCAGTACAATATTAATGCCCAGCTAGACCCCAAGGCTTTAATAACTTTCTTTAGGTTAGGTTTGCATGACATATAATTTGACATTGTCGAGCAGGTGGTGTGAATAATCATTTGTAATTTAAAGTGAACTTACCGGGTCCCCGATTGGCCCCGTCCATGGTTACAGTAGATACAGATACAGCAGTGGGAGCTTTAGTGGCTTGTCCGGTAACATTAGGTGACCCATCTTGACTCGTTTCTGGGAGTGCAGGTTTCCCACCAATAACTGGAAGAAGTCAACAAACACTTAATTAACGAAATTAATTAAATAGCTTTCGTAAGATCAGATAGTTAAATGTATGATAATCAGCCCCGCAATCGCTTTGATGACTGCAAGGAAGGAAGATTGAAGACGATGCAGTTGTAATATTATCTTTAAACGGTATTAAACAAAATAGTTTTTCATGTCTGTCTGTGTGTGCTTAGTTCTCTGAACTACATAACGGATTTCCAAACAAACGGAACGGAACCATCAATTAGAGACTTCTCTATATGATAGTGAAAACCGCTAAGACCGATAAATCAGGGACGGTTCACATTTTGTCGGGCGCGGGCGATAAAATCGGACAGATTGTGAACCCTGTCGGTAAGTGCAGATTCGTTCACAATTTGATGATTTGACATGGATAGAAAATTAAAACACGAAAACGAAAATTAATACGTTATTTTGTAAACAGTACAGTTCACAATTTATCGACAGTTTACAATCTCGCGAGATAATATTATAAAGTAACGGTGTTCTCAATTTTACGGTGACATATAATAGGTACATATAGGTAATAATAATATGAATTCTCACTCTTGACATGTAATTTTTTTATATTTTTCCCTCAAATTTAAACATTTGTTTTCCCTATTTTTTTAATATTTATACCTTTGTTATTTGAATGCTCACACATGTTATTTTTTTCTTTTCTTTCATCATTCATCATTTATTTTCTCAATTTTAATTTTTATCGTGTTTACACCTAGTTTTATTATGAGCATGCCGTGGTCTCCTGTAATTGAAGGAGCTCACGTAAAAGGACCTATTTTATTATTGTGATCTATATTGTATTTGTGTATCCTTTGTTGGTGATCCCAAATAAATAAATAAATATTATAAATTAAAGTCACTTGTCGTGTCTGTCTGTTTGACCGCATTGTTCTTCTAAATTACGCAACGGATTTTAATGCGGTCTTCATCATAATTAAGATAATTTATTCTGGAAGATTTTGGTGAATTACTATTAAATTCAGTTAAAATAAAGAAGTCTCGATGTCACCCACAGACAGAGAGAGAGAGAGAGAGGGAGAGAGTGAGAGTTCTGCCTACCCCCCTGGGAATAAGGCGTAAGTTTGTGTATGTACTAGCTTTTGCCTGCGGCTTCGCCCGCGTGGATGTCGGAAATTATCGCACGGGAACCCTAAATGTTAATCCAGGTTATAAACTATCTGTGTTCCAAATTCCATTCAAATCCGTTCAGTAGTTTTTGCGTGAAAGAGTAACAAACAAACATACATCCATCCATCCTCACAAACTTTCACATTTATAATATTAGTAGGAAGTAGGATGTAAGTCTCGATGTTTTGTAAAGTCTTAAAAAGTGACCCCTACTTACCGAACTGAAAGACGTTTAACGTCAAAACCATGCGAAGCAGGGTCGCTAGTAATATTATAAGATAGAATCGCGACTGCTGATCATTGGGCCTAGATTTGATTCCCAGCGGGAAAAGTGTTATAAGTTTTTCGATTAGGAATTTCTTGAGTCTAAATTTGTGCCCGGTTGATGGCTAATTGGGAATAGGCTCGCTCCCTTTTACATGGGAGTGACATTAATAGAAAAACGTCGCTGCACACACCTCTACCTAACCTTTCGGGGAATCCAGGCGTGATGTTATGGCAACCAGTCGGTTATCTTTTAAAGTGAAGGCACGTGAGCATATGCGTCAGAAGTTGGCCGAAACATCCCAGCGTTGATTTGCTGGATTCGTTTTCACCTCTACCGATCGTTATTTCTCCTGACAAAGTTTATTTTGTTTGTATGTATTTTTTCTTGTATTTTATAGTTTTTTTCCGATCTATCCCGTATATTGAACCCGCCATGTTTAGTCTCTGCATCACCCTAAGGTTGACTGGTACACATTGCCTGAGGCATTAAGTCCGTCTTTGTAGAGTATTTTGTTACTTGTGCATAAAGTTTTAATCAACAAACAAATAAATATGCTTTATAAGAGAAAAGCGATATTTTATTTTAAACTTTTGAACTTCCTGTATAGACAGAGCGGGATTAGAATGAGGAAACAGGAGGGATTATAATACTAGCGACCCACCCCTGTTTCGCACGCCTTTATCGTTACGTAGTTTAGAAGAACTACGCGGTCATACAGACACGAAAAATTACTTAAATTTAATTATATCTATATAATAAAACTAAAGAGTTTTTTTGTTTGAACGCACTAATCTCTGGAACTTCCAGTCGGATTAGATAAAATCTTTTGCATTTGATAGCCCAATTCTTGAGGAAGGTAATCGGCGTCATGTTCGTGAACGGGCGCCGTCAGTAGGGACTGGTCATTTCTTAGCTGCCACGGCTTATTTTAATTTAATTTTATATTTGAATTGTATTTTTCTTTTTATTACAGACGCTTTTAACGTTCTGCATCATTCTCACATGCATAATTTCAACATGAATGATGTAACCAATATTTTATAACCATATTTTGATTTAAAAGAGTGTCCATGGTATTTCTTGCCCGTTTTTCTCCATAGGTACCTACTACGTTTTGGAATGGGCAACTAGCTTCATCTTTCTGACTGACCGACCCCTGGACAATTCAAAAGTGCGTGTAATTGGTTTATTTGAAATAAATGCTTTGGAGTTTGAGTTTGCTATTAACATCGTTAGTTATCAAAAAAATTACTGCTGTTTCATAGATAAGTGCAATACCTATGCGGTCAAAATGTATGGAACAGCATTTTTTTTAAATAATCGACGAAAATTTTCAACGCGAAATGCCTGCCGGGGTCGCGGATTGTTCGAAAGAGTTACCGTGGCCCTGGCGCACAGGCAACTGAAGGACCACGGGTGGGTTTTAGTCAGTAAGAATCTGACACGCCCTTCCACTCCGCCCAGAGCGGGAGAAGTTATGTAAAGATTTCCTACCCAAAAAAAGGGGGGTTCAGAATCAGGTACTGAATCCATGGTAACAGGTTGCGCGTCGATGTCCCTGCCAACTGCCAACCTGTATTATGACAAAGTATCTCGCACGGCTTGGACTTCGACATGAACATCAGATTATCTCAGTATTGATTAATTAAAAAACAAACTTAACCTTGTCTTTGCTGTCTCGCAGTCGGGTAATAAAACTGCCCAAATGCGTGTCGGGGACCACGTACACACGGCTACACATTAAGCTATACGTTTCCAGTTTACGCAGACCTCGCATTGTATGGAAATCATAAACAATGCGAGATTAACTTATACTGGAAATGTACAGCTTGATGTGTAGCCGTGTGTACAGTCACTCAGTCAGGGGTTCCATAGTTAGGATGAATATTTAAGCATGCAGTGTGATTTATCAGAAATCCGTTTAGAAATAAGTTTGTATTACATAGTATTTCTAGAAAAAACCGTTTAAACTGAAAATATCCCATACCGCAAAAACTATTGACTTAAATAGTACAGTGACTTCGACTTTACTGTCCAAAAGTTCACAACGTTCACACGCCTAAGGCATTGAATATTTTTATACGTCCGTCGGTTACAAGTAGGTAGGGGTAGTGCCACCCCTAATTATTTTATTCGTAACGTCACAACAACATTGTAGAGTGGTGTACGGAATACACATTCTTTCCAATTTTTATCAATACCCGTATAAGTACTTAAAGCAATGAATAATCTTCGAGTAAAATGACCGTGTGGGTGGCATCCGGACGGACGGACAGACGGATATGACTAAATTATAAGGGTACCGTTTTTGCCGTTTGACTACGGAACCCTAAAAGAATTCCCAGTACTTAAAAAAAGTAAGTAAAAAATTCCATTTTTTTTTTCATTAATTATCTGCTTACCTGGGTCATTATCAGAAACTGCTGTTGGGGTTATCAAATTCATATTTAATACACCTTTAGCTTTCTTTTTCTGCGAAACTTTTTGTTGATATTTAAGCCATTTCTTCTTTTGTTGATTCGTGAATCTGAAATTTTTATATAGCTCTACTAAAATAAGTTCCACAATAGGTGGTGACTAAGTAATTATTTTTGACAACCAAACAAAAAAAAATGTTAAATACTGTTGATTTAAGTTTTTGGACTTAGAGGCAACCTGTGCTCAGAACTGCCCAGCAGTGACTGTTGGTCAAGGTGGGTAACCAATAAATTGAACAGGCACAGTCCTGAGAAGGCGGTACGCTGTAGTCCGCGCGCACCTCTCAAGAAGAGCGGCCGGCCGTAAGGTGTCGGCCGCAGAGGGTGACGGGGTCCGCCTGAAAATCAGGCGGGCTAACACCTGCCAGGGGAGTGACACCGTCAGGTTTTAGTCATTAAGAATCTGACAGACCCAGATGTCCATAATGAATTAAAACAAAAAAAAATACAATGTTTCATAACTTACGTTCTCTGTGGTGTTGGATTGGTATTTGGAGTAGGATTAGATGCATTTCCAGAAACCTGCGAAACCACCTGTGCGGTAGTCTCAGCGACACCCTGCACGGTAGTCTGAGCAGCACCCTCCACGGTAGCCTGACCGGCAGCCTGATTTGTAGTCTGAGCCGCACCCGCCGTGAAAGCCTGACCGGAAACTTGACTGGCAGCTTCGTAGGCTTTCTGCGCGGCAAGCTTTGCAGCGAGTCTCTTGGCCTTACCCTTCTTCTTAGCCATTTCTCCAGAACTTTCTTTTACTGTATTTGCTGCTGTATTTGTAGCTTTATTTGCGGCAATTATGGCAGTAGGATTTTTGGGCGGGTCTGTATCAGAATCTTTTGTAATACTAGAAATATGCGGTGAACTACCATCAATTAAATTTACTAGCGTTGGTTCGGGTTGCGACAAAACAGTTACCACATCAAGTACTGGTGTCGTTGCTAGTGGAATGGTTTTCAAATTAGGTGTTGGTTTATCAAGTTCTAGTGGTTTGGTATAATGATATACTATTTTGGGAATATTTTTGTTTGTATAGACTTTCTGTGCCCACAAATGTTTTACAAGATTTTCCTTTTTTTTCTGATTGGAAGTAGTCACTCTAATTAAATTACTGTAAAATAAAACATAATAATTTTTTAATGTTGACCCCAGGTTGAGTAGTGTTTATTTATTGAATCGTTTAAGTAACACACAACTATAAATAATAAAAAGGACAAGAAAGAATAGAGAAACAAAGCCAGTTAACATGCCGCATCATATTTGTTTTATAGGGTTCCATACCCAAAAAGTAAAAACTCACCTCTAGCTAGACAGATAATAACGTACCTACTGTAGGTACTATCTATACAAATAAATAGACCAGGTAAAATAAAAAAAAACCCGCGACACAAAAAAGAGCTGATGACTTAGAAACGGCTGAACCGATTTTGATAAAACAAGTCTAAGAACCACCGCTAGAAAACCTGCTTTCAAATAAAAAAAAACCGCATCCAAATCAGTTCACCCGTTTAAGAGCTACGGTGCTACAGACAGACACATAGCGGTCAAACGTATAACACTTTTTGCGTCGGGGGTTAAACATTTAAGTGTCCGTTTGTAACGTCAAAATAACAGCTTTAAAACAAAAGGCAAATTTTTTTTGTCTGTCTGGCTGTTCCGGCTAATCTCCGAAACTGCGAGACCGATTTTGACGGGACATTCACTGGCAGATAACTGAAGTTTTAAGGAGTAACATAGGCTTCAATTTGTCCTGCTACCATATTCCCGTGGGATAAATTCCGACATCCACGCGGGCGAAGCCGTGGGCCGCAGCTAGTTATGATTAATAAAATGACGGCATTATAAATGATAAATGATTTGATTCCTGTAAGTAGGTTTGTACAAAGACTTTTACACGTCAATCATATTTTTTAAACTAGATGAGGTCGGCATTTCCTATCTGACTACTCTGAGAAGAAAGGCCGAAGCAAACTCAGAGGTCACAGTCTCTTTTTAAAGTCGAGACATAATCTTGGTCAGATCATGTGAAGACCATATAGATTGGTGTCTGAAATGGCCTTGGAACCACACAGATTAAGTGGACCTGTTCAGTTCTTACGTGCATTTGTCAGTAATTGTGCAGCTCAACTCAGAACTTAAGGTGCTCAACGATTCAACGAACAATACCAAAGAAAGGGCATTTGAGTAGGCCAAATAAATTACTCAAACTGCCAGACCATGATTAAAACTGAAATAATGATCCATATAGTCCTCACATTCACAATAATTAAAATACAGTACACAGTAAATATTCAATATAACAAAAAAAATAAAATCAAAATCAACATTCACTATGTAAATTTATTGGAGCAGCTCAATCCCAAGCCTTTTTGGCCTCATTATGTCTTTCACAGCACAATAGGCTTCCTGGCATAGTTTCCACTTTATAAAAGATTTGTCTTGAATGTGGCTAGGAAGTTTATTATAAAACATATTGGTATCTAAATGAGCCACATATTTTCTTATACATAGAATATTTAGATTCGAGATCAGAGATTAGACAGATAGATAGAATACTCTTTATCACCACATCCACCTGTTCCTATAATATTAATATCCTAAGACCATAGTCTGCAAGTGATGATCACTCAGTCAGATCACTATCAAAATAAAATTATCAATATTCGTTTAGCCATCAAATTGGAATCTCAAGAGTTATATTTGTTTTCACATTATCCTACGGACAGGCTATTGTAATGAACCACAGTTAAAGGTCTGTAGGTGTCTGTGTAGGGAAGGCCTTGAATGACGGATCACTTCGCATTTTTGATGACCACAGTAATTACAATTCACGGAGGCCTGTGTCCTAGCAGTGGGAATGTTATATGGCTGATAAATCATGGTCAATTATATTTACAAAAATTGGTCCAGAAATTGAGGAGAGAGGTGTACACAATCTTCATCCTTCTTTTTTTTAATTTAGTTATGAACTAGAACTATGTATTTTTAATATATGTTACCAATAAGATTGATGATAAATTGATAACATATGATTTAAAAAAACCTGTAAGACTTATGTGGGTAGGCAAGCGCTTACTAACCATTAATTACCTACCTTGTTTCAAAAACACTAACTAAAAATGGGGTTATATTATTAACTACAATCATGTAAATTTTACATTAGAAATTTTCTAAATAAGATGAAAGTTAAACTACTAGGGAACTTTGTGGAAACCATGTGGAACCTTTCAAATAAAAATCATTATAATTTCTTTATGGAAAATAGCTTTTGGCTCTATTTACATAATTATGCTAGTCCTAGTAGGATTTCAGCTTGATTATTGACAAATATATACTCACGATTGAGCCATGCCACTCTTATTTTAATACTTACTACTTACTTGTATCAATTATAAGAATTATTTAATGGCCTAATTTAATTATTTATCGTTTGTTTTCTCATCAGAAAACACAAAGTTGTTTAATGCAAAAACGGTCCAGTGTTTACATTGGGTCTTTGTAACATGGGCATAACAGAAAAAGACACAATTATGCAATGTTTCTTTCAGAAGAGAAAGAGACAGCTAAAGTTTTGATGCATAAAATCTAGAATGTGTTTCGGTAATGTTTCTGACATTGACAGTGACATTGTGTGTGACATTTTTTTTGTTGTTTTATTATTGGCCTTTATAAACTGGCAAATGTCTCTACGCCATAGAGCCTTTTTTAATAAAATAACTACATTTATTTTCCTATTGGGTTGGGGTTTACTGATCAAGACTACTACTTGTATCCTCTACCTATTTAATAATGTTTGAACAAATATTAGATAACCTTGAGCCTTTTGGCTCGCGTCTGAATCGACTCAAGCAGGTATTTAGCAGGAGAATGATGAGGACAGAAGGTACGGTCAGTTCTCACTTGAAAAAGAAAATTATACACCCTACTTAGCAGTTTACTTGGTTATGTGGATGCTCAGTACACTGAGTATACTTTAATAATTTTACAAAAAAAAAGTTGGAATACTTATATACAACTTGTACCTACCTAGGATTATTTCTAGCTAGGTGATTATATTTTAGTAAAGACACATCTTTAATTACCTGCACATTTAGAAAGAAAAGAAAAGAAAGAAAAATAGGTTTATTTGTCACAGAAACACGTGCATACAAAAAAAAAAAATTAGCTCAGGTAACAATTTAATAAAAAGAAACAAACAAACTAGATCTTTAATCACGAGCACAAAACAGAAGTAAGCAGTATTTAGTAAGCAGTAAGTGACAACAATCTACATAATATTCTTAATTTAAAATAATGGATTAAGTAGAACAGTTTTCGATTCATCCCTGTAGTCTCCTCTGTAGTGGGTCGTGTCATCATCAGAGATCGGATATTCGGATGCATATTTACTTATAGTTAATTTTTAGTTATGAAAGTATAGGTAGAAGTGCCATTAAAAAAAAAATGTATAAAAAACCAGGGTTGCCAAGAACACCGGGAATACATAACTAGCCGGGTGTAGGTATATTATGGGAGCGACTTCTAAAAAATATTTATATAAAAAAATACCCCGGCATTCTTGGATTGCATATAACTATTCAGATGCATATTTATTTATTTAAAATTAATGTTTAACCCTCGATGCAAATATGTGTATGTAGGATGTACCGTGTAAGAGGAGGGGTGGTGTGTGCTAGTTAAAGTTAAGATTTTTTTTCGCCATTGCAAGCATTCCATGCCTATTCGCCAACATCTCAACTTTAGGTGAATATGAATCCGACTATCCGATCTCTGGTCATCGTGGTGCAACATGTGCATGCGCCTGCAAGGGCAGAAAATGCTTTTTGGAAACTTTGTGCGCCCATACAGGCATGCTTAAAGGATTTTTTTTTGAGGAAACCGGCATGTCCTAGAACCAAATAACTTGCACCCATTAGCCAAATGAGGCGGTCATGATATGACCGCCTAGATGAGATGATATTATGTATCTCCAGCACCCTAACTGCGTGACACACCATCAATCCAGTCTAAATCATTTAGAACGATTTTGCTAATCCATTGCTTCATATGTTCGAAAAATGTGTCTGCTCAACAAAGTAAATAACGCAATGAATGTTGTTGAACTGTCAAATTATTGCAATCCCTACTGTTAGTGCGTTACGCAATTACCGCGCTGGATAGTTTCCAATAGGTTAATCAATTTGCCTAGCTTTTTCTCAACTTTGTTGGGGCGGCTTCCAATTTAAACGGATGTAGCTAAATACGAGTACCAGTATTTTACAAGGAGCGACTGCCTATCTTACCTCCACAACCCAGTTACTGGGACAACACGATATCCCTTGTAAGACTTTTGGGCTTCTGACTACCCGAAACGACTGACAAAGATTAACGAATGACAGCCTGGCTGGAACAACTGTCTCGATATGCAATAGATTGGTCACCCATCCACGAGTCGACCACGGCAGGCATAGCTTAACCTTCGATCGGCCAGTGAGGCTGTTATTATTTGCCACGAGCCCCTATTTTCCATTATTTATTCATAGTTTTCTATCAAAGCATATTAAAAAAGAAGAGCTTCTACGACAAAATACTCCTTCAAACAGGTGCGACACGCGACGCGACACAAAGGCACCGCGCACCGCCTCGCCTGTCGAGCGAGGAGCGGTGCCATTGTGTCGCGCTGTCGCGTCGCACCTGTCTGTGGGAGCCTTAAAGGCTTACACAGGTACCTTTTGTTATCTAATTTTATTTTATAACATGATTTAATCTCACAATATGGCACACCTAAGTACGTCAAGCAATATCATAGCGCATGCACCCGGCTTGAGCGTTACAAAATGCAATATTGCTCGTTAAACCCACTTGACCTGCAGGTCCCGTATACACAGGGTGTTTCATTACTCCAACCTCTGTTATGAACGACAACTTGGAAAAATGTTGAGTAAAAATAAAAAAAAATGTTGAGCAGCGCAGATTAATTTTCCATTTTTAGGGTTCAGTATTAGTTAACAAGCTTATGCTGTGCGACGCCGACGCTGTCTGCCTGTCTGTCTGGCTGGCTAGCCGTCTATGTCCCACACAGCTGCAACTTTTTAACAGTAATAGGTAGCCAGTTGAAATTTCCAATAGAATAGGTACATCTACGTCTACGTGTCTATCATGGCTAATAAAAACCGGCCAAGTGCGAGTCGGACTCGCGCACGAAGGGTTTCGTACCATTATCTATAAAAACGGCAAAAAAAATACGTCTGTTGTATGGGAGCCCCCTTAAATATTTATTTTATTCTGTTTTTTAGTACCTATTTGTTGTTATAGCGGCAACAGAAGTACATCATATAAGAAATTTTCAACTGTCTAACTATCACAGTTCATGGGATACAGCGTGGTGACAGATGGACAGACAGACGGATGGACGGACAGCGGAGTCTTAGTAATAGGGTCCCGTTCCTTTGGGTACGGAACCCTAAAAAAGAAGGTACATAAAGTAGGCTGCAAGTCAATGATAACAAAACCCTCGTATTTTATTAAAAGAGCCAGCTCAAGGTCAAAGTGTTACAACCGACGTGCTGTGGACTGTACCTACTTAAACAATAATAGTTTTCATGGTACCTACACACGGCTACATCTCAAGCTACATATTTCCAGTGTTAGCAGGATCTTGCATTGTATAGGATTTCCGTACAATGAGAGGGCAGCTTATACTGGACTTGTATAGCTTGATAATGTAGCCGTGTGTACGAAACGCAGTGCGCGAGTCCGACTCTCACTTGGCCGGTTTTATATATTGTTTTTAATTAGTGGAAATAGGTTTCAGATTGCACTGTTGAGGTTTCATGGTTGTTTTAGCTTTGATTTGAGCAAAAAGATTGTTTGATGGAGGCGGAAAGATGTAAGAGATTTTATAAGTGGCGAAGAATTTAACTTATTACGGAATTTTAATCTTATTATTTTTTCTCTCTGATCTTTTAATCTTTTTGCCAACGCTATACGTAGGTATATCTTGCTTGTTTTTAATTATCCTCTTTACTAGAACAAGGCTGAGAAAGAATATTTCTGGTAGGTATAGTTGTGGCTTTTTGGCGTGGTATTAGCGGTCATTGCCCTTTCCTTAATATCGCGCCATAGGAACCCAAACAATAACCTATGCATGGTTTTTCCTTATTGGAACATGTTGAAGACCATGATAGATATTGATTCAGGACGGTAACGGACTTGTTAACGGACTTTATTTCAGTTTCTTAGATAAAAAATGCTAGAACATGTAGGTGGGTTAGTGACCGCTATTGCCATGCTAAAACGCGACAGCTAGTAGATAAGTTGGATATTTCTTAAAAAAGGATATTTTTGTAAATCCTGCTGGTTTTTGTCTGTGTCAAATATATTTTAGGTAGACCCTTCTAATTATAAGAATGAATGCTAATGAGATGGTAAGTTTGCTAATTAAGCAATAGGTAGGTTCAGTCAGCCCCAAAAAGATTTACACACGGACAAGGAACCATTTTATTGTGAACAACCTTTGTTCCATAACATTGTATCCACCATATAGGTACAAAACATAAGCAAAAATTTTGTCCCTAAACATCTATACACCCTATGACCAAAACAATGTTCATAGTGATAGTTCCAAAAGAAGGTAAACATGACTGACAACGTCTTACAACTTATATCCAATGACAAGTATTTAACTTCTTATAATAGAAGAACAAGAATATTATTTTTATCCTCTTCATTTCATGCATGACGTCGTTGACGTGTCATTTGTTTTTATATTTTTGATTTGAAATACAAAAACATAGGTAAATCATGAATGTTTGAATATTGCTTAGGTTGTTTAAGGTAGTTCCTCACCGAGTATTTGCGTCTAATTAACATTCCATGATTAGATTTTGAGCATGGCGTTGTAATACTGCGCCAGAGGTGCATTCACTTTTGTAACCGCTTGAACTGTGAGTATTCGTACATGTATCATCGATTCAGGTGTAATGCTCGGTTTTTCGCACTCACTGCTGCAATGTTACGAATTATATGGGAAATAATAATGGTTCCAAATAACAAATTAATCTCCAGCGATCTGTGGCCGACTATTATTCTAATTAACCAGCGTCATAATGAATTACCGACAAAAAACCCAAAACATAAACGAATAAAAATATCCAATTTAACAACAAATAAGAGCATGTCCAAATTACATTTTCTCCTAACAAAAATGGATCTTCGAATAACAAAACTAAACTTCCGAATAGAATACTGAACCTCCAACAAAATTACTAAGTTACCGACAACAGAGGTTTTGTCAAAATAATCATATTTTTACAACTTGCATGAACTGTTTTAATTTATATTGTTGGTTATCAAATTTATGTTTTAACTCTCAATAATGATGAAAATACCTCAACTGTTCGGCCCGCGCGATCAGGTTCGGATCGCGTTCGGCTGTTTTCGGGTGCGAGTTCGAAAGATCCGAGCGCAGTGCGCTTCCAAATTACCGAAAAATTTATACAAAATTAACCGACAACAAATAATAAACTAAATTTCCATAAAAAAACACTAAACTTCCGAAAAAATTACTAAGTTTCCGAAAACATATAACATGTTCCCGAAAATCCTAACCCTAAAGGGTCGACGTCAAGGGCACCCCGAGGTTCGGTTGGTTAGGTTCCGTTAAACCCTTTAGACAGAAATAGGAGCCCCGCGATGCGGGGCTCCGTCGACCTGCTTATTAACCCTAACCCTAGCCGGTATAATAATACAGTATAATAGTAAAATATTGTAGGAAACAAAAGTCTAATTGGTTTTAGATTAAAGCATGAATACGACTGTTCTAACTTCTTAATGCCTGAAATAGGTACCGATATCGAAGCATACCCGTGGTACGTAAAATTCATGATATATGATGCAAGTAAAAGTTATTGTTACAAGTACATTTTTATATTTTTATAAGTTTCTGTATAACCACTCAGAATAATATTTTCAGTATAATGTTACAGTTAAAATAGCACCACAGTTTATGAAATATGAAAGGTAATTTATGAATTAATAGTAGGCAAGTAAAGATAAAAATTACAAAGCATAGTTTTCAGTAGAACGTAATTTATGCTGGTAGATAATTATTATCGCAATGAACAGTCATGTTTATTTTTCGAAGATTTCAGTATCTCATTCGGTCGTTTCGTCATTTTTATTCGGACAAAAGTAGTCGGAAAGTTAGTATTTTAGGCAGTAGATTTAATATTTTGAGTTAGGACAATTCTTTTTTTTTGTCGGAGCTTTTATTACTACCCGAATTATATCATTACAGGTACGCACTGAGAGCTTTCAGCTCGAACTTCAGAATCGTTTCGAGGACCCAGGGAGCTCCGTGGATGATTTTAATGATGGGTTCGTGAAAACTTTCCATACGGTCGGGTCTAAGATCTTCAAGACCCATCGTACATATAGAAACAAGAAGCTCTCTGATCCTACTTTATGGAGGTGAGGCGTGAGATGACCTTGCAGTCTTCAGACGATGCGTTCAAGTACCGGCAGCTTAATATACAGATCTCTAAATTCTTGAAAGTGACCTTAGCCGCTTTAATACAGACCGTATTAAGGACACGATAGAGCGGATTAATGGCTCCAAGGTTGGCTAGAGATCTGTATATTGGGCAGAGCTAGCTTACGAAACTGAAGACCGCTGATGGCAGGATCGTATTCGCTAAACCTGAGCTATTGAGAGAGATCGAGAGGTTCTATGGACAGTTATACACATCAACAAGTAACCCCGTTACGAATCAGGCAAACGACTTATGAGCTAGATTGACGCGACACTATACCGAAGACATCCCGGACGTAACCTTGTACCAGATTAGGATGGCTCGGTTAGTGGGTCGTCTTAGAGCTCTGAAGCAGCTCAAAAACAACAAGGTGATGACCGTATTACGGCGGAACTCCTAAAGGCCAGTGGAAAGCCCGTTATTAAGGCCCTCCAGAAGCTGTTTGATTCCGTGAATTATTCCATGGAACTTGTATGAAAAAAAAAGATTTATTTAGCACAGACTAAAAGGCACACAATATAATATGACGCAGATAAAAAAAAAAAAAAAAGTGTAAACGCGATGTAAGAAATTAGCAGGGAAGTGTGCCTCACGGGTGCGCCAAAAAGGCCCAGTTCAAGAAGAATGCCAGACAACTACTGCCTGACGCTGCTTTTCAAGTGGACCTGAAGTGTGAGGTGACGGATGTAAATCAGTTTTATACTGCAACGTCACGTGTGTATGCTACTTAAGTAAAATAAATTTGTGTAAAAAAAATAGTAACGAATGTGTACTTACATGAATAGTGTGATATTAAATAAAATTGCAAAACAAAACAAAACAACTGATAAATAAATGAGATGGACACATGATAGACCTTCGTTAATATGATTGTATATATAGAAATCCTTCGAAACGAGTCAGAACAAAAACATGTTTTAAACGATGCCAGACTTCCACATTCCAACACATTGTCATATTTTATTAATCCGTGCACTACATCGCACAATACGCAGCAAGCAGCCGTGATACCCACTGTAACGCTAGCAAAGAGTATAATAATAATATGGGAGAACGCTAGCCTAGATGCATTCAATGATGAAGTACTCCAATCTGAACTGTTACATTACACGCAAATGCTCTTGGTGAGTGACTACCTTATGATGTGTTCGTTGGCATGACAATAATAAATTATGTCAGCCTGACGCGTTAAAGTAAATGGCAGTTGTTTATGGTATCAAAGGACATGTTCCAGAAATATATGGAGCCTGGGCTAGCACCATGTACATTATTTGTAAATATATCGCTATTCAATATAATTATTATAGTAACCGTTTTTTAATGTTATTTTTTTATTATTGTACTTCGTTTCAATGTACATTCAAATTAGATTGGTCAAGGAGCGCATAAATAATTATGGTGTATCAGTAATATGAGAAATGTCATTTTGAGAATGACATTTGATTGACGTGTCTATGTAATATCTGCGATAAAAAAACAACACACGAATTCCGAAAATAATTGAGTTTCGTTATAATAATAAAATAAGACTACATGATATCGTACTCGATTGTGGCAGCAATAATAAAATAAGTGCAACCCTAGTGCAACTTGTTATTGTAGAATACCACATACACGACGGAACCCAAATCACAGGTGAATCGGAAACCATATAACAAAGCTGGGGTCAACAGAGAAGCAATCAATCAATGTCCTGAAATGTTAGTACTCGTAGTAAACTGGGTCGCGAAACAAAAACAATCACAAAAAACTCCAAAACACGTCCAATTCAAAGTCAAAGTAAAGAAAGATGTCACTTCACGAAACTTAAAACTGTCAAACTCGTCAAAGGTCATGTGAAACACAACTGTCATGGCTATCCTAAAAATAGGGTTATCATATTAAAAAACTTCCCAAATGATCATTTTTGTACGCCTGTACTTTTCTTCAAATTAATTTGTTAGTATTTTTATGAAAATCCCCTATTTTTATCCTATTTATCAATGTACTGTAATATAGTGGTAGCTCAAAATCAAACATCTCCTTTTCAACTAAATGCTTATTTCTAACACCTCCCCTCGAAGTTGAACTTTTGAATTAAATGAACTTTTAGATTTGTTTACGTCGATAATGAATGATTAGGTACTGTATAGGTATATATTTGTGAGATTTATGTAGATTACCTACCTTGTTTTGGTCATATGGTGTATAGATGTTTTGGGACAAATTTATTATTTATTTTAAAAAAATACATACATCTATCATTACAGGCTTACCTAATACAATATAGTGTAGTTAAAGTAATAATAGCTTACAAGGATTAGATTTACAATTATATTATTATGAAGAACCAAGAGTAATTTTATTTAACAAAATGTGGCCTGTGTGAATTCATTTACATTGTTTTAGTAAAATAAATTGTATCCTTACTATGTTTTGTACTTGTGCGTTGGCTATAATGAGAACAATAATAACATGATGAACAATGGTTGTACACAACAAAATACAATAAAACAACAAAACACAATTTTTGTAGACAATAAAATGGTTCCTAGTCCGTGTATACATATTTTTGGGGCTGACTGGACCTATCACTGTCTGTCTTCCTTAGAATAGTTTGAATTTCGAATAATCCTTGGAACCCTCAGAATAATATGATAACTTTATTAAGACAAGAACAGATTCTATTCAGAAACGACACCGTTTATTTGACCTCAGAACAGAATTGGAAAGATAAATTCCGAAAACAAACTAACCGACCACGGCGACCACCCTGTAGAAACCTGACCTCTGGTCTGCTAAGGTCGTGATCTAATACGTTTATATTTTATTAGCTCTCATCGAAATCATCGCGGTAATAATTAGACAATTTGTTAACAATTCAAAATTATAACATGACGGCTCGGGTCCAGTCGGTGCCAACGAGTGATTAAAACCAGACTTTATCAAGTCACAGAGGATATTTTTCCTTAATTATAAATAAATTCAAATAGCTTTAACATTTGTTTACATAGTGCCTAGCTGTTAACAGTGTCGTTAAATTGTGAAATTGTGTAATGCTGTTCGGCGGTGGTGAAAACTAAGTCTTTGTTTTCCAAATAACTATTGTTATGTAGAATTGTGCATGTATTTGTCATTAACAGGTACTAATTAATCATTGTACCTATGGACTCGAATTTCATTCGGAACTACGATTTCGGTGAAATTAGTGATGAATAAAGTTTATTATTAGCCAATTATAATTAATTTAGACAATGTCAGATTTGTTTTAAATGTAGAGAAATCATAGGCGGCGTGTAGATAATAGTTAGGTTGTTGATTGTGGACCACTAATTATCTCTCATAATAGTAATATTAATAGAAGAGATAATTAGCACCTTGTGTTTAAATAGATAGCTAAGTAGGTATTTGTTTTTTTTTTGGGTATTTGTTTTGTGGTACCTACCTAATGTTAATGGATGAAGAGGGAGAGGAAGGCCAAAGAAAATATGGATGGATTGTGTGAGGAATGCTGTGAAGGAAAAGGGAGTGAAGGATAGCGTGAAGGCTCGTACACACTGGCGCGACGCGACAGCGTGACACAAAGGCACCGCGTGCCACGCGACGACGGGCGGCGCCTTTGTGTCGGACTGTCGCGTCGCGCCTGTGTGTACGAGCCTTTGTGGTTTATAGGGGAGAATGGAAGTATAAAACGTGTTGCACTGACCCCAAGTAACATGGGATTAGGACCAGTGGCGTTCCTTCCATAAAAGCCGGAAAGCCCGGCTTTCCAATAGGTAAATGTGAACCTATCAATAAAAAACATAAACAAACAACACGTCATGCAAATTTGTAAATTAACTAACTCAATCATGCCGCAAGATTTGATACGAATAATGACATACTTACCTGTTTTTTTTTAAATATTGGTGTTTCGGCTTGCCCCCTAGGTACGCCACTGGTTAGGACAGGAAGGTGATGAGGTATTTGTTTTCAAACTTACGCTTCATGGAGTAACTCTTCTTCGGTTAATTAAAAATACTCAAATGTTTTACTTGATTTTTGTTTCTATGGTACTTACACATACCCAACAAATGCCCTTCGTAACATGGCCCGTTGAATAGGATGTGGTATCAAACCCTGTTTTTTTTTTCAATATAACATCGTATATACAGTACAGTTCATCTCTTATAGACTAATGGTATCTTAAATCACACAGACAGACAATTACAAATACCCAGCCATTTACAGGGTGGCAGGGAGATCGACATGCAAAATGTAACCATAAATTCAACACAGAGTCAGAACTCTCTTTGTGAAAGTTTTCGCCAATTAAAAACTTATAAAAAAAAAACCTGTTCCATACATTTTGACCGCGTAGGTATTGCACTTTTCTATGAAACCGGAAGTTTTTTTTTGATATCCTCCGAAAATTTCAAGACGAGGGGGGTTCAGAATTTTAAAAATTTCAATTTTTTTTTAACTGTCATTTTCCCAACCAAAAAAAAGGGGGGGTTCAGAAACATGTTCCGATTAAAGGGTTACAGTTTGCGCGTCGATGTGCCTTCCACCCTGTATGATCAGTCTAAATCTAGATCAGTCAGTGGGGGCCATAGCCCCCCCAAAAAGACCCAGGAATTCCATACTGTCGACTCAACTTTTCGATTCAATTCAGCTCAAAGATCATTCTCCACTCTACGCCGGTTAAAAATATGGCTGAGTACGCGGACAGGGGAGAAGCGGCTTTGCGGACTTGCACTCCTACACATCCACAGGGATGTCCCAGTTGATGTCGATAAAATTATAAATAGGTTTGCCAAAAGCGGCACAAGGCGCGTTAACTTTATTTAAAAAAAATTCAAGCTATTCAAAACTTAATGTTTGTTTACTTGTGATTTTATCTCTAGCTCCCCCCCCAAATGAAATCCTGGATCCACCCCTGTTTAGATGCAGTCTTATCCAGTTTCTATGCTAACTGCATTGTTGGGAAGCCACTTCCATGACTCATTGCTCCTCGCAAAGATTCCTTTGTACACATACAATCTCGTTCATGGTAATACACATCACTTGAACATCGTCTTTATTTCGTAGCAATAAAGGTTTCGTATTCGTAGAGGTATAACTTTTCATAGATCATTGTGACGTTACTGGACTGTGTACAGTTGACATACCGAACAGTTAGTAACGAAAGTCGATAAACGCTTCGGTTTTTTTAAATCATACCTAATTATTGAATTAAATTTTGTTACTTAGAAAAAAACAAGAATTGAGTACGGCAGTTACTCAAATCTGTTTTTTTATAATAATAAAATGAATAGGTACTAATCAAAACAATGCATGAATTACTGAAAAGCGATGTTTCCAATTATTGGGTGAGTGTCATCAATGAATTTAGAGATGAAAATTAAGTTGATAGGTCCCCTTTACCACAATATAAATATAGTCGATTTTCATTGCTGACTGTACACGGTTATTTTGATATTAAAGACATCTTGTTATGGTATTCATTGAGCTATTTGCAATAACAGATTAAAGTAGGTATGGTCGAGTTGTCTTGTGGTTGTCATGGCCGTTAGTTTTTTTTTTTCTGTTTTCAATTATATATAGTTGTTTAGGTGTAGGTACAGTTAAATGAAATATAAGTGCACACGTGCCTATACTTACATTTTTGTAATGCTCGTTTTCTTTAAAGGCTCCTTCAAATGATAAATGATAAATTATTTTATTTCTGTAAGTAGGTTTGTACAAACACTTTTACACGTCAATCATATTTTAAAACTAGACGAGGTCGACTTTTCCTATAAGAGTAGTTACTACTCTGAGAAGGCCGAAACATACTCAGGGGTCACAGGGTCACAATCTCTTTTAAAGTCCAGACATAATCTTCAGACAGGCGGTGTCTTTGTGTCGCCTCGCGTGTCGCGCCTGTTTGAAGGAGCCTTTACTCTACGCGACACCTAATACTGTGGTGTCGCGTAATGTTAGTGAAAACGGCCATAAGTAAAGTATCTTTTGCGATTCTATTTTTATGAATTTGAGTTTCATTTGTTTTAGAATGTCTACTTCGAGTACAGAGCACGGGATGCAGCGTCCGCCGAGGCATTTCCGTGCTCTGTGACATCGAGGGATCGTTAGGCACACAGGGTAGGCAGCAATGTTATTTTGTGTAGCTTTGGAATGATCGGCTATGCTACGTAATTAGTTACGCCGTCAAAATTAAGCTTCAATGACCAAAGCAGGTACGACGAACAATGAACCTTCTCAATTATCAAAATATAGCTGTCTTCATACATACACTCACGACTTTTTGCCATGTGGGTAGGTAGACACTATAAAACGCTAACTACTTAGTTATTAATATTATTCTTTGCCATATTCCTTGTCGAACACAAGAATATTTCATGTAGTGTGCCTTTTGTTCTCCTGTCTGGCAGTAATTTCACCCATTTCTGGACACAGGCCTCTGTTGCTTCGTCATATAGTCCTGACTCATTGATTGATTTTTATTGGGTCCTTGAACCATATACCTATTGGAAATATTACTAAATTGATCAGGACCCAACCGGCGCGCAATGACTAGTGCTGTACGTAAACGAAGCGAAATGAGTAGTGTACTGTGAAATATGCCAACTTTGCCAATTAAGGTATCTTTGCCCTAAAAGCAATTTATAAAAAACTAGCTTTTGTCCGTGACTCAGCTCGCGTTAATTTAGACTTTGACAATCAATTTGGGTTATTATTCAATCATGATTCAAAAGACACGTGGCGCCATCTATTATCATAAAAACGTTATTGTTTTTTTCCTCGGGAACAGTTCTTTTTTCGGGGTGAAAGGTACCCTATTTCCGTTTCTGTACACCTGACAAAGTATATGCAAAATTTCTGGATGATCGGTTCAGTGGTTTAGACGTGAAAAGGTAACAAACAAACTTACTTTCGCATTTATAATATTAGTTAGGAAGTTAAGATTCTAGCGGATTTATAAGCAAACCCGCTAGATTTCCTTATAAATTGCTTTTAGGGCAAAGATACCTTGATTTGCAAAGTTGGCATATTTTACGGTATCTAAGGATAGTAATAGGTGGCATTCCGTAGTTTCTGCCTACCCTCATGGGAAGAAGCCGTGAATTTATATTGTGTAATGTTAATTAATTGATGAAGGAATGGAGGTACCTATGAACTATAATAGTTCTAGATTTTACTACTTCTTGTTAAAACTGATCAAAACGGAATTCTGAGTGTAGGTCTTTGATATTTTATGGTATGATATTAAATGATTAAAGTTTTCAGTCTGTAAATTAAGTTTTGAGTCAGAAAGAACATTCACTTAATCTTTGTATAAAAAAAATTGCTTTTGGAAAAATTAAGTAAGTACTTAAAAATCCACACATAAAGTTCAATACTCAATCATATAATGCATTCCACAATGTGCTTAGGTAGTAAGTTAACATTAGTTGTAGGTACCAATCGTGGACCCTGTCGGGCACAGCAAAATAGAAATTTGAAGGAAGAGGACTTATTTATACATGCAAAAAAAAAACTTATTCTAAGTAAAATTAGTGATAACATTCTATTAATTATTAATTAAATTAATTAAATCTAAATCTAAAGTTCGGATGCGCTTGTCTCACTAGGGATGTATGTGCCTTATAAGGCGTTGCACAGAGGGGATTTCGGATCGGTCTTTTGAGAGGTAACGGTGCTCTCTTCCATGTGCAGATGTAACCACCACCTGATTTTAGTGAGTATCCCCAAAACCCGGGCGCATTTGGAAGGCTTCCCCCAAAAACAAAAAAGGGTAGGTACCTATAACGTCAAATATTTATACCACTATATCAATAATGCGTAGGTACCTACTAGCCATTCTGAAATCAACTTAATTTACACTACAATAAAGTTGTTATATATTTATTTACTTTGGAATAAGATCAATTGGAACAAGGATTTGAAAATGGAATAGGAAGTCAACATTCACTAGAGTCAGAACATGGTCGAACTGCCTAAGTAGGTATTTGTTTCATAATAGATAATACTTAGTCAAATTCTATTCATCTAAATACCTGTCCAATATTCTAGCAACAGTATCATGTGTAAAGAATTTAGAAAATATGAAAATGGCATCTTCTGGGTAAGCTCACTCCATCGTCGACTTTGTCTCTGTCATCTCTGACCTAGACTAGAGTCAAGAGCAAACCCATAAAAAAAAAATATATATTTATGATTCAATGACATGGCTGTTTACAAAATTGCTCTAATTAAAGTGTCAAAGCCAGAAATAAGAAAGCGTAGCGGGAATGTGTAAATTAAATTTCAACAACAGCATTTAGTGACACGGTCTCATGGATAAATTAAAATAACTGTATGATTTTACACACCGTCATTGTGTGCAGAATTTGGAGTGACTCACTAAAGCGTAGGCCACACTGCGAGCAACTTAATTCATTAAACACGCTCTCGGCCTTGTTACAAAATAAGGTTTATCTTTAGATCTTTAAATCATCGAGCCAATTTTGAAATTTGAATCCGACATATTACGACAAAAACTGACGTCAAACCCGAGTCTATGTTGTCAATTTGGTATTAAGAACTTTACAGAGCTCTAAATAGAAGTCAAAATACAATTATTGGCTCGAAGGTTTGGGCTTGGACTAAAGTTAGAGCTCGTTTTGTAATAAGACGGTTTTTAGGTACCTACCTGACCAGCAGCGTGGTAACTGCGATACCTATATAAAATGGCAGGCGATTGCAATGCCTTTCATTTTGACAGTTCCCCACATTCATTGCATTATTTATGATAATGAGTAGAAATTCGTCTGCAATGGTTGTCAAAATGAAAAGCATTACAATCGATTGCCATTTCATATTATCTCGCAGTTCTACTTTAGGAGTCCTCTGATCTGTCTAGAATCCTTATCATGTGTGGCTGTAACTCGTAGGGCCTCGAAATCGATGGCACTGGTAAGTTTATTGTAGGAGATCGTTGAACTAAACAGTATTATCATTTTGGGTGTGCGCTCACGATCAGACAGATTTGGCACCGATTCTATTCTTCAGATTGTTCTCTCCATGTTTTCCATGCCTTTCTTTACCTTTAGTTTTCGTAGCCGAGTTGAATTATCGAAACAATACACACCTACAATAATGTAGGTCGTAAGGCCAGGCCTTATGAGCCGTCATAAGTCCTGTTCAATATTGCAAATGTATAAAGCTAAACGAATTTAGCTTGGTTCGCCGTGTGGCCTAATTTAGCTTATTTATTTATTTACCGTAGCTCGCGGTGAAGCCTACTTTAGCTAAGCTCTCGGTGTAGTCTGTGCATTTTCAATGTTTAAAACTATAATCAGAAGTGGAGAGAGAGAGAGAGAGATAATATTTATTTGCTTAAACATGTGTCATACATACAAGAAAAGACATGCATATAGGATGGTAACAACATTATTAGTTACAGACATGTTTACCACACGATGTGACGTGCAAATGTCGAGAAATATTATTAATTAAAACATTCTCTTAAAATAACAGTAAATTAAGTAGGTAATTAAAGAATAATAATAATATTGTAATAAATTTAAAATAACAAAAAAAAAACAGAAAATAAGAAACAAAAAAAAATTTAATAAGACCTGTAAACAATAATCATGTCAAATCAAATAAGCAACTATGTCAATACAAATGTTTCCTGTAGGAACTCCTTAATGTTATAGTATGCTTGATTTACTAAATATGTCTTAAGTTTTCTTTTCAAGTGTACATTATTTATTAAGCTCCTTCCAAGTTTTAGGCAACTTATTGTAAACAATTGGACCCATATGAAAAACACTTTTGCGCATAATTGCAGTCCTTCAGGGAAGTACACGTAGTTGGGTTTGGTCACGCCTGTTCCTGGAAAATTGATAGATCTGCTGTGCGCGGAAATAATTTAGGATTATTCCTGACAAACATAACAATTTCAAGAATAAATATAGATGGCAATGTTAAAATTAAAATGATAAAAAAAATGTCATCTATCTTTTGGAGGGCACTGAATAAGTATGGTGATCTCGGTCTGACTCTACCTTCGTAGACATTCTAATAATAAGATAGGTATGTTAATCAGGCCAAGAAAATAAAAACTGATTTAAAGTTGTAATGTGGATACAATGAAAAGTACGAGAAAAACGGGGAAAGTAATACTATTACCACAGATTATATAGTAGGTACCTACCTAATGTTAGAATAACAGCCATGTAATGACGACAACCTAGTTATTTACGGCAGTATATAATAGATCAGTAAACAGCATCGATGGTTACCTAAATCGATTCGTTTCAATTACTTACGTTTCACAATCACAAGAATAAAATAAACACCTAATTATTTAACTACCACAGTAAAAAACTTCACGTCTTACATTGTCCTTATCCCACACTAATATTGGCATCAAGTCGAAAAGAGACAACGATATGTCACTATTCGTTTGTTTGTTTTCAATAGATTTCTTTGTTGTTACTACTTTAGAAATTGATCCAGACAATAGTTAAAATCCCATGATCAATATAGGGCCATGGGAAACGCAACACAATGTGTTTTCCCATAAATGTAAGGTACCTACACTGGAGGCTATTCAGTCGTTTCGTATTGAGGAAGCGGTTAGCTGCGCGTGCGCAGAAAAAGTACAAAAAGTTCGGTGGCAAACCCAAGGTGTCATGGCGAAAACGCTGATATGGTAATTCAACTTTTATTTTTGTTTTTATAATTAAAATACTTTTCTTAATTTATTTATAGTTTCATATTTTTTATTTGCATGTTCTGTAGCTTTACATTGCAAGTGATTTCAGAACTTGTTTGACAGAATAATAATATGTGTTTATGTTTGTCTCTTTCACACATTGTCCTTGGCAGGGTAAGTAGAGTTCCAGTTGTGTAACTAAGTGATATAATTATGTATTAATACGAGACGGGCAACCAAAACATAACAGTGGTTTCGAGCTGCGGGGTAAATGATAAATGATTTTATTTCTTTAATTAGGTTTGTTCAAACACTTTTACACGTCAATCGTATTTTTAAAACTAGAAGAGGTCGGCGTTTCCTATCTGACTACTCTGAGAAGAAAGGCCGAAACAAACTCGTAATTGTGTAACACACTAACAGTAGGAATAGCTTTCATTTTGACAGTTCAACAACATTCATTGCGTTTTTCACATTGTTGAGTCGACAATTTTTCGAACATATGAAGCAATGGATTAGCAATAGGCTTCAAAATGATTCAGATTGTGATAGATAGTGTGTTACGTAATTAGGGTGCTGGTTGCTAAACAAAATAAGCAGCTTTTTTCGTACATCCGCCATAAAAGTAGGGGTAGGAAAAAGGAAGGTAGGTACATAATACGCGTTTAATTATCTGTCGCTTAGGACGAGTTCACACTATGTCATAACGATTGTTGCGTACAGCACGCAGGTACGCGATTAGTCGGGTAAATAATGAAACAGTTTAATGTAAAGGTGCCTGAGACCCTGCGTCGGCGACACGACTCATAGATCGCGTAGTGCGCAATTAGATGCGCACTGTATGATGGCAGAAGACGAACTGAATTCGCGGTCGGTCGGATCGCGCGTGTAAAACGCGGGCGAAATGATTTTTGCCAAGCAAATGTGTACTCTACGATTTGCGGTGGTCAGCAAAACGACTTGATAGGTACTTAAAGATGTAAACATGTAGAGTCGCAGCGGCGGCGGGGCCTCAAAGCTTATTTATTATAAAGATACACAAAATAAACGTTATGAAAATGGTTTGGTATTTTCCATACGTACCTAACAACGATTTTGAAGTTAAAACTTCTTTAGTCGCGTTGAGCACTTTTTGCGTGAACAAAAATCATGGAACTCGCGTCATCGTCACCGAACGCTTTCCATGAGCTATATTATATACTGTGTAGGTATATATGTGTACTTTTCGGGTGAACAAAAAGCGTGAAACTCGCGTCATCGTCCGCACGCTTCCCATGAGCGGGTTTACAAGTTACTTAGTTTTCACTTCTATCAGCAGTCCCCAAAGACAGCCCGACTTTTTTTTTAACGTTGGACGATAGTCGCAATTTGCTATCCACTGCGTCGTGAATAACCACTCACCACAGGAAGAAATAAACAAAGAGTTAAATACTGTAAAATATCGCAGACGACAATAATTAATCGTGTCGATTTAAATAGGTAACCACGACACTTTGACTAGGAAAACTAAGTATCTGTCGTCACGAACTCAAGACTTCACGACTCAGTTGCTACACTTGCTCAAATGAGTGTTGATGGGTAATTGATTGTTTTCAATCAATACCTTTCGATATTGGTTAGCAATACGACCGAATCTTAACTTCCTAAAACTTTTATACCGATGAGTGGACCAAGATATAATTGGTAGCGAAAGGTATGATTGGTAGCAAAATTAGGTACAACACCCTAATTACTTAACACAATCACAATCTGAATCATTTTGAAGCCTATTGCTAATCCATTGGTTCATATGTTCTAAAAATTTGCCTGCTCAACAACGTACATAACGCAATGAATGTTGTTGAACTGTCAAAATGAAAGCCATTGCTACTGTTAGTGTGTTACGCAATTACCCCGCTGGTCCACTGGTCCCTAGTTAAAGTAAAAATGAATCACATAAATCTCTTACCGGAGAAAATACAATAAATTATAATTATGTAGGTACCTACGGGAACACTGGTGTACCTATACAAGGTGGTAGGGAGGGGTATTCACGCGCAAACTGTAACCATTTATTCAGCACATGATTCTAAACCCCTTAAGGCGATACCCCGACCAAAACCTTGCCAGAGTGCGTTATTCAGTGGCTATTAACTCATTCACTATGGGTAATAAACTATATCTAAAAGCACATTATTAATGTTCGATATCCTATCATTACATTGCACGTTCTTATTTGTTTTTATGTGTTATAAATACATTTAAAATCTCCTTGTAAAAAAGTGACTAAAATTATTGATTGCATGCATCTTTTGCTAAAGGTGACACTCTATTAATTTGAGAATTACACTAAGGGCTAGATAACTTAAAAATCTAAATAATTCACGTTTTATTTTATTACAAAACACCACTTGTTTTTTTTGTGAATTCTATGATAAATGAGCGTGCGCAGGGAGTGAGACAGAGCGAGACTCAGCGACGGGACAGAAACGGACCGAACGCTCAAGGTCGTTTGGTCGGGGAAGCGCCTTAAGAGGGCGCACACGGGTCTACTAGCGCCACTCCTTTAAAAATGTATTATCTCGTGACTGAGAAGGAATTTTTAAAAACGGCTCAATAAGCGACCTCGGTAAGTGTGTCTAGAATTTTCTAATACCTTTTATAAACTTTCATATTGAGACACGAAGCAACAAAATACGATCTAAATGAATGTGGCCGCTTTTGTTTAGATCGAATTTTGTTGCTACGTGTCTCAATATGAAAGTTTATAAAAGGTATTAGAAAATTCGCACAAATACGCTGTGAATGTGCGCATGAAGACGAGTAGACGTGTCTCAGCACATAACACACACACACACACCCTCACTTCCGACTTCGCCATTGTCTCAAGACGCTACCGAGAGCTCCTGCGCTTACACACACATTCACAGCGTGCTTGTACACTTGGTAAAGTGCGATTCGCTTCGTGAGATAAAAATACTATACTGTAGTTACTTGAAAGATCTATTTAAACAACAGTTTTTATTTTTGTAAACTTCACAGACGTACTGGCATATCTAAGCACGATATACGATAATATGATGTTTGGACTTTAAAGAAGACCATGACCTCTGAGTTCGTTTCAACATTTCTTCTCAGGGATCAGTCAGCTAGGGAATGCCGGAGCCATCTAGTTTAAAAAAAAAAACCCAAATTATTGATGTGTAAAACTACCTTAAAAGATCTACTTACAGAAATAAACATTATTTTATTTAATTTCATTTCGATAAAGCTAATAAAAATCGGACTTTCTCAACTCACACTTCAAGAAGGTAACTACACTAAACCAGCAAGCCTACAACTCAATTTTTTTATTTTTTTTATTTTTTTTTATTAATCCTCTTTATGGACATCTATAGGTAGGTACCAATCTCGTCTGCGGAGTTTCGCTAGCTAATTTAATCTGACCCTGTGTAGAAGAATATTTGATTACTAAAGATTGCTACTACTTAGATAATAATTGGATCCCACGCGCGTAGAGTTAAAACTTGTTTGAGATTCCTACTGTGAATGATATTTATTAATGTTACAAAAAACAAACACGCTTGCAAGTAGGTACTAAGAATGTCTGCATATTAAGGGTCCTTCAAACAGGCGCGACACACGCCGCAAATCGCACGCTACGCAAAGGCACCGCTCGACGTGGACAGGCGAGGCGGTGCCTTTGTGTCGCGTCGCGTGTCGCGCCTGCTTGAAGGAGCCTTTATAATAATACAGGATGGTGGACATGGACGCGAAAACTGTAGCCATGAAGTCAGCGCATGATGAATCCATGGTAACAGGTTACACGTCGATGTCCCTGCAACCTTGTTTACGGTCCATAAAAAATATCGACAAAATTTGATAGCACACTACTGTGTTCTATAAAAGTTTGTCGGTATATCCTTAGTCCTTTTGAATATGAACATCTGACAATAGACAATATAAAAAAAAAAATATCCGGTGTGCCATACAAAAAACCATCAAAAATGTAAATATGAATGAATGAAGAAGGTGAAATGTATGGCACAACGGATATTTTTTTTTTAATCTGCTGTTACACATATGAAACAGCAGATTTTTTGACAGTTGACTTTTGACGTTAGATAAGATAAGAAAATATTTATTTGCTTAAACATGTGTCATACATACAAGAAAAGACATGCATATAGGATGTGACAACATTACTAGGTACAGACATGTTTGCCACATGATGTGACGTGCAAATGTCAAGAAATATTATTAATTAAAACATTCTCTTTAAATAACAGTAAATTAGGTAGGTAATTAAAGAATAATAAATAATAAATTTATTGTAATAAATTTAAAATAACAAAAAAAAAACAGAATATAAAAAATAAAAAAATGTTAATAAGACCTGTAAACAATAATCATGTGAAATCAAATAAGCAACTATGTCAATACAAATGTTTCCTCTAGGAACTTCTTAATGTTATAGTATGGTTGATATACTAAATATGTCTTAAGTTTTCTTTTCAAGTGTACATTATTAAGCTCCTTCCAACTCCACTTCCTTCGTTCGATTCGGTTTAGCACCAAATTTTTTAATTTATTTTATTCAATCGCAATTAGTGCGCCCATTTTATTTAAGAGGCTTACAAGACCTAAAGCGCGGTCACTGTCGGATTGCATAGAAAAGAAAGAGACGCGCGATGACACAACGCTGGTAAATTATTGCAAAATATGAAGCAATTATGGATTTACAAAAAATCTATTCATTGGACTAAAAAATCAAAACACTATTACGTTAGTATGTTACTTGTAGAATAATCTGACAAAAAATCTGAATGTTTGCATGTATGGCTTTTAATCGATAAAAAAAAAATTGTGGTATCTTCGTGATTTTTTTCTATCATATCAAGTAAATTGTATTATGTTTTCAACACACTATCTAACTAGCATATTATATCCAGAAGAATATCATATATTTTTCTGATTTTGGTTACTGCAGTGGATCATATATTTTTAGGCATTATAAATTTGCGTTTAGGTCATGTAGTCCCCTTAAGTAACAAAATATGTAAACCTACTTGAACCTAGTCAAAGAACATTCATTAATCTATGAAATAATTACGAAAACACCTAAATTGTAACAGGCGTTTTCGAGTAATAGCGCTCTTACGGACAGACTAACAAATTAGAACCGTTTTTTTAATGTGTTACGAATTAGTGGCAAGAAATTTGTAACATTTTACATAAAATAATTTATCATTATGACGCACGATAGTAAGCCTACAATTAATGTTAAGTGGAATTGTCTTAATTTATTCTCTTTTACAAAAAGTATGCAGCACTCTGTCATAATGACAAGAGCGCTTTAGGTATACTTATTGCAATAAACTCATTTTAATTATAATTAAAAATACAGGAATTATTATTGCTATGTTTTATAAAGTTAATAAGTACTATCAGCGAACCTGCGACTTTGTATTGACCCATAGGAAATAATAAGTAAAAATAATAATCATGGTTTATATTATTGCATTCATCTAATTAGTGTTATCGAAATACAATGCAACTTAGTATTAAAATTAATAGTGTTTATCTAGGATTTTATTTTCCTTATTGATGTAATTATATATTTCACGTCTGTTCTTCGTGGTACTTTCGTAGTCTGTAAGTACTAATATTGTAAAGGGGTAAACGTGTTTGTATGTAGGGGGTAAGGGGGCGTCCATTAATTACGTGAGGTGATTTAGGCGATTTTATGACCCCTCCCTTTTCCCGTGACGAGATTTCGTGAGATGGCTTAAATCACTCCCCCGCCCCCCCTAATTACACGTGAGATTTATCAGAATACGTATTTTTTGTGTAAATACGTTAATCGGTGCTTTATTGGGTTGGATTTGTAAAAAAAAAACTTGAGAGGTGTCAAGGGACACCCGGATGGAACGAAATTCCATTTAAAAAGAAAAAAAATATCTGGCTTGCTTTCTATGAGAGAGAGAGAGAGAGACAGACAGAGAAACACGCGCACGCCGCACGGCTTACAACTATATCAAAAAGAGTCGTTACAACTTTTGGTCTTACTTTTTCCGTCTAGCCCCCTTTCGCAACGTGCGATAAGGAACTTCGTTTCAAAAAAACATAATTTGCTTTATTATTTTTATTTAAGACTAGTATTTAATACTACTAAGAACATTGTCTAGAATCACAGTGAGAAAAGCGAACAATGAAATACTTAAATAGGAACTACTAAAATTCGTAAAAGAATATTCACTCTTAATTCAGTCCACGGGGACTCAAGTGTGGCCTCTGCAACCAATATGTCCATGTGATTTTCAGTTAAAATCATCTGCTCCGTCAACCACTCTCTGATTTAGCCACTCTAAACCGTTGTGGCTTCAACATGGTAGCTCAGTAACTAGTGAGAAACATGGTCTACCCAGATTTCTCGCAATTATTTACTTAAGGTATTCGCGGAAAAAAAAATTTACGTCATATTTGCCGAGACCCTTCCTTTCTCCCACGTGAGTTTGGGAAAGATACGGCTCGACTCCCTCCCCCCTAAACACCCCACGTATTTAATGGAACGCCCCTAATCTTCGGAACTACTGATCCGATTCCAAAAATTCGAAGTCGAAGCGGAACGTGTATTCCCGTTCGTCTTAGTGCCATCGTCCCACCGGTGAGACGGTACGGGAATTTAATAAAATAATATTACATTTATTCCACTTCAATATACATGCAACGTACTACCGAGATAAAAATTATCATATGTCCTAACCTAGGTCATGGTCTACCAATTTGCTGAATTTTATTCAAATCCGTTCAGCCGTTTTACCGTGGAAGCTTGATAAATACACAAACAAACACAGTTCCGCACTTATAATATTATTTAGGATAAATAAGTGTTTTTGTACAGTCGCCAGCACATCAAGTTACCACAAACTGTCAGATTTCCTCATTCGATTTTGAACTTAACTATCAACATTTTGAGGTTTATAATCGTTTGGAGAAATTTGACAGTTTCGTGTAGCTTGACCTGCTGGCGACTGCACCATTGAACAAGTAGACTCAAATTATTTGGTGGGACCAACGAGACTTAAAAATAATATTAATAAATTATTCTCATTCGTTTCACCAACAAAATCAGTGGGATGAACGGGAACAAATTTAATATATTAAATTACCGTTCGTCCCACCAGTGGGAGCGACGAACGAGAATACACGGGGCAGAAGCTAGTTCAATAATAATAAAGTCTTATTGTTAGAAATATATCGATTAATCCAGTTTAAAGGCAAATATTAATCAAAGTAGGGAATGTATGTATACTTACGTATAATAAAAATGAGATGCTGTCCATTGGTAATTGTAAGCGAGCAATTACCAATGGACAGCAGCAACGAAGCGAGCTCGGGATTTGGGGCACTCCGACTCAGACAGGTTAGGTTATTTTTTTTTAAACCTCCCAGAAGTAAGAGCCTCGCTTAGCGGGGCTCCGTCGACTACGCCTTTTAAATAAAAAAGGAAAATAGGTTCATTTCTACAATACTTTATGAACCATAATTTGGTGAGCATTTATCCATTCTGGTGGACACAGTTTGATGAGGATTTTAATTTTTTTGGTAGTAAAATAGGTACTTTTCTGGTAGGGGTTTAAACACAAGCCTTAATTAATTATTAGTCGTCTATCTGGAACTCTATTTACTCTACAAGGAAAAGGTTTTCTGGAAACAAAAACCACAAAAACGGAAAGAGAAATATTACGAAAACCATATTCGTAACAATTACACCTGCCGAACTATTCTGTAAGAATCTCACCGTGAAAACATAGATTTAATGAGCTGTATCAATAGTGTTAAACTCACATCAAGCTCACTTCATCTAAGTTTTCAAGGTGAGATTTTACAGAATAAATCGACATTCGAGCTATTATGTAAAGTTCTTGTCTAGACGTAATGGTGGCCGGTGGAGCAGCGCCCTAACTATGTAGCCACCGAGGGATGGTAGGAGTGTTGGCAGACCAACATCCAGATGGCACATTTAGGGGAATGTGGATAACTCCTGGCTAAGACTTACATAGACCTGGGAAACATGGAACAAAAGGGAGGAGGCCTAAACTTAGCAGTGGGTGGAATTAGGCCGACAGTAATGATGTCCATGAAACAAGTTTTTGTATCGCATTAAAATACGGAAACGATAAGTTTTGTAACTCCTACAGACTTCATTTTTTACAGGTTACTGGCCCACTCCCTGCTTTTTGGCGGGATATCATCCCAAAGACTAGAACTAACAACAACAAACAGCTCGAGGATATGCAAAGGGGAACTCATCAAAAACATCGTAGATTTGAAGACCTTGGATGGATGTGTCGTGGTGTTGGGAAGTTTAGAAATATTTATAGAGAAAGCAAGGAAGGACAACTTTGTCAATATCACGTTCGTGGATCTGAGAGAGGTAAGGAAGGAATTTGTTTCTATGAATTGTTTGACAATTTACTTGCAAAAATGTTTTTATCTGGTATATTTAATTTATAAGCTAATAGTTTAAAATAGTAGCAGTTGTAGTAGTAGTTTGACTGTCTCGTTGGTCTAGTGGTTGCAAGCGCCACTGCTGAGCATGAGGTCCTGGGTTCGATTCCCGGGTCGGGCAAAGTGTTATCGGGTTTTTCCATCTGGAATTTCTCGGGAGCAGCCCGGAGTCTGGATTTGTGCCCGGTTGATGGCAATAGGCTCGCCCCCTATTACATGGGACTTAAACATAACTGGCGAAATTTGGGTGTGCTATAGGTACACCTCTGCCTAACCTTTCGGGGATTACAGGCGTGATGTTATGTGTTGTTATGTGTGTGTAGTTTAAAATAATCATGCAATTTTTTAAAAAGGGAAGGGTATTTTTTTCTCCATCGCTGGCAATAGGACAAGGCTGGCAATATAACCACGATGAATGGTAATGCTGATTCTTTGACCTAATAAAAATAGAAAATAAATACTAATGATAGGTACTTTATTTGAAAATAGAATGAAGTCTATCCACTTTTGGAATCATCCTTATGATAACTGCTGTGTGTTAATACGAGACCTTCCTAATCAACAACAAATGCCTCTATCATTCAACTCATCGACTGCATAAATTATTGTCACAACTCTTGCCTTATTTTTCACCAATCTGGTCCGGCCTCACACCTATCGGAAACCATTTTTCTTATGTCTAAATAAATGCTTTATGTGCTTTATTTTTGTGTTTCAGATCACTGAATATCTAGTTATTTATCGAGTCAGGGGTCTGGAATCTGTGGGGCAGCTGTTCCCGAATTTGTCAAGAATTAGAGGACTCAAGCTTTTGAACAATTTTGGCTTAATTGTGTACGACAACTCGAATCTTAGAGAGGTACCTATAATATATTATGTAATTTTGTTCTCACATCTTGAACAGCTACTAGAAATTTAATGTCCTGTAGATCGGCGGATCTATTCTGTAAAAAATTCACCGTGAAAACTGAAGTGAAGTGAGCTTGAAGTGAGCTGTCAATCCCTAGAATCACATGGAATGACAGCTTACTTCGATTCAGGCTGTTAAATAATTCTGGCTTAATTGTGTACGACAACTCGAATCTTAGAGAGATATGTAATTATTATGTAATTTTGTTCTCACATATTTAACAGCTACTAGAAGTTTAATGTCCTGTAGATCGACCAATCTATTCTATAAAAAAATCACCGTGAAAATTGAAGTGAAGTGAGCTTGAAGTGAGCTGCCAATCTCTAGAATCACATGGAATGACAGCTTACTTCGGTTCAAGCTTTTGAACAATTTTGGCTTAATTGTGTACGACAACTCGAAACTTAGAGAGGTATATATTATGTAATTTTATTCTCACATTTTGAACAGCTACTAGAAATTAAATGTCCTGTAGATCGACCAATCTATTCTGTAAAAAAATCACCGTGAAAATTGAAGTGAAGTGAGCTTGAAGTGAGCTGTCAATCCCTAGAATCACATGGAATGACAGCTTACTTCGGTTCAAGCTTTTGAACAATTTTGGCTTAATTGTGTACGACAACTCGAATCTTAGAGAGGTATATATTATGTAATTTTATTCTCACATTTTGAACAGCTACTAGAAATTTAATGTCCTGTAGATCGACCAATCTATTCTGTAAAAAATTCACCGTGAAAACTGAAGTGAAGTAAGCTTGAAGTGAGCTGTCAATCCCTAGCATCATGTTTTTGTTTCGGTATTGCACGGTGATCTCGGATAGATAAGCTGCAGTAGCATCTGATGCTCTCAAAATACATCAGACAGTTGGTATAAAGTTCGACATGCAGTGAATAAAAATGCTGGTCCAAAAAAACTGAGTAAATAGGTCAATAACTATGACTCTATAATCATTTTCGCCACTGGGCGATAAAAAACCTATTTGCCTTTAGATAGCTGGAATGAAATGAAAATAAAAATTAAATCTTAAATCCCCCGACACAAACAAAAACCTTTAAAAAGTAAAATAATAATATGTGTGGGCCCTTTAAGTTTAATTAAGTTTTAGGTAATATTTTGATATAAGCATTGTCGCGTCGAAGAACAGCGGGGTAATTATGTAACACACTAACTGTAGGAATGGGTTTCATTTTGACAGTTCAACAACATTCATTGCGTTATCCAAATTTTTGAGCAGACAAATTTTTCGAACAAATGAAGCAATGGATTAGCAATAGGCTTCAAAATGATTCAGATTGTGATAGATGGTGTGTTACGTAATAAGGGTGCTGGTTCTATTGTAACCTTATTATAACGCTTATTTCTCACTGGAAATAAAAGAAAAACATACTTATAAACGATTTAGTATTGTAATATCCAATGACTTCTCTTTAGTAAAATCACTGATGGTTAGCAACTGATCGAAATTGAAGAAGCTTTCAGAACCAATAAAATGGTTTCGGATTGGCACAAAAACGGTTGAACGGGTTTGGATGAAAATTGGCACATAGATAGTTTATAACCTGTATTAACACATAGAGTACTTTAAATCCAGGTAGTACGTTCCCGTGGGATATTTTCCTACAACAAAGCAGGCGAAGCCGCGACCAAAAGTTACTTGATAAACGATAATTATTCCTATTCAAAAAACACGCCAAGAATAACTTAGGTTTTCCAACTAGATGAGTTCGGTGTTTCTTCTCCAATTACTCTGAGAAAACCAAACAAACCCAGTTATATTTTACAGATTGGTCTCTACAACCTCCTCAAGATTGATAGAGGAGGGGTAATAATGTGGGCATTACCTCAAGCGTGCTTCGTTGATACCATTGACTGGAAGGTGCTGGCTCCGAAGGCACGTCACGTCATCAGTCCGCCTGACAGTCAAGTCCAATGCAGCATCACTTGCTCTTGTTCAAGAAATGCTTCGTTAAATCGCTGTTGGAATAAGAAGTAAGATTTTTTAGTTCATCATTTTCTATCAGCTTCTTAAGTCTACTGAACATGCGCTCCCGGATCGATTTTCAGGACGGGAAAAGTCCATGGACGAGCATGGATGGGGACGGGTTCAGTTTTCGGGACTGCCTGGTTGGTCTAATGGTCGCAAGCGCTACTGCTGAGCATGAGGTCCTGGGTTCGATTCCCGGGTCAGGCAAAGTGTTATCGGGTTTTTCCATCTGGAATTTCTTGGTAGCAGCCCGGAGTCTGGATTTGTGCCCGGTTGATGGCAATAGGCTCGCCCCCTATTACATGGGACTTCAAAAAAACTGGCGAAATGTGGGTGTGCTATAGGTACACCTCTGCCTAACCCTTCGGGGAATACAGGCGTGATGTTATGTATATATGTATGTGTATTTTTTAGTTCATCATTTTCTATCAGCTTGTTATGTCTACTGAACGTGCGCTCCCGGATCGATTTTCAGGACGGGAAAAGTGTTATTCGGTTTTCCATTAGAAATTCCGGAGCAGCAGTCCGGAGTCTGAGTTTGTCCCTGGTATATGGCATGGGATTAAACATAACTGGTCAAATCTGTACGTTTTTAGGGTTCCGTAGTCAACAAGGAACCCTTATAGTTTCGCCATGTCCGTCCGTCCGTCTGTCCACAGCCTAGCTCAGAGACTCTTAGTATTAGAAAGCTGTAATTTAGCTTAGTCATGCCCGACAAAGGGGTAAAATAAAATCATAAAAAAAAATGCATTACTTTCTGTACACGTAAAGTGGGGATGTTTCTTTTTCTGGTCTTCCTCATGGTGCGGGTGTCGTTGGATAGGTATTTCAAAAATATTGCGGGTTCGTGGTAACAATTTTTCGATTAAGGAATCCGTTTGTGAAATAATAAGGTTTTAAGTGCCCATTTTTGTTAGAGTCAAGCACGGAGTACAATAACCAGGAGTCAACTGTACCCCCCTCTCCCCCACCTGCCAGCTAAATAGTTGTTTTCAGATATGTAAAAAAAAAACATGGTAGTAGTATATATAACGAAGTTAAAAGGAAAACTATCACAGTTAAGTAGACTTTACAAGTTAACGAGTAATAGTCGACCAACTTACATTTGCAGCTGGAACGTATGGGAGAACATGTTTTAAAACTACAATGTTAAGTTTGTTCTTGTGATAAATTCGTCCCAACTAAGGGAACCCTTCATTGTGCGTGGTCTGACACGCACTTAGCCGGTTTTTTTTATTGTGAAATGGGCCTACTCCTGACCGAGATCTCTCCTGATGAAAAGCAATGGGTGAGGTCTACATACTTACAACGACAAATTATTAGTTCCGTAATACTAATTTGCTGGCAAATTTTATGTTTTTTGTATTTTATTTTGGTGGGAAATCATCAAATGACCTCTCCCCCTCTAGGCGGAGCAGAAGGGCGTGTCAGACTCTTACTGACTAAAACCCACCCGTGTTCCTTCAGTTGCCTGTGCGCCAGGGCCACGGTTACTCTTTCGAACAATCCGCAACCCCGGCAGGCATCAGCCCTATCGGACCCCGTCAATGATGCTGACATCTCTTTGAGGCGCGAGTGGAACACGACGCGCCGTCGACCGGGCCTGGTCCTTACCGGATGGCGAGCTGCCCCTTGCTCGCCGTCCGCAAGCCCGCGCCTACGGTGGCTAATATTATGGCTAAATGTGGCATTGCATCAAAACGGGTTTATTTATAAACGTTGGTTAAAGTTAGGTAAATATTAACGTTTGCTCAACAATTTTTTTTTTTAGGTTAACACATCTCTTAGCGTTATAAAACGTTTATACATAACCCATATCCCCTACAAATTTGCTTCAATTTTAACGATCGTTATTGTCGCTTGATACGCTGTGTTTTGAAGATGAGTAACATCCGTCAACTTCTCGATTTTATCGATCGTTACTGTCAAATATCAACGTTAAAATCGAGCATCACTAGTTTATTTATCGATCGACAAAAGCAATCCACAATGGTGATCGACAAAGAATACGGCGTCGATCATCTGTTGCTTACACATTAAGTCCACGCACGGACGAAAAAATATCGCGGTGGGATTTTTTCGCGCATTGGATCTTCAACGCACTGCTTAGCCCGGAGAGTTGAAAATCCATTAGTGTGTTTTTTCGACGCGCTGGGATGCACTTTGTTGGATTCTCAATGCTCAGTTCAACACTGAGATTTGAAAATCCAGCGCGTGATAAAATCCCGCCGGGATACTTTTACGTCCGTGAGAACGTGTTCTTACTCAATTTTATTTGATCACACGTGTCGATCGTCAGAAATCAAGCATATCTGTAGGCACCAAAACACTTTATTTTACCTACGTCCATTCACAGTTGTTTTACCTCTGACAGCAACCTATTATAAACCTTATAACCACGACTATAAAGATCACTGTAATGCTAAATCAGAGGTAAATTAACTATGAACGGACTGTACCATATTTAAAGCAAATAAATTTAATGACTAACTTATTTTCCGATCGAAGAATAAGCTCTTGTACAATCCAACAAATTTTTCCTACCTATTTCAGAAAATGTCAGTTGCTCCTGGACGGACCAGAAGCGGATAAGTGTAATGAACAGTGCCTTGGATGCCGCAAGACTAACAAGAACATTTGTTTTTTGTGCCGCCATTACACGCATAAGGGAAAATGCGTGACTCAGTGTCCCTCTCATTCGTAAGTCATACATAACTTGTAAAGCAGATACGACGCATTATTTTTTTATGATTCTTGTCTTTCCTTCGGCATATTTCACTGGAAATGAAACGTCTGAACGCTGAACACAAAATGAATCAAAAGTGACAAAATGAATTCATTAGGGAACCGAACCAACGATATTGGATTTCGGCACTCGCCTACCGAATCATCGAAAAATGAAATGATACAAATTGTGCTTGTCACATTTTTTTTTAAATCCAAATGCTATCGTTTTTTTTTCGATAAAAAAATTGTTGGAATTTGCGTTAATACTCGTGCACACTGGCGCGACGCGACAGCGTACACAAAGGCACCGCGTGCAGCGCGACGGGCGGCGCCTTTGTGTCGGGCTGTCGCGTCGCGCCAGTGTGCACGAGCCTTTATGATTTACTCCACGCGTTCGTGCTAGGCACAAGAGTCTGTCGTCAACGCGAGCATGATTGAAAAGCTTGTTGTTGCATAAATAAAGGAGCAAGAGTGAGAACGCGATAACATCGAACGAAAATTGGCGCGCTGAGATTTTACAAAACTTGTTCCAAGAAATACGTGTTTTTTAAAAAGCCTTTCAATATTATAACACAACTTTAAATACCCCGATAACCCTGTACCATTACATGCACCCATAAATACCATGTTTTACGGTCGTTACGTTGCGCTAACACCAAATATAAAATTCGTTGCCCAGCAATTATCTTTGTGCTATGTTAGGTACTTACGAGTAGTTTGGCGTACGGAATGCGTAGTTGTCGCCTATGTGACGGGTCTTTTTACACCCTGTATGTACATATATTTTCTATGTTAGAGGGTTTGGTTTCCACAGTGTACCATTGTGTGTGGGCCATGGCGGCAATCGGTGGTTATTCCAACCGGCCCATTTCCCTCCAGAAGTTGATTACATTTCCTGGTCTTTTGAGAACATCTCTGTAAGATCTAAGTGCCCCGAGGTTTTCTGTCCTAATCTGTGTGACGCCTGTGCATTCAAAGAGCACATGCGCAACGGTTTCATCAGCCTCCATGCAAGCCCTGCGTAGAGGACCCCGTTATGCCTATTGTGTGGAAGTGTTTGTTGAGCGAGTAGTGTTCCGTGATGGTCCCCGTCACGATAAATATGTACAAATTATTATTTTAAGTTTGTTAGCTTATATATTATGTAAATGTAGAAGTACAAATACATAGAGAGACATAAATGCCATTTCTGAAATTGTCGTAGAGCCTTGTACCTTGCACCTTGTTACCTTGAGCCTTGTATTGTCCTTTCACTACAATTATTTCACCTCTGATAAAACACCACTGTCAAAATCACAGGGATCTTTATTTCCATTACATTATGGTAGCTTTTGGATCAGTGCCGTCTGAGGTATAATAAATGTGAAACGATATACAAATAGATAAATATATATATAAATAGATAGTTCCTTGAAAGTTCTTATTTTCTTTTGTAGAATCCTTCTCCCTGATAACCAGTATTGCGTCACGGAGGTGGAATGTTTGAAGCTGGGCCGATGGGTGTTCAATAATACCTGCGTCTCTCATTGTCCTCTAGGCTACAGGCTGAACAATGAGACACATCCCATCACTTGTGAACTTTGCACTCATTGTGAAATTGTAAGTAAATTCTACAATCGTTCAAAGGTTTTAGCAGAAAATGCACTGTAATGCAAAGATAGCGTTCAAAAGACTCAGTGAAACTGGTACACATAATTAAAACGATTAATCCAACTCATGTCATCATCTGCCTAGCGTTTCCGAACTATGATAGGATCAGCTTCCAATTTAGTCAGATGTAGCTAATGAGTCCAACTAAACTGACGGTGATTTAATTGAAAATATATATTATTTAATTTCAGACTTGTGGTGATTTAAACATACAGTCACTGAGCGCTATTCAAGATGCAGAGAGATGCGTTTACGTAAACGGATCTTTGGTTATACACGTCAGAGCAATCTCAGGACTAATGGGTGATCTTAGAGCATACCTCGGTCAAATCAAAGAAGTTTCGCAATACATAGCTATTGAAGGCTCCGATATAACATCACTAGATTTTCTGTCATCACTACGGATAATTAAAGGCGAGAAGTTGAAAGATGATAAATACATTCTCGATATCAATAACAATATCAATCTTCAAACATTATTTACGTCAGCCGTCACAAATAATCTCAAAATGAAGAACGGTACAGCAAGATTTGACCATAATCCAGTACTGTGTACTTCCAGAATTGATGAAGTGAAAAGCCGACTCCCGGTTGAGCCATCTTTAATAGATATTCCAGCAGGCTCCAATGGTTATAGTGGAGCATGTCAAGAGGTGTCTTTCGACTTTAAAATAACACTGTTTAATGTATCCTCAGTATTGATCAAGTTTTCACCAGTTCTTGATCATAATATACACTACTCTGCCTTATATGTGCGTTTACCGCCTGGAGTTCATACAACGGTGGTTCCTGAAACTTGTAGCGAGTTTGAATGGCACGCTACTGATGTCCCAGCAGTATTCGATAAGGGTTTTGGTGTGGCGGAATTGAATGCATTACAACCAGCTTCATCTTACGCTCTCTGTATCGAAATATATGATCCTGAGAACAAGCGATTGATAAGGAGCAATATATTCAACTTCACAACGCCTGTAGGAATTCCTGAGCCACCATTCATCGTGGAGTTAGTTGCGTCAGCATCTGACGTCGTTGTAGTACGATGGGTCGAACACAAAGATTATATCTTGCACATCGATTATTACCAACTGGATGTGGCCTTGATTGAAAGGGATTCAAGGAAATCAGCTGCGGTAGATTATTGTAATCTGCAAGAAGACTTATTAGATGTTGATTACACTCGCCATGCATTAGTAAGGAGGCCACCTCCAGAATATAATAGAGGCTGTGAATCAATGTGTGGTATACTCGCGTCTGTTACTCCTGGAGCGATGGTAGAGGAGTACTTTGACGTCTGCGATGACATCCAATTCGGTTGTGATAACCAAGAAAGTATAATTTCAAGCAATTCAAGTATTGGCAACTATGTGCGAACTCTAATATTGTTAAATATTACCAGCCCGAGAAACGACTTCCAAGTTGCCGGGCTGGCACCCTTTAGTGACTATAAATTTAGGTTAAGAGCTTGTTCTGGTGGCCATTGTAGTAGATCAGCAAAGGGTGTCGTAAGAACGTTCGGTTTGAAAAATGCCGACATACCTTCTATCACCTACTTGTACGCTAACCAATTTGGACATATTTTTGTAAAGTGGAACCCGCCTAATGTAACTAATGGTCCAATATTATCTTATTCCGTCGAAGTATTGCCTGGGGTTAATATAACTTATCTGATGCCTCAATCTTGGTGCGTTTTAGCTGATGAAACAAGGATGTTCATTCAATCTGTGATACTACACAAATATTTAGTTAGAGTATGTGTTAAAACACTCGCTTCCAGTAATTCTTGTAGTGATTGGATAAAAGTTACTAGCGTAACTGAGTCGAAAACGATTTTGCTGTGGGCCGGTGTGACTTGTGGACTTTTGATATACATTGCTTCGTGCATAGTGGGTTGGTTTAAGCGGAGATCGAGCTATCGCAGCGATGTAGTGCCATTAGTCGATAGTTCATCTTCGTCACGCGCTGAGAGCGACCCGCCCGGCTTGATGCTATCAGATTTCGTGCCATTTCATACAATACCTTTAGATTAATGCTGTATTGTGGTACTACGATGTGGTAACGATGAATGAAAAAAATATAAGCCTACTATAATTTCGTGGAAAACTTCTGTTGTTAACGAGTTTTGACTTAATATATATTTTTTTAATTTTAGACTGAACTTTGGTGACGTTTGATTTAACGGGACGTGATTCTCGTGATAAGAGTATAAGCTCGCTAAAACGTCAATTTTATTTTTATGATGATGCTTTTAATAAATTGTAATTAATTTGGTTTCATGTTATGTACGGAACACTCGCGTTTGTCACTTTACAAAGCCTTCATAAAAGGTATTATTATAAAAACTTTGCTTTATAATTTCTTTATTTTGTGAAGTGAAAATGTTACTTTTAAAATAGCAATTTTATATGAGGGTTGTTATTTTTGAAAATAAATAAGATTAAAGACGTGTCAGTGTTTTTATTGTACCTTTGAAATGTTAAAAAAGGGTCTTATATTAATTACATAATGGATTATTTTACGAATCCTACTATTACATAAAATAGCATTAAACCATTTCACAACTTAAAAGGAAATTACTTCGATTCTCAGAAATTATCTAACGTTATCTAAACTTTTTCACTTACAAACTTTCTTTCCTATTTTCGTTTATAATTGAATTTGTTGCCAGCTATAACTTAGTCTTGTAAGAACCTAAGTTTTGGAGAGGGCAGTAGCCGTATAGGAGCCTTTTTGCCCTCGCACTGGTTTTTTAATTATTTATTGTTGTTTTTATTGTTAATTTTGTTAGTTTTAAATGCACCTTTTTTATTTTTTATTTTATTTTTTATTCTTTGTATTTCCTGTGCGTGTCCCAAATAAAATATTTTTCTTTCTTTTTTTCTTTCTAATAGCTCAGTAGGGTACTGGCAGAGATGTGACAGCGTATCTAACTTGGAATACACATCCCAGTATAAACACAGTCCATAAGAGCAAGATAATTCAGAGCAGACATAAAACGTGTACATACTGATTTATATTGATCCAGCATTTCAATTCCGCGATAGAATATAGCATAACATAACACCACTCCTGTAATTTCCGAAGGGTTAAGCAGAGTTGTACCTATAGTACACCCATATTTCGCCAGTAATATTTAATTCCCATGTAATAAGGAGCAAGCCTATTGCCATCAATCTGGCACAAATGCAGACGTCGAGCTGATGCTGAGAATTACACGTTTGGATTTAGTTTTGCAACAACCTCGTTTGGTTGTCATGGTATAGGCATGTGTGAAGGAATGAGGAAAATGGTATGAATATGATGAAATGGCTATAAGAGTAGAGGAATACCAAAGAAACGATGGATGGACTGTGTGAAAGATTAAATTGCTAGAGATTATGGAAGCAGAGATATACGTATTGCTCACACAGATTTCTCTCAAGTGGATATATTTAACTGTAATAAACCTACATAAAAAAAACAACTAACAAAAACCATAAACGAAGGCCAATGATAAACAACTAATTTCTCAATATTCAAACTTTTTTTTCTTTTTCTTTAATAAATCACATTTTTTCTCTAAAATTTAAACTTAAACTTAAGTATAAGTGATATACCTAAAACTGTACCTTTTGTATTTAAATTTTAATATTTCTTAGTCTGTAGTCCGTTCGCATGTTTTTTTTTTACATATCCTAGTTATACAGGGAAACCTATTATTAGCCATACTATACTGTAAATACACATAGTCTGTAACATGCTTTATGTACCGCTGTTGGTTGCCTAAATAAAGAAAATAAATAAAATACTGCGCCGACCAAATACAAATACGAAAAATCCAGGGCTCGAAACTGGATGCTGAACTGTATTGAAAGCGTTAACATTGGTCTAGTATCGATCTAGCAACCAGTGGGGATTCCAGCGCTGGAATAAAATTGGTACTGCAAAATCAGCCTATAATGTCCCACGGCTGGGACACGGGCCTCTTCTCTTCGAGAGGGAGTGGGCCCAGTGCGGGTTGGTAGATGTCACATGTCTTTGAAATTTTGGTTCGACATGCCGGTTTTGTCACAATGTTTTTCTTCACCGTTTTGGTGCTTGGTCAATGTGATTTAGTACTTGACACATACAAAAAGCATACTATATAGAGAATGCTACCTTGTAGCAATCGCATTTGATCTTAATAGCTTGTGTTCTTGCTTCACTTTACCCAGAAATGTACGAAGAAATGTGTGACGCATGGTGTTGTGTTGTGGCGCAGCCTGGGAGAGGCTTATGTCCAGCAGTGAACTGCGATAGGCTGAGTTGGTGTAACTACGGAGAAATTGGGCTTAAGGCACTTTTCCCACCGCCGGCGATTAACGAGAAGCGAGTGCGTGACGGCGACGAGCGATAACTCGCTGGTGTGCGTATGTACCAAGCGTGAGTCTCTCAGCGAGTATTCTGCCCACCAAGCGAGCGTCGCCGAGCGAGTTCTCTCTTTGATAGCTCTTTTCGCTGCGAAAAACGAGTACTCGCCGTCAATGTGAACCGTCAGCGGTTAACTATTCATAATTATATGTATCTCTTTTATTTACTCTTCTCGTTTCTTTAGCGAGAAAATCGCTAAGAGCTCGTCGCTTCCTCGTGCGGTGGGACAGGTGCCTGAGTCGAGGGCAGCAACAGTGGCTGTTCATGTTATTATGGAACTCGACTCCTTATAATTATAATATTACAGAAAGATCGTCTTGCAGGCAGGTGACACCGGTAAATGGAGCTTTAAAACAGCATTGAATCGATAACCTTATAGGATTTTTGCTTCATTGGTAAGGTACGTTACAAAATCCATCGGCATCTGTATCAGGTCGGCTTGGTGCCAATATTTGGTGGGATCGTTTGCATAATAATTCTAAATAACGTTTACCGTAGTTCACGTGACCTCCTCTACGGATTACAATATGGAAATCTTTGTGCCGCACGCCCACAGTGTAGATTTAGAGTGGCTAGTGGCGTTGAAATGCAATAAAATGTCTATTTCTGTAAGAAGATCTTCTAAGACACGTTAATATTTTAAACCACCTAGATAGCGCCGGCATTTCCTAGCTGACTGATCTCTGAGAAGAATTGCCGAAATCAACTCAGAGGTCATGGTCTCTTTTAATATCCAAAATATATATTATTAGGATTTTATATGAGTCTAACAATGCAAGGCCATGTTTGGAAAGGCCGTTGGAAGAAAGGGCCATTGCAGCTTTGATTTGACTTGTCCCAACAGACGGCATGCATGCATCAGTCATCGTGTAGCTCAACCCTATTTTAGGGAACTCAACGACCCATCGCACGACGCTACCAGATCTGCAGAACATTTGCGTAGGCCATATACAAAATGCTCAAAACCGCCAGACAGTTATAAAGTCATGTATTCATATATTTCTAGCCTGCATGGTACTCCCATTCATAGTAAGTTTTCACTTTAAATGTTATCAAAAATATCATAAGCTATGTTACATGTCAATAAAATAAAAATTACAATGTTATGTTTCGTTCAAAACACATAGCATTGGTTGAAAATGCAGCCTAAGATTTCGCCTCATATACGTCATAACTCAAGAATAATTTAAAATATCCTCTGTGATACATACCTCAATCCCCCTTACGTTGCCTGTGAGGTTTGACCAACAGATACACATACACAATACACTCACATAATTCAGGCCTTCTTCCCATGGGGGTAGGCAAAAACTACAGAATGCCACCTGCTACGATCCTTACATACTCCTTTTGCCTCGTTTACGTTCATACATCTGGTCATACACACACGCCGGTAGCGAGTACTACCCACCTGACCTTTTTGAAGAACATTACCAATAAGGTCACTATTATGTCTAACCAACAGATGCTAGATTTAAAAAAAAACCGTTAAGTAAGTTTAAAAATAAGAAAAACGAGGTAGGAAATTACCCTTTGATTTGCAGAGATTTACATACCCTAATATTGTTAGCTATCTTAGAACTTTTAAATGTTTAATAACATTGCGACCAGAATGTGGCTCAAAGATGACAGTGTCTTTGAGCCACATTCTGGTCGCAATTAAGGTGTTCACTTAAAATCTACCGTAATCGTTGTTGATTTTGGTGGTGTGTCTAAGCTTGCTCGAAAGATTTTTAAACTGACTAAGATAGAGGAGCCTCCAGGATGTATAAGATTTGTGGTAGCCTTCGGCAGGCTGACTGGTGATTAGTTCATAGATGAAATTAAACTGGCCCAGCCACTAGACCTACAGAATTATTACTTTTGTAAAGTGGTAAAAGAGACGGCTACCTCTCAAGATAATTTAGAATGATCATGATCATTCTAAATTCTCTTCATGTGATTTCCAATTTAAATTACAATCTACATTCAAACCCAAGAATTTCGTTACATCTACTTCATTAATTTTTGTTCCAGCATAGTTTGTTTAAGTCTATTGGTGGATTAGTCCTGTTTCTGAAGATCATGAAATTGGATTTTTGTAAATTAATTAGAAGATTGTTTGTTCTTAACCAATCGACAATGCGTACTCATGTGCTGTTAATGTCATTTTCCAATGATGTTTACAAACCCCAAAAAAATCTTAGTTACTTTGTTGTCAATTAAATTGACTTAAGATGTACGTACACACATAAATTATTTAAATATTTTCGAAGTTAAGACTAATATTCTACAGTTCAAGCAGTACGGTTATGGAATGCCTTGCCCGTGTCGATAAGGCGTGCTAAATTTTTGTCTACTTTTAAAATTCTTGTTAAAATACAATTCCTCTCTACTTAAACATCATCATTACATTTAGTTTCCTTGCTCTTAGTGGTTTTGTTTATTATTCTATTTTGAGGTTAAATATATTTCGAATTAAACTATGTATAGGTTGACAAGGATAATTTTATACAATACTAGTGATTTTGGTTATACTACACAAATTAAACCGTAAGCCGAAATTAGGTAAGAGTAGTCAACTTCAATAAGTTCGAAATGTAAAATGAATTTCCGTTCAACACAAATTTACGGCGACCGCATTGCACCTGAAAATTATTTTCCACTCCAAACACTAATGATAATGGGTATTTTACTTACTCATTGAATCGTATTTTACATTAATTAATGACAATCATACAATTATGTACATATTTGTTCCCCAGGTCTATTCTGTAAAAATCTCAACATGATCTTAGATGAAGTGAGCTGTCATTTTCGTATTGCTACGGATTGACACTAATGACAGCTTAATTCAAGCTCACTTGAAGAGTCATTTGCCTTACACTGGGACAATAGTATTAGAATACCAGCCTGTAATTGGCTGATTACAATACCTACAAAGCATAAAAAGCCTAAAATGTTCCCACTGCTGGGACACAGGCCTCCTCTCTTCGGGAGGGAGTGGGCTGTAATCTACCACGCGGGCCCAGGCGGGTCGGTAATGTTTCAAATTGTTGATTCTAGGATATGCCTGTTTCCTCAGGATGTTTTCGTTCACAGTTTTGAGAGCAGTGGTGAAGAAATTGTTTACACGAAGTAAAGCGCCTGCCTGGGTTCGAACCCACGACCTACAACTTGTAAGTCAGGGTCGTTACCACTTGGCCACCACTGCTCTTTACACAAAACCCAACTCAAAGCATTTATTTCAAATAAACCAATTACAGGCACTTTTAAACTGTCAAGGGGTCGGTCGGTCAGAAAGATGAAGCTAGTTGCCCATTCCAAAATGTAGTAGGTACCTATGGAGAGGAACGGGCAAGAAACTCCACGGACACTCTTTTAAATCAAAATATGGTTACAAACTATTGGTTAACACCTACACTGTAGGTAATCTCCGACATATACTGGATCTTACACGTCCGCCACGTTTGCTCAAAGAGGTGATAGCTGACCACATCAAAATATATAAGTACACACGGCTACATAGCAAGCTATACATATCCAGTATAAGATCAATGTTAATTTGTTAGAAAATTCTGGGTAAAGTACTAAAATTATAAGTTTGTTTCAGTCATACAATCTTGCTAACCAATTTTTGGAGCCCACTAGAATAACTCCCACTAGTGCCACATGCCTAGATGACATTTACACAGATGTTACACCAACCCATAAAGAAATTATTAATTTAATAGACTCTGATCATTGCGGACAATTGATCATTATTCCTAATATTAACAAAAAAGTTATTAAAAAAGATATCACTGTTAACCCAAAAACTAGTAATCGCTTGGAAACAATTAAAACTAAACTTTGGAGTAAATTACCATTTTTGTCGACTAATGAGGACCCTAATGAACAATATAATGATTTTTTTAATATGTATTGCACACAATTTGATAACACATTCATTCCAAAGACTTTCTCAGTGAATAGTAACGCTTCCTTCAGTGACTGGGCCACCATTGGTTTACATAAAAGTAGAAAATGACTTTATGAATTATATGATGAACGGACTTGTATAAACACTGCTGATTTTTTTTTATTTTTTTTAATTATTCTAAATTATTTAAAAAAGTTTGTAGTATGGCAGTCACGTTATTTGAGTTCAAAAATTAAAAATAGTAGTAATGTAATTAAAATGACATGGAGTACTCGTATCATTAACAGCGAAACGGGAACGTCATGCAACCGATGTAGTAACTACAGGCTTGATATTGATGACAGTATAATTCATTCAGATTCACAAGCCGCCGCGGCCTTTGAAAATTTCTTTGCAGATGTTCCCGTATCCACTACTAAATCTCTAAACTCATCACCCACTGCTGCAGAGTCTTTACTTAAGGAAAATGTTCCTGTTTGTGATTCTGAATTTCATTTCCATTAAGTCACCTGCAAAGATATAATTAAAACCTTTCACACATTAAATGTTAAAAAGACCGCAGATCTATGGGATAATTCTGTGGACGTTGCTAAATCGATAATAAACATTGTAGCACCTACTTTAGCTGTTATTTTTAATAATTGTATTGACCGTGGTGAGTTTCCTGATCTTATGAAAAACAGTAAAATAATAACGTTATTTAAATCGGGTAGTACATCAGACCCTACTAATTATAGACCTATTTCAGTACTACCTACCTTTAGTAAATTTTTTGAAAAACTTATTTTGAATCAAATGCAAGGATTTTTTAATAAACACAAATTACTGCATAACAAACAGTTCGGTTTTACGAGGGGTCGTTTGACTACTGATGAACTTTTAGAACATGTTTATGATGCATGGGAGGACAAATGCGATGCTTTGGGAATCTTTTGCGATTTGTCCAAGGCATACGATTGTGTTCTTCATGAAACATTGATCAGGAAACTGCACCACTACGGAATCCGAAATGCCTCTCTGGATCTTTTTACTTCTTACTTAAGTGATAGGATACAGAGAGTTGATGTTAATAGAAAAAGATCACCCGGATCGGTAGTAAGAATGGGGGTCCCCCAGGGCTCAATTCTTGGGCCATTTTTATTTCTTATTTATTTAAATGACTTGCCTTACCTCATAAAGGATAAACATAATGTTAATAACCTACTTCTTAACGAGAAAAAAATTAAATGTATTAAGTTTACTATACCTCATGTTAGACAAGTAGAAACTAGTGTTCTCATAATGGGTTAAGTGCTGAAACCCGAAAATACTACAGTTTTCTTAGGCATAACTTTGTGTGCCGGACGGGCGTGATCGTCGGACGCGAAGGGTGTAGGGAGTGTGTAAGCCTATCCAGGTGAATCCCTATGTGTGTGTGAGGATAGACCTCCCTGTCCAGACGGCGCTGACGTCCTGCACCTATAGGTTGCAGATATCTTCAGACGGCTGCCAGCTGCTTATCTTCGTGACTGTTTCCTGCTTCCCATCTTCCAGGTGGCTTCCTGCTTCTTATGTGTACCAGTGTTTTTGAGTATTCTGATTAAAGGAGAACATTTTGACCATGTTTTTGACGCTTTCTGACTCTTTATATTTACCTGGGTGACTGAATAATAACACAAGTCTTCATGAACTTTCAGGAAGTGATTTTCGGAACTTTTGTGAAAAACTATTTGAAACATTTTGAAGTATATAAGACAATATAAATACTCTGCCGATGACTACGAAATTTCTATGTTTTACATGTTTACTAACGTACTATCAAACTTTACTTTAACGAGGACCGCTAATTACTTCCTGATTCAAAGTTTTTATTACATGAAATTTTCATTTGACATATGCAACATTATAGCTTATATACACATTATTTACTATAAATACATAAGGCATGTTACATATCAATGAAATCCTTATAAAAATACCTATCGTCTGAGGTATCTATAACAACTATATCTGTTTCCAATAAAAGGTTATTTCAGGGGAAACAGAGAAAATATTACAATTTTCGATACAGAAGTGTTTGTCAGCTATTTTCTCGGAAACCGCTGAACCGATTTTCAATTAAGTTATACATACCTCAGGCCGGTCTATAGAACTGAAACAATGTAATATTTTAAACATCACAACTATAGTTTTCAGGGCGTGACGCGCCCTGAAAGTATGTTTCATTAACCAAAATAAAGAATTATTTACAAACTATCGCAGCACGACATTCAAACCCAATTAAATGGGCTTATTCAAAGGACTAGATATATGAAAATTAGGTCCAGGGCTAGGTCTTGGTCTAGGTTACCTGGACACACTAAATAAACTTCGGTTTTCGACTATTTAGTCCACTTAATTGAGGTTTGAATGGGTCGTACTTACGGTTTTATGCACTAAACAATATTATAACTGTTTCTATTGTATAACTAACACTATTATCAATGAATTTAAGTTATATTACAAAAAACTATCCAAAAACACTATAAGTGACGCATCGTCACGAACATCTCTCCCGCCGTGCAGTGCAGTGACGACTCGTAGCGACGTCGGGGTGGCGCTGCATCGCACCGGTGAGCGACGACCTCGGTCGCGGCGCTCGCCGTCGCGACGCTCGCGCCGCCCCGGCGCCTCGGCTCCTGGCTACTTGGGTAGTGGGATGAGTTTCTTCACCGGACGCTTCAAGGTGCCGCCGATAGTGCACACCTCAGCAGTCCGAACTTCTCCGTCAGCTCCGGGGAACACGGCGACTATGCGGCCTCGCGGCCACTTGTTGCGAGGCAGCTGACCGTCTGCGATTAGGACGGGGTCGCCCACCTGCAGCTCAGGCCCGCGGCTATGAAGCTCCCGCCGGTTTTGAAGTTCCGGCAGTTCGGTGGGGCAGCCTCGACGAACAGTGAAGCGGCGCAGCGCCAGTATGGCGGCGTCTGCGCTGAGGCTGGCGGCGATCTCGAGGTGGACCGCCCTGGTAGTGAGACACGTAAATAGGGCTACGTATCTCTTCTGATTCTGACGGCCAGCGGTGACGGACAGTGGGCTGAAATATTCTAGCCCGGTGTAGGTGAACGGCCTCTGGTGATGAACGAGGCGTGTCTTCACTCGGTCTCCATATCAGACCGAGTATCTTCTCTGTGTCATCTGTATTTCCGATGCTGACGACTTCAGATCGGATCTGGGTTGGATCTATATTATCCAACAATTGCCTGCTGTTTTATACCCGTTTGCGGGGCTCAAACTTCGCCTGTTGATTCTGGGTTGGATCTATATTATCCAACAATTGCGTGCTGTTTGATACCCACTTGCGGGGCTCAAACTTCGCCTGTTGATACTGGGTTGGATCTATATTATCCAACAATTGCGCGCTGTCTGATACCCACTTGCGGGGCTCAAATTTCGTCTGTTGATTCTGGGTTGGATCTATATTATCCAACAATTGCGTGCTGTTTAATACCCATTTGCGGGGCTCAAACTTCGCCTGTTGATTCTGGGTTGGATCTATATTATCCAACAATTGCGTGCTGTTTGATGCCTGTTTGCGGGGCTCAAACTTCGCCTGTTGATTCTGGGTTGGATCTATATTATCCAACAATTGCGTGCTGTTTAATACCCGCTTGCGGGGCTCAAACTTCGCCTGTTGATTCTGGGTTGGATCTATATTATCTAACAATTGCGTGCTGTCTGATACCCACTTGCGGGGCTCAAACTTCGCCTGTTGATTCTGGGTTGGATCTATATTATCCAACAATTGCGTGATGTCTGATACCCACTTGCGGGGCTCAAACTTCGCCTGTTGATTCTGGGTTGGATCTATATTATCCAACAATTGCGTGCTGTCTGATACCCACTTGCGGGGCTTAAACTTCGCCTGTTGATTCTGGGTTGGATCTATATTATCCAACAATTGCGTGCTGTCTGATACCCACTTGCGGGGCTTAAACTTCGCCTGTTGATTCCGGGGTTGGGTCTATATTATCCAACAATTGCGTGCTGTCTGATACCCACTTGCGGGGCTCAAACTTTGCCTGTTGATATTGGGTTGGATCTATATTATCCAACAATTGCGTGCTGTCTGATACCCACTTGCGGGGCTTAAACTTCGCCTGTTGATTCTGGGTTGGATCTATATTATCCAACAATTGCGTGCTGTCTGATACCCACTTGCGGGGCTTAAACTTCGCCTGTTGATTCTGGGATGGATCTATGTTATCCAACAATTGCGTGCTGTTTGATACCCGTTTGCGGGGCTCAAACTTCGCCTGTTGATTCTGGGTTGGATCTATATTATCCAACAATTGCGTGCTGTTTGATACCCGTTTGCGGGGCTCAAACTTTGTCTGTTGATTCTAGGTTGGATCTATATTATCCAACAATTGCGTGCTGTTTGATACCCGTTTGCGGGGCTCAAACTTCGCCTGTTGATTCTGGGTTGGATCTATATTATCCAACAATTGCGTGCTGTTTGATACCCGTTTGCGGGGCTCAAACTTTGTCTGTTGATTCTAGGTTGGATCTATATTATCCAACAACTGCGTGCTATTTGATACCCATTTGCGGGGCTCAAACTTCGCCTATTGATTCTGGGTTGGATCTATATTATCCAACAATTGCGTGCTGTTTAATACCCGCTTGCGGGGCTCAAACTTCGCCTGTTGATTCTGGGTTGGATCTATATTATCTAACAATTGCGTGCTGTCTGATACCCACTTGCGGGGCTCAAACTTCGCCTGTTGATATTGGGTTGGATCTATATTATCCAACAATTGCGTGATGTCTGATACCCACTTGCGGGGCTCAAACTTCGCCTGTTGATTCTGGGTTGGATCTATATTATCCAACAATTGCGTGCTGTTTAATACCCGTTTGCGGGGCTCAAACTCCGCCTGTTGATTCTGGGTTGGATCTATATTATCCAACAAGTGCGTGCTGTTTAATACCCGTTTGCGGGGCTCAAACTTCGCCTGTTGATTCTGGGTTGGATCTATATTATCCAACAATTGCGTGCTGTCTGATACCCATTTGCGGGGCTCAAACTTCGCCTATTGATTCTGGGTTGGATCTATATTATCCAACAATTACGTGCTGTTTAATACCCGTTTGCGGGGCTCAAACTTCGCCTGTTGACTCTGGGTTGGATCTATATTATCTAACAATTGCGTGCTGTCTGATACCCACTTGCGGGGCTTAAACTTCGCCTGTTGATTCTGGGTTGGATCTATATTATCCAACAATTGCGTGCTGTTTAATACCCGTTTGCGGGGCTCAAACTTCGCCTGTTGATTCTGGGTTGGATCTATATTATCCAACAATTGCGTGTTGTCTGATACCCACTTGCGGGGCTCAAACTTCGCCTGTTGATATTGGGTTGGATCTATATTATCCAACAATTGCGTGCTGTCTGATACCCACTTGCGGGGCTTAAACTTCGCCTGTTGATTCTGGGTTGGATCTATATTATCCAACAATTGCGTGCTGTTTAATACCCGTTTGCGGGGCTCAAACTCCGCCTGTTGATTCTGGGTTGGATCTATATTATCCAACAAGTGCGTGCTGTTTAATACCCGTTTGCGGGGCTCAAACTTCGCCTGTTGATTCTGGGTTGGATCTATATTATCCAACAATTGCGTGCTGTCTGATACCCACTTGCGGGGCTCAAACTTCGCCAGTTGATTCTGGGTTGGATCTATATTATCCAAAAATTGCGTGCTGTATGATACCCACTTGCGGGGCTCAAACGTCGCCTGTTGATTCTGGGTTGGATCTATATTATCCAACAATTGCGTGCTGTTTGATACCCGTTTGCGGGGCTCAAACTTTGTCTGTTGATTCTGGGTTCTTGTATGCGCGCCGTGAAGAGTCCAGCCCATCGTAGTAACTGACGCAATAGGCTGGTGTTTCGGACCTCTTCGGATCTCACTGGCCAATAATAGGTGCCAGTTATCTTGACCGATGAGAATTTTTGTTGCACTGGCGTCGTATATCAGCTGCTGCCTCAGGTCTTCATGATGCTTACAGTGTGCGACGTCTTCTTCGCTGACTGTCTGTGGCGAGAGATTGAGCTTCGATATGGTGCGCGCTCTGAACGGCATCTACTTCTTCAACTCGCTCGTAAGAGTGACGGTGATCCTTCGTGAGCAAGGAGTGTCGATCGTGGTATTACCAATCGCACCTATTTTCAGAGGATCGATACGGCCTTCTGCACCGACCTGCTTCGCTACGCCTTCGTTGATCAATGAAACGGTCGATCCATCGTCGAGGAGCGCGAACGTTGCCACTTCTCCCGCCGGTCTAATTACTCGAACCGGTATCATCTTGAGATAGGCGTAGCTTGATGTTGTTCGCGAGCTGGCTACCGTTTCCTTTGCTTCATCGGGCTTCGAGACGTCCTCTGCAGCTGACTTCTTGTCGTAGTGAAGAAGTCGATGGTGCGTGGCTATACACCCCCTTACGTCACACTTCTTTGCTTTGCATGTGTGACCAGCTCCACGGCTTCGCAAGTAACGGAAACACAACTGATGTTTCTTTGCGAGTTCCCATTTCTTGTCACTCGATCCATCCTTGAACCTTTTGTAGTCCGAAGCGTAGTGTCCCGCCTTCTCACAGATACGGCATCTTTTTGCCGACTTGTCTGTAGCTGTGTGAGTCCTCTGTGTGACACGCTTGCCCACTGTAGCCTCGACGGGGTTGATATTCTCGGGTGGAGCGAAAGCACTGCATAAACGAGCTTGTTCGGTGATGAACTCCCTGAAGAGTGAGAGGTCTGGCAGCGACTGGTGCTTCTCGGTGTACGTTCTGTACCACTGTACACGTAGGGAATTCGGCAACTTTTCTGTGAGTAGTGGCATCAGCTCAGCATTGATCAGGTAATGATCCTTCTTGAGCGCGCGTAACGTGACTACTCCGCTTCTGACCCGACTTGCAAAGTTGCAGATGTCCTTGGGTGCTTCGCCGCAGCGCGGCAGCCCACGCATTCTGTCTGTTTCTGCTTGAGCGATCGAGTGTGGACGGCCGAACTGCAGCTTTAGTTCCCGCATGATGTCATCTGGTTTGGCATGTCCGATGAGTTCTGAGCTCACTGTTTCCAATGCTCGTTCACGGAGGCTCCTTCTGAGCTTTGCTGTATTTTCAACATCGTTGAAATATCTACGAGTCGTCTCGTAGATGGCACGAAATGAAAGCCATTCTGTATGTGCCCCACTGAAGTTGGGTAAGGTCATGATGACCTTCGATGCCGAGGGGTGATTCGGTGTCCACTGTTCTGTTTTTCTGTCGGCTAGCGACGCTATAGCGGACGTCAGCTCCGTTATGAATGGACGGAGTGACTCATTCCCCTTGGGTTCTATTATTCCCTCTGTCGGGACTATGTTCTTCACTTCATTCACTATAGGATGCGACAGTGGTACTTGTGTTCGGAGGTCCGCTATAGATAGTTTCGAAGTCCGCAGGGGGGGGGGCATACCGCAGTTTCTATTTCTATTGTCCCCCTCGGCCGCGTGGTCCTCCTTCAGTGGCTCAGGCTCAGGTGCCTCTTCAAGCCGAACGCACGTACTCATTGTTTGATTCTCTATCATCCATCTAGCTATCGGAATCTTCTTCTTCGGCTCTTTGAAGTGCTAATTGAGCAAGCTCCAACTTAATCTTTAGTAAGTCTTTGCCTGCTATTGAAATTTTCTTATTTGACCGCGTCGTTCTATTTGTAGTCGATGGCGGTCTGCTATATTCGGTACGGGCGTCACCCCGGGTAGTCATCGGTAGGGTTCGGCTGTACGTCTCATCTAACTTCTTCTCTATTTCAACTGATCTTTCCGAAGCTCCCGGCTTGGGTCCCTTCTTAACTGTTGACGGCTGTTCCGTCTCTTCAGACCGCGCCCGCGTAGGTAAGTTTTCACCCTCTCGTTGGGGGGGGGGGGGGGTATCTGGTCCGCTCCCTCGGTCGTGGATGGTGAACGTGGAGGTAGCTCGTGGTGGATGGCCGCACGTCTTCTTTCCATTTCATGACCATGACCATGAATCATTGACCATGATTCAGCCGTTCTGCCTTGAGATCTTGTTATCGGCATGATTGAATCTTCTATCTTCAAAGGTCTACTTCAATGTTCAAATTGAAATTAGTATCTTCGAAGGAACGGATCCTGAAACGGAGATCCGTCCGACGGGGATCCACCGGAACTCCAATCCAGATCTTCTATAGGGATCTTCAAATCCAAAAACAATCCTTCAGCTATAAGTTTTCAGGTTTCGGAATAACCCTTCAGGAACTGGAAAGTATTTTTCATTCGCGAATAAGTCTTCAGGCTTCACGATAATCCTTCAGGAATTGGAAATAACTTTTCAGAAGCGATCTTCACTGGATAAGTCTTCAGGCCCCACTATAATCCTTCAGGAATTGGAAATAACTTTTCAGGAGCGATCTTCACTGGATAAGTCTTCAGGCCCCACTATAATCCTTCAGGAATTGGAAATAACTTTTCAGAAACGAATCTTCACTGGATAAGTCTTCAGGCTTCAGGAATTCTGAAGATATCCGGCTCGACAGGACCAGCAGATGTGCCGGACGGGCGTGATCGTCGGACGCGAAGGGTGTAGGGAGTGTGTAAGCCTATCCAGGTGTATCCCTATGTGTGTGTGAGGATAGACCTCCCTGTCCAGACGGCGCTGACGTCCTGCACCTATAGATTGCAGATATCTTCAGACGGCTGCCAGCTGCTTATCTTCGTGACTGTTTCCTGCTTCCCATCTTCCAGGTGGCTTCCTGCTTCTTATGTGTACCAGTGTTTTTGAGTATTCTGATTAAAGGAGAACATTTTGACCATGTTTTTGACGCTTTCTGACTCTTTATATTTACCTGGGTGACTGAATAATAACACAAGTCTTCATGAACTTTCAGGAAGTGATTTTCGGAACTTTTGTGAAAAACTATTTGAACTATTTTGAAGTATATAAGACAATATAAATACTCTGCCGATGACTACGAAATTTCTATGTTTTACATGTTTACTAACGTACTATCAAACTTTACTTTAACGAGGACAGCTAATTACTTCCTGATTCAAAGTTTTTATTACATGAAATTTTCATTTGACATATGCAACATTATAGCTTATATACACATTATTTACTATAAATACATAAGGCATGTTACATATCAATGAAATCCTTATAAAAATACCTATCGTCTGAGGTATCTATAACAACTATATCTGTTTCCACTGAAAGGTTATTTCAGGGTAAACAGAGAAAATATTTCAATTTTCGATACAGAAGTGTTTGTCAGCTGTTTTTCTCGGAAACCGCTGAACCGATTTTCAATTAAGTTATACATACCTCAGGCCGGTCTATAGAACTGAAATAATGTAATATTTGAAACATCACAACTATAGTTTTCAGGGCGTGACGCGTCCTGAAAGTATGTTTCAATAACCAAAATAAAGAATTATTTACAAACTATCGCAACACGACATTCAAACCCAATTAAATGGGCTTATTCAAAGGACTAGATATATGAAAATTAGGTCCAGGGCTAGGTCTTGGTCTAGGTTACCTGGACACACTAAATAAACTACGGTTTTCGACTATTTAGTCCACTTAATTGAGGTTTGAATGGGTCGTACTTACGGTTTTATGCACTAAACAATATTATAACTGTTTCTATTGTATAACTAACACTATTATCAATGAATTTAAGTTATATTACAAAAAAACTATCCAAAAACACTATAAGTGACGCATCGTCGCGAACACTTTGGATACCAAGCTTCAATGGGGCCCCCACATAGATAAATTGTCAAAAAAGCTTTGCTCTGCAGCATACGCCGTTAGAAAAATTCGTGGTTTAACTGATTTAGAGACAGCCCGTTTAGTATACTTTAGTTATTTTCATAGTGTGATGTCGTACGGTATTCTGTTGCGGGGAAATGTCGCCGATATCCAGAAATTTTTTAACCGACGAAAAAAAAGGAGGAGGTTCTCAAGTCGACCCGCATATATTTTTTATTTTTTTTTATTTATGACCACGCAAAACTTTTTACCGAGTAGTCCGATTTTGATGATTCTTTTTTAATGGAAAGAGTATACCCCAAAGTTGGTCCCATTTAAAATTGAAAAACGAAATCCACCCCTAAGGGTAGAAAAATAGGTGATAAATGATTTTTCACCTACAGAATGTTCCCTTGCGAACCGATTCTGTTGAAACTTGGCACATATACGTAGTTCTAATGATGCTTCAACAAAAAAGAGATCTGAAGATCATCTGATGATGGAGACGGAAGACAGTCGAGAGGGCTCCTCGACAGCTTACAGCAGTTAGATCGTGTTTGGGCTTATTTCATTCATCTTGATGAGAACTTTAAGCCTAGCTAGAGTATGACTGTCATAGAGGGTGTGATGTTGGGTACGGAAGGCAGTCGAGGGAAGTTCTAAATATTAGCAGTGAGAGCATACTCAAAACATTCAAAAGCTTATAAATTAATAAAGGTAATATTTATTACACCTATAAACAGCAAATCCTTAACTTCTGGCATATTCCCTATAAAATGGAAAGTGGCAAAGATGGTGACTATAAATAATTAGGATAACAATTTCAACATAAAAACTATAGGCCCATCTCAATTTTGAGAGGGAAGCCGATAATAGGATTCAGCTGGGATGGGCAGCATTTGGTAAACTTCATCAGGTCTTCTCCTCGTCTATATCGCAGTGCCCAAAGACGACAGTCTTCAACGCGTGTGTCCTACTGGTAACGACTTACGGAGTAGAAACGTCGACACTCACGGTGAGACTGGTCCATAAGTTTAAAGTCACTCAGCGAGCTATGAAGAGAGCTATGCTTGGAGTCTCTCTGAAGGATAAAATCCAAAACGACGTTATCCACCAGAGAACCAAGGTAATCGACATAGCCCAAAGACTAAGTAAGCTGAAGCTGCAATGGGCTGGTCACATCTCTCGTTGAAGTTCAAGAGTGGAGAATGCGTTTAGGCAAACGTAGTGTGGGGCGCCCGCCGGCCAGGTGGACTGACGACTTGCGAAATGCGGCTGGCAGAGACTGGATGACGAGAGCCAAGGATCGGGCACAATGGCGTTCACTAGGAGAGGCTTACGTCCAGTGGTAGACGAATATAGGCTGATGATGATGATAATGAATGGTGCAAAAATAAAAATAAAATATTTGAACTCAATGAAGTGTTACTACGTTAAATATACAGGAACAAATAATCTTATAATTAAAGGCAAAGTAATAATAATAATAATAATAAAACAGACTATACACATAGACACAATCAGGTACCAAAATCATCCATCAAAAACTAGCACTAAAATATCGCTTGTTCCCAACGAGTCACACCTCAACGGGTAACAGTGTGACTCGTTGGGAATGTTTTGGATAATAATTCCCAACGAGTCACAGTTACTGTTACACTGTTACTCGTTGGGATGATCCCACCTTGATTTAGGGTATCATTTAAGCTATCACCAATTTAATTAGTTTTGTGTTTCTTAAATAATAGGGTTTGTCCTCAAAATAGTAGATCTGTCACCAAAATGTAGTCACCAAACAATGCAAAATCAGTTCCACAATAAATCACCTAAAATCCTGAGATATAAGGTCTAGTACCAAATAAATGTTTTTGTATGTATTATAATAGGTGTGTCCTAATAAGTATTTCAACAATAATGAGGCGTAGCCGACGGAGTCCCGCTTCGCGGGACTCCTACTTCTGGGCGGTTTAAAAAAAAATAACCACGAAGGGGACGGCGGGGTCTTTCAGACCCCGCCGTCCCCTTCTAACCTAACCTGTCCGAGTCGGGGTGCCCCAAGTTGTACCAAATACCTGGGAACAATTTTTGTTTATCTGAGAACGAAAATATTTCGTGGCGATAGATGATATAGTAACAGTGTAACAGTAACTGTGACTCGTTGGGAATTATTATCCAAAACATTCCCAACGAGTCACACTGTTACCCGTTGAGGTGTGACTCGTTGGGAACAAGCTTAAAATATAAACTCATACAAGATATGAACACTCCTTATTACAAGTACGTACCACAAACAGTTTTAGAAAATATCACTCTAAGATTAAGTACCAAAGTAAAATATGTTAACTTCAAATAAAATAAACCCTCTCTATACCGAGGTGCCTAAAGAACAACGCCTTAAGTTCCAAAATAATTATACACTCATCAGAATAATTGTACGTGTTGTATTTATTTTCTTATTGCCTATCAAAATGGATAAATGCTCACCAAATCTAACCATAGACGGTCGACATCAGGGGCACCCCGAGGTTCGGTTGGTTAGGTTCCTTTAAACCCTTTAGACAGAAATAGGAGCCCCGCAACGCGGGACTCCGTCGACCTGCTTATTAACCCTAACCCTAGCCGATCGACGTCAGGGGCACCCCGAGGTTTGGTTGGTTACAGAAATAGGAGCCACGCTAAGCGGGGCTCCGCTGAGCTATCTTGGCAGGTAGTAAGAAATTAAAAGAAGTTTATAAATCTTTATGGCATAGAATAAAAAGGAAAATAGGTTCATTTCGACAATACTTTATGAAACACAATTTGGTGAGCATTTATCCATTCTGGCAGGTATTTCGAATTTGTTGGTAGTAAAATAGGCACTTTTCTGGTAGGCGTTTAAATACAAGCTCCAAAAAAGCGTCCAAGATGCTGGGTTTTTGTCATAAGACAGTGTACTTTACACTTTGTAGTTGATATGTAGCAGAATACTGTAATATGATGTGACGGCCGCACTGTGCTACGAATAGTTTGCGTCTAGAACACGTTCAAAAACGCTTTGATTGGCATCTAGCTGTTTCTGTTGGCATAGCTAAAAAGACATCCTCTTATTAAAAAAAAATAGCTTGAATTTCTTCAACACTTTAGAAGAACGAAGATGTTTAAACGATGCAATGTTTGTATGTGAATTTCATAAAGGAATTATCGACTAGCCTCCACTGCTCGCACTCAATATCTTGCGTGCTCCGTCCGTCATGAATTCCGCGTAGACCTGTTACTACTCTTTGTCCTCCACAGAGAAAATCGGTATAGCATATAACTGTCTATATGCTAGGTTTTGCAAGGTTTTACTATGTAATAGCGATCTAATCGATTTACACTTTGATTCCCTAAGCTGAAATCTAAAATTCTTGACTGTTTGTCTGATTTGTTATGAAACCTTTATGATGACTTTTGAATCTAGCATATTTTTCCCCGGTATTAAGATTGCTTGAAAAGTTGTCATGTACCCAAGTTGTCAATTAACATAATTTAATTTGGGTAATGTGGTGTTTACCTTAAAGTACCTAATTAATCCACTGTACTAAGTTTTAATTTCATGTTTTTTTAAAGACATCTGTAGTGTAAGCCATTGTTGGTAGTCCTAAATAAATAAATAAGTTCATTTATTTGAAACGGAAACTGAAAAGCGAAAATTAAAAAACTTTTTTTACAAAAAATTAAACTGACATAAAAAGAAACTGAAAAGCAAAAAATAAATCTTTCAGTCTAACTAAGCTCTTAAATTAATGTAAATTACAAATTTTGAGTCGGCGCCAAACATACAAGGCGCCGTGAAAACTTATGGCAGCTTGATTGATCGTCGTTAAATCGATCTGCGGTGATTGTTTGGCGCCAACTCAAAATTTGTAATTTACATTAATTTAAGAGCTTAGTTAGACTGAATGATATATTTTTTGCTTTTCAGTTTCTTTTTTCGTCGGTTTAATTTTTTGTAAAAAAGTTTTTTTTGTTTTACAAAAAGGGCAATTCGTTCAATCTATATTATAAATTAAGTCCCAGACACTCCCTCAGAGATAAATTTAAAGAGATTAATATAATTACTGTGCCTTCTCAGTATATTTATGAAAATCTTTTGCATGCACATAAAAATATTAATTCTGTTTAAAAAATACAGTGATATCCACAATATAAATACTAGAAACAAACACAAATTTATTGTTCCTACAACCAGGCTCAAGAAAATAGGTGGCTCGTTTAGATGCCAATGTATACGTTTTTATAATAAACTTCCTAACCACATTCAAGATCTAAGCTTTAATAAATTCAAATCTTTTATAAAACGGAAACTATGCCAGAAAGCCTATTATACTGTGAAAGACTATATTGAGGACAAAAAGGCTTGGGATTGAGCTGCTCCAATAAATTTACACGGTGAATGTTGATTTTAAATTGCTAGCTATTTTGGACATGAATATTCACTGTAAAAAAGTATTATATTATTTTCATTATTGAGAACATGAGGACTATGTGGGTCATTGTTTCAATTATATTCTTGATCTGATAGTTTAAGTAGTTTATGCGGCCTAACCAAATGTCCTTTCTTTGGTATTGTTCGTTGAATCGTTGAGCTCCTTAAGTTCTGAGTTGAGCTGCACGGTTACTGACAAATGCGTGCACTGACTGGACAGGTCCACTTAATCTGTGTGGTTCTTTCCTCAAAAGACCATTTCAGACACCAATCTACGTGGTTCTCAAACATTATGTCCAATTTTTTTTTATATACACATTGACATTGTTGAATTTTATATACACAATGACATGAGTATTTACTTGTAAAGTATTATGTTATTTTAATTATTGTGAACGTGAGGATTATGTGGGTCATTGCTTTTTTTTTCGCACTTAATTTTAATCATGATCTGGCAGATTGAGTAATTTATGTGGCCTACCCAAATGTCCTTTCTTTGGTATTGTTCGTCGAATCGTTGAGCTCCGTAAGTCCTGAGTTGAGCTGCACGGTTACTGACAAATGCGTGCACTGACTGGACAGGTCCACTCAATCTGTGTCGTTATTTCCTCAAAAGACCATTTCAGATACCAATCTACATGGTCTTCACATGATTTGACCAAGATTATGTCTGGACTTTAAAAGAGACTGTGACCTCTGAGTTTGTTTCGGCCTTTCTTCTCAGAGTAGTCAGATAGAAAACGCCGACCTCATCTAGTTTAAAAATATGATTGACGTGTAAAAATGTTTGTACAAACCTACTTACAGAAATAAAATCATTTATCATCATTTATCATTTATGATTTAAGCTGACGTCTCATTGTACGGAAATCCTATACAATGCGAGATCAGCATATACTGGAAAGGTATGGTTTGATATGTAGCCGTGTGTACAAGGTGTAATTGAAATAACTAAAAAACCCATTATGAGGTGATTGTTCTAATGTAGGTACTCATCGTTATGAACAAGTTTTACTTTGGGACCTGGACCCTGAAATCGTGAAATGATTAGCAGTTACCTACAATGACCCTTAAAAGGTTATCAGTTGTTTCATTTTCACCTTGTATAAGTTCAGGTTCTCTCATGAGATTTTCCTTGATCAAAACGCCACTGATGGCAATGTACTCGGTATTGCTCGTATTTTCAATATTAGCTTAGTGTGGTTTGCCAACCTTATACAAGTCTTGGCTATTAATATTACGGTAGGCGCTTTAGGCAGTTTTATGAAAAAGTTGGTATCTGGTTTATGTGCCAGCCTAGGACAACAATGTTACGCCTTGTTTGAGGTTGTAGGTGTAGATAGTGATAAGATTACAATACAAGAACTTGACGAAATAAAAAGCACGCAAGCAAGCTTTTCGCACCACTCTCGCTAATGTCAAATTATAGTCAAATAATAGTCCAAGTGTAAATTTGTAGAATTAGCATAGATATATTTGACTATATATCTATGCTATAGCTTATATTTGATGAATAAATGAATTTGAATATAATAAGTCATTTAGACCTAAACTAAAGCTCATTAAAGCCGTAGGCTCTAGCCGGTTAATAATATTGTACTGCATTTCATTATGACCCGCTGGTGCATAGGTAATATGATTTGAATTTGGAACCTCAATTAAACAATTTGTATGAAAACATTTAGTTGTTTCTGTTAAAGTACAGTTCGACCAATGATTTTTCACTTCATAGGTTTTAGTTGCCATCGACGAACAAAATAATTAAATTACGCAATATAATATGTATATATAGTGGAATAGTAACAATAATGTTATAGTTAAAACAGAAATAATGACAATAATAAAAGCTATTGTTTTCTTTGTAAGGTCAAGTCCAAAATTATTAAAAAATATGCATAATAACCTCGCCCATAGACATGACTCACTCAACCGCTGTTTTTGCATAAGCTGTGGCGGTAATGGCGGCATAATAATTATATAATCGCAACATCTGATCAGTTGCTGTGGCCCGTAGAACGTTATGCCGTGGTTACAAGGCCCGTTAACTGACAGGCCGCGCCTGGCGTTGCTTCGCCTGCCAAGGCTTGTCGCGGCCTGTGTTGAGCATTCCCATGGCGTGTGTCGGCCTGGAACGGCCTTTTTTTTTTTTGGGTGGGAAATCATCTAATGACCTCTCTCGCTCTGGGCGGAGCGGAAGGGCGTGTCAGACTCTTACTGACTAAAACCCACCCGTGTTCCTAAAGTTGCCTGTGTGCCAGGGCCACGGTAACTCTTTCGAACAATCCGCGACCCCGGCAGGCATCGGCCGTATCGGACCCCTTCAATGATGCTGACATCTCTTTGAGGCGCGCGTGGAACACAACGCGTCGTCGACCCAGGCCTGGTCCTTACCGGACGGCGAGCTGCCCATTGCTCGCCGTCCGCAAGCCCGCGCCTACGATGGCCGGGAGTCGGCAATTGACTCCCGACGCCCAGGGTGTCTCCTCCTGCGGCGACTAGGGGCGTGAGGGCGCAACGATTGCCGCACCCTCACGCGCTCCGCCTCCTCCTTTGCGAGCATTACTGCTTCACAGAAGGAGGTGACGGCTTCCCATTCCCTCTCGCTCCGTACCATGGCCTGTACCAGGGCCGGACACGAGAGATCGCCGCCGCTGATCGCCGCCACGAGGACACGGCGGTGCTCCGCCCAAGCTGGGCAGACCTCCACCGTATGCTCCACCGTGTCCTCCGGTCGATCCATACAATGCCAACACCCGGGCGTTTCCTCCCGCCTTATCCGAAACAGGAACCTCCCGAAACAGCCATGTCCGGTGAGGACCTGCGTCAGGCGGAAGGTGAGGACGCCGTGGCGCCTCTCAAGCCACTCCTCAAAGAGGGGACTTACTGCCGCAATTGTAGCGTGCCCAGCGCTGGGTTGCGACAGTCGCACTCTCCATGCCGCCATGAGATCCTGGATCATGGAGCTCTGTCCGCTGTACCGCGATCTCTCGCGGCAGCGGAGTTACGCCCCGGCGTTTCGCCTCCTCGCGCCACTCCCAAATGTGGGCGAGGACATTTGCCTCCAGATCCCATGGCGGCAATCCGGCAAGGAGGCTCGCTGCCTCGCAGGAGACCGTGCGGTATCCTCGGACCAGCCGGATGGCCATGACTCTTTGGGACGCGTTCAACCGGCGTGCTGGTCGGAGCCTCAATGAACGCGCCCACACCGGTGCCCCGTAAAGGGCCATGGACTGCACGACCCCCGCGTAGAGCCTCCGGCAGGAGGCATTTGGACCCCCTAGATTGGGCAGGAGCCGCTTCAAGGCAGCCCCGGCCCGGTCCAGTCTGGGAGCCAAACGTCGGAAATGCTCAAAGAAGTTCCACCGGCTGTCGAGGACGAGTCCCAGGTACCTCATCGTCGACTCGACACCGATGGCCTGGAACGGCCTGTTGGCCGGTATTTCAACATGTCAAATAATACGGAACGCATCGCTACGTGTGCAACCACTGTAGTTTTATTCAGTGGTCAACATTTAATAAACAAAGCAAAAATAATCGCACCTGTACAAACCGTACAGGCGACAACAGGCCACCGTAGGCCTCATCGGATGCGAAGGTTCCCACGACCTGTCGGCCTGGCCTGGCGAGATCTGGGCGTGAGAAAGCGGGCCGTGGGACCGCAGCATTAGAATGTCGGATGTGTGCGTCTTATTTACGACATTATTAATTGTGTTTTTGATGCAATTGCATGAGTTTAGATAAAATAGTGTATGACAAGTCTTATCCACAACCAGTGTAATATTTTCTGTGGAAAGTGTCATTGGTGTCTGAAAAGTTAAGTAGAAATCGCATGTGATGCGGAGGTGTGATGAAAATATCGCGAGGAAAGTTTTGACTATGAATGTGGACAGCTATAAGAGTATAGGAAGACCAAGGAAAAGATGGATGGATGGGTGGGCTCTGTGAAAGATGATTTGGCAAGAAAAGGAGTGACTACTGAGATGACGACTGATAAAGAAGTTAGTACTATTACGAGTCGTTTAGTCTCGATTTAAACATCATCAGTAGGATAAAATAAAACGCGATCTCAAATTCAGTGTCTTTTTTTATTTTTTATCGACTAGACCAAAGACATAAAATTATTAGACTAGACAGAAGTGACCAGAGAGAGAGAGTAAGAGTAAGAGGCGGTGGGGCAAGTGCCTTATATCCAATTTTAACAACTCAGCCTATCGCAGTCCACCGCTTGACGTAGGCCTCTCCCTAAGAGTATATATGTTCTGTGGAAGTGACGTCTACATACAAAACAAATGACAAGGTTTCTTTAAGGTCACACACATTGCACTCAAAGAAATTTGCATACTCAGATTTTAGTACAGCTTGCATGCATTAACTTTATCAAGTACAAGTTATGAAAGTACTGACCCCAAATAAGTTGGGATACAGATTTTGCGTGACGTCAGAGTAACGCAGAGAAAAAAAAGTAAAAGAAAGAAAATAGTTTATTCTGCACAAACAAAACGCACATTACAAATAAATGACATTAAAAATACAGACATACAAAGTAGCCAAAAGTCTCGTATCCAAAAAATAAAAGTTTTACAATTTCATAAAACATGCATGCATGTGCATGTGTGTTGTAGTTCGCATGTGGCGTTGTAGATGCCGCTACAAGGTCAAGAGAGAATGATGAATCTGTGTATTTTCTTAGATTCCTCTTTTTTCCTTATAACTCCCAAGCTATGTTGAAGTACTGAGCCTCAATAAATTTAAATCATTTATTAAACAGAAACTCTGTCAAAAAGGTTTCTATTAAATTAAAAGGTTACTTAGATAACAAAAAGGATTGAAATGGCACTAAGCTACTTCAATGTACACGCAAGCAATAAACTATAGTGTTTTAGAATTAATAGAGCTGTTTTGCATTAAAACAAAACAGTTATTATGTTATGAAAAAAATACTTTTCAGAAAAAAACAACCGACTTCCAAAAAAACACGAAATACGTGAAAAATAACTTTAGTTTCGGAAGTCGGTGGCTTTGGTTTTGTATTTTCGTTTTTGGCCACCGACTTCCGAAATAAAAGTTATTTTTCACGGGTTTATTTTGGAAGTCGGTTGTGTTTTGTAAAAAAAAAAACGCTTTTTTGTTGCGGTACCTTACTCTTACTCTCTCTCTCTCCCGAAAAAGGAGGATCCTCCGACCAGACGGTTGATGTGTCTGGTGGGCAACTGCCCGACGGTTGATGTCGGGACGTTGTATATATGCTAGTCGCGCGGTAAACTCTGTTGCGCGATGCAGGATTTGCGTGACGTCAGTATGACGTGTAGGTCGCATGTGGCGATGTTGATACCGCTACAAGTACACCACTGACTACCTACATTTTTGTCTCTCCTTCTCCCTTGAATCCATCCAAAGGTTGTCTGTAAAAGATCGCTTTTAGCGATAACACCGCCCATTGTGTCGCCCTATGTAAAATTTCTACATTTATATCTGTGATTTTTATGGTGTACATAATAAAGAGTATTCTATTCTATTCTATTCTATTCTACATATTAAGCTATACCTTTCCAGTATATCCTGATCTCGCATTGTATAGGATTTCTGTACAATGGGACATCAGCTTATACTGGAAATGTATAGCTTGATATGTAGCCGTGTGTACCTATATATTTTAATGTGGTCGGCTATCACCTCTTTGGGCAAACGTAGCGGTCGTGTAAGATCCTGTATTTGTCGGAGATTACCTGCAGTGTAGGTGTTAACCAATATTTTGTAACCATTTTTTGCTTTAAAAGAGTGTCCGTGGAGTTTCTTGCCCGTTCTCCTCCATAGGTACCTACTAGGTCCGCTTTGGAATGGGCAACTACCTTCATCTTTCTGACCGACCGACCCCTTGACAATTCAAAAGTGTCTGTAATTGTTTTATTTGAAATAAATGTTTTGCTTTGAGTTTTGAGTTAAGAGCACTGGTGGCCCAGTGGTAACGACCCCGACTTACGAGTTGTAGGTCGTGGGTTCGAACCCAGGTAGGCACTTTACTTTGAGTAAATAACTTCATCACCACTGCTCTCAAAACAGAGAAGGAAAACACCGTGAGGAAACCGGCATGTCCTAGAACCAAAAAATTGAAAAATCTACCTACCCGCACTGGGCCCGCGTGGTGGATTACAGCCCACTCCCTCCCGAAGAGAGGAGGCCTGTGTCCCAGCAGTGGGAACATTTTAGGCATTTTATGCTTTTTAGGTATTGTAGTCAGCCAATTACAGGCTGGTATTCTAATATTATTGTCCCAGTGTAAGGCAAAGGTCTCTTCATGTGAGCTTGAATTAAGCTGTCATTAGTGTCAATCCGTAGCATTACGTAAAATGACAGCTCACTTCATTTAAGTTCACGGTGAGATTTTTACAAAATAGACCTGGGCAACAAATACATAATTGTATGATTGTTATTAATTAATGTAAAATACGATTCAATGAGTAAGTAAAATATCCATTATCATTAGTGTTTTGAGTGGAAAATAATTTTCAGATGCAATGCGGTCGCTGTAAATTTGTGTTAAACCAAAATTCATTTTACATTTCGAACTTATTGAAAGTTGACTACTCTTACCTAATTTCGGCTTTCGGCCTAATTTGTATAGTATAACCAAAATCACTAGTCTATATATATAAAAATGAATCCCTATTTCCCTTGGTCACGCCATCACGCGTGAACGGCTGGACCCATTTCACTTTTTTTTTTTTTTTTGTTGTGTTCGTTATTGTCAAAAGGATCTTATGAAATAAAAAATAAGGAAGTTGATAGGAACGTTACAAAATTTAAGAAAACTTAACGCCAATATTAATTTTACATAACTGTCAGTTGTTTGAAATAACTGTCAGCGATTGACAGAATGCGCGCTGCAAATATCGTTTAACACAGATGGATCGGTTGATAAATGAGTCGATAGTTTTAGTTTTAGTCAATAGTCAAAACTAAAACTATACAACATATGACATTCATAGTTAAGACAGGACAACGTCTGTCGGGTCAGCTTGTATTGTATAAAATTACCCTTGTCAACCTTCTTCTTCTTCTTTGGGTTATGGTTTCCGCACTTAGTCCTTCATATGGACCGTTGTGCGTGACCCTTGTCAACCTATACATAGTTTAATTCAAAATATATTTAACCTCAAAATAGAATATAAACATGAAACAAGACCAAGGAAATTAAATGTAATGATGATGTTTAAGGAGAGAGGAAGTGTATTTTAACAATAATTTAAAAAGTGGACAAAAATTGAGCACGCCTTATCGACACGGGCAAGGCATTCCATAACCGTACTGCTTGAACTGTAAAATATTAGTCTTAACTCCGAAAGAGGTCGCATTCCTTCAAAATAATGCGGTAAACCAAAAGCAGGTAACCAAATAAGAATGTCGTCTTTGATCTAGGTAGGTACCTCAGGTAGGAGTCCCGAGTCAAAATAATTACAGAAATTTATCATCCAATTTATTTGTTATTGCGAATTCTTGTAACGAAAAGGTTTAAAAGGAGCTGAGGCAGAAATATTTTCATGAAACATTAATTAAAGTCCATAGTTACCACTGAAAATGTTTTGAATTATTCAGTTGTTAGGAATATTTGGTGACAATAATTAAGTTTTTAAGGTTTTTTTTTTTTTAAAAGTTGTTAGATTTAAAGATTTCTGTGACTTGATGAGGCTAAAAGATAGTATATAATATTTAGGTATGTGGAGTGCGGGTCATGGGCCCGAGTGCGCGAAACCTTTATAAGGCCTGCGCAGACGAGGGAAAATTTGTCCGCGACGTTAGTACGTATGGAAATCTATGCAATAACGCACACGTAGGACAAATAGACTCCCGGAATTTCCATACAATTCCAAAGTGTCCGCGGACAAATTCCAGCGTCTGCGCAAGCCTTTAAGGGGCTTAAAAGAGCTAAAACGCGGTCACTGTCGGATTGCATAGAAAAGAAAGAGACGCGCGATGACACAACGCTGGTAATTTATTGCAAAATATGAAGCAATTATGGATTTACAAAAATCTATGCATTGGACTAAAAAATTAAAACACTATTACGTTAGTATGTTGCTTGTAGAATAATCTGACAAAAAATCTGAATGTTTGCATGTATATCAGTATGGTTCTTAATCGTTAAAAAAAATTTTTAGAGTTGTCTTCGTGATTTTTTTCTATCATATCAAGTTAATTGTATTATGTTTTCAACACACTATCTAACTAGCATATATCCTGCAGAATATCATATATTTTTCTGATTTTGGTTACTGCAGTGGATCATATATTATAAGGCATTATAAATTTGCGTTTAGGTCATGTAGTCCCCTTGAGGAAATTTCTCACCAAATATGCGACACTTCGCGTGACGGCTGGACGCCACGTTTCCGGATGACAGCGATGCAGACGAGTAGGTACTTCGACACAAGTGTCCTTTTTTGTATTTGTATAGTTACTTAGACATTTAATTTAGTACGTAATGTAAATAGTTGTGTTAAATATGGTATATACTTAAGCAATTTGAATGTAATATGAAATATGTTATAAGTACGAGTAATTCGTTATATTCCGTAATTGTCAGACCACAGGAAGAACCACTTTTAGAGTAAGGATAATTTATCATTCCAAAAAAAATACTTTAGCGTTCAAAATCAAAATTAATCTCATTTGTTGTCACGACTAATTACAGTGGCCAGCACATCAAAGTTACCACAAACTGTCAGATTTTCTCATTCGATTTTGAACTGAACCGTCAAAAGTTTAAGATTTCAAATCGTTTGGAGAATTTTGACAGTATCGTGTATGTTGACCTGCTGGCGACTGTACCAAGGTCATGAGATGTTAAGCGTTCTAGAAGAACCATTAAGCTATGAATCCAACACTTTCTATAATCAGCGTATATACTAATTTAGGACCTGTAAATACGTGTAACTAAGTATTCAAGTTTTGTTAATATTAAAATAATGTATGTTTAGGTTAAGGTATGGGCCTGAGTTGCCTGAAAATAAATGGATTTATTATTTATTTATTATTATTATTGTAAACAACAATACATCATACAAGATGATTACTCGGTTATAATAGCAATGAACTTGCTTAGATACTTGATAGCAGTTCCCGTATATATTAATAAAACGAAATCACATAGATTCTAGATCAAACAGTTTTATTGTGCCAATTAACCAAATTAAGGAATAACAACCTCTATGGTTTCTGTCAAACGTCTGTAGTGATGTGTCACTATCGTAGTGATGTTACATAATCATTTTTGGTGGACGATGTGTTAATCGCCTCAAACCCGCCTCAAAACATATTTGGGCTGCGTTTCCACCAGAGAACAGCGAGGATGCGTAGCGAAGGAAGTGTGTGAAACTATCCAATAAAATCGCTTTGTTTTCATAGTTTCAGATAGCTTTAGCTAAGCTAGCGCTGTTATTGGTTAGTTGTACGCACAGTCCTCGCTACGCATTCTCGCTCATCTCTGGTGGAAACGTACTTACCCTAATGCCTGAATCTGATTGAAAGGGATCGGTGCGAAATACTTAATTAACATCGTTGTTCGAAGATCGTATTTATGTCTAATGATACGATTGCGTGACAATATAGTAATTTCGGACTAGGTATTCGAAAACGTGATTGATGGTTAACATTAAAACAGGCACCTTATGCCTTTGATCCCGGCTGTCATTCGTAGATCTTTGGCAGTCGTTACGGTTACTCAGAAGCCCAAAAATCTGACCACCAGTCTTACAAAGAGTATCGTTTTATCTAGTTTACTTATATATCCTATATATATCCTAGATAAGAATGCTTGGAAACATGCTGGTCCTGCTCCATAGGACAATCTAGAGTCTAGAAAAAATTAAACTGGTTGCTAATTTAATTGTATAATTTATAATTTTTATGACATTGTTTTTTTATATTATGTAACTACTTTAACTCACACACTAAATTATTAATTGTGAAATTTTGGAAAAATCATTTACTTTTCAATATTTGTAAATATGTGAGCACCATGTATCTATCTCATAATTAATTTACCTGTCATGCGTTATATTTAATTATTTTTAAGTATTGTGGTATAGTAATTTTATTCTAGGTGCATCGTTTTCACATACAATTAATGTATACATAATATTGTAAAACATTTCTAAAAGAGTAACGGTGGAGTTTCTTGCCCATTCTTCTCCATACGAAACTACCTTTTGGAAGGGGCAACTAGAAACAATTTAATTTTTTTTTGTAAATTTTGACGTTCAAAAGTGCCTTTTATGTGCCTATTTGAAATAAATGGTTTGACTTTGACTTTGACTTTGACATATCGACATCTCTCCGTAGCTCGGAATCATGTTCAGCCATTGGTTCCGGCCTTATCTTTGACAGTCGTCACGGGTAGTCAGAAGCCCAAAAATCTGACAACCAGTCTTACAAAGGGTATCGTGTTCAATACTCAATACTCAATACTCAATTCTTTATTGCATTCCATATGTATTACATAGATGGTCTAAAAAAGTAAAAGATCAATATGGACCCTGTCGGGCACAGCAACATTAGGAGAGAGGAAGAGAGCTAAGCAGCAATTCAAGCAATTCAATATTATTAAAAATTATTAGATGAGTTTAATTGGGTTTATAATTATGTATATTTATATATTAATAGGTTTGTGTATAGTATATTAGTTATTTTTATTTTATTTTATGTATTGCACAATAATAATGTAGGTAATTATTGTGAAATTCTTAGTAGTAGTTATTTTTATTATTATTAAATTATGCTATTATTTATGTATTTATATTTTCATATTTATGTTTGATTTTCTATATTCTTATTATATTATACCTATATATTTTATAATATTTGGTGAATAAGAGAGAGATTTTTATTTTTTATTTTGCAATAGATTTGTCATCTAAAAACTCCTTTACTGAGTAGTGTGACTTAGATTCCAGAAATTGTTTCAATTTATTAATAAATACATTTGTTTTTCTTACTTCTCTAATGTCATTTGGTAATTGGTTATATATTTTAATGGACATAACTGAAGGGCTAGTTGAGTGCATTTTGAGTCGGGATTGAGGTATGTTTATTTTGTTTTTGTTGTGTCGAAAGGTGTATCTTTTTTGTGTTTCTTAGCAAGTGGTGTAAAAATCTGGGTGTTACCCAGAAACTGGGTTGTGGAGGACAGATAGGCAGTGGCTCCATGTAAAATATTGATATTCAGCAGCAACTACTGGAAACCGACCCCAAATTAGTTGAGAAAGAAAACTTTTTTATTTTATCGAGTTTAATATCGATACCCATCACATCTGCCTGCGGAGTTTCGCTAGCTAATTTTTCGCATAGTCTATCCATTGTTGGTCTTTCCCTACTCTTATAGCCATCCACGAGGTGACTCCGTACTCTATGGTGCTAATAAATTCACCACGAAAACGGTATCGTTAGGTCTAGAATACCTCATGAATACACCAACAGAATTTTTAATATAACATAATATTAGAGTTTTGGATGTTTGTGCAGTCATTTGTCGTGATTAAATTATGTCGCAATTATCTTTTGGAGGTCATGTACCTACAACGGTATCATTAAACGACATTGCTGTGATACATACATTTTAATGTCAGGTGCAGATGTTTTATATTATGTAATGTTTGCGATCTCTTTTCATAATAATGATAATCTTTTATGAAGCCTATTTTGATATAGCTGCAGTAAAGTCATGCCGGTTTTATGCATCCTGTATAAACTTGCTATTTAGGATTTGACTCTTTTGGAAAACCAATTGTTGAATTGGCAAAGTTTTTAGGCTACTGAAAAGAAATTTCAAAGCATTGTTTAGAATGCGGAAAAAAATATTTCTGTCGTACGCCTCCAGTCTTCACCAAAAATTAACTTCAAGTTAACAAACACAAGATAACTTATAAAACGTTCATAATTTATTGTCTTTTCCACTAAAGCTGCTTTTTACCAGTGGTGGACGTTTCCCTTTTCCTTAGTTCGTCTTTTAATAGTGCTAAACTCCAAGTCTCATACATATTTATCTAGTTTTGGTTTAATTTTTGATCGACACTAAAGTAAACGGAAACATTACGATGGCGATTTTGACCTGTGCTGCCACCTATGACGAGCTTTCAGTTTTTAACCCCATTGCTATTTCAAGTACGTTGTACTTATAATGAAATATAATAATCGGTATTTATTTGCAGCATAGTTTTTTTTAATTTGTTTTTATTTTTTTTAAATCATGTTTTTTTTTTGCATTGGAAATAACTTTTTAATGAGGTACGCACGGAAAGAAAAGAAAGAAAATACGTTTATTTACGGTAAACATGACGCAAAGAAAAAACACACAAATACAAAAAAAATAAAACGAGTTGGGGGAAAATATGAGTCACATCCACCCAAAACGGCAGTGGCTCAGCATAATGCTACGACTCTATGCGAGACAGAGCCCGTGCGCTGGTTTTCAGCGATAGCCGGCGTTGATGTGATGACGTCACGACGTCATATCAAGCTATACATTTCCAGTATAAGCTGACTTCTCATTGTAAGAAAAGCCAATGCAATGTGAGATCAGCTATATTCTAGATCAGATATGTTGTCGTATGTACCTAATATAATTAAAATGAACACAATACAATTCATAATACCAGTGTATGAAAACAGTTGAATTATTCCATTACTTGACTGAGCCGACATAGTTATTATGCAACTGTTGTACAATAAGGGGTATTAAAACACGAATGTGGGTTTATCACACGATGCGAAGCCGAGTGTGATAATATTATCACAAGACTGTTTTAATACCTAATTATGTACAGTTGCATACAAGACTTTATCTACACTCATGATATGAATCCTCTATAAAAGGTTCTGAAACGATAGGGTGTTGTAGGTAGTATTTTCTTGACTTTTGTAATTATTGGTTAGAAATGGCCTTTGCTGCATTAGAAATACCTGGTGGTGTGTTATCAAAGCGTGTATCACTCATTTTTGTAAACAACAAAGTAATAAATATTTGCAATAGGTACTAATATCGAACAAAAATGGCGGGATACGATGTGAATTCGAATAACCTGTAAGTTTTGTTTTTAAATATGGCGCGCAGCGTTGAAACGCGCGTGCATGACAATGTTCTTATTTTGAAAAGGAGTTGCTTAATGAAATTTAGTACAACATTGTAAAACTCATTTGGATGATATTATGGTCTATGACACTGGTTGTTTTAATGTTGGCAATAAGCTAACTGTTTCAGAAACTTATAAAGAGGATTTATATAGCATGGGTGTAGATAAAGGAACTAATATAGCAGCTAGATAGATATTTAACCTTTTAAATAATTATCATCAGATCTTTATGAAGCTAAGCAGTCAATCGTGACATATATAAGAACGCCTATTTTAGTCAGCTTTTAACAAAGCAAAGAGTTAGTGGTCCGATGACTGCTTTGCAAACCTGTGGTAGTAAGTTCGATTTCCAACTATTGATAATAATTTATTGTTGTTTTTTTTTTCATATTTTTATCTATTACGAGATGGTAGCTCGTAGAACGTATACAGAAAAACATGAAGTTTAGGCCTCTTCTGTCATCTATAGTTATAATTAAAGAGAAATATCTAAGGTTAGGTGGCTGATAATGAGAAATTCTGTGTGTTTACAATCTACTGTTATATTATTTTAGAGATAGACGTTCGTCAGGAATAATCTGTAAGAATGCATCATTCAGTGTACCAATGTTGTGCCATTATGTTTAGCTTTTGCCCGCGGCTTCGCACGCGTTAATTTAGACTGACAATCAGTTCGGGTTATAATTCAACCATGATTCGAAAGACACGTGGCGCCATCTATTATCATAAAGAACATTATTGTTGTTTTCCTGGGTAACAGTACTTTTTTTCGGAATGAAAGATACCCTATGTCCGTTTTTCTATACCTGACAACGTATGTGCAAAATTTCAGGATGATCGGTTCAGCGGTTTAGGCGTGAAAAGGTAACAAACAAACTTACTTTCGCATTTATAATATTAGTAAGGATTTGCAGGTACTAATAGAGAAGTTTAAAGGAAAAATAAATATTGTGCCGACCCCAAATTAACTTGGATAAGGGCAAGATAATGATAATGATAATTCAGGAATGCAGACTTTCATCTATATATATTATATATATATAAAAATGAATCCCTATTTCCCTTGGTCACGCCATCACGCGTGAACGGCTGGACCGATTTCACAATATTTTTTTTGTAGTGTTCGTTATTGTCAGGAGAAGGATCTTATGAAATAAAAAAATAAGGAAGTTGATAGGAACGTTACAAAATTTAAGAAAACTTAACGCCAATATTAATTTTACATAACTGTCAGTTGTTTGAAATAACTGTCAGCGATTGAAAGAATGCGCGCTGCAAATATCGTTTAACACAGATGGATCGGTTGATAAATGAGTCGATAGTTTTAGTTTTAGTCAATACTAAAAACTAAAACTAAACGTCATATGACATTCATAGTTAAGATAGGACAACGTTTGTCGGGTCAGCTTGTTAATTAACAAAAAACAAAAAACTGCGCAAGCAATGGAAAATTGCTACTGAAAGCTGCGGGTGTCGACCTCAGGACGAGCTGCTCTCACACGGACTACTAAATATCGCTTGCTCCCGCGTCACCAGACCTGACTCTCTGTATATTTTGACTGCTGAGGCCTGAGAAAACTACAAACGTAGTATACATGGAAGTTTTATATCAATGTGGCTGTTAGTTTAGTATATTGTGGTGTCTAACGACTTCCACGCGAAAGAAGTCGCAGGCAGACGCTAGTACAACAATAAATGAAAACACTGGCAATTCATTTTTTGAGTATTTTAAAACTATCAAAAAAATCCTAACATATAAATTAAAAAAGTGTTGTTATGAAACAAACTAAATATTGGTGTTGGACCGACTATGGGTTTGCCGGTCAGCCGACTAGCGGTAGTTACTAAAATATTGGATATATTTGATTGAATTTTTGTATGCAAACTGGAAACGTCATTAGATATAAGAAGTTTAAGAGGGTGCACACGCCACTAGCGCCACTCCTTTAAAAAAGTATTATCTCGTGACTCAGAAGGAATTTTGAATAACGGCTCAATAAGCGACCTCGGTAAGTGTGTCAAGATTTTTCTAATACCTTTTATAAACATTCATATTGAGACACGAAGCAACAAATTTCGATCTAAACATCGTTAAAATCAGTAAAAACGTAAATTAATAATAATTTAATAATTACCTATACAAATATTATTATTTTATTCAAAACTAAACATTATTTTAGTTTTATTCTGACAAATGTTAAATACATTATATAATCTAACACTAAAATATTGATATACGAGTATATACAAGTACATATTTAAAGGAAAAAAGGGAAGAGCTCAAAAAAAAATAATGATCCCCTTCTTCCATCATTGTTCCAGCGTGAAAGAGAGACGGAGCTATATATGACCGATAGCACTATCCCTTTTTCTCAATGGGACCATGATGGTATTAGCACGTCATAGTAAGGCAGCAGAAGGCCGACAGCGTTGCCACGTTGGATGGCAATGTTGATTCTTTGGCCTAAAAATAGGCCAGCCCTCTGGTCACATAAAAAGTTGACCAACCGCTTGGTGATGTCCAGAAATTAAAACAAAATATTGCAGAAATTTGTTTTGAAAGCAGATTGAACTTCCAAGCTTGTAGCGAAAAGGGGACGGATGCGGAGGAAGATGTTTTTTCTACGTCGGATTTCCAATCGCGCTGTTGCCGTTCCCATGTTTTCCTGTGGTGCCGCTGACATCCGACGAACTAGCGTAGTTAGTTTTACAGCAAGCTGTTGTTAAAAATAGTTTATTTATTCAAGATAAAAACGACTTTACGACAATTAAACTTCGAATATCTAATTACACAAATTCAATCAAATATATCCAATAGTTGAGTATAATAGCTAGTCGACAGATCTTTTTTTTTTTTTTGGGTGGGATGTCATCAAATGACCTCTCCCGCTTTGGGCGGAACAGAAGGGTGTGTCAGACTCTTACTGACTAAAACCTACCCGTGTTCCTTCAGTTGCCTGTGCGCCAGGGCCACGGTAACTCTTCCGCGACCCCGGCAGGCATCGGCCATATCGGACCCCGTCAATTATGCTGACATCTCTTTGAGGCACGCGTGGAACACAACGCGCCGTCGACCCGGGCCTGGCCTTACCGGACGGCAAGCTGCTCATTGCTTGCCGTCCGCAAGCCCGCGCCTGCGTTGGCCGGAAGTCGGCTATCGACTCCCGATGCCCAGGGTATTTCCTCCTGCGGCGACTAGGGGCGTGAGGGCGCAATGATTGCCTCTCCCTCACGCGTTCCGCCTCCTCCTTCGCGAGCATAGCGCAAGCGCATAGCGCAAGGAGGTAGTCGACTGATCTAAATCCATAGTCGGTCCAACACTAATATTTAGTTTGTTTTTATTTATATGTTGGGATTTATTTGATAGTTTCAAAATACTCTACATGCAACCTCTGTGGCGAAACAGGACATTCTTTCAAGGAATGCAATAATAAAGGATCTCCGCCTCAATGTGCGACCTGCAAACGATTCAAGAGAAAGAATGATCATCCAACTGGTGATGTAAATTGCCCAGCACGTAAATATGCAGAAGACAATTATATTAATTCCATTGACTATGAAGGCGCCTAGGAGCGCCGCCGACTACCTGTTTAAGTAAGCACATAGATAGTAGGTTAACTTCTACATATTATTCTTTTTTATGGCCAATCAGCTAATCTGTGATCTAGATGGGTTTTCCGTGTCTGAATCTAAAATCTTTAATGTTGAGGAGTGCAAAAACATAATATATACTGGGGATAAAACATTGACTTTACTTACACAAAATATACGCAGTATAACCCGTAATTTTAACGGTTTCCAAGTTTTGCTACAAAACATTGATATATGCTGCGACATTATCGTTCTAACAGAGTGTTGGTTATCCAAACAAATGGCTAATATACCATCTATCGATGGCTTTAATCTTCATAAAAGCGATAGAACATTCAACCAGAATGATGGCATAGTGGTTTATATTAAAAATAATTTAAAAGTATTAGTAGAAGAACCCCATTTTCTAGACTGCAACTGTTTAGTGATTAAAATTATTCCCGATACGGTAATTATGGCTATTTATAGGCCTCCATCCCAAAGTATTGATGGGTTTTTGGATTCGCTTAACAGTAACTTAGAAAAATTATCTTCGTTTAAAAATATCGTACTGGTAGGTGATATCAACATAAACATTGCTGCCGAAAAAATCGATACTCATTCACATAATTACCTTAATATTTGCTCATTTCATGGACTATTACCAGCTCATTATCACCCAACCCACCAGAGCGGCTCTTGTCTAGACCATATCTTTATAAAATCGAAAAGTCCATCCAAAACATTGGTTACTAATTCGTCACTTACCGATCATCAAGCTGTTTTACTAACATTACAAATGTCCTCACCTAGAAATAACTGCATGCGCAGCTATATTAAACTCAATATGACGAGTCTTGACACTGACTTACGTGGTATTAATTTTGACCCAGTTTACAATTCACATGATCCAAATATTTCACTACAATATTTTGTCGATTTGTTACAATCTACGATAAGGAAAAATACATTTACTAAAGTAATACCTAGAAAGTATAGTAATATTAAACCATGGATTACGCCCGGACTTGTTCGATGTATCAGACATAGAGATAAACTTCACCAAAAATCGAAAAATGCACCGGATAATGAACTACTATCAGTTATTTACAAACGATATAGGAATTTCTGTAATAATCTGTTGAAAAAGCTAAAAAACAAATATGATCAAAGTCAACTACAGAAAGCAGGTAAAAACAGTAAACTTATATGGAAATACATAAAATCTAACACTATTAGGTCAAAAAATCCCGAACCTGCGCTTGATCTTTTAACATCTGAGCTAAGCCCTACCGAAGCAGCAAATAAAGCTAACAACTTCTTCATTAACGTAGGAAAAACCTTAGCAGAAAAAACTTTATTATCTAATAGATGTTTTTCCATTCAAAGCCAAGCTAAGAAATATGCAATACGAAACTCTTTTGTCTTATTAGATACTGATGTTAATGAGGTAGAAAGTATAATAGATGGATTAAAGGAAATTTGTGCCGTAGGTTGTGACGATATACCTAATAGCGTACTCAAAAGATTTAAATACGTAATTGCCCCTCCCTTGACTCACATTTTTCAGTTATGTTTAACAAAAGGAATATTTCCAAAATTACTTAAAAAAGCCGTAGTCACCCCTGTGTTTAAAGCTGGAGACAAAAATTGTGTAAATAATTACAGGCCAATTTCAGTTTTAACAGGCGTCTCAAAGATTTTGGAGAAAATTATAAACAGTAGATTAGTAAAATATCTTGAAAGTAATAAATCACTCTCTGATAATCAATTTGGTTTTAGGCCTAAAAGATCAGCAACCCAAGCTGTTCACCACTTGACACATTTTATAAGCACAAACCTGGATAACGGCATGCACACCATAGGGATATTTTTAGACCTTGCCAAGGCTTTTGACACAATTTCTGGGACTTTGCTTTTGCACAAGCTGGAAATGCTGGGAATACGGGGAGTACAATTGCAACTGTTATCTGATTACCTTAGCGACCGCCATCAGAGTGTAAAAATAGGTCAGTCCATGAGTTTGGAACTTAAGAATAGCTGTTATGGAATCCCACAAGGCAGTATTTTGGGTCCTACTTTGTTTTTAATTTACATAAATGACCTGTGTAATTTGACACTCCAAAAGGGTGAAATTGTTTCATATGCGGATGACACAGCTCTACTGTTTGCATCTAAATCAAAGGCCGAGGTCTATGAGGTAGCACAGAATGGTTTTAATACTGTGTCTAATTGGCTTCATAAAAATCTCTTAACATTAAATACAGATAAAACAAAGTACCTATTATTTAAAATGAGAAACACTAACCCAACGCTTACTAACCTAAACATTCAAGCGCATAACAATTGTAATTTACCTTATGCTGACATTGCATGCACTTGTCCCACATTAGCTAAAGCCGACCATATTAAATATCTAGGCGTCACGATTGACACAAACCTGAACTTCCGCAAACACATCGATTTATTATGCACCAGAGTGCGTAAACTAATATATATTTTTAAAAGTTTACGTAACATTGCCGATTTTAAATTAATTAGACAGGTTTATTTGGATTTGTGTCAATCTATTATTACCTACTGCATAACGTCCTGGGGTGGTGCCGCTAAATCCAATTTACTGCACCTTGAACGCGCCCAAAGAGCAGTTTTAAAGGTTGCTACTTTTCGTCCATTTAGATTTCCTACACACCAGCTTCATATGGCATGTAAGGTGCTAACAGTACGTCAGTTATTTGTTTTGAATGTAGTTTTATTCCAACACACTGAACTTTATTTTAACCCAGTACCTTCAGACAGGAGAAGAAAAGATTTGGTTTGTGCTAACTCTCAGACTAAACGTGCTTTTGCTAGTCGATTTTATTTATTTTTAGGACCCTACTTGTATAACCAGTTCAACAGAGTGTTAAAGATTTATAGTTTAACTTATAATAGGTGTAATTTACTAGTACAGGAATACTTGGCAAAACTCAATTATGCAGACACGGAAAAACTACTAGAGATTTTAAAATAAATTTTCTATCTACCTAATATAAGTCTCTTCTTTTACCTTATTAATAATAGTCTTCACTTTATCTACTTTAATATTATTCGTCAATTTATTTAAACATAATATATTTACATAATCTAGTTTTATAATAATATAATTAATTAGTTTCTTTTAGTTCTTTATTAACTCTTTAAGTCATTGAAAATATTATGTCTTCTTTTAATTAAGCTTCTAATAAATGTATAGTTGTCTTCTTTTCAAATATTTGATGTGAATTGATGGCCTGAAACACAGGTTTTATAAACCTAGATCAGGCAGGTCTACATTACACTTAGAATTAAACATTTTCCTCGATTGTAATTAATGTAAATCATAATTTTATTTTATACTTGAATAAATTTTATTTATTTATTTATTTATATTTATTTACTCATAAGCATTAGTATTGCCAGTTTTTTCGTCTATTGTCCTATTGTCATTTTCACATTGTATATGAATCAAAGTAAGAGCACATAAGGCATTCAATATCGTTGTGACAAAAGAAGTTTAACAACTTATGTTAGATGTTTTCATATAAATTGTCTCAAATATATTCGACAGTGCATGTGGTGCAGCAGTCGTGGGTCAAACCCAAGCAAATTCTTTACTTTGTGTAAATTTATTCATTACCACTGCATTACACTGCATTGCACTGCATTTGTTCATTATCAAAACGGTGAAGGAAAACATTGTGAGGAATCCGGCATGTCCTATAGCCAAAAAATCGAAGACATGTGACATCCACCAATTCGCACTGGACCAGCGTGGTGGATTATGGTCCACAAGGAGTGGGCCATAATTACAGAAATAGGGGGCCTGTGTCCTAGCAGTGGGAACATTATAGGCTGATGATGCACGTGAGTATCGCGGTTTTGTGTGTTTTTAATAAAACGTCAATTGCTTACTAATAATTAATTATTCCACTACTGTTATGATGCCCTACTAAAACGAGACCCTCTCTATTTCTTTTTTGAGAACTTCCACTGAGAAACCTCTCCAAAGTCCTAAGTACACATCCTTTTCTGGCAAAGGATATTATCCTAAGCACTTTTCACTTAACTACTTTGAAGTTTTGGCACTTGGTTTTAGTTGTGGCTTTTTACTTGGGTGACAGGATTAGGCCGCACTCCTGTGGTAACAAATACAGTTTAAAAAAACATTGTGAATGGCATCTCGCAGGTCAACCTAGGAGGTTGTCGGCTGCTTCATCGGGCTATGTTGCGGATGTCTTAATAAATTAAGGCTTCCAGCCAGGGCAATACACGCTAAGGGCACCCCCTATGAGGTAAGGACCTCGGGTTAGGGCGTCGCTGGGGGAGGAAAGTGAGGACAGCAAAGGACAGGCTGGATTGAATCAAAAACAAATCCAATATGAGCTGGCGTCGCAATTTATTGAAACTGCGTACTACGCTGGGCCAGGTCTACGTGTTACACCCTACGTACCAAGTGGTGGAAGACACCTAGCTACCAGGTTGGTTCTTGCTGATGGACAGACATACTTTTTATGTGGGAAAAAAATTTTACATACACAGAGCCAACTTTAAAAAAAGGTGTATATAAAATAACATCTTATAAAAAAAAAGAATTGAGCTAAACTATTTTCAGTTCATTTTATTCAATCATAGATTTCTAAAGCATTTTCTATGTTTTCTCTCCAGAGATTGAGTTTCCAAAACTTGTATTAGAATATTGTTTCAACACGAAAGTCTATCTGGTAATGTTTTGAGTAGGGTATGGATTTATAATACCTGTCTGAAGTCCTTTGAATATGTTGTTATTATCAGAAAATTCTACTGACCTTTGGGGAGATCCCCATGGATTCTGCCCGGGCAAGCATAAGGTTTATGTGCCAATCTCCTGAGAGGTGACTATCCTATAATTGGCCAATGCAAGTATTTTTTTGTTTTTTTTTATATATGGCATCTCGCAGGTCAACCTAAGAGTTAGTCAGTTGCTTAAACGGGCTTGCCAGTGTGTGCCTAAATAAATTAGGGCATTAGGGCCTCCAGCCAGGGCTGACTATTACTAGTATCAGGCTCAGTTCACCATATATAAGTATATCAGTCTCTGCTGGGACTCAGGCTTCCTTTCTGTGAGAAGTAGCGGCCGTAATCCACGCAGGCCCAGTGTGAGTTGGTGGATGTCACTAGTGCTTGGACGCTTGGTCCTAAATCTCAATAAAGGTATTACTCACTGTCTACTAATACGTCCCACCACACTTATGTCGTTCTACTAACGTAACGTGAAAAGTAAAAAATATGAAAACCATAAAATATCATCAATTTAAAAATTTCACGCCACAGCACACAAACCCCATTACGTTAAAACCACGAGCCAAATCATTTCCCCAAGGTACACAAAAAACGCTTACTTATGTACATACTTTGCCAAACAAAAAATTACGTCTTCAGCTTAATGTATAATTTGCTCTGAAGTACGAAACACTCCTTGACTTGTGAGGGCTTCTTGAAAAGTCAATTTACAGGCACTCAATAAGGATTACAAAAGAGCACCTAAAACTTAAGTGTTGTGTGATAAGTTTGCTGTCTCTTTCTAGCCTAAGGGTCGTCAGTTCAGGAGCGAGATTTCAGATGTAGAGTCAATGGATGGGGCGGGAGCATGAGAGTGCAGTATTCATGGGTATGCAAGCGTAGTTTCAAAGATATAAAGAAAAAGTATTTGTTTGGACTCGCGCAGGCCAATAGGAAATAGGCCTGTAATTTAACAAGTACACTCTTGTTGTTCAGGGGAGCAAATACAGATTTGGAATTCAAAGCGTTTTGTCTAACTTTCCTTTCGAGGTAAACTTCACTATGACTCAATTCAGTTCAGGGTAACCATAAACTAAAAAAAAGAAAAGAAAGAAAGAAAATTGCGTTATTTTCTACGTCAAAGGTGCTCAAAATCTTCCGGTTAGATTGGAAGCTGACCCCAGCATAGTTGCAAAAAGGCAAGCAGATTGATTGGTTGAAGGTGATCAAAATCATGGGGAGCTCAAAATTAATTCTGACATCACTCATTCTCACTGATTCTGATTCATCACTTGAAAGTCTACAGTAACACTATTTTGTCCATTTTAGGGTTCCGTACCCAAAGGGTACCAACGGGACCCTATTACTAAGCCTCCGCTGTCCGTCCGTTTGTCTGTCAGCGGGCTGTATCTCATGAACCGTAATAGGTGGACAGTTGAAATTTTCATATAGTGTGTATTACTATTGCCGCTATTAAGCAACACAATAATAGAAATAAAATAAAGTTAAAAATTAAAGAGGTCTTCCATACAAGAAACTTATTTTTTCGGCGTTTTTATGTCGTGTGGTACGGAATACTTCGTGTGTGAGTTCGACTCGCATTTGGACGGTTTTTTGTAGTGATGTCTTTATACATACTTATTTCTGATTTCTTATAATTATGTACGTATTGTGTCTGATTATAAATCTCAGCCAAATATAAATTTGTACTCCTCAACAAAAGAAATAACATACATAACATAACATAACATCACGCCTGTATTCCCCGAAGGGTTAGGCAGAGGTGTACCTATAGCACACCCACATTTCGCCAGTTATGTTTAAGTCCCATGTAATAGGGGGCGAGCCTATTGCTATCAACCGGGCACAAATCCCGACTCCGGGCTGCTACCGAGTAATTCCAGATGGAAAAACCCAATAACACTTTGCCCGACCCGGGAATCGAACCCAGGACCTCATGCTGAGCAGTAGCGCTTGCGACCACTAGACCAACGAGGCAGTCAAAAGAAATAACCTAACTTTTAATAATCACAGTACTGTGGTACCAGGCTATTATTGTCGCACTCTGCAGGGAAAGGCCTCTTCTCATACAAAGAAGGCATAAGCATTAATCCTCTCTTAAAAACCTAGCGAAGCAGGAGCGGGTCGCTAGTCTTAAACTAATATTATAGAGAGGCTAGCTGTTGCCCGCAACTTCGTCTGCGATCCAGGATGAGAAGTATGTTTATTTGTTACACTTTCACAGATTTGGATGGAATTTGGGACACGGGTACACCATGATCTAGATTAGGACATAGAATACTTTTTATCCCGGTATTCCCACAGCATTGAGACTTATGTGGGAGAAACCGCGGGGTGCAGCTTGTTAATGAATTATAAGTCAGTCAGTGATAATAATCACAGTACCAATAAAAAAACACCATACATTTTCCGTCTACTCCTTCTATGGACCCAATATCTTTGCAAACCGACGAGTAATCGACATTCTGTGTTCTTCACGCATAAATATTGTATGAGATGGAAACAGATAAGATGTGGCCGGCTCTGGAATATTCTATTTTAAGATAAAGCTTCAATGGACCTGGGTGGGACGTTACAGCTGGGTGACTGGCTAATAATGCTAATGTTGGGTTAAAAATGGATCGTTCTAGAGGATTAAGTTTGGTGAAATTTGCGCAGGATTTTGTAACTTGAAATAGCTTGCTTTAGGGATTTTTTGGGGGTTATTATTGTCCCACTGCATGGCAAAAGCTTATTCTCATACAGAGAAGGCACGAGCATTGATCACCACGCTTGCTCAAGATGGGTCGGCGATTTCAGGCTTATTTTAACTAAAAGACCAGGTTTCCTTATGATGTTTTGTTTCACCGATGGCAGTTATGTCAAGGATAAACTCAGAAAATACATATGAGAAAAAGTCACATTCGTAATTGCCCGGATTTGAAACCCACAACCTCGTACATGAGAGGCGAGGCTTTAACCACTGAGCCATTACGAAGTTTTACACATTTTTTTGGGGGTTTGGTGGGTTCATAATGACATGATTATGTTGTAAAGTGGCTAAAGACAGAGGAAGGAATAGTAGAGAGTCATTAAAATTTATAAGACGCGATATTCACGGTTAAAAATGATGGAAAGGCGAAACCTTTTTCATGTATGAACTACAATAATTACTTGACGAAAGAATCCTTTCATTTCAAGCTATTAATTACTTTAAGAGAAAATCTAATGAAAAGTATAAAAGAACAAGGGATATTCATAAAAGAACTTGAACGCAAAGATCATAAAACTCCCCATTTTCCGCCCCGCTACACGAGTTACAATATAATGACGACATAAGGCTGGTAACGACAATGCTTGTGCATAAAATATGCTCAGGTGCCCCGACTACAAAGAACAATAACTGTCTAACAGCAGGTCTTTAGGTAACAAGAGATGAGATGCAACTTTGAGTATTTGTAGCGGGGAACTTATAGCAGACTTTTGACTCTAAAATATCGCCTTGTGCAATTTTCTGCTTACGAACAACGGGTATTGAAAAATCATTCTCCTTTCATTTTTGCTTTAGATTTATTGCAAAACAAAAAGTAAATCTTAACCCAACGAAAGAGAGGTTTAACGAGTTAAGGCTCCCACAAACAGGCGCGACGCGACAGCTCAACACAAAGGCGCCGCTCGTCGCGCGAATTGCGGTGTCTTTGTGACGCGCTGTCGCGTCGCGCCAGTGTGTACGAGCCTTTAAAGTATTGTTTGAGTTTATCAGAATGGTTCTAGCTATGTACGAGCACGATTGATAATAACGTTGGTTGTTTTAAAATTGACAAACGTTTGTTTTGTCTTCTACCGCTACTCTGTCATCAAAGTAGGGATAAGAATTAATTCATTAGTTTTTTTTTTTTATGGAAATTTGTAGAATCAGCATAGATATAAGCGATTTGGTGTAAACTGTTAGCTTATATTTGATGAATAAATGAATTTAAGACGGGAACCAAGCTATGTAAGAAATATTTATCTATTTTTTTTTTTTTTTTAATATGAGCAGAAAAAATATTTTAATAAAAATTATAAATGAAACGTTAATAGATGCAATGGCTGTATTTCAATCAATTAAATTACTAATGATTATGCTTGCTGGAACTTTTTCTTCCTTAACACCTTTAAACGACATACCAACATTAATTTTTAACTAACCTCTAAGCAAGCTGCTAAGTACTGAATCATGAAATATTTTTGTCACCAATATGATAAATTGCTAATAATTAAGTCAGATGGTTTTACACTACAACATCAATAACTCTACGTGACGCATCGTTTGAAGGACGTCTGTAGCAGTCGTGCAGTCCACATTCTAATGTTTATAATTGTTATCAATATGTAATACAAATTTCTGACACTACCGGCTTTGTATATTTATGAAAGTGCCGTATTTGTTAAGAATGCACATTCGTTTCCTCACATGTCAGATACTGTTAAACGTAACAGACGGAATGATATGTTACGCGGACGGAAAGCCAAAACAGCCCTAATGTGGAAAAGCATATTCTGCATAGCTCCGCAAGTTTATAACAAAAATCCAAAATCAATCAACGCGTTAAATTTAAATGGATTTAAAAAGACACTTAAAGAATTGCTATGTAATCTAATAACACATTATGCAATCAATAATGTTAATACTAACCTATATGTATGTAATGTATGTACCTATTAATTGCACGCCAAACTTGGCAGAATGTGATGATACCACTGACTAATCTTAAAACCATATAATGTACCATATTCTGACATATAAATAAATATGATTATGATATCTTAATCGGTATTTCCAGGATTGTGTGTGGCTTGTGATTATTATCATTGGAACGGCGTCACATAATCCCTGTCTAACCCCGTGGCCACGAGCTGCAAGCTCAAGCAACGCGCGTCTTGCAACAGCATCTTGTCTTGCGTCAAGCGAAACGCGCGCGCGTCACCTTTTTCCGTCCGACGCTTTGTTTCAACCTGTTGTTGCTGTTGTTCTCAACCTTATTTTGCCCACCACCCACTTCGAGATTTTGGTTTCTAGAGCTCCCCAATTTTATTAACTTACCATCTGTCGCGAATCTGAAACAGCAATTACCACGATTTTATAAAAACGTGTAATATTATAGATTAAAGTCAAGTTATCAATGAATTATCAAAGTAACAAGTTATCAAAGTAAGATGCAAGTCGCGTCGCGTCGCATCGCTCGAGGCCATGACCGGGGCCAAAAGTTTTTAAGCTGCGCGTACAATGGCCTGCCCATAGCTGGAGAACCACTCTTCCATATCGACACCCCCTGAAAATTTCGGATTATATTTTTATTCAAATAACTGTGACAAAAACGCAGGGTTTTCAAAAGCCTGTTTTTAACAAACAGCCACAACAGTTACACTGCTACAAGGATCTTATGGCACTCGAATGACATTGACAGGGGGCGCAGTTGGTAAACATTTGTGCAATATTGTTTTGTGAAATGTATGGGAAAAACAAGATGGCAGCGTTAGTACCGAATTTGGCCACGAGCCAAAAAGTCCTCGGACCGGAGACCTGATCTACTTTTCAGAAATCGGGGTGTTAGAAGCTCAAAAGTTTAACAACGTTTTTTTGCTTTTTGAAATTGACTTGAAGAATTCAGATGGTCATTGGCGCCTAATTAATAGGTAATGTGTCTGGTACTCAAATTAGTACTAACATCCAAATGTGATTACGCTAATACAAAGCATAAGAAAACCGTCACTAATTAGCATATTGATTAGGATCGATCTTTATTGATTCGGTAAACGTTCAGGAATACTTCTACAATACGATGATTTATCAGATTTGTGTAAATAGAACAATACCTTATCAGCAGACTGGTAAGATAACAAGGCACTGTTTCCACGGTGTCGTAACGATTTACTGTACGGTCGGGGTTATTAATTGACACCCCTACGTCAATTTGCGTTATAGCCATTTCATAAAACTGTCAAAGAATGACAGTTGTAACTTGAATATTTAGAAAATTTAAGCTTTAGCAAATTAATTCCATGATTTTATTAGAACGAAGACGTTTCAAAAAAAAAATTAAGGAAAATGACAAACCGATCTAATTTTTTAGATCGGTTTGTCATTTTCCTTAATTTTTTTTTTTTTTCCGAAAGTATTTGGCTTTGGTTTCCCAAAGCCAAATACTTTCGGTTTCTATTCTTTCAGTAAAAAATAACATGGACGACAGTCGTGCCGTAGTATACATCAATACAATCATGTGTATGTATACATTATGTGAATAGCTCCTTATGATATGGTGTCTCGACATCGAACATCACGCACGACACGCCTTAAGGGGACTACATGACCTAAACGAAAATTTATAATGCCTAAAAATATATGATCCACTGCAGTAATCAAAATCAGAAAAATATATTATATTCTTCTGGATATATGCTAGTTAGATAGTGTGTTGAAAACATTATACAATTAACTTGATATGATAGAAAAAAATCACGAAGATACCTTAATAAAAATATTTTTAACGATTAATAACCATACTAATATACATGCAAACATTCAGATTTTTTGTCAGATTATTCTACAAGCAACATTCTAACGTAATAGTGTTTTAATTTTTTTGTCTAATGAATAGATTTTTTGTAAATCCATAATTGCTTCATATTTTGCAATAATTTACCAGGGTTGTGTCATCGCGCGTCTCTTTCTTTTCTATGCAATCCGACAGTGACCGCGCTTTAGCTCTTGTAAGCCTCTTAAATAAAACCAAGTCACCCAATGACATAACAACGACACTTTGCACTAAAAACCTAAATGAAACGCTAATTGCTCAATCATGAAACACGAACGTTTGACAAACGTTCAACAAACGCTACACAAACGCAGTTACGTAACATAAATAGTTTTGTTTACACAAACACGCCTACAGATTAGTTAATGCTCGCGTTGGGAATAGTTGTTTTGTGTTTTGGCGCAAATTCGCACAATTTCTATTTACGATAGAGATAGAATTAGATTGGGAGGTGTATTTGGATATACGCTTCATTGCGTGTAGGGGGAGAACTGTTATTATCAGTTCATTCTATTGGTACCGATAGGACAATAATGGTATGGTTTTCTAGAAGAGAGCAGTGGTGGCCCAGTGGCATCGGTAGCGACTTACGATTTGTAGGTTATAAGTTCGATCCCTGACAGGCGCTTTACTTTGGAAAACATGAGGAAACCGGCATGTCCTAGAACCAAAAATTCGAAGACATGTGATATCTACCAACCCGCACTGGGCCCGCGTGGTGGATTATAGCCCACTCCCTCTCACAGAGAGGAGTCCTGTGTACCAGCAGTGGGAATAGTGAAGGCCGATTATGCTGATGCTTCCTCAAAAAGTGGTTCCATCATACAACGGCCGCCGTGAAAATCTATCATTTCCACTAGTATTTGACTTTAAGGTGTTAAAAAAACTGTCTGTATTTGGACAGTCTTAATTTCAGAGTCTTTACTTGATACTTGAAATTTATCATCGTTAGTTCCTGTAGTAGTTACTGCTGGACATAACCCTCTTTAATTCCACGCAGCTGAGTTTGATTTTGGGCCTCTCTTGTCCATCCACTACCAGCCACCTTGTGAAGGTCTTTCCTTCACTTTAGCAGCTGTATTACAATTGTGGCGTAAAATAAAGTATCTTCCACACCCATCTGTCTCCGGGCGGATACTGCATTTGCCAAATCGTGGTCTCACTTCAGGAACACCTGTAAGAAGTTAGACAACTCATATGGTCTTTTTGTTTATACCACCTGTTGCCCGTGGCTTCGTCTGCAATTCCAAATGAAAAGCAGCCTATGTCCTTCTCCAGGTCCAAGGAATCAGGAATCAAGGGTTTAACGAATAGGTAGCCCAACCTATTTGCCAACCCTTGATTTTATTAACACGACAACCGATCATTAGCTTGTTATGTTTTCGGTGTTAGAGGCTTGTTATGTTTAGAAAACATGAAATTGTCATATTATGAAAACAAACGGGTCACGAATGTTTTTCTGTAGTTATGATAGCAATATTGCAAAAAAAGCAGTCATAAATACATACATACATAAACTCACGCCTTCTTCCCATGGGGGTAGGCAGAAACTACAGAACGCCACCTGCTACGATCCTTACATACTCCTTTTGCCTCGTTTAAGTTTACACATCTGGTCATACACGTTCGCCGGTTGCGAGTACTACGCACCTGACCTTTCTGAAGAACTTCACCAATAAGTTCGCTATATGTCCTTCTAGGGCGACCTCTCCCGGCGTATTTATTATTTGATTATTATTATATTTTTTTTCAGAAGCAGTCTTATTTTTCAAATTGCTTACAGAAAATGTTTCTGTTGATTGTTAAGGTTTCGATAGATGCTGGTAAGCACCACTATTTAGGCAGTCAGAAAACTATGCTTAGAAAATAAAAGTGCCTACCGTTGATGTGTTGTTATGTATGTAAGAAAAAATCTACATCTTTTTAATAAATTAAGTGATAGACATAATTTTAATACTAGAAATAAAGATAAAATAGATCAACCATTTTTTAGATTATCTAAAGTACATACATCTTTTATGGGGTACTGTGTTAAATGTTACAACAAAATACCTTGTCATTATATTGAAATTAAATGAAAGAAAATTTAAAACTCATATTAAAAGTGCACTTTGTAAATAAGCATATTACAAATTACAGGATTATACCCTAGATAAGAATGCTTAGAAACATGCTGGTCCTGATCCATAGGACAATCTAGAGTCTAGACAAAATCAAACTGGTTGCTAATTTACGTGTATAATTTATAATTTTTATGACATTGTTTTTTACATTATGTAACTACTTTAACTCACACACTAAATTATTACTTGTGAAATTTTGGAAAAATCATTTACTTTTCAATATTTGTAAATATGTGAGCACCATGTATCTATCTCATAATTAATTTACCTGTCATTGCGTTATATTTAATTCTTTTTACCTATTGTGTATAGTAATTTTATTCTAGGTGCATCGTCTTCACATATAATTATATAATTAATGTATATATAATATTGTAAAACATTTTTAAAATAGTAACGGTGGAGTTTCTTGCCCATTATTCTCCATACGAAACTACCTTTTGGAAGGGGCAACTAGAATCAATTCTATTTTTTTTGTAAATTTTGACGTTCAAAAGTGCTTTTTATGTGCCTATTTGAAATAAATGATTTGATTTTGACTTTGACTTTGTTGAAGCCAAGAAGGTGGTTGTCCGCTGATTAAACAGACGGACAGTAATAGTAAGGAATTAAAAATCTAAACGATAAACTTATTTTTTAACACACAGTATAAGTGCTCATGCTGGCAAAAGACTGGGCAGATGATGATAATAAAAAGTTTTTTTTAAGAGAGCTGAATCATGGCTAAATTAAAAAAATGCCCGTCAGAATAACATAATCAGCCTTTAATGTTCCCACTGCTGGGACACAGGCTTTCTCTTTGTAAGAGGGAATGGGCCGTAATCGACCACGCGGGCCCTGTGCGGTTTGATAGATGTCACATGTCTTCGATTTTTTTGTTTCCGTCAGAATGTCCAGCAATAATGCAGTCTTCACAGCACTTGAAGAGAATTTGTTAGGGCAGGGAAATGTAAATTGACTACCAAATTGTCCCTATATTCAAATCATAACCGTCGTTCTTTGACAGTTAGACAGTAGAACTTTTAAAAAAAAATTGAGTACTTGTTTCTTGTTGACAGCACTAAACTGTCCTCCCATACCTACATGTCCTTATTACTGTAGGTAATTTGAAAACATTGCAAAGCCATTTAAGTTTCAGTAAGTGCCCATGTAAGTTTCACCTTCATCATCAGCCTACAGCAGCCCACTGCTGGACATAGGCCTCTCCAATTGCACGCCATTTAGCTCGATTTCGGTTTTTTGTTTTTTTTATTTTTTTTTCACGTTTTTCAATCTTTAGGCAAGCCAAAATAAACCATGTAGGTTTGTGTGAACTAAAATATTATGATTTTGATTTTGAGTTCTATCAAATGGCTATAACACGAAAAATGGGCGAAGGGTGTAAATTTGCTTATCAATTAATTACCCTGACTGTACTTCACATTTTTAATAACTTTTATTTCAGCATGACTGTTGTGTCCATGTTCCACAATAAAGTTTTTATTCTGGTCGACTTTTAAACTTTGAATGGTCGTATAACTCATTCTGCACGAAACTTTGTTTGTTGTGTCTGGAAATAATATGAAAGGAAAGTTTTCAGTTCTGCATGTTTATAATCACACTATAGCTGCGCCCCGCGGTTTCACCCGCATAAGTGCCGATCCTGAGGGAATATCAGGATAAAAAGTATTCTATGTCCTAATCCAGGTCATGGTCTACCCATATGCCAAATTTCATCTAAATCCGATAAGCCGTTTAGCGTGAAAGCGTAACAAACTAAATACAAACATACAAAAAATCAAATAATATTATTTTATTCTAGGGGTGTAGATTTTTTATCATTGGTTTTTTGAGTCTAAAGTTTAAGAAAGAAGAATAATTTAAAACTGCCTAAATAATGACACAGACTTTGTATATAATCACGTCTTGCATAATATTGATATTGTCAAGATACTATTTCTGTAGGTTGTTTTATTTAGTAAAACGCATTGATGCTAAATTTATTCATATTTTTAAGTTCGACTGTCTGTTAATGCCATTCGTCGTATGCGATTTTTAACATAATTTATTCAAAGAAGTCAGACACACATTATTATTTAACCAAAAATGAAATGTATGCATTATGCTACAACGACCACCATTTTAAAAGCTTTTACTTCATTCTGAATTAAAAGCTACCCTAAACATAGACGAATTAATTTTTGTTCCCAACTTTAGTCCATGCATTAAACTGAGTGATGTGCCTAAACGAACTAAAACAAAGTCCATTTGAGTAAGTCACAATAGGCTTTTAAACTGGTAACGGGCGGAGCAAACCGGTTGATACTGGTATTAGTTGGACGGCTCTGGTTAAGGGAGTGCTTCCATTTGCTGAAGTTGCATCTTATCGGATTTGAATTTGTTTTGGATGTACTGTAAGACATACTTTTGCTAATCCTTGACACATTTATGTTATAGGAGTTTTTATACAAGTCATTGTTAGGTAACTTGAGGGGGCCTCGTGGCTTTAATAATAACAGCTGCATGGGTCGATTGAAGGTTAAGCTTCATTTCGCGGCCGTCGCCTAGACACTCCTATGGGCTTATGGTAAGAAATTAGGTCACCGGTCTTTAATTTTGTTTCATGCAATAGTTAAATGGAACGGCCAAGCCATACATTTTGACCAAGATGTAAGGTTTGTAACTTTTTAGAGTTAGGGGCTTGGCTCTACATTAGATCTGATAGCTTTCAAACAGGGAAAGCGCTATGTATTTAAGATTGGCAACCTACTTTACATGAAATAAATGTTTTTGGTGGGATTTCATTTTTTTTATAGGGGAGCACCCTATTTATTTTTATTTTAGCGGTGAAATCGTACTGACCTATTATCTGTAAGTAATACAGATTTGCACCTCCCTTTAAGGGGATGGGAGGGTGGAAGTTACCCTATTTTTTGTTGTTGTTTGTGTGAAAATCCTAGCCTGCATAACAAACAGCTTTCTAGGACTTCGGAAAATGTCCTAGAGATTTTGATGAGTAAGTGAGTGAAAGCGTCCGGTAGTCAGTCAGTGACAAATCGACGTATTTTAGGTATTAATAAAATCGAAAGTATAAAACCTAGACAAATGAAACTGTAGTGTGTTTAATAAGTCTGCTAACTAAATCATATCCCGACAATTTGAGCTCTCTAGTATTATCCAAGCCATTCCAGGCTGAAGCCATGATTGGCCAAATATATGGGTTTGAAAATACGACGAAACGCTTCGAGAAAAGGTAGGTAGTGCCCCTTCTCTTTGTTTCTGGCTCGTCTTCCGGAGGGCACTTCCGTGCACCCAGATGAGTACACCGTCTTTAGACAAGTTCATCCAGCTTCTTTGCCCAATTCCATAGATACACGCATTCAATAAGAGTACCTGTGTATTCAAATTTACAGGTGTCTGAAATTGGATAAAGTCATTCACATATCCGAATACATAAGTTCGGCGCTGGGATAAGACAAAAACAAAACTGCTTTTGTGGCATTTTTTTTTAATGCTGGCAACATTGTGTTCTGCGCCATATTGTGCTGCCTCGATGACTGGGTTAGAATAAAATGGCGCAGATTAATTTTGTTTCCTACGATCTTATCCCAGTGTTTAACTTAACCTAATATGTTTTATTATTTTGAGGTTCGATCATAGTAGGCAGTAAGGAAGCGCATGATCAAATACGAATGGCTCTACAACCTCCTTGCCCATCAAATCTAAACTAACAGCAAATAGAAAAGAACCTTTACATCCACGGATACGGTTCCTGGTTCGCGCGGTTAAGACTTCCATTTGCCAGTTGACTGTTTTGTTTACTGCACTTACACTAGTTATTTGTATGTTTGTTTTAATGTTTATTGTTTAGATTCATGTTGTTTCCTGTAGTTTCTCAGACTCATCTTCTCGTACCTAACTAGCCAAATTGATAAAGTTTTGTGTTGTGTGTGTGTGTCTGGGCCTCCCTCTCACTTTTCCACACACCTGAGTTTGTTTCACCATGGCTTCTCAAGCCGATCTCTCGCGTTCGGCCATGGTACGGAGCGAGAGGGAATGGGAAGCCGTCACCTCCTTCTGCGAAGCAGTAATGCTTGCGAAGGAGGAGGCGGAGCGCGTGAGGGTGAGGCAATCGTTGCGCCCTCACGACTCTAGGCACGCCGCAGGAGGAGACACCCTGGGCGTCGGGAGTCGATAGGCAACTCCCGGCCACCGTAGGCGCGGGCTTGCGGACGGCGAGCAATGGGCAGCTTGCCGTCCGGTAAGGACCAGGCCCGGGTCGACAGCGCGTTGTGTTCCACGCGCGCCTCAAAGAGATGTCAGCATAATAGATGGAGTCCGATAGGGCAAATGCCTGCCGGGGTCGCGGATTGTTCGAAAGAGTTACCGTGGCCCTGGCGCACAGGCAACTGAAGGAACAAGGGTGGGTTTTAGTCAGTAAGAGTCTGACACGCCCTTCCGCTCCGCCCAGAGCGGGAGAGGTCATTTGAGGATTTCCCACCCAAAAAAAAAGGGTAGTCAAATAGGAAATGTCGACTTCATATAGCATATTTTTTATATTACATGTCAAAGTGATAACGATATCCTATTTACAGAATAAACAATTTCATTTCAGTTGTCTGTTAATACCTCTCCCTCTCAGACCTATATATATGAACAAAATAAATCAAATGTAAGGATTTATAAATCAAATGAACGCATCAAACCGCGTCACATCTTCCAAGCCACAATTATTTAAGTTCACATCCATTTACCGAGTCGTTCACTATGGGAACTTCCCTAAGGCAGTGTATGAAAATGTAACCGTAACACGATCTAATAACAAAACAAAAAACTTTCTCAAAATAACACAAAACGTAAACAAAAGAATTAATCACGAATCCAGTTCATTTCCTTTGAAATAAACAAATTGTTTCTCATAACACGGCATAAATAAAACAAGTGCAAGGGCGTTCGACTCCCTAAATGAATGATAAGTACCGGCAGCCGATGTTGACGTGGGGTTATATGCATCGTTTTCTAAATCATAGTGGGGGACAAAGATGGAGGTATTGTCGCGAAATCGGGATGTTACGGAAATTTCTGAGCTGCGTCTGATTTTATGTTTGTAGAATAATTTATCACTTTATTTGCCTCTTTGTTTGAATGACAGTAAACACGGGTTTGTGGCCTTTGCTGAGAGAACAGAAATAAAATAGCGTACAGATATTTTGGATCAGAGATTGGATTTTAATGCTTACTCAAAGACCTCCATGGCTCTGTCTACACCTAATAGTGAAAAAGTTTTCCTGGCAATAATTGTGCTGATATTTGCTACAGCTAGCCAAGAATTTAAAGAAGCTAGGATATTGTACTAAGGCCAAAAAAGGGTTTTCCAGGAAAGTAGAAACAGCACATAAGGAAGCCTCCAGAGAAAGACATCTAAAAAAGTTAAAGGACCCTCGATCGCTGTAAAGATGGCCCGGTTTCCGATGTCAGTTGATTTTAAATGTTTTTTTTATTTAAGGAATAATAATGAAGTAGGTACCCAATGCAAATGATTACGTAATTACGTATTTACATAAATGTTTAGACAAACAGGTAGTATTCTCATTATCTATACAAATAAATAAAATAGAAGTGTCTGTTTGTAATGTCAAAATAACAGCTTTTTACTAAATGCATATGAAACTATATCCGGTACTTATATATTTAAAAAAAACAATTTTTAAATTTTATGTATGTCTGTTTGTTCTGGATAATCTCCGAAACGGCAGGACCGATTTTGACGAGACTTTCTCTGGCAAATAGCAGATGTTATAAGGAGTAACATAAGCCACTCGTAGTACGTTCCCGTGGGATAATTTCCGACATCCACGCGAGTGAAGCCGCGGGCAGCAGCTAGTAATAAAAATCAACGTATAACAATATAACAATAGTAAATAAATTACGACTAATTCTAGTGTTCCTCGGAGTAAATACGCAATAATATTATCGCGTAGACGACCGTCTAAAATTTTATGACAAATGTATTTGCGTAGTATTTTAGTCTTAGATCTGGCAACGTGTGCACATAGAAAATGTTGTTACATAACTATTTGTATTAGAACGGTCACAAAAAATATTTCGGGATAGAATGGTAATTAGGCTGAATAATGTGGGTAGTCAGTGCTCGGCACTGGATGTGGGCTTTTGTCTAAGCCGTATTTAAAAATATAGGAAGCGATACTTTTCAATACAAGCAGTTTAGTCGAGGAACTTGTAAAAAACTGACAATTCAATAAATGCTTAAAGTAGTAATTTTATGTGAATCAAGATTGTTCCAAAAGCGTGATATTTGTGTTCATAAACGTATCTTTATAGAACCGTATTGGTACGTAAACTTACGTTAGTAATGCATGTATGAGCGTTTCATGCAGTGTAGTAGGTTAAACTGTTATCATATTATCATGCATAAAACAATTAAAATCCAAAATATTTCAGAGTAATTTCACAAATCGTTTAATACTTCTATAAACAGTGTATTACGAGTTTCTGACGTCACACAACAATGTGTATCATTCGTGATCCCAACATTTAGTAGGAAGTATGGAATCATCCGTTTGTACACATTGCTCGTGACATGGCTAATAGTAAATAGTTGATGGATGTTTGACAAACAGGGGCTCGTCAAGTGTGGCGGGTGTGTCGGACGATCGCTGCCGGAGACTTCGCACGTACAAGAGGTATGCTGCGTTTTTTTATGATAATTAGTATATCATTTATTTTTTATGAACGTGGAAGATAGTGGATAGTGAAAATATTTGAGTGTTGGAAGGACTTTTGTATTTTTCTACGCCAACTAGAAAACACATTTAAAATTCAGTAAGTTAATTTAATAGATAAACTATGATTGGATCTGTTTTATGATATGATTATTTTTTATATACTTCATGTTTTTTTCTGAATTGCTCCGGGTGTAATTAAGAGTACTGAGACTTCAGTTTCAGATTTCTGTGTTACCAAATAGATAATGTTCTTAGATTACCACTTCACTTTGAAGATGTTACTTTTACGATAGCGAATTATTTTTTTCATGTTTTTCGAGCAAGTTTTATAGCAAACTCGCGTGGCTGAATAAAGAGCGCAGTTTTTTTAAAAAATCAATCAACATTCATTCTTGTTACTCTAGGGCTAAGCTGAGCAGCCGCTTTACTTATTCATCCACTTCATAAATATTGAAATCATTTCACACCGACTAAAAATTAAATTCTCATGCCATAAAAAGGCACGCAGAAACCTAATCAACCACCAATCTGAATAAGTAACGGCCATGAAGAAACTTTTCAAACATTTTCCAATAGAAAAGCAATCAACGATAGTCCTATTCAAATATTTAACATCCTTCGAATAAAGCGCTGGGGTATAAAATGTGAAATTTTCATTGAATTACTTAGGTACAGTGCATCCAATTGCATAATGACGCTCGATCGTTCAGCCACCGTTTAGGCAAATGGAAATCGCGTCTAAAACTGTCTTTAAACGGTTATAACTTTGATTCTCTTTTGACTTTGTGTTAGTAATAATTTTCTTTTCATTGGTTCGTGACTTTCCCGGCTTAGAATAATTTTCAGTGGCACTCCGGCTTTTTGAAATAGGAAAGTTCTTACTGCGGTTATATAAAAAAGTTGTTACACAATTGGTGGATATGAATTGTTTCTTGTTTGAATGAAAAAAATGTCGTCAGGAAGGTTTTGAGTATTAATGAGGATGGATGGTTATACGAGTAGGGGAAGACAAAATAAACGATGGATGGACTGTGTGTAAGAGATATGACTAGAAAGGGAGTGATTACCGAGATGACATCACAGCAGCGGGCCCTATCAGAATACCTGTGCTGTGACACTTATTTTTTTAAAGTTGCAGCATAATGCTAAGATAGGGACCTTTTGGCCTCGTATAGGTTTTTGTGTTGTTATTTTAATTTTAGTATAATCAGCCTATAATAATCCCACTGCTGGGTCACAGGCCTCCTCTCTTTGAGAGGGAATGGGCTGTAATCCACCACGCGGGCCCAGTGCGGGTTGGTAGATGTCACATGTCTTCGAATTTTTGGTTCTAGTTCTAGGACATGCCGGTTTCCTCACGATGTTTTCCTTCACCGTTTTTTAAAGCAGTGGTGATGAAATTATTTACACTAAGTAAAGTGCCTGCCTGGGTTTGTACACGATATCGACCCACGAACTACATTTTCTTTTTTAAATTTTAATTTTACTTTTGTTTTATTCTTATTTTTTTTTGTTTTTATGAGTGTGTTTAGTTTAGTTTGTGATAATCCTAAGCGAGTCCCAGTAAATACTTTTTCTTTCTGTATATGGCGACTAATAGAGCAGTTAGTGACGTGTTGCGTCACCCCCAAATAAATTGGTGTTAGGGAAACACAATGATGAAAATATATTGCATTGTTTCTTTTGGTTTTCAAGTAAAAACAATAAATGTGCACCATAATAATGTTTTCGAATATAATATGGTATTGAATTTTATACAAAAACTCTAGCCTTTCTATGGGGGTAGGCTGAAACTACAGAACATTTTGTTTTGTTATTTACTTATCATGGCCAACTAACTTAAATAACCGCAATTAATTGAAACCCTACACAGCTAATTGCATTTAATTTACAATATTTACAGTGACCTATAAATAAATAAACGTGAGGATTTGTAATTGGCTTTCTGGTGACTATGGTTTCCTTTTTTTGTCTGTTTTTATTAGCTGTAAGTCCTCCATATACTAAAATAAATTAGTTAAGTTGGTACTGTGTTACTAGAAATCCCGGGATCTCTTCTGATCAGGCTGAATACTTTTGCTAGTGCTAGTTGTCAGTGAAACAGTGCTGGCGTTAAGATAGGGCGCGGCTTGGCGACCGCCCAGGTTATCAGAGGTGAAGGGGCGCCGAAGGGGTTATAACTAGTCGCCCCTTCCCCTCTGGCGCCTGCAGAGTACTTTTGTTTTGGTTCGTTTGGAGTTAGAAAACAAAAAAATCTTGCATCCGACATTCTCTGAATTCTCAAACCTTTATGCATAAGCCGACCAAGTAACACCTATTTCTTTATGAATAGACAAAAGAAAACCTAGGCGGAGTGCTGAAATTTTTGGGCCGTCTACTTTCCAAGAGGGGAAAGAGGCGCCGATGAAGTTTCGCTCAGGGCGCCTGTAATGTTAAAACCGGCACTGGTGAAACAGGCAGGGTTTGAAGTTACGACCTTTTGACTACCAGTCGGTATTCTTGGATGCCACGGAATAGATTCCGCAGTTAGTTGAGAATGGTATGACGCCTGAGTTTACGGTAGAAAGTTTTGATACCTTTGAAGTACAGTCGACCGTACGTCTACGGTAACATTTTGACCTTGAAATGGCCTGGCGTAGTACGGAGTTTCAATCTCAAACTCAAACTCAAAGCATAACATAACATAACATCACGCCTGTAATCCCCGCAGGGTTAGGCAGAGAGGTTGGGCACGCCACAATTGCGGCGGTAAGTCCCCTCTTTGAGGAGTGGCTTGAGAGGCGCCACGGCGTCCTCACCTTCCGCCTGACGCAGGTCCTCACCGGACATGGCTGTTTCGGGAGGTTCCTGTTTCGGATAAGGCGGGAGGAAACGCCCGGGTGTTGGCATTGTGTGGATCGACCGGAGGACACGGTGGAGCATACGGTGGAGGTCTGCCCAGCTTGGGTGGAGCACCGCCGTGTCCTCGTGGCGGCGATCGGCGGCGGCGATCTCTCGCGTCCGGCCCTGGTACAGGCCATGGTACGGAGCGAGAGGGAATGGGAAGCCGTCACCTCCTTCTGTGAAGCAGTAATGCTCGCGAAGGAGGAGGCGGAGCGCGTGAGGGTGCGGCAATCGTTGCGCCCTCACGCCCCTAGTCGCCGCAGGAGGAGACACCCTGGGCGTCGGGAGTCAATTGCCGACTCCCGGCCACCGTAGGCGCGGGCTTGCGGACGGCGAGCAATGGGCAGCTCGCCGTCCGGTAAGGACCAGGCCCGGGTCGACGGCGCGTCGTGTTCCACGCGCGCCTCAAAGAGATGTCAGCATCATTGAAGGGGTCAGCTAGGGCCGATGCCTGCCGGGGTCGCGGATTGTTCGAAAGAGTTACCGTGGCCCTGGCGCACAGGCAACTGAAGGAACACGGGTGGGTTTTAGTCAGTAAGAGTCTGACACGCCCTTCCGCTCCGCCCAGAGCGGGAGAGGTCATTTGATGATTTCCCACCCAAAAAAAAAAAAAAAAAGGGTTAGGCAGAGGTGTACCTATGGCACACCCACATTTCGCCAGTTATGTTTAAGTCCCATGTAATAGGGGGCGAGCCTATTGTAATCAACCGGGCACAAATCCAGATTCCGGGCTGCTACCGAGAAATTCCAGATGGAAAAACCCAATAACACTTTGCCCGACCCGGGAATCGAACCCAGGACCTCTTGCTCAGCAGTAGCGCTTGCGACCACTAGACCAACGAGGCAGTCCAATAAAATGCAAAAGCAAAGCATTTATTTCAAATAAACCAATAACAGACACTTTTGAACTGTCAAGGGGTCGGTCAGTCAGAAAGATGAAGCTAGTTACCCATTCCAAAGCGTAGTATAGGTTAATAGAATAAAAAGCCAGTTTATACTGCACCTTAATTGCATAACACACTAACAATCACAATCTGAATAATTTTGAAGGATTTTGCTTATCCATTGCTTCATATGTTCGAAAAATGTATCTGCTCAACAATGTAAATAACGCAATGAATGTTGTTGAACTGTCAAAATGAAAACCATGCCTACTGTTAGTGTGTTACGCAAGTACCCCGCTGGTATTGTTATCAGTGATGCTGCTGCTGTATCTTAGGGTGCATCAAAACATCATCGTACTTAGACTTAAACAATGTTGTAATTAAACACGAACTATCCAAGAAATATAACATTAAACAATTTTATTTTATTTTATTGAAAAGGAACAACGAACAGCTGTTTGTTTCATTTTTTGTATTGTATTTTTTTGTTGTTTTTTTTTTGTTTTTCTTCTGGGGACGGAAGTCCCTGGTGATCACCATCAGCACATCGTTTTGTATTGTACATAGTTAGGCACAATACAAAACATGAAATACACAAAACTCATAGACAATATTGCAGCTCACAACGCTGTTCACACATTAATTATGGAATAAATAACAGTGAAAATAATAATCGCTACGTTTACAAATACTTTTTTTTTTACTTAGACCTACTTATCATTTAACCATCGTGTTTAAGATATAGGTATTCGTAAATAGAATAGAATATATTTATTTGTAAAAACATGAGTATACATCATATAATTTGTGCAAGGTCTTATAATAATAACAGGTAGATCTGCATGTTTTGCCATATTGTGGCGTACAAAAACAACATTTTATTGGTTTAGAATAAACCGTATAAGATTTGAGTCTACACAACAAACTACACAATTAAAAACTTAATCCTAATGCTAATTAAAAAAGGGGAAAGTATTGTTTTTACATATTTGAGGGCCAAATTTTGAAAATGTCGTAACTATAGGAATCTATTTAATTAATTGCGGTCATTTATACATTCCGATATGGTATAATAGCATTTGGCTATGAGATATTTTTTTAAATGTATTTTAAACAGAGCAGTAGGCATTTGTCTAATAGGTTTTGGGATTTTATTATAGATGACTGGTGCTAAACAAAAAATACTTCTATGCATCAATGCCGTGGTTGATCTTGGTACGCATAATTTATTACCCCGACGATTACGAATAGAAACGTCTGATAGTATCTTAAATCGGTTAGGATTGGTTTGTATAAAATTAGCTATTTCATAGATAAATAAGGAAGGCAGACATAAAATTTTATATTTAATAAAGTACTGTTTGCAACTATCAGTTATTTTCAAACCAAACATAGCTCTAATACACCTTTTTGTGACTTAAAAATGAGTTCTTTATTAGCAGAGTTTCCCCAAAATATAACTCCAAACCTCAATATGGAGCCAACAATACCATGATGGTAGGCAGTTATAAGCGCATTGGTACTTATAATAGGTTTTAGTTTATAGAGGGCATATGCAGAAGCACATACTTTTTTATTTAATTCTTCTGTGTGTGCTTTCCAGTTCAGACGTTTATCAATGGTTACACTTAAATTTTTTGCTGTATCTACCTTTTTTATAACAGTTATTTTGTGTTGAACATTAATATTTGGTGCTTCTATACGTTGACTGAAGAACATAATTTTTGTTTTTTCAAGATTGATTTTCAAATTATTGTTATCTAACCAGTTAACTATTGAATTGATTGTATTATTAATTTCATGTTCATACCTCTCTTTATTTATAGAATTAATAGTGACTGTGCTGTTATCGGCAAAAAGTGATACTGGATAAGTAGTTACTAATGGCAATTCATTTATATAGATTATGGACAACAAAGGACCCAATACGCTCCCTTGCGGGACTCCATATTTAACTATACGTTTTTTTGATGCATATGTTTCTTCTTTTTTGTATTAATGTTTATTTTTGAAATTTCTGTATATTGTTTACGATTTTCCAGATAAGATTCAATGAGATTTAGTATATTGCCTGTAATGCCATAAGGTTCCAGTTTACGGAGGAGAATGTCATGATTAACATAATCGAAAGCCTGGGTATATAATGGTAATAGTATATAGCTCTTGAATATTTTGCGTGTTACTCAAGCATAATATTATAAGTATAAGTAAGTAAGTTTTTTTTTGCGATTTCTGACTTTTGTAGTACTCAAACCTCAGTTGGGCCACTAGAGGTTTTTGATCCTTATATGAAACATGATCGATTGGCATAAAAAAAAGTTTTTGTGAATATTGCCCATTTTCCTGCTGACTGTAGGTACATCTTTTTCAAAATCTGTGAATGCAAATCAAAATTTCTCAAAAAGTTAAGAAAAGTCTCCTATGACCGTTTTCCTGTAGCTACAACGGTTAAGGTACCCTTGCTACCCCATCTCAAAAATCCACCCTGCATACTCACGAAAAATATTGAAGATAGCTCCATAAGTATAAGATTTTTGAACGTATAGAGCATAGTCAAAAAACAAGGTCTGGCATTCCGGGAGTGACAAATGCTTACGTCACTATCCAGTTGCCACTTTATTGCAACAAAACACGAATTATGGAAAAAAAAATAGTCACCATTCTGTTAAAAAATAATAAACCATTTAAATTGTCGTTTCATTTTTCTAATCAAACAAAATAATTAAATTTAAACATATACCAACGTAATTGTTAGTTAAAACCTCTTTGTTTTAATGGATTCGCACAGGTATTAAAGGCGATTTGGGAGTTATTATTACACACTACTGGTAACACAGCGGTGATGACGTAGGCTTGTGTCACCCCCGTGACCGGAGTGCTATCTCTGGCGAAGTATATTATTATACCATGGTATAGAGCACATGCACAAATATCTATAAGTTCGAAAGTCCTATTGTAAGAATCGACCATTCTGCGAACAGGCAAACGCAACAATATATAAGGAAGAGACACAATGATTGTTATGATTGTTACAGTACCGTACTAATTACTTCGGTTTAGGAGATCGCGTGGCGTTAGCACAACATAGAAGTTCGATTTAATTCCTGATAGGTACGTAATACGTACGTCTGCCTCATTGGTCTAGTGGTCGCGACCACTACAGCTGACCATGAGATCCTGGGTTTGATTCCCAGGTCTGGCAAAGTGTTTTTGGGTTTTTCATCAGGAATTTCTCAGTAGCAGGCGTGTCCTTGGAGGTGTACATAAAGTACCTACACCAACACTGCGCCAGTTACGTTTGAGTCCCATGTAATAGGGGGCGAGCCTATTGCCTTCAACCGGGCACAAATCCAGATTGAGGGTTGCTACCAAAAATAACCCTGTTTTTTATTCATGTGCTACTACTGAGAAATTCCTGATGGAAAAACCCAATAACACTATGGCCAACCTGGGAATCGAACCCAGGACCTTGCTCAGCGGGAGCGTTTACAGCCACTACACAAACGAGGCTGTCTTAAAATTCAATGTGCGATCATTATTTACGGCCAAGTACTGTACTCAAATTTTCAACCTATACATACATTTATATCTGTAATTTTTATGGTGTAGATAGTAAATAGTATTATATGTATTCTATTCTGTTCTAAATAAGAACAACGACATAACAGAGTTACATTACAACTATAGCATTGACGTGCGATAAAGGGGTCACGAGTTCATATCCTACTCATGAACCCTCTCTAGTACAGTCAGGGAAATTAATTGTTAACCAAATTGAGACCCAACGTGAATTTGCCGTGTTATACCCATTCCATACCTACAACCTAATTACGTAACACACTATCAATCACAATCTTAATAATTTTGAAGCGTAATGCTAATCCATCCATTTCCATGTTCGAAAAATGTGAAAATAACGCAATGAATGTTGTTGAACTGTCAAAATGATAGCCATTCCTACTGTTAGTGTGTTACGCAATCAACGGGCTGGTCTGTCAAAGAATGGCAGTTATAATTTGAATAAACGGACAATTCAAGTTGGTATTCAATTTTCTTAAGAATTAATTTCACAGACTTTACATGAATTTAGCTCAGTCGGGGTAGCAGGAATATATTAACTGGCATATTGCTATCCTCCACATAGGGGCATAATCTTTCGATTTTAGAAGAGAACCACTTTAAGCTGTCAACTGAGATAATTCAAGTAGCTCCTGTGGCAAGGGGGAAATGTTCAGATGAGAAGCCTGTCATATACATTTTATTAATTTCTTTATACCTAATCCAATTGTAGACATTTCTAATTTCCATGTTTTAAAAGGGTGTGACTTGACCCGCACTGGGCCCGCGTGGTGGATTATTCCTGTTGCTTCTATACAGGATATTTTTTTAACTAGTGCGCAAACTGTAACCATGTATTCAGCATAATTATGATTCTAAATCCCCTGGCGTAGAAATTTTTCGTCAGTTATATTTGTTTTTTAAGAATGTTTTTTTTTTTTATAAACAAGCAGATTTTTTGTTTGATTACCGACGAGAAAATTCTGCGCTAGAGGGTCTAGAATCATGTGCTGAAATCATGATTACAGGTTGCGGACTGGTTAAAAATTTATCCTGTATGTCAATCAAAACAGTTGCATATTAGAAAATCAAAATTTTCTCGAGCAAATTTCATAAAAACAACGTACAAATCAACAAAGTTTAAAATAACGATGGTCATTTAATCAAAAGTTCAGCTGACCAAAGTCTGGAATATCAATGTTTAAATTATTTATTACACTATTGACGAAATCGTTTAAAGGTCAAAATGGAAACCTGGATCGATACAGAGTATCGAATGTCCTAAATGTCGATATTTATTTATTATGTATGTCGCAGGGTAATTTGATAATTCGGATATTGCAAAAACCCGGATTATATGAAAATGGTGAAATAAAATCTGCGAGCAACTTGAACGTAGGTTGGTTGGTCACTGTTCTACCCAATTTTTTTTATTTTTTTTTTGTCGCTGAGAAATGCTTTATGCATTCCCGCTCGTGGGGGGACGAGACGGGATATGTGGGACTCCTGTCGGAATGACAGTATACCCACTAAAACTCAGCGGTGTTCCCACATCGCCGTGATGGGAGGGCCATGGGAATCCGGCTCAGCCTTTGTATCCACAACCCTCCCGGCGCGTGCCCGCCTAGCTGGGGGGGCTACGGGAATGGCCGGGAACACCTGGCCATTCCCGTCCGACACTGGTGGAGGCCTGTGCAATACAGGCAAGGGCGCCCCCGCACCCGTTGCCTGCTGGTCTCCACCTGGGAGGAGCCGAAGATGACTGTCAAACTGACGTCGTCTTCGACCCCTCCTCCGCCTTCGGAGTGACGCCGCGTGAGGATCGTCCTCCCGCGCGCGCTCAGCCGCCTCCTTCTGGGACATGACGTGTTCGCAGAAGGAGGCGACTGCCGCCCAGGACCTCTCATCCTGCAGCATGGCGTTAACCAAGCCGGGAAGTGAGAGGTCCGGTCCGATCACCGCGATGAGACTGCGGCGCGTCTCGGACCACGACGGGCACACCTCGAGGGTATGCTGCGCCGTGTCCTCCACCGCGCCACAGTCGTGGCACGACGGCGTCTCCTCCCGTCCTATTCTATCCGATAAAATTTAATTAGTTATGATTTGATATTTTAAAATTACATCTAGCAACTTTTGATCAGTCGTTCATTTGATGTCACATACATTGGGATTATAATTTTTTTCTAAATAAAACATTTGGTCATTTAAATTTCGTTATTTCGTTTATTGTTCTTTTGAAATTTGCTCGAGAAAGTTTTGATTTTCTAATATGCAACCATCAAAACAATGTAAAGAAAAAACAATATAAAACAATTCAAAATATAAGATAAAAGTCTCAACTGATGGGGCCCGTATACAAACATGACGCATTGATCAGCACCATACAGCACTTCTAACATATATTTATAAGTAAGCAGCTTCCCTGCTGGCCCGTATACAGGGTAGCAACAACGGCATTCTGAACGCAATAGCTGTACGTTTTGACTGTCCCTTTCAGAATAAGTGGGTCATGTCTTGTGTGGGTGTGGCGAGTTATGTCAAATAAAAAATTACTAGGTTAAGGTTTTTATGGGTCTATGCCACCCGAAATAAAGTTTTATTATTATCGTTTATTCATTTTCATGCATATTATTATTATTATTGCGTGGAAATATCTCTAACCCGGGAGTACTAAGGGATGTGTCTGAACGTGCCGGATAATTACGTGTCGCGGAAACGGAGACCGCGGTTACTGGCGGTCCTCGCGGCCGGACCAACCTTCTGGGTAAAGCACCTTTGACGCGCGCCTTGCATACACTTAAAGAAATCGCGGAAACGGAGGATTTATTTAACTGTTCTCTGAATGAGTTCACAAAAATTACTTAACATGTGATAAGCTGTAATGGAAAAAAAAATTGTTTAAGACCACGCTACCGATTTGAGGCAACCTGTGACCGTGCCGTGCCGTGTGCCTGTGTGTCTGTGTGTGTGTTGTGTGTGTGTGTGTGTTGTGTGTGTGTGTGTGTTGTGTGTGTGTGTGTGTGTGTGTTGTGCTGGCCTGTGTGGGGGTTTGTGTGTATGTGGGGCTAGTTGTGTTGGGAATAATAAATAAATAAATAAAATAAAAAAAACACGCGCCACCATCAGCAAGACATTTGAGTGGGAATAAAAATTAAAACCGATGTTTTGTTGCCGACAATCTAATCCTAGAGATGTAAAATGTAATAGACTTAAATCATAAAAAAAGTAATTAGTCGTTATCAAAATCTCGCCATAAGTCATAAAAACACTGCAATGTTCACAAACTTTAATCACGTTATGTCATTATTTGATTGTATGGAGAATGTACAGTAACCAAAGAGATAAGTATCCAAGGTCCCCGTGTACATATAGTTGAAGTTTAGTATGAAACCGATGCATATTTTCGAATGATATTTAATTTGATATAAATGACCAGTTTGTTTTCTATTAATTTAATTTTATTCGAAAACATTCATCGGATACTTACTAAACTTCAACTATATCCGGTGACCTTGGATACTTATCTCTTTTGCTGACTGTACGTGTAATGTACAGTCACCAAAAGTGATAAGTAGCCAGGGTCGTCGGACATAATTGAAGTTTAGTAAGAAAAAGACAAATGTTTTCGAATAAAATTTAATTTAATTAATAGAAAACAAACAGTTCATTTATCAAATTAAATTTCATTCGAAAACATCTATCTGTTTCTTACTAAACTTCAACTACGTCCGACGACCCTGGTTACTTATCTCTTTTGGCGACTGTACGTGTAATCGTCATTTACATATTAACACTAGCTTTTGCCCGCGGCTTGACCCATATGGTGAGCGAAAATTATCCCACGGGAACGTATTACTGGGATAAAAAGTCCTACGTCCTAACCGAGTTCAGGATTTACCTGTTTACCAAATTTCATCGAAATTCGTTCAGCGTGAAAAATAGAGTTGAAAAACAGATAGAGTTGTTCTCATTTAGGTATATAACATGAAATATAACATAATTATCTTATCATAATGATTCACTAACTAATTATACAAAATCAAACGGACACTTAAGGCTCCCACAGACAGACACGACAGTGCGGCGTGACTCTAGTAGAACAATTGCTATGAAAACTTCATAGAAATTCCTCTACCAGAATCACGTCGCACCGTCGCGTGGCGCCTGTCGTCGAGCCTTTAGGCGTCAAAGTACTTGTCCGCATCACTGTTATCCGGAAACGTCGACTGGCAGCATTGGCGCGTGGAAAGGCAATTCTAATTCTTTGGCCAAAGAACTAGTGAGCTCTCTGGTCACGAGAAGTGTCGGCCTGTTGGCGAGAAATTTCCTTAAAAAGGAGATGCGCACTCGGGCCTTTGACCCGAGCCTTTCAACCCCAAACGACTCTAAACTGTAGCTTACCATTAAGGTTACAGTATTTCCGCCGCTTGGGGATCGCAGTAGGCGCAGTAGTGGCGCTAGCCGTGCGTGGAACATCAGATGCCACAAGGTTGTCGAGACAGGTTGGGTCCCACACCTGAGGCCTGGCCTACCCACCTTCCAAAGCAACAACGTCGTGACTTTTGTTCTCTTCCTATCGTCACGTACCAAGCCATTTGGGTCTAATACTGTCATAAATAAATATATTTAAATATTAGTATGGGTACCTACACTACATGCATTGTTCTATTAGCAGGGGTGTTATCTTAGCATACACTGTTACCCTCGTAAACTTATGCCAAACTTTAACATCGAAAAAAGAAAGAAAATTCGTTTGTTTGCGGTAAATGTTTTGATAATCAGAAATTTATTACTGATTGTAACTTTAATCCACATTTATAAATTGTTAGGTTGGTTAGCAGGACAATATTAGACAAAAAAGCGTGCAAAGTGTTATGCGACTTTATACCATGTGATGGCCCTACGACACTAAAAACTTGAGCGTCAGATACTTTCTTATATATACAAAATCCCGACATCAATCGTCGGGCAGTTGCCCATCAGACATGACACCCGTCTGATCGGAGGATCCTCCCTTTTCCATAGAGTATGAGTGAACTTTACACCCTGTTCCTTAAAGCTCTATACTGACCCCGACGTGACCCCGATGTGATTCTGTCTGACGGATGGCGATATTGCAGGCAATGATGCAGGCGATGTTTCGAGCTTGTGTTATATTGAGGTTTAAATCCTTGTTTCTTCAAGTAAATGTCATATGCTCCAATTTTTGTCTTTCATTCAGAATCTTTCACTCGAAGTAACACGTCTGAAAAAAAATTGAATCAAAGTGAAAAATAAATACATTAGTGAAACGATCCAAAGATGTTGGATTTCACATTCACTAGCCTACCGAGAGATCGAAAATTTAAATGAAAGGACCATATGAACGTTGAGGCGGGTATCACATCTCCGCCGCGAAACCATAGCAGCGAAACCGCTGTAGTTTTACCACGACTGGTCCAATAAACGACAAGCGACACAGAAGCGAAACTGCCTGTGCTAACACACAAATTTGATTATGATTCTATATTATTTTCGCGTGATTTCGCCGATCTGCTTGGAAACCACCGCGCTGAGACCGCTATTTTCTTGCAGTGCCGCGTTTATTTCGCACGTACTCGTATATGTGGCAGCCGACAAGGTTATAAAGCGAAACTTATTTTTTTTTGTAAAATGGATGTTGATTTTACGGGAAACTAATTTAAGAGGTCCGAAGTATACCTATACTGTATTTACTAAGTCGAAAGCGACGCCATTTTGCTCCGATTGCTACAATTCACCTGACTCTCATGATGTGCCGCTACTCTAATCACGACTAAATGTAGTAATGTTTCTTAGCGGAATTCAAAAAGCGGTTTCCCATCATTATTTTCGTGGCAGAGGTGTGAATGAAACAAAAATTAACATTCACGCGAGCGAAGCGTTTGATATCAGCTTCAGCAGTGTCTTGCAGTGTCTGTTTTAGAACAGACAACGTCCAAATGTTGCATTCACAACTTTTGTGGCCTGACGACAGATATTTAAAAAAACTGATGTATTTCACCCTATTTCTGTTTTTGTTTTGTCTTGCCCAACTCCTCAAGGAAACAGGGTTTATGATTTATTTCGATGAAAGTGGTTCATAAGCACAATAATCGTTTGTTGGTATGATCGTGTTAACCAGTCGAATTAGACATTTCGGATAGCCTTTATTCATCTATCCTACTAATATTATAAAAATGTGGAAGTTTGTGAGGATGGATGTTTGTTATTCTTTCACCTAAAAACTACTGAACGGATTTGGATGAAATTTGGCACACAGATAGACCATGACCTGGCTAAGAACATAGGCTTCAACTTGGATCGCAGACGAAGTCGCGGGCACCAGATAGTCTATATATATACAAATAAATGAAACTGAGTTATGCTAGATGGCGTCATTGAGACATGGAATCACAGTTTTTCTATGATATTTCTTCGCATGGCCTCTCTTTATGTATCTTAAATCCATTTGTTGCATATGAAATTATATAGGGAAGGTACATATAAAAAATAAAATAATAAAAAACTGCGTGTTTGTGTCGGCTAATCTCCGAAACGGCTGGACCGATTTTGACAGGACTTTCACTGGCAGATAGCTGATGTTACAAGGAGTAACATAGGTTACTATTTGTCCCGGTAGCACGTTCTCGTGGGATAATTTCCGACATCCACGCGAGCGAAACCGCAGGCAGCAGCTAGTCCATAATTAAAACTTAAAACATAACAAACAATAATATTCTAAAATCTACCTGAAAGAGGTTAAATTGTCTAAAATCTGAATTTATATAATACAAGGGAAGGAAATCATACAATTCTTTATCTGGTTTATTTCGATTTCTTGAGCAAAACCTCTTTGTTGTATAAAAAACCGGATAAGTGCGAGTAGCACTCGCGCCCTGAGGGTTCCGGCTCAAAGCTGTGCCCGGTGGCCTACGAATTTCCAATTACAGATAGGTCAAACTTAAGTTCGCAGTTGAGAAATAATGTTCTACCGTATACGTATATCGTTTTGTATTACGGTCGATGCTCCAACTGTAAAAAGTTGCGTGGTTTTCAAATTTCAACAGTCCTTTTATACCCTTTGAAAGGTAGCTTTCGAAAATTACTGAATACGATGTTTACTATTTATTTAGATACGTAGTTAAGTATTAGTTTATAGTTCAAAAGAATTAGATTTTTTATATGAACTGTGTACACCCACATGTTGAATTTTGACACATCATTTGTGATATTTACATTATCTGACTAAAAAATATTTATACAAAGGTGATTCCTTTAATATAGCTTGTGAAATTCAAAATTTATTTCAATCAATCAATCAATTTAATTTATTTATTCAAGTAAACATGGCTTATTTGTTAGTAAAACTTATCTGTTAGTAATTTGCTGTTGTGTTTGTTGTGTTGTGAAAAAACGTAAGAATTTTGAATTTCGCAGGCGACTTTGAAGAAATCACATTCAAATTCTCAATTCAGAAACCGGATGTTAGTATCTTGAATTTTTACCCGTTCAAGGGATGTTCATTTCAATTTGATACAATTACCCGGTTATGAGAAAAAGGGCCTTGACAGACGGACAGGCGGTTAATAAAGTGATTCCATTCTTTATGGGTTCCGTTTCTTCCTTTTGAGGTTCGGAACTAAAGAACCCTAAAAAATGAATAGCCGTCAAATTCTTCTGCCAATCAGACATTTCAGCAATCGCGTAAATAATGGAAGACTGTCCTATTATTTTGTGTGTTTTCTTAAAATGTAGTTAAGCTAATGAGTAAATATAATGTAGGTTGAATATAACTCCTGGATATTAGTGATTTTATCGCTATGTGATCGCCCATTTCACCGCGTAAGATTATTTTTAAATATTTTTATGTTATTTTTGTTGAAATAAACACGATTCGAATCTTGAAAATTAACGGATTGCAACATAACATAATTCCTGCATTTTCCGGGTAGTAAGAGCTGCATCTACTTAGATACAACCAACAATCCAAATTTTGCCAGTTATTCTATCAGTCAGAAGGTATTGAATATATATACAGGGTGGAATTTTGTAATGCCACCTGGAGGGAAAGTACTCTTAATACTGCAGATAGAAAGTTTTACTCAAAGGAAACATTCCTTTATTTTTGAATAGAAAGCAAACTGCATTCAAAGATTTTCGAAAATTCTCTTCTCCCACACCCGGGAATCGAACCGGCTAAAATCTGAAAAAATTATACCCTGTACTTTTATTGCATCGATCGTTAGGGTCAATTATAAGGATGAAATCTCTCTAACAAACATGATAAATTAAATGAAAACCAGGAAATCTTAAATTAATTTAATTATTTACAAAAAATGGTAAACTAACTAATTAGTTGCTCGAAATGGGCTCCATTCTCTTGGATACACAAATTTATTCTTTTAACGAATTCATTTCTAGTAACCTTTAATAAAGTGTTGTGGTGAATATTATAAATCGTATTCTGAACTTCAACTCTCAACTCGTTGTCATTCGCATAAGATTTCATGTAAATTTGATTTTTTACATATCCCCACAAAAAATAATCTAATGGGGTGAGATCTGGCGATCTCGTAGGCCATCTGATTGTGCCGTTTGTACCAATCCAGGTATTAAAATGGTTATTAATGTAGGCAGTAGTGATTCTGCTGTTATGTGCTGGAGCACCATCTTGCTGTAGAATTATTTGGTTTCGCTCTTCCTCGGGGAAACCATTTAACTCGTTTCTTAAGAGATCCAGTATTTCAATATACTCGACAGTGTTTAAATGACCTTCGTACACGTGGACTAACACTACATTATTTCTCATAATTCCGCACCAAACGTTGAAAGAAAATCTTACTTGATTGTTAGTTTCATGAACACAAACAGGATTCACTCGAGACCAATAATGGTTATTGCGGCGATTGTACATGCCATTATTGCTGAAGTTGGTTTCGTCAGACCATACAATGTTACTCAAAAAATTAGGGTTTCGGTCAATTTCTCCAAGCATGTTTTCACAAAATTGTAATCGTCTGTCACGATCCCCAATATGCAATTTTTGCACCAACCGACCTTCACGATAGCATTTATACTTATACTTTTTCAGCACTTTAAGTACGCGAGTGTGGGTTGTTCCTAATTCATTGGCAGCATCTCTACTTGAAGCCTTTGGAAATGATTCAAAATATGTTAAAACATCTAGTTCAAAATCGAAATAGTTTTGCTGAATAGTTTGCCGTCTCTTCTTGAAACCACCCGTATTCTTTAAATTTTCTACCATTCTTTACAATACGAACCGAGTTGGTGCCTGTCGGTCTTGATATCTCTCTCCATACCACCGCAGAGCTTGTTTCACGTTTTTGTTATTTAAAAAATAAGCTTTCATTAAATCAAACTGTTCTTGATAAGCCATTTTCACCGTGAGACAAAATGTGAAATGAGTTGTAAAAACAATCAAATGTGAATATCAACTATGACAATCTAATTTTCAAATTTTAATCTAACATTCCATATTTAAATTACCTCATACACGCAGCTACGAGTATGTCGCAAAGGAGTCTGCATTACAAAAGATGGATGTTAGTTAAAGAGTTTAACTTGACTCATTGAATTTGTAACTTCAGATTTCCTGGTTTTCCTTTCATTTAATTTATCATGTTTGTTAGAGAGATTTCATCCTTATAATTGACCCTAACGATCGATGCAATAAAAGTACAGGGTATAATTTTTTCAGATTTTAGCCGGTTCGATTCCCGGGTGTGGGAGAAGAGAATTTTCGAAAATCTTTGAATGCAGTTTGCTTTCTATTCAAAAATAAAGGAATGTTTCCTTTGAGTAAAACTTTCTATCTGCAGTATTAAGAGTACTTTCCCTCCAGGTGGCATTACAAAATTCCACCCTGTATATATATATATTTGTGAAACAACCGATTGCATCCAGTACGTTCACACTCTGAGCCGTTCTGTAAAGTCTACTTAACATATTTTTATACTGTGTACGTTTTTTGTTTCAGATTAAAAGACGATAAAAATAATGATGAAATCGAATCGACTCAAATATGCACCGTTGTTGGTGTTTCAAATCATTATTATGGTCCTGTACATGGTGTTTACCACCTACGGGGGAAGTGAGGATGCTCATCTTCTAGGTAAGTTCCTTTTCATGTTTTGAAGCAAATAAATATACCCTACTACCTGTTCGTGCCCGACATCGCCCGGGTGCCGACTTTTCCGGTGGATTTTCTTTCATAAAAACCTTGTCCAACCAATAATGAACCCAAAAAAAAACTGTCAAATCGGTTGAGGTGTTCTCAAGTGATGATCTTTCATATATGCGGCAATTGATTTTTATTTATATAAAAGATTCTACTCTATTCATAATATGTTAAATGGTTCAATCTTTATTTATGTACAACCAGCCTTGTAAAAATTACGAACTTCCAAACAAACTTTTACTTTTCCGTACGATTTTTCAAATATTTTCTGTCATACAAACCTTGTCCAGACAATTAAAAATACAACAATAAAAGAATTAGCCAAATAGGTGCAACCGCTTTGAAGTGATGCGTGGACAAAAACGATTGGCAGTTGATTTTTATTTATATATACTCGTATATACATATATATATATATATATATAAATAAATTGTATAACAATACAAAATTAAAAGCAGGTCTATCTCAAGATGTATGAATAACTTTAAAATTCAAGTTTACTGATTTTTAACCGACTTCACAAAAAGGAGGAGGTTCTCAATTCGTCTGTATGTTTTTTTTTTTTTTTTTTTTTTTATGTGTGTTAGCTCATAACTTTTTTCTGGGTGAACCGATTTGGATGATTCTTTTTTTATTTGATAGGTGGTGCTTCACATGTGGTCCCATTTAAATTTGATCAAGGCCTGACCAGTAGTTTTTGAGTTATCCTTAATACTGCATATTTTTTCCACTAAGTTTATATGGATGATGTGCTAATAATTTCCTATCACTGTTATTTACACACCAAGTAGTGGTATACGAATTTGTGTGGGGTAGGTACCTCAACTAAAAAGTGAAAAATAAAAACTTTTTTACAAAAAAACAACTGACTTCCAAAAAAAACTAAAAGACGTGAAAAATAACTTTAATTTCGGAAGTCGGTGGCCAAACACGAAAATAAAAAAACCAAAGGCACTGACTTCCGAAATTAAAGTTATTTTTCACGTCTTTTAGTTTTTTTTGGAAGTCAGTTGTTTTTTTGTAAAAAAGTTTTTATTTTTTTGTACTATCCTTTGTTAATTATAAAATGTCGATTGATAGGTACGATATTTTTTTTTACTGATTATGAATAATTCGGTCTTTAGGAAACAATTATCGAAGTACCAACTTTAGATTTAAGTACCTACTTAATGTCCAGAGTCCAAAAAGCATTAAGCACATATTGTCATCCTTCATTATACAGTGTGCCTCTGCACATTGTGTAGTCCTATTCTCTAATAAGCCTATGACCTAGTTGTTGAGTGAGACTCTCGTGAGATTTTCAATTTATTGATCGAAATTCCATTAAAAGTGTTAAGTTAAATTCCAAAACTCATAAAATGTTTGACACTGCGCCCATGAATGTACGTCTCCTAGACACCGATGACATTGACTTGTTGACCTGAATAATAGTGCAGTTTCAACGAGCGACCCAATTAATGTAAATAATCCATCTCTATCTTAATAATAATGCTCGACGTGTTCAATTAATTCATTCGCGCTTCCTCTGTAAATCCATATGCGTTGCTCTAATTATTAAAACAAGGATGTACTGTTGTACTTAGCTGGACTGAAACTCTCGAGTTTTATGCAAATGGTATTAGTCTGATGTTGTTTTGATATTATTAGTAGTTTCATAAGGTTAGTTATTCATTTCAGTTTGTTATTTAGTTCAATAATTGTGGAAATTATTGAATCTATGAAGTGGAACATAACACCTTATTATGTAGGTTAACTTTGGAAGAATATACAAAAATCCTTATTTTTATAAAATCGGCCTGTTGTCTATTGATAATCCTATTCTACTTATTTTATAAATGTGAAAGTTTGTGAGCATGGATGGATGGATGTTTGTTAGTCTTTCACGTAAAAAACACTGAACGAATTTCGATGAAATTTGGAACACAGATAGTTTATAAGCTGGATTAACACGTAGGATACTTTTTTCCTACGTTGTCGTACGTCCCCGTAGGTTAATTTCCGACCTCCACGCTGGCGAAACCGCGAGCAAAAGCTAGTATGTGCATATTTTACAGATTTACCATACCTTTGATTTTTATTATGTTCTATGTTGACATTAGTAAATTCACATAGATATGATCCAAATTAAAGTAGACTATATTATAGCTTTTGCCCGCGGTTTCGCCTGTGTGACAATCGGAACGGGATAAAAATATCATTATGTGTTAATCAAGTTTATAAGCTATCTGTATATATGCCAAATTCCAACCAAATCCGTTCAGCCGTTTTTGCGTGATTGAGTAAGAAACATACAAACATACAAATCACTAAAACATGCAAGAGATGAACAAAAAGCAACACGGTATCGCGTTACACATTAAATTGTTAATGTCATCGCTAGCGTTGTCAATTAAAATAATGTTCTCCGTGTGAATAAGGACGGGTGTACAATTAATTTGCTTGAAATTCCACATTAATCCAGAGTGTAGTCGAGGCCGGTAACGAGTAGGACGGATATTGGTTAGGGTTCCCACTCCGCGAACAATAAAGATACGAAAGAATTATGAAAGAGTGGTGTGTCTTCAGGAATAATTTTCTCCCATTAGGTTTTTTTTTATAACAGCTGCACGGTCGGATCGATCGAACGTTACGCTACGCTTGCCACCGTCGGTTTGAGGATGGTTTACCATCTATTACATATTGAGACCTCTCCGTGCCTCGGAAAGCACGTTAAGCCGTTGGTTCCGGCTCTGATTCGTCGATCTTTGACAGTCGTTACTGGTAGTCAGAAGCCCAGAACTCTTACCAAGGCATATTGAATTACCCAGTAACTGGGTTGTGGAGGTAAGATAGATAGTCGCTCCATGTTAAATACTGGTATTCAGCTGCATCCGGTTAGACTGGAAGCTGCCCCAACATAGTTGAGAAAAGGTTAAAAAGGCTAAAAAGATAGGTATTTTTATTTTCTAATAGAAGCAGCGTGTTTTTGATTGTAAGCCCCATTTCTAGTATTATGTGTGACGAGTGATACAAACGATAATACGTTAATGATACAAACTATAGGAACTCATAAATCATAATATTTACAAATATATTCAATAGAGTTGAAATAACATGCATTTTATTCCAACACCATGAAATATGTATCCTCCATAACAAAACCTTTGTTAACTTGAACGGTTGAACAAAAACGTTTTATGAAGACCTTGTTTTGTTTTTTTACGTTCACGTGCTACATTTTATAATGATTATACTTCGTCATAATCAGCCTGTACTGTTCCTACTGCTGGGACACAGGCCTCTCGATGAGAGGGAGTTAGCCATAACCCACCACGCGGGTCCAGTGCGGGTTCGCAGATGTCACATGTCTTCGAATTTTTAGTTATAGGACATGCCGGTTTCCCCACGATGTTCTCCTTCACCGTTTTGAGAGCAGCGGTGATGAAATAATTTACACAAAGTAAAGCACCTGCTCAGTGTCGAACCCACGACCTACAACTCGTAAGTCACGGTCGTTACCAATGGGCCACCACTACTCTCATCTCTGATTATACTTAGTACCTGCTATTGTTTCAAATATGATTGTTTCAATTAGTCAACATGGCTCGTGGTGCCCCAAGGCCTGAAAAATGTATGCGGTATAATAATAATAAATAATAATACTGGAGTGAACAATGAAGAGGGACGGAGCTTCCGTCTCTTTCTTGCCTTTATTGGCTGGCTAGAGTGGAGATTCGCAAGAGCAAACGTGCTCAGAGGGAGGAAGTATTCCAGTAAGAAGCTGGTAAGGATCTTGACCGTACTTCCGGGATTGTCCTGATAGCCGTGGGATACCTCTCCATTCCTCATAAACACCTCAGGACATGTTGCCCCTTTGTCGCTACGACACTATGTGCTAGCGACCGTTTTCGGGGGCCCATTATTGAGTGTGCAAGTCATCCCCTGCTATTTTATCTGTGTGTTTTATATAAAACATTGGTCAGGCAGGGGTCATAGTCTTTCCATAGTCCTAGATAACCAGGCCACTTAAGATACCGAAATCCATAGTCCTATATCTTTGTTTCCATATCCTACAATAGTCCTATACCAACTGGGGGTTGTCCTTGGGTGCACTTATATAGTCCGAACAGGGATAATCGTCGGTTGGAGCCTCATTTCATTAAAACCGTCTAACGGGCCTCTGCGAGTTGGCCTCGGCCCGTCGTATGCCTTTCAAAGGTCCGGGACCCCAGAGTCCCGAGAAATGCCAAGAGAAATAATAATACCAGCATATTATTGTCCCACTGCAGGACTAAGGCCTCTTCTCATACAGAGAAGGCACGAGCATTGATCAACACGCTTGCTTAAGACGGGCTGGCGATTTCAGACTTATATTAACTATAAGTCCAGGCTACCTCACGACGTTTTTCTTCACTGATGTCGGTAATGTCCAAGAGAAACTCAGAAAATACATATGAATTGAACAAGTTCCATTGGTACTTGCCGGGATTTGAACCCACAACATCGTGCATGAGAGGTGAGGCCTTAATCACTGGGCCATCACCACATATTATTATGTGTTATATAACACATAACATAACATCACGCCTGTATTCCCAGAAGGGTTAGGCAGAGGTGTACCTATAGCACACCCACATTTCGCCAGTTATGTTTAAGTCCCATGTAATAGGGGGCGAGCCTATTGCCATGAACCGGGCACAAATTCAGACTTCGGGCTGCTACCGAGAAATTCCAGATGGAAAAATCCAATAACACTTTGCTTTTTTTTATGTATTATATATTTTATCCAAATTCCGAGAAGATACTGCTGGGGATTTTGTTGCGCTAGTTTTACTTTCCAGCTAAAGCACTAGGAACGGGTGAAGGGGGGCGTTTTGGGGGACCATCTCATGTAATTTTGACGTTCAAAAAGTGATGATTCTCGGTCTAGTTCGAATGAATGACTTTTGATTCGATTTCATTATACCATCACGTTACAGTACTTACTTATTCTTATTGTTGCTACCATACCAGTAGTATACAGTGACTAACTAGCGAGGTAATTGCGTAACACACTAACAGTAGGAATGGCTTGCATGTTGACAGTTCTACAACATTCATTGCGTTATTTACGTTGTTGAGCAGATAGATTTTTCGAACATATGAAGCAATGGATTAGCAATATCCTTCAAAATTATTCAGATTATGATCGATAGTGTGTGACTCAATTAGGGTGCAGGAATGAACTTCTATCTTAGTACATGGGAATAAATAAGTCTGCAGTAAGCAACCAAGATTTTATACCAGGCTTGTGAAGAGAATAATTTCAGTTTATATAACTTTTCCCATTAAGGCAGATTTTTCGAACAAAATAAGAAAAATAAAAACCAAAAAACTCACATTTATCTGGATCTAACAAAGATGCGAAGTTCATTTTGTGCTCTAAAATATGCAGCATAAGAAACGCCATCGATGCTTCTTACTTAATTTTTGCGTATAATATTTAAGTGTTTTTTTTTTCTACGTATTCTGATGAAAATTTGACGATTAAACTGGAAGTGGCTAAATGAATATACGAAATATTGCAAAATGGGCTTCTTAAAACATAGCGCGGCATAGCCCTCGGTCCCTTGTATAGGATTCTAACCATCTTCATCTAACATGGGTCCTATCGATGAAGCTACGAATCGAGTTAAAGCAAACAATTTAAAAAAAAAAAAACTCGTTTTCGTTTAGCTCACCCCTACCCTACTACCGTGGAATGTACCACAAATTGAATTCACGACATATGAGAAGATTCTTATTATAAATTCTATGTCTCATTTAGTTGGTCTCATAATATAGTGACTGTATTTACCTTTCTGGTGTTGAATTTCCTTTTTGATTTGAGAGTAAATTTTTCATATTCTTTACTATGGACGCGAAAATAGTGCCAATGAACGACAACGATATCAACAACAAAACAATTAAACTATTATTCTTGTCGAAAGTTGTTTTGTTAAGTTTAAAAAAAATCCCCAGATTTATGTGAATTGAAGATGATTCCAATATTTGCAGAATGATTTGTAATTTCAAAAATAAAAGCAATTAATACAACACTGTCGATAGCAGACATACAGCCCTGAGAAGAAAGACAGAACAACGATCTCACAATACAATGTTTAACGTCCGAACCAATTAACGCAATAGTATGCTTGTGGTCGGAGATTGCAGGAGCGGAAAGCGAGCGAATTAATTTGACAATGCCGTTTGTGGCTACTTTGTTCTAGTCGCCGTAAGCTTAGCCGTCGATCATTGTCTCGAAACGATCCTTAGATAATATGGTGGACTTTCTGTAACCGGATTAATCGATGTTGAATTAGGTTTGATCATTTTAAGTAGTACAAAAAAACACTTTTTTTAAAGAAAGATTTGAAGTACAATGCCTAAAAAGGTATTTAAAATTGAACTTAGGTTTTCTTTTAAGACGATACAATCATTTGAAGACAGTGTATTACTGTGTCTACTGTCTTGAAATGATTGATGAGCATAATTTATATTATAAAAAAATCATTTGAAGTACCAACGATGCCTGAGAACATAGTGTAGCCGTATGTACATCGCCACATGCGAGCTACACGTCATACTGACGTCACGCAAATCCTGCATCTATCAAGCAGAGTTTACCGCGCGACTAGCATATATACAACGTCCCGACATCAACCGTCGGGCAGTTGCCCACCAGACACAACACCCGTCTGGTCGGAGGATCCTCCCTTTTCCATAGAGTATGAGTGAACTTTACACCCTGTTCATCATACCTCTATGATAGATTTCCTGAGAAGGTATTTCAATAAACATTCTTCAGAGAATGCAGGCTTTTCGCATAGTAATACCTAATTATATAATAGTTTTTTTTTTTTTTTTTTTTTTTTTTTTTTTTTTTTTTTTTTTTTTTTTTTTTTTTTTTTTTTTGTGGGAAATCATCAAATGACCTCTCCCGCTCTGGGCGGAGCGGAAGGGCGTGTCAGACTCTTACTGACTAAAACCCACCCGTGTTCCTTCAGTTGCCTGTGCGCCAGGGCCACGGTAACTCTTTCGAACAATCCGCGACCCCGGCAGGCATCGGCCCTATTGGACCCCTTCAATGATGCTGACATCTCTTTGAGGCGCGCGTGGAACACGACGCGCCGTCGACCCGGGCCTGGTCCTTACCGGACGGCGAGCTGCCCATTGCTCGCCATCCGCAAGCCCGCGCCTACGGTGGCCGGGAGTCGGCAATTGACTCCCGACGCCCAGGGTGTCTCCTCCTGCGGCGACTAGGGGCGTGAGGGCGCAACGATTGCCGCACCCTCACGCGCTCCGCCTCCTCCTTCGCGAGCATTACTGCTTCACAGAAGGAGGTGACGGCTTCCCATTCCCTCTCGCTCCGTACCATGGCCTGTACCAGGGCCGGACGCGAGAGATCGCCGCCGCCGATCGCCGCCACGAGGACACGGCGGTGCTCCACCCAAGCTGGGCAGACCTCCACCGTATGCTCCACCGTGTCCTCCGGTCGATCCACACAATGCCAACACCCGGGCGTTTCCTCCCGCCTTATCCGAAACAGGAACCTCCCGAAACAGCCATGTCCGGTGAGGACCTGCGTCAGGCGGAAGGTGAGGACGCCGTGGCGCCTCTCAAGCCACTCCTCAAAGAGGGGACTTACCGCCGCAATTGTGGCGTGCCCAAATTATATAATAGCCTGAGACTGTCCGATTGCAATACTGCTACTAAATGCTCTACCCATAGGTACAGAGATTTCAAGTACACAACGTTTGAGGTCCAATTCTGTAGGTAGCGGCAGACTGCGGACTAACCGCGGCGTAAGCGCATTGACCCCAGTGACACTACTAGTTTCTATGAACTCGCTTCCGTAGATGGTGTCAATGCCACATGCTGTTGCGGTGTAAGCGACTACCACCTATCCGAGCGACATAACGTATGTTTTTGCTATACTTTCGCGAAACTGAAAAAGATAAATGCCGCTGCTGCCGTAGATGTGACGTCGCGTTCGGAATTTAAACCTAAGCGGCACTGTAGCTGACAGTTGTTGCCAACCGCAATGACGCTGGCATCTGCCGTCGCATTTAGAAGTGTTCCTTTACTCTATATTGGCACTTTCGGACCATTAAGTAAAGGTGTCTACTACGTTTTCTTTCTTACAATATTGAAAAAGTCTCTCTAATAGAGCATCTAGTTCGCCATACTGGAACCTGGCCCCAAACTACTCGGAAAATTGGGAGGATGATAAGGAGAGGGACACTAATACTGGCTTTCTGGCAGCACTTAAATTCCGGATACAAACCTTTTTATATTCAAGATATTTTTCTTTTAAACTATACTGTCCCACTGCTGGGCAAAGATCAAACTCAAACTCAAAGCATTTATTTCAAATAAACCAATTACAGGCACTTTTGAATTGTCAAGGTGTCGGTAAGGCAGAAAAATGAAGCTAGTTGCCCATTCCAAAGCGTAGTTGGTACCTATGGAGAAGAACGGGCAAGAAACTCCATGGACACTCTTTTAAACCAACAAAACGTTACTAAAAAAATTTGGTTACATCATTCATGTTGAAATTACCTATCTCTCCCCCATACTTTTCCATTCATCTTTGTCTGATGCCTTTTTCGGCCAATCGATCAAGAACGAGTCTAGGTTATCGCCCCAGCGTTTCTTAGTGACAAGATGAAGAAAAAAGAAATTGGTATCAGATACTTATCGACTGAAGTGCAGACCGACTTCTCATTGAATTGATAAAGGCTCGTTGTTTTGAAATTGAAGAAATGGAATCAGTATGATTGTGTTTGTGTGTCAAGTGTGAGTTGTGACTGTTAATTGGAAAGCATCCACTTATCAACACTGTGTTATTCAAATGAACTGTTTATGGTGTCTGAGAAAGCAGGATATATTCACGAGCATACACACAGGACTGGACGTTATCACCAATTTTTTGACGAAGACGAAGCAAAGGTTGTTTATCATTCTGTTGTTTGGAGATTCTTACCATTTTTTTTCTGACGTTACTGACTAGGTAATATTTTTTTTTAGCAGATATTAATTGTTGAGTTCTTCATCGCCAAGCGGTTGGTCGACTCTTCACATGACCAGAGGGCTGGCCTATTTTTTGGCCAAAGAATCAGCATCGCCATACAACGTGGCAATGCTGCCAGCCTTTAGGGCACTTTTCCTGTCGACAGCGATGCGGACGAATTTTTTTGATGCTCCATGATTCTTTTCATTCTTTCTTTTTTATTTAGATGTACATACTATTCATATTTAGTTTAATTTATGATCCAAAGTTGATTGAAATAAAAATAAATGAAAAATGAATGAATGAATGTGATGTGGTGTGTGTGTGTGTGTGTGTGTGTGTGTGTGTGAAATATTTTGTCAATTTTGTAAATGTGAGTATCATGGATCCGTTCATTATGTTATTATGATGTATGTTGAATTGAAAGAGCGTGGCAGTTGAGAGGATGTCATGCTCGCTTAAATGTCTCAGTGATGAAAAAAAAAAGCGTTTGTTTGTGGAGAAATGTTAAGTTTTACAAAAAAATTACTTCTGCCAAACCGCAAAGCAGTTTGTTGGCAGATGTAGCTCCCATATAAAATTTTCTAATTTATCTTGTAAGTACTTTTCCATCAATAACAAGAATATAAATTACCTATAGCTAAACATATATATTTTACAGCAGCACAAAGGCTGACTGTTACGGAATGCTAATAACATTTTAAACTGCGTAATAGCATTCCAATTCACGTTCGGTGAAGCCGCAGACATAAGCTACTACCGCATAAATTTAATTTCTGCATCTCCATTCACGAGGTTAGTGGCTGATGGTGGCGCGTGTGTTGGATCATTCGGTTCCCTACAAAATGGTTGAGCTGGATAGTGCTGATCCACGCGTCTTGATCGTGAACGGGTGCCGTCGGTTGAGACTGGTCATCTCTTAACTGCTACGGCTTATTTTTAATCTTTTATTTTGAATTGTTTATTTTTTACATTGTTCTCACTTATAGATTCAACAATGATAATGTAGCCAGGATTTTGTAAAATCTTGATTAAAAAGATTGTCTTTGGAGTTTCTTGACCGTTTTGCTCCACAGAGATTTTATTTTTGGTATGGGCAACTAGATTCAACTTTCTGACTAACTGACTGACTCTTTGACAATTCAAAAGTGCCTGTAAATGGTTTATGTGAAATAAATGCTTTGAATTTTGAGAAGTTTCTGCCTACTCCCATGGAAAACTCAAACTCAAAGCATTTATTTCAAATAAACCAATTACAGGCACTTTTGAATTGTCAAAGGGTCAGTCAGTCAGAAAAATGAAGCTAGATGACCATTTCAAAGCGTAGTAGGTACCTATGGAGAAGAACGGGCAAGAAACTCTTTTAAATCAACATATAGTTACAAAAAAAAAAAAAATTACGTCATTCATGTTGAAATTAAAAATGTGAGAACGATGTAGAAAGACGTGCACGTTTAAAGCATCCGTAATAAAAAAGATAAAAAACAATTCAATTTTTTTAATTAAAATTAGCCGTGGCAGCCAAGAGATGACCAGTCTCTACTGACGGCGCCCGTTCACGAACATGACGTATGGATCAGCACCATTCAGCTCAACCATTTTGAAAGGAACTTAATGATCCAACACACATGCCACCACCAGCGAGACATTTGAGTGAGCATGACATACTCTCAGCCTCCAGGGCATATTTAAGACAATGAAAGACGAGCCTAGTAAATGGTGGCTTTATAGTAGGTACATAGTACTCACACATGTGCTATGCAATTATACATTGTTAAGATATTGAATTTATACAATGCAAAGATAGTTTTTTATAATTTTCAGCAGCTCCAACAATATTTTCGAATGCTAATCAATTAATTAATTTAAGAAAAAGTAGATAAGTGTATGTACAAAAACATTGGTATTCTAAACGCGGGCCTCCGCAGATGTTATTGAAAAAAATGCACCATGAAAAAGACAAAGCGAAAATACTAGAAGCTTTAAATAAGAAAAGTTTCACATATCATGCAAGTTTATGGCATCGACTAAATTGGTTTACTTAAACAGCAGCAATTTGTCACAATTTGTTTGCTACTGAATTCTTTAGTACCGTTTACCTGGCTTCAGCATACCAGTAACTGGAAACCTGTCACGAAAACACTTACCTTCTGATTCCTGATAAACGGATTCTAATGATTATTCGTACCTCGGAAAGCACGTTAAGCCGTTGGTCCCGGCTGTCATTTTGTGGATCTTTGACAGTCGTTGCAAAGACGGGTCGTCAGTAGCTCGAAAGTCTGACAACCAGTCTTACCAACAGGTACCCAGTAATTGGGTTGTGGAGGTCAGAAAGGCAGTCGCTCCATTATTATTTTTATTTAGCCATTTATGTACACACATATAAACAGACAGGAAGAAAGTAACAGAAAAATACGCACAAAGGTGATGCTTATTTCTAAAGAAATCTCTTCCAGTATACCTGCGATAGGAAAATATATTAAATGAGATGTAGACAACGTGTGTAAGAGTAGGAGGGAAATAAAATAGATAAAATTGAAAACAATTTACCAATTTAAATATAAACATACAATATGAGAATATACTTACATACACATGCTTTTATACTCCATGTAAAATACTGGTTTTCAGCTACATCTGGTTAGACCACGAGCTGTCCCGACATAATTGGGATAACGCTAGGCAGATGATGGTTCACTTTGCATTATGAATAACATAAGTTTCACCCAATTTGTTAAATGTGTTTCTCAACCTTTACCATCATATTGTCAGCCAAAATACATCCACTGCTTGGCATATGTCTCAAGAATCGCCACATAATTCATCTTTAGTGTCCACAATCCCAGTTCTATCTTCTTTGTCTTTTTTTCGAATCGATGTTATAACATTCATCTAGTTATCAAGATTACGTCATGTTCGAGAACGGGTGCCGTCAGTCTACTGACCGGTCTCTAGACCGGTCATCTCTTAGCTGCCCCGGCTTATTTTAATTTAATTTAATATTTGAATTGTTCTCGTCTTTTTATTACGGACGCTTTTAACATTCTGCATCGTTCTCACAAGCATAATTTCAACATGAATGACGTAACAAATATTTTGTAACCATATTTTGATTTAAAAGTGTCCGTGGAGTTTCTTGCCCGTTCTTCTGCATAGGTACCTAATACGCTTTGAAATGGGCAACTAGCTTCATCTTTCTGACTGACCGACCCGTTGACAATTCAAAAGTGCCTGTAATTGGTTTATTTGAAATAAATGCTTTGGGTTGAGTTACTTTGGCGCTGTAGGTGGGTGGTGGATGTTGATCGCGGCTTCTGAATCTTTCTTCACGTCCTCAAATGGGCAGTCTCTGTTCTATGCTTTCGCTTGTGTGAAAACACAATTACATAAAGTCAAAGTCAAATCATTTATTTCAAATAGGTACATAAAAGGCACTTCTGAACGTCAAAATTTACAAAAAAATAGAATTGATTCTAATTGCCCCTTCCAAAAGGTAGTTTATTATGGAGAAGAATGGGCAAGAAACTCCACCGTTACTATTTTAAAAATGTTTTACAATATTATATATACATTAATTATATAATTATATGTGAAGACGATGCACCTAGAATAAAATTACTATACACAATAGGTAAAAAGAATTAAATATAACGCAATGACAGGTAAATTAATTATGAGATAGATACATGGTGCTCACATATTTACAAATATTGAAAAGTAAATGATTTTTCCAAAATTTCACACGTAATAATTTAGTGTGTGAGTTAAAGTAGTTACATAATGTAAAAATCAATGTCATAAAAATTATTAATTATACAATTAAATTAGCAACCAGTTTGATTTTGTCTAGACTCTAGATTGTCCTATGGATCAGGACCAGCATGTTTCCAAGCATTCTTATCTAGGATATAATCCCCTAATTTGTAATATGATTGTTTACAAAGTGTACTTTTAATATGAGTTTTAAATTTTCTTTCATTTAATTGCAATAAATATATCACAAGGTATTTTGTTTTAATACTCGTAGGTACATGTTTAAAGTCATCGATTCATCTTACTGCAAAATATCCTATTCTTATTCCTTTGTGTGCGGCTCTATTACGTCAAGATCTGCCCCATCTTCCATTATATCGTCGTTACTTGTTTTACTTTGTTATGAAACTAAGTCGGTTCTGGATTTTTTGCTATTTTCAATCCTACATCTTAAGTAAGAAACCTAACACATCCATGGTTTGCTTCAGTGAACCTTTTTGCGTTTAGATCTTTAGATACCGCAGATTAGGTAGAACATGTTGGTTGGCGCGCTTGATGTTGTGTTGTATTTGTTATTATTATATTAAACGTTTACATAAAGCTTTCTTAACAAAGAAGTCATACCACTGCCAACAAATATAATATATCCCTTTAGATTTAACATCATAGAAGTAAATATAAAGTAAACATAAAAAATCCTCAAAATAAAACAGAAAACATATAAATCTTGCAATTGACGCTTAAAACCCAAGCACTTTTACTTTACTATAAATAGGTACATCTGACGCATTCGACATGTTTGCTCCTGTGATGTACAGGGGGCCTACTCTGTAAGTCAGTCAACAAAGACACGGGCCCATCCAAAACTTGTTCGGTACTTAGAAGTGACCTTTACTTCGGATTAATTAACTTTTTCCGACGGGAAAAACCACATCGGGAGTAAGGACTACTGACAAATCGTGTTGTTATTAATTTTGAGTTCGAGCCCCCAGACTAATCTTATGTCCGTAAGTGATAAAGGGTATGTATCGCCCGTAAGTTCGGCCGAAACTACAGACTTAGTAGTAGGGAATAGGCCAGGTGCGGTCGTTCACATGCAGATTGGGAATTTGACAAAGTGATGTCTTTGTTTATTTGTATGATGGTTTGTGATGGTATTGAGTGTCAATTTCTGTATTGTTTGTAATTTATTGGCAATCAGGGTGACGCAAACCTGATACAGGATGGTCTCTACTATTATTTACAAGGTATTTATCATTCTGCAACTATATATAGGTTTAAAGTATGTCGTGTTATTACAACAAAATCAATATAATCAGCCTATAATATTCCTTCCCACTGCTGGGACAAAGATGTCCACTCTGTCAGAGAAAGTGTGCCGAATACCACCACGCAAGCCCAGTGCGGGTTGGTGGATATCACATGTTGTCGAATTTTTGGTTCTAGGATATTCAGGTTTCCTCACGATGTTTTCCTTCACCGTTTCGAGAGCAGTGGTGATAAAATAACTTACTCAAAATTAAGTGCTTTTGCCTGGGTTTGAATTCGAATCCACGATGTACACTGACTTTGTTATTTTATCATAGAGTAGATAAATAAATGAGATTCTATATTGAAAGTCCAAGTAAAAAATATCTACGTTTATGATACCGTAACAATACAGTTTTTTTTATGTTAGCTTTCGCTTTCCCACTGCTGAAGAAAGGCCTCCTTAAAACAGTTTACATTTATGTAGTTATTTGTATTTTCCAATTCCACGGATTATTCTCGTTTTACTTGAAGTACCTACAGTACATTAACCTAACCCGTTCGGATTTCGTTTCCGATTACTTCTAATTACTTGATCAAAACATTAATATCTCCGATAATATCAGATTTCAGCGGAAACAACTTCGCTGAAACCGAATCACTCGAGTGTCATGACCTTTCACAAGTATTTGAGAAATCAATGAACTCCCAATAATCAGTTAATGTATCACACATTGATATTGACTTCCACACGTAGTAAGATATTTCTATAAGCTTTGATTAGCTAAAGGTCGATGATCGCAGATTTGTTGACGCACGGTATGAGGTTACCAATTTTCATGATTGTGGTGCTTCAGAGGTTAAACACCCGGTATTTTTGTCAAAAACACAAAAATAATACCTATGTAAAATATTCTTTGGATTTCTTTGACCTTAACCATTGGCGTTAGGCCCGTTACACACCCACTTTTCTTGCCGTGTGTTGGCATGGTCGTCAGTGTTGTAGGGATTACAATGGAAGCTTGTTGACAGACCCGTTTTTTCTGCGGCGCGGATTATACGATGACGTACCGTAAAAAAACCGTGTCTAGTACAAAGGGCCTTAAGGTGAATGAAAATGTTTTCAGGAAACTTAAGGAGTTACCATTATACGCTCTTATAACTTTAGCAAATGTTATGCGTAATATGAAGTTCCATGCGAACTGTCATGCAATTTTTGACCTTGTGCAATCAACTTACTAAACCGAGTCACCGTGCATATTTACATTAAGGTATATAGGTAACTTAAAGTCAAAAAAAGTTTTTACGCAATTTTGAAGCCGATATACCGTAGCCATCATTGTGGTGCCATCTTTGATTCAAATTGTAATTTACGCCCATCTAAAAAGTTACAGATTCGTGTCCAGAAGTTTATTTGTTACCGTGTCCAGCCTCATCAACCGATCTCATCAACACGCAATAAGTTACCGCCATGATCAATGCTCATTGATTCTTAGAATGCAAAGAGGCTTCCCTCATTTTAATTAAAAAACCGATAATGAAACTTTCTTCCCGGGTAGGTAAACCCGACCATGTTTCCATTAAAACCCGGGTAAACAGATATATCCGTTGCCATGACGCAAGCAGTCCCCATTGACCCGGATTAAGTTCAGAACCGGTTATCAATAAACGTGTCGGTGACCGACATTCTTAGTGCATTTCAATTTATCAGATTATTTGCTCGTGACTGGTAGTTGTTGTGTTGAGAGTGAAGTTTAAATGACTTGAACGAGCGAGCCCGAAACGCGAGCGAAGCGTCTCCGTTTCAGATTGGGCAAAAATGCTTTCGTATGTCCGGATGTCCGGCTGTACTCCTTTACAGGTCGCATTTCTCAACCGATTCTCGTGAAATTTGGTGAGCAAGTTCGATAATTACATATATGGTATTATATGTCGATATAGATTATAGAAAATTTTCAAAATGGCTGTGATATGGGGTTTAAAAACGTAAAATAAAACATATTTCAGCCATTTCGCGCTCTTTGCGCGCGCTTTTTGTTTTAAGCCTTTATTCGGTATAGGACAGATTCCGGATTGGACAGATTCTAAATTCGGCAGATTCCCTACTCGACAGTTTCCTAGATTGGACAGATTCTTGGATTCGACGGATTAGCTATACGGCAGAAGTACAGTCGTAAATTAAATAGCAAGCAAAATTAAAAGGAATAAACCTAAAATGAAGGTATATACATTTAATATAAAAATAAAACACACTTTCAATGAAAACATAAATTGGTTCAGTTAACAAAATATTATTTTTTAGTTTTAAATATGAAATTTACTTTGCATAATCGTTTTAAGCAATCGATTACGCTAATCTCTTTTTCAATGCTGTTGTAATTATTTTATCTTTTTGTTTTTTTTTTTCAATAACTTTGAATCACGTAGTTTCCCTTTACAATGAAATTGTTCCCTTTTTATCTTTCTGTCTTGAAAACGTGATTCTTTCTTTAATAATTGAATAAAAATATATAGTGGTGGCTTAATGGGAAATCTTTTTTTTAACCACGCGTGCCACCCTTCGATTGGATTATTAGTTCTAAAATTTTCTTTATAGCAAGCGAAGACATTCTCGGTATATATTCCTATCCACTGTTTTGAGAAAGTAACAGCCAGTTACTTTTGCACCTGGATAAACTAATTTTATCGCTTGAATAGTTGCCAATTCAAAATCACGTTTAAAATGTTCTATTATCACGGAAAAATGGTCCCTCAAAATAGTGAAAAGTCTTTCGTAGATCACCTGTTCTTTGTTGACCAGTAGAATATAAAGCACAGGAACAAAATTTATGGTGTCATCGTCGTGAGAAATATTTATGTGTAAGCTATACAGATGGTAAAAAGGCGTGGGACATGATTTGAAGGTGCCGTCGCCGTAAAAACTCTTGCATTTTTTAAATATTCTTTCGCCAATGGCGTCGCAAACATCACAATTTTGTCCTCGATACGATCATCAAATAAAAAGAAGTCACCGACAAGACTATGTGGTAATTTTAGAGATTTCAGGTGTTTGCAGTCCATTGTATTCATTTTTAGGTAATCATTTCGGCCTTATATAACACATCTTTTTTCTGTACAAATGTAGGTTTGACTTCATCGTCTAAGTGACAGTTGACAGCGTCCATGAAATCTTCATATAATTTCGGGATTGGTTCGAGTTTTTCGCACACTAAGGTTTACACTCATCTATCAAACTATCAACCACATTTTTGGTATAATCTGGCATACACACATGACTGGACTCTTTAACAATTCGGTTTTCTTTAACTAATGTGATCGAAGTGCTACACTCTGCCTTATTAACGCATCGACAGTTTATAATACCACATTTGTTTTTAGTTACAAAATTGTATCTATGCCCGGAGCGCAAAACTACGGGTTTTCTTCTTTCACTCATTATAAATTTTAAGTTGGCCTTACTAGTTTCGCCTACTATTTTTAGCCGTGGAATAATACAGAAATTCACAACACAATAAAGTTATAACAGAAAAACAGAAGACAACGCATTAGTTTGAAGTACGGGCTAAATCACAATGACGTAAAGCGGCTAGCTATTTAAGGAGTTTTCATAAATATATTGAAATAGTATAATGATTTCCTGTGAGGTAGGTAGTAGGTATAGTATATCTTTGGCGCCGCAGACAATTCACCTGGGTGAACAAATTATAATATATTATTTAGTAGACTTAATGCACCCAGGTGAATTCAGTTATGTGAATTAAGTCTACGTCCCGATATCCTTTAAATTGATCACGAAGTATATTTTGTGCACAACTGTACATTTTCTGCCGTATAGCTAATCCGTCGAATCCAAGAATCTGCCCTATCTAGGAAACTGTCGAGTAGGGAATCTGCCGAATTTAGAATCTGGCCAATCCGGAATCTGTCCTATACCGAATAAAGGCTTGTAATTATTATTATTTAACGGTCCTCGTGCCTCATAATTAACACGTTCCTCCGTTAATTTACTACTAAATAATTTGAGGATCTTGACTGCCTCTTTGGTCTAGTGGTCGCAAGCTTTACTACTGAGCATGAGGTCCTGGATTCGATTCCCAGGTCGGGCAAAGTGATACAGCATTTTTCCATTAGGATTTTCTCAGTGGCAGCCCGGAGTTTGAGTTTGTGCCTGGTTGATGTCACAACCCCGCTCCCCCTACACAATCATGGCTCCTATTACATGGGACTCAAACATTACTGGCGAAATGTGTGTCTACTAAAGGTACACATCTGCTAACCCTTCGGGAAATACAGGTTTGTTATTATAAGGTCCTCATACTTCATATCACGTCACGCCGTCAAAGCACTACTAAATAATTTGCGGATCCCAAAGACCGATACAGAGGATTTTAGCACACATAATCAACACGTTGCTGATAGAATACTGTAGGGGGCAGAACTGCGTATTCTGTTATAACAAGCCATTTATCGCCTTTAACTTTTTAGTCTTCGGTCGATACCACAACAATAATGTAGCCAAAGAATAATCAGCATATAACGTCCCCACTGCTGGGACGCAGGCCTGCGCAAGTAAAATTTAGTGTCAAAAATAAATTGGTAATTACAGTCAGTCAGCAGCCTGCAACATTAAAATATTTAGCAGCAATTGGTCGGGAAACTGAAATATTTTAAATTAAATATTTCAAACTGAGAACTCAAAGCATTTATTTCAATTAAACCATTTACAGGCACTTTTGAATTGTCAAAGAGTTTTAGATTTAACTCAGAACATGGCTATTTTAATGTTTTCATTTGGAAACGGAATGTTTGTGCAAATAGCACATTATTATTTAACGTTTATTAAATAAAACAACTGTTGATTGAGTAATGAGTACTGTATTTAAAATTTTCCAATACGTATTGCATATAATTTTAATGTAAATAATCTAGCGGGTCCAAACCTTGGCAGACCTATTAATACGTAGCATTTTTTTTAAGTTTTGGGTCACTCTGATGCTGAGATTCAGAGATCTAGCTGTTATTCTTGCTAAGACGTCTTAACCAAGTATTGACTAAGCGCATCTTCAGTATTCATAAAGGGCAGGCTTAGCTAAGCTTTCTGTTATGTAGATTCAGTGTTCAATTTAGATTTGCGAGTAGTTGACTCAGGGAAAATCCGTCTGTCTTTGATAGTTATTGGCAACTAACTTAAAAATATTCGTAAATCATATTCAATACGGCCCGCGGCTAGCTCCTTACTACTCTAATTAACGTGGACTGTACTTGCTTGTTTGTTTTTTTATTGAAATGAGCTCCAACACGTACACTCGGGTATCTATGACCTCAAACATCATAAATGATGTCGATATTGGTAGGGTTGGCTTAGTTTAAGATCCCTAAAGACAAATAAGTGCGTGATCTGAGTGTTCACGCTCTTATTTAACAGATAAGTTGAAGCGTAAGATAACGCTAAAACATTGTTTCTGAATTGAGAATTTGTCAAACTACTTTAGCATTATTTACAGTGATAGAAAACTTAAAATGTCTTATTGCTCCTAGACACGAGTGGCATGCGTCGAAGGCAGAGGCAACTGTAGCCGCTGACACGCGTTGACGGCAGCTGTCGACATGTCTACGGCTGCCCTCGACAACGTGCCACTTGTGTATTTGAGCACCGTCATCAAATACACGAGCGGCACGTTGTTGGCGTCTGTAGTTGCCTCTACCGTTGACGCGTACCGCTCGTATTTGCGAGCAGTGAAGTATTTAGCAAAAAAAAATATGTTGTCTCGTTTCTGAAAGTCAGCCTAAATTACAATGAAAATCCTGAAGAAATGTGAAGTTATCCTGAAATAGGTAAAAATAGTGAACAAAGTCAAAAGGCATACTTAAACAACGTGACGTCGCGCCGTGACTAATCGTAGGTGATTGAAAATACTGACATGAGATGGAGAGAGCGTGGGACCCGGGCGGGCAGCGGATGCGCGATCAGCGGCTCGTGAGCCTGCGAAAGAATATCAAAGAGGCCGACGGCAAGTGCGGCGAGTACCTATCGGCCGACTTCAAAGAATAGGATCCCACTACGAATTCATTGATCTTTGTCGTCAAGTAATTTTCACATGTATGTCTGTAATTTATATTGTGTACATAATAAACATATTCTATACTATTCTATTCTAATGTGACTGAGTAAGCCCGGGTACGCACGGGCGATTTTTTACCGTTGCGATTTTTTTCGAACGCTCTGCTTAGCACCGAAAGTTGAAAATCCAACAGTGAGTTTTTTCGACGTGCTGGGATGTACTATGTTAGATTCTTAACGCTCAGCTCAACACCTAGAGTTGAAAATCCAGTGGGCGATAAAATCCAGGCATGATATTTTTACGTCCATCGACCGTTGGCTAAGTAGAAGCCTTTCACAATTATTTTGAGACGGTTCCAATAAAGACATGTCTTTGGAATGGAAGCCACCATAATTTATTATTTCGTCCGCTTATACCGTCTGCCTTGATAGAATTACATTGTGTGCTATCGAATGATATAAAGAAATAATCAGAGATGATTGTTCTCGTGACAAAGAAGAGATTTTTGTCATTGTACAAAAAATATGCCAACGTAAGGGCGCGTAAGTAGACAAAAGAACTCTGGGGTGGATATCCGACATTAAGCTGAACTGAGGCCCTTTTTCGCAAATCTATTAAAAAAAAATACTTATAAAGGTGTTTTATTTGTATTTATAATGATCAATAAACGCATTTTCTTTCTGTCTTTCTTTCATTAATAAAGATATTTTTAGTCTATTTTCTAAATAGGTAGGCTATTTTGCTATGACTTCGTGGTAAATCAGGTGGTGGTGTGTAGTTTCAGCCTACCTCCATAGGAACAAGGCGTGAGTTTATGTATGTGTGTACGTGATAAATATTTCTATATTTTCTGTAGGCTTGGTTATAAGTTGCTGGACTATGAAAGTGAGGGAAGCGAGAGTGTACCTGTGTCTGCGCAAACACTTCTGCAGTATAATATCTCCCGCACCGGTGGCTAGTTTCCATTGAGATTGGCCGCCTTGAGTTGCGCGTTTAGATTCGTGAACTAATTAACACGTTTAACTTTGCCGTTTCTTACGCGAAATTACCTAAAGCGTCATTTAAGTTGCAGAGAAGTTTTAGTTCGAACTAATCGTACAGCTCTTTTCCGTCTTTGTCTTGTCTTATCTTTTCAACTGCACCTTAGAAGGTGATTAAGGAATTAAGCCAGGAATAGTCTTCGATGGAAGTTCAGTAATAATAAGATAACATAATAGTCTGAAAAGATATAAGTGACTGATTGACTGACTGACTCTGACTCCTTTAGTAAACATTGGTCCTTGGCAGCTCTAGATAGAAAGAGGTTTAAAGAGAGTAGGGAGGCCTTTGCCCAGCAGTAGGACATTAATGGCTGATAATAATCTATATATTATATAAAAAATTATTGCTGTTCGTTAGCCTCGCCTCTTTACAGGGATGGTTTAAAAGAAAATAAAAATAGGAAAAGCCCAAAGGAAAACTTATGACATGTCAACGTCTGACGGGTCGGCTAGGTAGGTAGCTAGCTAGGTAGAGTAGGTAGGGTAAGTAGGTAGGTAGGGTAGGGAAGGTAGGTAAGGTAGCTAAGTTAGGTAAGGTAGGTAAGGTAGGTAAGGTAGGTAAGGTAGGTAAGGTAGGGTAGGTAGGTAGGTAGGTAAGGTAGGTAAGGAAGGTAAGGTAGGTAGGTAGGTAAGGTAGGTAAGGAAGGTAGGTAGGGTAGGTGTTAGATACTTAGTGCTGCCTGTGTGAAGCCGGGCCGGGTAAATAATAATAATTTAGTTAGTTAGAAAACTTAAAAAACTATGTTAGTGTGTTACATAACTAATTACTAAGCTCACAGAAAAACAATAAACACAATATTTACATATATTCACCAGATGAAATTAATCAGTCCTGCCTAACCAACACCTGCATGAAAGGTTTCATTATCGGCGAGTTAAATTAGTCCATTAACATTTTCAAAAAGGCATTAGGACTTGACCGCTTTCTCTCCAATTGCGACACGGTTTTTCTCCTCACCATAGCGTGGAAGTTGTGGACACGCGCCTGAGCGAACATGCCAGAGGCACTAAAAAATCTCCGAAAAAGTTCTACGCTAGGGGGCAGAAGCATTTGCTGAATTCAGGGTTACAGTTTGCGTACTGGTTAAAAAATTATCCTTTAGTTGAAAAAGTCACATTGGTACTTGCCCGAATTTAAACCCACGACCTCGTATATGAGAGGCGAGGTCTTTACCGCCGGGCCATCACAATACCTAACCAAATAAATGGAATATATCTAGGTTATTAAAAAAGTGTTGCGATCAGGTAGGTACGAACGACTACATATCAAGCTCTAAATTTTCAGTATAAGAAGACTTCTGATTGTACTAAAAGCCTATACAATGCAAGGTCAGCTAAAACTGGAAATGTATAGCTTGATATCTAGCCGTGTGTACGTGCGGTAAGATAAAACTCATCATACTCACATATTTATTTATGAAGTTGGAACCTGATACGAGTATAACTTTGTCTTTTTCATACAGAAGAAAAGTGATTCAAAGCTGACACCAACTTCGTAATAACTTTTTCATATATTTATGTAAATTTGCAGAAAGGCTGAAATGGAATATTATCATATGTTTACTTTTGGTAAGAGATTAGTTCTGATGGCTTGTACGTACTAAAGGTATTTGTAAAGGCATTCAATGTTAGCTTTGCATAGGATTCTTGGCTTATTTGCATGTACACTCTATTTACTGCTCTCAAGGGATTAAATACCATTGATTTAGAAGCTTAGAAAGGGGCTTAGGTTACCTGGCTGGCAGTCCAACTACATAATACGCACATATAGGTTTACTGCTGGTATTTATTGCGTCTAAAGTCCGTTTCAAAATTGCGCCTGAAAGCTAAATTCAAAGAGCAGTTGTCAAAGTGTAAACTTTGTGAAAGTTTCAGATTCAAATAAAATTATATATTGTTGGCATTGTATATGTCGGAAATACGTTAAATCATTCGTTTGACTTTGACTAATCGGGAAGCCAGCACCACCAGGTGGCGCTGGACAGAGTCTATAACCTAACACTTGACCAGAGTAAGGCAGACTTTGTTGTTGGCGGTTAAGCAGTGAACACGTTTAGAAACTGTCGCGCGTTCCGTATAGTTGTGTCGTGTACCTACAGTGTGTGATTGGCTAGTGTGATTAATTTGATGGTAAATTATAATTTGATTTGAACTGCAAACGGGTTTTTTTTTGTGCAATAACCAGCACTACCCATAGTACGCCCATTATAACGAGAAAGACACGTACCTTCTCCGTCATGTATTTTGTAGTGTTTGATTTATTTTTTGTTATGTATTTTGTGGTGTACAAGAATAAATAAACAAATATTTTTAAATTGTTTAAAACAAAGTCGGTATTTCCGTAATCTGTGTATTCGCTCAGTAGGTACCTATGTTAGAAGGTTCATCTAAGTTAGGCAAGACTATATTTTGATGCTGTTTTCAGCATTATTATTGGGAAAGTTTAGTATTGAACATATTTATTTCATCCGTATGAAGTCGCGGCGCCGATAAAAAAACGATATGAAATCAGAAATAGTTCTACCATTGGAACAAGTATTGTGGATACCTACCCTAGTACTTAGTACAATTGAGGAGCATCTGTTCAAAAGGTCGTATTTCACTTTCGAACTTCTTTTTTTTTAAACTCTTGGCATAGCCCATCGAATGAGCCTAAAAACTTGTTCAAAAGGAGTCTATTTCCCGTACAATAAAATCCAGAAAATTAGGATTCCAATCAAATATTAGCATTAAAAAAGACAAGAATTCAAATTCCTACAATCGTAGTTCTACAATATTGTAACAAAGTATAACCACAAAACATAAAACACATGGGTTGGGTACTTTAAATATTAATCCAGATTTAAAATGAAATATACATAATTAACAACTTATACCTAATTATTAGTAGTAGTAGTAATTATAAAATAAAAATATAATATCTTAAGTCCACGTACGCACGCATGTAAAAAAATCGCGGCGGAATTTTTTCGCGCACTTCAACGCTCTGCTGAGCGCCAAGAGTTGAAAATCCAACAGTGTGTTTTTTTGATGCGATGGGATACACTCTGTTGGATTCTCAATACTCGGTTTAGCACCGAGAGTTTAAAATCCTGTGCGCGATGAAATCCGCCGCGCCGCGATATTTTTACGTCGGTGCGAATATGGTTTAACTATAAAACTATTGGCCACAGAGTACTTTATAAATATGGTGTCGAAATATTCCACCACATCGCTGTCGACTGGTAAATGTATCCAAAAGACTAGCGGCATTGCTACGTTGTATGGCAATATTCGGTACTTGATTGTATACAATATTAAAGAACACAAATTGTAGACAACCAAATTAATTCTTATCGAAGTGTTTGTAAGTATACATATGTCATGCTCACTCTAATGTCTCGCTGGTGGTGGCGTGTGTATTGGATCATTAAGTTCCCTTCAAAATGGTTGAGCTGAATGGTGCTGATCCATGCGTCATGGTCGTGAACGGGCGCCGTGAGTGGGGACTGGTCATTTCTTAGCTGCCACGGCTTATTTTAATTTAATTTAATATTTGAATTGCTTTTGTCTTTTTATTACCGACGCTTTTAACGTTCTGCATCGTTCTCACATGCATAATTTCAACATGAACGATGTAATCAATATTTTGTAACCATATTTTGATTTAAAAGAGTGTCCATGGAGTTTCTTGCCCATTCTTCTCCATAGGTACCTACTACGCTTTGGAATGGATAACTAGCTTCATCTTTCTGACTGACCGACCCCTTGCCAATTCAAAAGTGCCTGTAATTGGTTTATTAGAAATAAATGCTTTGAGTTTTTGAGTTTTTTTTATATTTTTGAGGCTGACGGTACCTCGTAAAATTTTGCAATTACAAAGATTCCAATTACAATTATTCTTTTAAGAATTGAAGTGCCCCAAGATTCCACGATTCCAGTAATAACTATAGTGCGACAAATGGAACAATAGCAATACAAATATATTGTACTAGCTTTTGCCAGCGGCTTCTCCCGCGTGGAGATCGGAATTTATCCCACGGGAACGTACTACCGGGATAAAAAGTATCCTACGTGTTAATCTAGGTTATAAATTATCTGTGTTCCACATTCCATCCAAATCCGTTGAGTAGTTTTTGCGTGAAAGAGTAATAAACATCCATCCAGCCATCCATACATCCGTCCATCCTCACAAACTTTCACGAATTTTGGTTGCTTTCAGAGCTATTCGCAATTTTAGTAGTATGTAGTAGTTAATGCAGTTTGGCTAATTGAATATAATCATTTATTTATTTTAGTGACACCATTTTGTTTTATTTCATTTGGAAATGTAATAAAGTTGGGTCGAAAATAGCGCCGAAAATAAATTGGACTATACAATTTTGCTTCCAAAATGCTTATGCATGATCTTTGTTTCCATATCCTGCAATATTCCGTTAATCGTTCATCCTAACTCATGTTATAAATGCAAAAGTAAGTTTGTTTGTTATCATTTCACGCCTAAACCACTAAACCGATCATCCTGAAACTTTGCATATACGTTGACAGGTGTACAGAAACGGACATAGGGTACCTTTCATACCGAGAAAAAGTACTGTTCCCTAGAAAAACAACAATAACGTTATTATAATAATAGATGGCGCCACGTGTCTTTCGAATCATGATTGAATTATAACCCGAATTGATTGTCAAAATCTTAACGTGAGCGAAGCCACGGGCAAAAGCTAGTAAATTATAATACAGTGTTACACATTAGAGTCTTTTTTGGCAAGATACTACGTTATTTAAATGTTATCATCCCTTTTAATCTTCCGTTCCCGTTCACCCCTGCATTCCTATTCACCCCGTTTGCCGGTATATTCCTTGACTTACTGTTAACTTTTAAGGATCATGATTGGCTATTTTTTTATTTTAATTTGATAATTATTTCTGTATGTACATAAGATAAGATAAGATAAGTCTTTATTTGCCTTAAACATGGTATAAAGTTGTTACACATAACATAACATCACGCCTGTATTCCCAGAAGGGTTAGGCAGAGGTGTACCTATAGCACACCCACATTTCGCCAGTTATGTTTAAGTCAGTTGTTACAGTCAGGTATTAATCTAAAGTCCACATGTTTAGCTATACAGGGTATGTATCAATTGCATGCAAAAATCATTATTAGTTAATTGTTGTTCAATGTCACAGATATAAGGTCAATACAATAATATAATAGTTTTATCTCAGCATTATTCCCAATGACAAAAGTCCAGAAAATAGTTTATTGTTAAAAAAGTCTTTAATGTCATAAAACTTATGTTCTTTCAGCCATTTCAATAATTTGTTTTTAAATGAGTTAATATTATATGATAATTTTATTTCTTTTGGAATTTTGTTATAAATGCGTATACACATGACTAGGAAACTTTGCGCATACTTGGCTGATCTAGGAGTATCCTGCAATGCGAGTCTGCATGGATCTCTATTTCGAGAGTTTATTTGATAGGCTTTTTCGACCAAGCACTTATTATTATAAACATAAATACAGATTTCGTAAATGTAGAGTGGCGGAAGTGGTAATATACCTAGCTTTTTAAAGAACAGTTTACATGACTCGTCAGAACGGATACCACAAATGGCTCTGATGCATTTCTTTTGCGCAATAAATGCCCTGTGTTTATCCGTGCTGTTACCCAAAAAAATAAGTCCGTATCGTAAGATGGATTCTATATAGGCATTATTTGTAGTAACTGCGTAATAAGTAAGTTGGTATTATTTGCTTAGACTGTAGTTACATAAAAATAAGATGTAATAATAAAATGGGCGTTCCTTGTACAATCTGTCTTTTATTAGGCATGCAAACATTAATAGTGTATATAAAATGGCTCCCTATATTTTGAGTATCCCGTATATATCCTCTAAAAAATCATGTAACCAGTTCTGTATCTCTTTAATTTCCCACACAGTATTTATATACCACACCAGCAAAAAAATGGACTAGGGCCATAAAAGCTGAAATAATAAAACATACAGGTTGTTTTATTTTTTTAGCCATTTTTGGTAAATTCTGAACTATAAATCCTAGAGCAAAATTGCTGCTGCTAAGGAACCATGGGCTAAATTGTACATAACATTAATTGATATCCAATTTGCAAAATAAAATTATAGTGACAGATTTGTTTTCGTATATTTTATGTAAAAAGGTATTGAGTTGTGCTCAGAATATGAAATGGTTGCCACTTCGAACAGTTTATCCAATTATACGATCAAGGTAAAAGTAAAGTAGGTAATATTTAGGATAACTTCTAGCAACTTTAAACCTATGACTGTTACATGAATTAGTTTGTAAATTGATGTAGAGGCAGAACATAAAAATGTCTTAAAAAAATTACACCATTCTTAAATAAATTCTAAAGTAACTTTTTTTTTGAAATTGTGTTCAAAGGCTACTTTCAGCGTTTTCTCTATGACCTGAAGTTTACAACTTATCCAACCGTGCAAAAAAAAAAAAAAACGCTGTATAATAAATAGTACACAAACGTTACACGTTATATATCCATTTTAAGTCCCATTATCCTCCAGGGGTCCATTCGGTGGCGGAAAACAATGAAATGAGTAATTTCATTTGCAATTTTTCATTTGACATTCCAACAATTACTGCTGCGGAAAAAATAAACAGATAAAAAAGAGATATAGAGGGTCGATGTATTGTTCTTTTTATGCGTGATGAAGTTCGTAATGGGTATATTTAGGGCGTTTAAAACAATAAATAATGTGAAAGTTCAATGAGTGAGAGTTTTATTTAATGGCCATTTAATTTTTAGTGTTGAGTATTTCTGAATGATAAATGAAAAGCCTAATGTCGATTTATCTGGACAAACATAATGATACCTTAAGGATATACATAGGCAGGCAGACTCCGTGTTTACAGAACAACTTTTAGTGTTCAATTATCTGCCTAGCTTTTCCTATGTTGTGGTCGGCTTCCAGTCTTCCGGTCTATTTTACATGGACCGACTGCCTATCTGACCTCCACAACCCAGTTACTGGGTAACTCGATATACCCCTTGGTAAAACCGGTTGCAGACTTTCGGGTTGCTGACTATCCTTTACAACTGTCAAATATCTCACATATGACAGTCAGGACTAACGACTTAACGTGCTTTCCGACGCACGGAGGGATCTTAGTGAACAATGGATGGTCACCCATCTACGGACTGTCCTCGGCAAGCATTGCTTATCCTCGAAGATCGACCCATCCGGCCGTTATTACTTAGTTGTTATTCTTATAAATACTCTACAATATGTCCTTGTACGCATTTTGGCTCGTGGCAAAACTAACTCTAATTTCCTCTCCTTTGTAACATTATAAGTATATACATAAATGTTTTTTCTTGTTTCAGGCTACGAAGATACACATGTTATGATATTCATCGGTTTCGCTTATCTAATGACCTTCTTGAAGAAGTACTGCTACAGTGCTTTGGGATACAATTGGTTCCTGGCTGCCTTGGTCATACAATGGAGCCTTCTCTGCCAAGGTTTCTGCCATATGAAGGACGGTAAAATATTGATCACGAAGAAAAATATGTTAGGTGAGTAATAATCAACTAAATATAGTTTTTTTTAAATAATTTCCAAAGCTGTAATGTCCGATGCCTACGGTTTTTTTATTGAACTTAGTCGATATTTACAGAAATACAAATGATTCCTGAAAAACTTTAATAGCAAAATCTATGATACAAACCTTGGTCCATGAAATTTTAAATATTGATCAAAAAATGTACTTATAAAAGTGTCGTTGGAATATGTGTTGACACCCTTGCGCCATCCCATCTTCCTAGCACGGCGGGTTGTGCTGGGGCGGCTGGTGCAGGGGCGGAAATCCTCAAACGGCGAAAATATTCCAATCTTATTGGGAGTTAATGTTCGATCCGTTCGGGGTTGAAACACTAGGGCCATGGGGTCAGAGTGCCCACTTGGTTTTTCGAGACATCGCCAAGTGGTTGCTCGGCTTGTCACGTGACCAGAGGGCTGGCTTATTTTTGACCAAAGAATCAGCATCGCTATACAACGTGGCGATTCTGCCAGCCTTTTGGGTACTTTTCCAATTGACAACGATGCGGACGAACTTTTTGACTGACGAATGGTCAATATCATTTCGGTTCATCATTGTCTAAACAAAACAATACATTCTTGAAATGCTTTCAAAGACTTCGTACCTCATTCAATCACCAAAGTGTATTCGCCAGAAACAAATAATAATTATTGTATCTAACAATAACGTAGGATCCTGTCTTCAATTTTAATAAAGGCTAAATTTTAAATGCTCAATTTCCTCTGTATTCTGTTTCACAAAAGAAAGCTCTTAAAGCATCGTCGAAATGTTTTGATATTGTTTTAAATTCAATTACCATTTTGTGTACAACTGGATTTTCTTTTGGCACAAACGAAATTGAATTAGGCAGAAGTTGATTTTCAGTAGCTCGGCCCTTTACAAGATTCAAATTAATTAGCCTGATTGTAATTACTGGATATAGAGCTAGACTGTGGCTCAGCCCACAGCCAAGCTCTTTACGGAATCCACGCTCTTGACTATTTTTTGCAGTTAAAGTCGTAATTGTTTATTTTCTTCTACTTTTATTTATTACTAATATACAGATTAGATATAGCACTTACGATTAGACGGGCAAAGGCGAGAGCTTATGTTTTTTTATTTATTAATTATGTATTAATTTCTATTTCAGAGGCTGACATAATGTCAGCGACGGTCCTCATCACGTTTGGATGTTTGTTAGGCCTTGCGAGTGGTACACAGCTGCTGTTCATAGCTATCATAGAATCAGCAGTCGGCAGTGTGAATCTGTTCTTAAATGATAAAATATTCCAGGTTAGTGTTGCTATATAAACTGGAACAGGGGTCAACTTGGGCACAGTCGGGTGGCAAAATATACAGTCGATTTTGCTGGCTGGCCTTCGCCAAATTATGACGAATCCTACCGATCCGAATATGTGTGTAGAGCTCCCCTACTAGGAGATGTTTCTCAGTAGCAGCTCGGGGTCTGGAATAGTGTCCTACTAAATATAAATCTTAAATTAATTAATTCATTCACTGCCAGACAACACACAGCCTAAATCACTGGGTCTAGAGCAGTAAATTTTGCATAAAAGTTCCTTATACAGGGTCAAATTAAATTATGTAGCGAAACTCCGCAGACGTGATATATGGGTATCGATATGTAAATACAATAAAACAAAAACAAAAAGTATTTTTTTGGGGTCATTAACCTTAGTAACCTTAGTAACCAACAACTGTAGTAACTTGAAATATCGATTTCAACATCAGTTTTTTTTTGTGTAAACTTCACAGACCTGAACATGATAAATATAAAAATAAAAATCGGTGTGAGTTGGTTTGGCACTCACGAAAATTGATGTGTAAACATGTGAGCTCGCATCAGTTTGGTTCACGCGCTCACATAGACACGTGTCTTACGCTGACGTCATCTGACGCTCGAAGTCTTACGCTTACGCGTCTGACGCTCGCAGTCCCAGACTCCCAGCTGGCCCCTACCGTAGACCGAGCGCTAAGATGTTTACACATCAATAAATAAACAGCTTTTCTCAACTACTTCAAATAATTACACTATCACTGGTCATTGACGCCAGAAAAAAAAAACAAGAAATTTTATTTTTCTTTGTTTTATCGTGTTTAAATATCGATACCCATAGCGTCTGTGGAGTTTCGCTAGCTAATTAAATTTGACCCTGTTTAACGAAAGTAAACATGAAGGAAGGATTTTTGAAAATTCCTCCCTTATTGGGCTTAAATATGAAAGATTGTATGGAAGTTCTCCATTTTGTCGATGTGAAATCCCAGCGCGGCAGCGGGCGCACGGCTTGCAATAACATAACTGTTGAAATTTCTATGTACAGTCACCAAAAGAGATAAGTAACCAGAGTCGTCGGATATAGTTGTAGTTAAGTAAGAAACTGATGGAAGTTTTCGAATAAAATTTAATTTCATAATTTACTTGTTTATTTTCTATTAATTAAATTAAATTTTATTCGAAAAAATCCATCGGTTTCTTACTAAACCACAACTACATCCACCGACCCTGTTTACTTATCACTTTTGGTGACCGTACAATCGCCAGCTGCAGGGCAAGCTACACGAAACTATCAAATTTCTCCAAACGATTTTAAGTCTTAAAATATTGATATTAAAATTCAAAATCAAATGAGAAAATCTGACAGTTTGTGGTAACTTGATGAGCTGGCGACGGTACTATCCTGGTCTGTGGTGATCAATGCTCGTGCCTTCTCTGTATGAGAAGAGGCCTTTGCACTGCAGTGGGACAATGATAGACTGGTATTACAACTGGTCTGCCTATCCCTTAGAGCTAAGAGGAATAAACGCATTATTTTTTATTAAACTATTATTTCATTTATTCATGGTCTCTACATATTAATTACATTTTTAAACATGTAACATGAACATTACATCACGCCCATTTTCCCCGAAGGGTTTCACAGAGGTGTACGTACCATACACTCACAATTTGCCAGTTAAGTGTTAAGCCCATTTAGTAGAAGGCGAGCCTATTGCCACCAACCGGGCACAAATCCAGACTCCGGACTCCTACAGAGAAATTTCAGATGCAAAAACCCAATAACATTTTGCCGGACCTGGGAGTCGAACCCTGAACATATTGCTTAGCAGTAGTGGTTGCGTCCACTAGACTAAAAACATTTCAAAATATAAGATTAGTGGTCCGGTGGAATCGGGAGCAGCGCCCAAGCTACCGGTGGTTAGGGCTCCAGAGACAGGAACCTCCTCGCAATGCGAGCCGTATCGAGGAGTAGACTATTACAATATTATAATGAATACTGAAGCCCATATTTTCAAAGGCTTTGTTAGTTTCCTAGAGTAAATCGTGTAATTGTTTATGTAATAGACATGTTTATGACATCACTCACTGAGTACTAGCGACTAAAGCGGCGAAATGGTGTGTCCTATCGCAAAAATAATGGACCCCCTTTATGATACCCTTAAAACCCCAATACTCTACATGTAGGTAATATTTTTTTCACATTTTCCATAAAAAAAAACATTAAAACACGTCGAGGCTACACCCATGCGCGCCTCCGGCTCTAAAAAAAACTAAATTATTTTTAAATTTAGAGTTTTTTTTTTGCAGAATAGCTTTAAGATTCTCATAGCCAAAAGTAAGGAATTTTAATGATAGTTTAGTTCGGTTTACAAGAGTATCGGAACCAATGTCTATCTATTTAGTCCGTAATGTCTTACTGCTGGGTAAAGGCCTCTCATTCCCTTTTCCACACACGTCTGTCCACTGCCATTGTGGACCAGTCTTTTCGGAAGGAGTCAAGTTCGTCCTTCCACCTACGAACAGACGAATTAATAATGTAATTTTGTTAAAACGCCTGACAGTTTTATTCGTCAACAAAATGTAGAATATTTTCAACTTCTACAAGTCTGGTCAACTTACTGACTGGTGACCGCAGTGTAGGTTCCTTTTTATACCATTTTGGTACGGAACCCTTATAATACATAAAATGCTTTTGGACTGCCTCGTTGGTCTAGTGGCCGAAAACGCTATTGCTGAGCATGAAGTCCTGGGTTCGAGTCCCGGGTCAGGCAAAGTGTTATTGGGTTTTTGTATCTGAAATTTCTCAGTAGCAGGCCGGAGTCTGTATTTCTGCCCGGTTGATGACGGCAATAGGCTCGCCCCCTATTACATGGGACTTAAACATAACTGGCAAATTGTGAGTGTACTATGGGCGCACCTCTGCCTTATCCGTCGGGAAATACAGGCGTGATGTTATGAATGTTATGTATGCTTTTGGTTTCAGATTTCAGATGTAGGCGGCTCCATAGGTATTCATACGTTTGGGGCCTACTTTGGATTAGGAGTGAGCGCTGCTTTTAGAATAATGAAGAAAGCTAAAGAGCCTCATGAACCACCCTCAGCAAATACAGTTGCACTTGATGGGCCCAGTTATACTTCCGATGTTACTGCTATGATTGGTAAGCTTTACGGTTCCATCAAAATCTTCTATCTATCTATCTATATTTAGAAAACACAAAAATTGTTTTTACTTATGTCCGTTAAAGACTTTGAAACCATTTAGCTGATGTGCCCCAAATAGGTTTCATTTGAAAGGCGATAATGCGAAACAATATATTTTTTTAGCGTAGTAGTACAGGCCGGGTATCCGCTAGTATTTATATAAATCTAGCTTTTGCCCGCGGCTTCGCTCGCTTTAATTTAGAATTTGACAATCAATTCGGGTTGTTCGGGGAATTATAGTTAGGAGGATGAAAAACTGGTCTATCGACACTCTTAGACTCACAAAATGTATTAGGCACTTAAATTGAAAATAAAAAATCTCATCCCACTAATAAAGTTTCTATAATAATATAATTCAATCATGATTTGAAAGACACGTGGCGCCATCTATTATCATAAGAACGTTATTGTTGTTTTCCTCGGGAACAGTACTTTCTTTCGGAATGAAAGGTACCCTATGTCCGTTTCTGTACACCTGACAACGTATATGCAAAATTTCGGGCTGACCGATTCAGTGGTTTAAGCGTGAAAAGGTAACAAAAAAACTGATTTTCGCATTTATAATAGGTATTAGTTAGGATCACTCCGCACGCTCAGCCTCATAGCGAGTGAGACGGACTTATTCTGTTGTTCTCTAAGTGAATTCACAAGGAATACATTGTATTTTTATAATATAGTTATAGATGTTAGTATATATTAAGTTAGTATAAGTGCATCTATCGCATTGGGTTATCATGTAACGGTAGAAGTAAGTAGATAAATAAATAAATAAAACTTTTTTACCAAACTTTGCTTTTTGTAGCGTGCGGAAGTAGGCACCGTTTGAAAGGATCTCATCGTCTCTCCATGTAAAATACTTCCATGAAGTGACTGCCTATCTGACTCCCACAACCCAGTTACTGGGTAATGATACCCCTTTGTAAGACTGCTTGCCAGAATTTCCTGCTCTTGACTACCCGTAACGACTGTCAAAATCTACAAATGACAGCCTAGACAAACGGCTTACCGTGCTTTCCGGGGCACGGAGGAGCCTCTATATTTAATAGAGGGTCACCCATCCACAGACCGACCCCGGCAAAGGTACCTATCTTAACCTTCGATCAACCCGTCAGGTTGTTATTACTTAGTTGTTATTTTAATAAATATTCTGCGATATGGACTTGGTGCGCATTTGTGCCTCGTGGCAGAGTTTACTTTTCTTTCATGTCCTTTGTACCATTTAAAATCGATGCCTGTAATTGCTCAGCCACGAGCCCCGTTTAAAAGAATCTACATACATAAACTCACAACTTCTTCCCCTTCTTCTTCTTTTTTAAAAGAATCTGTAATATACTAAAGGATTATTTCTTCCTAAAACGAATGTTTTCAATGAATTATTTCAAAAATGCACGAAAAATGTGCTCCATTTATTCATGTTAACTCTCTAACCTGCCATTAATGGAGCCGGCTATCCAGTTCAGCTTACGTAAAAGTGTCTTATAATATTATTGAAAATGTTCGCTCCTCGGTGCGCTCCATTATCCTAGGAGTGACGGAATGACCTAGATTTGTCTCGATTGCTCCTGAAGCTTTGCTTGCAGACCTCCGTAAGCATTTCCTCGCCTTTTGTTTTGATTTTATTTCATAAGTACTTACATAGACTTGTTATATATCTCTTTATTGTGTTTTAAAAGTACTAATCTTTGTTTTTTTGTAAAATTGATGTAGAAGCGGTAAGCTATTTTAATCTTTTGAATAAAAAGAACACTACAAAGCAAAAATAACTTTAATTAATTTTGGAAGTCGGCTGAAGTCTTTAGTTTTGTATTTCCGAAATTACTTAAAGTAATTTTTCACTTTGTAGTGTTTTTTTTGGAACACGGTTGTTTTTTTTAAGTTTTATTTTTTCATTTTCTCGTTGTGGTATCTACCCCACACAAATTCGTATACCACCACTTGCTATGTAAATAACAGTGACAGAAACTTATTATAACATCATCAATATATACTAAGGCCCACTTGCACGTTTAGTAGGGTTAAATGAATAAATATAGAGTTTGTAAACTCGGGGTTATGTAAGTATCATTTTAACTCCTAATACGCGTTGCGCCACTAAAAGTAACACCGGGTTAGTAAACCTGATATTTGTATTTTTTGAGCTGGAAACATTGCAGGTCAATCAACGAAACATACAATAGAATTGCAATGTCTATGCCCTGATAAGTAATCCGACCGAAAATTAATTAACGAACAATTAACGGAAATTGTTTAACCATCTTGTAAGTACTACATTACTTTGTTGTCTTTGAATTTTATAACATGACATTTAATTTGAATCGTATTGTATGTGGTTTCAATGGAGATTTAGTTTATTGATTGACGGAAACGTCATATAAGGAAAAATATGTTTTAAGTGTTTTATAATTTGTGTTTATTTATAAATGAGTTCATGGATAATATTGCCTGCTGTTATAGTACCGAATTTTCACTTACTACAATGCCGAACAATACAAAATACAAAACAAATTATCAGCTGCCTCTAATAACGTCAATTTATTTTGACATTACTGTCACTAACCCAGAGTTTAGCGACTTAACTCTCCCACATCGGCGGGTTTAATATTTAAAAGATTAACTCTAGGTTTGCCTCTAACTCTTGGTGGCGCAAGATGAATTATTTGGTAAACCCCGAGTTAGCTGTGAACTCTGAGTTATTGAGGATTACCCATGAACGCGCAAGTGGGCATAAGTGAAAAAAACACGTATTATTTAAACTAACTTAAAAACTACCGAAGCAAAGTTAATAAATTGAATTGTGTTGTTACGTTAAAACAAAACAACAATAAAGTAGGTACTTAGTTCTGAATTAAAATTATTATACACGATAAATCTTATAAAAATGATGGACATGGAAAATAGCATTCGTTTGTATTCGGAAATAAAACGATTCCCGAGAGACATTATGAAATTGATGGAAAATGGAAACTACTAATTTTTCGTTTAATTTCACACAGGTTCAATTTTCCTATGGATCTACTGGCCATCATTCAACGCTGCGTTGACCTCTTCTCTCGAATCGTACCAAAGGGCGCTTATCAACACTTACTTATCTTTAGCTGCATGTACGGTAAGATTGTCAATCCAGTATTATTTATTGCTTGTTAAAGTGGGAACTGTGGGAGCTATAGGTAATACTAAATGTTTAGTCTGTAAGCGTAATTATAATAATTAGAATGAGCTTTTGCCCGCGATTTCGACGCTGTCATCAACATGAACCGTGCAATTTTCCGGGATTTAAAGTAGGCTATATAAGTCCCTATCTGATTTATAAATAATATATATGTGACGGAGAAGGTACATGGCTCTTGTTATTATCAGCCATATTTTAACTACTGTGGGCGTACTATGGGTAGTGTTGGTTATTGCGCAATAGAAAAACCGTTTGCAGTTCAAATCAAAATAAAACTTACGATCAAACTAATCACACTTGCAAATCACACACTGTAGGTACACGACATAACTATACGGAACGCGCGACAGTTTCTAAACGTCTTCACTGCTTACCCGCCAACAACAAACTCTGCCTTGCTCTGCTCAAGCGTGAGCGTTATAGACTCTGTCCAGCGCCACCTGGTGGCACCGGCGTCCCGATTAGTCAAGTCAAACGATTGATTTAACGTATTTCCGACATATGCAAAAGATCACATCGATCCGTTTATCCGATGCCCGCGTGGACTTCGGAGATTATCCTACGGAAAAGTAATTCTACGTTTAATAGACTTTTAATTCCGTAGTAGGTACATTGTTTTCATATAACTCTATTGGTTTACGCGGCGCACGCCAGTAAAGCTTCCAGTCATCATGTTTTTTTCCGTCATCGTTATATTTCAACCAATTTACCCAGAACCTTAATGAATTATACACTAAAACCTTCCTCATGAATCACTCCATCCATTGGAAAAAACCGTATGAAAATCCGTTCGGTAATTTTTGAGTTTATCGCGTTCAGACAGACAGACAGACGCGGCGGGGGGACTATATTTTATAATATTTAGTGTGATATAATGATGATGATGAATTCGGTACATAATTCTGGAACCCCTTCCATTGAATATGTCGTCGGTTATTTTAAAAAAAAAATGCTGTTCCATACATTTTGACCGCGTAGATATTGCACTTTTGTATGAAACAGCCGATTTAAATTTTTGATTTTCTATGCAACATTTCTATGCTAGGGTCTAGAATTATATGCTGAATTCATGGTTACAGTTTGCGCGTCGATATAATATTATATATTAATACTAGCTGCGCCCCGCGGTTTCACCCGCAGCGGTATGAAATGTACTTTACGACCTATATATTCTCAGACCTACCAAATGTACACAAAAAAAAATCATAAAAATCGTGCAAGTCGTTTCGCAGGAGTTCGTTATCAAACATTGTGGCAAGAGATTTTTATATATTAGATAAACAGGTAAAGTGTATAAGTTTGGATGTAAGGGGAAATCTCCGAAACTACTTATCCGATTTCTACCAACACTAACACTATTCACGTAAAAAAAATAAGTTAAATTAAAATTGGTTATTAGTCTTATAGGCTGGATTGTAATTAATTAAGAACCTGGTTCTTTTTAATAAAGGATACATACATACATACATAAACTCGCGCCTTCTTCCCATGGGGGTAGGCAGAAACTACAGAACCCCACCTGCTACGATCCATACATACTCCTTTTGCCTCGTTTACGTTCATACATCTGGTGATATACGCACGCTGGTTGTGAGTACTACGCACCTGACCTTTCTGAAAAACATCACCAATAAGGTCACTATATGTCTTCCTAGGGCGTCCCCTCCCGTTGTTTCCACTCACATCTGCCTTGTAAATACCCTTTGTTAATCGCCCTTCATTCATCCTCTCAACATGACCAAACCATCTAAGCATACTCTTTTCAATTTTTGTCACTACATCTTCTTTTAAACCGCACCGTAATAAAGGATAAAATAAAATAAATCCGTTCCCAAAAAATATTTCGCTGATAAAAATCTACGCTGTTGCCGAGTGCCATAGGATATAAATAATGTTTTATATTAAAATCACACGGACGAAGTTGCGAGCAGAATCTAGTAATATTATAAGTAGGATAAGATTTGCCTAATTTATTCAATTTATAACCAGCCCCCTAATTACATAACTCACTATCTATCACAATCTGAATCATTTTGAAGCCTATTGCTAGTCCATTGCTGCATAAGTTCGAAAAATTTGTTCGCTCAACAACGTAAATAACGCAATGAATATTGTCGAACTGTCAAAATGAAACCCATTCCTACTGTTAGTGTGTTACGTAATTACCCCGCTGTTGGCCCTTTAGCATCTGATTTTAGTGTTCTTGTCACACCAATCAATTAAAAAAATACAAGAGAAAATAATACCAAATCTTTGGTGAAAATTGTTATATTCTTACATGGGTAATAGGTAATTATATTCACAATCAATTATTTAGCAAATACCTCACCTAGAATGACCTTTAAGATTGATTGACAGTTCATTTAAAATCGGAGAAATTGAAGTATTTATTATTTGAGCAGTATTGTAAATGTGGCCTACGAGTTTTTTTTATCCGAATTGAATTGCTCAGTTTATGTATAAATTTTATTTTGAAATTTTAATTATTACAAATTAGATTTTTAACTTAAAGAAATATGTTAGTTAAGTTACAAACAATACATTTTGCTGTGCCCTAGCAGGGTCTACAACGGCTCTATGCTCTAAGCCATTTGTTACCATAACTTTTTAGCTTGCGGAACACAAATAAACGAATATGAATATGAGTATGTCCGACAATGGACCTCTTTCCACTGAAATAATGAAGATGATGATGATTTTAATAAGTCTTCTATTACTTGTAACAGGTGACAACATTCGTGATCTCCGCAGCAGTAAGCCACAAGCCTGGCAAGTTTGACATGGTCCACATACAGAACTCGACGCTGGCTGGTGGCGTGGCTGTGGGCGCTGTTGCCAACATGTTCATTGGCCCTGGCGTAGCAATGGCAATTGGCATTGGTGCTGCTTTCATCAGCGTTTTTGGATATGCGTATTTGTCTGTGAGTATCAAGACTATGGTGTTAAGCGAATGGATGGAATAAGAAATGAAAATATAGGAGGAAGTCTAACAGTGTCATTGGTCACTGAAACGTTGTCTGGTAAATGTCATGGTATTGACATGTGATGCGGAAAAATAAGGAAAATGTTAAGCGGATGAATTTGAATGGCCATAAGCGTAGGGAAGACCAAAGAAACTATGGATGGACTGTGTGAAAGATGATACGGCTATAAAGAGGGTGACTACCGAGATGACGGCTACTAGAATATAAACATTTCTATAACAGCGGCTTTAGCTATTTTTTGAACTGAGCACCTACTTAAACTTCTAAACAGGGTTAGTTTTCAAAGACCTGTCAAATTTAAGGGTGTGGTACAGATCATCAGACAGGACAATTTTCTCTATGGGACCATCATAGTAATCCCGAAAAAAATCATTCGTCCTATACATTTAGGTCGCGTAGGTATTGAAGGGACATTTGAATGGGACAGTTGATACATTTTTCGATACATATTGGTCCCATGGAGAAAGTTGTTCAGTTTGATAGTCTGTACCACACCTTTAAATTTGGAACGTAGTATTTTAACACTAACCCTGTATAATTATGATAAATGTTGGATCTGATATTCTGTGAACCTATCTGGCTAGCGACAGTTTCAATACAGAAATTATATCGATTAAATTAAGAACATGACGTAAGAACGAAATTGTATTAGTAACATTGACATTATAAAGGAATATCTGACATAATCCGAGACTTCATTCTTTCATTTTTATTTTAAAAACTAATTGGTGAATTATATCGATCAAATTAAGAACATGACGTAAGAACGAAATTGTATTAGTAACATTGATATTATATAGGAATATCTGACATAATTCGAGAATTCATTCTTTCATTTTTATTTAAAAAATTAAGTGGGCAATAAGCTTTGAAACCATGTTTAAATTTGTGTTTTTTTACTTTCTTATAATGTTATTTCAAAGAACACTACTCACTTAATGTCCTAGACCAAGTTTCTTAACAAAATATTCCGTCTAATCCGAAAGAACCTGGTAATTTCACAAATATACAGCCTACATTCCCACAAAATCTTGCCAGGACTATGAAAGAACAAAGTTTTGACTATCTGGAGACGAAATTAGAGAGAAGTTTCGTGAAAATGTCCAAGTGTTAAAGTAGATAATATTTTTGTAAGAAACTTTGTTGAAATCTGAAAGTCCCTCAGGATAGCCGATATCTACGGACAGTAACTATTTTAAGTATTTAGGAACTTTTGTTGAGCTATCGGACAGTTTATTTTCGTTTTACCTGTATTTTCTATCTTTTGGCAGTGTGCCTTCTTGCGATTTCGTTTACTGAATTTTCGTGTTTCTCACTAAATTTATTTTGCTGTTTATTTTGAGTTTTAGGTTTTTAGAGAAACGTAAACTGTAAATATCCAACAGAACTGCTGGTTTCATACCTAATAAATGGTTTTGTCTGTATTCATACTAAAGCAATGAATTATCAAGCGGGATAATATCGTGGTAGTTAACTTTGGAATTCCAACACGTTACCTCCTCCTCGTCTTTTTGATTCTAAGATTTTGTAAAAGTTAATGCGTTACCACATCACTTGATTTGAGCGAACACGGCTACCACGTGGTTAGATAGATTGATTGATTTCTGCCCGATTAGAGTTCCGTGACGAGAATGCTAATTATGAGTGTATGTCGTGGCCAGATTGTGAATTGATAATTTCATGAAATGTTCGGTCATTTCATGAAATGGCTAGCTAAAATTTACAATATTGTTTAAAAGTCAATGTTTAATGATATCTCAGTCGAAGTTTGGCCATATCATTAATGTAGGGTATCCATGGTTCCACTTCATGAAATGATCAATTTTTTTGCTTCCAAGCAATAACATATAATAATAAGGCGTAGTCGACGTAGGCGCGCTTCGCGGGGCTCCTACATCTGAATGGTTTAAAAATAATAACCACGAAGGGAATGGCGTGGTCTTTGTTCGCTCGTATTGCTCGCTCACGAGACCTCGCGGTCTCCTTCTAACCTAAACCTGTCCGAGTCGGGGTGCCCCTATCCCCGACCTTCTTGCATCCTAAGTTCTCCTAGGAACTTTGCTGTTTTATTATGTCGAGATGTGTTATTTAAGCGACATCAACGCCTCTACCGGTGGATAAACGAACTATTTTACGATATGATCACTAATGTTTGGCCACATCATGAAGTATTCGTGCGTTAACTGTTAATATCGTCAAACGTTGAGTATTCAATGGTCTGCGCAGACAACATCATGATGTGACCAGCGGGCGATGTTCTAACATAACATAACATCACGCCTGTATTCCCAGAAGGGTTTGGCAGAGGTGCACCTATAGCACACCCACATTTCGCCAGTTATGTTTAAGTCCTATGTAATAGGGGGCGAGCCTATTGCCATCAACCGGGCACAAATCCAGACTCCGGGCTGCTACCGAGAAATTCCAGATGGAAAAACCCAATAACACTTTGCCCGACCCGGGAATCGAACCCAGGACCTCATGCTCAGCAGTAGCGCTTGCGACTACTAGACCAACGAGGCAGTCACACACAACACAAGCACAAGCGAGCACAAGTACTAACTTTATTTTTCGTTTTATGCAGCCGGTGTTGGAAAAACTCGGCATCCAGGATACATGTGGTGTGAACAATCTCCACGGAATGCCTGGAATATACTCTGGTCTTCTCTCGGTGCTGTTTGCAGCTCTAGCCACTGCTGAAACATATGACACTGAGTTGGCCGCAATCTTTCCCGCTGTATCTGGCTCCAGAGAAGTAAGTCATTTGAAATTGGCTTTAGAATCAAGTTTTTGGTTTTTGCATAGTATTAGCAAAAAATCAAGTACTGTCAGCACTTAATTAAGTATAATATGATAAATGATAAATGATTTTATTTCTGTAAGTAGGTTTATACAAACACTTTTACACGTCAATCATATTTTTAAAACTAGATGAGGTCGGCGTTTCCTATCTGACTACTCTGAGAAGAAAGGCCGAAACAAACTCAGAGGTCACAGTCTCTTTTATAGCCCATACATAATCTTGGTCAGATCATGTGAAGAACATGTAGATTTGTGTCTGAAATGGTCTTTTGAGGAAAAACCACACATAATGAGTGGACCTGTCCAGTCAGTGCACGCATTTGTCACTAATCGTGGAGCTCAACTCAAAACTAAAGGAGCTCAACCGCTTATTCATGACAAAAGTGTACCACAGTCGTTTAGAGGTCGAACTTCAAGTTGGAATACACAAAGTTATGTCGCAGAAAACACGCGATTTTTTATGTTATAATAAGTTATTTTCTTTCTTATTCTTTATTGTACACATGATTGCATTAACAATGTTCTTGCAGGGGCAGGAGGCAAGATCCATAGGAATGCAGGCGGTGTATCAGCTGATAGCTCTAGGAACTACAATGGGCGTGGCGCTTGTAGCCGGCTTAGTTAGCGGTATGTGCTTGTTATATTTATCTATCTATGCGTATTATAATTAAGGCACTTATAAAAATCTTCTTATTCAAATAGAACGTGCTCAAAGGGCGATTCTAAAGGTTATGCATTTTAAGCGTAGATACTATCCCAACCGCCCTGGTGTACTTTGAAACCCAAGTCCTCAATGTGCGTCAACTCTTCATTTTGCGTGTAGTCTTACGCCGTCACTCCATCCACTATCGACTCTAACACCCTTCTAAGACGTCGAGGTCGTCCGGTCTGTGACTCCATCCAATGTAGTTCCGCATTTGCTAGCCGCCATTACAGTCAGTCCAGTTATCAGTCCTAAGTGCTCGTCTTTATAATAGAGTACATCGGTTCATCGATATTTACACATTGACCAAGTTTGCACTGAAAGCAATGATATCAAATTGGTTACTGAATTTGTCTTACGACGATACAGAAAATATATTAATGATCACCTCATGAATACCTCAATACTCATTCATGTAATTACTGAGTCTTTTTAACTTAGGCATTTAGGTTGAATAATCAATGTTTATAAGGAACTTTGGCTCCTGAGAAACAAGTATCTTTTTACTTAGTTCAGGAGCTTTATCTCGTTGTTGTACAATAAACTTACTATTTATTTATTTAATTAAAGTCGCTTTTCGTGTCTGTCTCCGTAACCGCGTTGTTCTTCTGAACTACTTTAGGGATTTTAGTGCGGTTTTTACAATCATTTCAAGTATTTATTCCGAAGGGTTTATGTGTTTAATACATCAATAATAAACGAACATAGAGGAAAGAAATCTGGATCTTTTGTCAAGTCATACAAACCGTGTGAAGCAAGGGCGGGTTGCTAGTTATTTCTAATTGTCTTCCAATTACAAAACAGAGAGCAATGGTGGCCCAGTGGTAACGACCATGACTTAGGAGTTGGAGGTTCGAACTCCGACAGGCGCTGTACTTTGTGTAAATTATTTCATCACCACTGCTCTCAAAACGGTGAAGGAAAAAATCGAGAGGAAACCAGCATGTCCTACAACCAAAAATTCGAAGACATGTACCAATCTGCACTGGGCCCGCGTGCTGGATTCACTCACGCACTCTCTTTCACAGAGAAGAGGCCTGTGTCCCCGCTATGGGAACATTATAGGCTGATTATGCTATGCCTTTTAATTTTCTTTCCTTTGTATATGTGGGCTAACAGGTTTATAGGAGTGTCATTTGCAGGTTACGATTTACAGAACTTAGGATTTATTTATTCCAGCTCTTGTTTAACAAGAGCAACCCAATAATCAGATTTTTTTGAACATTTTTAATTGTTATTAAAACGCAATTGTGCATAGTGAATAATAGGCATGGTGTTGGCGATTTCAGAATTATATTAACTACTAGGTTTCTTCCTACTAGAAATACACCCACGGGAATGTACTACCGGGATTAAAAGTGCCCTAAACTCAAACTCAAACTCAAAGCATTTATTTCAAATAAACCAATTACAGGCACTTTTGAATTGTCAAAGGGTCAGTCAGTCAGAAAAATTAAGCAAGTTGCCCATTCCAAAGCGTAGTAGGTACCTATGGAGAAGAACGGGCAAGAAACTCCATGGACACTCTTTTAAATCAATATATAGTCACAAAAAACAAATTGTTTACATCATTCATGTTCAAATTAAAAATGTGAGAACGATGTAGAAAGACGTGCACGTTTAAAGTATCCGTAATAAAAAAGATAAAAAAACAATTTAAAAATTTAAATTAAAATAAGCCGTGGCAGCCAAGAGTTGACCAGTCCCTACTGACGGCGCCCGTTCACGAACATGACGCATGGATCAGCACCATTCAGCTCAACCATTTTGAAGGGAACTTAATGATCCAACACACACGCCACCACCAGCGAAACATTTGAGTGAGCATGACATACTCTCAGCCGCCAGGGCACATTCAAGTCAATGAAAGACGAGCCTAGTAAATGGTGGCTTTATAGTAGGTACATAGTGCTCACACATGTGCTATGCGATTATACATTGTTAAGAAATTGAATTTATACAATGCAAAGATGTTGTTGTTTTTACAATCTTCAGCAGCTCCAACAATATTTTCGAATGCTAATCAATTAATTTATGCCCCCCTGTGGAGCAGGACCAGCGTTGAGCCAAGCATCTTTGTCAGCGATGTAATCCCCCATCTTATAATATGCTTGGCTGCATAGTGTGCGTTTTATACGAGATTTAAATTTTGTTTCATTCAGTTGGAGTATGTGGGGAGGTATTTTATTATAACATTTTAAACAGTACCCCATGAAGGATGAGTCTACTTTAGCCAGTCTGAAACCTGGTTGAACTAATTGGTCCCTATTTCTAGTCATATAGTTATGTTTTTCACCTCTTTTACTGAAAAGATTTAAATTTTTTCTTACGTGCATGATGTTTTCATAGATATATTGACAAGGTACCGTCATGATGTTAATATCTTTAAACAGTTCTCTTAGAGAATCGCGCCTGCGGAGGCAATATATTGCTCTGATGGCTCTTTTCTGCAGAATAAAAATAGACTCGATATCTGCAGCCCGTCCCCATAGTAAAATACCGTAAGACATGATACTATGAAAGTAACTGAAATAGACTAGCCTCGCGGTATCTACATTAGTAAATTGACGGATTTTTCTCACAGCATATGCTGCTGAACTTAGCCGTCCTGCAAGAGATGTTAAATGAGGACCCCATTGCAGCCTTGAGTCGAGCGTGATCCCCAGGAAAACAGTTTTATCGACGAATTCTAGTTTCTCTTTATTCAATACTATGTCAGAATCATTACTTTTAACACTCGGTAAAGCAAATCTTATGCATTTAGTTTTATTCCCATTTAATACTAAATTATTAGCAGTGAACCAATCATGTACCTGCAGTAGGGCGTTATTTACGTCGTCAAGATTTGATTTATCTTAAAAATTAAGGAAGTATCGTCAGCAAATAACACCATTTGTGGTTGGTTTTTTAATAAATGGGGTAGATCGTTAATATATACTAAAAAGAGGAAAGGACCTAATATTGAGCCTTGTGGAACACCTATTTTTACTTTTAAACTACGTGAATTCACACCATTTATTTGGAGTTTTTGCTGTCTATCATTTAAATAAGATTCTACTAAGCTAAGCGCAAGTTTATCTAGTCCGTAATGCTCAAGTTTTAAGAGCAAGGTTTTGTGTTCAACGCAGTCAAATGCCTTGGAGAGGTCACAAAAGATTCCTATGGTATCCTGGGCCTCCTCCCACGCTGTAAATATGTGTTTTAATAAAGTGACACCGGCGTCAGTCGTACAACGTCCTTTAATGAAACCATATTGCTGATCGTGTAAGATTTTGTTGGTATTAAAATGATTAAGCATCTGATTAAGCATTACCTTTTCGAAAACCTTGCTGAATACCGGCAACACGGATACTGGTCTATAATTGTTGGTGTTTGCTGTCCCCAGATTTAAAAAGTGGTATAACCTTACTGTATTTCATTATAATGTTATGTGTTATGCTATGTGTTAATCCAGGTTATAAACTATCTGTGTGCCAAATTTCATCCAAATTTTAATCCGTACAGCCGTTTTTGCGTCAGTCCAGAACAAACATCCAGAAAGACAGACCAATATTCTAAAAACTACATTTTCGGCATGAGACTCGGCCCCACAGCTGGTAACAATTTTTTTTTTCAAAAATATTCTATGTACAGTTTTTACTTCGTAACTATATTATTATAATATGTATAGATGTATAGACACGTTGTCTGTGACTTTATTCGCTAACCCGAGGGAATTTCCAAAAATACGGCCCTATTCCTCGTCTACATTATAAAGGGAACTTCTGTGCAAAATATCACCTTTCTAGGTCTAAAAGTTTGAGCTGTGTTTTGAAGAGTTAGGAAGTAAGTCAGTGAGCCAGAACTTTTATTTCAGTATGTATTGATTGTTTGAAGAAGTACGCAGGCTGTCGTAAAATATATTACGTACTGGTACACACGGCTAGATATCAAGCCAAACACTTCCAGTATAAGCTGAACTCTCATTGTACGGAAATCACAATGCGAGAATTTAGATTTTGACAATCAATTCGGGTCAATATTCAATCATAATTCGAAAGACGCGTGGCGCCATCTATTATCATAAGAACGTTACTGTTGTATTCCTCGGGAAAAGTATTTTTTTTGGGATGAAAGGTACCCTATGTCCGTATCTGTCAGATTTACAGATACGGACATAGGGTACCTTTCATCAACGTAATATATATGCAGAATTTCAGGATGATCGGTTCAGTGGTTTAGGCGTGAAAAGGTAACAAACAAACTTACTTTCGCATTTATAATATTAGTTAGTATTTCATCGGCACCTATATTTTTTATTTTTATTTTTGTACCTCGTTATATAACAGCTGATTGAATGAACATGTTATTTCAGTAATTTGAACGCTTAATGCTTTAGTAAAATTTTGAGATTACTGGTGTCAAAGTTCATGTACGTAGATGATTTTTGGAAATGGTTAATAAACTTCTTCCTTCTTTTAACTGTTTGATGTTTTAGAACATTTGGATACATCTAAAGGTTTGTTAAGGTATTGGATAATAGAACAGCAATTAAGGCTATTCAATTTGAGAGTTCAGAGAAAAGTGATAGTTAGAGACAAATTCAGGGAAAAAAAACCATATACATATTATATTGGCTTTTCTAAATCCCATGAATTTTTGCCTAGGCTTAATAGGGACTTTGACAGAGGAGCGTTGTTGGTAAAGATTTGTGAAGTTGTCACAGAAATTTCATTGACAGAACAAGATAGTGGCGTTAGCTCCGATTTTGGCCGCGCGCCAACAGAACCTTGTAGCGTTATTAATTAAAGTCAGGCAACGCACAGCCAATCCGCTAGAGCGAGAAGTATGAAGCTTTGCACAATAGTTTCTTACTAGAACTTAGTCCGCGTGGATTTCGTACTTTCCCCTATAACAAATAAAAAAAAAAAAAATAACATTCTCGCCAATTCGTTTTTAGTTGCTAGCTCACCTCGCGTTAGACGCCGGTGACGGCAGTGGGACAGGCTCCTAACCGCAACCATTCCATTGCAAAACGAAATACTTTATATTATCATATATGTATTTTGTTTAGTCATCCTCTCAATATCACATGTTTATGAGCCGACTGAAGGCAGTTTCAATATCGCCAACTCACACCTGATGGTGATTTTAAACGCAACATAATTCTATTTTTTTCACTTTCTCTTAACTAAAACCGAAGCTGTAGAGGCAAATACTTATCTCAGAGGTGTTACACATTAATCGTTGGAGTCGGCATGATTCAGCACAGCCTGTAAAATCGAATATTATGTAAATATAGGTATGTTCGAAACATTCCGAACATGATGAAGCAGTCAGCGGGGTAGATGCCGAATAGAGTTTGCCGATAGGCACGAACCGAATTGAAGCCTATGTTAAATAATTGCTTTGTGACCGCTTTGTTGTTAAAAAAATACTGTCGAATCGAATGTGCCGAGCCAAGTGTGTAGCACCCTTCAGAGAGAAAGACATAAGAAGATTCAAAGCTTACCTTAACTTACCGACGAAATATGATTTTAATGTGAACCATGGAAACGTACCTACCTACTTAACTTAAAAGCCTTTATCCTCTTATGAATAAAACGTAATCGATTTAAGCCCTGTTCTGTTGAGCGACGAAGTAATTCATTAAAATTTTAATACGTATACGAGTAGGAACAAAACATTTCACAAATTCTACATAATAATTTATTTATAGTAGTCGGATCAGTGTGTGATTTTACTGAAGATAATTTACAAAATATGAAAATGTATGTTCTTTGAAAATTCTATAAATTTTTGAAAATTCTATAAATTTTTGAAAATTCTATAAATTTTTGAACATAGTGAATAAATGAGGCGACATGCTTTAAAGTAATATTGTGAAAGGCAACGATTACTAGGCTAAGGCACCTGTCCCACTGCTGGCGATAAACGAAAAGCGAGTAGAGGTAGCAACTAAAAACGAATTGGCGAGCAACGAGCAGCTAGTGCGCGACGGTGATGAGCGATTACTTGCTGGTACAGTTGTTCTATCTCACGAAGGTGGGTGAGCAATACTTGTAGTGGTAATGTGTATAGACACGCGCTCTTGTGTGCGTAACTGCAGGTAGCGTTAGCAAGCTCATCTATAATGAAGAAAATAATATAAGTAGGTAGTTAGATCTGTGTTTTTAGTGATGAAATAAAAATATTTTTCGTGTTCAAAATATATTTACAAATTAAATTATTAGTGTAAAAAACCTAACTAGTTCGAATCATAACTAGATTCTTCCGTGACAGTTTAATCGTCACTATCATTTTGCAAAATGATAAATTCAAATTAGGTATCAAAGTATTTCATCTCTTCAGCTTCTTTTTTAATCAAACTATTGCACGTATGACGCCAGGTTTCGCTAGTTATATTTTCAAAACTTTCACTTTATGTATTTGTCATATTTTGTTCAAGACATAACTTTTTTAAGAACCCCTGGATGTTCTAAAGCATTACACGGCCCTAAAACAATCAATGCATAATGAGAATAATTTTTTACATGTTACAATTAAATATTTAAACATCATTTACTTACCTCAATGTGAACAAATCTCCGTTTACTTTTCATATTGACGGTACGCGACGCAACATTTTGGCGCCAAACAGTTAGCACTAGTAGTAACAGTTGGCTCGGGCGATACAGAGTACTCCCGATCTTATGCACAAGGAAAAAATGTGCATGCGCTGTTCTGCCCGCCAAGCGAGCATCGCTGAGCGAGTTAGCTCTTGTCGCAGCGAGAAACGAGTTCCCCCTCAACCCTTGCTCGAAGAAGGGCCAGCCCGCGCCGCAGCTGAGCCTGTAGCTTTAAATTCCCCGAATAATAATAACGTTCTAAATTCGATCCAGCCTGTCCCATATTGCTGTTCTCCCCTTAGTGACGCCCTAAGCCGAGGTTCGTACCCACAGGGGGTGCCCTTAGCGTGCGGTCACCTAGTATTTTAAGAAATTGGCCCCTGGTTGGAGGCTTTGGGTTAGCTTAAGGCAGTCACCTCTAGCTACTACTAGCCTCATCTTTCTGACTGACCGACCGACCCCTTGACAATTCAAAAGTGCCTGTAATTGGTTTATTTAAAATAAATGCTTTTAGTTTGAGTTGACTTTGAGTCTCAGGGTCATAAATACGAGATGCAATTAAAAAAAAAAAAACGACAAAAGTCTGCGATCAACTATATATCTCTTTTACATACCTTTAATCTTTTGTACGTGCCTCGAGCAAGAAAAATCTTTGATACTCGTAGCTAATCGCTTCTTCGTCGGTGGCGATGGGACAGGTGGCAATGAGATCTGTCCTAGAAACCAGCACACCTAACCATTGGGTAGAATAATCCTTAATTTCACAATTTTCCCACAACTGGAGCGAATAAAAGCCTGTTAAAATTTAATACAATTCGTACGCAGCCGTCCGATGAACGGATTTATTTTATCCCGTTGAATTGTTTGATTAACAAATCAGTTTGATTAAAACCCGCACGCCGAAATATCATGGATACATCGGGTTTTTGTTTGGCCGAAAATAACTACTTTTCTTTTTGTATGCATCCAGATAAAAACCTAGATCAGGCTGGCACGAGCGTGAGGATTAGCATATGAAAAGAGAGGATGCTCAGCAGTGGGTGAAGTCGGGCAGTGAATGATGGTGGTGATGATGATGATGCTAGTGTTTCTGTGAAATAATTCAATTTTGAGGTTTCCGTACCTCAAAATGATAAAACGGAACCCTTAAGGATCACTTTGTGGTCCGTCTGTCTGTGAGTCTGTCAAGACACTTTTTCTCAGTAACGCGTGGAGGTATCAAGTTGAAATTCAAATAAAATACGTAGGTCCCTTGGAGTTCTAAAATATCAAACTTTTAAGTTTACTCAATAAAAAAATACGGCCATTTATAAGACATTTTGATACTCGAAAATAAATCAAAACCGCTACTATGGGTTCTTCCCGTTGACCTAGTATCATGACATTTGGCAAGAAGCAAGGTCTCATAGTGCAAGTAAAGGAAAAAGTCCAGAAATCATTAATTTGTAGTTTCATTACATAAAAAAGATTTTTTGGCGATTACAAACTAACATTTGCAGTTGGAGAATTGACCGTGACGTAAATTGATGTATGGGAGAACATGTTTTTCAACTACAATGTTACGTTTGTTTTTGGGATAAATTCATCCCAACTACGGAATCCTTCACTGTGCGTGGTCCGACACGCACTTGACCGTTTTTTCTTGCTTTGTTTTGGAATTGTATTTTGAATTTCTTTAAGAGACCGTGGCCATAGAGCAATCATTACTCCTATAGTGATTATTAAAATTTAAGATTTTGTAGAACAATCTGTATCTAACACAGTTCTCTAATCTCGTCACTACACTTACTACGGCATGAGCTAAGTACCTTGTTAACTCGTACTCACGAGGGAGGAGTACATAATAATATAGTGTGAATGTGGGACTAACGTAAACCTCTTCTCTCCGCCCTTGGAAGTGGTTCCTAATAACCATATGGGTCTAACGTACACAAGCGTTTTCCTAAATTGTCGATACCGGCTAGCGTTTTACTCTAGGGGTGAATCAGAGAATCCGCTTTTACGGTTTAACTCTCCATTCAATTTGTTCATTCAATGTAGGTACCTATATACTCGTATATATTTACACTGTTTCCGGGAAGGATCGGGTTTTGGCTACTGTGTTAGTTTGTAGTTTTTATTCAAACTAGGCTGAAAATCAATACTTTTTGAACGTCAAAATTATTTATGACAGTCCCCAAAATGCCCGCCGTTCACCACTTTCTAGTGCTTTAGCTGCTGCCTTACTATGACGTGCTAATACCATCATGGTTCCATTGAGAAAAAGGGATAGTGCTATCGATCATATATAGCTCCGTCTCTCTTTCAAGCTGGAACAATGATGGCTTTAGCACGTCATAGTACGGCCTCTGGAAAGAAGAAGCGGCGCAACTTCCCCGCAGGACAGCTGTCTGTTCAGTTAGAAAAAGGGGTAATTGCGTAACACACTAATAGTAGGAATAGCTTTCATTTTGACAGTTCAATAACATTCATTGCGTTATTTACGTAGTTGAGCAGACAAATTTTTCGAACATATGAAGCAATGGATTAGCAATAGGCTTGAAAATGATTCAGATTGTGATAGATTGTGTTTTACGCAATTAGGGTGGTGGATTCTATACAATCTTATGCAATGTAATTAATGTTAATAATTTTAATAATGATATTTTTTTTTCAGGTTTCATCGCGAAAACCAAGATCTTCATGCCTCTGGAAGAGAAGGAGCGATACGACGATCAAGTGAATTGGGAGCTGCCCTAACTTAACGTAAAAATTACGTCTTCATTCTAAAAGCTTTCATTAATGTAAACCTCATGATTTTCAAAAAGGACCAAAAGAAAATATAGGGAACACGAATGTTTTTACAAGTTTTTTATTAACTTGCTTCGGTGGGGTAGGTATGTGTTTCTGGTTACAAATTAGTAATCCATTTTTCAAGCACTTCCTGGCATCCGGATAACCTGAATCTTGGCATACCTATGTCACTTCCGTGATAGTGGAATAATATGGTACTATGAAGCTGGTCTGATGATAAAGATAGGAAGGAATTCTTGCAACTAAACAAGAAAGCCCTGTTGTGTTTGGGCTCGTTGATTTTGTCTTGACAAAAACCATAGCCCGAAGTGTAGTCCGGGGTCTAATGATGGCCATGTATGATTGCCATGGCCAAAAATCTAATAATTAAAAAATATATATATGTAGTGTCACCACATCATAGACATTAAATTGGATTTTTATGAGAAATAGAAATTCACTTAAGTATTTGCTTATAATGTAGGTAATAGTCCCAATACACTTAACCTTATTGAGCAGTTCACGAAAATGATGAAGTAGGAATTTGCAATGCATTGCGTTACGACGCGGCCCGCCATAATCTGCGCTAGCCTTTAGTGTACCTCTGACAGCAACCTTATTACAACGAGAATAAAGGTCACTGTGATGTAAAATCAGAGGTAAGGAACTATGAAAGGACAGTAATTCAGTTATTTTATCTTTTAAGTATTATAAATGTTTACGTTAGTTTTATTTTGTAACTTTTAGTTAATTAAAAGCGTGTTTTAAAGAGATTAGTATATTTAATTTTATGTATAACTTCAGCGAACCGAAACGATATCAAATGCTTATAATAAACTAAACTAAAATAATCACGATAAAGACGTTAACAATCTAAGATTATTATTCAAGACACCACTCTTGTTAAAAGTTGGTTCAATACTAGTAGAAAAAAAAAACCTAATAATAGCTCTCTACCGTGAGTGCTTATCTAATATACCTATATTTATTAGAGCATTTAATTTTATTTCGAAAGGTTTATAAGTATATTATTAAATATTTAATGTAGGTTTAGCACAGAAATCTCGATATTTTGACATATCACCATTGTACTTCCTCCCATTTTCATTGGTCCTTTCACAGTTATTTTACCTCTGACAGCTGCAACCCAACAGCAACCTTATTACAACAACAGTAAATGACACTGTGATTTTGACAGATTTGACAGTTGCAGTAACCCAACAGCAACCTTATTAAACACGAGATTAGAGATCACTTTGATATTGACAGTGATGCAAAATCAGAGGTAAAATAACTGTGAATGGACTGTACCTACACAGCTACAAAGATCTTTTGGCGCTCGAATGACGTTGACAGGGGGCGCTGTTGGTAAACATTTGTCACAGACATTTAGTGCAATTCCTTTGTGAAATGTATTACGAAAACAAGATGGTGGCATAAGTTCCAATTTTGGCCACGCGCCAAAAGAACTTTGTAGCGCTATAATAGACAAATGGAAATGATAATCTGTTGTAGTAATGCTGTAATTAAAAATGTACCTACTTAATATTAGTAGAGTTACAGGATATTTTCTAAATATAGTTAATAAAGATTTTGGATAAATGAGTCTTTTATCTGTCATGTTAGGTACACTACTCGGGCAAAATAATGATATTGAGGATCAGTAAGAAACTTCACACAGGTACGAATGAGAACAACTAAAATCAATTATAATTTCTGTAAATGTTAACATTTAAAACTGCCTTTTAGGTGCCTAATTGAAATAAATGATTCGACTTTGACATAGACCGTGACAATGCTCTATAAAGCCAAAAACTATCTAAAGTCAAAGTCAAGTGATTTATTTTATGTAGGCCAATAAATATTAAATTGATTCTAAGCGCCCCTTCCAAAAGGTAGTTTCGTAAAGAGCAGAGTGGGCAAGGAACTCCATAGTTACTCTTATAAAATGTTTGACAATACTTTGTAAATATTTATTACAATTAATGGCATAAAATAATAAATTAAATAATAAAATTAGCAACAAGTTTGATTTTGTCTCGACTCGAAGTTGTCCTATGGAGCAGGACTAGCATGTTTCCAAGCTTTATTGGTATTAATTGTCGTCTGTACTTAAAGTTTCTAACATTTTGATTTCTGGTATAGACAGTTATTAATATAATCTCTTCCTTTCACAGCGTTCATATAAAAACAATGAGGAAAGTTTAAAGCATGTTGCATCCAAGGATCGTCGTAAATTTCCCAATCTTGAATAACACCTCCACATGAGAAACATATAGTTCTATCATTCATTCCATTACCGCAATAAAATAATCCCGCGTCAGCCATTTCCATCACCATTTTTTTCTGAGAGTCAGCTGTTGCCCAATAATAATTAAATGAATGTAAGCGCATTGTATACGTATGATACATGTCATATCGAGGAATGTAGTTTTCTTTTAACATTTTCGTCATACAATATGTACTTCAAACAAATATTAATGAAAATATAATGAAGTCTCATTCTGTTGCTTACAATTTATATAGTCATTCATTAGATGTTCTAGGAGATTAGGGAGAGGAGGAAGGTAAGTATGGTAACCTATTAACATATTTGTTTAAAATAAAAAAAATAACTTTTTATTTAAAACATTTATTTTTAAAACACCATTTTTTTTAAACACAGAACATTTCGTAAAGCACATACCTTTTCATGATAAATACTACTATACAAATCTTGAGAATGAAAATACTGATCATAAAGAATTAACAAACTAGGACAGCCTTTGTCTTCTAAATTATATATATTATTATTTTCTAAATTATATTGTAACCACAATATTTTTTTTAAACCTTTGGTGTAAACATATTTATCTCTTACAATGTCTGTGATTAATTTCTGATATTTTGAATAGGATACAACTTCTTCACTCCAATATATCTTTCTATTACGTTCAATCCAATTTACTTGCCTCCTTTCTTGTTTTGTCAATTCGTGAGATGAATAAGGGGGTTTAATCAAAGGCACCAGTATTTTATTATCGCACAATATTGCAATTTCCTATACTATGAATTCATTTGCTTCTGTTTTATAACGTTGAATATCTACGATAGCAGTCATGACAATTTTCGCACTATGTTACTCAAAGGTTTATATTCCACAAGCCGATCGTTTATTATTAGTATCGGTGCAGAACATTCAATTTCCAACCGTAAATCTACGGGGCCAGTTTATAACCTATCGTTTTGTCTTGAACAGTCTATGATAAAGAGAGGAGCCTTTTCTTGAAATCAACTATATCAAGTAACGGGTCCGCAGGATAGTTATAATACGACTGATGAAATTATATATACATCTCGTATAATATACTATATTTGTTCTCGGTAAACTTTAAGCCTAAATGCTCATACGGATAATACTGTGAATTCAAAAATAGTATTTTCTAATTAATTTTAGTGTGATGGTTCGATCTTAATCAACGTTTGCTTCATCAAGAGAGATAATAAATTAATATTATTCACATTATGTTTCAATCATCGAAATTTGAATTGAAAGGCATTTCTAAACTTATTTTCAAGAATGCTAGTGGCGAGATTCTATTTACTCCAGGCATGGCTGATCAGAAAATAATGAACACCAGTTCAGCAAAACTTCAGGACAATACAAACAAGACAGAGCAAAACTCAGTAAAATCCACCATTGAAAATACGCGATATCTCACACTCATGAGTGGTCACAATGAGCTCCTTACATTTGTTCGAGTTGACAACGTAAATGCTGGTCTTGAAAAATCGGATGTAAGGTCATCAAATCCTCTGCCTGGTTTTAAATCAGTAACAAGAACTATAACGCGTGATATAGTGTTTCCTGATTCAGAAGTCATTTTATGCTACCAAATACTGCCAGAAGATGAAATTCCTTCTTTTTAATGAATTATATAAACGGTAAAACAATATTCAACCTGCATCGCAAGTTGTAGATTATTTTAATAAGTGTCTGAACCAGAAATCAAAATGTTACAAACTTTAAGTACTGACGACAATTATTTGTACCAATGTTCGACAATGCACCGTTGAATGAAATACAAATTATCGTATGGGCTAGAATCACACAGATCGTTCTCGATTGTAAAATTGGGGCTTCTGCATCACTCGTCTCGCTTCGCTCGGTTCGTGATGCAGTAGCCCCAATTTTACCCTATTATTCTTAACTTTTGAATAATAAACTAATAATAAAGCGGAAGACCTAGTCTGTTTTTTTGTTTGTTTGAACGCGCTAATCTCAGAAACTACCAGTCGGATTTGATTTTTTTCTTTTGCATTTGATGGTCCAATTCTTGAGAGAGGCAATAGGTTATTTAACACCGCGCTGGGACCTTTAGGAACCAAAAAAAAGAAAAAAGTCAAAGAGAACGCAAAGCGAAAACGAAGTAATAGCGCGGACAGGCGATGCGATGCGACGGGGTGGGCCGGGGGAACAAGTAATAACTCGCAAAGTCACGGGCAGAAGTAAATCTTGAATATAATCCTCTAATAAATAAAAGTCGATGTCCTATACTCATCGCCACATACTATACCTATATTTGACTGTCGAGTGTTTAATCTCAAATTATGAGTAGATTATAAAAGGAAGTACCTTCAAGTGGTCCTTTTTAAAGATGCCTCTTCAGAAGCTTTGAAGATTTATTTTACGAAACAAGTTTGAAGGTAGGAGCAGTGTGTAAGGACATACAAAAATTTATACATTTAATTTTTTTATTAAAGCTGGTTTCAATTTTATTATGTCTTACATTTTTTGTTGTTTTTAAGGAGGATTCTAGGCAGTCGCTCCACGTAAAATATTGGAATTCAGCTGCATCCGGTTAGACTGGAAGCTGACCCCAACCAAGCAAGGAAAAGTATGGACAGATGATGATGTAAGTAGGATTCTATCAAAAACATTAATGTGAAAATGGGAGCCAAGTTAAATATAAAGAATATGCGTGGTTGTCGACTTCGCCGACAAAAGAATTGATATGACAGCGCGCGATGATTTAGTCGATTTATTGTAACACTTTTTTAAAGTTGTAATCGATTATTTTTACTCTGTGGTTTAGAATTTATTTCTATAGTGGTATTTTTAACTTAGAGCGGGTAACACCGAATAGGGTTGTGAGTGTCATGGCGGCGGCGGCGAGCACTTCACGGCACGCAAACTTAGAACAAAAAAATTCAACCGTATACTCTATGGTTGGAAGAATAGAACAAGACAGGTCTCCTCGCCCCCTTCTTTCATTCATCACCCCTCTTACGCCCATTGCCAAAACCATAGAGAATTCACAAATTTCATTGTCAAAATGTAGGCAGTTTTCAAACTTTCACAAGTTTTGTTGTTGATCAAGTGAATTTTGCGTTGATTAATTTTCGTAGTTATTAAACCTCTCAGTGATTAAACTGTTATATTTTGCATTGGTAATGCAAGATGTGTATCGGACATTGCGGGAAATAAACGAAAGGACGGTAAAATGCATCACTTTCCTGTTAGTCAAATAAGACTCAAAAAGTGGCTTCTGAGCAGTGATTATTTGCACAGCTTAAGCGCCCAAGAACTTCAAAAACTCTGTGTGCCAAAAAAACTTTGAAAAAACGTTCATCAGTGAGAAGTATTGGTTCAAACTTGGTTCTCATCCATCATTGTTTTAGGCCGATGAAATCACCTCTGGAATGCCCAGAAAAGTTGATGAAGGTTCGTACGGAATAAAAAAGAGAAAAATGGAAAATCTCTTCAGAGACTTAAGGCATTTATTAAATATAAAATAAAAACTTGAATAAGTATTTGTTGTGTTTCATTTACATATTTCTCAGCTGTAATTTATAAGTTACCAATGAGCTCATTTAAGACCTCATTGGATTTTAGCTGCTAACAGCAAAAAATTAATTGAGATCTGAATACAATAGAACGGGGTAATTAAGGCTTTCTGTGTGAGACTTTGCCAAACTCAATATCTAAAGTAACTTAAGTGCGTCATTTCGCGAGTATTATTTTCCAAACACCTGCATGTTCACGCCCATAATGAAGGACCAACAGATGACGGATCAGCAGCGATACGTGGTGTCGCAGCCGCTCGAACATCCCGTCAGATATTTAAATGGGTGCCAAGTTCTGTAGATAATCTTGATACAACATTCAAAAATAAATTGAAACACATTTTCTTGGTTTTTTCTGCTACAAAAATGTTTGCTATCTAAAAATGTTACCTACTTGAACAGTCTAATTATTTACACAAAGCAGATACTTAGGATAAATTGAAGCTCAAGATTTGACTTGGCTCCGCTAGTTCCTTTTTCTTTGAACTTGGCTTGACACGTTGTTGTGTGTCAGATTCTACAAACGTCAAGTATCAACTTGACTTGATTGTATCAACAATTAGAAATCCGAACGGGCTGACTGGAGTTACAGCAGTAGGTCCGTCTTATCACAAAAGAAACGTGATGTTCTAACCTTAACATAATTACATGTTTACTGTTCTCCAAGTGCAATTTCGTGCCGCTGCGCTGGCATGGGTGGATTTCGAATTGGCAATATTCATTGTCATTTCGGGGCGCACCTGCGTCGGCAGGTCGGAATTTCTTAGTTTTGTGATGGGACATGATCAGCCCTGGTTTAGTAATCCTTCCTAACAAATCATTCAAGCATACAAACTCACACATACACACACACACACAAGTACACACACACATTCACTAACAAACATACATTTTGGTAAAAGAAGCACATATGTAATGTTGTATTTTTTGGTTTATACTCGTATATATTTTTTTAGTACTTTATAAAGTCTCTTGTTTTTTTTGTATGTTTTTATAAAGTTACATAATTGTGTATTTTTATTAAGGGAGGACACTGGCTCCTGCAGCCCGATTATACCCAGCGAGCAGTCAGAGAAATCTCTCATTTGTACATTTTTTATAAATGTCAACATATAATTTATTATTATTAATGACAATCAGAAAAAAAATACTCGCCGTAGCAAACATGAACAGGATCATTCACCATCATCATTAGCCTACAGTGGTCCACTGCTGGACATAGGCCTCTCCAATTGCACGCCATTTAGCTCGATTCTTGGCAACTCTCATCCAGCTGCTACCAGCCACCCTGCGAAGATTGTCGCTCCACCTAGCCTGAGGGCGTCCTACCTTACGTTTGCCGATTCGCGGTCTCCACTCAAGAACACGTCTACCCCAACGGTCATCGCTTCTAAGGCTAAAATAGCTAGCCCACTGCCACTTCCGCTTGCTTATTCTGTGAGCTATGTCAACAATTTTGGTTCTCCGCCGGATCACCTCATTCCGGATTCTATCCTCAGAGAGACTTCAAGCATAGCTCGTTCCATAGCTCGCTGAGCGACCTTGAATTTATGGACCAGCCGTATCGTGAGGTTTAGTTTTAAAGATAAAAAAATAAGTTACATTCGTATTACAAGAAAGTCATACTGAATAACGTTTATTAAATAAAATACGTTTCTGTATTCGAAAAAGGTGTTCGGAATTATTCTTCAATTCTTGCTCGGGGCAAACACCTGAGACTGTGTCAAGTGAATTGTGTAAGACTTTTATTACAGTTACATAAGTTTCAAATTCCTTTGGCGAACATCCAAGTGTTTCTCACTAGCTGTCATGAGGAGTGTAACAATGGAATTTCAAGGGGAAATGTTATTTGTATCTTTGTTCGTTGCATTTGAAATGTGTATTTCTGGATTTGCTTTGAATTGTTGGACAATAATCATGACTTATTGCTTTGTTGTTGGACGATTACGGTTTATGTTTCTGGTTCTCTATTAGGGTACTTTACTGCTATGATTTTGGAACTGTTCATGACTTGAAAAGGCGACTTATAGAGAGATATGTACGGGAAAAGCTTAGTCCAGTGGAATAGTTAAGTAAGAGTAAAAAGTACCCCTTTCAAAGAAGCTAAGGATCCGTTTTCCTCCTAGTCCTCAGGTTTCATCTATCTCGGAAGAATTCTCAAAATTCTAGCAGGTTTTAATTTGTATAACAAAACATCACGCCTGTTTTCCACGAAGGGTTAAGCAGAGCACCTACCTATAGCACACCCACATTGCGCCAGTTATGTTTAAATCCCATGTTATAGGGGGCGAGCCTATTGCCATCAACCGGGCACAAATGCAGACTCCGGGCTTCTAAGGACTGCTTGATGGAAAAACCCAATAACCCAATTTATATCGTAAACAATAACAGTATAAATTCATTACAGCAAAATGTAGAATGCGGCAGAATGTGATGATACCACTGACTACTCCTAAGACCATATAATGTACCATATTTTATTCTGACAAATAAATGATTATGATTAAGCTTCATACACGGCACACAGGATTTAAGACAAGCAAACGAACACATCTATCAAGATTTTTTGCTATGGCAGCAAAGCTATTTGGTATTCCATTCCGAGCGCGCCAGCTCTCAAACCCGAAGCCGTGGTAATAAATAATAATAGAATATGGTGGTAACTATAACTAGGGGGCTTGCGGCTAAGTAATAACTGCCACACGGGTAGATCGATCACGTTAAGCTACGCTTGCCACGGTTAGTCCGTGGATAGGTGACCATCTTTACCCCTCCGTGCCTCGGGAAGCACGTCAAGCCGTAGGTCCCGGCTGTCATTTGTACTTGACAGTCGTTACGGGTAGTCAGAAACTCGAAAGCGTAGTAGTGAGGCGGCCCTGAGGGCCTAGACAAATGGCATTCGCTTCGGAGCGATTCTATTTCTACAATCGCTATCGCTTTCGCTAATGATTCCAAAAACTAGCGATAACGCTCGTCAAAAAGTGTCCCTTGGCTATGCATCTCTGTGGAAGTACCTAATCTTTCGATGCTGTCGATTCATTTCATAATCGAATGTTGTTAACATTGTCTAGCTAATTTTTATTCGTTGACCTATGATCACGTGACATTTCGATAGCTTATATCAACCCCATACATTTTAACTTTTCCACTAGCGTCATCGCTAATCGAATGTTACTTTGTCTAGGCCCTCTGCTCGCCTGGGACCGCCGGAGCCCCGTAGCGCCAGAGCCGTGACAAAAACCATGCCTGCTGCATGTTGCATGCTCGCTTGCATGCTTACTGCTTGCTGTGCTGCATACATGGGGTATGCTTGTTTGCATGCTTCTTACAGGGAAATAAAAACCACATGTTCACAATCAATTGTTTTATTTACATGCAGCGCCGGAGCCGTGACAAAAGCTATATTGCTTTTCCATCTTTATTATTTGTGTATTGTATCAGTTGTATTTGGTAAAATAATAAACAATTGTAATACAAAATCAGTTATTATTTAATAACAAAATAATAATAATTTGATCATAACTTTTTTTGAAAACGGTTTTAAGTCTTTTGTTTTATGACAAACAAATTTAGGGCATATTGTATTTAGGGTTTTCAATTTTATGGCATGTGGTATTATGTAACATTAAGTTCGGGCAAGTTATCATTCGGACAATTAATGATGATTAGGACAAAAAAAAAATAGTACTTAAGATTATGGATAAAAAAGTTAGGGAACACAATAGAGAACCCTAATTACAAAAACTGTCATTAATCCCGAGTCTTAGTTATCTATTAAGAAAATTTGGCTGGCTCTAAATAAAGTTCAAAATACAGTAACTGGCTCGAAGGTTTAGGTTTGAAATTAAGTTAGAAATCGTTTTATAATCAATGTTTACATCTACGTCTTCCTTACGCGAGCAGTGGATTTTCCACAATAAGTTAACGCTAAGCGTTAGCGCTCGATCGAAAGTCGTTTCAGTCACATAATCAGCTTATAATGTTCCCACTGCTGCGACTCGGGCCTCCTTTTATTTCAGAGAGAGTTGGCCATGATTCACTTCAAGGGTCCATTGGCAAGTTGGTGGATGACATGCTCGGTCTGCAGGCTATAGGGTCATAAGTCCAGCAGGGTAATGTGTGGAGGCTGAATGTTCATCATCATTTCAGCCGAAAGACATGCACTGCTGGACATAGGCCTCCCCAAGCATCGTAACTTGACCGGTTCGGTACCTCTCGCATCCAGTAGATTCCTGCGGTCTTTACAAGGTCATCAGTCCACGGTCGGCACAACATTAAATAATTACAATAATGATGATAAAATGATATTGTATTTACTACACTGTTAAAGTGATCATTTGCAGAATGGACTGTTCTATAAACTGAATTCTCTGTCTTATTATACACTTTGATGCAGATCGGATTAATTTAAGATTGACTACCAGTCTAACCCGGTGAGACGTAACGAGACAAAGCTCTATTCCATGACTGAATACCTTCCATAATTCCATGTATAGTCTGTTCTAAAACTATCTGATGAAAATGTAAACAAACGGATTAGTAAAAGTACCTGTCGATGCCAATTTGTAGTGCCACTTGCAAATTGAGTGCTTTGATTTGGTTTTTAGAATATTTAAATCCAAAATTCTAATTTTAAATCACCATGAAGATGTTTTTTATTAAAAAAATTGAAGTTAATTTCATAACCTAAATTTCCTCCAATGATTTCTTAATTACAATTTAATAATATTATTCATACAATAAAAGTTGGAAAAAGTGGTTACATAAAAAGTTGATACCTTCTGAATACAGATGAATATGTTTCTAATTCCCTTTAGTGAATGATTTGTATATGAATTTTACCTGAACAGTGTTGGTGTACACTTTCATCAAATACTTTTGAAACAGACTGTAGCAAATGACGCAAATACAGGCAGACTTGAGAATTCAGACGAGAAAGATAGGAGGTTATGATACTATAACGAGCAAATATTTCCCCCAGACACATCAGATTAGCTTATTATTATCAAAATGATTAAATTTATACCTATAACTTTCGCCAAATTGCCTGCTACGCACAGTGGTTCGAAATCGACGCTCCGTGGACATTGAAATCAAAATTTCTTTAGACGAGAAATAAAAATCGGAATGGCTTTATTTCAGTATTATTTATAATATTTGGTAATATGACAGCTATAGACAGCACCATCTCTGAAAAAAAAAATATTTAATATTTTTTTGTATGAAGAAAAACACAAAAGTCGTTTTTTCTCATAACTTAATAAAACTTAAAGCCTGCGGCTTACATGGGGTGTTGTCCTACATGAGGCAATTCCGAAATGCTATAACACGCACACCCATGCGCGCCGCTTCACTCACAGCAGAGTGTTGAATTTCGAGAAATTCAGTTAGAGATTTTTACGTTGATTTATGTGTGATCTTGAAAATATACAAAGTAATTGACTTTAGTTTGCTAATTTGATTAGTTATAATGAGAAATAATGGAATATACAATATAAAAATACTAAAAAAAACACTCAAATTGAGACTCATTTACAATATAAATAGATTTTGCAATCTTTCTTATAATAATTTAATTCGGTGTTAGTAGATACACAGTTTGACTTCTTAATTAACATTAAAAAAAAAAAGTACAAAAACTTATAACTAATACAGAAAAATACTAAGAATAAGCAATTGTATAATTGAGAAATATATTATTTCACCACTTCACTCAGAGCAGAGTAATGAACTTCAAGAAATTCAGTGGATTTCTCGAAGGAATTTAATACTATATTATTTGATATCTTTGGGATAGGTGCACATACCAATGGGCAACGATAATTACATAGTAATGATTGTTTGATGTAAGCTGTTCGTAATCTCAAGTTTAGCAGGAAATCAATGCTTAATGCATGCTAATTAACTTATGATGGTAATTTAGTCTCATCTCATTAGTGCATGTTGCAAATATTGTTAACGAGTTAAGATACATTAGTTAAGGGCTATTTTTACGAAGTGTTTAACTAACTACTATTAATTAAGATACGATTAAGAGGGTACTTTTATATAAATAGGGACAACATCGTCAAAATCATTAGTTTTTGTCAGCAACTGTTCGCGCTATAACATTAACTTCTTGCTTACGTACTTACTTATTATCATGGAAGGATTTTATACAAATTTGGACATATTCATATTTGTGAAAACAAAAAGTTGCTTTTCGCAGCCTAGTATTTTGTTAGAAGCACTTCTAACCAAAGCGACAAATTTGTCTGAAGAAGAACAAAAAAAATTAAAACAGTTTTGTCAAGTGTATATGTGTGTTTTGCATAGAAATTGGAAATCGTGTAATCGAACAATGCATAAATTTGTCAAGAAGTATGAGACATGGCTAGAAAAAGAGATCAAATGGCCCAACTTCATTAAAGACAGATTTGTACAAAGTGAAGAAATTGGATTGGTATCAATCGACTCTGTTACTGATACTGTTGAACCTTCAACCTCAAGTGCTAGTGGTATAAATGATGGTGCATCCACGTCCAAAGTAACTACATGTACTGTTAGCACTACAACACTAAAAAGGAGCCCAAGAAAACCTTTCTCAGAATTATGCCAAAAACAGAAGAAGAGAAGAATAGAAGAACTTTTAACGCACGACTCTCAGGAACTTGCATATGCTACTGCAGTGAGATGTGGTGAGGAGAATGAGGACGTGAAAGATTTAATAAAATATATTACCGAGCATCCTGAAAAAGCAGCACAGATCAAGAATTTTTTGAAAGGCAAGACAACTACTAACAAGTATTCAGCAGAGAAAGCGTTGGGTATATTTATTTCTTTGAAATTGTCGAAGTGGCAGTATATAACTTTAAGGGAAACTGCGAAAGAAAGTGGTGTAGATTTGTACCCATCATATTATTCGGTTTTAAATGCCAAGAAGGCATGCTATCCTCCTGAGAGCGATATTGAAGTGACCGAACGAGGAGTTAAAGTAAAACTTCAAGCTATTTTGGACATCACTGTCACTCGACTTGCCAAAACATTAAACTTGGACCATTTGCAAGATAAAGAACTGATCTTAATCTGCAAATGGGGCTTCGATGGTGCGTCAAATCAAAGCAACTACAAGCAATGCATGAATGCAGATGAAGACGACTCTAGTGTTTTTATGAGCTCTTTTGTACCCTTGCAATTGATGTGTGGTGAGGATTTGGTCTGGGAAAACCCAAAACCTTCTTCTACAATGCTTTGCAGACCAATTTATTTCAAGTTTGTCAGCGAAAATAAGTTGGACATGAAGGAGGAAATGGGTTTGATCGATGCTGAAATTAAAGCATTGAAGCCATCTATCATTGAAAATAATATACAAGTTAAACATTCAATGTTAATGACCATGATAGATGGCAAAATAACGTCTCACCTGTCACAAACCTCTATGCAAACATGTGACATCTGTAAAGCTGTACCAAGTGAAATGAATGATTTGGAGAAGATTCACATGTAAGTTGAATATTGGAAATGTATGTTATTTTTTTTTATTTTTTTCTTATTGAAAAACACTTTTAACCTTTTTATTCATATTTTAGGAAATCTGTATCATCTGATATTTACAAGTACGGTTTGTCGACTTTGCATGCATGGATCAGATCCATGGAATGCCTGCTGCATATCGCTTACCGATTAGATTTTAAAAAATGGCAAGCCAGAGATGAAGCTAGTAAAGCAGCTTTGAAAAGTCGCAAACAGACGATACAGCGAAAATTTCGAGAGGAAATGGGACTCCTGGTGGATATCGTAAAACAAGGTTAGTTGATTTATTTATTTTGTATAATATCAAAGGGTTTTTTAGTTAGTGTAATACTATAAAACTTATCTTATAATGTTCTCATATCAGTATTTTTTATATAAAGGTGCTGGGACCACAAATGATGGCAACACGGCTAGAAAATTTTTCCAGTGTCCTGAGAAGACTGCAAATATCACTGGATTGAGTCAGGAGCTCATCCAAAAATTCGCAACTATTCTCCGTGTTGTATCATCAGGACAGTCTATTAATATTGATTTGTTTGCCAATTATCTCGACGAAACTGCGCAGCTGTATGTGGAACTGTATGGCTGGTATTTCATGCCTTCCAGTATCCACAAACTTCTGCTGCATGGAGCTGAAATAATAAAACATTTCAACATTTTGCCTATAGGAAAGCTATCAGAAGAGGCATCTGAGGCCCGAAACAAAGATTTTAGAAAACTCAGGGAACATCATACGCGGAAATTTTGTCGCAGAGCGACAAACCATGACATCTTTAATGGTTTCATCGTATCCTCAGACCCATATTTGTCAAGCATTCGACCTAAACTGACAAATAAGAGTAGAAATGATTTAACTGAAGAAATGAAGTCTCTTCTTTTAATTGACCCGGATACCATGGATAAGGAAAACATTGAATTTGTTGAGGTGCCAAGTATGATGGATTCTGATTTTGAATTCTTTGATAGCGATGACGAAACTCAGTAGACAAAATTTTAATGTTTGATGTTTTTGTGTAAATTTTATATATTTCTCAATTATACAATTGCTTATTCTTAGTATTTTTCTGTATTAGTTATAAGTTTTTGTACTTTTTTTTTTAATGTTAATTAAGAAGTCAAACTGTGTATCTACTAACACCGAATTAAATTATTATAAGAAAGATTGCAAAATCTATTTATATTGTAAATGAGTCTCAATTTGAGTGTTTTTTTTAGTATTTTTATATTGTATATTCCATTATTTCTCATTATAACTAATCAAATTAGCAAACTAAAGTCAATTACTTTGTATATTTTCAAGATCACACATAAATCAACGTAAAAATCTCTAACTGAATTTCTCGAAATTCAACACTCTACTGTGAGTGAAGCGGCGCGCATGGGTGTGCGTGTTATAGCATTTCGGAATCGCCTCATGTAGGACAACACCCCATGTAAGCCGCAGGCTTTAAGTTTTATTAAGTTATGAGAAAAAACGACTTTTGTGTTTTTCTTCATACAAAAAAATATTAAATATTTTTTTTTTCGGAGATGGTGCTGTCTATAGCAGTCATATTACCAAATATTATAAATAATACTGAAATAAAGCCATTCCGATTTTTATTTCTCGTCTAAAGAAATTTTGATTTCAATGTCCACGGAGCGTCGATTTCGAACCACTGTGCTACGTAGGGAAATCAGGTTTATGAAACAAATTTCATTTTAACCGTCTAGTCTTGTAAATTTTCGCTGTAAAAATATTGCCTTGTTGACAAAATATGTAACTAATCGCAAAAGTATCTAAGAATGAAATAGTAACATAACATACTAACAATAAGTTTTATATAAAAGTAAGCAGACACTTTCTTACTTGTTTAGATAGTCATTAGGAGCTTTATTTATAAACGTTGCTTAAAGTTAAGTAATGATTAGCAACTGTCTAACCATACATTTTGTATATACGTATCATAACTTTAAGGCGGATCCTTCAGGCTAGCCCGCGAAATTCAAATTATTGACCAATTGCAAAAAACGTAAGAAAATATGAATTTCGCTGGCTACTTTGGCGCTTCCCCTTAACTGAAAAACAAGTTTAACGTTGGGTACCGTTAAAAGTTAGTTGAAACATTTAAATTATAGGGTAATTATTATTAAAACAAAGATTGACTTACATTATGGAGCTATACCTAATATTATATTTTTGCTAGGCACCACAATTATATTAATGTTACATATCTACATGAAAATTCATTTAATTTATACGCCTTTACTCTTTTTATAAATTATATCGAGGTCCAGTGGTTGCAAGCGCAACTTCTGAGTGTGAACCTAGTTTAGAAGGCCCGTTCATGACCACGAGCGATGCGACTTGCGACGAGATTTGCGTCAAGCAACACGCGCGCGCGTCACGTGTTCCGTCAGTCGCCCCGCAAGTCGACTCGTCGCATGCTCTAAACAACTTCTTTCATTCGTTTCCTCGCGGCCACGGTCGGTGAATAACTCAAACCCAGGGATTGGGCTATAAACTGAATTAAAAAAAAAACAGTAGCAGCGTTGATTTTGGCTCTCCTGCATGACTTGAAAAAATGAATATGTTATGGAAAGCAAATGATGGACGGCTCATTTGTACACAATAATCTTAATACATAAATTAAACGTTAAAAATAATCTCCAGGCAACAAAGACAGTGTAATTTATAAAGCTTATTGTAGCCTAAGGATTTTAGGCTTTTAGCTATAGATACCTACTTTAATACTAGGCTTAAGTTGATGGGTACTTAACGGGCCAACTGAGCTTTGTTGTGCAAATGGATAAACTTGCTTTACAATGATACCGTTTGTTAAAGGATTTCATGACGAATTTATAACTTGGCTAAGGATTTCGAGGCTTTGGTAACTATTTTTTTAATTGGGTATGTTTTGGAAAAAATAGGGTCTAGCTTTTCTTTTTCAGGTCGACCTTATGCGATGAATTTTCTTTTCCAAACATTATTTTAGCTTAGAGCTTAGAACAGTTAAGGACGATAGGATATGTCCCCTTATAAAGGCTCTATTGATAGAGTCAAGAAGAAGATGAAAGAAAGAAAACAAATTTATTTGACTCAAGCACACAATAAATAGAAAAAAACTATAAAATATTGGTAACCGAAGAGTAACCAATCTACTTAATAAAAATCATAAATTCATTGACTCACTGACATACAACGCAGCCTGAACCGCTGGGTCTAGAACCATGAAATTTTTCACAAAAGTTCCATAAATAACGAAGCCAAGTAACTAAGGAATACATTTTGAAAATTCATATCCTTCACGCGTAGCATGACCAGTTCTATCTCTATTCTAGAAAGAGAAGACAAATCACTTTCATAGCAAAAAGTCATTCTTTTCTTGAATTTTGACATCGCGCCATAGAATTTTTTCTACAATCTGTCATTTTGTCTTTCGTTGCTTCCGTTTCTACAGTGGCCATGCTACGCATGCTGATGGGGTTAAATTGGGGACGAAAGTTTATATGGAAGTGCGTAATTTTTGCCGATGGGATATCCCATCGGGCACATGTCTAGTTTTAAATAAACTAACTTCCCTTGCACTTGTCACGTGACCAAAAACGTTCAATTCGTTTTGCAGATCCGTTAAATAAAGGCGAACGTGCATGAAAAAGTATTCCATTTAAGGCTCACTTCGGCGTCTATCAACCAATTAATAGGTAAATGAAAGAGAACCGGTAAAGTGGTTTGCAATCCATCAACGTACTCTGAAGAGTGACCGAGTATGACTTGTTTAAGAAAGCGTTAAAGCATGCAGAATAACCAGTGCTTTTTTTGTAAAGGCATTTATGCAATTTTCTAAAGGTACTCTAACTGCGAGAATTTTCATGAAGTGTTAAAATGTAGTAATTGAAATAGAACAAGATGATCCTTCATCCTCCCAATGACCGCTCCGATGTCTTATTGGAATTGCTATAATCACCGCGTTTCACACAAGGACTAGTGACTCTATTTGCTGCTCTAATCACGTATAACAACCGCAAGAAAGATGATGCCTGGCAATGCATGAGCAAATTATGGGTATTATTAATTTGCCAGAGGCCCTAGCACGAACGCGAGACGTACTTACAACTACCGTGAATACGAACGATTTTCGAATCACATACACAACTGACGTACGTAAAGCATATTAGTTGTTATTTTTTTTCGAATTTAAAAATTAGTTTCACCCATAGAGGCCAATAAAGTCATAAAACCATGTAAATACTGTATTACCTTTATGACTACAATGATAAGCAAATTGATAATAATGATTTATTTTAAAATAAAATGTAATAAATGACTGATTAATGTTTAGTCTGTAATAAATTGTAATATTTAGAATCAATATTATATTCTGTAATTTAATAAATTGATACAAAAAAATTGCAGTGCTCTTTCGGGGTGCATGTCTTAATACTATGTCATAAAACTTTAATGCATGCCTACTAACCAGTGTTTTACATGTTAGCAAATAAATAAATATTATGTGCGAAACGAATATTTTCAACTTTAGAATCGTTCGAATTCACGTTACGTTTACTCCGAGCGTTTTTGCTAGGCCCACAGGTACAGTTAGCCTTTCCCACCTCAAATCCCACGATATCTATACTTACTAATATTATAAAGAGGTAAAATATGTGAGTTTATAATTATTAGTTTATTAATTTTTTTTTTAAAATATTTTGTTTTGTTGTTTTTTATGGGTAATCTTCGAGACCACTACTTCGATTCCGAAAATTCTTTCACTAACGGGAAGGTACAGTATTGCATTTATTATAATTATGTTAAAACAAGAAATTTAACGCGGACTAAGTGGTGGGCAGAAGCTAGTAGTATATGTTTCGGTTCACTAGTACAATTAAACTGGTCAATATCCTCTCAGTATATCACTTGAGGACTGGGCACGTAGCCAAGGCGTTGCATAAAATTAAGAGCCAATAGATTACATGGCTGGCTTGGCTCTAGATATGGGTACAGTTTGTGTCCTGAGCCATATACTAATAGAGTGAATTTAAATTAAAAGAAGATGGAGTCAAATTTAACCAAATGCCAATGATATTATAATTTAAGGTTATAATTACGCGCTCTGCAAGTGGCACGTTAAAGGAGATGTATCATTTTTGGCTGGTAGATGTACATTTTATCAAAAAACGGGGAAAAATACACTGAATTTAGGAAAAATATTAATCCATGAATTTGAGAATGTTATCTTTATTGTACTAACAAATTAAAGTTTTTCATTTATTGCCATTCTACAAGACATTAATTGAAAAAAAAAAATGTGTGCTAACGACTACTCGTTATAGCCACACTATGGCGGCGTCCTGAGAACATGCGTGTAATTAATTTGAAACCGTACATACAAAAATATTAATATCCTAGTTCGACTAATAAAATCTACTTGGCCAGTGTACTTCCGATTTCCGAACGTTTTATTTTGACATACAATGTCGGGAGTGTCGTTGTCAATCATAAAGTATCCCCTTACTGAGGGTAATTTTAGATGAAAGTTGACATTAATGTCATTGTCATCTGTCATTATATCTCCATTTTTCTCACATCAAATGTCAAACATTTTCAATTTTATTTTTGTACGTCTACAATACAAATGAATTCAATAAATCATTGCCTGTTACATGTTTATAGATACATTTCACAGATTTTCTGGAATGTACACGTTCTAGCCAAAGTTCCATACAATAATGAAACGTCTCCTTTGGCTAATTAGCAAACCTCTAAACTACGTGACGCGCCGGGGCGTCAACCGAAGCAACACATTGTTCTTGTTTCTTTTTCACTCCCGATACTTAGAAACGACAGCTGTCCTACTTTCACTAAGTATGTACTTTCCATAATGTCATATTACCTTATATTACAATATCACGTTATACCTTTAAGTGTGCGTCAGTGTGACGTTTTTGAAGATAGAATGTTGCATGGGTAATTTATGTATCTCTTTATACTTATAATATCATTGCAAAATTGTATTAGTTTAAAGATAGCCGGGTCGTCAAAAAGCGCGTTGGGCTAAAGAAATGTCACGTCAAAGTGGCAAGAAAAACCGTGGCAAATTCCTACAAAAGTGCAATACCTACGCGGTCAAAAAATATGGAACAGCATTTTTTTTTTCAGGTGCTGTATTTTGTACTAAATCCATGGTAACAGGTTGTGCGTTGATGTCCCTGGCAACCTGTATAATAAATAAATCAATAAAAATAAAAAAAACAATTTGCTGCCGTGAACAGAACAAAATGAAAAGGAGTGGGTTCTCATGCATGTTACTAGAAAATTACCGACCGACAAATTAGGTATCTAAATTATATTTTTATACTTGTAACAGGTATATGCGTATCTTTGTATTTAAATAAATATTTATTCCTCAATTTCTCGTAATTGCACCTACCATTGTTTGTCTTTGAATCACCCAAAGTTTGTCTGGTAGAAAATGCCTATAGCACTAAGTCTGCCTCTATACATTTCTGTGCATGAAGTATTAAATAAATTATCCTCAATTGCTTCTTCATAATAAGTTTTGTCCTCCAATTTCAGTACAATTTCTTTCGTTCCAATAGTCAGACAATCAAATCATCAACATTATTCAGGTAAATTGATCAGAAAAGTTATATAAAATGGGGTCCGTGCCGAAATTAGACGGTTGATGAAGACATTCAATGTTTCCGACGTCGATTTGAACACCTTTTCTTTCCTTTGTTCACGGTGAGTCGGGGATAATGTGAAGTGGAAATACATTTAGCTTACAGAAAATTATGGAATCTTACTTTAGTTATTATTTTTGGTAACTTATATCGTTTCATTACAAAACACGATCTCACTTTAGCCCGAGCTAAACCTTCGAACCAGTTTTTGTATTTCGAACTTTATAAAAATGTAGTTCTTAATACAAAATAGACAAATTTTTTTTTTTTTTGTTGGTTAATTACAAATAACGGACCGGAAGGGCGTGTCAGACTCTTACTGACTAAAACCCACCCGTGTTCCTTCAGTTGCCTATGCGCCAGGGCCACGGTAACTCTTTCGAACAATCCGCGACCCCGGCAGGCATCGGCCCTATCGGACCTTTTCAATGATGCTGACATCTCTTTGAGGCGCGCGTGGAACACGACGCGCCGTCGACCCGGGCCTGGTCCTTACCGGATGGCGAGCTGCCCATTGCTCGCCATCCGCAAGCCCGCGCCTACGGTGGCCGGGAGTCGGCAATTGACTCCCGACGCCCAGGGTGTCTCCTCCTGCGGCGACTAGGGGCGTGAGGGCGCAACGATTGCCGCACCCTCACGCGCTCTGCCTCCTCCTTCGCGAGCATTACTGCTTCGCAGAAGGAGGTGACGGCTTCCCATTCCCTCTCGCTCCGTACCATGGCCTGTACCAGGGCCAGACGCGAGAGATCGCCGCCGCCGATCGCCGCCACGAGGACACGGCGGTGCTCCACCCAAGCTGGGCAGACCTCCACCGTATGCTCCACCGTATCCTCCGGTCGATCCACACAATGCCAACACCCGGGCGTTTCCTCCCGCCTTATCCGAAACAGGTACCTCCCGAAACAGCCATGTCCGGTGAGGACCTGCGTCAGGCGGAAGGTGAGGACGCCGTGGCGCCTCTCAAGCCACTCCTCAAAGAGGGGACTTACCGCCGCAATTGTGGCGTGCCCAAATCCGCGACCCTGGCAGGAAAATTGATAACCTAAGACCGGACTAAGTTTTCAGTTTTGTAAAAGGAACTGTATTTCGATTTCTGTTCGATTCTTTTTCAAAAACAGGTTCGATGGTTTAAACCATATGTAAAGAGAAACCTTGTTATGTAGATAGACTAGTTACTAGACTAGACGTAGTTACTAGTACCGTTAGACTATAGATTTGTAGACTTTTTCTATTTTCATAAGTACCTGTTACTTGTTGACAGGCCTACACTGTCCTCCCATACCTATTAACACTGTAATTTGAAAACATTGTAAAAGCCAATTATTTTTCAGAGAGGAACCGTGGAGTATTTTGCCGGCTCTTCTCTATAGGAAACGACAAATTGGAAACGTGCACCTAGCTTCGGACGTTTCATAAGTGTCCATGTAGGTTTATGTGAAATAAAATGTTTAGATTGTGTATTAAGACCGTTAGTATCTACTCTATCTGTCACAACATGAACTATTCCCATATTGTTTGTGTCGATACGAGAGAAGTATTTTTTAAACTGAGTTATCAATTTGACTGTCCTTTTTTTTTTTTTTTTTTTTTTTTTTTTTTTTTTTTTTTTTTTTTTGTCGCTGAGAAATGCTTTATGCATTCCCGCTCGTGGGGGGACGAGACGGGATATGTGGGACTCCTGTCGGAATGACAGTATACCCACTAAAACTCAGCGGTGTTCCCACATCGCCGTGATGGGAAGGCCATGGGAATCCGGCTCAGCCTTTGCATCCACAACCCTCCCGGCGCGTGCCCGCCTAGCTGGCGGGCCCCGCATTCCCCCCAGCTTGGGGGGCTACGGGAATGGCCGGGAACACCTGGCCATTCCCGTCCGACACTGGTGGAGGCCTGTGCAATACAGGCAAGGGCGCCCCCGCACCCGCTGCCTGCTGGCCTCCACCTGGGAGGAGTCGGAGATGACTATCAAACTGACGTCTTCTTCGACCCCTCCTCCGCCTTCGGAGCGACGCCGCGTGAGGATCGTCCTCCCGCGCGCGCTCAGCCGCCTCCTTCTGGGACATGACGTGTTCGCAGAAGGAGGCGACTGCCGCCCAGGACCTCTCATCCTGCAGCATGGCATTAACCAAGCCGGGAAGTGAGAGGTCCGGTCCGATCACCGCGATGAGACTGCGGCGCGTCTCGGACCACGAAGGGCACACCTCGAGGGTGTGCTGCGCCGTGTCGTCCACCGCGCCACAGTCGTGGCACGACGGCGTCTCCTCCCGTCCTATCCGGTGCAGGTACGATCCGAAGCAACCGTGTCCGGACAGCACCTGCACCAGACGGAACGAGAGGAACCCATGCGACCGCTCGAGCCAGTCTCGCAACACTGGCCCAATCGCGTCTAGGGTTCGGCGGCCAAAAGCTGCGGTGGCGAGCTCCCCCGTCCAATGGAGGACGATGGCATCCCTCGCCTCCCGCCGGACGGCCTCCCGCTCTTCCGGGGCTGGGCGTTCTCCTCCCGCTCTCCGCCCCGCCGTCCATTCATATACTCTGGCGAGCACCCACGCCTCGAGTTCCCAAGGAGGGGTGCTGGCCAGAGCACATGCTGCCGCGAAGCCCACTGTGCGGTAGGCCCGCGCCGCCCGCTGGGCTATGGCCCTTTGGGGCGCCCGCAAGGCGGCGGCGTTCTCCCTCCTTTGGAGGGGGTCCTCCCAGATAGGAGCCCCGTAAAGGGCCATACTCCTCAAGATGCCGGCGTAAAGTTGCCGGCATCGCGCGCTGGGCCTCCCCAAGTTGGGTAGCAGCCACGAGAGCGCGCCTGCGGCCTTCAGCAGGCGCGACGACAGCCCGCTAAAATGCGGACCGAAGCGCCACCTGCTGTCGAGTACAAGGCCCAGATATTTCATCTGGGCCTTCACCTCAATTCTGATGCCCTCCACGAAAATGTGGGCATCAGGTGGGGGGCGCCGCCGAGGCCCGTGGAAGAACACGGCCTCGGTCTTGTGCAGCGCCACCGTTAAACCTAGGCGGCGGATCCTCCCCGCGACCAAGGATCCACCCGCCGAGGCCAGATTGGCCGCCTCCCTAAAACTCCCCCCCCGGGCGGTGAGGAGAGTGTCATCCGCATAGCAGATGACACTCATGCCCCGAAGGAGAGTTCCCCGCAAGAGCCAATCATAGGCGATGTTCCAGAGGACAGGTCCTATGACTGACCCCTGCGGAACGCCGGCTTCGACGGCGTACCGCCGGACTTGGCCAGCCCTATTAACGAGGACGATCGTCCGATCCTCTAGGTAGCTGGCCAGCAGACGACGCATGTATAGGGGCACTCCGTGGAATCGGAGTGCCTCTAGGATGGTGGAGTGGGGAACGGAGTTGAAGGCATTGGCTATATCGAATGACACAGCCAACAATCCGTCCCTCGCCTCCATCGCCCCCTTCACCTGGCCCTTGAGGCGAGCCAGCGCGTCCACCGTGGAGCGCTCAGCCCGAAAACCGAACTGAGCGTCCGACAAGTCCGGCCCGATACTCCGCAGGTGGCTGTTTAGGCGGCCAGCGATTATCCCCTCGAACATTTTGCCGACCTCATCGAGCAGAACGATGGGCCGGAATGCCGAGGGGGAGTCCGCCGGGCGGCCCTCCTTGCGAAGGAGGCACAACTGCCCCTCCTTCCACGGTTTCGGGAACCTCCCACACGCAAGACATGCGCTGAAGAGGTCCCGAAACCTCTCCTCCATTTGAGTGGCAGCGATCGCCACCACTCTTGCCGGAACACCGTCGGGGCCCGGAGCCGTCTTCTTGGCGCGGATGTGGACAATCGCCGCGCGGAGTTCCAACTCCGTGACAGGGGGGGCCTCCTCTTCTTCCTCAGCTGGCGGAGCTATCCCTAGCGGTGCGCCCATCACTGGTGGGGTGAAGTTGTCCCTGCACGGGAATAGGGACTGAACCACCCCATCCAGGAATGAGGGCTCCAGGGTCTCGGCCACTGGGGGACCAAAGGGGCGCAATTTGTTGCGCGCCGCCTTATAAGGTCTCCCGTAGGGGTCTCTGTCGAGACCCTCCAGCATCTCCGCTCTCGCCGAGTCTCTGGCGGCGGCGATGGCCCTATCGAGGACCATTTTTGCCTCCACATACACCTCATAGAGGTGGTCCTCGTTGGCGTGAGCTCGTCGACGCCGCCGCCGGCTTCGCGTGTAGGCCCTTCTTGCCTCCACACACGCTGCTCGTAGCCCCGCCAACTCCACCGACCACCAGTACACGGCGCGCCTGGGTAGTGGTCGGCGAGACCGAGGCATGCTAGAGTTGCATACCTCGGTCAGAGACCCCCTCAAGCGCCCCGCCACGGTATCCACATCCAGGCCGGCGGAAGGCGGCGAAAACCAATCCTGGATGAACGCCGCCTCCCCTGCTGCCTCCCTGTCCAGGCGGGTGAGAGCCCACCGCGGGAACGGCGATCGCCCCGAGAGGGGCCGCGTCTCTCCGGGGCCACCGGTGGAGATATCGAACCGTACGTAGCGGTGGTCCGACATAGTCTCCACCAGGTCCACCCGCCAGTTTAACACGCGCGCGGCCAACGCAGGGGTGGCGAAAGTGACGTCCACTATTGAGCCACCCTGCCGCCGCACGCATGTCTGGACGCTTCCTCTATTCAAGAGGGAGAGTCCAGAGGAGGCTGCCCACATCTCCACTGCCCGCCCGCGAGCGTTGGTGGCCGGGCTACCCCAGTTCACCGACTTGGCATTCAGGTCTCCCAGTACGGAGACCTGACGCGGCGCCGCCCTGCCGACCACGGCGGCCAGGACTCCGAGATAGTTCTCGAAGTCCTGAAGAGGGCGGTTTGGGGAGAAATAGACACCCACAAGGGCTAATTCTCCCCACGCGGCAGCCACGTATCCCGGTCCCTTCTCTAATAGCGAGAGGGGAGGGGAGTCTGTGGAAGACCGCGCCGCTAGTGCCACCAAGCCGTCCTCGTCACCCAGCCAGCTGCCAGGGATTGAGTAGGGCTCGGCGACCACCGCTACGTTCACCAACCACTCGGCCATGACCTGCACCACCAAGTCCTGGGCTGCCCTGCAGTGATTGGCGTTCGCCTGGAGGATGTGGTAGTTGGAAACCATTATTCCAACGTCCCACATCCCTCCTCGGCTACCACCGCTGGAGCTACAGCGGCGACGACGGCGGTGGTGGTGGTAGCAGCAGGGCGAACCTGCGCCGGCACTATGCCCTTCCTCGCGGGCGGCTTGCAGCTCCTGCCCGTCATCCTGTGGTCCGCGGGGCGGCCACTGGCGGCACACGCCGCGCAGCGTAGCGTGGCAGCACGACAAGCGGCACTCTTGTGTCCCTCCTGCCCGCACCGGAAGCAAGACTCTCCCCAGTCGGACTTGGAGGGACACGTGGCTCGGGTGTGGCCGAATGCGAAGCACTTGAAGCAGCGCATAGGCTGGTCTTCAAGTGGCCGGACCACAGCCGAGCTGAGCCCCACAAGCAGCCGTCCTTTGGTCGCAGTAAGGACGGCCCCGGCCGCAGCGACTGGGCACTCGACGCGGATGGTGCCCATGCCGCGGCGCCCGGGCCTGATAGCTCCACCCTTCACTGCGCCAGCGTCGCAGCCTCCGGCCGTTGCAACGGCCGCCACCACGTCCTCTTTGGTGACCGAATCGTCCAGATCGGCCACCTCCAAGGCTGCGGTCTTTACAGGCCTGACGACCGTTGCCGCATCCGCGATGACCTCCTGCAGCATTCCCGCGAAGAGGTCCGCGTTTGCGCCGCGCTGCTCCCCCGAAAACTCGAAAATTCGAGCCCCGGCCAGGGTACGGCGGCACGTGATGTTGCCGATCCCCAGCCGGGAGGAATCCGCGTTGGTACGAGCCCGTCTTAGGACGGACTCGTACGTCTCGCCCCTCTCCACGGCCTCCGGGGTGATGGTCACTACGACCGCCGCGGTTTTGGGAGGAACCAGCTTCTTCCCGCCGGCTAGACCCTTTTTCGCCGCTGGGGCAGTTGCACTGAGGTTGGGGGTGGACCTTTGCCCTTTTCCTCCCCTGACCACTTTCGTCCACGGCGGGTTGCACGGGGTGGTGGAGGGAAGAAGGGCGTCCTCTTCCTGCGAGTTCCGGGGGGCTGCTGCTGGAGTGGCAGACGACCCGGACGCTCCCTCCGCACTCGCGGTGGGCGTTTGAGAGGGCGTGCTCCTCTTGCCCTTGCCCTTGCCTTTGGAGGGCTTCTGGGCCCGGGGCTGCTCGCCCGATGCCGGGCCTCCCAGAGGCGCAGGTTCCGGCTCCGTCGGCGGTGGACTCTTATCCGCCGCTAGCGGCGGGCGGAGCCGCTTCTCGGGCAAGAGTCGGTCCTCAATGCCCGCGAAGCAGCCTCTGATGAAGGCCCTCTCCTCCATGACAACCCCGCGGATTATTGCCTCGAGGCTGGCTGGGGAAGAGGGGTCCTCTACCCCCGTACCTGGGGCAGATTGGGCAGGCCGGGCCGTGACCTCAGCCAGCTTCTGGTGTAGCTGGCTGACCTCCGCTTGCAGGCGATCCACCTTCGCCTGCAGCTGCCGCGTCTCGTCTGTGGCCGTCCGCTTCACCAGCTCCAATACGATGCCGTGCATGCTGGCGGCCCGGCATTTGAGAGCCTTCTGGAAGGTCCCCTTCAAATTGGAGGACTTTGAGGCGACCTCCAGGACCTCCTCCTTGTCCTCCTCTGCCATGCGCTCCAATTCCGCCAGGGAGTGGTCAGCATATAGCACATTAGCCGCACCATAGCCAGCCCTCGACCTGACGGCTTGCGCCTGCCGCTCCTTTGCGGCGACCCTCTCCTCCAGGTCTTCCTGGAGTTGCACCCGTTTCGCCAGATTTAGCTGGCGCTCGGCGTCCACCAAGCCCACATCGTGAGTAAAAGCCGAAGCAGAAGTCGAAGCCTTTTTAGACTTCGACTTCTTCTTCGACCTACTTGCAACCGACTCCGAGGAACCCCCAGACCCGAACCTTAGATCGGCCCTCTTTCGCTTGGGGCGGTCGTTTTCGGCCGCCGACGTGTCCATATTGGACTCGTCAGCGTCCGACAACTCGTCCGGCCTGCTGAAAAAGCTGGCCGCAGACGGTGCGCGGTCAGCTTCCGACGCCAAAGCGCCGCCGGCGTGGCCCTGAGAAGGGCCGTTGAGTTGGCCCTGAGAAGGGCCGTTGAGTTGGCCCTGAGAAGGGCCGTTGGGTTGGCTCTGAGAAGGGCCTTTGGTTTGGCCCTGAGAAGGGCCTTTGGATTGGCCCTGAGAAGGGCCTTTGGTTTGGCCCTGAGAAGGGCCTTTGGATTGGCCCTGAGAAGGGCCGTTTGAATCACCCTCGGAGGAGCGATTCGAGTTAAAACAAAGACGCCCGGAGGCGTCACGGCTCGGCTTCTTCGGCATATTCACAGACGACCGCGTTTTTGTCTGCGAGTCACAGCGCACTTTAGCCGCCGGTCTGCCACTCCGTTACGGTGGTCAGACACGGCGTTGCCCGGGGGAAACTACGTGGAAGTATGCGCTGTGGGGGATCCCCCAATTTGACTGTCCTAACCTAACATTAAATGCCAATGTACTGAAGACCTATCTTGGCCTATCCGTGGAAGATTATGTGATACAACATGTTCCGGCCAATCACCATATCGTGGTAGCAAGAACTTACGTTCGAAACCCGTCACAGTTTTACATAAATTTCTGGCCATCTTTTAGCCTAACTTACACAGCAAACTAAGTATACAGGTTCAAACTAAATTAGCTAGCAAAACTCCGCAGACGTGATGGGTCAATCAACTCAGCCTATCGCAGTCCACTGCTGAACATAGGCTCTCTATAATAATAAAATCATAATAACCTTTTTTTATTTTATTGTATCGTGTTTAGATATCAATACCCATCACGTCTGCGGAGTTTCGCTACCTAAATTAGTTTGACCCTGTATTATCATTTATTATTATCATTATATGTCTGTTATGTCCCACTCCAGGGCAAATGCCAACCTTCCTTCTTTCCATTTTTCTCTGTTCATAACAATCTGAACCCAATCATTTATGTAACTAGGAGTCAAACTCGTCCTCACTTCTCCTTTGGGGTACAGCGTCACTAGTTCCTGATGTCGGGACCCAATTTGTGGTTACTTTCGCCCAATTCTCTTGCGGCATGTAGCAGATTAACCTGAGTAATTAAATATCATTTGATGTTTATTGCTATATTTCTACCCACGTTGAAGCTTTTTAAAAACATGTCATTATTATAACTGATGGTTTAAAAATTACCTCGTACGGTATTGGACTGATATTTAATTTTAAACACTGATTTATATCTGTTTGTTGTACTTAAGTAAATTGAGATTGATCTATTACAATTATATCACTAATACGACCCAACATTTTATTATAATGATATTCCGGTTCAGCTGTGTCATTAAAATGAGGCGTATTTTCATTGTTTTCACGTGATTTTAATTTCGCCTCTTGATGAAGAGTCCTCAAAATTTAAATAATATCACGAAGGTCTACCAAATGCAGGGGTTTTTTCGGTGAAAATAAATTGGACGGTGAAGAGATTCAGAAATAGAAGTACTTAACTGAAAAAAATCTAAATTATTGGCTCTGAAGAAAAATAGCTCTTCAGACATTTTGCTTGATTGAATGTATTTTTAATGTTTTTTTTTTGCCTCAAAGTTTGCTCATTGCAGAAATCATTCAGTTTTGGTTTTAACTTTTTGGTGACCGATTTATCTAAAGAGGATGGATGTCTACTATCTCTTTATTTGATAATTTCTTAGAATACTTCTATTCTAACACACTTCTTCTTCATATCGATGATTCCATTGCTATAATTAAAACACACATTTTATAACACACTAGTAATTGGTAAGCTTCGTTTACCGGGATAACCGCAGGTAAGACTAGGGAAGAAAAACATAAACATAATCAGCCTGTAATGTTCCCACTGCTGGGGCGCAGGCCTCCCCTCTTCGAGAGGGAGTGGGCTGTAGTCTACCATTCGGGCTCAGTGCGGGTTGGTAGATGTCATACGTCTTCGACCTTTTTTGGTTCTAGGACACGCCGGTTTCCTCACGATGTTTTTCTTTACCGTTTTGAGAGCAGTGTTGATGAAGTCATTTACACAAAGTAAAACGCTTGGCTGGGTTAGACTAGGGAAGCGTGGCACATGGGACGCGATGGCGTAAACCAGCGCCACATGTCGTGTGGTGTTCTACAGGGCTCGGTCCTGGGCCCGCTCCTGTGGAACATCGGGTACGACTGGGTGCTGAGGGGCGAACTCCAGCCAGGCGTCGACCTGACGTGCTACGTGGACGACACGCTGGTCACGGACCGGGGGAGTTCGCACAGGGAGGCAGCGTTGCTGGCGACGGCTGCAGTTTCACAGACGGTGAGCCGCATACGGCGCCTCGGCCTGGAGGTGGCCCTCAACAAGTCGGAGGCCATGGTGTTTCATGGTCCCCGGCGGGCGCCACCATCCGGATCCCACATTGTGGTGGGGGGGGTTCGAATCGCTGTCGAGCCCTCCATGAAGTACCTGGGTTTGGTGCTCGACAGTCGGTGGGATTTCGGCCCCCACTTCCGGTGGCTGGCGCCCAAGTTGTTGGGCGCGGCTGGGGCGCTGTCAACGCTGCTTCCCAATCTGGGGGGCCCGAGCACCGCTGGTAGGCGGCTCTACGTGGTGATCGTGCGATCGATAGCCCTTTACGGGGCCCCGATCTGGCGGCTAACCTGACGGCCGGCAGCATTGCTGTCCTGCGAAAGCCGCAGAGAGCGATGGCCGTCAGAGTCATCAGAGGTTATCGCACGATTTCTTACGAGGCGGCTTGTGCACTGGCCGGATCCCCGCCCTGGGACCTGTAGGCGAAGGTGCTCGCGTCACTGTATCGCTGGCGCGAGGAAAGGCGGGCGCGGGGCGAGCGACCGATGCAGCGTCGGTCGCAGCTCCGCGAGGTCCTGGTGGCAGAATGGCGGGACAGGCTCTCACGCCCTACCCCCGGCCTCCTCACAATCGAGGCGGTCCGGCCGGTGCTCGACCTCTGGCTCGGGAGTAGGCATGGCTCCCTGTCAGTTCGGGTGACGCAGATGCTCTCGGGGCATGGTTGCTTCGGGAATTACCTGTGTCGCATAAACAGGGAGCCGGACACCCGGTGTCACCACTGCGTTGACTGTCGGGAGGACACGGCACAGCATACGCTGGCAGAGTGTGACGCTTGGGAGGAGCCGCGCCGTGCCCTCATCTCAGGAGTAGGCAGTGACCTGTCGCTGCCAGCCGTAGTGAATGCTATAGTCGGCGGCGACGAGTCCTGGGACGCGGTGGTATCCTTCTGCGAAACGGTAATTTCGCAGAAGGAGGCTGCGGAAAGGGAGCGAGAGATCTCATCCTCTCACCCAGCCCGCAGCAGCCGCACCGGGCGTCGGCGGAGGGTGGACAACGCCCTCTTCCAGCCCCCCTAAATGGGTCCAGGGACGACGGACTTGGGGACGTCCGTCGCCCCCCATACATCAGGACCCGAGGCGGCGGCGCGTAGTATTCCACGCGCGCCCCTCTTAGACGTCGCGGGGGGAGTCAAACACCTCACTCCCCCCGCTCGACCGAACGGGGCCCGCAGAAGCGGGCCGGCACCAGTCGGGGGTTGCGGAAGATTCGTACGTTCCCGCGACCCCTGGCGCAGGTATGAGATGGAAAACCGGGGTGGTTTTTAGTCAGTAAGAGTCTGACAGACCCCTCCGCCCCCCCAGGGCGGGGGACAACCATGAGGATTTTCCACCACGGATAAAAAAAAAAAAAGCGTGGCACAAGACGAAGAAGGCTGATACTCAGCAGTGCGTGAAACAAGGCCGTCAATGACAATGAAGACTTGTTTTATACGGTACGATTTAATTGCTTAAGGCATACCGTAAGTTGAAACAACAATAAACAGTGTTTAGACGACGCAAGTCATTTATGGCTTTAATTTGATTGAATGACAAACGCAAGAATCTTGCATCGTTTAAATCAGGCTTTACTCGAAAGCAGATCGATACCAAACTCAAACTCAAAACTCAAAGCATTTATTTCAAATAAACACTTTTGAATTGTCAAGGGGTCGGTCAGTCAGAAAGATGAAGCTAGACGCCCATTTCAAAGCGTAGTAGGTACCAATGGAGAAAAACGAGCAAAAACTCCACGGAGTGTCCGTGGAGTTTCTTGCCCGTTTAAATCAAAACATTGTTACAAAAATTGGTTACATCATTCATGTTGAAATTATACATGTGAGACCGATGTAGAAAGACGTGCACGTTAAAAGCGTCCGTAATAAAAAAGATAGCCGCTGCTCCGTCTGCAGCTACTTTTGTGGCTAGAGTTGCCTCTGCTCTAGAACGTCCCAGCTACCATGTTGGCTTTAGTCGATTGTTGCGTTTTGGGTCCGTTTTGTACCGTGGGCACACTGTACAGATGCCAAAAAATTACAGCAGGCGGCTCCTTATTAATTTCCGCGTACAATAGTATGCTATAATCTGTGTCGACCATAAATATTTTTTGCAAAAAAAATGTTGAATGTCAGCGCTCCGTCAATTTGTTCAATTTTTTTTACGAACGATGCGCGCTCCCTAGATATTATGTGTTGGTGACTTAATTAATAACCCAATGTATTAGTGTTATATACCGTAAAAATCCTCATTAATCAAGGTTTTAGAATATCTATATGTGTCATAGGTTTTGAATCAGTTTTATTGTGTTAAACTCGTTATGAAAAATTGAGGCCGTAGCGACACGCTACGCGCCGGCATTTTCGTATTAAATTACGTATTTTTTACTAAATAATCTATTAAGTAATGCTTGTAATATGGACATAAGTTAATTATTAGTATTTAAAAACGCTCAGAAAGTTTTAATACTATGAAGATAGTTCAAGATCACCAGTAATCTAATTTCGTTCCGCAAGACATTTTGTTAGGCGACCATAGTAGCCGTAGACAGTTTTTATAGGCGGCGATAAGGCTTCGGCCAAATGTTAAATGCACACTCGCTTCGTTTTATTTCCAATTCTTTTGGTATGCAGGTACTGAATTGTTGTTAAATATATATAATTATTACATACAAATGAATACCTATCATTTCAAATATAATCACACAATAATCATCTAAAATAAATTAAATCCTATTCGTAAATCACAGGTGGGAAGACCCTTATGTCGGCCCTCTGGACCTCGCAGGGGGCATCAAATTGTTGCGGGAATGGGGTGTTTGTTTTGGTGTATTGTGCTACTCTGAGCAAACCAATTATGGACATATGGGTATCAAAAAAAAGCTTAGATAGTCTAGTTTAATAATAAATAGGTTTAATTGACGCAAACTACAAATTAATGTACAAAAATTCAGTAAGAACAAATATTTTACGGAAATTCAACACATATTCTTATTTTAACATTTTTTTACAGTTCTTTCGACTATGAAGTTGTAATGTAGTTTTAAAACCTGTTGATTCTGTATGGTTTCAGCTACACACACGATTTTTTATTAAGGTATAAGTTTGGTAGTTTTCAAGTTACACTTTATGTTAGAAATAACCGGTGCGCACGCGCGGTTTTAGGCATCTTTTGTTGCCTGGACGTTGGACACGCCGACATGCGCGAAACTTGGACGTTAAGAACAATTCAGAGATTAAAATAAGCCGTGGCAGCTACGAGATGACCAGTCCCTACTGACGGCGCCCGTTCACGAACATGACGTATGGATCACCATTAATGTGAAACCCTAAAACTGAAACAGTATTATTAAGATTAAATCTTTTGTGTTCACTGAACACAGTGCTCACAAGACAAATTCGGTAATTATGTATGTCCGCTTTGTATTCATTAAAATATGATTTGGTCCTATCTCTCAATCAAAATCAGGTACATTAAATGCCCTTGTAGGTTTTTATTATGTATGTACCAAAATGATAATGAGATGATAAAATTGTATGTATTACTGACATATCATTATGTTTTTCGTAGCTTGTCATTATGTTCGAGCGTACGTTTGTTTCGCTTATTATTTTGGTCCTGTGTGGCGCATATTCCTACAACGTAAGTTCTTATAATAATGTCCTTAAGTAATAATCAGAGATCGGATATTCGGATGCATATTTACCTAAAGTTGAGATGTTGGCAAATGTGGAATGCGCTTTTGTATCGAAAAAAGTCCGCTAATGTCAGATTTCAGTGACCAAACCGGACCAAATCATAGCGACCGAAAGGTAGTGATTAAAATTGTTGTAGCCGAGGTAATATTTACGCCCAATCAGGATATAAGACTTAAATTAAAAAAAAAAAAAAAAATGTTTTAACTAACACACCACCCCTCATTACACCCTACATACATATATATGCATCGCGGGTTAAACATTAAATTTAAATAAATATGCATCTGAATAGTTATACAATCCAAGAATACCGGTTCTATTTTAATAAATATTTTTTTAGAAGCCGCTTGTATAGTGTACATCTGACTAGTACATACACATACACGCAGAGTTATTTTCAAAATAAATAGCGTAGAGTCATCTCAATTACCTCCTTCCCTTTTTGTGTATATATATAGTATATGTATAATGTAGATATATATTATAGTAAATATGTATGTATGTGTATTATAAGTTTATTTTCTGTTTAGGTACTTGGATACCTATTTTATTAATAAATACTTATGTTATCTTTTTAATATTTTTTTTGTATTATTAGTAACGTCTGCTATACAGAGCACCTGCCATCTTATCTCTTCACCACCCTTGGTTGACTGGTAGAGAATGCCTAAGGCATTAAGTCCGCCTTTGTATACTATTGTGTTCGAGAAGTTTTAATAAATACATGACACGTACATTCCCAGTGTTCCTGGCACCCGGAATTATTTTTACAGAAAATATATTTTATGAAGCCGATTCCATACTTTCATAGCGAAAATATATTTTAGGTATATATGCATCCGAATATGCGATTTCTGGTAATAAGACTGCTAACTTGCAATGTGACAATTTGTGAGTCACGTTTAATAGGTGCACGTGAACGACTTTCTGCAATTTTTCCAAACTGTCACTGCCAAGAAGTCAACTTAGACAATAGCTTAAAAACAAACACAACTTCACGCCTCTTTTCCCCGAGGGATTAGGCAGAAGTGTACCTATAATACCATCTCCCACATTTCGCCTATTATGTGTAAGTCCCATGCAATAGAATGCGAGCTTATTGTTATCAACTGGGCACAAATCCAGTATCTGGGCTGCTACTAAGAAGTTCCTGATGGAAAAATCCAATAACACTTTGCCAAACCAGGGAATCGAACCCAAAATCAAAATCCTGAAAAGCCTAAGTATTACTGACTTTATTTTTCTTAATACATTTCAGTGTCTCACTATAATACCAGAACGTACAATAATAAAATATGTGAATGATAAATACGTCTCCAATGTTTCGGCAAATGTACGAAGGTCAAGCAAAAGAGGGCAGTATGTGTTCAACATGAAGCTGATTAATAAAACAGTAATCGGAAATAACGTTACGGTAAGACTTTCTGGTAAAAAAAATATAAACCTTATAGGAAAGCACTAAGTTTTAAAGATACTCCAAGTATGTAAGTGCGATCAAACTTGATTGTGTGACCCTGCCCTTATCAAATTGAAGAGTCCTTTCAATACAGCGTGTATCAGAAATGTGTGGAACAAAACTTATATACCTACTCGACCTAAATGTGTTGGACGGCAGATAATTTTTTCTTGATTTTTATGTTGGTCCCATAGAGAAAGTTGTTCAGTTTGGTAGTCTGTAGCTCACCCTTAAATTTGAACATAACTTTCTGATACATGCTGTATAATAGCTACACAGACAAACGCCATAGTCATTAATTTTCAACATTTTTTAAAGATCACGTTGAAACTATCAAAGGCGTATTATATGCGGAAAAAAAACTAAATCCTGATTAAAGCTAAATCAGGATTTAGCTTTTTTTCTTGCATAAAGAAAATATAGCCCTATCAGTGAAACGATGGGCATTGTGCATTTAAAAAATGTTAGAACAACTTAGAATGATTTTTTGAAGAAGAAGCTGGTTCTCTACGTTGAGCTAGCTGTTCGTCACTTTTGTTTTGTTTTATTAGTTGTCCGTTAGTACTGTCCTGTTGTACCGTCGAATGCTTCTCATTATTATGTCACTGTTTTTTCACTAGTTCCACGTAACCGTATATGAACACAGTAGCAGATACAATCAGTATGTTCGCACCTTGATGGAGTTTCACTACAAGTGGTGTGATTTGATCCTTCGCGACCTATGGTTTGGTCCTATTGTCCGAAAATATGGTCTAACAGAATGTCCTATTTTGCCGGTAAATATAAAATTGCTTAATTATTTATATTTCTTTCATTTTTCCAAATTCCCTTAAAGTTTTCGTTTTGCGTCGTGATGACATCGACGAATACTTTCAATTCTAAAAGTAAAGCCAAAGTAATTTTAATGTTTTGTGTCTTCTTTACAGGGTACTATTGAAGTTGCAAATATGACATTTAGTGGAATGTTCCCTTTTACCGTATTATTTGATAAAGGCAAGCTCGATGCAACCTGGAAAGTAGGGTCAACCGGTGAAGTAATTGGCTCTCTTGATGTATTTGTAGGTTTTAGAAAATCATGATTACAGACAGAGGTGTAAGAGAATAAAAAATATTCAGCACATACAACGGATTTTTTTTTTCGCGATCGTTTCACCCTCACGGGTCTCGTCGCTGCAGGAGACGCCCTGGGCGTCGCGAATCCCAAACCAATTCCCGGCCACAGCAGGCGCGGGCTTGCGGACGGCGAGCAATGGGTAGCTCGCCGTCCGGTAAAGACCAGGCCCGGGTCAACCGCGTTGTGTTCCACACGCGCCTCAAGGAGATGTCAGCACCAATTGACGGGGTCCGCTAGGGCCGACGCCTGCCAGGGTCACGGATTGTTCGAAAGAGTTACCGTGGCCCTGGCACACAGGAATCTGAAGGATGACGGGTGGGTTAAAGTCAGTAAAAGTCTGACACGACCTCCTGCTCCGCCCACAGCTGAGAAGTTATTTGATGATTTTCCAGCCAAAAAATAAAGTATATAGGTATGAGGAACAGGATGTTAAGTTCACTCATACTTCCATAGAAAAGGGAGGATCCTCCGACCAGACGGGTGTTGTGTCTGGTGGGCAACTGCCCGACGGTTGTTGTCGGGACGTTGTATATACGCTAGTTGCGCGGTAAACTCTGCTTGCGCGATGTAGGATTTGCGTAACGTCTCAGTTTGACGTGTAGCTCGCATGTGGCGATGTAGATACCGCTAAAAAAGCATTTGCAATAGAATGTAATTTATTGAGACCTTAACGCTTTTGGTCAAAAGAGACCATTTCTAATATTGTTATATGATCCGGGTGATCATTTGTTGTTTAATCATCGTCACTATTACTTAATTTACAAAAGGATCCGATTTTTTAAACTTCCTTGTAATAAAGCAAATTGTGGTACCCAGATATTTAAAAGAGTATGTAAACATAAATGTTAGTGGAAAGTACTGTAAGTTTGATGAGTACATCATAAAAATATACACGGTTAACTGGAAAACATATTTTTATTTTTGTTTGAATGTTAACACTATTTCCCCTATGCTCATGATGATTCCAGTTGAATTGTCCGTGGTAGTGATTTCCAATTTACCCTTTTCGAAAGGCCAAACAGAAGGAATTTCGGTGTTCAAATTCACGTTCTTAAAAGAAGTTTTGCCCTATAACACAAAAAAGTATCTGATAAATATTAAACCTGGAACTGTTTTCTATTAAAGAGCACATAAGAGTTATTTTAAAGTCATACTATTTTGATTTAGCAGCCTGAAAATCCGTTAAATGAGTTCGCTTATCTAGGAATGCCTTGTGGTGGTCTTTACTGCAGAAGATCGGACAACAAGTACAAAGTGCACAAAATCTTATGTCTGTCGATTTGTAAACAATTTATGTAGACTGGACGCTATTCCCAATTATTGGTAGTGTAGTAGCGATGTATGACCATTTTCAAAAAGGAAGAATCTAGTAGAGGAAGCTTTAGGAATCGAGTAGGGGTAAATTTTTATACGGGGTGGCGATTTAGTCACCTTTATCCGCCAAAGGGGTTATTCTACCCGTCATACTAAAACAACTCTCGCTATGTGAAACTCATAACCGATTTGTAAGAAAAATAAACAAATACAACAGTAGCCAGACTGTTTCGATGCATGCACTTTAATCAAAGTAAATATATAGACTTACCGGAGGTATGGGGCACGTGGACAAGCCAGCCTTCCTTAAAATACTGCCAACGTAAGGATCCGTAAGTATGAGATCGCAAACTCTGAAATGCATCTCCACGAAAGAGCGCCGGAACTCATTGTGCAGGTATTCGTAAAAGATCAGGTCGAGCTGTAGAAGAAAACGTTCGTTAAGACTTTTCCTTTTTTGTATACTTGTACATATTATTATTTTGAAACTGTTAGCTTTTAAATGGCTTTTAAATATTTATTTATTCTTAATTATACACCAGAAAACACATAACAAAATAAAATCATTTAGAACTACAAAACATATAATGGGCGGCCTTATCGCTTTCTGCTATGTCTTCCAGGCAATCTTGGAATGGAAAGTGTTTGCGTGGATGTAGGATTGGGCTTCAAATCTTAAACAATTAACGTTTAATATCCAAGATATGTAGTTCTTGGAAATTAAAAGTTAATTTTTTAAGTTTTGAATTTTATAGAACAAAAGTATATAAGTTTCGGTTTTGTTTACCCTAAAACTCTTAACAATATACTCATCATTATGAGCAACTTTTACTACGGAATCAACGTTGATATCCTCCTGAATCCTTTTCCGTATAACTTGTTATGGAAAAGTATACTCTTTTGACCGCTTAAGAGGTTTGCAGGTAGGAAGCCCTCAGGCTAGGTGGGGAGCCGATGTTCTCAGAGTGGCTAGTTGGTATAAGCTGGATGAGAATAGCCGAGGATCGAGTTAAATGATGGGCGATTGGAGAGGCATATGTCCAGCGGTGGACTGCTGGAGACTAATGATGATGTCTGAAGACGAAGAACAAAAAATTGTGATGCAGTATTATTTTTCTTCTTAAGAATAAATCCGTCTGCCGGAAGAAGTCGTCTATGACTTTCTAGCCAGGTTTCAGGATTTTCGTTTTATTGTGCAGAAAAAACGATGTTTTACCAAAGCGCTGCAGGATTTTATTGCACCTTCGGGACCAAACTCACGGAGTGATTTTGTGCCCTGCCCAACATTGCTAATGCTACATTCTACGCGGTTCTCAAGATCATTGCTACACTATGCGGTTCGCGGAATCGTTTACTGTTGTGGCTGCCAAGGCGTTGTAGTGCGTTATCCCAATGTTTGCGGATTATAATATTAATGGTTTAGCCGCCATTAATAGGAATAGCTGTGCATCCTTGATGACGCCTGTTCGTGGCAATACCAACGGTATTCTCAGTGTATCCGCAGATCAGTGGGATTCCCCGATGTTGCGGAGGTGGATGCAGCTCCACACTGAATTTAATTGTATATGTTAATTTGTATCTTATTAGAAGTCAAGTAAAAATGTTACTAATATGGACTCGTGTCTGAAATAAAAGTTTTCTATTCTATTGTTACATTCTACGCGGGTCTTGAGATCATTGTTACATTCTACTGGGGGACGCGAAATCATACCTACATTGTACGTGGGATGCGAGATCATAGGTACATTGTGTGTGGGACGCGGGATCATGGCTACATTCTACGCGGGTTGTGGGTTCATGGGAAAACATCGCATCGTGAGATTGGTCCCATAAGCCTTACCGTCACATTGTTTCCGATACCAAATTTGGATACAAACTGAAGATTGGCCACATAATCACCTCCTCTGCTAATACGTCTGACATTTGCAGACACATTAGTCAAATACCTCTCATTTATATAAGTAATTGAAGTTCGTTCTGGTATTACTTTGAGGCACTGAAAAATACATATACACAGAATTAGTATCCCGCCCTTGCTTCACACGGATGCTATCAAATACCTTATGTGATCACATGTCACAACATCGACATTTCTGTGTTATATATAAGTTAAATATTAATGTATTACACACATGAACCTTGCGGAATCAAATCTCTAAATGGTGGTGGAAACCGCATCAAAATCCATTATGTAGTCTCGAAGAACTCAGCGGTCACACAGCAGACATGAAACGCGACTTGGTTTTATATTTTTATACCTATACATAATCAAATGTTTGTTCATTGTCTGAAGCTTGCTTCCAATGCTATGTAGGCCAAAATTTTATAATAATTTTGATTAAAAAAAATGAAATGAAATTGGTGTGTCTTATGTAGTAACTAGTTACCCGCCCCGGCTTCGCACGCGGGCAATTTACACGTAAAGATGGTAGGTATTCTGTTCACGACACGTTGTGCACAAGCATGAACCTAACAAAAAGTACTAGGCTTGCATGAATTCAAGATAGTATTTCATTAGTATTATTAAGTACTTCATTTTGTGTATATATGAACATAGTATATAGCCTTCGTCCATATGGAATAATGTAACTTTAAAATGGTGTCATATTTTTTCAAATAGGAGCTGTGGTTCTGGACATTACCCTCGACAAATACACAAACTTAAAAAAATCGCTCTCTCTTGGTTTATAATATTAAAGTTTAGATATGCAGCCTTTAACTGCGTTACACTGAAATTAAAATTTAAAAAATAAAAAAGATTTAGTATGCAAAAGAACTTACGTTATATGCAAACGTTAGGTGAAATATGAAAACCAGAACCGATTTTTTACCAGTGTTCATCTTAACACGGGTAGCACACAAATGTTTGGGTCAACATTTGTTCAAGTATACTTATAAAGTTTTATAATAGCCATCCGTAATAGTTTCCTAAATCCAATTTAGAGATAAATAATCTCACAATTATTGCAAATTCAATAAATTGATATAATAAACCAGGCCTACATAATCATTATAGATATGACGAATTTGTGAAATGATTTTTATCTCGATTTGTAATTTGACGTAATTCGGGACGATCTCCACGCGGTACAATTCGATCCATACTAGAGTTTTGGTCATATGAATTAGCATAATTTTCTACACGGGAAAAGCAACTTCTTCTTTGAATGCATCGTAATTTTAAGTCTAGCTAAGACATCCATCATTAGTCCGTGCTTTCGCGCAAGACGACATGCAAACCACTAACTGGATCAAGCGTGACTTAACTCGATTTTACTTGAATTAGGGCTAACTCGATACTTACCTTAATCGATTGACCAGATCGAGTTGATACATTTCTAGTTTTATATCATTGATAAAATCAGGACTATTAAACCATTAAAGTCAATAAACTACTGAACAGTTGTCTAAAAATGTATTTATTGTAATGAGTCAAGTATTAACAATGTTATCATACAATCTAGCGTCCCTTTGTCATTGAATAAATAAAATAGGCATGTTACTAGCTTCCTGTTGAAAAAAAAACAGTGTTGGGACCGTGTGAGGTCACTGTTAGTTCTATATTGGGTGACTGGGAATTAGTGACCGATACTAAGTATATGATTGTACTCATCATAACAAACAACTTTCCCAAAGAAACGATTTTTTTTAAATTTACCATTCCCGTGACTGTTTTTGATCCTTGTCCGTGACACAGAAGTACTTTTATTAATAATTTTCGGCATAACGTTCTGTCTCAGTATCTTTAGTAATCTGATACACTCCGTAAAATCATTTTAATTCAACAATCCTTTCTAATGATTTTACCTCTACCGGTCTATTCTTTGAAAATCTCAACGTAATAACTTGGTGAAGACAGCTTCAAGTGAGCTGTCATTTCACCCGATGCCAGGAATTTACACTTTTGACACTTCACATAAGTTTTCACGGTGAGATTTTTTACAGAATATCACTACTACTGTGAAAATCACGATTACCTTTATTTTCGTTACTTTAAGGTTGCTGATGATAAAAATGAATGATACACAAGTTAATGTCACATATATTTTCCAGTTTATGCTCACTAACGAAACAAAGGACATCAACTCTTATTCATCATTACGAATCAATTGGGCACACAACTTCAATAAAGGACATCGTCATAAATGGCCCCAGAACCAACAAACATCTGACGTACATAATAATTATAAATATATTTTATTAGGTATATTAATTGCGAATATCTGTATGAAACGGAAATTGTGCGTTCCTAAATGGTAATTAAAAGAGCTGTAACGATTTACGACATTACATCAAAAATGCTGCCATCTTTGACAATTAGATTTGACATGACAATTAGTGATGCTCAATCTTTCATTTTACACATCGAGCGCGAGATTACTCGAGTGGACCACCTGATCATGGATTTCATACGCATCCGTACCTACGTACTTTCCTTTACAACCTTTTTCGCTCTGGGGTATGACGCTTCTGTAGTGACTTTTGCAAGGTTTTTATTGGTATCATACATCTTAGGTGCGAAAATCATTCAACGACAAAACCGATTTTCATATCCTAATCCATGCATCCTAAACAATTAATTGTCTTTGTCTATACAATTACTACACAGAAGGGCGTTTGGGCACTACCTTCTATTCGATTCATATTCGTGTATTTTACGTCAGCATAAAAACGGATCAAAAATTCACGAATGGGCGCTGTGCACTCACTCGTAGTAGATTCGTATTCGTGATTCGTTTTCGGTAATTTTTCATAATTCGTTTTAAAAATACGAACACGAATCGAATACGAGAGTCTACGAGCACCGATTCGAGATTTGAGTAGTACACTAAAAACATTTCGTAGACAGAGATCACGTTCACAATGTGTGCACCATTTTGCGCTCACTCACTAAACAAATAATATTAAGCATGACAGCTACTTCGATCCGTAAAAACTGACTCGATTTGAGAAGTTAACGAATATAAAAACGAAGCAGTGCACAAACAAACAATCATACATTTAATATGAAGGCTATTTTGAATCGTATTTACACGAATCACGAATACGAGGTATTGCACAAATGCCATAAGTGAGATGCATTGTAATATTTCAAATAGAATAACACGCTGGGTACTGAACGGTATTGCTCCAGTCTGGGAGCCAACAGTCAAAATGTTCAACGAAGTTCTGGCTCAACGGCTGTCGAGGATGAGTCCACGGTACTTCATCATTGACTCGACGCCGATGTGAACCCCTCCCTATCGTTATTTGGGAACCCGACGGTGCCACGTTCCGAGCACCATGAAAACATATGGCCTCGGACTTGTGCTAGGCCACCTCGAGTCCCAATTGCCGGATCCTCTCAACGACTGTCGCAACCCCGCGTGTCATCAATTCGGCCGCCTCCTGGTACGACCTCCCCTTTTAACAACAACAGGGTAAAAAATACCTAAAACTTTTAAAATATTGCACGAAAACATCGCTTTATTCTAACTAACGTTGCTGGAGTTACGAGACATAAATAAAGAACCAGAGGTGTCAAATGCTTGACTGAAACCTTTATGCGTGCCGGAAGTGAGAAATATTTAAAATTAAATAACTACGCCGTAGCAGCTGCATTTAGTAGAGACACACAGACAGGGGGGACCTGTATACTCGCTAAAGAGGGTGTTATTTGTAACGAGCTTTCCTGCATTAAAAAGTACTCAACCCAAAAATCATTTGAAGCCTGTGGCGATGAAATTCCTTTGCACAAATTACTAATCGTCTGTCTTTATAGAACGCCTAAGTCTGATCCTAACATATTTTTGGATGAACTTGATCAACTTATGTGAAAAATGGTTAAAAAATATGGTTCAAAAACAAACATAGTTATTGCCAGTGATTTCAATATAAATACTTTTAAACAAGGTAAAGTCACCAACTACTTAAAGGATCTATGTAATAACTATACCTTGCAGGTGCACATTCAAGTTTCCACACGTAAAGACTCTTGTATAACCCTCATACTAAGTAAGTAACATAAAAAAATCTTCTACTGAGGTTTTAACCCTATACTTATCAGACCACGACACAGCACAACTTTTAGATTTCCCTAGTAAAAGAGCAAAGTTTAAAGACCAAATTATATTTTATTTTTAAAAAGACTATTGTAGTGAAAATATAAGAAAAATATATTCAATAAATGCCTTGCAAGTTTAATGTGGTCAGAGGTACACCTCGAAACTGATTTAAATATAGCATTCAATAAATTTCACAAGTTTTTATGTGTGTTGTATAATTTATGCTTCCCAAAGATTAAGATTAAAATAAACAGCTATAATACAAATACACAAAAATGGATAGGCAAGAATCTTAGAAATAGTTGCAAAACTAAACGATGTTTACGAAATCTCTACTATAAAAATAAAACCCTAACGTACAAACTTAGATACAAAAAATATTCATCGATACTGGGAAAATGTATCTTTAAATCCAAAATAAATTCAAATATTAATTACATAAATAACAGTCAAAATAAATGCAGAGCAACGTGGTCAGTCATTAACCGTGAAATTGGAAATACAAAATGCGACAGTAATATTTCTCAACTAGAATTAGTTATGAGAATACTGACATAGCAAATGCTTTTAATAATTACTTTATTGATTTGACTAGCACTGTGACATCTAATAATGTACATGATTATGAGGAGCCTATTAAAACGATGACATTACTCAATTCCATGTTTATTAGCTCTATGACTGAAGACGAGATAAAAAAAGAAATAATAGCTTTAAATACAACCAACTCAGAAGAATACGAGAATGTACAAAAGTGATTAAAACTTGCAGTATAGAACTAATTCTTATATTGACTTATTTAATTAATCTTTCATTTTCATTTGGAACTTTTCCTGATGCCCTAAAATTATCGGTCGTTAAACCTCTGTACAAAAAAAAAACGATAAAAATGGTGCTAAAAATTATCTCCCGATATCCCTTACACCCATAATATCTAAATTATTTGAAAAATGTATGCACAAGGGACTTTCCGACTTCTGTATTAAATACAACATCATAACAAAAGAACAGTATGGATTTCAAAAGCACAAGTCAACAACACTAGTAATTGCTGAGCTTTTAAGCCATATTCATAATTTCCTAAATGAAAATTATTTAACGACAAGACTATTCTTTGACCTAACACAAGCCTTCGAATTTGTGGCACATGATATATTGTTGAGTAAATTAGAAAAACGTGGAATAAGAGGTTTAGCACTGCAGTGGATCGTGTCTTATTTAAGCAACCGAAAACAACACGTTCTTATTAATAAAGTCAATGAAAATTTATTAACCTCTTATTCATCTGACTATAGAGTTAATAATTGCGGCATCCCCCGAGGGAGTGTATTAGGACCCTTATTGTTTCTATTATACATAAACGACTTTCCAATAGTGACGAACCTTGCAGATGAAATTTCGATTATTGTGACATCTGACAAAAAGTATAAAACTAAATCTGATCATAAGATGGGCATGAATAATACCATTGACGACACTGTAAAATGGTTACAAACAATTAAATTAAAAAATAATCTAGATAAATCTAATAACATACAGTTTATTGAATCAAAACTTACTAAATACAATTTCAAACTTAATATTGACAGGCCACAAACTAAATTCTTAGGAGTAGTCATAGATCAAGATTTGAATTAGAAAGTATATCTGGATAATTTGTGCAGTAGGATTAATAAGTTTGTCTATGCTCTCAGACAACTAAAGAATATAACCATCAAAAAAAAGGAAATTACTACATATCATGCCTATATAGAATCCATCTTACGATACGGGCTTATTTTTTGGGGTAACAGCACTGATAGACACAGAGCATTTATTGCACAAAAGAAAAGCAACAGAGCCATTTGTGGTATCCTTTCTGACGAGTCATGTAAACTGTTCTTTAAAAAGTTTGTATTTATGTTTATAAGGGCTTGTTCAAAAAAGCCTATCAAATGAACTCTGGAAATAAAGAACCATGCAGACTTGCAGTGCAGTTAAACTCCTAAATCAGCCAAGTATGCGAAAACTTTCCTAGTTGTGTATACATGCATTTATAACAAGATTCCAAAAGAAGTAAAATAGTTACATAATATAACTCATTTAAAAACCAAATTATTGAAATGGCTGAAAGAACATAATATGTTTTATGACATTAAAGACTTTTTTAACAATAACCTATTTATTTCTAGACTTTTGTCATTGCGGATAATGCTGAGATAAAACTATTATGTTATTGTATTAACCTTATATCTTTGACATAGAACAAGAATTAACTAATAATTCTTTTGCATGCAATTTATACATATCCTGTAGAGTTAGCTATACATATGGACTTTAGGTGAATACCTGACTGTAACAACTTTATACCATGTTTAAGGCAAATAAAACCTTATCTTATATTATTATATCTGTAAATACACGTTTAATAGGTGCACGTGAACGACTTTCTGCAAGTTTTCCAAACTGTCACTGCCAAGAAGTCAACTTAGGAAATAGCTTAAAAATAAACACACAACTTCACGCCTCTTTTCCCCGGAGGGTTAGGCAGAAGTATACCTATAATACCTACTCCCACATTTCACCTGTTATTTGTAAGTCCCATGCAATAGAAGGCGAGGTTATTGGTATCAACCGAGCAAAAGTCCAAAATCTGGGCTGCTACTAAGAAGTTCCTGATGGAAAAATCCAGTAACACTTTGCCAAACCTGGGAATCGAATCCGAAATCAAAATCCTAAAATGCCTAAGTATTATTGTCATTTTTTTTCCTAATACCTTTCTGTGTCTCACTATAATACGCGAACGTGCAATAATAATATGTGAATGGTAAATACATCTCCAATGTTTCGGCAAACGTTCGAAGGTCAAGCAAATGAGGGGAGTATGTGTTCAACATGAAGCTGATTAATAAAACAGTAATAGTGTAGCGGTATCAACATCGCCACATGCGAGCTACACGTCATACTGACGTCACGCAAATCCTGCATCGCGCAAGCAGGGTTTACCGCACAACTAGCATATGTACAACGTCCCGACATCAACCGTCGGGCAGTTGCCCACCAGACACAACACCCGTCTGGTCGGAGGATCCTCCCTTTTCTATGGAAGTGTGAGTGAACTTTACGCCCTGTTCCTCATACCTCTATACTGGTGACCCCGAACATGAACATCAGCGCAGCCTTCGTGCAACTACTTCAGCATGACGTCATCATCACATCATCATCACTTCCGCAAGCATTAGAGTGGCGAGTCACACAGCCAGCCAGCACCCACGGCTTCAACGGGTATCCTGTCTACCAGTATGCAGCGGCCGCGCATACTTGTTCATCACCCTCAGCCTCATCAGCAACCTTGGCACAGCACACTGCACTCTCGGCCGGTCCACAAACAGAGCCTTCAAACCCTCTCCTGGTCGACGCCAGCAGTCAGCCTAAACCCGGCGCTGTACCACATCCGATGCACTGGAGCATAACGCAGCGCCACCCCGACTCACTAGGGTACTACCGCAGACAGTTCCGACTCACCGTGAACTATGCGGCACCCGGTTCCGACTCACTGGAACCTCAACTGGCCTTGGCAAGCATCGCAAGATACAAGACTCAGCCCACTATCGACCTCCGGTGTCCGGGGGGGAGTGATGTAGCGGTATCAACATCGCCACATGGGAGCTACACGTCATACTGACGTCACGCAAATCCTGCATTGCGCAAGCAGGGTTTACCGCGTAACTAGCATATATACAACGTCCCGACATCAACCGTCGGGCAGTTGCCCACCAGACACAACACCCGTCTGGTCGGAGGATCCTCCCTTTTCTATGGGGGTGTGAGTGAACTTTACACCCTGTTCCTCATACCTCTATAATAAGAAATAACGTTACGGTAAGACTTTCTGCTTAAAAAAAAAATGAACCTTTTAAGAAAGCACTCATTTTTAAAGATACTCCAAGTATGTAAGTGCGATCAAACTTGGTTGTGTGACCCAGCCTTTATCAAATTGAAGAGTCCTTTCTATACAGCGTGTATCAGAAATTGGTGGTACAAAACTTCAATACCTACTCGACCTAAATGATATTTATTTAATAATTTAAAGGATTTTTTTCTCGATTTTGATGTTGGTCCCATAGAGAAAGTTGTTCAGTTTGGTGGTCTGTAGCTCACCCTTAAATTTGACCATAACTTTCTGATACATGCTGTATAACAACAACGTCTGTTGTTGTTGTGTCTGCTGCAAGCTGTAAGAGAATAAAAAAAATTCAGCACATGCTACGGTTTTTTTTTTTGCCAACCGTTTCATCCTCACGGCTCTCGTCGCCGCTGGAGATAGATACCCTGGGCATCGGGAATCCCAAGCCAATTCCCGGCCACCCCAGGCGTGGGCATGTGGACGGCGAGCAATGGGTAGCTCGCCGTCCGGTAAACACCAGGCCCGGGTCAATCGCATCGTGTTCCACGCGCGCCTCAAAGAGATGTCAGCACGATGCCTGCCGAGGGCCGCGGATAGTTCGAAAGAGTTACCGTGGTCCTGGCACACAGGCAACTGAAGTATCACGGATGGGTTTCAGTCAGTAAAAATCTGATACGAAATCCCGCTCCACCCGTAGAAGTTATTTGATGAAAACCCAACCAAAAAAAAAGAAAACACATGCAATGGATATGTAATTTATTGAAACCTTAACGTTTTTGGACAAAAGGAACCATTTGTAATATTGTTTTATGATCCGGGTGATCATTTGTTGTTTATTCATCATCACTATTACTTAATTTAAAAAAGAATCCGTGTTTATAAAATTTGCTTGTAAATTGTAGTACCTAGATATTTAAAACTGTATCTAAGCATTAGTGTTAGTGGGAAGTACTGTAAGTTTGATGAGTGGTACATCATAAAAATATACACGGTTAACTGGAAAACATATTTTTATTTTTGTTTGAATGTTAACACTATTTCCCCTATGCTCATGATGATTCCAGTTGAATTGTCCGTGGTAGTGATTTCCAATTTACCCTTTTCGAAAGGCCAAACAGAAGGAATATCGGTGTTCAAATTCACGTTCTTAAAAGAAGTTTTGCCCTATAACACAAAAAAGTATCTGATAAATATTAAACCTGGAACTGTTTTCTATTAAAGAGCACATAAGAGTTATTTTAAAGTCATACTGTTTTGATTTAGCAGCCTGAAAATCCGTTAAATGAGTTCACTTATCTAGGAATGCCTTATGGTGGTCTTTACTGCAGAAGATCGGACAACAAGTACAAAGTGCACAAAATCTTATGTCTGTCGATTTGTAAATAATTTATGTAGACTGGACGCTATTCCCAATTATTGGTAGTGTTGTAGCGATGTGTGACCATTTTCAAAAAGGAAGAATATAGTAGAGGAAGCTTTAAGAATCAAGTAGGGGTAAATTTTTATACGGGGTGGCGATTTAGTCACCTTTATCCGCCAAAGGGGTTATTCTACCCGTCATACTAAAACAACTCTCGCTAAGTGAAAATCATAACCGATTTGTAAGAAAAATAAACAAATACAACAGTAGCCAGACTGTTTCGATGCATGCACTTTAATCAAAGTAAATATATAGACTTACCGGAGGTATGGGGCACGTGGACAAGCCAGCCTTCCTTAAAATACTGCCAACGTAAGGATCCGTAAGTATGAGATCGCAAACTCTGAAATGCATCTCCACGAAAGAGCGCCGGAACTCATTGTGCAGGTATTCGTAAAAGATCAGGTCGAGCTGTAGAAGAAAACGTTCGTTAAGACTTTTCCTTTTTTGTATACTTGTACATATTATTATTTTGAAACTGTTAGCTTTTAAATGGCTTTTAAATATTTATTTATTCTTAATTATACACCAGAAAACACATAACAAAATAAAATCATTTAGAACTACAAAACATATAATGGGCGGCCTTATCGCTTTCTGCTATGTCTTCCAGGCAATCTTGGAATGGAAAGTGTTTGCGTGGATGTAGGATTGGGCTTCAAATCTTAAACAATTAACGTTTAATATCCAAGATAGTTCTTGGAAATTAAAAGTTAATTGTTTAAGTTTTGAATTTTATAGAACAAAAGTATATAAGTTTCGGTTTAGTTTACCCTAAAACTCTTAACAATGTACTCATCATTATGAGCAACTTTTACTACGGAATCAACGTTGATATCCTCCTGAATCCTTTTCCGTATAACTTGTTATGGAAAAGTATACTCTTTTGACCGCTTAAGAGGTTTGCAGGTAGGAAGCCCTCAGGCTAGGTGGGGAGCCGATGTTCTCAGAGTGGCTAGTCGGATAAGCTGGATGAGAATAGCCGAGGATCGAGTTAAATGATGGGCGATTGGAGAGGCATATGTCCAGCGGTGGACTGCTGGAGACTAATGATGATGTCTGAAGACGAAGAACAAAAAATTGTGCTGCAGTATTATTTTTCTTCTTAAGAATAAATCCGTCTGCCGGAAGAAGTCGTCTATGACTTTCTAGCCAGGTTTCAGGATTTTCGTTTTATTGTGCAGAAAAAACGATGTTTTACCAAAGCGCTGCAGGATTTTATTGCACCTTCGGGACCAAACTCACGGAGTGATTTTGTGCCCTGCCCAACATTGCTAATGCTACATTCTACGCGGTTCTCAAGATCATTGCTACACTATGCGGTTCGCGGAATCGTTTACTGTTGTGGCTGCCAAGGCGTTGTAGTGCGTTATCCCAATGTTTGCGGATTATAATATAATGGTTTAGCCGCCATTAATAGGAATAGCTGTGCATCCTTGATGACGCCTGTTCGTGGCAATACCAACGGTATTCTCAGTGTATCCGCAGATCAGTGGGATTCCCCGATGTTGCGGAGGTGGATGCAGCTCCACACTGAATTTAATTGTATATGTTAATTTGTATCTTATTAGAAGTCAAGTAAAAATGTTACTAATATGGACTCGTGTCTGAAATAAAAGTTTTCTATTCTATTGTTACATTCTACGCGGGTCTTGAGATCATTGTTACATTCTACGGGGGACGCGAAATCATACCTACATTGTACGTGGGATGCGAGATCATAGGTACATTGTGTGTGGGACGCGGGATCATGGCTACATTCTACGCGGGTTGTGGGTTCATGGGAAAACATCGCATCGTGAGATTGGTCCCATAAGCCTTACCGTCACATTGTTTCCGATACCAAATTTGGATACAAACTGAAGATTGGCCACATAATCACCTCCTCTGCTAATACGTCTGACATTTGCAGACACATTAGTCAAATACCTCTCATTTATATAAGTAATTGAAGTTCGTTCTGGTATTACTTTGAGGCACTGAAAAATACATATACACAGAATTAGTATCCCGACCTTGCTTCACACGGATGCTATCAAATACCTTACATGATCACATGTCACAACATCGACATTTCTGTGTTATATATAAGTTAAATATTAATGTATTACACACATGACCCTTGCGGAATCAAATCTCTAAATGGTGGTGGAAACCGCATCAAAATCCATTATGTAGTCTCGAAGAACTCAGCGGTCACACAGCAGATATGAAACGCGACTTGGTTTTATACTTTTATACCTATACATAATCAAATGTTTGTTCATTGTCTGAAGCTTGCTTCCAATGCTATGTAGGCCAAAATTTTATAATAATTTTGATAAAAAAAAATGAAATGAAATTGGTGTGTCTTATGTAGTAACTAGTTACCCGCCCCGGCTTCGCACGCGGGCAATTTACACGTGAATATGGTAGGTATTCTATTCACGACACGTTGTCCACAAGAATGAACCTAACAAAAAGTACTAGGCTTGCATGAATTCAAGATAGTATTTCATTAGTATTATTAAGTACTTCATTTTGTGTATATATGAACATAGTATATATATAGCCTTCGTCCATATGGAATAATGTAACTTTCAAATGGTGTTATATTTTTTCAAATAGGAGCTGTGGTTCTGGAGATTACCCTCGACAAATACACAAACTTACAAAATTCGCTGTCTCTTAGTTTATAATATTAAAGTTTAGAAATGCAGCCTTTAACTGCGTTACACTGAAAATAAAATTTAAAAAATAAAAAAGATTTAGTATGCAAAAGAACTTACGTTATATGCAAACGTTAGGTGAAATATGAAAACCAGAACCGATTTTTTACCAGTGTTCATCTTAACACGGGTAGCACACAAATGTTTGGGTCAACATTTGTTCAAGTATACTTATAAAGTTTTATAATAGCCATCCGTAATAGTTTCCTAAATCCAATTTAGAGATAAATAATCTCACAATTATTGCAAATTCAATAAATTGATATAATAAAGCAGGCCTACATAATCATTATAGATATGACGAATTTGTGAAATGATTTTTATCTCGATTTGTAATTTGACTTTATTCGGGACGATCTCCACGCGGTACAATTCGATTCATACTTGAGTTTTGGTCATATGAATTAGCATAATTTTCTACACGGAAAAAGCAACTTCTTCTTTGAATGCATCGTAATTTTAAGTCTAGCTACGACATCCACACTTATATGGAGATATGTCCGGATGTCTTAGCTAGGCTTAAAATTATACTTTAGGGGGAGCCCAAAGTAAAAAAAAGATGTCACCCAAAATAGCCATGATATTGCTGTCTATTACTAGGAAAAGAAGAAAAATAAGATAAAGTTAAATCAGATAGAATTTGTGTCAATCCCAGTAATTAGTCAGTACGTACTTAATACACGCTTCCGGTAAGGACCAGGCCCGGGTCGACGGCGCGTTGTGTTCCACGCGCGCCTCAAAGAGTTGTCAGCATAATTGACGGGGTCCGATAGGGCTGATGCCTGCCGGGGTCGCGGATTGTTCGAAAGAGTTACCGTGGCCCTGGCGCACAGGCAAATGAAGGAACACGGGTGGGTTTTAGTCAGTAAGAGTCTGACACGCCCTTCCGCTCCGCCCAGAGCGGGAGAGGTCATTTGATGATTTCCCACCCAAAAAAAAAAAAAAAAAAAGGGATTAGTCCGTGCTTTCGCGCAAGACGACATGCAAACCACTAACTCGATCAAGCGTGACTTAACTCGATTTTACTTTAATTAGGGCTAACTCGATACTTACCTTAATCGATTGACCAGATCGAGTTGATACATTTCTAGTTCTCTATCAATGATAAAATCAAGACTAATAAACCATTAAATTTAATAAATTAGTGAACAGTTGTCTAAAAATATATTTAAAGTAACGAGTCAAGTGTTATTAATGTTATCATGCAATCTAGCGTCTCTTTGTTATTGAATAAATAAAATTGGTCTATTACTAGCATCCTGATTAAAAAAAAGCGTGTCGGGATCGTGTGAGGTCACTGTTAATTATATCTATATATTATATAATATATCATCTGGAAGAGTGACTGTTTTTGAACCTCTTCCTTGACGCAGAAGTTCTTCTTCTAATCATTTTTGGCATAACATTCTGTCCCAGTATCTTTATAAATGTGATATTCTCCCTACTATCATTTTAATTCAACAGTCCTTTCTTATGATTTTACCTCTACCGGTCTATTCTTTGAAAATCTCAACGTAATAACTTGGTGAAGACAGCTTCAAGTGAGCTGTCATTTCACCCGATGCCAGGAATTTACACTTTTGACACTTCACATAAGTTTTCACGGTGAGATTTTTACAGAATATCGCTACTACTGTCAAAATCCCGATTACCTTTATTTTCGTTACTTTAAGGTTGCTGCTGTCAGAGTAAAATTAACTTAGAAAGGGACATAAGATTTTCGTTTTCGGAAATGAAGGATACATAAATTAATGTCACATACATTTCATAGTATAAGCTCACTAACGAAACCTTAAGTTCTGACTTCCTGAGTTGAGCTGCACGATTACTGACAAATGCGTGCACTGACTGGACAGGTCCACTCAATCTGTGTGGTTCTTTCCTCAAAAGACCATTTCAGATACCAATCTACATGGTCTTCACATGATCTGACCAAGATTATGTCTGGACTTTAAAAGAGACTGTGACCTCTGAGTTTGTTTCGGCCTTTCTTCTCAGAGTAGTCAGATAGGAAACGCCGACCTCATCTAGTTTAAAAATATGATTGACGTGTAAAAGTGTTTGTACAAACCTACTTACAGAAATAAAATCATTTATCATTTATCATTATCATTTAAACAAAAGGATATCAACTCTTAGTTATCATTACGAATCAGATGGGCACACAACTTCACTAAATTTAACGCAATTACTGACTACGTCAAAGCTTTGAAATGGAATGTTGCAATTAGTTACTGCATGATTTCACAACTGATCGGGCAAAATATGCGAACCCGTTAGAGAGGCCTAAAGCCCGAATTATGTTTAATTAGTATCAATCATGCGGGACATGGCTTGATTTACGATTTAGTTTAGTATTTAGGCAAATGAGATTGACTGCAGATCACAGGCACTAATGCAGGAAGTAAGGTGTTGATGAAACTGAACGGGATTGTGCATGGAAGTTATCCATTTCTGAACGTGAGGAGAAATCGTGGGAGCACTTTAAATCGCAATAGCTTTAGGTAAAGTGGAGCTTCCTCGACGGAACGGCAGCAGCATGTGATGTGGAGCTGTGTCGCAAAGTATACTTCACCTTCTATCCTGTCCTCTGTGTCCCGAAACAAGCAGTCAAAGCGCTGCCACCCAAGTCGCCGTGAAAGTATAGAAATTTTGGACCCACAAGATCTGAAATACTGTCGTTCCAGCAACACGAAATGAAGAAGATTTAGATTGCCCGACCAAGACGTGTAGTAACTACTCGTCTTTTGCTTTTAATTGCACGACTCATGATGCGAAGCATCAGAGAGTGCTTTACGATCGAAAAATTTTTTTCGCCTCATTTTGGCGGCTATTTTTATTATTATAGCCTTGTTAGTTCACGGAATCAAGATATTTTGCATACTATTGTCGAGATAATTTAATGGAGATTAATTTCATACTTTTTAAAAATTGATTTACTGCAATAGAATTGGAAAAAAACACCAAAATAGGTCAAAAAAAATTCCTGTCCGTCATGTGTGAAACCCGGAAACACTGTAACTTGTGAAAAAATCCATTATTTGAGTTATTTTTTATTTTTTTTATTCTAATCGACAATTGTAGGTCACTGAATGCAAATGGCTAATTAATTCAGTGTCGTTTAATTACAATTAATAAAAAACGAAAACTACAAGACTGTACATCTATTTATATCCATAGAAAATTAACATATGGATGGTGATATATCTATAGATATTATGTACATTTATTCCACCAGGGGCGCTTGTGCAGTACCTTCTTCCTACTACAGTTGTTTTTTCGGCAATTAATTTTGAACGACTTAAGTTTTTTTTTTTTTTATATTTCTTAATTAAATGAGCATTATGAGTCGTGCACTTTTGGATTTTCCAAATTTTTCTTTATTTCCTAGCAACAGCTTTCTAACAATATTCTCAGACACTAAACTCGACTTTAAAGCCACAGAAAAGGGTCAAAAAAGTAGATTTCAAAAGTTGCCTATTGAGAGGCGAATGGTGAAACAAGAGTGGTCCCTTATGAAACTGCTTACGTTTGGCATTACCTAACTAGAAGTTGCTTTGCTTCACGTTAGTGAAAAGGGGCATATTTCACTTAAAATTATGTGAGAACAATATGGATTAATTACTTTCGCCCTCCTCTCTCCCCTTGTGAGGAAAGCGTCATGCAGATTTAAGTGGATAAGTTGACAGTTTGTCCGCATGGTTGCTGAATTACCTGCAATGTCCCTTCGCAAACAGTTTCGTAGAAATTGGACCGTGACAGACAGACATGATGTTTTTATATCTCTTGTATTTTATATTTCACATTTGTCTATTTTATTTGTTATGCACTGATAAAATAGAGTTTGCAGTTTAGTTTTAATTTAATTTATTAGATCATTTTAAAGCATGATGTGGTCACCTGCACGAGACTAAAACATAATATCTTGAAATTGTTTTTTTTTGTGCATATCTTTATAAGAAACAACTATAATAAATGAGTTTCCCTAAACAGTATTTTAAGGTCATGACAACTTATGCAATATGGTCCTACGTATACATTTGAGGATTCCCTTTAAAAATGTTTAACGATGGGGCATTTACCCTTTAGGGGCTCAGCAGAATTTATGTAACCACGTTTTGATAGCTAATAAATATAAAACAAAGTGACACACTTTTATGTTTATGGGCTGTGGCAGTAAATATATTCGTAAAAGTGACAAATTGTGTGGGCATAATACAGTAAGTATATATATCTCGCGTTTAAATATTAAATAAGGGAATTTGTTGTTGTTCATGTTCGGTAAGGTAAAGTTACCTTACCGTACATGATCAATAACAAACTCCAACTACAACAACTACTATTACTGCTTTTTTATTTGTTATTTTTTTATTTTCGTATGCTGCACTGGTTGCCGTCATCACGTCAACGCTGGCTGTCGCTGCAAACCAGCACTGGGGCTCTGTCGTGCGTTTTGCGTGAATCTGACGCATATTTTCCCCCAACTCGTTCTTTATTGTATTTGTGTGTTTTTCTCTGCGTCATGTTTAACGCAAATAAACATATTTTCTTTCTAACAATTAGGAAAAATATACAAAATAATATTACCGATATTACTTATTACTGAAAGAATTTTCTTTCAGCGCACTGGCAGGATTTTTAAAATACATAAATCAACTGACTTTTACACTACGTAGAAGATAGTTTTTCACAAATAAATCAAAAGGTACTTGAAAAAATTTTTAGTAGCATATTTGTCAATAAAAAGTGCTTGAGAAACTGAATTCAAAGGAAAGACTAGGCACATGATGAATAAGTATTTTTATACAGGATCTCTTGCAGGAATAGTACATTACTGCAGCGGCAGACAACAGAGCTATTGATAGACGAATGTGAAAATGTGGGCCGATACATACGTGAGTCCATCCATGCCTGGTTGCGGCCAAGGCTTGTATAGTAGGTACTTTTCTCAAATAAATAAATATTCAGAATCAATGACGAACAACGATAAATTTTCTCGCGCCAATATGTTCATTTGTTTCTTTTTCACTTTAAACAGCTCTATTTGCTAAGCCAGTTCGAGATTTAAATAACATTTTGATAAGTCACCTCCTTGGTTGCTATGGGTCGAAGTAAAAGGTTCGTTCCATTTTTGAATTACAAGACAGATACGAGTTTTTATATTAACACAAGGCACAGATAACTTAGCCCCGTAGACACCGCATAGGAGGGCAACCGTGCTCACCAAGCATTAGCTCTACGGCCTCATATGTGATTTCCACGCCCACAACTCGTCTAGGAAGTGCCAGTCAGTCCTTTACTGAACGTTGACGTAATTAGTTATTATTCTGAGGTTTTAAAAATCGAAAAGAATATTCAAAATGCTATATTGTGCAGTGAAATGGTGCGGAAAATGTAGCAAAACTTCTAGTTTACACAAAGACGGCATTACATTTCACCGGTAAGTTAATAAAAGCATAAAATAATTGCAAAATATAATTTAACGAAATTATTTGAATACGAAACAAATGCAAAGGTGCAGTAGCGCTCGTTGATGTCTTTTGAAAAATCTCTTTCTTTCACGTTTTAATTTATATATGACTATCTCGCTCTATCATCAGTAACAGTTTACTAGTGATGATGAATCGATAACAAATCAACAAATAAAATATCGATATGTTACCACAAACATAAAATAAATAAATAATCATTATTTTATTTTAAAGGTTTCCAAAATGCCTAGAATTAAAGAAAATTTGGATAAGCGCTACAAAACGAGATGAAAATTGGTGTCCCACTACAAAAAGTATTATATTATGTTCCCGTCATTCCCGTCGAAACGACGAATTTTATTTGTTACTGCTGTACTTATTTCTTTCTATTCTCTGTGCTGTAATGTGAAATTAGTATTTGATCAGTGTACCTTTTTCAATAGACAAATAAATCTAAGTACTTACGAATGTTGCTTATCGATAAAAATATCGAGTCTCATATCAACCCTAAGCAGTACTATGAGTTATTTGACGTATGACATGTGACATTGAAATAACCAATCACAGCTCTCTTTGCACCTCGGCCCCCCCTGACTTTTGGCGATAGTATATTCGAACAAAATGTTCTTAATGAGGTGTCTACGGGGCTAAGTTGTCTGTGACACAAGCTGACCCGACAGACGTTGTCCTGTTTTAACTATGAATGTAATGTGTGTGCTGAACGCTATTTGCAGCGTGCATTCTGTCAATCGCTAACAGTTATTTCAAACAACTGACAGTTATGCAAAATTAATATTGGCGTTAAGTTTTCTAATTTCCGGTCAACTTTTTTATTTTTTTTCTTTCATAATATCCTTCTCCTGACAATAACGAACACAACACAAAAAAAATCAGTGAAATCGGTCCAGCCGTTCACGCATGATGGCGTGACCAAGGGAAATAGGGATTCATTTTTATATATATAGATTTCCGGCCGCTAAACACGTCTGATACGGATTTTCATACTAAAATTGCTGGCCGCTGCTCGCATGTATTTGACCAGTACAGAGTTTTCGATTTGTCTCGAAGAACGTTGTCAAAATAATGCTCGAATTTCCAAGCATGTTTGAGAAGAGTCTATTACGTCCGACCTAGGAAGCAATCCCAGTACCTACCATTATACTAAAGGGACATGCAACATACTTCAAACTTCCACCTAAGCTCTATATCACAGCATAACTACTCCAATTTAGATTCCGTAATAGCTATTCCAGATGATCAATTTAACGCGAGGTTCGTTTTGCGCCTATGTCCTTACGAGACGATTAGATGCCTGCGGGTAATTAAATACATTAACTAGAAACGCGCGAATTTAGGTTAGTAGAATAACGTTGTAATAAATATATCCATTGCAGTGTGATCTTTATGTAATTGGTAGCTACAGTCATCTGCACGTCATTAGTAACATAACCAGTATAAGCTAGCTTGTTATTGTATTGAAACCGTGTACTACTTAAGACCAGCACCCTAATTTAGTAACACACTAAATTAGGGTGTAATCCATTGCTTCATAAGTTCGAAAAAATTGTCTGCTCAACACCGTAAATAACGCAACGAATGTTTTTGAACTGACAAAATGAAAGCCATTCTTACTGTTAGTGTGTAACGCAATTACCCCGCTGCTCAAGGTCATAGTTTTACCACTTACTTGCAATCGATTGTACTTTACATCCGCTAAATAACACGAAACGTGAAACAAGCGTAGTAAAGTCGATTAAAAACATTTTCAACACGCTCATGTTATTTTTCATTAAAAAAACACGCCCTAAACTGTTTTCGTCACGGTACTGTGTCATCGTTTGCTGAATAATAATAGGAAAAGCTATATTGCCATTTAAACGGACTGTTGGGCAATTGTGATATTACAATCATTTTTGAAACCAGGGCATTCGGTCTAGAGAACTCTGAGAAATTTGTATTAGTTCAACAACAAATATTATTTCTAAAGGTGTTCACGGATTCTCGGTATTAAACAAATTAAAATTGATTAAGTGTTTCACTTAAAAATATTCTCAAATAACTGTTTTTTTTCTTATAATTACATCTGTAGGTCATCATCAGAGATCGGATGAATATTTATTTAAAGTTAATTTTAAGCTATGAAAGTATAGAAGCAGCTTCATAAAATATATTTTTTGTAAAAAAATCAGATGCATATTTATTTAAAATCAATGTTTAACCCCTGATGCAAATATGTGTATGTAGGGTGTAAGACGGGGTGGTGTGTTAGTTAAAACAAAACAAAAAAACATAAATTAAATACTATTTTTACGGAATTAAGTACAATATCCAGATTGGGCATAAATATTACCTCGGCTACAACAACTTTAATAACTACCTTTCGATCGCTATGATTTGGTCCGGTTTGGTCACTGAAGGTCAGGTGCGTAGTACTCACAACCGGCGTGCGTGTATGACCAGATGTATGAACGTAAACGATGCAAAAGGCGTATGTAAGGGTCGTAGCAGGTGGCGTTCTGTAGTTTCTGCCTACCCCCATGGGAAGAAGGCGTGAGTTTATGTATGTATGGTCACTGAAGTCTGACGTTAGCGGGAATTTTTCCATAAAAAAGTGCATTCCGCATTAGCCAACATCTCAACTTTAGGTGAATATGCATACGAATATCCGATCTCTGGTCATCACACTCCTGCTCTTATCCCAATTTATTTGTGGTCGGCGCAACATGTGTTTTTGTTCCACACTTCTCTATTACTCGTCATCTCGGTTGTCACCCCCTGTCTAACCAAATCATCATTCACGCAGTCCATCCGTCCTTTCTTTGGTCTTATAGCAATCCACATTCATACTTAAAACCTTTCTCACAACATTTTCCTCATTCTTCCGCGTCACATGCCCATCCCAAGATAGCCGATTTTCGCACACATCATTATTTACATTTGTAGGTTTCTACTTGAAACAATAGTCAGTCAGTAGTGTACTTATACGATGCTTTCTTTGCACAATACTCGCTTACTTGCCTATGAAATTAATAGCTGTGCTAGTGTTCAAAATGCCACAACAATGACATTGATTGAACGCTACACTCGAATATCGAACGCTAACCATGTAGGTTTGAATACGTCTATGATTCCACATGTAACCTTTATGTTTAAAACTTCTGACCTTTTCGGATAATCAGACCGTAGGATGATTGCGATTTGGGTCTCTTCAATGGGACTTGTCACTATTTGTTCGATCTGAGATTACCTTCAAATTGGCTCCCCCGTTACGGATGGCGAACGAGGGGCAGAGAAGCAAATGACTCCAGTAGGATCTGTCTACTGTCACTATTGTACTTTCATACTTTGTACTACAGAGTATGGAACCGCCGCACCGGCAGTGAAATCGTCAAATGACGTCGCCCGCTCTGGGCGGAGCGGGACGGGGTGTCAGACTCTTACTGACTAAAACCAAGCCGTATTCCTTCACTTGCCTGTGCGCCAAGGCCACGGTAAATCTTTCGAACAATCCGAGACCCCGGCAGGCATCGTCCCTATCGGACCCCGTCACTGATGCTGACATCTCTTTGAAGCGCGCGTGGAACACGACGTGCCGTTGACCCGGGCCTGGTCCTTACCGGACGGCGAACTGCCCATTGCTTGCCGTCTGCAAGCCTACGCCCACGGTGGACGGGAAACGGCTATCGACCCCCGACGCCAGGGGTGTTTCCTCCTGCAGTGACTAGGGGCGTGAGGGCGCAACGATTGCCTTACCCTCACGTGCTCCGCCTCCTCCTTCGCGAGCATTACTGCTTCTGCTGCAGAATGAGGTGACGGCTTCCCATTCCCTCTCGCTCCGTACCATGGTCTGAACCAGGGCCACACCGGCAGTGACTGGAGACGCCTTTACGTGTCCGAGTTTGACGCTACTGAGCGCAAGGTAGCTGGCACAAGGCATTGTTATAATTGTCATGTGCCGGCAGTTTCAATAAGTAAACGGTGCCATTTACGGACACGCTTGGTATAGATGAAAAGTGTTGACAGTACGGAGACGCCTCGACGGAGCGGACTCCGTACTGTCAATAAACATGGTTTTTTAACCGGACGAAAAAAAAAGGAGGAGGTTCTCAAGTCGACCCGTATTTTTTTTTTTTTTATGTATGACCACGCATAACTTTTTACAGAGTAGTCCGATTTTGATGATTCTTTTTTTAATGGAAAGAGTATACCCCAAAGTTGGTCCCATTTAAAATTGAAAAACGAAATCCACCCCTGAGGGTAGAAAAATAGGGGTTAAATGATTTTTCACCTACAGAATGTTTCCTTGTGAACCGATTCTGTTGAAACTGAACATATACGTAGTTCTAATGATGCTTCAACAAAAAAGAGACCTGAAGATCATCTGATGACGGAGACGGAAGACAGTCGAGAGGGCTCCTCGACAGCTTACAGCAGTTAGATCGTGTTTGGGCTTATTTCATTCATCTTGATGAGAACTTTAAGCCTAGCTGGAGTATGACTGTCATAGAGGGTGTGATGGTGGGTACGGAAGGCAGTCGAGGGAAGTTCTAAATATTAGCAGTGAGAGCATACTCAAAACATTCAAAAGATTATAAATTAATAAAGGTAATATTTATTACAGCTATAAACAGCAAATCCTTAACTTCTGGCATATTCCCTATAAAATGGAAAGTGGCAAAGATGGTGACTATACATAAATGGGATAATAATTTCAACATAAAAACTATAGGCCCAACTCAATTTTGAGAGGGAAGCCGATAGTAGGATTCAGCTGGGATGGGCAGCATTTGGTAAACTTCATCAGTTCTTCTCGTCGTCTATACCGCAGTGCCTAAAGACGACAGTCTTCAACGCGTGTGTCCTACTGGTAACGACTTACGGAGTAGAAACGTCGACACTCACGGTGAGACTGGTCCATAAGTTTAAAGTCACTCAGCGAGCTATGGAGAGAGTTATGCTTGGAGTCTCTCTGAAGGATAAAATCCAAAACGACGTTATCCACCAGACAACCAAGGTAATCGACATAGCTCAAAGACTAAGCAAGTTGAAGCTGCAATGGGCTGGTCACATCTCTCGTAGAAGTTCAAGAGTGGAGAACGCGTTTAGGCAAACGTAGTGTGGGGCGCCCGGCGGCCAGGTGGACTGACGACTTGCGAAATGCGGCTGGCAGAAACTGGATGACGAGAGCCAAGGATCGGGCTCAATGGCGTTCACTAGGAGAGGCTTACGTCCAGTGGTGGACGAATATAGGCTGATGATGATGATGATGAATGGTGCAAAAATAAAGAAATGTATTTGAACTCAATGAAGTGTTACTACGTTAAATATACAGGAACAAATAATCTTATAATTAAAGGCAAAGTAATAATAATATTAAAACAGACTATACACATAGACACATTCAGGTAGCAAAAGTCATCCATCAAAAACTAGCACTCAAATATAAACTCATACAAGATATGAACACTCCTTATTACAAGTACGTACCACAAACAGTTACACAAAATATCACTCTAAGACTAAGTACCAAAGTAAAATATGTTAACTTCAAATAAAATAAACTCTCTCTATACCGAGGTGCCTAAAGAACAACGCCTTAAGTTCCAAAATAATTATCATTACTCATCAGAATAATTGTACGTGTTGTATTTATATTCTTATTGCCTACCAAAATTGATAAATGCTCACCAAATCTAACCATAGAAGGTCGACATCAGGGACACCCCGAGGTTCGGTTGGTTAGGTTCCTTTAAACCCTTTAGACAGAAAAAGGAGCCCCGCGAAGCGAGGCTCCGTCGACCTGCTTATTAACCCTAACCCACGCCGACCGACGTCAGGGGCACCCCGAGGTTTGGTTGGTTACAGAAATAGGAGCCACGCTAAGCGGGGCTCCGTCGACCTATCTTGGCAGGTAGTAAGAAATTAAAAGACGTTTATAAATCTTTATGGCATAGAACAAAAAGGAAAATAGGTTCATTTCTACAATACTTTATGAAACACAATTTGGTGAGCATTTATCCATTCTGGCAGGTATTTCGAATTTGTTGGTAGTAAAATAGGCACTTTTCTGGTAGGCGTTTAAACACAAGCCCCAAAAAAGCGTCGAAGATGCTGGGTTTTTGTCATAAGACAGTGTACTTTACACTTTGTAGTTGATATGTAGCAGAATACTGTAATATGATGTGGCGGCCGCACTATGCTACGAATACTTTGCGTCTAGAACACGTTCAAAAACGCTTTCATTGGTATCTAGCTGTTTCTGTTGGCATAGCTAAAAAGACATCTTCTTATAAAAACAGCTTGAATTTCTTCAACACTTTAGAAGAACGAAGATGTTTAAAGGACGCATTGTTTGTATGTAAATTTCTTAAAGGAATTATCGACTAACCTCCACTGCTCGCACTCAATATCTTGCGTGCTCCGTCCGTCATGAATTCCGCGTAGACCTGTTACTACTCTTTGTCCTCCACAGAGAAAATCGGTATAGCATATAACTGTCTATATGCTAGGTTTTGCAAGGTTTTACTATGTAATAGCGATCTAATCGATTTACACTTTGAATCCCTAAGCTGAAATCTAAACTTCTTGACTGTTTGTCTGATTTGATAAGAAACCTTTATGATGTCTTTTGAATCTAGCATATTTTTCCCCGGTATTAAGATTGCTTGAAAAGTTGTCATGTACCTAAGTTGTCAATTAACATAATTTAATTTGGGTAATGTGTTGTTTACCTTAAAGTACCTAATTAATCCACTGTACTAAGTTTTTTTTTTTTTTTTAAGATATCTGTAGTGTAAGCCATTGTTGGTAGTCCTAAATAAATAAATAAGTTAATTTATTTGAAACGGAAACTGAAAAGCGAAAAATAAAAAACTTTTTTACAAAAAATTAAACCGACGAAAAAAGAAACTGAAAAGCAAAAAATAAATCTTTCAGTCTAACTAAGCCGGCGCCAAACATACAAGGCGCCATGAAAACTTATGGCAGCTTGATTGATCGTCGTTAATCGATCTGCGGTGATTGTTTGGCGCCGACTCAAAATTTGGAATTTACATTAATTTAAGAGCTTAGTTAGACTGAAAGATTAATTTTTTGCTTTTCAGTTTCTTTTTTCGTCGGTTTAATTTTTTGTAAAAAAGTTTTTTATATGTGAATGTCTCGCAGTGTGGCCATAAACATCATATTGCGGTGTGACGATGAAATCGGCCACCCAAAGTAAAATATGCTTAACACACCACTGATTGATTCACAACTGATTGAACCGAATAATTATGCTCATATTGCATCAGGCTTATTAATGAGATTAATATAGGAAGATAGTAGTAAAAAATGTTGGTAGGACTCATCTGAAAGCACTCTAATCTTTGTACCTGCTTATTCACGATACATTTACGACGAACTGAAAGTTAATAGAAAATATATTGATAAGCCTTTACTTAAGCCCATACGTACTGAATATTGAAGTAACTTCGAAACACTATCAGTAACGTCAACAATGAACCAACTTCGTCTATAAAGGCAACCGACTTTTTATGAATATATTCAATTTGATGCACGACTAAACTTCGATCTTAGTGATGAGACCCTAATATCGATAAAATATTATTGCTGAGTGCGGCGGACGGCGAACTATAAATTGAGCTCTAGAAAATATAATTTTAGCTTGATGGGAGATTGAATAAATGCGGTGGTTCTGTGAAAGGAATTTATTCCGAGTTTGGCAGAGGCGAATGCTTGGCGCTTTCATGGAAAAATGCTGGTTTTGTATTCACAAGTTATTAAATTCTTCATAGCCGTTCATTTAGTGGCTCCAGTGATTTGTAATTGTTGTTCAAGATTTTATTTCTTGAACTTTTCGGAACCTTGAATTTCTAATGATTTTCTCCACACTGTTTTCGCATTCAACTTGCCCAGTACTTGATAACTACGTTAATTATCCTATCTTTAAATAATATGTATTTTATCATAATAAAGATTACAGAAATCACTGCTCCAATTAATGAAAAAGTGGATAAAAAGCAATAGTAAAATATAAAGATTACATATACATGAAACTATAACCGTATGCTGAAGCGGACAATTGCTTTGCATATCATTTGCATGCCTGCTGCAAATTAAGACATAATTTTCTTTTTCATCTCACTTTAATTGGATCTAACGTCACAATGCAACGTATATTACTGTCAGGGCCATTTACAATCTACGTCGTTGCGAATCTCTTAGGGAACTATTTAAAAAGATTAATATTATGACGGTACCTTGCCAATTCATTTATGAAAATATTATGTATGTATGTAAGAAAAAATCTACATCTTTTTAATAAAATAAGTGATAGACATAGTTTTAATACTAGAAATCAAGATAAAATAGATCAACCGTTTTTTAGATTACCTAAAGTACATACATCTTTTATGGGGTACTGTGTTAAATGTTACAACAAACCTTGTGATATATAGCAATTAAATGAAAGAAAATTTAAATCTCATATTAAAAGTACACTTTGTAAACAAGCATATTACAAATTAGAGGATTATATCCTAGATAAGAATGCTTGGAATTATGCTGGTCCTGCTCGATAGGACAATCTAGAGTCTAGACAAAATCAAATTGGTTGCTAATTTAATTGTATAATTTATAATTTTTATGACATTGATTTTTACATTATGTAACTACTTTAACTGACACACTAAATTATTACTTGTGAAATTTTGGAAAAATCATTTACTTTATATTCTGCAGGTTGTTGTCAAACAACACACTAAGACTCCATATAGTGACAAGCACAAAAATAAACGAACCATACCTGACGTCAGTTTGCCTGTGCGATGCCACACAGCGTCTGCTAGACGACAGCGTGCCCACCAGGCCACCTACTTATGTAATAAGTTAAATGCGATGCTAAATATAAATCCAGTAACAATCCATGACACAAGACAAACAATGAAAACTTGGTTGCTTTCAACGGTGGAGTTTCTTGCCCATTCTTCTCCATACGAAACTACCTTTTGGAAGGGGCAACTAGAATCAATTCAATTTTTTTGTAAATTTTGAAGTTCAAAAGTGCCTTTTATGTGCCTATTTGAAATAAATGATTTGACTTTGACTTTGACTTTACACGTACTGATCTGCAGTTGGAAAGTTAAGTTCTGCATCCGTAGATGTTATTTTTGTATTTGGTCGCAATTGGCGTATGCGGCATACGTGTTCAATGTTTTAAATAACCAAGGGACAAGTCTACCAATTTACAAACATTCCAATGGTCTCTACATTGTGAGTTTTTGATAAAATAAATATGTCATACAAAATCTAACAAAAAATTACAATCGCGAGACCGTTGCAACTTGACTCCGTACTGTCAATAAACATGGTTTTTTAACCGGACGAAAAAAAAAGGAGGAGGTTCTCAAGTCGACCCGTATTTTTTTTTTTTTTATGTATGACCACGCATAACTTTTTACAGAGTAGTCCGATTTTGATGATTCTTTTTTTAATGGAAAGAGTATACCCCAAAGTTGGTCCCATTTAAAATTGAAAAACGAAATCCACCCCTGAGGGTAGAAAAATAGGGGTTAAATGATTTTTCACCTACAGAATGTTTCCTTGTGAACCGATTCTGTTGAAACTGAACATATACGTAGTTCTAATGATGCTTCAACAAAAAAGAGACCTGAAGATCATCTGATGACGGAGACGGAAGACAGTCGAGAGGGCTCCTCGACAGCTTACAGCAGTTAGATCGTGTTTGGGCTTATTTCATTCATCTTGATGAGAACTTTAAGCCTAGCTGGAGTATGACTGTCATAGAGGGTGTGATGGTGGGTACGGAAGGCAGTCGAGGGAAGTTCTAAATATTAGCAGTGAGAGCATACTCAAAACATTCAAAAGATTATAAATTAATAAAGGTAATATTTATTACAGCTATAAACAGCAAATCCTTAACTTCTGGCATATTCCCTATAAAATGGAAAGTGGCAAAGATGGTGACTATACATAAATGGGATAATAATTTCAACATAAAAACTATAGGCCCAACTCAATTTTGAGAGGGAAGCCGATAGTAGGATTCAGCTGGGATGGGCAGCATTTGGTAAACTTCATCAGTTCTTCTCGTCGTCTATACCGCAGTGCCTAAAGACGACAGTCTTCAACGCGTGTGTCCTACTGGTAACGACTTACGGAGTAGAAACGTCGACACTCACGGTGAGACTGGTCCATAAGTTTAAAGTCACTCAGCGAGCTATGGAGAGAGTTATGCTTGGAGTCTCTCTGAAGGATAAAATCCAAAACGACGTTATCCACCAGACAACCAAGGTAATCGACATAGCTCAAAGACTAAGCAAGTTGAAGCTGCAATGGGCTGGTCACATCTCTCGTAGAAGTTCAAGAGTGGAGAACGCGTTTAGGCAAACGTAGTGTGGGGCGCCCGGCGGCCAGGTGGACTGACGACTTGCGAAATGCGGCTGGCAGAAACTGGATGACGAGAGCCAAGGATCGGGCTCAATGGCGTTCACTAGGAGAGGCTTACGTCCAGTGGTGGACGAATATAGGCTGATGATGATGATGATGAATGGTGCAAAAATAAAGAAATGTATTTGAACTCAATGAAGTGTTACTACGTTAAATATACAGGAACAAATAATCTTATAATTAAAGGCAAAGTAATAATAATATTAAAACAGACTATACACATAGACACATTCAGGTAGCAAAAGTCATCCATCAAAAACTAGCACTCAAATATAAACTCATACAAGATATGAACACTCCTTATTACAAGTACGTACCACAAACAGTTACACAAAATATCACTCTAAGACTAAGTACCAAAGTAAAATATGTTAACTTCAAATAAAATAAACTCTCTCTATACCGAGGTGCCTAAAGAACAACGCCTTAAGTTCCAAAATAATTATCATTACTCATCAGAATAATTGTACGTGTTGTATTTATATTCTTATTGCCTACCAAAATTGATAAATGCTCACCAAATCTAACCATAGAAGGTCGACATCAGGGACACCCCGAGGTTCGGTTGGTTAGGTTCCTTTAAACCCTTTAGACAGAAAAAGGAGCCCCGCGAAGCGAGGCTCCGTCGACCTGCTTATTAACCCTAACCCACGCCGACCGACGTCAGGGGCACCCCGAGGTTTGGTTGGTTACAGAAATAGGAGCCACGCTAAGCGGGGCTCCGTCGACCTATCTTGGCAGGTAGTAAGAAATTAAAAGACGTTTATAAATCTTTATGGCATAGAACAAAAAGGAAAATAGGTTCATTTCTACAATACTTTATGAAACACAATTTGGTGAGCATTTATCCATTCTGGCAGGTATTTCGAATTTGTTGGTAGTAAAATAGGCACTTTTCTGGTAGGCGTTTAAACACAAGCCCCAAAAAAGCGTCGAAGATGCTGGGTTTTTGTCATAAGACAGTGTACTTTACACTTTGTAGTTGATATGTAGCAGAATACTGTAATATGATGTGGCGGCCGCACTATGCTACGAATACTTTGCGTCTAGAACACGTTCAAAAACGCTTTCATTGGTATCTAGCTGTTTCTGTTGGCATAGCTAAAAAGACATCTTCTTATAAAAACAGCTTGAATTTCTTCAACACTTTAGAAGAACGAAGATGTTTAAAGGACGCATTGTTTGTATGTAAATTTCTTAAAGGAATTATCGACTAACCTCCACTGCTCGCACTCAATATCTTGCGTGCTCCGTCCGTCATGAATTCCGCGTAGACCTGTTACTACTCTTTGTCCTCCACAGAGAAAATCGGTATAGCATATAACTGTCTATATGCTAGGTTTTGCAAGGTTTTACTATGTAATAGCGATCTAATCGATTTACACTTTGAATCCCTAAGCTGAAATCTAAACTTCTTGACTGTTTGTCTGATTTGATAAGAAACCTTTATGATGTCTTTTGAATCTAGCATATTTTTCCCCGGTATTAAGATTGCTTGAAAAGTTGTCATGTACCTAAGTTGTCAATTAACATAATTTAATTTGGGTAATGTGTTGTTTACCTTAAAGTACCTAATTAATCCACTGTACTAAGTTTTTTTTTTTTTTTTAAGATATCTGTAGTGTAAGCCATTGTTGGTAGTCCTAAATAAATAAATAAGTTAATTTATTTGAAACGGAAACTGAAAAGCGAAAAATAAAAAACTTTTTTACAAAAAATTAAACCGACGAAAAAAGAAACTGAAAAGCAAAAAATAAATCTTTCAGTCTAACTAAGCCGGCGCCAAACATACAAGGCGCCATGAAAACTTATGGCAGCTTGATTGATCGTCGTTAATCGATCTGCGGTGATTGTTTGGCGCCGACTCAAAATTTGGAATTTACATTAATTTAAGAGCTTAGTTAGACTGAAAGATTAATTTTTTGCTTTTCAGTTTCTTTTTTCGTCGGTTTAATTTTTTGTAAAAAAGTTTTTTATATGTGAATGTCTCGCAGTGTGGCCATAAACATCATATTGCGGTGTGACGATGAAATCGGCCACCCAAAGTAAAATATGCTTAACACACCACTGATTGATTCACAACTGATTGAACCGAATAATTATGCTCATATTGCATCAGGCTTATTAATGAGATTAATATAGGAAGATAGTAGTAAAAAATGTTGGTAGGACTCATCTGAAAGCACTCTAATCTTTGTACCTGCTTATTCACGATACATTTACGACGAACTGAAAGTTAATAGAAAATATATTGATAAGCCTTTACTTAAGCCCATACGTACTGAATATTGAAGTAACTTCGAAACACTATCAGTAACGTCAACAATGAACCAACTTCGTCTATAAAGGCAACCGACTTTTTATGAATATATTCAATTTGATGCACGACTAAACTTCGATCTTAGTGATGAGACCCTAATATCGATAAAATATTATTGCTGAGTGCGGCGGACGGCGAACTATAAATTGAGCTCTAGAAAATATAATTTTAGCTTGATGGGAGATTGAATAAATGCGGTGGTTCTGTGAAAGGAATTTATTCCGAGTTTGGCAGAGGCGAATGCTTGGCGCTTTCATGGAAAAATGCTGGTTTTGTATTCACAAGTTATTAAATTCTTCATAGCCGTTCATTTAGTGGCTCCAGTGATTTGTAATTGTTGTTCAAGATTTTATTTCTTGAACTTTTCGGAACCTTGAATTTCTAATGATTTTCTCCACACTGTTTTCGCATTCAACTTGCCCAGTACTTGATAACTACGTTAATTATCCTATCTTTAAATAATATGTATTTTATCATAATAAAGATTACAGAAATCACTGCTCCAATTAATGAAAAAGTGGATAAAAAGCAATAGTAAAATATAAAGATTACATATACATGAAACTATAACCGTATGCTGAAGCGGACAATTGCTTTGCATATCATTTGCATGCCTGCTGCAAATTAAGACATAATTTTCTTTTTCATCTCACTTTAATTGGATCTAACGTCACAATGCAACGTATATTACTGTCAGGGCCATTTACAATCTACGTCGTTGCGAATCTCTTAGGGAACTATTTAAAAAGATTAATATTATGACGGTACCTTGCCAATTCATTTATGAAAATATTATGTATGTATGTAAGAAAAAATCTACATCTTTTTAATAAAATAAGTGATAGACATAGTTTTAATACTAGAAATCAAGATAAAATAGATCAACCGTTTTTTAGATTACCTAAAGTACATACATCTTTTATGGGGTACTGTGTTAAATGTTACAACAAACCTTGTGATATATAGCAATTAAATGAAAGAAAATTTAAATCTCATATTAAAAGTACACTTTGTAAACAAGCATATTACAAATTAGAGGATTATATCCTAGATAAGAATGCTTGGAATTATGCTGGTCCTGCTCGATAGGACAATCTAGAGTCTAGACAAAATCAAATTGGTTGCTAATTTAATTGTATAATTTATAATTTTTATGACATTGATTTTTACATTATGTAACTACTTTAACTGACACACTAAATTATTACTTGTGAAATTTTGGAAAAATCATTTACTTTATATTCTGCAGGTTGTTGTCAAACAACACACTAAGACTCCATATAGTGACAAGCACAAAAATAAACGAACCATACCTGACGTCAGTTTGCCTGTGCGATGCCACACAGCGTCTGCTAGACGACAGCGTGCCCACCAGGCCACCTACTTATGTAATAAGTTAAATGCGATGCTAAATATAAATCCAGTAACAATCCATGACACAAGACAAACAATGAAAACTTGGTTGCTTTCAACGGTGGAGTTTCTTGCCCATTCTTCTCCATACGAAACTACCTTTTGGAAGGGGCAACTAGAATCAATTCAATTTTTTTGTAAATTTTGAAGTTCAAAAGTGCCTTTTATGTGCCTATTTGAAATAAATGATTTGACTTTGACTTTGACTTTACACGTACTGATCTGCAGTTGGAAAGTTAAGTTCTGCATCCGTAGATGTTATTTTTGTATTTGGTCGCAATTGGCGTATGCGGCATACGTGTTCAATGTTTTAAATAACCAAGGGACAAGTCTACCAATTTACAAACATTCCAATGGTCTCTACATTGTGAGTTTTTGATAAAATAAATATGTCATACAAAATCTAACAAAAAATTACAATCGCGAGACCGTTGCAACGTTTGTAAATCAGTAGACTTAAGCCCCTGGTTATGGCAAAGATCGCACGGCTGTTGTAGTCATGATATCAAAATTTTGACATTACAATCGTAGTACAGTTACTTATCTACTTGTGAAAGAGCTCGTCCAAGAAAATACCGTCATTCATAATATTTTTGAAAAGTTATTAACACCTCGGCGAGCCCATAGCACTAGTTACCAATGTCATAAGGTGTTCCTTGAAATGTTTGCCAACCATTTAAACATTCTCCAAAACTAATTTGCGTAATTATGAACAATACACATTAAATAAAACATAAAAAAAAAACAATAAAATATTCCAGCACTAGACCTGCTTAAATTTTCTTGAATATATGTATAACATAACTAGATTTTGCCCGCAGCTTCGTCGGAAATTATCCCACGGGAACGTACTGCCGGGATAAAAGTATATAGTAAAGTATATTATAGACTATCTGTGTTCCAAATTCCATCCAAATCCATTCAGTAGTTTTTGCGTAAAAAAGTAACAAACATCCATCCACCCATCCATCCATCCATCTATCTATCTATCTATCTATCTATCTATCTATCTATCTATCTATCTATCTATCCATCCATCCATCCACCCATCCATCCATCCATCCATCCATCCATCCATCCATCCATCCATCCATCCATCCATCCATCCATCCATCCATCCATCCATCCATCCATCCATCCATCCATCCATCCATCCATCCACCCATACATCCATCCATCTATCTATCCATCCATCCATCCATCTATCCATCCATCCATCCATCCATCCATCCATCCATCCATCCATCCATCCATCCATCCATCCATCCATCCATCCATCCATCCATCCATCCATCCATTCACCCATCCATCTATCCATCTATCTATCCATCCATCCATCCGTCCACCCATCCATCCATCCATCTATCCATCCATCCATCCATCCATCCATCCATCCATCCATCTATTTATCCATCCATCTATCCATCCATCCATCCATCCTCACAAACTTTTACATTTATAATATTAGTAGGATATCACGCCTGTATTCCCCGAAGAGTAAGGCAGAGATCGTATGTATAAGTCCCATGTAATATGGTGCAAGCCTATTGCCATCAACTGGGCACAGATCCAAACTCCGGGCTACTACTGAGAAATTCCACTTGGAAATTCCCAATTAATACCAATAACCTACCATTAGCTGTAACTGTTTACTTCAAAACAGCTTATTATCCTTATTAAAATGATGTTTAATATTAACGTTTAGTTCAAAACCTCAACAAAACCAGATAAAAAAAAAGCTGTTATAATGACCTATTTATCACGTAAATAACTGGCATTCTTTACAAAAAAAATACAAATATGTGGCTCACTATTTATTAAGGTTTTTTTTTATTTCTGTCTTATTGAAAAAAGTGGATATGTAGTGGTTTTGCTCCGAACCTCCTCTTATATCGATATCGAAAAGTGGCCAAAGGACATCACTAGACGCGTCGTAATTTTCATCTTTTAAGATGTGCACTGGGTGCCACGCGTAATGGTATTGTTCTTCTTACGATATTTTTCTTTTTACTAGGAAATAAATACTTTACGACGTTTTACGTAATATGAGCTGTAAACTGTTGGAAGAAACAACTGGTATTACTCTGTTACAAGTGAGAGATAAAACGAAATTGCTGATTGCAATGGTTTTAAGAAGATGGGCAAAAACTAAAAGGATTGTTCATTAAGGGAGATGCGCTAAGGTAGCCCGCAAAATTCAAATTAATTTACGTTTTTTGCAATATGCAGGTCAATGAGCGTGGTCAGTCTGTTGAGCGGACAATTGAAATAGCTTGTATAGAATTGGAGCAGTTCATTATATTAAGCGTGTACAGACCACCTTCAGGATTGTATGATTGTTTTGAAAAGGTTATGGATGAAGTGTTGCACAAAATTTGTAATTCAAACAAGTCTATCGTAATTTGTGGTGATTTTAATGTTAAAGTATGTTAAAGTACTAAAATTATAAGTTTGTTTCAGTCATACAATCTTGCTAACCAATTTTTGGAGCCCACTAGAATAACTCCCACTAGTGGCACATGCCTAAATAACATTTACACAGATTTTATACCAACCCCTAAAGAAATTATTAATTTAATAGACTCAGATCATTGCGGACAATTGATCACTATTCCTAACATAAACAAAAAAGTTACTAAAAATGATATCACTGTTAACCCAAAAACTAGTAATTGCTTGGAAACATTTAAAACTAAACTTTTAAGTAAATTATTATTTTTGTCGACTAATGATGACCCTAATGAACAATATAATGTTTTTTTTAATATGTATCGCACACAATTTGATACGGCCAATGCCTGCCGGGGTCGCGGATTGTTCGAAAGAGTTACCGTGACGTGGCCCTGGTGCACAGGCAACTGAAGGAACACGGGTGGGTTTTAGTCAGCAAGAGTCTGACACGCCCGCCCGCTCCGCCCAAAGCCGGAGAGATAATTTGATGATTTCCCATCATAAAAGAAAAAAGGGTGGCTTGTTATTTGACGTAGTACTTCCAGGAATAGCAATGATGGCCATTCGATAGGAGAGTTTAGACAAAAAGTGATATTTAGTGACGAATTCTGGGAAATCTTCAATAATACATAAAAATTGAGTTTTCTCGAATCCCATGAATTTTCGCCTACGCTATATGGGGTAATTAACTGTTGCAAATGGGTCATACTATCACGTCCTGGAAGGAATACGTCAAATGACAAGTCACCCTGTAGATAGAAGATAATTTCCTTCACAGCGTACCTTTGTGCATTCCGTAAGAGCTGAAAAGTATTTTAGAATAAATAATTTCAGAGTAATCTGACGCACAACCCTAAATATCTATGGATGTATGTTAACAGAAGTTACATCCATAAAAGTATTTCCAAAGCTAAGATTAATAAAACAATTAGACGACTTATAGAAAACTTTAGAGAAATTTTGACTTATTCGAAAAGTTTTCAACAAATTTTCCCTAATTCAGATTGAAGTGATTGAAGCTTTCGTCGACAATTATTATAAAAATTCAAAGAAAATTTACATGTGCCGTCTGAAAACGAGAGTTTATAATGAAAGAAAAATGTTTTACTTGACTAGATTTTGTCATGGTTCTTGATTGTACTTAGAGTTTTAGGTTTTAATTTTCTTTAAGTAATTCATCCTAAATCATTGTGATAGTATCGTTAGCCTTGTAACACCCTGCCACCCCCCCCCCCCCCCTGCCCGCTGCACCTCACCCCTGCTGCTGCCTGCTGTTGGCCTGTACAGAAAGCCAGGATTTAGATATAACTAACAAGCCTTGGGGTTTCAATGGTCTTCGCCAAGTATTGGTAAACAATCGTCATCGGGAAATGAAATACTGTCTTTTAAGATCAATGGAATCTAATTGTTGTTGTAATTGTTGTTGTTGGTGTATTGTTGTAATTGTTGTTGTTGTTGTAATTGTTGTTGTTGTTGTTTCTATTAATTATTGCATACAATAAGAATTATGTATTAAATTAAGGAAGAAGAAACTGACTCCTGAAATACAGGTATTATATACCTAGCTCTGGAGTCAGGGCTTCAAAATAATTGTAATTTTGTTATTCAAATAAATTATTATTATTATTTCCTTTATTTAATTATTTACATATAAATTACATTTTTAAATATTAGAATATAAAAAACATAAAAATATTTAAAAATATAAAAATAGTAGCCCACCGGTATCGGGAACAGGGTCCAAGCTACCGGCGGTCAGGGCTCCAGAGAGAGGAACCTCCTAACAATGCGAGCCGTGTCCAGAAGTACCGCTTTCTGAATCAAGCCCTTGATCCAGCTGCCCAACGAGAGCCTCCTCAGGTGTTGGTCGAGGCTCTTGGCTATTAAGCCATTGGCTGTCACGACTATCGGCACAATGATCGCTGAGTCCCCATCCCACATGTCGACAACCTCGCGAGCCAAGTCTAGATACTTGATTTGTTTATCTTTCTCGGCTTTCACGAGGTTCCCGTCATGCGGGACCGTTATGTCAACAATCATTGCGCGCCGCTCTAATCGATCCACCACCACTATATCAGGCTTATTGGCAACAATAGTCCTGTCAGTGATGATGGATCGATCCCAGTACAATGTGATATGTCCATTTTCGAGAACTGGGTCGGGCACATACCTGTAGTACGGCACTTCCGATTCTACAAGGCTGTATTTCAGAGCAAGTTGCTGATGGATAATCCTGGCTACAAAGTTGTGTCTATGCAAGTACTCTTCGTTAGCTAGACGAGAACATCCGGAGATAATATGTCTGATGGACTCACCCGGACGATGGCATGCCCGACACACGTCAACCGTCCCGTCCTTCATAATATGTCTCCGGTAGTTATTATTATTATTATTTCCTTTATTTCATTATTTACATATAAATTACATTTTTAAATATTAGAATATAAAAAACATAAAAATATTTAAAAATATAAAAATAGTAGCCCACCGGTATCGGGAACAGGGTCCAAGCTACCGGCGGTCAGGGCTCCAGAGAGAGGAACCTCCTAACAATGCGAGCCGTGTCCAGAAGTACCGCTTTCTGAATCAAGCCCTTGATCCAACTGCCCAACGAGAGCCTCCTCAGGTGTTGGTCGAGGCTCTTGGCTATTAAGCCATTGGCTGTCACGACTATCGGCACAATGATCGCTGAGTCCACATCCCACATGTCGACAACCTCGCGAGCCAAGTCTAGATACTTGATTTGTTTATCTTTCTCGGCTTTCACGAGGTTCCCGTCATGCGGGACCGTTATGTCAACAATCATTGCGCGCCGCTCTAATCGATCCACCATCACTATATCAGGCTTATTGGCAACAATAGTCCTGTCAGTGATGATGGATCGATCCCAGTACAATGTGATATGTCCATTTTCGAGAACTGGGTCGGGCACATACCTGTAGTACGGCACTTCCGATTCTACAAGGCTGTATTTCAGAGCAAGTTGCTGATGGATAATCCTGGCTACAAGGTTGTGTCTATGCAAGTACTCTTCGTTAGCTAGACGAGAACAACCAGAGATAATATGTCTGATTGATTCACCCGGACGGTGGCATGCCCGACAGATGTCAACCGTGCCGTCTTTCACAATAAATCTCCGGTAATTGTTTGTCATCATAACTTCGTCCATAATTGCACAGACAAAACCTTCGGTTTCTCCAAAGAGGTCACCGAAACGCAGCCAGGCTACGGACGCTAGTTGGTCTACATCGGGCCCATGTAGGGCCCGGAAAAAGCGTCCGTGAAGCTCCTTACTCTGCCATACTTCCATGCGATCATTAGTGTCAAGCACTACTGGCTTGCGCCAGTTCTCTTTAGCTAAGGAGAGCGGGGTGAGGCCCTTGTCCACTGTGACCACATCTCGATGCATCCCCACGTCGGCTTCTAAGAAATATTCCCTGAGACTGCATATCTCGCGATTGTGGAGGGTCTTAGCATTTAAAAAGCCTCGACCTTCACACTTTCGCGGGATATACAGCCTCATTACCGATGATCGTGGGTGATGCATTCGATTTGCAGTCAGCAGTGTACGGACCTTCCTATCCAGGGCGTCGAGTTCGGTCTGAGTCCATTTGAGTATGCCGAAAGAGTACATCAAAACCGGCATGACCCAACCGTTAAAGGCGCGCACCTTGTTTCCACCTGATAAAAGACTATTAAATACTTTTTTCAGGCGGCCAAAGAAGCGATCCTTTAACGACTGCTTCATGTCAGTACCATTGATGCCCAACGCTTCCGACATACCCAAATACTTATAGGTTTCGGATGCGGAGAGGGCTCTAAGGTTTATGGAATCCGATAGTTGGGTTCCGACGGATTCCACAATCTCCCCTCGCTTTACATGCATGACCGCACATTTGTCCACACCAAATTCCATCCTGATGGCGCTACTGAAAGTTTCAGTTACTTTCAGTAGATCCATCAGTTGCGAATTGTTGGGTGCAAAAAGTTTTAGGTCATCCATGTAGAGGAGGTGAGATATTATTATTGTAATTAATATAAATAAAATAATATTCTTCACATGCATACGAATAAAATACCTACATTAAATAATACAACAAAGCTCCCCTAAGTACGAACAGCGTTCATCCAGAAAATAAAGAAAAAAAGAAAAAAGTTAATAAATAACAAAACCACATCATATCCCAAATATAATATAACAGCACTAAAAAAAGCCGAGCACACAAAGCAAAAGTGTTGCAACAAAACCATAACGGGCGTAATCAAAATCACTGTGCGAACTTATTTGGTCCAGTGTACGTGACGCGGGTCGCGAAATTTCGTCATTCAGAACGTCCATTACGGACCAATCGATTGGTCGATCCGGGTCAAATATGTCACCCATGTACACGAACGATCATAAAAATGGACGATATTATTTCATGATACAGAAAACATGGGGTTATTGAATCTTTATGCTGTTTTATGAATTGACTGGGGTTTTGTAGTGTCGTGATATTGGTTTTCGATCCTCTACTAATAAGCAAAATTGTTTTTGATGACGCTCATTTTAGTACCTGAGTATTTTTTTTTACTACAGTAATATAGGGTATTTTCTAACAACCACTAGAGCGCTTGTAATGCTTGTGGGGCAGATAAAAATCATAATCATGCAGTAAATAGAAGTTCATCGCGGAGTGTAAAAGTATCTAATGAAAATGAAAACCAATGCATCAGAAAACGCACCTTTACGTGGTACCAATTTGTAGTACCATTTACAAACTGACTGCCTTGATTAAATTATTTAAACCCGAAATTCTAATATTAAATCACCATAAAAATGTTTTTAATTTTACAATTTTGAGGTAAATTTTATAACCCCAGTTTTTCAGTAACAATTTAATCATGTTATTCAAACATTGTTGGAAAAGTGGTGAGATATAAAGTTGAAACCTTCTCAATACGGATGCACGTGCATTGATGTAGATTACTAGATTAGTAATAACCGCGCCAGGCATTGCCAATAGACATATGGCCCCAGCCATATGCGTAGCTAACGTCAGTTCAGTGCTCTGTGTGACGCCAACCGAAATAAACCGAGTGACAAATGTGTAAATGCGTAGTGAAAAAGTGCGATTCAAGATCACAAAAACATAATAAATTAACCGGAATTACTTTCCACACGTAGGTACGTTTATTGTTTCTCTGTTTATATCAAGGTAAAAACGCATTAAATAAATAAAATGTAGAATTTTGTAATTTAGTTTCAGTGTTACCACTAAAAACTAAGTGTTTTCAAACTTACAAAAAAGAGTCTAAAAGGCATAAAAAACTTATGTATACAAAACTAATGTTACATAGCGGAGTATGATTACATTAATAATAAATAAAAATATTCAAAAATAAAATGTTTCAAAAATACATCATACAAATATTTAAAAAAATGTTTAAATAAAATGTTTGTTATGGCTTAAAATAGTTGGGTAAAATTTCGCATGGGTAGGCAACCCCATCCCGCTATTGCATGTTTATATTGCGGTCTTTGTCTAATCTAATCGATGGTATTATTCTTGCGACGTGTGTACCTAAGTGAGACAGGTATATGTTTACTTCTAAATGTTTAGTGGTTTCAAAGCTACGTCGTGGCGTTCAAATTGTGGTTACACTTTTTTTGACACATTTTAATGAGGTTTGCTTCTCTAGTTATATAACTGAATGTGCACGTGTAACTAATTCCCTATACGCCTTGCACTTTGATGGGAGTCTTAAATATTTCGGAGTTAATAGCTAACAGTCAGGGTTAATCAAATAATTCATCGTGCGCCACCATGAATTAGAGGTAAACCAAGGGTTAAATTTTTAAATATTTAAACCACCGATGTGGGAGAGTTAAGTCGCGAATCTCTGGGTCAGTGTCAAAATAAATTGACGTTATGAAGTACCGCTGATCACATATTTAATATTGTTCGCCTGTATAGTAAGTGAATATTCGGTACTATATCAGTAGGCAATAATTATATTCATCAATTCATATAAAAATAAATACAAATTATAAAAAACTTAGCTAAAACATATTTTTAACTTAACTGACGTTTTCGTCAATCAATTAACTAAATCTCCATGGAAACCGCATACAACACGATTAAAATGAAATGTCATGTTATAAAATTCCATGACAAGAAAGTATTACGTATCGTAATGTAGTGGGTAGACCGCATACAATTTCCGGACATTGTTCATTCATTCGTTTTTAGTTGGATTACATATCAGGGCACAGGCATTGCAATTCTATTTTATGTTTCGTCGATTGAACTGCAATGTTCCGAACTCAAAAATCAGGTTATCTACCCCGGTGTTATTTTTTAGTGGCGCAACGCGTTGTAAGAGTTAAAATGTTAATTACTTAACTTCGATTTACAAACCTTGACGTTTATTCATTTAACCTGACAAAACGTGCAAGTGGGACCTTAGTGAGTGATTGCGTGAGAATTTAACCTAAACAGGGTCTGTGTACACTTTCATCATATACTTTTGGAACAGACAGTAAGTAGGTTTGATTGCATACCACTTCGTTCGATTAGAAAAGCCCTTTATTTGTTCCAGAACGTTTCTTTTATTTTAATCTGGTTGGTGAGATATTATTTCCAAATTTAGGAGAAATTGAAAGTCTGGATATAATGAAACCAATAAGTCTATTTTTTCACAAATTTAAATTAACGAAGAGACAAAATTGACTAACCTAAACTGACAAAAGAACGTTCTGAAAGTTGTCGATGTCGCAAATAGCTGTCAAGTATTTCGCTGTTTTAATTAATTTATCAATATTACTAAATGAAATCATGAAATATCGCTCTCAATTGCACAAAAATATTGCTTATGAATTGCAATAATAAATTGTATATTTAATTTTGGAAGCTTTTCAAAAGCTTTTGTGGAAACCTCAAACTGTTATAGTGTTCTCTAATTCAGTTTTAAATCATCTCGAATACCAAAGATTTCAATATTTGCCGTTTACAGAATACTATTACCCGTATACCTTTATATTCCTTTTGATCTGCAACATTTGAATTGGCAGCCCAATATCATCGGTATGGCACAGGCCATGTAAGTCAATATGATCGAATGATTCGGGCAACGGAACGGTAAAAGATAACCACAATCAAGAATCTCTGAGTGATTTCGATTCGATGGATTTCGGTCACATTCTGATTTGGTGGAGAGATTGATGGAGAGATTTTTTATTTTTATTTTATTCCAAAGTTTAAAGTTCTTCTGTAAGTCTCGTATCGACACAAAGTAACAATAATACCAACCAATTATTGTCCCACTGCATAGCAAAGGCATGAGCATTGATCACCACACTTGCTCAAGGCGGATTGGTGATTTCAAACAGAGGTACTAATTCATAAGTGCTCGAGGGAGGACAGGCTCGTGGCTTAATAATGACAGCCGCACGGGTCGATCGATGGTCCAGCCACTATTGCCACGGTCGGTTTGTGGATGGGTGACCATCCATTACATATCGAGACCCCTCCGTGCCTCAGAAAGCACGTAAAGCCGTTGATCTCGGCTGTCATTCGTGGATCTTTGACAGTCGTTACGAGTCTTCAGAAGCCCGAAAATCTGACAACCAGTCTTACCAAGGGGTATCGTATTACCCAGTTATTGGGTTGTGGAGGTCAAATATGCAGTCGCTCCATATAAAATATTGATATTTAGCTTTATCCGGTTAGCCTGGAAGCCGACCCCAACTTAGATGGGAAAAGTCTAGGCAGATGATGAGGTACTAATCCAGGTCAAGAATATGTTTCTCGGATATTCTGGTGAAAGTATTAGCTTGTCAGCAAGGTTCTAGTGGAGCTTACTGATCAGGGCGTCCCAGACGTAGAATTTCACTGAATAAAGCCACTCATCGAGGTCATATTAATGCACTCTGTGACAAATGATTTTTGCCAAGCGTTGCCATGTTGAAGCGTAGCAATGATGATACATATTATTTTCTTATCTGTATGACGGGTGCACAGTATGGCAGAACAGAAGAACCTTAACTCAAAGCATTTATTTCAATTAAACCATTTACAGGCACTTTTGAATTGTCAAAGAGTCGGTCAGTTAGTCAGAAAGTCGACGCTAGCTGCCCATTCCTAAAAGTAGATCTCTATGGAGAAGAACGAACACTCCAAGGACACTCTTTTTGAATCAAGATATTACAAAATCCTGGGTACGTTATTATTTTAGCTCTATAATTAGTGAGACTGTAGAATTAAAAATATTAAATTAAAAATAAGCCGTGGCAGTTGAGAGATGACCAGTCTCAACCGACTGCACCCATTCACGAACATGACGCCTGGATCAGCACCATCCAACTCAACCATTTTGAAGGGAACCGAATGATTCAACACACGCGCAAATATCAGTGAGACTGTAGCAGTATCTACATCGCCACATGCAAGCTACACGTCACACTGACGTCACGCAAAATCCTGCACCGCGCAAGCAGCGTTTACCGCGCAACTAGCATATATACAACGTCCCGACATCAAGCGTTGGGCAGTTGCCCACCAGACACAACACCAGTCTGCTCGGAGGATTCTCCTTTTTCCATAGAGTATGAGTGAGCTTTACACCCTGTTCCTCATACCTCTATAAGACATTTAAGTGAGCATCACATACTCTCAACTGCCATGCTTTCAAGTCAAAAACCATAATAATGACATAATAAACGGTTCCATGGTTCATATTTACAAAATTGAAAGGAAGCCTATACCAAGCAGTGGGTGATTCCAAGCTGATATGATGATGATTATTTTCTCCGAATCTCACATAACTAAGGTTTTTCATTATTTTAGCGTCGCTTGTAGGAATGCTAAGTTCACAATTACAACAAAACAATCAACGTTGATTAAAGTGAGGTTCATCTCTAAGTTTTTGTTCAAACTATTTTAACTTTCAACTAAGGATGGAATTTCTACAACACGGATCGCAAGCTCAATCTTCATACTCCTGTGTATTTAAGTGTTCAATAATTGTTTTTTTGATTAACCTTTTCTATAATTACAAACTTTTTATCTTAAATAGTTTCTTAAAAATTGCATACTTTGCGAAAACCTTCAACCCTTAATAGTTCTGCAAGTTAAGCAAGAATTAAACTTAATCGTAGTATTTAAATGCCCGCTGCTCTTTGCTAAGTGTCAAACTACCAGCAAAAACTTCGCTGCAAGCCATTATAGGAGCAAATGAATTACTATTAAATAACGCTCCTAAATTAACAAAGTCTGTTTTTCAAGGACAAAATTCTAAAGTTTGTCGTTAAATTAAAAACCATTCGATATTGGGATTATCAGGAGCTCCTTTGTATTCCTACGCATACATCGACCCGTCAATTTGCAACAGGCGAAGTTCAAAGATAAGCTTGAGCCTTTAGGCTATTGCTGGTTTTATAACAGAAGCTCTTACTAAGAAAACCAGGAATTTTCCTAGCTTCGCAAACTTGAACACATTTTGTTGATTTTTTCCAGAAACAGACAATGTGTCGATCTTATTGGTGCGTTGTTTTAGCAACCCTCACACAGTTTCCTCGCACGTAACTGGGGCCTAACTTATTATCATTTGCAGGGCAGTTTAAGGGGAATCCTGCAATATAGCCCGCGTAAATTATTATTTAATTATAATCATTTAAAATATCAATACAGCTCTAGAAATTATATTTGCTGCAAATTACAAAATAGTCTTATTCGACCGCGAATCAGTAAACGTGAGGTCGTCCTCAGGCTAGGTGGAGCGACGATCTTCGCAGGGTGGCTGGTAGCAGCTGGATGAGCGTTGCCGAGTATCGAGCTGAATGGCGTGTAATTGGAGAGGCCTATGTCCAACAGTGGACTGCTGTAGGTTGATGATGATGAGCTTTATTTCCATTATATATAATTTTACGAGCTATATTTAAATGGGAACTATATTTTCTATCACCAAAATTTATATTTGTCATCAAGTTGTATCACCTAATAAATACATCTATCGCCACGAAATATTTTCGTTCTCAGATAAACAAAAATTGTTCCCAGGTATTTGGTACAACTTGGGGCACCCCGACTCGGACAGGTTAGGTTAGAAGGGGACGGCGGGGTCTGAAAGACCCCGCCGTCCCCTTCGTGGTTATTTTTTTTTAAACCGCCCAGAAGTAGGAGTCCCGCGAAGCGGGACTCCGTCGGCTACGCCTCATTATTGTTGAAATACTTATTAGGACACACCTATTATAATACATACAAAAACATTTATTTGGTACTAGACCTTATATCTCAGGATTTTAGGTGATTTATTGTGGAACTGATTTTGCATTGTTTGGTGACTACATTTTGGTGACAGATCTACTATTTTGAGGACAAACCCTATTATTTAAGAAACACAAAACTAATTAAATTGGTGATAGCTTAAATGATACCCTATTTAAATTATTATAATTAAGTAATCGTGTTATCAAAATCGCCGCGTATTGAATTTTGTTAAACAAACAAGGTAAAACAGAGCTGCAATTTACAAAAAAAAAAAACACTGAATTTCGCAATACATTGACGGATCCCCCTGAACAGGGTGAGTCAAGGTGACATGACAGTTAACAGTTGCACCGCTCATGATTTATAATCACTTGACACTTAATGTTTTGTCTAAAATTTACCTGCTTTTAGAATGTACTAGCTGCGCCCCGCGGTTTCACCCGCTTAAATTTCGATTCCGTGGGAATATCGGAATAAAAAGTAAAAGCTATAGGTAACAGCTATGTACCTATCAAGTTTCATCGCAATCGGTTCATAAGTTTTCGCGTGAAGAAGTACCAAACATATTATGTACATAGATAGCAACACAAACTTTCACAATTATATGAAGGAAACAAAAATGGAAAATATAACTAAATAAAATATAACTTGTCCGTAGTCGGGTAAAAAAGAAGGAAAATAAGAATGAAATGTAAATACCTGTAAAGAATCATTGCAAAGCTTCTCTGTAAACTATATTTGATGTGCTATTCGTATGAAGCAAAATAAATATTGATTTTCCGGAGATCCCACGCGAGACAGGCTAACGTATGGAGAAGAGAAGGGAGAAGCACTCTTTTCTTAAGTCGATGCCGACCAGTGAAAATGTTTGTCCCTGGGACTTATTAATTGTTAGTACAAATGATAATTTAACCGGGAACTGAAGCCTTTTAAATGATAAAAGCAAATCCGTCGTTATCATTGGAATACGCGGAATGTGTGTGAGCTGTCCGGCTGCGGGCCCGGTGATGATAGTGCCTACAATGACATTGTCTCTGGGAAATCATCAAATAAGTTCTCCGTTTACTGACTTTTACTGACTAAAACCCACCCGTGTTCCTTCAGTTGCCTATGCCAGGGGCCTCGGTAACTATTTCAAAGAATTCGCGACCTTGGCAGGCATTGGCCCTAGCGGATACCGTCAATTAGTGCTGACATATCTTTGAGGCGCGCGTGGAATACTACAGTGTCCTCGATGCACACTCTGTCGATGGACTCCTGGTACTTTTTGTAAAATAATATCATGAAAATTGAATACATGAAACAATCTTATTTCTTGCAGAATTTTGCTGAAGGATAGTCAGATAGTAGCCATCTTCTCCTATTATAAACATTAAAGGATGTTGTAATGAATCATAGGCGCGGTGCAATTCAGATACCCTTTTTAGTTGGCCGTCTCTGCCATGCAGCACAATATCCCTGGGACCTGTTTCTTCGTCAACTAAGAGAACAGCCGCCTCGTTTGGAGTATTGTATCTGCCTGGGTGTTCGGTCTGAGTGAATAATTATTAATTTTAAATTCTCCGAAGAATTGCGTTTACTATTTTTAAAACTTTATATGTATGCGTTGCGGCTATTCAAAGTTGTTTTGTAATTCGTTAATTAAACCAATTTTTAGCGTTGGGGACATGTTTGGTCGCAAGGCCTGATGGCTGTAAAAGGCTACCTATGATATGATATACTTGTCATTCTACTTTAAATGTGGGCATAAAATTTCCTTCTCCGATTTCTTTTGCGCCAAAAGATGTCATTTAAAAGAGGCCGTTGTATCTACGTATGTTGGTTAAGAAATGTGGAGATAATGGATGATTATTCGTCTACAGATTTTTTATTGGTTGTGGTAGTTCTTGAATATTGGGGAGAATAACTTTCCCAGAAACACAGCACATGCCATTCGGCGCATCAGTCCACTTTTTGGCAGAGCAATGAGAGCCGGTTTTACAGGTGGTTTCATAAATAGGGAACGTCGCGTCGCGTCGGCGTCGAACGGTTCGCGTACTGCATTTTTATACTCTTAATAACTACGAAATTAAATGTCCGATTAAAATGAATTAAAAAGTATTTTACTGCTACATAAATACCCTTGATGATAAAATTATTTAACGCAATGAATGTTGTTGAACTGTCAAAATGAAACCCTTTCCTACTGTTAGTGTGTTACGTAATTAGGGTGCTGGTCATGGTCTATCTCTGTGCCAAATTTCATCTAAATCCGTTCAGTAGTTTTTTTTGCGTGAAAGAGTAACAAACATCCATCCATCCATCCATCCTCACAAACTTTCACATTTATAATATTAGTAGGGTACTACGGGGCGTTCCAAAATGCTCATCGACTTTTAGAAAAAATAGGTACGACTTTGTACAGCGTCGTCTCCGTTAATAACATGTATGTTTCCAAAATCACGATATGTCATATTTAAGACCGCACCCTAATTGTGTAACACACTATTAATCAGAATCTGAATCATTTTGATAGATATTGCTAATCCATTGCTTCATAGGTTCGAAACATTTGTCTGCTCAACAACATAAATAACGCAATAAATGTTGTTGAACTGTCAAAATTAAACCCATTCCTACTGTTATTATGTTACGCAATTACCCCGCTGGATATTGTACACTCACGAACATAAATACCTTACATTTACGCTACTACCAAAAACGATTTTCTCGCTTCTTCTCCCCATGGTGTGCACTTTTCTGTGTGACGATACCTTTTTTGGTTAAATTCAAAGGAAATGCCGCAAAGGGCGAATCAGTTCATCAACATAATTATTTAAATGTCAATTTCCCATCGGCCTCTTCGTAAGGGGCGCCTCACTACTCCAAAATAATAAAAAACGGGGTGAGTGGAACATTTTAATCGAAAGGGGCAAGATCCAAGGGGCGAGCGGTGCCCAAACCTCCAAGAATACTATGTTCGTAACACTTTACAATTTCTATAAATTCTTTTGGTGAAATCGCTTTTAAATCTTGCGTTAGGTATTTATGCTCGTGACTGGTAAAAGTGGGCTTTAAATTACCATCAGTTCTTAAGCTTGAAAATTTAGAAAATATTTACATTAAGATACAGAACCCATAACAACTGAGTCAACTCGACCGAACCGTTTTCTATCGGTTATTGAATTCTCTAAAGACAGATTAGTACCACTTAAGAAAATACGAAAAAATACATTTCAGTAGACTTTACCGGCCTAAACATAAGCTCCTTTGCAATATTTTCGGTACAAATATTTCTTTTTCAATAATCTTATTTTGCACACTCACAAATCCGTCCCTGTCACAAGATAGTTTACTCAACAAATATTAGTACAGTCGCTAACAGCATGGTATCGCATTACCTGCACACTGAACTTGTTATAGATATAATGGTACAAATTGACAAATGGTGTAAGCAACTTGTATTTACGATTGTACCTCAGCGTAAGTGGATTAGAGAACATACATAGGTGTGGAGAATATACGGTGAGGTAATGTAGATACAGCTTGTAATCTCATTGTTCATACCTACTACGTATTGTGATGTCACTATGTTGCCAATGTTATCGATATACGAATATATTTAACTAGCTTTTACCCGCGGCTTCGCTCGTGTTAATTTAAAATTTGACAATCAATTCGGGTTGGTCGGTGAATTATAGTTAGGAGGATGAAAAACCGGTCTATCAACACTCTAGACTCACAAAATAAAAAACTCTTAACACACTACTAAAGTTTCTATAATAATATAATTCAATCATGATTCGGAAGACACGTGGTGCCATCTATTATCATAAGAACGTTATTGTTGTTTTCCTCGGGAACAGTACTTTTTTCAGGATAAAAGGTACACTATGTCCGTTTCTGTCTATCTCACAACGTAAATGCAAAATTTCAGGATGATAGGTTTAGTGGTTTAGGCTTGAAAAGGTAACAAACAAATAAACAAACTTACTTTCGCACTTATTATATTAGGTCTTTACCTATGAAATTGCCGTTCTGCAGTACTGGCCATTTCAAATCAAAATAATTTTTGTTTGGCTAAGAATTCTAATTTCAAATTAATTTTATTTTAAAAACATGGTTTTTTTTTTCTAAAAGTAGTCATTTCTTTATTGATTAGTGTTACATTTTCATCGCATTTCAATCTTTTTCGTCATCATGGATACGTTAAAAATTCGAGTAATTATGGAATATGAGTACCGTCGTGGCAGCAACGCGGCACAAGCGGCACGCAACATCAACGACGTTTACGGAGCTAACACTACAAACCAACGCACCACCTGTTATTGGTTTGCTCGCTTCCGTTCTGGAAATTTCGACCTGAAAAATGAACCTCGCGGTCGTCCGAAGACTTTGGTCGACAATGACGAATTAAAGGCGATTGTGGAAGCTGATGATACACAATCTACGGCTGAATTAGCAGCAGCTTTCGACGTTAGCGTCAAAACAATATTGGTCCATTTGCGTCAAATTGGCAAGGTAAAAAAGCTTGACAAATGGGTGCCCCACGAACTCAATGATCGCCAGCGCGAAGTACGCGTCGAGACGTGCCTTGCACTGCTCAACAGACACACAAATGAAGGAATTTTGAACCGCATTGTTACCTGCGATGAAAAATGGATTCTGTTTGATAACCGTAAGCGCTCAGCAAGTTGGTTGGATCCTGGTTCAGCACCTAAACAATGCCCTAAACGAAAACTTACCCCTAGAAAAGTGATGGTCACTGTTTGGTGGTTAGCGCCGCCGGTGTGATTCATCACAGCTTCTTACCAAACGGGGTGAGCATTACTGCAGATGTGTACTGTGAAGAACTGAACACAATGATGGAGAAGCTGGCGCATCTCCAACCAGCATTGGTCAATCGCTCGTCTCCGCTGCTCCTGCACGACAACGCGCGACCTCATACTGCACAGCAGACGGTCTCCAAGTTGCAAGAACTGGGGTTGGAAGCTCTCCGTCATCCGCCCTACTCACCAGACCTTGCGCCTACAGACTACTACTTTTTCCAGAATTTGGATAACTTCTTGGCGGGAAAAAAATTTAATACCCGAGAGGCAGTACAAAATGCCTTTGAAGAATTTGTTGCCTCCCGTCCAGCTGATTTCTTTAAGAAGGGCATCAATAAACTGCCACTGCGATGGCAAAGATGCATTGATTGCATGGGTGATTACTTCGATTAATACAAATAAAAAATTCATGAAAAAAATTCGTTTAAATTTTTTCATACAAAACGGCAATTTCATAGGTAAAGACCTATTATTATTTAGCAAGTTGGTAACACTTATGTAACCAGAAGTGTCAGTAATGTGTTATATTTAAGTAATGTTTTATTAAACCTTGCATTTATTACGAAACTACGCAATAACTTTGCGTTAAGACACCCTTGGGTTGTAATTTTGGGGCTAGTGTTACAGAATAATTATAATTTACTACGACCTTGTTCATTTATACGGGGTGACAGGGACATCGACACACAAACTGTAACCATGAATTAAGCACATGATTATAGACCCCTAGTGCAGAAATTTTTAGTCGGTCGTCAAAAAAAAAACTGCTGTTTCATAGAAAAGTGCAATACCTACGCGGTCAAATGTAAAAAAAGAAAGAACAAAAGAAAGAAAGAAAAAATGTTAATTCTGCACAAACAACACGCACAATACAAAAAAATCTATTATAGACAAAATACATACACTAATAAAAAGTAGCCAAAAGCCTCGTATTTAAAACGTTATAAGTTTGTCAATGTTGTCTATTACTTGATGTCCCTTTGCTCACTCCATCGTCGACTTTGTCTCTGTCATCTCTGACCTAGACTAGAGTCAAGAGCAAACCCATCTAAAATAAAAAAAATAAGTAAAATAAAATGTCCAATGACAATAATAGACATTGCGTAATTTGTTGCCACACTCGGAAATGACAACAAAAAACAAACAAAACATGGAATGATCTACCTTTCTAACTACTTTTGTAAACAACAAATACAAGTGAGATGAAATCGTGCGTCGCATCTGTGCAAGAATAGGTCGTTGCTCAGCAAAATGCTGTGACTTCGGACGAACCTATCGTCAACAGCGCTGATTTTCAGCAACTACCTTACTACGTATGAACAGCTATTTTTTTTTAGAACCGACAAAAATTTTTGCTCAAAGGGGTTAGAATCATGTACTGAATCCATGGTAACAGTTTGCGCGTCACTGTCCTTTTTTTTTTTGCGTGGGAAATCAAAACCCACCCGTGTTCCTCCAGTTGCCTGTGCGCCAGGGCCACAGTGCGTCACTGTCCCTAGCAGCCTGTATTAGGCCTATTAGTGTTGTTATATGTATTTTTGTGAAATAAAAAATCGAACCATTGAATACTTCAATTTTTTTTTTCAGTCCACTCCTTTTAGGAGTAGGCAGGTAACAGTTTTATGCAGACATGTTCGTACATACATGAACTCACGGCTTTTTTTTAACTGACAAAAATATATAGAGGAGGTTCTCATTTCGAACGTAGTTTTTTTTTTTTTCCCACTTCAATAGGCAAAAACTACAGAACCACCTTCTACGATCCTTGTATAATCCTATTGCTTCACACTTTGATATTTTTTTAAATTATGAAGAGAACAACCAAAACAAAGTGACTTGCAAAGTGTTCTTCATTCAAACCTTACGTCGATCAGGTATGACGATCATGTACCTATGTAACGTACAAATACTTTATTATATGCCTTAGTTCAAAAAGTACCGTCGTCTTTGAGCAGCACAGTCACATTTCTTCTTTAATAATTTCCTTTGGCAGACTTACACGTAAAATAATCACAAGAAATTATATACTGAAAAGAAGGAAGTTCTAATCAAAATAAGTGGAATATTTCATTAATATTTTCTTCGTAGCGAGAAATACGTAGACCCTATGATACGCCGATGCCGTAGAATGGCTTGAGGTCCTTATTTTAAATTGTTATGGTGAAAAGTTTTTATGAAGGTTTTTTTCTAGACTGCCTGTTTAGTCTAGTTAGCCCTTTTTTTTTTTTTTTTGGGTGGGAAATCATCAAATGACCTCTCCCGCTCTGGGCAGAGCGGAAGGGCGTGTCAGACTCTTACTGACTAAAACCCACCCGTGTTCCTTCAGTTGCCTGTGCGCCAGGGCCACGGTAACTCTTTCGAACAATCCGCGACCCCGGCAGGCATCGGCCCTATCGGACCCCGTCAATTATGCTGACAACTCTTTGAGGCGCGCGTGGAACACAACGCGCCGTCGACCCGGGCCTGGTCCTTACCGGACGGCGAGCTGCCCATTGCTCGCCGTCCGCAGGCCCGCGCCTATGGTGGCCGGGAGTCGGCTATCGACTCCCGATGCCCAGGGTGTCTCCTCCTGCGGCGACTAGGGGCGTGAGGGCGCAATGATTGCCTCTCCCTCACGCGCTCCGCCTCCTCCTTCGCGAGCATTACTGCTTCGCAGAAGGAGGTGACTGCTTCCCATTCTTTCTCGCTCCGTACTATGGCATAAACCAGGGCCGGACGCGAGAGATCACCGCCGCCGATCGCCGCCACGAGGACACGGCGGTGCTCCACCCAGGCCGGGCAGACCTCCACCGTATGCTCCACCGTGTCCTCCGGTCGATCCACACAATGCCAACACCCAGGCGTTTCCTCCCGTCTTATCCGAAACAGGAACCTCCCGAAACACCATGTCCGGTGAGGACCTGCGTCAGGCGGAAGGTGAGGACGCCGTGGCGCCTCTCAAGCCACTCCTCAAAGAGGGGACTTACCGCCGCAATTGTGGCGTGCCCAGCGCTGGGTTGCGACAGTCGCACTCTCCATGCCGCCATGAGATCCCGCCGGAGCTCTGTCCGCTGTGGCGCGATTTCTCGCGGCAGCGGAGTAACGCCGGGGCGTTTCGCCTCCTCGCGCCACTCCCAAATGTGCGCGAGGACTTTTGCCTCCAGATCCCATGGCGGCAATCCGGCAAGGAGGCTCGCCGCCTCGCAGGAGACCGTGCGGTATCCCCGGACTAGCCGGATGGCCATGACCCTTTGGAACGCGTTCAAACGGCGTGCTGGTCGGAGCCTCAATGAACGCGCCCACACCGGTGCCCCGTAAAGGGCCATGGACCGCACGACCCCCGCGTAGAGCCTCCGGCAGGAGGCGTTTGGACCCCCTAGATTGGGCAGGAGCCGCTTCAAGGCAGCCCCAGCCCGGTCCAGTCTGGGAGCCAAACGTCGGAAATGCTCGACGAAGTTCCACCGGCTGTCGAGGACGAGTCCCAGGTACTTCATCGTCGACTCGACGCCGATGTGAACCCCTCCCGCCATTATTTGGGAACCCGAGAGTGGCGCGTTCCGAGGACCATGAAAACACATGGCCTCGGACTTGTGCAGGGCCACCTCGAGTCCCAATTGCTGGATCCTCTCAATGACTGTCGCAACCCCGCGTGTCATTAATTCGGCCGCCGCCTGATGCGACCTCCCTTGCGCCAGGACTAGCGTGTCGTCAGCGTAACAAACGACGCTGACGCCGCTAGGGAGGTCGGCGCGCAGCACCCAGTCGTACCCGATGTCCCACAGATGCGGCCCCAAGACTGATCCCTGTGGGACACCGCACGACATCTCTCGCCGGTTCCATTCTCCTTGGTGACCGGGGTAGATGACGGCCCTGTCCGTCAGATAGGCCTCGACTATGCGACAGAGGTAGGTCGTCATCTGGTGATACCGGAGTGCCTCCCTGATGCAACTCCAGGGCAGGGTATTGAAGGCATTGGCGATGTCTAGAGACACCGCCAAGACGACCCCACCCCGGGCCACAGCATCTACCGTCGTGAGGGCTCGCACGCGCATGATGGCGTCCACCGTAGAGCGCCCTCTGCGGAAACCAAACTGGCTCTCCGCCAAATCCGGCCCCACCCGCACCAGCCGCCCGACGAGGCGGTCTGCAATGACTCTTTCAAAGAGCTTGCCCACCTCGTCGAGCAGCACAATGGGCCGGTAAGCGGACGGAGAGTCCGCAGGGCGCCCCGTCTTCTTAATGAGGACCAGTTTCCCCGTCTTCCAACGATGTGGGAACTGGCCCCCTTCCAAGCATGCGCTTAGGAGCCCTCGAAGTCGAGGCCCGAGAGCCTCCAAGGCCAGGACCCAGGCTTTTCCAGGTAGGCCGTCGGGTCCTGGGGCGGTATTTTTGTCACTCAGCCTACGTACCGCCACTCTCAACTCTACCTCGGTCACCTCAGGAGAATCGTCGTCGTCGTCGGTTATGTGGTCCACAGTGGGCACCGCAGGAGGCGGAGCCATGGGCGGGGGAGTGTGCTTCCCTCGCGAAGGGAACAGAGCGCTCACCACGCCCTCCACTAGCTGAGGCCGGAGACTCTGCGTTAGCGGGGGAGCCCATGGGCGGAGTTTCTCCCGCACCATTTTGTATGGGCGTCCCCAAGGGTCCCTATTCAGAGTCCCCAGCGACTCCTCACGGGCCAGTCCCCTGGCCCGCAGTATCTCCGCTCGGAGGCCGGTCTTCGCCGCTCTGGAACCCTCGTACAGCTCCGCCTGAATGGCTTCCGTATCCGGAGGACGGACACGGAGCCTGCGGTGCCTGGTGTACAGGCGTCGCGCAGCAACGCACGCCTCGCGCAGAGACGTTAGCTCCGGCGACCACCAGTACACCTGGCGTGAGGCGCGGCCAGGCTGGACCCGGGGCATTGCCACGTCACATACTTCGGACATGGCCTCCCGGAACCACTCCGCCTCGTCGTTAATATCAGCAGGCCTGTCCGGTGATGACACCCAGGCCTGCACAATCGAGGCTTCCAGGAGGAGCTCCCGGTCCAGCCGCTTCAGCGCCCACCGCGGACCACTCGGGGCCTGTCGGACCAGCACGCTCGAGGTCTGGGCGTAGACGTCAAACCGGATGTAACGGTGGTCGGAATACGTCTCCACCCCCTCCATGACGCGCCAGTCAATGACACGCGGCGACAGAGCGGGGCTGGCGAACGAGATGTCCACCACTGACTCACCCCGCATCCGCACACACGTGGGGACAGAACCCCGGTTTAGGACGACTAGGCCTGTCTCCAGAGCCCAGTCCTCCACCATCCTACCCCGCGCGTCAGTATATCGGGAACCCCAAGCCGTGTTCTTGGCATTGAAGTCCCCGAGCACGAGCACGGGGAGGGAATGGTACCCGACGACGACGACTCTCAACTCCGCAAGGGAGTTGTGGAACTCGGCGAGAGTTAGGTTCGGGGAGAAGTACACCCCTACGACAACAATCTCCCCGAACCGTGCTGCCACGCAACCCCGTCCCCTCTTAACTGCCTCGAGCGACGGGGTACCGGCGGCGGCCGACGAAATTAGGGTCACTGAGCCGCTCAGGTCCTCCACCCAATCATCCCTGGGCGGGACAAAGTACGGCTCAGCGACCAGTCTAGTTAGCCCTGGGTTCGATTTCCGGGTCGGACAAAGTGTCAGTAGCAGCCCGGAGTCTCGATGTGTACCCGAGCGGCGAAATATGGGTAGACTATAGGTAAACCTCTGCTTAGCCGTTCGCTAAAAACTGGCGTGATGTTTAATTTATTCTTCTAGAATATCTCAATTACCACGTAACATTCGGTAGCAGTTATAGGTTGGTAAATTCACTCGATGAATGGGGATTTGGTTACCACCTTGTTGCCGAAGCGGTGTCCATAGGGTTACAAGTTGATAAATAAAATGTCCCACGTGCAATTTTACTGGCAACACTTCTCAAACTGGAATGCAACGTAAATTGGTACCGGATATAGGTTGTGGGACCGCCTCGTTGGTCTAGTGATCACAAGCGTTTTTGCCGAGCATGAGGTCCTGCGTTCGATTTCCAGAGGGCCTAGACAAAGTATTCGAGAAAAAATCTACATCTTTTTAATAAAATAAATGATAGCCATAATTTTAATACTACAAATAAAGATAAAATAGATCAACTATTTTTTAGATTATCTAAAGTACATACATCTTTTATGGGGTACTGTGTTAAATGTTACAACAAAATACCTTGTGATATATTGCAATTAAATGAAAGAGAATTAACATAGAAAACATAACATAACATCACGCCTGTATTCCCCGAAGGGTTAGGCAGAGGTGTACCTATAGTACACCCACATTTCGCCAGTTATGTTTAAATCCCATGTAATAGGGGGCGAGCCTATTGCCATCAACCGGGCACAATGAAAGAAAGAATGAAAGAGAATTTAAAACTCATATTAAATGTACACTTTGTAAACAAGCATAATTACAAATTAGAGGATTATATCCTAGATAAGAATGCTTGGAAACATACTGGTCCTGCTCCATAGGACAATCTAGAGTCTAGACAAAATCAAACTGGTTGCTAATTTAATTGTATAATTTATAATTTTTATGACATTGTTTTTTACATTATGTAACTACTTTAACTCACACACTAAATTATTACTTGTGAAATTTTGGAAAAATCATTTACTTTCAATATTTGTAAATATGTGAGCACCATGTATCTATCTCATAATTAATTTACCTGTCATGAGTTATATTTAATTATTTTTACCTATTGTGGTATAGTAATTTTATTCTAGGTGCATCGTCTTCACATAGGTATAATTAATGTATACATAATTTTGTAAAACATTTTTAAATGAGTAACGGTGGAGTTTCTTGCCCATTCTTCTCCATACGAAACTACCTTTTGGAAGGGGCAACTAGAATCAATTCTATTTTTTTTTGTAAATTTTGACGTTCAAAAGTGCCTTTTATGTGGCTATTTGAAATAAATGATTTGACTTTGACTTTAATATTCAATTAGCGATGACGCTAGTAGAAATGCCAAAAAATGTATGGGGTTGACATAAGCTATCGAAATGTCACGTGATCATAGGTCAACGAATAAAAATTAGCTAGACAATGTTATCATCACTCGATACTATGAAACGAATCGACAGCGTCGAACGATTACTTCCATAATATGTGTAGCCAAGTGGCACTTTTTGAGAAGCGTTATCGCTAGTTTTCGATTCGTATGATGGAAACATCTACAATCGCTTTCGCTAAAGCGATAGCGATTGTAGAAATAGAGTCGCTCCGAAGCGAATGCCATTTGTGTAGGCCCTCTGGTTGGACCAGTAGCGTTATTGTGTTTTTCCAATATAAATTTCTCAGTAGCAGCTCGGAGTTTGGATTTGTGACCAGTTGATGGCAATAGACTTGCCCCTATTAGTAATAATAATAATATATTATAATTTTTATTTCAGACAATATTTACAGTCCTTATTAGTACAATTTAAGAATAATATTAATATTAAGTAGAGCACTACTAAATAATTTGCAATTCGTATACATTACACAACAGACTAGGTTTAATTATCAAATGAGATCAATTTATGACGTGGACGGATGTGGCACAATTAAAATAACAAATCAATGAGATCGTGGCTAGAGGCAATTTCGACTATTGACTATGAAACAACAAATCAATCAAGGAAGGCAGTAGGTATATCATTTAATTAAACCACTTAACCACTTAAGAACCTAACTGATGAGCCAAATTCTAGCCACTAGACTATTAAATAAAATAAAATAAATATTACATGGGGCTTAAACATAACTGGTAAAATGTGGTTGTAGTTACTGTAGAGGTTGTGTGCATGTGTCAACCTTATGTTGACAGGCTGGAAATATATTATCGTTGGTTTGCCTCGAACAGTCAAGCAAGTTTAAAATAAGCCTTGAAAGGAAAAATTATGGTAGTTTGTTTTTAGAAGTAGTTAGGCAGAGCTAGGGCCTGACGGTGTATAATTCCTTGATAAAATATAATTACATTCTAAAGAATACTACGTGTATTGCTTTACCTCAACGTTCCCCCAGTTATTATTAGATACACGTAGCATTCTCACAGTACTATCGGTACACCTCTGCCTTACTCTTCCGGGAAAACAGCCGTGATGTTATATTGTGTCCTACTAGATATTTTCAACCAATGAAGATACAGAAGCACAGATTTATTATTGATACCACACAAAATTCACATCACGCACTAGTAACTGGAGTAAAATCCCCATTCGTTTTCCAAAACCCGATTGACCGTCAAAACCGTTAGCCGTGAGGACAGCTCTCCCTTTATGGCACATTAGCGACAAAGAAGGACTATTATGTCGGCTGGATCCGCGTAACGACTCTCATAGTTCACGCTCAATCGTTGGATTAAGCCGCAATTTGTATCAGTCGGGAACTGTCGCGTTTACCCTATTTAACAGACGAGGAAGCGGATGAAAAATTCCATTGTTAACATAACATTCAATCTCTTTTCGTGTGCCCTTTATACTGTCTTGAAGGAGAAAACTAGTTTTCTTTTAGTTTGAGCTAAAGCTATGTGATATGCTTTGATTTACAAGATCTGATCCACGCGTCATGTTCGTCAACAGGCGCCGTCGGTTGGGACTGGTCATCTCTTAACTGCCACGACGGAACAATTTTTATTTTTAATCGAATATTTTGTGTTGTTTCTTAATATTTATTTTACATTGTTCTCACATATAGAAGCAACAATAATAATGTACCCAGGATTTTGTAATATCTTGATTTAAAAAGAGTGTCCTGGGACTTTCTTCTCCGTTCTTCTCTATAGAGATCTACGTTTTGGAATGGGCAATTAGCTTCAACTTTCTGACTAACTGACCGACTCTATGACAGTTCAAAAGTGCCTGTAAATGGTTTAATTGAAATAAATGCTTTGAGTTTGAGTTTGTGTTTCGAAATTATTTGTACAGTTAACAAATGTGATATCTTAGTATGTTGTCCGTTAACTATTGCACACTTTACCTCATGTTGGGTTCGTTCTGAGGGCTCAAACAAGTTATAATCGCTTTCAAAGCATTTCATAGTTTTACAACGACTGTAAGGGATTAACATTAGCTTTTCGGCTTGCTAATGTCAATCCAATACATTTTTGAGTTCTCCATCATCGGTATCGCTGCTAGGATATCACTTTGTCTAGGCCGTCTGCGAGGTAATTGCGTAACACATTAACAGTATTAATGGCTTTCATTTTGACAGTTCAACAACATTCATTGCGTTACTTACATTGTTGAGCAGACACATTTTTCGAACATGTGAAGCAATGGATTAGCAATATGCTTCAAAATGATTCAGATTGTGATTGATGCAATTAGGGTGCTGGTTAGTTAAAACTTTGACTTAATTTTAACGCTAATTTTAATTTGTTTTATATGTGAAAATGTTTATTTAATGCTTGCATAAATATCAAACTTTTATGTTCACTTTGCATTATTTAGCTAATAGTAGCGAGTAACTATTTTCACGACAACTACCAGGTCTTACGAAAGAGGATAAAGCCTGAAATAGACACATGCTATCTAGGAGCACAAAATCATAGAAGTCTTGGTGCTACTACAAAGCACGTGTATTCCTGAATTATTTGACATATTTCTCTAGAACTGTATGTGAAAAATTCGTGTTTCTATGGCCTTGCTTCACATAGAATCTGACAACAAAGCTTGAAAAATAAAACGGATCACATTAATAATCCTAAAATTATGATTGTCAAGATTTGGAAGATCTTTTTTTTTTTAGGTCTCAAATCGGATTAACAATCACGTCGGGTAAAAAAGTTATTTCTTGCGCGCCAGCAGTTAGTTTCTTCGTAGGCAACGAAAAAGTGTTTCTTCTCTGTTGTTTATGTACATACTAATCTCGCTCGTTATTCAAGGAGACCGACCCTGACGACGTGCCGACATTTGTGGCGAAGGAGCTACACAAGCTTCCTCCCGTCACCTTCGACCACGTCGATGTAACGAGTCTTCTGAAGGACATTGTCTTTCTAAAGGCCTGCCTCGCGGATGTGCTGACGAAATTAGATGCATCCCAAAACGTCGCTTCCACGGACAAGTTCGACTGGACAGCATAAAGTTAAGCTAGTGCAAAGTGAAGCGCTATTAACATAGTCTTAAGCTTTTTACTTACACAACTTTTGTTTTTATAAAAATATGTATGTTTAGGTTAAGGTATTTTTCTATGGGCCTGTGGCGCCTGAAATAAATGGTATTATTATTATTATTGTAATAAATGAAAGTAGAACTATTTCGATTATCCGTAACAAATACAGAAAGATCATTACCACCTCTTTTAAATAGCGTTACAAAGGACATGGCTAAACAACTGCCCCTAACATGTGTAAAAATTTGTCACTAGCTCGTAAAATTCAAATATTCGTTAATTAATTATTATGGTTTTATTATTCTCCTAGAACTTTTGCGAACTAATCAAATAATTAAAAGTTTTTTCATGTTTTTTGTTTGACAAGGAGAAAAAGCGTAAGATAATGACGTTCCATTCTACGAAAATGTGTAGAATAAACCTACTTTTAAAGATATTTACGTAAGCTGAAATGAACAGTATTAATAATTAAATATTATTTATTTTTGTATCGCAATACGTCTCAAAACGTTGATTACTTTGATTGCCTTTATTAGATTTCTAGAAATTGTTAGCAAAATCTGGAATGAAACGGTACTTAAATAGTGCTGGCACCCAAAAGTGACTAATCGATTCTATCGATTCTTCTCGATTACACTTGATTCGATTAGGCATATCAGCCAAAGGGTTTACTATGTCTATATATTATATGAAAGTGAAACTACAAGTAATCCCTTAGAGGACATATTTGCATCTTACTGCAGCTGTATTGTGGGGAACAGAACAGTTGGCTGCTGCTGTCACGTCATGACAGTGATCTGGTTTTTGGGGTGGGCGAGACACCAGAACACGTTGTCTACTCCGGCTTCATTTTTAGATAATGTACTTGTGAGATTAACAGAATACGCTCCATTTACTACATAACACTTATGCGCCTTAGTAAATAATGAATGTAAGTACATAATTAACGAATAAATGTCATTGTTTTTATTTTATTTAATATTTTATGTCTCCTTATCTAATCAGTAGTCAGTACGAATAATATGTATGAGTAGGGTGATTTTCCTAACAAAATCTTTTTATTTTACAAGTTTGTATACCTATTGATGTAGGGAGTTTCTACGATTTTATTTTCAAGATTGTAATTATATAAAAAGTTCCTGAAACTTTTTTTTTTTTTTTGTTTGTTTGCAAATCTTAGCCGGGGTCCGATAGGGCTGATGCCTGCCGGAGTTGCGGATTGTTCGAAAGAGTTACCGTGGCCCTGGCGCACAGGCAACTGAAGGAACACGAGCGGGTTTGGATTTTCCACCCAAAAAAAATAAAAAACTTACGAAATTTCAGCTTTCTAGGACTTTAGGAAGTGCCCCAGACGTTTTGGTGACGAAATCGACATATTTTAGGTATTAATAAAATCTAAAGCTGGACATTTTAAACTTAGTGTGTTTTATAAGCTTGCTAACAAAATTTTGTCCTGAGAATTTGAGTTCTCTGGCATTATCCAGTTCGAAGCTATGAAGGTATGAAAATATGACGAAACGCTTCAAGAAAAGGTAGGTAATGCCACTGATTTTTGTTTTTGACCCGTCTTGGCGCGGGTTCTACCGTCCCCCAAGATCCCAAGAATAAACTCGATATTGTAGTTGAAAAAATGTTCTCCCAGACACTTTGCAACTGCAATTGTAAGTTTGTACGTACAATATTGAAAGATTTACCATGTTATTTTAAGACTAGACTTCTTATAGGTTTATCTGTAAATAAAGAAGTCATTTCTGTAATTTTTTCAAAATTTTTGGCTCAGTCGTTTCGGAGATAACGGGGGGAATGGTAAATTTTCATATATTTTCTTAAATAACTTCAAACAGTATATTAAAATTATAAAAAAAAAAAATTGAGACCCTAACAATAACCCCTTTCATTTTATTTACCACACGGTCACAGTTTGCAGAACTTTTGTTTTTAATTTTCTAGTTTGGCCCCCAAAAGTGATCTTCATATTCAAAATTAATTTATTTACGTTACACGCTCGTGTTTGGGCCACAGAAATTCATATGTGTACCAAATTTCAACTTAATCAGTCTAGTAGATTCGGAGTATATTGGCTGTAACAGACGGACAGACAGACAGAATCACGAGTAGGGAACTATAAACGTTCCGTTTTTCATTAGGACGTACGGAACCCAAAAAGAGAAAAATACTAATTAAAAAACCCGACAACTTCCTTTCTTATACCCAAAAAACTTTCCTTTTTATTACGAAACTTCCTGCTTTAGCATGCATTCCCGAACACTGGGTCATTTCGCGGGAGGCCGTGGGCTAGCTATGCGGGCCTGTTTATTCAATCGTAGAAAAAGTACTAATGGGCGGTTTATTCAACTGTTTACACAAAACTTATTCGCTTCACCGCACTCTCTGGATTAGGGTAAAAGTAGCCGTCAAATTAGCGAGATGAGGCCCCATAGGGATGGGCTTAAGACAAGTGGAAGTTTATTTATAAACTTTATTGAGTTTTCCTTTGTGTATGTACCGTTCTAAAAATACACGGAGTTTTATCGTATTTTGGGCAGAAGTTCTACTGTATATTGTTTTTTTTTTTATGAGACTATTAACGCGTACATGGTCGTCCGCGCCTTTTTTTACTACGTTTATTTGTTTGTTCGTTTTCTTTGTGGGTTACAATTAAAGTCCTCCTATGTCGGACATATATTTCTAAAGCTTACTTAACTACGTAAGTCTACGTGAGTCTATCTTATTTACAGGGTGGTCCAAAAGTAACGTCTTGAAAAAAAATTGATGCCTCTTGTCCAGGGGCATCCGAAAATACCATGTATGTCTGTCATGTATGTTCCGCGATTCTTGATATTTTCGAGATATTTTTTTTTTTTAATTTCTTGAAAGCCCTAAGGTAACCGCTTTCAAAAAATTCTATCCATATTTTTACATGGTTATTTCCCTTTTTTTTTTTTGCAATTCTCATTGTTATGGAATATTCTATCAGACATAAAATAATAAATTTCCTATCATTAATTTCAGATACTAAAATTTTGATCACTGAAAATTTTCTAACCAGGGACTTCGCTAGCCTGTTATGTAAGGAAGTATTTAGTCAAGGGTAAAGGAAAATAAGTAATACACATACCCGTTAAAATTAATATATCCGGGATCACACGTTTTTTCTTTGTTAGTGTCGGCTAGACCTCGATTAAGACCTTACCTAACCTTACTACTGTAGCGGTATCTACACCGCCACATGCGAGCAACACGTCACACTGACGTCACGCAAATCCTGCATCGTGCAAGCAGAGTTTACCGCGTGACTAGCATATATACAACGTCCCGACATCAACCGTCGGGCAGTTGCCCACCAGACACAACACCCGTCTGGTCGGAGGATTCTCCCTTTTCTATGGAGGTGTGAGTGAACTTTACACCCGGTTCCTCATATCTCTATAGCCAAAGTGAACCTTCTTCTTTTCGTGTCAATTGTTCTTACTTTTTTAGATGAGTTGGGCTCAGTAGCATAAGCATAAACAAGCATAATCAGCCCACGATGTTTCCAGTGCACACAGGCTTCCTCTCAGTGAGAGTGAGTGGATAGTAATCCACCAGGCGGGCCCGGTGCGGGTTGGTAGATGATGTCACATGTCTTCGAATTTTTGGTTCTAGGGCATCCCGGCTTCTTCACGATGTGGTGATGAAATAATTTACACAAAGTAAAGCACCTGACTAGGTTCGAAACTACGACCTAGAACTCGTAAGTCACGGTCATTAAAACTGGGCCACCACTACAGCCAGCCAGCTAGCTGTACTGGGGCCAGTAGGTGGCCACGTTAATAGCAGCGTCAGTGGCGGTCATAAGATCCTTAAGACCCATGCCTCACCAGGACGCCATGGCGGCGCAGCCAAGTCGCGTCGCCCACAAAATATATGGTTGGCTGCGTAACCAAGCGGACGCCAGGTAAGCTATCCACTATATAGCTTTAGGATACATTTAGTTGGCAGCGCGACCTGGCAGCGTCGCCATGGCTACCCGGTGAGGTATGGCTCTTAAACTGCACCGAAAGCGAACTAAACAAATAACTAACAAAAAGTGGGTGTTTATCTAACTGGCATGGTTTTGAAACACTCGTCTTAAAAGCCTACACGCTAAACAATAGCACACCGATCTTCAAATTAGTTTTCACGCATTTCAAATGTTTGTTTGATTAAGGAAAGCATTTGGTACAGCTACAAACAAACACACGATACCATGTACAAGCTTGGTTTGTTTCAAATACACACTATAACTACGTACTAATGCAAATTCATCTGTTTGTTGAATTGGTTAGGAGTCAAAATCAAGTAGTTTGAACTTCTGCACGTAGCTCTAGGATATTGTCGTTGCGAATCAAGCCTTGGCGAGCAAGTTTACTCAAGGCCTTATTCTAGCCCCGCTTGTTGATTCCGTATATCCTGTGCTATTGTGTGGACCTAGCTATCATGTGAGACTTGCTGGTGTAATTTTGGTACAATGGATTTGATTATACGTACATAGATTACTATTACATAATGATTGTTGTTTAGACTGTAAGTAACGAGAAATTTCGTTTACTGGTGTTTGTGTTACGTAGGCAGCCGCTCCATGTTGCTACATCAGGCTATACTGGAAGCCAATCAAAACATTATTATATGTAGATGATGATGGTATTATTTCCATTAAGTACTGATACATTGTAGTTCAAAGCTTATCTTCATAAAGAGTGAAAATCAGGTAAAGACTATGATTAAAAATTAAACACTGCACTGTTCGCTGGTAAACGCATCAGTTAAGATCGTTTGGACAGATTTAGCTGTTTTTTATTTTAAAATGTTTGTAATAATCCGAATAACCGAATTAGGTTTTTATGAAAAAATAAAAAAAATCTAAAATTCGAAAAGTATTTCGGAAAAAAATTAAATTAGGAAAAATCTAAACTTACCCTTTTTCTCTGGGTTTTTGTATGAAAAATCGAAAGGATAGGACAACGTCTGTCGGATCAGCTAGTTTTTATTATAAAATAATCATTAGATTGCTTCGGTTTTTGAGTGATTTTTCATAAAGTGAGCTAGACGAAGTTTTATGAACTTTTCATAATTGTTTTCAATGACAGTATCGTTAGTTATAATTAACGATACTGTCATTAAAATTAATCTAGTCTACTCAGAGTCCTTTTTTCTCGAATATAAGCTGAATCACCCAACACTAGTCGGGGTTTCCCTCACCCCACTTTCCATTCGTTGATTAAAACTTTGCATTTATTCTAATTAGCATGAAAGGAGTAACCTGAAATTGGGCTCATTCGTTTAGTTAACGCTCGGACGCGGGCTGAAATGGGTGCACGGCAGTGTGAGTCAAGTTTGAAAAGGAATGACAGAATGCTTTATTTTTTGACGAGCGTGTTATGCTCGAAATAAAAAAGAAACTTCTTAGTTCGAACACTAGATTAAATATTTTTCGTTTCATGTGAAATTGGATTAGCAGGAAAATATTGGAAAAGGTGAGGGTTTAGTAAGATTTCAGCCTTAGATTTTTTAAATAAATTGAAAACTTTGTTTGCACGAGAGTATGTCGCCAAAGCGTGATTCGAAACTACATATTAGACCCACTGAAGTCTTCATTAATATGGTTTTAGAAAAATCTAAAAGAAATAAGATCATGAAGTCAGATCAGAAATGATAATGGCGTCGAATCATCAGTTCTTGGTAAATGGTAAAATAAATAATTGTGTGGAATAGACGGCTCTACACTCGGAATTGGGTGGATACACAGAAGATAAAGACACAATATGGGAATAGAATAGGTAGAACTTTGTACGTCAATGAAAAGTCAGGGAAATTCATTGTTTACCAAATTTACTAAATCACAAATCACAACTGTCTTTCTTTGACAGTTGTATGAAATGGTTAGAATATTCAGCCTTTAATGTTTACACTGCTGGGACACAGGCCTCCTGTCAATGAGAGGGAGTGAGCTGTAATTCGCCACGCGGACCCAGTGCGGGTTGGTAGATGTCACATGGCTTTGAATGTTTGGTTTCCTCACGATATTTTCCGTCACCGTTTTGAGAGCAGTGGTAATGAAAATTAATAATTTACACAAAGTAAAGCGCCTCTCTGGGTTCGAACCTACGACCGCCAACTCGTAAGTCACAGCCATTACCACTGGGCCACCACTGCTCATGAAATGGCTATCACACGGTAAATTGACTTATGATGCCAATTTGCCTAACCATTAATTTCTTTGATTGTAGCTACAATAAAAAATTATGACACATTTTGTCATTCGACTCATTCAGAAAAAAACTTGGCTTTCACTCTACACCCTCGTTTCAGTGAGTTATATTTTTTCAGCTCAAGCGGAAAGATGTTAAATTATTATTGTACCCAACATCTCAGGTGTGAATTTTGTTTATGAATTCCTGTGCTTTTACTGAAGGGTGTTTTTTTGTTTTTTGGGATTAAACTCACCCTTTTATAATTAATGTGATGATTAATAAGTTTGGGAGAAAGGCTTTAAGGGTTATTTTAGGTTTTTTTAATATAATTCAAAGTTATAGTTATATTCAACATACAAATAAAAAAAAACAAAAACACAAAGAAACAAACAACAAATACAAACAGGGAAAAAAATATAGTAAATATTCGTTAACTAGATGAATGTAAAATCTTTTATAAACTCAAGCTTCAATATCAAAAACACGTGTAAGTAATTAAATTATTTTATTTATATTTTTATAAAGCTACTAGTTACCGGTCTAATCGGATAAAGAAGTCGAATAAAAATAAAATATAAGTTCTGAAATAAAACAAGCTAACCAAATGTTCACATAAGGCATAATACCTAGATATAATTTAATGGGATATGGTTAATATAATGTTGAACATTACATTGGGATAATTTGGATGACTATTACTGGCTTAATGACGTCATAACTTGATGTTGGAATTATCGTAAAGGAATTAGTATTGCGGATGATGTACATTTATCCACACATGTAAGGTGGAGACGGCAATTATTAGACAATAAATTAGATGGCGTATATGAAATGAAATTCGCAGTCTGAATACGAAAAATCAATCAAATGTTTAATCGATGATTGACAAAACCTAGAGTCGGCCCATCACTAATATTGAGTTTTGCTATAAAAAATCATTCTTTTAATTTTGTTGTTAGGATTTCTTTGATATTTCCAAAATATTTAGTATTCACAAGGCAGATGTGAGTGGAAACGCCCGGAGGGGACGTCCTAGGAAGACATATAGTGACCTTATTGGTCATGTTCTTCAGAAAGGTAAGGTTCGTAGTACTCGCGAACCGGCGGCGGCGTGCGTGTATGACCAGGTGTATGAACGTACACGAGGCAAAAGGAGTATGTAAGGATCGTAGCAGGTGGCGTTCTGTAGTTTCTGCCTACCCCTATGGGGAGAAGGGGTAATTCCATGTATGTATGTATGTAATTCCAAAATACTCCTACGCCAGTGTTGCCAGTGTTTTCATCTATTGTCGTCTCACTGTGAGTAATTACATGCTTCTATGTTTAATGACTTTATATTTATCAACATAGAGAATACAAATACGAAAAACGAAAAAATACGTCGGAAATACGTTAAGGCGCTTCCCCGACCAAACGACCTTGAGCGTTCGGTCCTTCTCTGTCCCGTCGCTGAGTCTCGCTCTGTCTCGCTCCCTGCGCACGCTCATTTATCATAGAATTCACAAAATAAATTAAATTATTTTAATAAAAAAAGACAAGCGATGTTTTGAAATAAAATAAAACGTGAATTATTTAGATTTATAAATTATCTATCCATTAGTGTAATCCTCAAATTAATAGAATGTCACCTGTAGCAAAAGATGCATGCAATCAATAATTTTAGTCACTTTTATACAAGGAGATTTTAAATGTATTTATAACACATAATAACAAATAAAATGTGACGTGCAATGTGATGATAGGATATCGGACAATAATAATGTGCTTTTATATGTAGTTTATTACCCATAGTGAATAGTTTAATAGCCTCTGAATAACGTACTATGGCAAGGTTTTGGTCGGGGTACCGCCTTAAATCAATCGTTTGTTTTTGACTAATCGGGACGCCACCGCCAGCTAGCGGCGCTCGACAGAGTCTACAACATAACGCTCGACCAGAGTAAAAGCAGAGTTGGTCGGTGGCGGTCAAGCAGTGAACACGTTTAGAAACTGTCGCACGTTCTGTATAGTTGTGTCGTATACCTATAGTTTGTGATTCGCTAGTGTGATTAATTTGTTCGTAAATTATAGTTTGATTTGAACTGCAAACGATTTTTCTATTGCGCAATAACCAACACTTCCCATAGTATGCCCACAGTAGTTGGCTGATGATAACGAGAAAGACGTACCTAGTCCGTCACATAGATAGATAAAGATTTAAATGATCTTTTTTTGTTTTTTTTTTTTTGTTTAAGTCTTTAAATTTTAAATTAAAGTGATAGTCACTAACATTTTGCATGCGGTGTTTGCCTGTAAATGGTTGTGCAGTTAGACTTAAGACACTATTAGCTGTATGTTCCTATCTAATTAATATCTGTAACAACTGTTGGTGAACCTTAATTAAATAAATAAATAAATTAAAACTGTGTAGAGGGTGAAATTACTCCTGGATATGAAGGAAACAAATCTGAAATATAAAAAAAGATATGGTATATTTTTATATATTTTAGTGATATTTATTTTAAAAGTAGTTATGTATGTATGTAAGTATATTCTCTTATTGTATGTTTATATTTAAATAGGAAAGTTATTTTAGATTTTGTGTATTTTGTTTTCCCTCCTACTCTTACACACGTTGTCTTCATCTCTTTAATATACTCTCCTATCGCAGATATGCTGGAAGAGATTTCTTTAGAAATAAGCATCACCTTTGTACCTACCCATTTTTCTGTTCCTTTCTTCTTGTCTGTGTATACTCGTATATGTGTGTACATAAATGGTTAAATAAATAAATGTTTCAGTTTAATACATTTTTATTAAGAATATATGTATAAAGTTTTAATCCCGAGCTGTTACTGCGAGATTCCCATTTGAAAACCCCAATAACTGACCAAATCCCAGAGCCTTATGCTCAGCAGTCAATAATGGAACTATGTATTAGAACATCGAGACATTCGAATAAACTCGGGAAGCTTAAGGGTAGTCAAGTTGCCCTATTGAATGACAAAAGGGCCATTTATGTGCGTATTTGAAATAAATGATTTGACTTTGACTTGACTTTGACTTTGACTTTGACTAATTCTAACTTGGAGTGTTGTATTGAAGATTCTTATGATTATAACACACATAACACATAACATAATATCACGCCTGTATTCCCTGAAGGGTTAGGCAGAGGTATACCTATAGTACACCCACATTTCGCCAGTTATGTTTAAGTCCCATGTAATAGGGGGCGAGCCTATTGCCATCAACCGGGCACAAATCCAGACTCCGGGCTGCTACCGAGAAATTCCAGATGGGGAAACCCAGTAACACTTTGCCCGGCCCGGGAATCGAACCCAGGACCTCATGCTCAGCAGTAGCGCTTGCGACCACTAGACCAACGAGACAGTCTTATGATTATAATTCTGTAAATACATATTTTTTACGGATGCGAACCATATTTTTATCTCCATACAACCTGACACTGAACTGCACCATAATTGCATAACGCAGTTTCAGTCACAATCCAAGAGTTTGAAGGATATTTCAGAGATATTTTCAGAGGTTTAATAAATTGGTCTGTCAATAACGTAAATGACGCAATGAACGTGGCTGAACCGTCACATGAAAGGAAATACGGTCAATTGTCATTTTATGTGTGTTACGACATACCCCGCTGCAAATTGCAAGAAACGTAAGAAAACATGGATGTCGCGGGCGCTTTCGCCTTTATTTAGCAGTATTAAAACTATTTCTACTAGTTTCTGTACAGTAAAAGCATGACAACTTAAAGGGTTTAGAATCTAAACCCTTTAAGTTGTCATGCGTTTACTGTCATAAACTTACTTACTGTTACTGTTTATCTAAACTTTAGATCATAACCCAACCTTTTACGGACTACCGCCCGCTTTACAAGAAAAAAAAATCCATCGCTCCCCTTTATATAATAGTTAATTATACATATTTTATATGTCTGTCTATTGTCTATTAATAATCACAAATTAAAAATTGAAGCAACAAGACGAGAAGTACAAATGATTTTGTAACATCTTGATTTAAAAAGAGTGTCCTTGGAGTTTCTTGCCCGTTCTTCTCCATAGAGATCTACGTTTTGGAATGGGCAACTAGCTTCAGCTTTCTGTCTAACTGACCGACTCTTTGACAATTCAAAAGTGCCTGTAAATGGTTTAATTGCAATAAATGCTTTGAGTTTGAGTTTGAATTAATTCTCTCTCTCTCTCTACTTACTGCCCCCCACGCAAAGCTCCAGCGCCCACTAAGGGGCTGTTGGGAACCCATGGTTCCTAACTTTTGAGCTTTGTTTCATAGTCATCGTTAGGCTCGACGTGTAAATACAGGTTCCTATATGGTAAAGATGAAATGATATTCAGTTCCCGTCAGCAAAAGGCTGATGGCTGAGGACATCGCTTTTGTTATCTTTTGTAAGTGCCATTGAGAGATTGAATCTGTATTTACACGTCGAGCTTAAAGATGACTATGAAACAAAGCTCAAAAGTACAATTAGGGTTAACATTTAGAATATTACAAAGTTCTGATAAAAAGCCGAAAACTTTAGGAAAAATGTCTGGATATGTTACTTTTAGAGATATGTTATGTTCTTTACAGGCAGCCTGGAATCTAGATTCATGCTCGGTTAGGCTCGCTCCCTATTATATGGGACTGAAACATAACCGGCGAAATGTGGGTGTACTATAGGTACACCTCTGCTTAAATTTTCAGGGAGTAAAAGCGCTATGTTACTTTTTTTCAGCTCTCATTTAACTTATACTATTAAAAAAAAAAACTCAGTTGAAAAGTGCGGGCAAATGACAAGGTCGGACAAAGTCCGGATGACAGGGTAACCCTTGTACAGTCGCCAGCACATGAAGTTACCACAAACTGTCAGATTTTCTCATTCAATTTTGAACTTAACCTTCAACATTTTAAGCTTTAAAATCGTTTGGAGAAATTTGACAGTTTCGTGTAGTGACCTGCTGGCGAGTGTACAATGACAACGATGCTGATATGAGATGTCTGTTTAAGAAAACCTGCCCAGTGCGTGTTCTTAAATGTCCGCATTATGTATTAAATCTTGATCTTTAATACTATAACTACGATTTTTATAGCTTTGTATACTTAAGGTTTATAGGAGTTCCTTTATTTACTATGTTTTCACGGTAAAGCAAGATCAGGCCGAATTCCTCTTCTATTATATCCCCCAATCTCAATACACGTACGTTAGTAGTAACTAAACCTGATAGGTATGATCTATGTTCTATGTTAGATGGTTTGGTTTCCGCACTAAGTCCTTCAGGACCACTGTGCGTAGGCAATGGCGGCCGTCGGTGGTTATTCCAACCAGCCCACTTCCCTCCAGAAGTTGATTAAATCTCCTAGTCTGTTAGAACAAACCTGATAGGTATAAACTGGCCTCTTATTCTGTTGAAACTCCGAAGCAACTCAAGGTCGAAGTATTATCAATAAAATGTGGCCTACTGCACTAATCCTCCATACATCTCTATCATACAGGAAAGGTGTGTCTTTCCATAAAACAATTTAACTTAGACAAAATTATGCTGTCTCCAAAATGTGATTTTGAGTTAAACTTCTGTACCTACTATTTTGTTCCTGCAGGCTCGTTAAACTTAGCAAGTTGAACCGAGTTTCAGAGCTCAGGGACCGTGCGTTTGAGATATCTGTGTACCGGGTACAGCAGAACACATACCTTTGAAACGTGTCTTTATGGATTCGTAGATCCAAGAAATACACAGCTTGGTTTGCACTAGGTCACAAAGCGTGATACATGTGTACAAGTCGACGAAATGCCAAAAGCATCAGGATTGGAACGGAAATGATTTTGTCTTTTTACTCGACTGCGTGACAGCAAAGATAGAGTTATGTTTTTTACACGTATCTATGTATCTTTTTATGAGAGATTATTTATACCCTCGAAGCATTCTAACGGCTGAATGGAATTTAATACATGAGTTGTCCATCGACTCGTCTAGGTCGTGCAATCTCTACGTCTGTTATTCACATTTTGTTTGTATACTTACAATCAAAATGGCGGATATTAGACGTCAACATGTTATGATTAAAAAAAGAAAAGCTTCTAAAAGACTAGGGTATGTCGCCTTTATGTAGATAAACAAATGAAATAAATTACTCATTTTATGACTCGATAAAAACAACACGAAAATTCCATAAACCATCCTTACCACGTTCCATCGGACAAACTTAAAACCAACCCTATCGATTCAACTTTAAAACAAGTCGAATTTTTCACTCGAAACTTCCACCATTCACAATTGTCAAAGTTTTACATCTGAAACTGAAGCAACGTTTCTTTTTACGAACAACTAGATGATAAAACATTTATAGGCTTAATGAAAAAAAAGTTAAATAAAAAAGAACAACAGAAGTGTCCTGTGTTAACTCTTTCGAAGGTTTTTCCTTTTGGATCTCTGAGTCAAACTACAGTTATTTAAATTGGAATTAAAAAAGGGTTCAGTTGATATTTGTGGCTTATGTTATAACAGTGATAGTTTACTTTGATCCTCATCGTATATACAAAAAGATTATATCATCTTTTGATGTATGAAACAATCACTCTATATGGCAAACAAATATAAAGTTATGATAATTCCATAGCCGATTCCCGGCTATCGTAGGCGCAGGCTTGCGGATGGCGAGCAATGGGTAGCTCGTCGTCTGGTAAGGACCAGCTCCCAAATTACGTAACACACTATCAATCACAATCTGAATCATTTTGAAGCCTATTGCTAAGCCATTGGGTCGTATGTTCGAAAAATTTGTTTGTTCAACAACGTAAATAACGTAATTAATTTTGTTGAACTGTCAAAATGAAACCCATTCCTACTGTTAGTGTGTTACGTAATTACCCCGCAGGCCCGGGTCAACGGCGCGTTGTGTTCCACGCGCGCTTCAAAGAGATGTCAGCGTTATTGACGGGGTCCGATAGGGCTGATGCCTGCCGGGGTCGCGGATTGTTCGAAAGAGTTACCCTGGCCCTGGCGCACAGGCAACTGAAGGAACACGGGTGGGGTTTAGTCAGTAGGAGTCTGACACGCCCTCCCGCTCCGCCCAGAGCGGGAGAGGCCATTTGATGATTTACCACCCAAAAAAAAAGGCTATCCCTCCGATAGCCTTTTTTCTAAAAATCAAAATTGTAAAATCATATAAATTGGTAAATCATATAAATTGTAAAATTGTAGCAGCTGAATAACAGTAATTCACATGGAGCGACTGACCTCCACAACCCAGTTACTAGGAACTACTTGGTGAGGCTGGTGGTCAGACTTTTGGTCTTCTGACTACCCGTGACGACTGTGTAGCGGCATCTACAACGCCTCATGCGAGCTACGCGTCACACTGACGTTACGAAAAATCCTGCATCGCGTAAGCAGAGTTTACCGCGCAACTAGAATATATATACAACGTACCGACATCAATCGTAGGGCAGTTGCCCACCAGACACAACAGCCGTCTGGTCGGAGGATTCTCTCTTTTATGATGAACTGTATGAGTGAACTTTACACTCTGTTCCAAATCTACAAATGACAGCCGGGACCAACGACTACCTATATGTTTGCGAGGCACGGATACTAAATATAACGTAATTTGATATTTCAGACGACATTCCATAATATATGCAGCAGCAAGCTGGATACTTTATTGTTTTACCTTTGATTCATTCTTTTACATATATTTTTTTTTACCTTATCACCCTTTTGAACTCTGTACCAAGGCTTGGCAAGGCTAGGCCAATATCATAATTTCTATTTTAAATATAGTTCGTTAACCTTACGCCGACGTGCGCGACGGTATAAGGTAAATATATTTTCAGCACACCGAATTATGACTTTATTTGTATTCTTCTTTCCGTTGGTTGTAGAATAGGAATTAAAAAGGCTAAAGTGGTTTTTAAAATGTTATGAGAGTAAAACAAAGCTAATAAATTGTTCCCGAACTAATTTGTTTGTAATTTTATTAATAAAACCTTTAATTTTGGTAGATATAAAATACGTAAATATGTTTTTTCTTCTCAGTAAAAGCTTCTATTTGAAAAAACGCTGAATAATGTAAAGCAAGTAATTCGGAGATTAGCCGGTTAATATGCATAGTCGCGTGATCTCACGCTTTGAATTGTATAAAGTGCAGCTGTTCCCTTATCTGTTGGTAGCAGTGTGAAACTGGCTTTATACTGACCATTTAAAAAGTAATTATAGTTGTGTGCACAGTGCTGAAGACGAAAGTAGTAGAGTATTTAATAAATAAATGGTGCTATTAGTAAAAGTACTATTCTTAAGTGTGTGTGCTTTAAAAGTCTGGTAAATTTTGTGAAATATAAATAAAATGCTAAAAACTTTATGCGTTCTAGAACAATAAAAGACCAATATGGTACAACGCGTAAGTTTTCTTTGATGATCAGTTGAGTTAAGATTTTTAAAAGGAGGGATCGTTTTGATCGTTGAATTTCTCCGGAGTCGTGCCATTTGTCGTACCAAAGAGCAGGAGGTATTGGTATGTTGCACGGGACATCCCGGAGCCACTTCATATCTTCTGAGGGGGGCCGAAGCGTGGTTTTAGTCGATAGAAGTTCTTCAGAACCCATTTGCTTTCCCATAGGGGGTTATCACTTAGAATGATAATTCGAAGGAAAAAGGTTTAATAGAATATCTTCTATGCCAATCGTCACTAATATAACTCGTAAAGCAGTCAGGCATTATGTAACGCGCAAAAAATAATAAAATTAATTCTTTATTTTGTAATGAGTGTAGAGTATTTTTATTGTTCATTTTTTAGTTGCGGTGCTTACCTCACACAAATTCGTATACCACTACTTGATATGTAAATAACAGTGACAGGAAATTATCAAAACATCATCAATATAGACTAAGTGGAAAAAATATGCAGTATTAAGAATATCTCTGGTCAGAACTTGATCAAATTTAAATGGGACCACATGTGAAGCACCAGATTTTAAATAAAAAAAGAATCATCTAAATCGGTTCACCTTAAAAAAAACCTGAGCTAACACACATAAAAAGAAAAAGAAAACATACAGTCGAATTGAGAACCTCCTCCTTTTTTTGAAGTTGGTTAAAAGTACTATAGACATACTCTTATACTCTTTCATCGAAATAGTTATTACTTTATGTGTGATTAATTTAGATAACAGACCAATTCTAACGTTACGAGTTTACCATTACTTTTGTAGCGGTATCTACATCGCCACATGCGAGCTACGTGTCACACTGACGTCACGCAAAATCCTGCATCGCACAAGCAGAGTTTACCGCACAACTAGCATCACAACGTCCCGACATTAAATGTCGGGCAGTTGCCCAGCAGGCACAACATCCGTCTAGTCAGAGGATCCTCCCTTTTCCATAGAGTATGAGTGAGCTTTACACCCTGTTCCTCATACCTCTTACTTACTCCCCCTCCCCTCCTTCTGTCGCTCCTCTTATTACTTTGGTGTTCTATGGTGTATGTATGATATTAAATGAGTCTTGTTGCTTGAAATAAACAAATTTTATTTTATTTATGATATATTTACTGCTGCATACTAATGGATGCTTTATGATTTTTTATTTATTTATTTATACACACACACGTTTTACATATTATTATTTAAGTTGGTGCCAAAGTACTTATAAACTCAAAATTTAAGCCTACTACAGTTTCTCAAAATCTATTATACCTAAGCTATTCAGTCTACGACCAAGTTAACCAATCCTCGAACAACAAAACAGATAATCGGAGCACGCACACTCTAATTAGAGCACAAGTGTTTACTCTAACCTAAGACCCGAAATCAATCAGTGCATTAATAAACAGCTCTTTGATATCGAGTGCTCTTTGACTGCAGGCAAACATTTCAACGTTTGCTATAATATTGACGGAGCATTAAGTTATAGTAATCACAATAATGCCTGTTGAATAACCATACTAAGATGTCGTAGTAGCCAATTTGTCGTTCTGAGGATTGGTAATTCTAGGAACAAGACATTCTGGGAATTGGTAATTCTGGGAATAGGTTATCTTGGGAAAAGTTTTGAGTAAATAGTCTAGTGCATTAATAATAGCCTTTTTATATCGGTTGCTGTTTGACTGCTGGCAAAAAAATCAGCGTTTGATATTACATTGACGGCGCATTAAGTTACAGTAATGATAGTTTTAGTAACCTGAATAATGCTTGTTGGCACACACATAGGTGTCTTATTTGCAAAATGAGCAGTCCGCGAGTTGAACTTTCAGAAGAATTGATAATTCTGGGAGTTTGGTAATTCTAAGAATTGGCTATTCTGGGAATAATTAGTTATTTTGGAAATTAGTTTTGAAACTAATATAATAATAGCGTGAAATCCTTGTCATTTGCACGACAAATTAGTGTCATAAAAAATAATTAAAACCAGAATTTAATCAGTGCATTGCTTCGATCGACAATACCAACGTGCATTGCTTGTATTGACTGAGAAGGTATTGTGTTAATAAAATTATAGTAATGGGCTGTTTAAAATCGGCCTAAATATCTTTTAGATGTGTCATAAGATCTTCCTGGGAATCGGTAAATCTGGGAATTTACCATTATATATGAAGAGACACGCTTGGTCATTGTAGGAATTTGTCGTTCTGGGATTTGGTCATTACACTTTGTTATGAGTTTTGTCTTTTCGAGAAATAGATATATTCTCCGAGTGGTTTCCAGACAAGACAAAAAACAACAACTCTGTCATATTCAAAATAATTGTATTTTTACTAATGTGTAATGTCCACTCCAATAATTTTTTGTAATGAAATACCACTGTAAGTTCCGTTTCATGCAAGTATTCAATGTCCACGTCTTTGACGGTAAACTAAAAATAATAATTTAATTATAACTATTACACAAGAGTAAAAAAAAACAGTGTTATTCTGAGAATATTGTTTAAACTTTATCACTTTGCTCAATAAAGTATAAAATACAATTTATTGTTCTTCATATTTAATTTATTAATGTGTGTTCAGATTTTACACATACGAGTATCTGTTATTCTTCTCTGTTTTGCTATTTTAACAATATTTCCATGGCAATAAAGAAATTTGATATAATGGCAACATTAGTTCACTAGCTGTTATACATGACGTAACAATAAATGCTCGGCCATTTTGTACATTATAGTTTTTCGCATCGTTTCGTTGCGTAAATAGCGGAAAGTACTTACTGTTTTATTGCTCACACTAGGAAATGGCTTTGTATTGTTATATTTGGTATAAATATAACATATTCGTATATAATGTGAATTGGTGTGGAAATAAATAGATTTGTAGGTTCGACACATGCCATTCATTCATATACGTTATTTTATCTGTCACTTTTTTCTGTTTCTTAATAAGGCGTTATACACATAGTCTCATGTATGAATTAATGAAAATAATTTATTAAGGCATGTATTTAACGCGGCGACAAATTAATCTGAAATTGGGATTAAAAAATAATTAAAGCCGGTAGCAAAAATAGTAGGTTGGCAGCTACAGTGAAGAATAATTTTAAGTAGAAAGTAGCAGCTTAATAATCAGTTGTTAGCTTTGTTTTAATTTAAACTGGCATCGAGTTTCTGTTTTGGCGAGGTCTCCTATTCAGAATTTTTATTTTTGGACAAAAGTAAATGTACCTTGCCTATGATTTCTAGTAGCAAATAGTTAGTCGCACTTTCAGTTGTTAGTCGCCTGGAAAATAATTTGCCATTTATTAATACTTTACTGTACCGCAGGTTTGCTAAAACATTTTTCTTTCATATATTTGAAGTTTGTAAAGTTTGCGTATAATGTGTTATGTATTGTCTCTGTGTGCATGTATTAATAATAATAGTCCTCCAGACAATATTTCGGTCATGGCGGCCAATCTCAACCGAGACTAATCTTCGGTGTGGCAGATATTATAGTGCACAAGTGTGTGCGCAGACACTGGTGCTGTCCCTCTTCCTTCACAAGCGCATGTAAGCGCATGTATTAGCATGCATGTACGCATGTATTTTGGAGCTTGAAGTGAGCCTGCGTGTCGCAAAGCCGAACACACCGGTGTACATCTCTCGCCTGCACTACACTACTAAGGCGGAGGACATCGTGGAGTACGTGCGCCAAAAGACGAGGTACACGCCCAGGGTGCAGTTACTGGAATCGCTCCGGAACGTCAACTTAATTAAAGGCGTTCGTCGTATGTTTACCGAACTGTTATCTGCCCCACGTTATGGAAGAACACTTTTGGCCGCAGGACGTGGTGTTCCGTCGCTTCCGCGGACAAGTTCCACTGGACAGCATAAAGTTAAGCTAGTGCAAAGTGAAGCGCTACTAACACAGTCTTAAGCCTTTTACTAACACAACTTTTGTTTATATAAAAATATGTATGTTTAGGTTAAGGTATTTTTCTATGGGCCTGTGTCGCCGGAAATGAATGGTATTATTATTATTATTCGTTTATTTATTTATATATAAACATTTTTAAATATTTTTATAAAAACATAGAAAAAACATTTAAAAATATAAAAAAATAGTGGTCCGCCGGTATCGGGAGCAGGGTCCAAGCTACCGGTGGTTAGGGCTCCAGAGACAGGAACCTCCTCACGATGCGAGCCGTATCAAGGAGAACTGCCTTCTGGATCAGGCCCTTGACCCAACCGCCTAACGAGAGCCTCAAGAGATGTTGATCGAGGCTTTCGGCCATCAGGCCATTCGCCGATACGACAATCGGCACAATGACAGCCGAGCTCACATTCCACATGTCAACAACCTCGTGTGCTAAGTCGAGATATTTAATTTGTTTCTCTTTCTCAGCTTTCACGAGGTTCTCGTCATGCGGAATGGTAATATCGATAATCATTGTGCGGCGCGCTAATCGATCTATCACCATTATATCAGGCTTATTGGCGACAATAGTCCTGTCAGTACCTAATGATAGACAGATCCCAGTACAACGTAATATGGTCATTTTCGAGAACTGGGTCGGGCACATACTTGTAATACGGTACCTCAGAATCCACTAGTTTATATTTCAAAGCAAGTTGTTGGTGAATAATCCTGGCTACTTGATTATGCCTGTGCAAGTACTCGCCGTTAGCCAGACGAGAACAACCAGATACAATATGTCTGATGGACTCACCCGGACGATGGCATGCCCGACACACGTCAACCGTCCCGTCTTTCATAATATGTCTCCGGTAGTTATTCGTCAAGATAACTTCGTCCATAATTGCACAGACAAAACCTTCAGTTTCCCCAAAAAGGTCACCAAAACGTAGCCAGGATACGGACGCTAAGAAATCTACACCGGGCTCGTGAAGAGCCCGATAAAAGCGTCCGTGTAGCTTTGCCATACCTCCTTGCGGTCATCGGTAGTAAGTACCACTGAGACTGCACACTTCACGGTTGTGGAGGGTCTTTGCATTTAAAAAGCCTCGACCCCCGCACTTCCGCGGTATGTACAGTCTCATTACCGATGATCGTGGGTGATGCATCCGGTTTGCGGTCAGCAGTGTACGGACCCTCCTATCCAGGGCATCGAGTTCGGTCTGAGTCCATTTGAGTATGCCGAAAGAGTACATCAATACTGGCATGACCCAACCGTTGAAGGCACGCACCTGGTTTCCGCCTGAAAGAAGACTAATTAATACCTTCCTCAGGCGACCAACGAATCGTTCCTTCAGCGATTGCTTCATGTCAGCAATATTGATTCCTAACGCTTCCGACATACCCAAATAAATACTTATAGCTTTTGGATGAGGTGAGGCATCTAAGTTGTATGGAATCCGAAAGTTGAATTCCTTCGGATTCCATAATCTCACCTCGCTTTACATGCATGACTGCACATTTGTCCACACCAAATTCCATCCTGATGGCGCTACTGAAAGTTTCAGTTACCTTCAGTAGTTTCATCAGTTGCAATTTGTTGGGGGCAAAGAGTTTCAAGTCATCCATGTAGAGGAGGTGAGATATGACCTGACCACCTCTCCTCAACCGATAACCTAGACCTGAATCCTCCAGTAGTGTACTTAGTGGATTCAGGGCTAAGCAGAACCAAAGTGGACTCAAACTGTTACTTATTATTATTATTATTACTGCGTGTCCTCACCGCATCACTTGCGCCGTTTGTACTAGCCGCTAGAGATGAGCTAGGGATGGGTGACTCTTTTACATTCAAACGCCGAAATGTAAAATTTAATTAATGAATGGATGTAATGCACTGACCCCAGCGTGGTTTGACCAGGCTCGTTTAATCGAATGAATCCCAAGATTTGATCTAAATGATTAATAAGTAAATAAATAAATTATAAACGCCTTGGCTTCGTACTGGTTGCAATGTTATACCTAATCTTTGCCGGGGTCGCGGATTGTTCGAAAGAGTTACCGTGGCCCTGGCGCACAGGCAACTGAAGGAACACGGGTGGGTTTTAGTTAGTAAGAGTCTAACACGCCCTTCCGCTCCGCCCAGAGCGGGAGAGGTCATTTGATGATTTCCCACACAAAAAAAAAAAAATACCTAATCTAAGTAGATGAACTTTAATAGGTATGTATAGGTAACTATTATATTCTACTATTCCAAATGTTTTAGTTAGATATTCAACCTAATAAAATATGCATAATAATTATTATTGAATTAAAATAAATAATCTCTCACTCTAATAAAATAATCATATTATTTATAATAAAATAAATTATAAAAGAAAATAATTAAAAAATATAAATAATAAATAATGTTTTTTTTTGTTATTATTAAAAATAATAATAACAAAAAAAAAATAACAAATTGAATATTTTGTATACTCAACGTTAAATAATTATTTAAACTTGTTCTATTATTTCCTTTCTGTTACAATCAAATAATATTCATATTCGTGTCCTATCCGTAACTTACGATTATTTTGTATATGACCCAACAACCAAATAAAGGTGACATACAAAGTGCCATATCATTTCATATTGATTACATGAAGTTTTCTGCTCAGTAGACCGAGTTTGTTGATGTCATCTCAATACATAAAACAGAACAGCGAAATATGAATATATTTCTTTTCATTTCATTATATTGAATTCTGTACATGATAGTTTCATTTTGATTGACATATTGATATTTGGTTAGATATCAAAGATACGAGTAAATATGTGTCTATCGAAATGATAATAAATTCAAATATATCGCGGTATATCAAGATATTCGTATACTTTCTTGCGTAAGTATTCATAAAAGTCAAAGTGAAATTGAGTTTTCTTTCGATAAATATAATTTATTTGATAGTTTATTTAACCAATAAAGAAAATATAGAGTATTCAGTTTATTGCTGAGACGTGTGGGTTGATGAGAAAAGATAGGGCATTCCCATCTTTTCTTAAATAGTGAAGAAATGCATGGGTCTTATGGTGGGAACTAAGCAGCAGTATTTTAGTACGTGTCCTTATAACGTAGTGTCACAGAATTATATTTGTAAAATTGTGCAGTCAGTAACCGCTCAGTATAATCCTAACTAATATTATAAATGCGAAAGTAGTTTGTTTGTTTGTTACGCTTTCACGCTAAAACGGCTCAACAGATTTGCATGAAATTTGGCACATGGTTAGACCATGACCTGGAAAAGGACATATAATACTTTTTATCCCGATATTCCTACGGTATCGAGACTTATGCGGATGAAACCGCGGGGCGCAGCTAGTTAGCTAATATGCGCCAATGTTATTGAAAACAACGTCAATTGTCAATTGCTTTCTAAACAAGTAGATCTATTACAATTATTATTGATAATAATAAGTTAACTCTTGTTACTGGCACTAAAATAATGTTCAGTGTTTAATAACTTGGAACCTAACTCATAAGTACAATGAACAATAGACTTGATTCAGTCATTTAAAGCTAAGAAAAAAATTAAATTCTGCCTCAAAATTGGTAGAGACATTACCATCTATTGCATGCTTAAAGTCTCCTCGTTATTAGCGATTGAAATCTTAGAAGATTTGCTTAGAAATAAATATGGAACATACCACCAACAATATTTATAAAAATCACTCTCTACTCATATTATACCACGACATCAATTTCCAATAGAAAAAAAACGAACAAAAGGCTCAAATGACCGGTACAAAGCAGCATCAACCAACACAAAGAAAGAAAAGGATTTAACGAACCAGTATCAGTACCGATTGGGATACAAGTTTGTTTTCAATTGTTTCAGCAGCTGTGAATTAAAAAGACTCTTAATGGCTGTGATTGCATTGGATTTATTTTGGTTTACTAAAAAGCTTGCGGAGTCGTGTAATGTTTAAATTTTAAGGTTGGCAGAGCGACTGAGCGATCTTTGGTAATAAAATTGACGAACTGGATTAAAAACTTGTAACTAAAGGTAAACTTCATAAGCAAAGTTAATAAAATTGATATTGGACCGTCGCGCGGTATCCTTTACCAAAATGAAAAAAGGAACACGTAAATGAGGTCAGTAATCACAGAGAAATCGTTGTACGTAAATGAAAAATAAATACTTGCTGAATACTTGACCACCTCTTTTTTCTGAAGTCGGTTAAAAATATAACCTTTTCCAGTTTTTTACAAAGAACAAATAAACATTTCAATTTCTCCTATAGCTCTTAAACAAGCATTTTTTTTAATTTTTTATTTTATTTTAGATAGGTTTGCTCTTGACTCTAGTCTAGGTCAGAGATGACAGAGACAAAGTCGACGACGGAGTGAGCTTACCCAGAAGAAGCCTGTTCACTCTCACTTTGAAGAGATTTGGTTTGTATGCGGTCGGAAACACAGGCGCAGGTAGAGAATTCCACTCTTTTGCTGTGCGCATTATAAAAGATGTTTGGAAGCGCTTAGCATAACTATGCTAAATGATTGTTTAAGGGCTATAAACAACAATAACTATCAACAATTATAAACAAGAACAATATAATACATTACATAACTTTCACGCCTGTTATTTCCGACGGGTTAGGCATAGGTGTAGGTGTACCCTATTGTTATGTATACCCACATGTCACCAGTTATGTTTCTAGAACAACAACGACAACAACTAACAATCAACAACAACAATTCACAATCAACAACAACAATTCAACAAACAAACAACAATTTAAGAATTAAACGTAAAGCCAAAATCCGAAATTAAAAAGACAATACTCTTAAATCTGAAACATACTCTGAATACAAACGACAGACAACTACATTAATTGTAAATGAAAAAAATACGTTTATATGATTTAGGTACAGTAAGCCGCACGGCGGTGGTAATACTTTGAGCTAAAGCTGGCTTAGTGTAGTACGAAGGTTTATTATAAAAAAGGCCGGCTTATTCTGGTTTTGTTACCATTGATGTGCAGCCTACCGTACCCACTCGCGTTCATACTTTAGCAAAGGCATTCTTGATTCTCCGAAATTCTGTTAATACCAATCTATAAACTATGTTACTAATAATAAAGCTGAAGATTTGTTTATTTGTTTGAACGCGCTAATCTCTGGAACTACCAGTCGTATTTAAAAAGCTCAATTCTGGTAGAAGATTAAGTGTAGGCTATTTAAAATCACGCTACAACCCTTAGGAGCTGAGTAAAAAGAAAAAAGCCAAAAAGAACGCGAAGCCCAAAAGAAAGTAATAGTAGGGTTGGGCGATGCGATGCGATGCGTTGGGTCGGGAGCCGAAATTTCACGGGGACGTCACGGATAGAAGCCAGTGTTAGAAAAAAAAATTGTATCTTCTCGGGCCAAGTGGCTAGAAACAATCCCGGAAACAAATAATCATCTTTCTATCAAAAATCACATTGTTAAGTTAGGCCCATCATTCACGACGCTACTAAAAATAACGTGTTGTAGCGGCATCTACAACGCCTCATGCAAACTACGCGTCATATTGACGTCATGCAAAATTCTGCATCGCGCAAGCAGACTTTACCGCGCAACTAGCATATATACAACGTCCCAACATCTAATCTATCGTCGGGCAGTTGGCCACCAGACACGACATCCGTCTGGTCGGAGGAGCCTCCCTTTTTCAACGGAGGTATGAGTGAACTTTACGCCCTGTTCCTCATACCTCTATAGTGTTTCAAAAATAAATCATCCATGAGTAGCCAGAATGTCACAATGGGGACGCCAAGCAACCAATCACAAACTAGTCAATAACGCGTTAGTAAGTCGCTCTGGTTTATCATTGGCATTGGTGATTTGAGTTTATAACACGTTATTTTCGAGTAGCGTTGTGGATTTTTGTCAAAAGAATATAATAATCTATTTATTTAAAGATTATGAACTGCTGGTGCTGAACCCACATAATCTGAAAGTTGACTCAAACATAAAATTGCTATGCTGCGATTAAATTCAAATTGAAGATGCGTAGCGATACGGCTACGCTGCTACGGCGTAGCAACTGGAGCTGGCGTAGCAGACGTAGCAAACCCTCATCGCAGTAGCTACTAACTACGATACAGCAACAGTACTTATTTAAATTGTTTGAAGCGAACTGCTAATTAATTAGTTTTCTAAAGATAGATCTCACTGTGGAAAATAAAGTAGAATTTTTGCTCTCAATAACTTCGCTAATTTAGATAATCACTCAACCGTTTCTAACGAGATTTCTATCCGTTTTAACTTTCAGTAATCTATTTCAGGAATGATTTAGAACAGAGTCAAGATTTGTTTTTATGATTTCAATTAAATGTAAGGTCAGAAAAAGTGTCAGTTCTTTTAGAGTATTTTTTAACCGACTTCACAAAAAGGAGGAGGTTCTCAATTCGTCTGTATGTTTTTTTTTTTTTTTTTTTTTTTTATGTGTGTTAGCTCATAACTTTTTTCTGGGTGAACCGATTTGGATGATTCTTTTTTTATTTGATAGGTGGTGCTTCACATGTGGTCCCATTTAAATTTGATCAAGGTCTGACCAGTAGTTTTTGAGTTATCCTTAATACTGCAGATTTTTTCCACTTAGTTTATATGGATGATGTGTTAATAATTTCCTGTCACTGTTATTTACATACCAAGTAGTGGTATACGAATTTGTGTGGGGTAGGTACCGCAACTAAAAAGGGAAAAATAAAAACTTTTTTACAAAAAAACAACCGACTTCCAAAAAAAACACTAAAAGACGTGAAAAATAACTTTAATTTCGGAAGTCGGTGCCTTTGGTTTTGTATTTTCGTGTTTGGCCACCGACTTCCGAAATTAAAGTTATTTTTCACGTCTTTTAGTGTTTTTTTTGGAAGTCGGTTGTTTTTTTGTTTCTAATACGGTAATCATTTTAGTCCGTATACGGGTAGCAACATGTAATATGTTCAGAATTGAACTAAAATGAAAGTGGAAAAATAAAATGGAAAAGTTTACGGTAAAAGGTTGCGAATACTACGCACCTGACCTTTCTGAAGAACATTACTAATAAGGTAATGTTGCTTATGATATTTTCACAGAAAATTTAAAGCCCTGAGCTATTTTGCTGCCTGTACATTTTAAAATCATCCTGACTTCATTCCATGTAAATCTTTGTTATAGTGACCAAGGCTTAAACAATTAAATGTCTTACTTTTAAGTTTCCTCATAGTGATTATAGCTCCAGATAATGCCATCTCGAGGCCAATTTTGGCAAGGAACATTTTAAGCTATCAAGATCCAAGAGCTAAGAGCGATCGCCACTTAAAACTTTGCATCCGAGGTTACTTGTTCAAAATTATATTATTAACTATTGTGAGAAGACTCAAGTCTTGAGAAACCGCACTGGTCTAAGTTAGAAATAGCTTAGTATGGCTACGATTATTACTGACAAATATCTATCAGTAGGGAGAGTTATTGCGGACTGCAACTGGCAATTTGCCCACTCTGAGTAAAGCTGTCTATTTAATCATTGAAACAAGTCACAATTTCATAAAGTACCAAGTGAAAATATCACTTCTAGACCAAAGGGCTTAGCATGAGCAGCTTAAATTAAAAATAGGAAGGTTGTACTTTAGTCAACATTTTTTTACTGTTGCGTAAAAAAAAAAAAAAAACGTTGCCCACATTAGGAATTTCTACTGTATTGTGGGTGCGTTTACAAACATTTATACTCACATACACAAACAGCCAGACCCGGAACAACAACTTGTAGCTCATACAAATATTCGTTCCGTGCGGGAATCGAACCCGCGTCACGCAGCGCAGCCGTCAATCGCTTAACCACTGCGCCAATCGTGCCGACAATTATTACCTATTTTCAAACCCAAACCACCAACGTCACATTTAGCAATAGTAGTATGCATGCAGTAGTAGCACTACGAGCAGTGGTGGCTGGTGGCCTAGTGGAAATGTCCACGACAAACGAATTGTAGGTCGTAGGTTCGTACCCAAGGACTATACTTTATGTAAACTATGTCATCACCACTATCTACTCTCAAGACAGTGAAGGAAAACATCATGAGGAAACCAACATGTACCTAGAATCAAAAGTTCGAAGACATGTGACATCCACCAACACGCACTGAGTCCGCGTGATGGATAATGGCCCGCTCCCTCTCACAAAGAGAAGGCTTGTATTCTAACCAGATGTCTCAGCACTGGGAATATTATATGCTGATTATGAATTGCACGAATTTGCGCCACGCGCTAGCAGTAAGACGTTGCAAGTCACTCCGCCAAAAATAAATATTTTTGTTGCTCTATAAGCATTATTGATACAGTATTATGGTTTTAAGACAGTGCATACGTTAATACTAGTGTAAGTGAAATAAAATCGACGAATTATTCCTCAAAATCGAAGAAATAAGCAGTTTATACATAAAACATACATAACATCACGCTTGTATTCCCGGAAGGTTTAAGCAGAGGTGTACCTATAGCACATCCACATTTCGCCAGTTATGATTAAGTCCCATGCAATAGGGGGCGAGCCTATTGCCATCAACCAGGCACAAATCCAGACTCCGGGTTGCTACTGAGAAGTTCCAGATGGAAAAACCCGATAACACTTTGGCCAACCCGGGAATCGAACCCAGGACCTCATGCTCAGCAGTAGCGCTTGCGACCACTAGACCAACGACGCAGCCTAGCAATTTATAATGCAAAACAAACATTATAAGTTCAGAGAACATTGAGTCACAGCTACATGAACCGCTCCTATTCGCCGATCGGTGGTGAGTTAGAACGTACGAAACGATTCAATGCGCTACCTTATACGGTTAAAATTGGCCAGTTAACTAACTAAACACAGGTTCAAAATATATATAGTAATTTCACGACATCCAAATAAGTTAAAAAAAAGTACACAAACATATATAATTTTTGTTCTTACAATTATTTTACTCACCAAACTTTATGGTTTGATGGCGAGAAGTCGAAGTGGCCGACTGGGATTTGGAGTGACATACCCATCACAGAACCGCGGGTTTGGACTCAACGATTGGATTTTCTTTTTGCAATTTTTTTATTATGTCCGCCTGCTTTTTGTTTGTTTCTATCTTTTGGAAACAATTGCTTATATTACTCTCTGCCATAATAAGCTTATTTACCAATTTTGCGTTTTGTTAAACAACTGTCTAAGATGACCGATGATGAAAAAACACAAACAAGTTCGAAAAAGCTCCTCTACGTAATGTATTGACCACCAGAGGGAGCAAAAGCAAAGCTGTTGGATCTCTACCTCAGGCGACTTATGATGGCTTATTGTCGCGAGATGACGTTCTTGAAATTATCCAGGAAGTAATGACAGCTGAATTATCGCTAATATTGTCTAATTACAACGAGACTATGAATGCGATCCTAAAAAGAGTTTTACAGTCCATAAATGTGAAAATTGCTGTCATGGATGGCCCTATTAAATTTATGAAGAGTCCGTATGAGGATCTACTAAAAGAGTATGCTACATTGAAAACATGCTGCAGAAGGAGAATTCTGATATGAAAAATAATATTAATTCGCTGAAAGTACGTTTAGATCAGCTGGAGCAACAAACCCGATCCAGCAATATTGAAATACAATGCTTACCCGAGAAGAAACAGGATAATCTGTTTAATATCGTGTCAGAATTGTCTAAAGTGGTTGGATGTGTTGTGGAAAATATAAATATTCTGCATTCCACCAGGGTTGCCAAAACTCAACCCCGATAATACTCGACCACGGTCAATAGTAGTTCAGCTAGCTTCCTCTCGTGTTCGTGACCAATTCCTTGCCTCTACTATTAATTTTAATAAGAACAATAAAGAAAATAAACTGAACAGCACACATCTCGGCTACTCTGGACAAATAACCGCAATTTAAGTGACGGAACATCTGTCCCCAACTTACCGAGCTCTGCATGCTGCGGCAAGGATCAAAGCAAGGGAACTAGGTTATAAATTTGTCTGGATCCAAGGAGGAATTTTTTTTATGCGTTAGTAAAAGTACAAGAATCTGAGCATATCATAGTTAGAAACATGGGCTCTTTAACTAAGTTAATGCAGTTTTTATATTTTTACGTCAATCAAATAATCGTAGCAATGGCTTTTTCTAGTTTGGTTAAAACTCAAGGCTGTTAATATTTATTACCAAAATACCAGAGGCACGAAGACTCATAACTTTTGTCGACAGTTATATTAAGAAAATTATGACATTACTATATTGACTGAAACATGGGTAACTAGTAGTAGTGTCTTGAGTACAGAGCTTTTTAAAGAAATATATATTTAATGAGTATACAGAAGAGATAGAGATTCTGGGAAAAAGTATGGAGGACCACCTACATCCTTTTTCCCACCGTCAATTGATCGCGATAACAAAGAAAATGAAATCGAAACGCATGATTCACTGGGAAAGCCAATGTGAGAATCTTTAGATAACTATTTTCGTCAAATAGCTCTCTGTGCAGTGTATTTGCCATCCCCTGTTATACTTAGTACTTTGGACGACTTCTTGGAATGTTGTAATGTGATGCTTGAACAAACAGGCTTATGCGCCTGTATTGTTGGTGATTTCAATTTAAGTGACATCAAGTGGAATTTTGTAAATAACTCAGTTAATAATTATACTCCTCCTGGCATTAGTAATATACTGGTAGATTTTACTCACATGTACAAATTGGCACAATCTAATGACATAATGAATCCGTCTGGACGAATATTGGATCTCGTATTAATTAACATACGTTTTGGTAGCGTAACTGCAGCTCCAAATCCCCTTAGCTAGGTTGATGGTCCTACACCCCCCCATCTAAATCCTACTTAAAGCGACTAAAGACACCCAGCTTCCATATAACTCTCAGAATATAAGACCTATTTTATTTAACTGGATTACTTAAAAATATTTCCAATGATCTTAATAATGTAAATTGGGATAAAATGTTTGATGAAATTACTGATGTCAACGAGATGCTTCGTATTTTTTATGATACCATTCTAAATATTGTAAAATTGCACGTACCTTCTAAGTCTACTTTTAAATGTAACAATATAATTTATTACTAACGGAGCCGTAGTAATATGAGATGTCCACAAATATGTGAAATGTTTGCGTCACATTTTTCCTCGGCATTCAGCGTTGCAAAAGCGACCCAAAATTAACTTGCTTCCGATTTTCTTGATATTATGAAGAACAACAGTCTACCACTAACCGTTCCTGTAATAAAATTGATCGTGAGAGCTTATTGAATAAGCTCAAGTCACTGGACTTCGTAAAGGCGCCCGCCCTAATGTTATTTCACCAATATTTATTCCTAAGTGCACCCCCGCTTTGGTACCCCCATTATTATTGATTTTTTATAAATCTCTCAATTCAGGTGTTTTCCCAGATTCCTGGAAAAAAACAAACTTTTTGCCAATTTATAAACGTGACGAGAAAGATATTATAAATTTGACCTATCTCTATCTTGTTGACTTTCGCCAAGGTTTTTGAACCCCTAATCTGAAACTACACTCGAGAGCAATGAATCCGGGTCACTTAAAGAATTCTAAAAATCTCGGAAACTAAAAATGCTAGGTTAATGCAATAAATTGTATTTAATAGACAATGTAATACTCCTTAAATGAAGGTATTAAAACTTCTTAGTTATTGTAAAGTTATATCATAAAAAAATCAAATTTGAAAAAGGGCCACTTTCGAAGATGGAACTACGAAATTACAGCATTTGGTTTTGCTTTTGTTTGTAATCTGTCATTTATGTGGGTACATAAACCATGTTGATAGTGCTCTATATTCATTATTCAAGCTGAAATTATGTCGCTTACGCCTGAAGAATGCACCAGAATACTTACAATGCTGGAAACCGGCCGGAGTCAGCGCGATACAGCCAGGACTGTCGGTGTGTCGCTGTCAACAGTACAAAGAGTTCTCCGACGTTACGAAGAAACTGGTTCTAACCTACGCAGACCAGGAACGGGCAGAACCAGGTGTACCACAGCACGAGAAGACCGATACTTGGTGAACACCATGCTTCGAAATCGCTTTCTCACAGGAACTGAACTCACAAATCAGTTTCGACGCCTCGGAGGAAGTAACCCAAGTGCATGGACAGTAAGACGTCGGCTTGCTGAATCTAACTTAAAACCCCTTAGACCTGCAAACGGCCCTAAACTGGAGCGTGGGCATCGTATTTCAAGACTAAGATATGCCCAGAGCCACGTAAATTGGAGTATTGAAGATTGGTCAAAAGTTATGTTCTCCGACGAATCAAAATTTATGCTCTACAAGCACGATGGAAGACACAGAGTGTATCGAAGACCAGGGGAAAGATTCAAGCAAGCATGCATCGAAGAAAAAGTAGCCTACGGTGGTGGGTCTGTACTTGTGTGGGCCGGAATTTCTTCTGAAAGTCGCACAGAGCTGGTGATCATAGAAAACGGCTCTTTAACTAGCGTAAGATATGTGGAAGAAATCCTCAATGATCACGTTGGTCCATTTATGGTCAATTTAGGTGAGGATGCTATATTTATGCATGACAATGCCCGACCTCATACAGGTAGGATTGTGAATGACTACCTTCAAGAGATGAACATTACTCGTATGGAGTGGCCAGCGCGCAGCCCGGATATCAACCCGATCGAGCATGCTTGGGACGAGCTAGGCAGATGCGTAAAACAACGAAACCCTCCCCCAATCACGCTTCGTGAGCTCAAAATTGCTCTCACAGAGGAATGGGAGAATATTCCCCAAAATCGTATAAGGAACTTGGTGTACAGCATGCCAAACCGCGTAAACGCAGTAATGGAGGCACGAGGAGGCAATACGAAGTATTAAAATTCAAGAAAATCGTAATAAAGTTCAAAAATTTCATGTTTCCTATTTTTGTTTTAAGGAGAGATCAGCAGTTTTTTTCTTTATGTAATTTTGTGTTAATAAAATGTATGATGACTCATATTTTTTTTACTTTCATTTAAGGAGTATTACATTGTCTATTAAATACAATTTATTGCATTAACCTATCATTTTTAGTTTCCGAGATTTTTAACATTCTTTAAGTGACCCGGATTCATTGCTCTCGAGTGTACATTCAGGCACTCTTTAAACTTTACTTAAGCAAATTGCAACATGGTTTTGTGGGTTCTATCTAGGTCAACTAGCACTAATCTAACGACCTTTACAGAGATAACTGATGCCATCGACTGTCGCAAGCAGATCGACGTAATTTACACAGACTTTAGCAAAGCCTTTGACCGCTTTCCGCACCATGTACTTTTATCCAAGCTAGCTGCGTACGGAATCACCGGTACGCTTTATAACTGGCTAAAGTCTAATCTGGTAAATCGTTTCTTTTTTGTCACAGTTAATGGTTTCTAATCTGAAACCTACGGTACTACATCGGGAGTTCCCAAGGCTCGCATGTCGGTCCGATTCTGTTTAATTTGTTCATTAACGATATACCGCACTGAGTCCAATTCTGTGAATGTTATACTGGAGAATTTGAGATCATCTGCATACATACATATGTATGCAGATGATCTCAAATTCTCCAAAATAATCGAATCTAATGATAATACTATTTTACTTCAGAGCGTTGTCGACTCATTTGTTCAATAGTGCAACGATAATGAAATAACTTGAAACGTTAAAAAGTGCTACCATGTGAAATATACCCGGAAAAAGAAATGAACGGCAAGTGTATACCATATGGACCCTAAAATTATCCAAGAGGTTGATCAAGTAAAGAATTTAGGAATTGTTTTTGACAACGTACTCACATTCGTACCTCATGTCGCAAATGTCATTAAAAAGGCTTCTAGAATGCTAGGTTTCATGATTAGGAATTTTGCTGGTTGTACAATTGTACTGTTAATAGTATCTTGGAATACTGCAGTACAATCTAGAGACCTCATTATGCCACGCACAACCTTAGACTGGTGCGAATACAAAAGAGATGTCTTTGGCATCTAGCTAACGCCTGCGGAATCGCCAAAAGGAAACGGGTCAGACGAAGCCAGACTATCTCATTTTAAGATAGTGTCATTGGGAAAACGTCGAAGGATCAGTGATTACATTTTCCTGTATAAAATATTCCTCCTCGGTGCAAAATTGATTGTCCACAATTACTAAGCTAGTTCCAGTTTAGGGCCCCTGCTAGACTCCCTCGTGCTCCTAGTACTCCCTTGCACCCCTCACTCCGTAGAACAGTACTCGGCGCAAGCTCTGTCATCCCTCGGCTCTAAAAAAATGTTAAACAGCAACAGCGATCGTGTTGACGGGCACTCTAACTTATTGGCCAAATTCCACAGAACAGTTGTTAACAACGTCTAAATTACATTTACTTTTAGTTATGGTTATTTTTAATATAATTTATCGATGTCTATGTTTTATGTTTAAGGCCAATTTTATTTTATTTGATTGTTGCTGTTATTTTTAAACTATTATTATCTCACGTTACTTTAAAGTTGTTTGTTTTGTTTTCCCTACCCCTTAAATTTTATAATACAGTGCTTGTGGCACAATTATTACGTATATAGGGCATTCGGTACTAACCTATAAGAAATTGTAACATTAACCTTAGATATAAGTAAAATATTATTTTATAATTGTAACAGTGTAAACAATTGTTGGTTAGCCATTACAGAAATATAAAATAAAAACTACGCAACTTCTATCTAAAATATCTTCAAGTATGTTTAAGCCAGTAGTCATCTGTTCATCTATTCACATCGAAAATGATAGGCAGTCCGTAAAAATAAGGCATCTCTACTCCATCAACATAGTTGGTAACATATTGGTAAATGTTGTTAATTTTTTGGACATTTCCTTGCTTATATATTTTTGAGGTAGCTGTATTTGTTATAACCAATCCAAACCTGTTTACTAGAACATCATTTTATCACAAACGAACTCGACCACAGAACAATAACTTGTGCGTAAAAAGGTCTCATACAGCATTTATGCCTAAAAGTGTTTTTTGTCCATACAAAACCACCACCACCACCAATCACCAATCATAGTCAACGACATACCTAGTTCAAAACTTATTTAAATCTTTATTGGTGAATAAAGCATATTACCACATGTCGGATTTTTTGACAGACAAAATGTAATGACTGTTTTTGACCTTAGTTGGTACTCATTGACCTGGTATGTTTAAATTCAAGTCTATTTAACATTGCGCGTGTCATTTTTGTATCGTTTTAATTCAAAGGCTTCCTTTTTTCTCTCTGTTTTGTTTATACTTTGTTTGAATATTGACGTAGAAAACTTATTTTTTTCTTTTTAACATGACTGTATGTTTTTTCTTATTTTTATTTTTGAGAAAATCAATTTATATCGTTTGATTAATGTAATTATGTTATCAATTTTAGTATCAATGACATCCATGAATATTTGTACGCCTTCTGGTATAACATAGCGCGCTTGTAATTATTTTTTTAACAACTATTTTATTGTATGTACCTATGTTAACAAATGATTATGATTATGAACAGTAGAGAAAAGAGGGCAATCCGCGCGATCTATAAAATGGGTCCTCGCGAGTCTCTTAGAAACAAATTCAAAGAAATTGATATACTAACTCTGCCTTCTCTTTATATCTTAGAAAGTATATTGTATGTTCTAAAAACTTACGACTGTTCAACATAAGAAGCGATTTCCATAATATAAATACATGTAGCAAAAATGAAATTATAATACCCAAATTTAGATTAACTAAACCAAGCAAGTAATTTCTTATAAACAGTATCCGCCTTTATAACAAGTTGCCAAAGTCAGTTACAGAACTTAGCGATGGAAAGTGCAAAACCCACATCAAACGTATCCTCATCAAAAATGCATATTATAACATTAAAGACTACGTTGAAGACAAGGAAGTTTGGCAATAATTCCTTCTGCACATGTATATGGCTTCACTGGTACCACATTAACGGCATCACTATGTAAATGGCTATTAACTGTTCCCAAATTACGAAGTTTATAAAAAAAATCAAAAAAAGGCATTTTTGTTTTTTTTTTACTTTTTACTTTGACATGATCTTCTCATTACATTATATACCTCTAATTCTTATTTCAACACTTTACTCATGGCTTTTGTAGACAGGAGTTTAAATAGGCTTTTATTTTTATATAGATTCTTCTATATTTTGTGAATGTGAGACCGTCGTAGGCCTAACTTGTAGACTGTAGATTTGTGGACCATTTTATATTTTGTTGAGTATCTGTTACTTGTTGACAGGCCTACACTGTCCTCCCATATCCATCAACACTGTAATTTGAAACAATGTAAAAGCCCCTTATTTTTAAAAGAGTAACCGTGGAGTTTCTTGCCGGCTATTTTCCATAGGAAACAATCAATTGGAACCGTGCACCTAGCTTCTGACGTTTCATAAGTGCCCATGTTGGTTTACGTGAAATAAAATATTATGATTTTGATTTTAACATTTTGACAACAGTCCTATTATTTATACAACACTAGAAACTTAGCACTATTAAAAAGATATTCTATAACATATTTCATCAAGTGGTACGCACAAGGTCATGAAAATATTTTCGTAAAACATACGACGGGGTTAAATATGGGCAGTCACGCGTTTATGTAAATTGACGAGGATAAGAACCTTAAAGGACAAAGTTTATTAATAGATCACCCACGAATTTTATAAAATACTTTACAAGGGAATCGGCACCCTAGTGGCGTATCACACTTTCAATCACAATCCGATGGTTTAGCAGGAAATTCGTAATCCATTGCTTCATAGGTTTGAAAAATTCGGCTTCTTAACAACGTAAATAACGCAATGAACGTGGCTGAACTATCAAAATGAAAGGCACTGCAAGCAATTGCCATTTTATGTTTGTTACGCAATCAATCCGTGGGATTACATACTAAAATTGAAACGTATGGTAGGAGTAACTATGTATGTGCGACAACATCCCCTAAAGCTAGTCTTTATAGATAAGCTAGACGTCGTGTTGAGAAGAGGAATCAAAAGAAATATGTTGGTGCCTTTATTTATTGTATTTTTAAAAGTACATAAAATCTTTGTGTCAGCTCAAAAGTGGAATTGTTTAAAAAACAGTAATTTAAAAAACTAAAAAACCCTACTGCGTTTCTGTGTAATTTGGAAATGTAAAAACCCTAAAACAAGAAAGTCGTCATACCCGATTGCACTTAACTTAAAAATCGCCAAAGTTGCTAAGGCAATGCTTATAAGCGTCAAATTTATATAAATATTTAACAATATTTTAAATAAATACAAGAAAAAATGTAGTAGTCGGGACCCAGTCTAGAAATAGAGGCTTAGAGAATTCAGAGCGCATACCTGTAATACATTGCAGACTTAGACGGCTGACTTTCTAGAATGGGTCCCGACTGCTAAATTTTTTACACAGAAACGGAGTCAGGTTTTTTAGTTTTCTAAATTACAGTTTTTTATTTTTTTTATTTTCATATACCCAGTGTCACTCTCACAGTAAATACGAATCTAATGACACCTCTAAAGCTAAAATCCATCAAGCCGTTCAGGCTGCAGAGCGTGCCAAACAATTATAAATACATACATACATACTCTCGAAAAACATAACCCTGCTTCTGGCGCAGTCGGGTAATAAGCATAACGATGAAGAAATAATTATAATTTTACTTTAAAACAAAAGAATTACAAATCGTGCCCGCAACTTTTCTCCACCCGTACGTTTTTCAAACTCTGAACCACTTACTACACTATTATTTTAACTAAAATAATAACTTTATGTAAGCCATTTACCTACCACTACTACATACCACTTAAATAATTAATGTCGTTCGCGGACTAAAATTAAAATAAGTAATTTTTTGTCGTCTAAGACGGAAAAGGTACGTCTCTCTCGTTATCATCAGCCATATATTTTAAAATACTGTGGGCGAACTATGGGAAGTGTTGGTTATTGCGCAATAGAAAAACCGTTTGCAGTTCAAATCAAGTTATAATTTACGAAGAAATGGAGGCCAAGATATTTTATTAAATTACAATAGTATTTACAATTAAAATATAATAACCTAACCTAACTAAAACTATTAACAAATTAAAAGATGGCGTCGAAACATTCGTTCGCATCGCTGTCGACTGGTAATATACCCAAGAGACTGGCGGCATTACCACGTTGTATGGCAATGCTTAGCCTCTGGCCAAGGTAAAATCCAGCCCTTGGATCACGGGAAGTCTCAAACAAGAAGAAATTGTTCACACTAGCGAATCACACACTGTAGGTACACGATACGACTATACAGAACGCGCGACAGTTTCTAAACATGTCCACTGTTTGACCACCACCGACAATCTCTGTATTAATTCGGGTCGAGAGTTATGTTATAGACCCGATTAGTCAAAGACAAACGATTGATTTAACGTATTTCCGACATATTTATACGAATAAATCCATTTACAGTCCTAGCAGTGAACTTTTAAGAAATAAATGGTAACCTTTTATAATTACGTAGGTAGTAAAACTCAACTTTTTTATTATTCAAGTGAATAGGTCTGTCGGTTAGTTACACCTCTGTCTAATCCTTCGGGGAAAACGGGCGTAGTTTTATTTTATGTTATCTGTTGTCTCCTTGACAATTCAAAACTGCCTGTAAATGGTTAAATTGAAATAAATGCTTTGAGTTTGAGTTGCTTAGTTAGGAATTTATTTGCAGCAAAGCATCCAAAGCGGTAAAACTCAAACTCAACTCAAACTCAAAGCATTTATTTCAAATAAACCAATTACAGGCACTTTTGAATTGTCAAGGGGTCGGTCAGTCAGAAAGATGAAGCTAGTTACCCATTCCAAAGCGTAGTAGGTACCTATGGAGAAGAACGGGCAAGAAACTCCATGGACACTCTTTTAAATCAAAAAATGGTTACAAAATATTGATAACATCGTTCATGTTGAAATTATGCATGTGAGAACGATGCAGAACGTTAAAAGCGTCCGTAATAAAAAAACAAAAGCAATTCAAATATTAAATTAAATAAGCCGTGGCAGCTAAGAAATGACCAGTCCCCACTGACGGCGCCCGTTCACGAACATGACGCATGGATCAGCACCATTCAGCTCAACCATTTTGAAGGGAACTTAATGATCCAACACACACGCCACTACCAGCGAGATATTAGAGTGAGCATGACAAACTCTCAGCCGCCAGGGCACATTCAAGTCAATGAAAGAAAAACCTATTAAATGGTAGCTTTATAGTAGGTACATAGTACTCACACATGTGCTATGCAATTATACGGTATATAATTATAGGTATGAACGTGGAGTTGAAGAGAAATAAATCATGGATTCTATGCAAAGTATGACAATCTATATTAACTATCATCGTGAACGGGCGCCGACGGTTGAGACTGGTCATTTCTTAACTGCCACGGCTTATTTTTTAATCTTATATTTTGAATTGTTTCCTCATATTAGTTTTTTTACATTGTTCCCACATATAGAAGCAACAATAATAATGTACCCAGGATTTTGTAATATCTTGATTTAAAAGAGTGTCCTTGGAGTTTATTGCCCGTTTTATATTTAATTAGGCTGTAATAACGAAATATAAACTAGAGTATCTACTCGTCTAATTAGCCTATTTTTTAGGAGAGCTTCGGCGATTCTCGTAATTATTAGTTAAAGCACGTGTTTTTTAAAACCACGGTAATTGTTTAATTAAGGCTTAATAAATTGTTTTGTCATTAAAATTGAGAGATATGCTTCAATTATAATAAAACTGATTTTGATTGATTTGTAGCAATTTATATTTACATTTTTGGAGGAATTAAAGCGAATTATATTGACATTTCTTGAATAAAAAAACACTTAAATATTTTGAGTTTTCTGTACCACTTTCGTAAGAATTTAATCACGTTTATAAAACCAGGTTATCCAGAAATGTATACGTTATCTAAACAATTAACAATATTAAACTTTAATACAGTTGTGCATTTATATACATACGAGTATACAGAGTGGCTATTAGGTTATCACATAAAATAGTAAAGCGGTTATTACAAGTGGAAGAATAAACTATTTTACTAAAAATAGATAACTGATTTTTCAAACAAAATAAATAGCGTAATAAAATCCTTTTTACAAAAAAAAAAACAACCGAATTCCACAAAAAACACTAAAAACTGAAAAATAACTTTAATTTCGGAAGTCAGTGTCTTTGGTTTTGTATTTTCGTTTTTGCCACTAACTTTCGAAATTAAAGTTATTTTTCACATTGTAGTGTTTTTTTTTTGGAAGTGGTTGATTTTGTAAATACTTTTTATTACGCTATTTATTTTGTTTGACCATCTATTATATATCGAGACCCCTCCGTGCCTCGGAAAACACGCGAAGCCGTTGGTTCCGGCTGTCATTTGTAGATCTTTGACAGTCGTTCCGGATAGTCAGTAGCCCAAAATATGACAACCAGTTTTACCATGGGATATCGTGTTACCCAGTAACTGGGTTGTGGAGGTCAGATAGGCAGTCGCTCCATGGAAAATAATGGTATTCAACTGCATCCGGTAAGACTCAACACAACCCCAACATAGTTGAATAAAGACTAGGTAGATTGACAGTTTTGCATATACAACATTCTAAAAGACTAGGTAAATTGACAGTTACGCATAAACAACATTCTAAAAGACTAGGTAGATTGACAGTTGTGCATATACAAAATTCTAAAACACTAGGTAGATTGACAGTTGTGCATATACAACATTCTAAAAGACTAGTTAGACTGACAGTTGTGCTTATACAACATTCAAAAAGACTAGGTAGGTTGACAGTTGTGCTTATACAACATTCTAAAAGACTAGGTAGGTTGACAGTTGTGCATATACAACATTCTAAAAGACCAGGTAGATTGACAGTTGTGCATATACAACATTCTAAAAGACTAGGTAGATTGACAGTTGTGCATATACAACATTCTAAAAGATTAGGTAGATTGACAATTGTCCATATACAACATTTAAAAAATCTAATAATACACATACTGAGCTTTTAGAATGTTTTACAACGTTATTGTATTGCTGTTACAGAGATTCCTGTTAAAACAATAACGTAGAGTGGTTCTAGGAACCCGTTTTGCATGTGAATCTCGTATGCCATCGCCTCGTATACCTCGTATGTACCATAGGTAAATGGATTCCAAGAAATATAAAATCCGTAAGGCCCGTCGTCCACGACGCTACTCAAATAAGAAAGAAAGAAAATACGTTTATTAGCGCTAAACATGACGCTGAGAGAAACACACAAATATAAAAAAAAAAATGATTTGGGGGAAAATATGCGTCACATCCATGCAAAACGGCAATCGTTCAGCATAATGCTACGACAAGTCACCAATGAGTAGCCAGAATGTCACAGAACTAGTATTTCAATGGCATGGCGGTCCGTAAGTCACGCAACCAACCAACCGCAAACTATGTAGTTAGTAACGTGTTAGTAAGTTGCGTCGTGTATGGATCACCATTTGATTGAAAAACTAGTGCTACTAGGGCTTAGCATGAGCACCGTTTTGTCGACGGATGAGTAGACAAAAATGACGTTCCGTGTAGACAGAGAAAGTTTTCTACTGTCTTTAGCATGGCGATAACAAAATCAAATTGTCTTCACTACCTTAGACAACTGTCAGTTGTTAGTGTAATTTTGACAGTTTGGGATAGAAAACTTTCTTGTGTAAAAAAGGACCTAGGTAAAGATCTTTAGAACTGAAAGACAAAATGATTGATTGAAGAAGGATTTCTACGTTGCGATGTCAAAAATAGAGAAACGAAATGTCACATTGTATAGAAAGAGCTGTGTCTATTCTTTATAGAAATAGAAATCGTCATGCTAAGCCTGCTGTGGCATTCCGGTTACGCATGGGTGATTTGAGTTTGTAACACGTTATTTTTAAGTAGCTTTGTGGACGATGAGCCTATACCTACGGTTTCTTAGAAGAGAGTTGACTGTCTTATTATAACGGCTGTCATGAAAGTTTGTAATTTTAGCGAGATATTTTACAAAAAGTTGTCAAAAAACGCTCTGTGTTTGGAAACCTGTTATCGTGTGACCGTTCACTTAGGCCTTTACTTAAAAAAAAAAAACATACGTGCTTGACAAAATAGAATTTGTTTTAAAGGACAAGAACGCGACCGACCTTCATAAACAGACAATAAGAAAATGCAAATAAAATGCCATTGTACCTCCTGTCCCCGAAAGGTCTTAACAAAATCAAATTATCACCCTCAATATTCAGAAATAAACCGGCCAAACGTAGACATGAAAGAAAACCCGACTTACATTACAAAACTTGTCTTAAGTGCTAATAAAAGAGATCGCAGCCCGCTCGGAGGAACATTCCAGAATGAATATTTCATGATGGGTCTATTGACGACCAGGAGTGAAGACCTCCCGCCACGCCTGCCTTCAAACTCAAATCCACTAGTTAGGTGGATCTTGTATACCGTTGTAGAGGTCAACAAAAATCGGTCGTGATACAGGAGCAGTGACGCAGATGTTGTGCGTTTATTTTCTCATTAATTTTTCATCTTTGTGTTCGGTTTCGTTTGTGTTAACTACAGTTTGACAGGATGTTGCGATTCTTTTTGCTTTTCTTTTTACTTGAAAACGGATACGAAATTTCCGAGTGAATGAAGCATTGTGCATGAACTGTGAATCAATCGTGTATTAGGTTTTTTGTTTGTTTGCACTGGATGTGTTTTTGCTTTATCAAACCTACCTTTGTGACTGCGATGTATAACTAAATTAGACTTTCCGTAGGTTCGAATAGTGTTTAAAACCAAAATACAAAATATTTAACACTATTACGCTGAGAATTCAAAATAAGCATATTGAATGTCAGTCATTCTCCATTTTACTTAAAATTGAAACATTTGTAAATACGATGACAAACGTATTTAGTTTGATAAGTCAAAGTGAAATCATTTATTTCAAGTAGGCCACTAACAGGCACTTTAGAACATAAAAAAATATAAGGAAATATAATTCATTCTACGTGCCCCTTCCAAAAGGTAGTTCCTTATGGAGGAACAAGCAAAAAACTCCATAGCTACTCTTTTAAAATGTTTTACAATATTTAATTAAATGTGAAGACGATGTACATGTACACGCACACGTGCGCCCGCGTGTTCTTATTTTACTGGTCGTTTCTTCCTACCTGTTTATAGGTACATAAATGGTTAAATAAATAAATAAAATTACTCTAACTACCTTGAATAATTTTGCCTTTTGAAGATATATTTTGCTGTCTAGACTATATATTTTTATTAATTTCTGGCATGTTTATGTCACGTAAATGTAGGGCACTATCTTGAAAATTAAATATATTCGTATATAGATAATATTGGCAATACGTAGTAGGTATGAACAATGAGATTACAAGCTGTATCTACATTATCTCACCGTATATTCTCCACACCTATGTATGTTCTCTGATCCACATACGCTGAGGTACAGTCGTAAATACAAGTTGTTTACACCATTTGTCAATTTGTACCATTTTATCTATAACAAGTTCAGTGTGCAGGTAATGCGATACCATGCTGTTAGCGACTGTACTAATATTTGTTGAGTAAACTATCTTGTGACAGGGACGGATTTGCGAGTGTGCAAAATAAGATTATTGAAAAAGAAATATTTGTACCGAAAATATTGCAAAGGAGCTTATGTTTAGGCCGGTAAATTCTACAGAAATGTATTTTCGTATTTGCTTAAGTGGTACTAATCTGTCTTTAGAGAATTCAATAACTGATAGAAAACGGTCAGTTCAAGTTGACTCAGTTTTATGGGTTCTGTATCATAATATTAATATTTTCTCAATTTTCAAGCCTAAGAACTGAATCGTACCCGAGACCTCATGCTCAGCAGTAGCGCTTGCGACCACTAGACCAACGAGGCAGCCAAAAAGAAAAAAAAAGTAAAACAAAAAGTGTTCCAAAATTGAATTCTTAAACTTTGAAAAGATTATGTACGTGATTAGATTCCAAATTACACTATTTTACGTCCATGTGCAGTTTTATTCCAATTTTCACCTTAAATCCCAAGAAGACACTATAGAAGATTTAAGAAAAGAAAAAAATGTATATTTAAAAACTTAGAGTGCTGACAGTACTTGTATTTTACTAAGAATCGGGGGCGATTTGGGCTTTCTAGTATTCAAGGGGGCGAATAGATACTCTTAGGCAGTTAGGGGCAAGATTCAAAGGGTGAGCGGAGCCCAAACCTTCTTGGAACCATAGTATTATGTAATAGGTCTTTTTTCAAAGTTAAAATCGTTATTTCAAGAGAAAATCACTTTTGGTAGTGGCGTAAATGTAAGGTATTTATGTTCGTGAGTGTAGATTATCCAGCGGGGTAATTACGTAACACACTAACAGTAGGAATGGCTTTCATTTTGACAGTTCAACAACATTCATTGCGTTATTTATGTTGTTGAGCAGACAAATGTTTCGATCATATGAAGCAATGGATTAGCAATATCCTCCAAAATGATTCAGATTCTGATTAATAGTGTTTTGCGCAATTAGGGTGTGTTCTTAAATATGACACATTGTGATTTTGGAAACAGCCATTTTAGTAACGGAGACGACGCTCTACAAAGCCATACCTATTTTTTTTTAAAGTCGATGAATATTTTTGCTCGCCCCGTAGGTATCCTACTAATATTATAAATGTAAAAGTTTGTGAGGATGGATGAATGTTTGTTACTCTTTCACGCAAAAACTACTGAACGGATTTAGATGAAATTTGAGATAGACCATGACGTAACACACTATCTATAACAATCTGAATCATTTTGAAGCCTATTGCTAATCCATTGCTTCAAATGTTCGAAAAATTTGTCGGCTCGACAGCGTAATTAGGGCAATGAATGTTGTTGAACTGTCAAAATGAAACCCTTTCCTACTGTTAGTGTGTTACGTTATTACCGCGCTGGTTAAGTACAGAGGCTACTTTTCATCCTCGATCGCAGACGAAGTCGCGGGCAACAGCTAGTCTAATATAAATTTCTTAGCAACTAATAAAAAGTTAGTGACGTAATCATTAAAACCAATCCGTATTCGTGTCTCGACACGTTTTCTTCCCAAACACAAACTGAAACAACCACAAAGAGATCATTCGTTTTAGTTACAAATATTTAACATTCAGTAAGTTTGTTTAGTAAAACCGTTACGTATGTAAATGTTCTGTGTGTCACTACAACGAACTTTAGTTGTAACAAACGGGAATTAAATGAAAACAATGAATGTATCAGTTGGGTGTTTTCGTTTTGGATGTAAGAAGCAATTTAAAGGGATATTATTGTAATACGTGATGTGACAACCTTATGGTTATGAGTGTTATCACATTAAATCATAACCCTTAACTTATGCGCCGCGCGCTATCAGTAAGACGTGATGCAAGTCACTCCGTTGAAAATAAACATTTTTGTTGCTCTAAAAGCATTATTGATACAGTATTATGCTTACAAGACAATGCATACGTTAAGTGTAAATGAAATAAAATCTGTGAATTATTCCACAAAATCTACGAAAAAAGCAGTTTATAATTTAAAACAAATGACGCAGTCTTATTACAAAAAGCGGTTTAACTAAAAACCTAGGTTTAAATCTCTATAATGTTAAAATATATGTAACAGAATAATTAGAATATGTAAATAAAGCATATTAAATACTACTCACGGCACACTGACACATAGACTGCCTCGTTGGTCTGGTGGTCGCAAGCGCTACTGCTGAGCATGAGGTCCTGGGTTCGATTCCCGGGTCGGGCAAAGTGTTATTGGGTTTTTCCATCTGGAATTTCTCGATAGCAGCCCGGAGTCTGGATTTGTGCCCGGTTGATGGCAATAGGCTCGCCTCCTATTACATGGGACTTAAAACATAACTGGCGAAATGTGGGTGTACTATAGGTACACCTCTGCCTAACCCTTCGGGGAATACAGGCGTGATGTTATGTTATGTTCACGGCACACAGTGTTAAAAATGTGTACTTTTAAAATTCTTTGTGTTTTATTAGGTTATGAGCCCAGACTAAAAACCCAAAGTTAAGCATTTTTATATTGTGTAATTTGTAACAACGTACAGAAAATGTCGTCAGCCAGTTACATAGTAAACGTGCCGAAATTAAAAGGGCGAGAAAACTATGATGATTGGGCCTTTGCAGCAAGAAATTATCTTGTGTTGGAAGGCTTTGATATAGACGCCATTCCGGTCGACTTCAGCGAAGTAGAAGACAGAGAAGCATAAGCCAAGTTAGTCATGACTATCGATCCGAAGTTATATGTGCATATTAAAAATGAAACTAAAGTTTACGATTTGTGGCAGAAACTCAAAAGGTTATTTGATGACGGTGGGTTCACAAGAAAAATCAGTTTACTTCGAACGTTAATTTCAATTCGATTGGATAGCTGTGAAACCATGACAAGTTATGTGAGCCAGTAGTGGAAACTGCGCAAAGATTAAAAGGCTTTGAAATTAATGAAGAATGGATCGGATCACTGCTATTGGCGGGGCTTCCTGAAAAATTTTCATTCTGGAATCGTCATTAATTCTGACGTCATAAAAACGAAGCTACTTGATATGAGTTCTGAAGTTGGTATCATTTACAATAAAATCGCTTTATGGTCAAAACATAAAAATAAAGCCGGCAACCATGCAAAAGCCAGCAATACATCAACGTTATCTGTCAAGAAAATAATAAAATGTTACAAATGTAAGAAAAATGGACAATATAAAAACCAGTGTCCTGAACTAAAAGAAAAACAAGTAAATGGTTTTAGTGCTGCTTTTTTCAATAGTGAATTTAATAGCGAAGACTGGTATGTAGATTCAGGAGCAAGCGCTCATATGACATCTAACAAGGAAAGCTTATTAAAAATTCGACAAGTACACGATATAAAGAAAATCATAGTAGCTAATAATATGACTGTGCCAGTTTCATGCGCCGGAAATACACAGATCACCACAAAGATACACAAGTCTCATTTTGACATTAAAGTAAATAATATTCTGTATATATACAGAATGTCCTACGAAAACCACAGTACCAGAAAATCCGGTATCGTCACGTTGAATTTGATATCTTACGTAAGACAAAATCTACTAATTTGTGTTGTTTCTACTTTCTTGGCAACATTGTGATTGTATTTTGATACCGCCATTACTGTTTAAACGTCAGTTGCGACAAAGTCTGTGACGAAAGTGTTGGTGTCTTCGGCGTGCAGATTTTTTTTCTGGATAGTGACAATATTTAAAAGGTAAATAAACTCATTTTCTTTACTTTGGCATATTGTATTTAAAACATAAACTAACCTATATTAGATTAATAAAGCTAAAAACAAGTTAATTTAACAGAGTGTTAGTTATTTTTAATTTTAAAAGTTTCGTCGTATGAATATGTCACCTCCTGTGCGTCATGTGACATACTACCGGAATAAAATCGTGACGAACTTGAATATAAAGCTTAGTGTACAACGAAATATTTAATCTTGTAATAGATACTTACCTACGTGTTACCTAATTTTTATATGAGGTAAAATTTGTATTGTTTGTTTGTAAGCACGTAATACCCGTGACGACTCATTGGATTTGAATCTAAATTGACTGTAAAAATTGCTATAGACTACTTATTATCCAATTTTACTACAAAAACTGATACCTTTCTTGTCTCAGATATAAGTTCGCATTTAACATACCTACTCGTATGTATGATCACTCTGCTAGCCGATATGGTAATATATTGGGATGTTGACAAAATCCTAACATATTTTGATTTAAATCAATGTTACATTAATAATGCCAGGTGGCCCTGGCCTGTTACACATTTCATAATCACTGAGAAGTGTTTCGGATGTCAGCGAAAAATCAGCAAGAGTATAAAACTGCAGCATTTTACTCTTGCGATGAGTCAAAGCGATATTAGAAAATTACTGCAGTGCTCCATTTTTTGGTGTTCTTTTTGTATGCATTCTATTTATGATCATTTTCCCGAAGACGAGTGCGAGGTTTGTTTGGGAGGAAATAATTAATGGTTATTGGAGAAAGTATTATTTCGTTCGGTAGAGAATGGCGCTTACCGCAGCAGAAAGAGCGAAGCGGTATCGCGAAAAATTAAAGCAAAATCCTGAAAAATATGAAGTCCAACGCCGAAAACAGTTGGCAAGATTAAAAAAGTATCGGAAAAAGATATCAGAACTTACAGAAGAAGAAAAGATAAAACAATGAAAATTATGGAGAGATGAGAAGAGGGAAATAAAACTTAAAAAAAGTAATAAAGAAAACTTAAAACCGACAAGAGAACCGTTGAAAACCCAAACTCACGTAAGCAACTTATTTCGACGAAGATATAAAAATTTGCGTGCCAATTGTACGTAGAACGTTCGTTTAAATTATGAGTGAATAGTTGATTGATTTAGGATGATGATCTCTAAAATTAGTACTCAGTAATATTAAACGTTATTATCTTTGTCGAGAAGAATATTAAAGTTCCTATGATTCCAAAGTAATTGTGATAATCCTGTAGGTGTAAGTAAAAATATAAAATAATCACCAACGACTACTAAGTTGGTTCTCGTAATATAAGTTATGTTATCTCAAATTGATAATGTTATGTCTTTTAATACTTTTATGTGTATAACAAAAGTTTTAATGAATCTTAAAGATTAATAATATTAATTTTACGCTCTTTGTGATTGTGTTTTAAATTGGCAGTGTGGATACTGCTCAAATTATTCCTATTCATCACGCAATTTTCGTAATAGTCACTGTCCTATATTCTAAATTGTACAAAACTAGTTTTATAAGTATCTAGATTTCTTTAGGGTATTAAGTTTTGTCACTATTAGAATTTTGTTATTGCCGAAAATTCGTCACTTTGCTTGATTTTTGAATTTGTAACACGTATCATTAGTAAACAACAACTTTTCTAGGGCGATGTGTCTAAGAAGTGACGAAAATGAAACTATTTGGCTGATTATTTATTATTGCGATAGAATTATGCTAACTTTTTGTTATTTTTGGAAACATTTTAAGCATATCTTTATGCTAATATACGTTGATTTTGTTTCAATACCTGGTTGTTTTATTTCTGACTGATTATATTGTGTGACGTACAGGAACACTGGCGTCATATGTTGACCGAAAAACTTGAATATTTCTCATATTTATGTTTAAATTTTAATTTAAATAGCATATTTAGCTAGTTAATTATATATTCTTTGATACCAGAGCAAATTTAAGCAATTTCATTTAATGCCAAAATTATATTTCCTGATCGTAACGGGGTCAATTTTTCTGAAAATCACCCATATACTCGTGCCTAACTTCTGTCGACCGATCTACTATCGGTAAGCCAGTTGATATCAAATAGAAACAAAGTTATATTTAAAACAGATGCTTGTTATATTTATAATCGACAGGATGAGCTTATTAGAATAGCAAACTTGAGAAATGGTGTGTACAGACTGGATACAATTAAGTCAGAGAAGGTGTTTGCAGCTGCAGTTCAATCGGTGGATGCCAAGCAACGGCATAGAAGGTTAGGACATACCAATAGTCGTGATTTACAGATAACGAAAAAATGGCATAGTAGGAGTTTCATATGATATGAAGGCTGATATTCAGAAATCTAATTGTGAAGTATGCTGTGAGGGTAAACATTCTCGTTTACGATTTCAAGTATCAAATCACAGAAGTCAGAAAGTGCTAGATTTAGTTCATTCAGATCTGTGTGGACCTATGGAGGTTCGATCTCTTGGACAAGCAAGATATATTCTGTTATTTGTTGATGATAGTAGTAAAGATGGCATTTGTGTACTTCCTAACAGAGAAGAATCAGGTCCTACAATGGTTCAAATAATTTCAAAGTATGATCGAGAATCAAAAAGGGACAAAGATAAAAGAATTGAGAAACGACAATGGAGGGGAATTCTGTTTAGATGTGATGGAGAAACACTTGAAAGAATCCGGAATAATCCATCAAAAAATAATCCTTATACTCCGGAGAAGAATGGTCTTAGTGAGCGATTCAATAGAACAATTATTTTGAACGTACTAGATGTCTTCTTTTTGATGCTAACATGGAGAAACAATTTTGGGCTGAGGCAGTTAGTACGACAGTATATCTGAAAAACAGATCGCCGGCCTCAGGTTTTTGACAAAAATCACCAATTTAGCTATGAACAGGACAAAAACCTGACCTTAGTCATGTTAGAGTATTAGGTAGTCCTGTGATGATGCATATTCCTAAACATAAGAGAATAAAATGGGATAAGAAAGCAATCAAACTCATTCTTGTAGGGTATTCTGAAAATACCAAAGGGACTCTATAACCTAGAACCGCGGGGCGCAGCTAGTTCTAATATAAAGTTAAGTGTAGTATGCTACAGCCACATCGTCGTCCATTTCCACGAAGATCGCGAACGCAACTATAAAACTTTGCGAGTGTGGAGGGACACCTTTTTACGCGAAGTTCGCGGCGCGAACCGCTGCGTAAATTCACACCAAGATTCACGCGCGAGTGTGGAGCGGGCATTACATCGAAAATGTTAACTGATTTAAAAATAACCTTTTGTGTGTAAGTTTATTATATGTCTCATATAATGCAGGTGAGCCTAAATGCACCACTCTACAGCACCCTAGGCCTTCGCTTTATATGAATATGTAGCCGAGATCATCCATTGCGACCTACGGCCACGAATGTGTGGCTGCCATACAAATGATCCGGACAGCTAACGTGGCAAACTTCTCCATGCACATCCCACAAAACAATGGACGGTCGACTTGAATCTAGATTCGGGGGCTTCTGAGAATTTCCCAATTAAACATGATGCCACGCTCAACAGTGGCATTTGCGACCATTAGACTTACGAGTCAGTCGAGAGCATTCTTATAAATATCTCTCTTTTGATTTAAAAGACTGGTCATCTCTTAGCTGCCACGGCTTATTTGAATTTGTAAATTGTTTTTTATTTTTGTTTTAACGTTTTTATTACGGACGCTTTTAACGTGCATGTCTTTCTAAATCATTCTCACATGTATAATTTCAACATGAATGACGTAAACCATTTTTTTTTTGTAACTATTAAGTTGATTTAAATGTTCATGGAGTTTCTTGCCCGTTCTTCTCCATAGGTACCTACTACGCTTTGAAATGGGCAACTAGCTTCATCTTTCTGACCAACCGACTCCTTGACTGTTCTAAACTGTTTGTAAATGATTTAATTGAAACAATGAGTTTGGATTTATATCAGTTAGAAATATTACAAGGATTTAAAAATAATGTAGTTTGGGATTAAATGAATAAAAACAAATAGAATAGAATAGAATACTCTCTATTATGTACACCATAAAAATTACAGATTTAAATGTAGAAATTTTATGTGTTTTTATTAAAACTAAATGTAATAACAATGTTTAAGGACTCTCTCCTTAAACATTGTCATTACATTTAGTTTCCTTGCTCTTGTTTCATGTTTATTATTGTATATTTTATATGTAGATAAGTATATGTTTTATGTATGTATGTGTGTATGTATGTATTTGTTGTATATGTAAATGGTACACCACTGACTACCTGCATTATTGTCTCTCCTTCTCCCTTGAATCCATCCAAAGGTTGTCTGTAAAAGATCGCTTTTAGCGATAAGACCGCCCATTGTGTCACCCTATGTATAATTTCTACATTTAAATCTGCAATTTTTATGGTGTACATAATAAAGAGTATTCTGTTCTATTCTATTTTTTTTTATTCATTTAATCCCAAACTGTTGTGTTGAAGTGTTTTTTAACCAAAATTATCTTGCTTCGTCGTATTAGGTAGGTATAGTTGACCGTACGTCGCCGACGTTGGCAATACTTTGACATTGAGCACCTTAATTGCCTGACTCACTAAGAATCTGAATCATTTTGAAGGATATTGCTAATCCAATGCTTCATACGTTCGAAAAATTGGTGTGCTCAACAACTTAAATAACGCAATGAATGTTGTTGAACTGTCAAAATGAAAGCCATTCCTACTGTTAGTGTGTTACTCAATTACCGCGCTGGCGTACTATTGAGTTTCTATACAGTAAACATATACCTACTGGTTTTGTTGCTCCTGATGTGCGGCCTATTGTATTTACTTATTTAGTTTGTTCAGCAGCTTCTATTATATAGTAGATTGTATTAAGTATCGATTCCACTAACAAAGAAACTAATCTGAAAATGGATTGTGTATTGTGCTGCGAAAATTCTTTAACATACTTACCAAAGTCAGATATATTTTATCTGTGGACTAAAATTGACGTCTTCAGTCGACAGTTCTAGTATGGAAAAACTGTCAAAGATTCATTTTTTTTCTGGATAATAATTATTCTAGGTATAAAAGTTTGGTGAAATTCGCTGAGATAAGTTTTTTTTTTTTTGTAAATCACTGTGAACGTAAGTAATAAAGACGTGTTCTATTGTGAACTGCTTACGTCTAAAAACATCTTGCTTAGATATCTTTGTCATTACTATTATAATATCTTATTATGCATGTTAGTGATCGTTGAAATATCTATAACATTGCCATTTCCCCCACTAGTGGTCTTAAATTATCCTATCTCAGTTGACTACCTTTCTTTTGTAAGCTGCAACTGTTAATTTTCCTAAAATTAAATTAATTAAATAGAAAGAGTGTAATGATTTATTCAGTTCAATAAAACAATGCCAAAAACCATAACACTTACTTTTAAGATAATTGGCATAGTTACAACACGAAGGCCTTGTTTCACCACCAAAGATTAAGGTCCCGATAACTTACTTGGCATTTCATTTTCATTAAAATTTTGTTCCATTTTTTTTATACTTGCTGTTAGTAGGTTTTGGCTATTTTTTTCGGACACCGTGTAGTTTCTGTAGATACTGACTACCATCTATACCAACACGAGTTTCCGAACTTTCATTTCATCCTAATAACTAATCTGGAGTCTACTCCCTAAGCACGGAATCCGTAGTTACGACCGAAGTTACGGGAATTTCATCACCTACGTATATAAGATTACTTTGGAGCCCGAACTAAGAATAAATGACAACACAATTTGACAGTTGTCCCTCCTCGTGATGTTTTTGCCCGTACGATTTTTTTTATTTGTCACTTGCTTTGATGGATCAACTACGTCTGGACGGGCCTGTATTTTCGTTGACGGACTTAAAGAGTAGACCCCCAGGCCAAAGATCCGTGAACGTGGACGTTCACGATAATATCATCATATTAGAAATGATAAAAGCGCACAATAAACTGACATCCTACTGATATTATTCCTACTTTCCTAGTATTTATAATATTTAATATTATTTGGATAAAATCCTACTAATATTATAAATGTGAAAGTTTGTGAGGATGGATGGATGGATGGCTGGATGTTTGTGACTCTAACACGAAAAAAACTACTTAACGGATTTGGATGGAATTTGGAACATTGATACTTTATAACCTGGATTAACACGTTTGATACTTTTTATCCCGGTTCGACCTCCACGCGGGCGAAGCTGCGACCAAAAGCTAGTATTATAAAATATTATAAATGTTAAAGTTTGTATGTTTCGTTGTTTATTAGCCAATCACGCAATAGCGGCTGAACGAATTTAGATGGAAGGACGATGCCAGGATTTGTATGAACTCTGGTCCCACCCTCCAATAGCTACATGTAGAACATCATAGGATAGGTATTTTGGAGCTGAACAAAAGTTACTACGGCACCAAGTTCCAAATGTTAGGCCGTTCATAGTTAGGCTTTATAATATAGGACTATGATTTAAAACCAGGCGCCATAGTAACTTTATTTCAGCTCTAAATTACCTATCCAACGATGTATTAAACACGTAGCTATTGGACGGTGGGACCAAAATTTGCATCATCCTTCTTTGGCATACAGCATACTTATTATCCGTAGTACGTTCCTGTGGGATAATTTCCGACGTTAACGTAGGAGTAACCGCGGGCAAAATCTAGTCCACTAATAAAAACAAGTAACAGCTGGCGAAATTCACACAGTATCGATATATATTAAACTTAAACCGTCAATGGCCCGGCGGCTATAGCGAACTGGAATTGGCCCGGCCAACTATTCTCAAGCTCATTCTTAAAGCAAGCACGTTTAGCTTAGTTCGAGGGTTAAAAGCAACATTTATTAAAACTGCAGTACTACTTGTTTGTATTTTTTCTTTCATCTTGGCACTCCACAAAGAACGAACAATGGCTTGCCTGTTAATTAGTTTTGTAATAGTAAATTAAATGGGGAGTTGAGTTAATAAATTGTTTGTACCAAGCAACAAGGTTTTAACTTTTTTAAATAATCATTGTGTCTCATTACGCGGGATTCAAGAAGTTAATTAAAATCAAAATATGTTATTTCACATAAACCTACATGGACACCCATGAAACGTCAGAAGCTCATGGACGCACGGTTACAATGGGTCGTTTCCTATGGAGAAGAGCCGACAAGAAACTAAATAAGTGGCTTTTACAATCTTTTCAAATTACAGTGTTAATAGGTATGGACAGTGACAGACAGACAGACAGACAGACAGGTCAGACAGTGTAGGCCTGTCAACAAGTAACAGGTTGTCAACAAAATAGAAAAAGGTCTACAAATCTATAGTCTATATTTTGTCAGTGAACGGGCGCCGTCAGTAGGGAATGGTCATTTCTGACCTGCCACGGCTTATTTTAATTTAATTTAATATTAAAATAGTTTTTGTCTCTTATTACGGACGCTTTTAACGTTCTGCGTCGTTCTCACATGCATAATTTCAACATGAATGATGTAACCAATATTTTGATTTAAAAAAACTTTTTTACAAAACAAAACAACCGACTTCGAGTCGGTGTCTTTGAATCTGTATTTTAGTTGTTTGCCACCGACTTCCGAAATGAAAGTTATTTTTCACTTTGTAGTGTTTTTTTTTTAAGTCGGTTGTTTTGTTTTGTAAAAAAGTTTTTTATTTTTCACTTTTTAGTGAGTCAGCTATTAATTTATCTAAGTTACAATAGCCTAATGTCAACTACTCATCACCTTTTACAAAATATTCCTTTTCCCGAAGCAGGGACGTTAATTGTTGAGGAGTTCTCCTGGTAAGAACCAAAAGAACTGGAGCTGATGGTGAAGTCACCATCAGCACCATTTCACCATCTTCATTGTGACGAGCATAAATTGCTTAACCATATTAAAGTAATCGAATCGTAACCCGTGAAATACTTATAATTAAGTAGTTCCGGTGGCCACCTGTGGTCTTCATCATCAGTTCCACTTCACCGAATGGTGCTTTCCGAGAGTAAATACACGAGTTACTATAAAAAACACCCAAATCGCTATAGGCGTGCCTGTAAAATTTGAGGATTTCCCTCGATTTCCATGGGATCTCTTCATCAGATTCTGACTTGGTGACAATGGGACCACTTCGAGAGTATACCCTTTCAAATAAAAAAAGATTTTTGCAAATCCGTCTATATATGACGGAGTTATGCCCGAACATACATAAAAATAAAAAAATAAAAATACAAACATCCGAATTGATAACCTCCTCCTTTTTGAAGTCGGTTAAAAAGAGTTTCCTGTCCATGGACTTTTTTGCCCGTTCTCCTCCATATGTATCTACTACGGTTTGGAAAGGGCAACTAGCTTCATCTTTCTGACTTACCGACCCCTTGACAATTCAAAAGTGCCTGTAATTGGTATATTTGAAATAAATGCTTTGAGTTTGAGTTTAAGCCCACAACGTTTTCACATTCACAAAATATAGTAGAATCTATATAAAAGATAAATAAAATAATTAAAATAAAAGCCTATTTAAACCAAATGACATGACTTAACAACTGTAACAAATATAAATTAAAATCCTGTATACTTGAAATAAGAATTGGAAGTATATAATGTCAAATAATGAGAAGATTATGTCAAAGAAGAATGTAAAAACAAAAATAAAGTAATGCTTACAGAGTTACAGAATAAGTACATACATCTTTCATGGGGTACTGTTTAAAATGTTTCAATAAAATACCTCCCCATATTCTTCAACTGAATGAAACTAAATTCAAATCTTGTATAAAACGCACACTATGCAGCCAGGCATATTATAAGTTGGGGGATTACATCGCTGATAAAAATGCTTGGCTCAACGCTGGTCCTGCTCCACAAGGGCGCATAAAATAATTGATTAGCATTTGAAACTACTGTTGGAGCTGCTGAAGATTTTAAAAACTTATCTTTGCATTGTATAAATTCAATGTTTTAGTATTGTATAATTGCATAGCACAGGTGTGAGTACTATGCACCTACTATAAAGCTACCATTTAATAGGTTTTTCTTTCATTGACTTGAATGTGCCCTGGCGGCTGAGAGTTTGTCATGCTCACTCTAATGTCTCGCTGGTGGTGGCGTGTGTGTTGGATCATTAAGTTCCCTTCAAAATGGTTGAGCTGAATGGTGCTGATCTATGCGTCATGTTCGTGAACGGGCGCCGTCAGTGGGGACTGGTCATTTCTTGGCTGCCACGGCTTATTTTAATTTAATTTAATATTTGAATTGCTTTTGTCTTTTTATTACGGACGATTTTAACGTTCTGCATCGTTCTCACATGCATAATTTCAACATGAACGATGTAATCAATATTTTGTAACCATTTTTTGATTTAAAAGAGTGTCCATGGAGTTTCTTGCCCGTTCTTCTCCATAGGTACCTACTACGCTTTGGAATGGGTAACTAGCTTCATCTTTCTGACTGACCGACCCCTTGACAATTCAAAAGTGCCTGTAATTGGTTTATTTGAAATAAATGCTTTGAGTTTTTGAGTTTTTGAAGGTCTGTGTTTTTATTATGATTTTTTTGAGCGTAGTAGGTACTCACATGTAAACAAATGTTTCTTTTCAGCCTTTGTTTGCTGAAATTTTGCATCCATACTAATATTATATTATAAATGCGAACGTAACTCCGTCTGTCTGTCTGTTACCTTTTCATGCCGTAACAGCTAAATTATTTAGCACATAGGTAGACCATGGACCTGGGTTAGGACATAGCATACTTTTTATCACGGTAGCACGGGCAGAAGCTAGTCATGGATACAGACGGAGGAGAAGGTTAGTTCAAATTTCTCTGTCTGCTGAATTTCACGACTAGATGTTCGATCCGATGATGTTTGTGTTTTGATGTACCAAATTGAGAGTAGTTAGCTTTGGAGAAAGATAATCGTTATTTTTTTCAAAAGATTTCAAGCAGGTGGCTCCGCAACGATGGCGCGTTGTGTTCCACGCGAGCCTCAAAGAGATGTCAGCATCATTGACGGGGTCCGATAGGGCTGATGCCTGCCGGGGTCGAGGATTGTTCGAAAGAGTTACCGGGGCCCTGGCGCATAGGCAACTGAAGGAACACGGGTGGGTTTTATGTTTTATGTTTTAATGTTTCCATCATACGAATCGAAAACTAGCAATAACGCTTGCCAAAAATTGCCACTTTGCTACGCATCTCTATGGAAGTAATCGTTCGACGCTGTCGATTCGGTTCATACAATCGAATGATGTTAACATTGTCTAGCTAATTTACATTCGTTGATCTATGATCACGTGACATTCCTACAGCTTATTTCGACCCTATACCTTTTTTGGCTTTTCTACTAGCATCATCGCTAATCGAATGTTACTTTGTCTAGGCCCTCTAGTATGACAAAACACATCATTACGCTACAAATCACTTCTCAACGTTGTTAGGTATGATCTTGTCTCAAAACAAACAAAGGATTGGTAAATTTAGTTTGCGGTAATTACAGTTTGCACACATACATGCAGAACAGTCTGGACTTAATGATATAAATAAAACGATGTGCACATAATCAGCCTATAATGTTCCCACTGCTGGGATTCAGACCTCCTCTCTGTGAGAGGGAATGGGCTCTGATCCACCACGCGGCCCCAGTGCGTGTTGATAGATGTCACGTGTCTTCGATTTTTTTTGGTTCTAGGACATGCCGGTTTCCTCACGATGTTTTTCTTCACCGTTTTGAGAGCAGTGGTTATGAAATTATTTACACATAGTAAAGCATCTACCTGGGTTCGAACCCACGACCTACAACTCGTAAGTGGGGGCCGATACCACTGGGCCACCACTGCTCACTGGGCCACCATAAACCAAACGACGCCAAACGATGCCAAACGAGGCCAAACGATGTGCATACGAAAACCTTATTTTGCCAATAGTTTCATGTCATAAAAAACTATTGACAAAGGCAAAAACCTGGACTTGAGGGCGCTACTAGGAACTTTCTAATTGAAAAACTATGTAACACTTTGCCATTCACAGGGATCGAACTTATAATAGAAAATTGACATTATTTGTTCAATAATGTTTGCATATGGTTAAGAATGCAAATTTGTGATAATGGATAAAGCGAATGTCAAAATATCCATCAACTTTTGTAGTGTATCGTCTTCACATATAATTATAATATAATTATTGTAGGTATACAAAATATTGTAAAATATTTTAAAAGAGTGACGATGGAGTTTCTTGCCCATTCTTCTCCATACGAAACTACCTTTTGGAAGGGGCGACTAGAATCAATTCAATTTTTTTTCTTGTAAATTTTGGCGTTCAAAAGTGCCTTTTATGTGCCTATTTGAAATAAATGATTTGACTTAAGCTTTGACTTCCAAGACAAGAACATTCATAAAAACTGTACAAGCGACCGTAGTCTGCAAAATTACTGTTTTATAACTAAAGCTTCTATATCATATTCAAGAGACTCAACTCTTAACGGTGGGATGTCGTACCTTAGTAGTTAGTACTAACGAATGGAACTCATTTATTAAATTCTCTAGTTTAAATTTTCTAAGAAGAATTAGTTATCAAAAGAAGTTAAAAAATGATATCTGCATAGTCGCTGGGTAAAATGAGGTCATAGAATTTTGGGCAGCGAGTGAGTTATCATTAACAGCGCCACAAGGTTGTTTGGGCACGTGGTCAAGATCAGAACTTACGCCGCCATCTTGTGTGACAATTTCACAAATCAGAAGTATGGAATCATGACTGGTTACCTATGACCTTGGAAAAATAGAATAGTATATTCTTTATTAAGTAGGTACACCATTAAAAAAAAAAAAACAAATAAATATAACTAATAAAATAAATTGCAGTAATAAAAAAAAAAAGTATTATTATTGTACCCAACGCTTTACAACCAAGTACTAATTTGAAATAAATGGAAAGCATCACTGTCTCATTACCAATATCAGAATAATCATGCATACTTAAAGAGAAATAAGCCAAAAACGTAAATAAAGGCTCCCAAGACAGGCGCAAAGCGACTCTAGTAGAACAATTTCAATGAAAACTCATTGGAAATTGTTCTAATAGATTCGAGCCGCGCCGTCGCATCGTGCCTGTCTTCGGGAGCCTTAACTGTTGGACGTAACCAGCTTTGTTCCCAAGCACTGAATATATCTAAGTATCTATTTAAAATTAGGTAAAAAAGAAGAGGTCTGTACAAAAAATCGCATGAGCGGAGTTAGGATATCACCTGAGTAACGTAATCGCTGACTAATGCAGCGGATGCCCCCGTGCGTCATTAACAAACTGCACAATTGCAGAATTGCAGATTTTAGTAATAAGTTTTAGTTAATAGAAATATTATAATTGTAAATTAGTCTTGTAGAACATTTCAATCAATAAACATTGTTTTAATTCAAATAAATATTATTTTTAATAATAATCTCGTTCGCCGTAACTTAACTGCGGCCATTACTGTTTTGTTTCAAATGGAGCACTCCTATTGGATTAACTTTGACGTAGCCAACTGTGATACTCAATTCAAAGGGACGAAATTTCTAAACCTATTTTTTTTATTTAAAATAACTGCTAAATGCTAAAAGGTTTTTAAAGTATAATGTAGTCCCAAAATTAAAATGTTGCCATTAAAACACGTTTTTGAAAATTGGTGGCCACAACCAGTTTTGATTCTATACCCCAGAAATGTTTACCAGCAATGCCCCCTTGTCAATATCACTCTGGCGTCAAATGATTCTTGTAGGCACCAAATCCCAATAAGAACACGCTATAGCTAGCGAGATATAGGGTGTTCTTCCGATGTGGTGCCCAGACAACCGAGACAGTAAAACTGAAAACTCAATAACTTGTAAAAGTAATTTATTGACTCTACACTTTACGATTCTGAGGTTATAGCTATCAGGAAAACAAACTTTGGCTTTTTATTCGTAAAACAAACAATTATAGGTACTTACCTTATTTTCGAAGGTAAAATTTGTAGCGAAGTCACAACTGTACATTAAATATTATAAAAAAAAAATACATTACATTACGTGATCTAGGAATGACACTGATGCCAAAAATATAGTTTTTAGAATTTCTGTCCGTTTCTCTGTGTTTGTGTCCCAGCTTGACGCAGAAACTACATAAATTATGTTCAAATTTTGTATAAATATTTCCTGTAGCTCGGGATGACATATATACTACAAGCTTCTGCCCGCGGCGTCACCCGCGTGGATGTCGGAAATTATCCAGCGGGAACGTGGGTAATTTCCGGGACAGAAGTAACATAATGTCCTTCCCCAGGATGCCAACTATCTCCTTGTAAAATTTTATCGAAATCCGTTCAGTGGTTTAGGCGTGAAAAGGCACAAGGACTGAGTTACTTTCAAATTTATATTATTGGTAATAATTATTATAATTATGATACTCGTACTATTTGCTGTATGGAATTTTGGAACGAACTTTACACACAATGTTGCGCACATTGTGTGTAAAGTTTGTTTTCTTATACAGTCTTATAGTGTACTGCGGAATTGCAAATAGACGCGATATAATTGTTACAATAATGTAAAATAGTTACAAATTTAACCTCTAAGATTAATATCATCACGCTCGCACGTTTTGTACAAAATTAGGCCATACGTGTCCGAAACACTACGGGAGCAGCTTGTTGAAACTTTGTCTAGGCTAAACTACGCCGATACAGTCTACGGCCCGCGCCTGTTGGCTCGCATAGATCGGCTCATTCAAAGGGTCCAAAACGCTTGTGCTCGGTTTTGTTATAAAATTCCTCCCAGAAGTCACGTAACTCCATTTTTAAACAGTCACTTCACATTGAGAATGAAATCGAGTCGCAAGCTGCACTTGGCGTGCCTTCTGTTCGGTGTAGTTAAATACCAAAAACCAGACTACCTGTACGACAAGTTGAGTTGGATAGCGAGTAGACGAGAATGAGGGAGAAGGCAATGCTCGCAGCAACTCTCGACCCAGTCGCATAGTACAGCGGCTTTTATAGGTAGCTTTCGTTATGCGGCTTCTAAAGTATGGAATAACCTGCCACCACCTATTCGAGCGATAAGCACGATCAACACATTTAGAAGACGCCTACGGCAGTACCTCATAGATACGCAACGGAAGCTAGACATGATCAATCTGAATGTTTCTTTGATATAAGTTTGTGATTGTATACGTAGTTATCTGTTATTTATTGACGATAGTCCTTTGTTTCTTGTGTAACAATACCATTTTATTTCTTTCCATAAACACCACTATCTATAATTATGTTTTAACCATTTTTATCTATAATTATGTTTTAGCCAAATATCTAATCGATTTTATTATTATTTGTTACACATACATATCTATTTTTTATTTAAATATTTACACACACTATAAAACTGATTTACATCCGTAAGGCGTCCTCGTAATATAGGGTCCAGTTGAAAACCAGTGTCAGGCACTAGTTGTCTGGCATTTATGCTGAACTGGGCCTATTTGGCGCAGCCGTGAGGCACACAATACTGTTTTGATTTTTTTATATATTTATTTTTGTTTTTGCTTTGTGTGAATGTTGTGTGCCTTAACCTTGGTCAAATAAATTTATTTTCTTTCTTTCTTTTCTTCTTTCTATAGCTACAAGGACCAAGGTAGTCAATAATGACACAATATTATTTATGCTTCTCTCCATATTGCATTTTTACAAAAAAAAATACTTATACCTACAAAAACCCACAGAAAAGGCTTGTCTTAACTGTCTTTATTTTTTTTTCTCTGAAATAAAATTCTCATAGCTTGCATGTCTTACCTACCTAATTATATTTTCTCTGTTTCAACGCCCTCAAAGTACCAATTTATCCTTCACTTTTAATTTCACTTATAAATAGCACATAAAAAAAATGCGTTACCTATTTTTCTGCCTACATTACAACTAAAGCAGGTCCTGCAGGGTCGTAAGCATAAACAATCATGAATAAAATACCTCTCAGGAATATCCAATATCTATTTTTAGTTAAGGTACAGTGGCTATTGATCTACGGCTCCCACTAGTCATTACCGAGAATTATTTATTAGCGGGTTCGATTCCCGAGAGCGTCCCTGTACTAAATGGGATATCGGGTAGCCGTGATAGCAAACACGGTCTGTGGATCTTTGATCAGCCTGTTTACGATTCAGAATTAAATGAAAGTATCCGTGATATTTGAATGCATGCACGTCGAAGAAAAACAGTCAGACTGTTTAGTTTCAACGTTTTGCTTCTAATGTTAATATTTCCGTCGTCGTAGGCGATCGATCTGGAGACCATAACAGCCACATATGGTACGGATTTTGATCAGATCAGATAGACCGGAGGATAGAATTGGACCATGTATCCATGTATGTTTGTTTTCCATTTATGTTTATGTAGCCAGACTAGTCAAAATACGGGCATTGATACTCGTTGTAGGGGATCCCTACACTTAGTGATATGATAACGGGGCAATTCTATTGGGATGATGAAATAAAACCGACCACCGTGAATGTTCGTTAAACACTGATTTATTGATATATATTTTTACATACTATTTGCAGTAATAGGAACAAAATGCTGTGTGTGCAGAATTCACGATGCGTAAGTCGGTAAAGTAATGTACGGTTCCGTACACTCGTAGTTCAAAGAATTGGCATGGAAATTAATAATATTTTTTTAAGGTTCCCTACATCCTAATGAAAAAATGGAACCATTATAAGATCACTCGATCAGTTATTTTATCTTATCTCGTGTGTCGTTCTGTCTGTCCGTCTGTCACAGCCAATTTGCTCCGAATCTACTGGACTGATTAAGTTGAAATTTGGTACCTACACATATGAATTTCTGTGACCCAAACACGGATGTGTAACATAAATAAATGAATTTTGAATATAAAGGTTACTTTAGGGGGAAAACTAGAAAATTAAAAACAAAAGCTTTGCAAACCATAACGCGTGACATATCAAGTGAAAGGGCTTGTTTTGAGGGCCTCTATTTTTTTTTGTAAAATAAACAGTTTTGAAGTTATTTAGGAAAATATATGAAATGTGACTCCCCCCTCTTTTCTCCAAAACTATTGAAATTTCGAGACTCACTCGCTCATCAAAACCTTCCACAAGGACACTTCCCAAAGTCCTAGAAAGCTGACATTTAGTATGCAGGCTAGCATTTACACACAAGCAACAAAAAAATTAAGACATCTGTAAATTTCACCCTCCAACCCCCTTCAAGGGATGTGCAAGTCTATATTTCTTACGGATAATCGGTATAATTACAATAGAATAGAATACTCTACATTATGTACACCATATTAATTACTGATCTTTTATTAGACCGATCGATTATTTCCGTTTTGTGCTCGTGATTATAGATCTATTTTGTTTGTTTTTATTTTACATTATTACCAGTGCTAATTAGCTTTTTTGTATGCACGTGTTTCAGTGACAATTAAACCTATTTTTCTATCTTTTCAGGTATAAGTGTAGAAATTTTATATGAGGTGACACAATGGGCGGTCTTATCGCTATAAGCGATCTTTTAAAGACAACCTTTGGATGGATTAAAAAGGGGAAGGTGAGACAATTCAGTAGGTAGTCTGTGGTGTACCATTTACATAAACAAAAAATACATACACAAAGCAAATATTAACCAATGTAAATATATATTATGTATAATAATAATTATAAAACAGGAACAAAGAAAATATAATGATGATTATTAACGAGAGAGGAAGTGTTTTTGAAGTGAAAACTTCTTTAAGCACGTTGAGCACTTTTTGGGTGAACAAAAGTCATGGATCTCGCGTCATCGTTACCGCACGCTTCCCATGAGCGAGTTTACAAGTAACTTAGTTTTCACTTCTATCGGCAGTCCCCAAAGACTGCCCCGATATATTTTTACCCCCCTCCGCCTGTTTTTTTTAAATCATAATTTTTAAATTACACGCCTTAACGACACGCGTAAGTCATTCCATAATCGTATTGCTTGAACAGTAAAATATTTGTCATAGAAGCTGGTGGAATGCATCGGCATCTCTAGTCTCAGGTTTTCCGATGACTTCAGGTACCTATCTGTTATATGTGTCATGAAGGAACCTGAAACGATCTTTAAGATATGAGGGGGTTGTAGGATTACAGTACTTGACTGTAGAACTGAAACAAGATAAATGAGAACTCGGGCGAAGACGTATGGGAAGCCACTTAAGCTTTGTACAAAATTCAGAAATATGATCATATTTGCGCAGGCCAAATATAAATCTTATGCAAAAAAAAAAACTCAACATTATCGAGTTGTGCCTCAGTGAGATCGAGATAACTGACATCAGCGTCGTCAAAGATGTAAAGTAAAAGGGATTGTGCAAGCGCAGTTTTAGTGGCAGTTGGAATACAGTTTCGCAATCGTGATAGGGACCTGGCAGATGTTTGTCGATGTTTGTCGATGAAAGATGTTTGTCGATCCAAACGCCAAGGTTCTTAACCTTCTAACTTACTTTTTTTTTTTGGGTTGTGGGTCATCAAATGACCTCTCCCACTCTGGGCGGAGCGGAAGGGCGTGTCAGACTCTTACTGACTAAAACCCACCCGTGTTCCTTTAGTTGCCTGTGCGCCAGGGCCACGGTAACTCTTTCGAACAATCCGCGACCCCGGCAGGCATCGGCCCTATCAGACCCCGTCAATTATTCTGACATCTTAAGAGACGTCAGACAGACGCACAGGTGAGAGGCAGGGGAGAGGTGGCAGAGGCGCGCGTGGAACACAACGCGCCGTCGACCCAGGCCTGGTCCTTACCGGACGGCGAGCTGCCAATTGCTTGCCGTCCGCAAGCCCACGCCTACGGTGGCCGGGAGTCGGCTATTGACTCCCGACGCCCATAGTAACTCCTGCGGCGACTAGGGGCGTGAGGGTGCAATGATTGCCTCTCCCTCATGCGCTCCGCCTCCTCCTTCGCAAGCATTACTGCTTCGCAGAAGAAGGTGAGGGCTTCCCATTCCCTCTCGCTCCGTACTATGGCCTGGACCAGGGCCGGATGCGAGAGATCGCCGCCTCGAGGACACGGCTTCTCACTTACTGGAATAGCAGTTCCATCAAATTGAACCTGGGGAAGCTGCGACCATTTTATCTTAATTATCTACCTACTTCCATTTATAATGAAAACTAGATAACTATGTATGTACATAAACAATAAAGAAAAACTCTTTTCGTTGGCTATGAATTACGTATTTGCTAGCGTGCAAGAAGTACCTGTTTTACCCGACTATGGTAGAAGTAAGGTTATGATTTTAACATATCATTACAATATCACCGCTAAAATAAAAAGAAATAGAGGATCCTACAAAAAGAATTGAAATCCGCTCAAAAAATTTTCATGCTACGTGAGTTGCCAAGACTTGCATAACGGTTTCACTTGTCAAGTTGTCAGATCTAATGTAGAGCCAAGCCCCTAACTCTACAAGGCCTAACTCTACAAACCTTACATCTTGATGAAAATGTACGGCTTCGTCTTGGCAACCTACTCTACATGAAATGTTTTTGGTGGCTAACATATTCATCGTACGGAACCCTCTCCACGCGAGTTCAATTCGCAACTGTCCGGTTTTTTTAAATTATCGTAGGCATAATTTAAGAGAACTTTATCTAGCAATGGGTTATTGAAGCCTGTGGTTAATGTTGATGATAGTTCTAGGTTTAGACAAACCACAAACAACCCATGTAATGTCATTACCGATCATTATTTATTGCTAAACCATGCGCCGAGGGATGTAATCCCGAACTTAATGGAATATCAAATAGCGTCACTAACGCTCTTCGTCAAACATAGGCTCAAGTGCTTGCATTGGATCATCTGTTTGTCGAATAGACTGTTTGTTTGTAGTATATATTTGTGATTATTTGTTGTGTTAGATTCGTATTAGGGCTTGTTTAAAAAATTATAATATTGTACCCGGTCGCCCACTAGTAATTGCGACTGTGTTTACATTTAGAAACCAAAACGATTTCCGCAACAATCAGTCAAATATATTTAAATATTCATACTAATTCAACTTCGTGCAACTTATTTTTGAAGATTTTATCAGTCGTATTTTATGATGTTGAATTAATTTTATGTCTACCTACATACATTTATTGTTTTTTTTTTGTTCAAACTCAAACTCAAAGCATTTATTTCAAATAAACCAATTACAGGCACTTTTGAATTGTCAAGGGGTCGGTCAGTCAGAAAAATGAAGCTAGTTGCCCATTTCAAAGCGTAGTAGGTACCTACGGAGAAGAACGGGCAAGAAATTCCATAAACACTCTTTTAAATCATCATAATAGCTCCAAAAAAAATATGGTTACATGATTCATATTGAAATTGTACACGTGAGACCGACGTAGAAAGATGTGCACGTGAAAAGCGTCCGTAATAAAAAAGAAAAAAACAGAATTTAAAATAAGCCAGCTAAGAGATGACCCGACGATGTTTTTCGGAACACATACGGATTTTGCAGCTTCAGTCTATAATTTTATTTTTTCCTGACTAATAAAGAAAGAAAGAAATAAAAGTATACAACATAATTTGGTTCATATCGAGCCGGATATGTTATCCAAGAATAAGGATAAATCCAGGAAATATAAAATTTATCGGAAAATACTGGTGTTTGGAGTTTTGTGAGAAGCTGGCTAAGCTCAAAAGTATCACAGCGAAGCAGACAGTGCAGTGTTCCTATTTTCGTTTATTTTTACCCATTACTCATATTCAGGTAGTATTAAACGTTTTTTTATTGAATTGTAAAGGTTAGTACAACATTGATGCCTAACTGCTTTGTTCACTTGTTTCCGCATGAAAGGTTTTTAAATGGCCGAGATGGACGGTACCCCTGAATTTTTCGGGGTAGAGCCGTGTAAACGAAATGGACATTAAAACTTACTTTTACAACATTTTTACGGCTAAAATATTCTCAGATAATACCAAATATCAATCAATAAAATATATAATTATGTCGGAGACGGTCATTGGTATGGACACTAAACGAAGCGCAGCACGAGTTCCGGGAGGTGGCAGCACCGTTGCGATGACGTGCATACTCGTCTAACTTCGTGCGACACAGCCTGGCTGATGGAGGAGCGCTGATGGGATGAGTAGACACTTACCATTCTGCCTTCGAGGAGAACATTACCTCCAACCTAGGAACTGTCACGCGTTCCGTATAGTTGTGTCGTGTTCCTACAGTGTGTGATTCGCTAGTGTGATTAATTTGTTCGTAAATTACAATTTGATTTGAACTGCAAACGGTTTTTATATTGCGCAATAACCAACAATAGCCATAGTACGCCCACAGTAGTTAAAATATGGCTGATGATAACGAGAGAGACATACCTTCTCCGTCATGTACCTAGTTATTATTACTACATCATTATTTCTTTTGGATCAGTATACTTTTGAATTTTTTTGTTCACTTTTTAAGTGTTCGATTCTAGCCCCGCAATAGCTGACAATAACATAAACATCATGCCTGTTTTTCCCGCAGCGTTAAGCTGAGGTGTACCTAAATAGTACCCACATTTCGCCAGTTATGTTTAAATCCCCTGTAATAGGGGGCGAGCCTATTGTCATCAACCAGGCACATATCCAGACTCTGAGCTGTTACTGAGAAATTCCTGATTGAAAAACCTAATAACATAAGTATGAGTGCATAAAATATAAATAAAAGAATATTCCATAAAACCGGTTTTAAAAAGAATTTCTCTTCTGATCACACGTTACCTAGGAAACATGGAGTAAAGGCTTTTACTTTTACTGAATTAAAAAACACATATAAAATTGGAAGTTCTCACGATACCTCACGAGCTCGCAGGAATTCCCCGAAGCATATCACTACGTACTCACCGCGAACTGCTAGAGCTAACTTTGCAGCATAAATTGGCATAATCTGCTATCGTTACCTTTCTCAATGTGGGGTAAATGTGAGGAAGAAGGTTAAAGTTGTTGAGATCTTTATTTTTGGGAAATATTTAACTGATCCTTTAAAACTTATTGACCTTCTAATGATAAAAACTTTTAAAAATTAATTCTCCTCTAAAAATCTTATGGGCTTAAAATGATGCACACTTTTTTTTAATAAATTACCCTCTATTTTAATTTGTGACGTTTTATCCCTGTTGGTCGCAGTTGCTTGGCTATTTCATATTTTTAGGACCCCTAAATAAGAATTATCAGGGGTTCACAAAAAGTGACGCTTTCACTACATTTTTAAAGTATTCAATCATATTTTTAGGAAAGCAAAATGGGAATTATATGAGCTTCGATTAAATACATGCCTTTCTTTTTTACTTGGCACTGACAGGTAGAGCTTGAAGAGTGCGACAAAACTAGAGTAGAGTTTTATAGATTGATTGGCTTTGAAAGCGTGTGAGAGTTTGAAAACCGAAATAGTCAAGGCTCCGCTCATGAAAATTTCATAGAAATTGTTCTGCAAGTGTCGCGTCGCGCCTGTCTGTAGGAGCCTGGAATCAGTCTTTTTTACCAATTGAACCAATTACACAACAAATGAGACTAACACGACTGGCTGGCTGACTGGCTGTTCACAATGGTGTGCTGGTGCCTACGCTTATGTATGGAAGTGAGTGTTGGGTGTGGCAAAAGAAGCATGAAAGTAGAATAAATGCTGTGGAAATGCGTTCCTTGCGAAGCATGTGTGGTGTGACTATGAATGATAGGCTGAAGAATGATGTAATAAGGCAACGGTGCGGTTTAAAAGAAGATGTAGTGACAAAAATTGAAAAGAGTATGCTAAGATGGTTTGGTCATGTTGAGAGGATGAATGAAGGGCGATTAACAAAAGGTATTTACAAGGCAGATGTGAGTGGAAACGCCGGGAGGGGACGCCCTAGGAAGACATATAGTGACCTTATTGGTGATGTTCTTCAGAAAGGTCAGATGCGTAGTGCTCACAACCGGCGTGCGTGTATGACCAGATGTATGAACGTAAACGAGGCAAAAGGAGTATGTAAGGATCTTAGCAGGTGGCGTTCTGTAGTTTCTGCCTACCCCCATGGGAAGAAGGCGTGAGTTTATGTATGTATGAGACTAGATTTGTTGGTGGAGAATGTGTCCTATGATCGTAACTTATAATTTTGACGTCGTCTGTGCGATTTCATACGGATTTATTTATTTCTATTGTTCCTGAAGTTGGTATTTTTTTCGCCATTTTTGACGTCCCAGAACTAAAGTTTGCTACGTCCCTCAATTGACAAAGCACACTTTCTATCAAACTAATAGAATTTTGTCAATAATATTTTTTCTTGGCAGTAGGCTCGCCTCCTATTACATGGGACTTAAACATAACTGTCGAAGTGTCGGAGTGCTATAGGTACACCTCTCGGTAATCTAACTTATCCCTTCGGGAAATAATGGCGTGATGGTATGTGTGTGTTAGGTTGTTTTGCTTGTAGGTCTTAAAAATGTTAAATGATAAATAATTTTATTTCTGTAAGTAGGTTTGTACAAACACTTTTACACGTCAATCATATTTTTTAAACTAGATGACAAATAAAAGGCACATAAAACAAATAAGCACATAAAAGGCACTTTTGAACGTCAAAATTTACAAAAAAATTGAATTGATTCTAGTTGCCCCTTCCAAAAGGTAGGTTCGTATGGAGAAGAAGTTCGGCGTTTCCTATCTGACTACTCTGAGAAGAAAGGCCGAAAAATACTCAGAGGTCACAGTCTTTTTTAAAGTCCAGACATAATCTCCTCAGATCATGTAAGGACCATGTAGATTGGTGTCTGAAATGGTCTTTTGAGGAAAGAACCACACAGATTCAGTGGACCTGTCCGATCAGTGCACGCCTTTGTCAGTAATCGTGCAGCTCAACTAAGAACTTAAGGAGCTCAACGATCGAGATGTAACTTAATAAGAGATTATTAAAGTCGTGTAAGATATGTTTATGGTGCATTTATGTTACTGAAACTTCTGTGTATGATCTTTTGTCACGTAACCAACTGAACTGAGGCAGCACGTAGAAAGCAAAAGGGTAATTAAAGCTTCAGATCGGCGCAGTTCAGTAACTTCAGTTAATTGTTCCTTACCCACAGGTATTTTGCGTTCCTTTGCATGGAAGAGGTTGTTCGTATGAGGTTTTGTCTTACCCAACTTTGTTGCTATTAGAATGTGTGGTAGTCACACACGGTTTGTAGGTCAAAATTACATACATATATCGATGTTTGTAGAAAAATACACTTTCTTTATTGTTTATTGTAGGGTGACGGGTAGTAAAGACCGCTTATTTGAATTATAACTATAATTATTAAAAATATTGTTATTATTAATATTAATAATTTATCACCATTTATACTTAACATTTGTACGCCCATGTGGTAGAATGTGATGAGACAATCTTTGTTGAACATAAGACCATGTAATATACATATCGACCACGCTCTGACAAATAAATGATTATTATTATGATTATGATTAAACAGCTCTGTTGGAAAATTAAATAATCACCACAGATCTACTGTCAAATTCGGCAAATATCATTATTGTATTTAGTTTTAGTTTAACCCTAAGTGTAGATCAGTTGACCAGAATTCTTTGGATCGTGTTTCATCTTTTGAAAGCTGCAGTTACTGTAATTATTTTGTCACTTGCACCAATACTCACTAAAAGACAGTGCCTGAGTCTTACTTTAGACATGAGATGCAATGGCAATAAGCCCACCCCCTATTACATGGGACTTGAACATAACTGGTGAAATGTGGGTGTATTATACGCGAACCTCTGCCTAACTCTTCGGGAAATACAGGCGTCATGTTATGTATTATTTTATGTGTTAAAATGCGGGAACAATTAAACAAATACGATGTCTCATTTCTCTCACTCATTTTTTATTATAAAAAATTCGGACCATTAGACCATTTCCATTCCTCCACATGTTACGTCATTGTCACCTATGAATTCAAAAAATTCAAACTAGAAACAGCACTATGAATCGTACAATCAAACATCAATTCACGTTCAATTCTCCTGTGATTGTTGACGGCACAGACGCCTCCCGTTTCCGTGTGAATGGTCACAAGGCGCGATTTCCATTGAACTTGCTATCGTCACAAAATAGATAACTAGGTACAGAAGGCCGGCTCCATACAATGAGTGAAAACAGGCGCACGCACACATAGACGTAAACATATGGTGGCCGTAAACTATATTAAACGAATGCCAGTCGCGAGTGCGCTTGCACTTGCTGTACAGTCACAAGCATAAATACCATACACTAACGAAAGATTTAAAAGCGATTTTCTTCTGAAGTACTGATATTTATATTTTATGGTGTCAAGAGGAGTAAGGGGAGCACACAACAACTGGATTACTTAAATGTGAACATTACTTGCGCGCGGTAAACCCTGTAACGATGGACGAGGCGCTGGCGACCGACCGATGGTGGTGTAACCATCCATCAAGCCTACCTAAATTCTCCAGAGTGATGACGGGCAGTAGCATCAAAGTTGCCAAAGGAATGACTCTGCGGTTACCAACCCGCTTGCCCAGCATGGGGACTACGGGCATTAAACCTCCCTTGGGTAAAGAGGGTACGTCCAGTGGGTACGTCCGTGCCCACTTTTCGGGCGGCTGCGCCACCGGCGGCCGCGCTTGGGCCTACCACAGAGGCCTGGACGACGCTCGTCAAGAAGGGCTGCCGTAACCTGAGGAAGACGGCACCACCGTCACCGGCTGGAGCACCGACACCGGCACCAAAGAAGGCCCAGGTACCGCCTAAGATCAGAGCCTCACGCTCCGCGGCTGTAGTACTCTCATCTTTCCCTCATAATTCCGAGAGTCTCCGAAGAAAGTGTCGAAACTTTCTTTGGAGACTCTCGGAATTATGAGGGAAAGATGACAGTTGCCATCCACGCAGCCGTCTTTGTCAGATAAGAGGGCCTTAACCCTAAAAATTTGAAAGTAAACGCGACGCGACCGTCGGTGCTTCAAGACCCATATCACGATTGAGCAAAACCGAGGATCAAAAGTGTTCGCTCAACAGTTTGGAAGATGCCATCTGACAAAACTAAAAACTGCGGATGAAGAACTTATAATGTACCTATGTTTTTTTGTTTCTGTGTGTTTTTGTTGTGTGTTTTTTTTTGTTTTGTTTGTGTTTAATCTGGATGGCAGAATCGTGACTTCAAGTTCGAGGTGCTCGAGGAAGTCGAGGATTTTTTCGGGCAGTTATATTCTACGCGGACGGTGAAATCAGCGAGACATAGAGAAGATCACGATCGAGCCGAATTAACGCGTCACTACACGGAGGACATCCCGGATCGACCAGTGCGAGATTAGGGCAGCTCACGAGCAGCTAAAGACCAACAAGGCATCGGGTGATGCCGGAATAAAGACAAAGCTCCTCAAAGCGGGCGGGGCTCCATTCCTGAGAGAACTAGCAAGTCTCTTCAAATCCGTCATCCAAGAGGGTACAACGCCTGAGAAATTGAGCAGAGTGGTGTGCTCGTTCTGTTTTTCAAAAAAGGTGACAAAACCTTGCTGAATAAGTATAAACCCTTCTCACTTCTGAGCCACGTATACAAGCTGTTCTTGAGGGTCGTCACGAGTCGTCTCGCCAAGAGACTTGATGAGTTTTAGCCACCAAAACAAGTCGGTTTTCGAAAAGGCTTCAGTACCATAGACGACACCCATACTGTTAGGCAAATTGTACAGAAGCCCAAAGAGTACAACCAAACGCTGTGTATGGGAGATGTGGACTACGAGAAAGCCTTTCAACTCCATCGAAATATGGGCAGTTCTGGCCTATCTGCAACGATGTCGAATTAATTGGCACTATATCGAAGTGTTGAGATGTTTGTATGACGATGCCACGATGACTGTCCAGATCCAGAATAAGAAAACAAGCCTCATCCAACCGCTAAAAGGGATGAGTCAGGGGTTTGTGATATCCCCGAAACTGTTCACCAATGCGTTGGAGGACGTCCTTAAGACGCTGGACTGGACAGGGTATCAACATTAACGGCGAGTTCATCTCACACCGTCGCTTTGCCGATGATATCGTTATAATGATAGAGAGACTGGAACAGTTAGACCAGATGCTGCACAGCCTTAATGGAGATTCTCGGCGAGTCGGCCTCGGCATGAATTTGCACACAGGATTCAAGTTATACGGGAAAGAACTGAAGTTACCGACATAGCTTGCAGAGTAAGCAAGCTGAAGTGGCAATGGGCTGGCTATGTTATCAAAGAACCGATGGCTGGTGGAGCAGACGAGTTCTGGAGTGGAGACCGCGATCAGTAAACGTAGTGTAGGATGCCCCCTAGCTTGATGGACCGACGACCTTAAAAAGGTGGTTGGGACAGATTAGACGCCGAAGGTGGAGGCCAGAGTGTTGTGGCGCAGCCTGGGAGAGGCCTATGTCTAGCAGTAGACTACGACAGGCTGAGTTGATTGGTGGTGTAACGAACTTAGTATTCTCGGAATCGTATCATATTAAGATGTAGGTCGCATTTTTTTTTTTTTTTCACATTAATTATGGTTTTTAGGGTTCCATAGTCAACAAGGAACCCTTATAAATTTGCCAAATCCGTCCGTCCGTCCGTCCGTCTGCCCGCAGCTTAGGTTAGAGACTCTCAGTACTAGGAAGCTGTAATTTGCCATGGATATATTATATTAGTCACGTCGACGACCTGGTAAATCAAAATCTTGAAAAATATTTCTTTTGGTTTACCTCTCCACACGTAAAGTGGGTTTTCTTTTTTCTTGTCTACTCTATGGTGTGGGATGATGTTGATTAAGTATTTCAAAAATATTGCGGTTTAGTGGAAACAATTTTTCAATTTAGGGATCCGTTTGTCAAATTTAAAGTGCTAATTTTTGTTAGACTCAAGTGTCCCTCCCCTGTCAGCTAAATGGTTGTTTTTGGATGTGTGAAAAAAATCACGGTAGTACTATATATAACGAAATTCAAAGAAAAAATATCACAGCTACGTAGGCTTTAAAAGTTAACGAGTAATAGTCGACCAACTTGCAGTTGCAGTTGGAATTTATGGGAGAAGATGTTTTTCAACTACAATGTTAAGTTAGTTTTTGGGATAAATTCATTCCAACTACGGAACCGCGTACGTGATGAATCTCAAACTCAAAGCATTTATTTCAAATAAACCAATTACAGGCACTTTTGAATTGTCAAGGGGTCGGTCAGTCAGAAAGATGAAGCTATTTGCCCATTCCAAAGCGTAGTAGGTACCTATGGAGAAGAACGGGCAAGAAACTCCATGGACACTCTTTTAAATCAAAAATATGGTTACAAAATATTGGTTACATCGTTCATGTTGAAATTATACATGTGAGAACGCGGCAGAACGTTAAAAGCGTCCGTAATAAAAAAACAAAAACAATTCAAATATTAAATTAAATTAAAATAAGCCGTGGCAGCTAAGAAATTACCAGTCCCTACTGACGGCGCCCGTTCACGAACATGACGCATGGATCAGCACCACTCAGCTCAACTATTTTGAAGGGAACTTAATGATCCAACACACACGCCACCACCAGCGAAACATTTGAGTGAGCATGACAAACTCTCGGCCGCCAGGGCACGTTCAAGTCAATGAAAGAAAAACCTAGTAAATGGTAGCGTTATAGTAGGTACATAGTACTCACACATGTGCTATGCAATTATACAATACTATCCGAAACGCACTTGGCCGGATTTTTATTTTCCGTCACTAGTGACTGTCCGTAGACGCGTTTCTTTGTGCGTGGGTTTTCACTTGTTGTATGGAGCCGGCCTTCTGTACCAACCTATTCTGTGCGATCGTGTACCAATATTATTCGATACAGCTTTTTCCAAGTGCATTGCTATACTAAAATCTGGTACGAATGTGAATTGGTAAAGTGCTGGTGTAACTGTGAAACGTGAAATCAAGTGCCTGAATTTAGAGGTTTGATATGCTTGGCGAAATTGGTGTGCAGTATATTGGCGCACCTCTATTTTATTGCTGGTGAAATCTGGAATCCTGAATTTCTGTACTTAAGTGGTCCTATTTGATTACAACTTTGCTGGGTTTTGATTTGTTTTTCTCCTTTATGCTAATGTATTATCTATTGCCAAAAGTCTGTTCATGATCACATTATACTTTGTCCTTTCTTGAATGAACTACATTTTACCCACACATTCCACATAATACCGTTAATTTGGCTAATTAATTCCCTTAGATTTCCCGTTACTACACATGAAGTAGCCTTTTCAGAGAAAACTAAGAAGGCTTTTATATTACGTGTGTATTCATGCCCCCTTCGCAGAAGTTTGCTTCGAACATCATTATGAATAGCCTACTTACTCCTTTTGACTTCTGTCGTAATATTATGACATATTTGAATGTATTTACGAGTTATATGGAAGTAGCAAAGGACCTTTGGTAAAGTTGGAAACACAAGTAGATTATTTCTTGCATGGAGTTTCTGTTCATGGCATGTAATATGAAAGTCGATCAAACTAAATAAGATGTATTTTCAGATAGATGTTCTGACATTCTTTATAGATTTCCTGAAATTCAATAACTTAGGCAATATTATCCCACAGTATAATTAAAACTATAATGTAGTGTTCTTGATAACTTGAAAATGTACTTATATATACTACTATTACTACTACTATAATAATGTCGACCTCGTCTTGTTTATAAAATATGATTGACGTGTAAAAGTATTTGTGTATGTGTGTGTATCTGTGTTTGAGTTTTTATTTTTTTATACCTACATGTACAATCATACAGGGCGGCAGGCACCATGCACATTATGCACGGTATCATGCACATCGACGTGCAAAACTGTAACCATGAATTTAGCACATGATTCAAATGAAATAGTCTCTTGAGAAAAGAACGACACAGTTTTGAGTGGGACTATCCAGTAATCAATAATCTTAGTTATTATACCGATGTAGGTACCACAAGATAGCTTCCCAATACTCTATCCGCATTGGTGGCATAGGAAGCTCGAATGTTATTTCTGAGTGACATTAAAGTTCATGAAGTGCATGAAGTCAAACTCAAACTCAAAGCATTTATTTCAAATAAACCAAATACAGGCACTTTTGAATTGTGAAGGGGTCAGTCAGTCAGAAAAATGAAGCTAGTTGCCCATTTCAAAGCTTAGTAGGTACTGTAGAGGTTGTCTGCATGTGTCAACCTTATGTTGACTGGCTGGATATATTAGGTCTTTACCTATGAAATTGCCGTTCTGCAGTACTGGCCATTTCAAATCAAAATCATTTTTGTTTGGCTAAGAATTCTAATTTCAAATTAATTTTATTTTAAAAACATGGGTTTTTTTTTCTAAAAGTAGTCATTTCTTTATTGATTAGTGTTACATTTTCATCGCATTTCAATCTTTTTCGTCATCATGGATACGTTAAAAATTCGAGTAATTATGGAATATGAGTACCGTCGTGGCAGCAACGCGGCACAAGCGGCACGCAACATCAACGACGTTTACGGAGCTAACACTACAAACCAACGCACCACCTGTTATTGGTTTGCTCGCTTCCGTTCTGGAAATTTCGACCTGAAAAATGAACCTCGCGGTCGTCCGAAGACTTTGGTCGACAATGACGAATTAAAGGCGATTGTGGAAGCTGATGATACACAATCTACGGCTGAATTAGCAGCAGCTTTCGACGTTAGCGTCAAAACAATATTGGTCCATTTGCGTCAAATTGGCAAGGTAAAAAAGCTTGACAAATGGGTGCCCCACGAACTCAATGATCGCCAGCGCGAAGTACGCGTCGAGACGTGCCTTGCACTGCTCAACAGACACACAAATGAAGGAATTTTGAACCGCATTGTTACCTGCGATGAAAAATGGATTCTGTTTGATAACCGTAAGCGCTCAGCAAGTTGGTTGGATCCTGGTTCAGCACCTAAACAATGCCCTAAACGAAAACTTACCCCTAGAAAAGTGATGGTCACTGTTTGGTGGTCTAGCGCCGGTGTGATTCATCACAGCTTCTTACCAAACGGGGTGAGCATTACTGCAGATGTGTACTGTGAAGAACTGAACACAATGATGGAGAAGCTGGCGCATCTCCAACCAGCATTGGTCAATCGCTCGTCTCCGCTGCTCCTGCACGACAACGCGCGACCTCATACTGCACAGCAGACGGTCTCCAAGTTGCAAGAACTGGGGTTGGAAGCTCTCCGTCATCCGCCCTACTCACCAGACCTTGCGCCTACAGACTACTACTTTTTCCAGAATTTGGATAACTTCTTGGCGGGAAAAAAATTTAATACCCGAGAGGCAGTACAAAATGCCTTTGAAGAATTTGTTGCCTCCCGTCCAGCTGATTTCTTTAAGAAGGGCATCAATAAACTGCCACTGCGATGGCAAAGATGCATTGATTGCATGGGTGATTACTTCGATTAATACAAATAAAAAATTCATGAAAAAAATTCGTTTAAATTTTTTCATACAAAACGGCAATTTCATAGGTAAAGACCTATTATATTATCGTTGGTTTGCCTCGAACAGTCAAGTGAGTTTAAAATAAGATTTATAGGAAAAGTGATGGTAGGTTGTTTATTAGGTAGACAGGCAGAGCTAGGGCCTGCCGATGTACAATTCCTTGATAAAATATATTTACGTTCTAAGGAGTACTGCGTTAATTATTAGATACACGTAGGACTCCCACAATTGGTGGAGGCGCCGAAGCGCAAAAGTACGCAAGCTCCCATTATTTTTAAGGCGTGTGCAGAGCCAAATAAAATATTGCACAAGTTCGTTTCTCGTGTTGCGTGCACAAAGCGTTATATTGTGCGAAGTTCATAATAATATGAAAAGGTGAAACAAAAGTGAAGTCACCGGAATTTAAAGCTAAGTGGTTTTATCAATTTTATAATTTAAAAAAAAGCGAGATGGCTCAAGATTTTTTCACGGGCTCAAGCCACGATTGCATAGAAATTTTTTTAGACGCTTTCGAGGATTTTGCTACCAGTTACGGATGGCGAGAAAGCGATTGGGCGCTAATAGTGAGCGCATATTTTCAGGGTGCTGCCCTAGCATTTCATAAGTTTATATACCGTGAAGGTATAAGTTTTTCAGCAATCTGTGACCAGCTTAAAGCTGAGTTCCCATGCAGATGCATTTCCAAAATAGGGCATAGAGTGCAAGAAGAGGAATTTGCACATGATATGACCAATGAAGACGAGCAAGAAAGTTGTTTTAATTTAGATAATGATACTGTTATATTTTCTAGCAAAAAACATAATGACCCATTATTTGATGAGCAAAGCTGCCAAGCAGGCAGTGATGACCATGATGTTGATGACGAGCGCAGCTGCCAAGAGTGCAGACCTGCGAATGATGAGGAACGACCAGTCGAAGTGTTCGAGAATGAACACGAGGACAAATTTGATGAATCGGGTCAGACTAATCCTTATATTAAATTGTATAGCCATGTTTCAGAACAGCAGAATGTGTCTTTATTAAACGAAGATATTGATCACGTCGAAGAATCACACAAATATAACGACGGTGTTGATCAATCTAACGAGGATAATTTTATTTTAGTTTCAAATATAAAGGAAATCGATAATATGTCGTTGATAACCACAGTAAATGAGAATATGCAGTTATCTGTGACTCCAGACCAAATTTGTAAATTAAAGTTTGGTTCAGAGTTAGATGGTGACAATGAGATAGTCGAGGATGACGCGGTGTGGGGTGCATGTTGAAGAGCCTCCTCGTGGCGCGCTCTGGGCAACGTCAGCTCCAATTGCCCACCAGCTTTTGGTGGTGGACAATTGGGGCTGGCGGCTAATCTTCAACAAACGGGGAAGGGTCATGGTTCCAATCACCTATCATCCTAGTTGATCGGTGATGGGAACCGGGCTAGGGGCGAGACGGCCAGTCCGTCATTGGGGTAGGCCTGGTGGCCATCTAACGTCTACACCCCCTCTGATTGCAGAGGGCAGGTCGTAGGCGTAGATTGGGAGGGGAAGAGGAAGACAACCTCTATAAAAAATTAACCCAATCCCAAGGTCGAGCGTGCCGAGGGGATGAATGGCCGGAGGGGATCCGGTCACTAGCGCAGGGGGGGGGGGTCAACAGGGGAAAAAGGGACCGCACCCTTCAAAGGAAAAAACTAAAAAAATGGAACAGACAGATAATAATAAACTACCCCAGGGCGGTACCGGCTGCTCAGCAGTCGGAGAATCCGTCACGTTCTCTTCGAGAACGTCAAGCCCCCATTCGTATTCTGGGGGGGGGCAATATTTGTCAACCACTTGCCGATGGCAACAAGAGCCGAGGAGGCTCCATACACACCACCGACACCACCGAACAGCGAGAAAAGGAGCTTCAGACGAATCTGAAGCCCCTGCGCGTGGTGGTCACACCGCTTGCCGTCACCAACGGCAACAAGAGCCGAGGAGGCTCAAGTTCCGACAGGGACCAATCAAACGACCTGGAGGAATCTAGGAGGAAACGCAGCCTCTCCTCTAGTGAGGAGAACCTGTTGGCCGCGAAGGTGCCAAAGGCACAGAGAGGGCGAGGTGGTGCGGTGGCGGGCGGATTGCCCGCTCGGGTGCCGGAACGTGACGGAAGGGGTCGCTTCATGCCCGTACGCCGGACCAACACGCCAGCTCCAGTGGAGCGCGTGGAGAGCGCGGAGAGCGGCCCCGAGTCCATGGAGGCGGACCTGAGCGGGGGCTCCACTGTGTCCCTGCTGGGATCGAACAGAGCGGAGGCGAGTGCTGCAAAACGGGCGCAGCGAAAGACTGTCGCGGCTGACGAGGTCAGCGAGTTGGCCCGACAGGCCCGTGAGCGGCGCTCTACCCGGATGGCTGACGGCGGGAGCGTTACAGCGGTGGCGCTTAGCCGCCAAGTCTTGGACGGCGTGGATGTCGTCCTGAAGGTTGCCACCAAATCGGGCAACCTGAAGGGCACATTCACCCGTGCCCTGAAAGAGGCGGCTAACGGAATTAAGGAGGCGGTTGAGGTCCTCCTAACCCGCACTAGCACAGAGGAGACGGCGAAGCTATGGGAGGAGAACGGCCGTCTCCGAGCTGAGCTGGAGGACCTCAAGCGGCAGTTCGCTGCCCAGAGGGCTGCTCCCGCGGCCACCGGCTCTTCTTCCGTCACGGCGCCGTCGTCAACTCCAGCGCCGGTCCCGTGTTCGACCCCTGCACTTGCGGATGCGGAGATCGAAAAGATCGCCCGCATCTGCATGATGCAGTGTGGGACGATGGTGGGTGCCCGCTTGGAGGCCATAGAGGCAAGGCTCCTGCCGGCGGAAACCCTCCGCCCACCGCTCGCTGCGGACAAGCGGAGAAAAGAGGGGCCGGCTAATCAGGGGCCACTATTAACCACGGCGACAGAGTCGAGCCAGTCCGGGAGGGGGACCGAAAAGCCCGCAGAGGGTTCGTCCGTTTCCGCTTCCCGGGCGGCTGCGCCACCGGCGGCCGCGCCCGATCCTACAACGGAGGCCTGGACAACGGTTGTCAAGAGGGGCCGCCGTCACGGGGGCAAGAAGGCGCCACCGGCACCCGCTGAAGCACCGGCACCGGCAGCGAAGAAGGCCCAGAGACCGCCTAAGGTCAGAGCCCCACGCTCCGCGGCTGTAGTTATTACGCTGCAGCCCGGAGCCATCGAAAGGGGCGTCACCTACAAGGCGGTCCTTATGGAGGCAAAAGCCAAAGTCGCGTTCCCCGACCTTGGCAGACCGTCCGGCTTCAGACTGAAGCCGGCGATTACGGGGGCGCGGCTGCTCGAGGTGTCGGGTGCCTCTAGCGGCGAAAAGGCGGATATCCTGGCCGCCAAACTGAGAGAGGTCCTCAACCCGGAGGACGTCAAGGTGTCCAGGCCGATGAAGACCGCTGAGCTGCGCGTTGGAGGCTTGGACGACTCGACGACTCCGGCCGAAGTTGTGGCGGCCGTCGCCCGAGTCGGTGGATGTCCGCCCGACGACGTGCGGGCGGGCGAGTTTCGCGCCGATGCTTCCGGGCTCGGCACGATTTGGGTGCGGTGCCCGGTGGCGGCGGCGAACAAGGTCGCTGGCGGTGGGCGTTTGTTGGTGGGATGGGTTGCAGCAAGTGTCAAGCTGCTGCAGCCCAGGGCCATGCGGTGCTACCGGTGCCTTGACATTGGGCATGTTAGGGCACGGTGCACCGCCGAAGTTGACCGCAGCGAGCAGTGCTATCGCTGCGGCCAGCCCGGCCACAAGGCGGCCCAGTGCTCCGCGGCGCCAAACTGCAGCCTCTGTACAGCTGCAGGGAGGCCCGCCGGGCACAGAGCGGGCGGAAAAGCCTGTGGCACCCCCGCCAGCAAGAGGAAAAGGGGTGCCAAGACTGCGGGGGGCTCTTTACCCCCCCCTCAGCCTGGCTGCCCTTCGGCCGACTCCCGGCCTAGGAATGGTGCGGAGGGAATGGATTGCGCCTAATGGCGCTCTACCATTTCCTCCAGGGCAATCTCAACCACTGTGCCAGAGCTCAGGATCTCTTGCTCCAGAGCATGGCGGAGTGGTTGATTCGCGTGGCTGTGGTCGCCGAGCCGTACTTTGTCCCCCCCCGGGATAACTGGGTGGGGGACCTGGATTGCTTTGGTGGCCATCATCGGCGGGGCTCTCGTCAACCCGTCCCGAGGACACGGCTGGGTGGCCGCCCTTGCGGACGGCATTGGCGTGGTTGGGGCGTATTTTTCGCCCAACAAGAGTCTCGCCGACTTCGAAAGCTTCCTTGTCGAGTTGGGTGCCGTCGTGGGCCGACTCCATCCTCGCCCCGTGCTGTTGCTAGGGGATCTCAACGCCAAGTCTGCGGCGTGGGGATCTCCGGTGACCGATGCTAGGGGTGAGGCGCTGGAGGAGTGGGCGGTCACGACTGGCCTGGTCGTCCTGAACGTGGGCTCGGTCCACACGTGCGTGCGGCAGCGGGGCGGGTCAATAGTGGACGTCTCGTTCGCTAGCCCTGCTGTTGCGAGCTGTGTTCGCGACTGGCGTGTTGCCGCGGAGGTGGAGACGTTGTCGGATCACCGATACATCCGTTTCGACGTCTCCGCCCAGACCGCCGGCGGCCGCAGTTCATCGGGCCTGCGAACGGATGACCCGCGCTGGGCGCTCAAGCGCATCGACAGGGAGCTTCTCGAGGAGGCCGCTATTGTCCAGGCCTGGATCCGGGAGTCGGCAATGAGCGGACCCATCGACGTCGAACAGGAGGCGCTGTGGTTCCGCGGGGCGATGACGCAAATCAGCGACGCGTCCATGCCCCGCGTCCACACACAGTCAGCAAGGCGCCAGGTGTACTGGTGGTCCGCCGCGATTGCGCAATTACGCATCGCGTGTGTGACGGTGAGACGCCAGTACACCCGTTACCGGAGGAGACGTCGTCGGGTCCCTGACGAAGAAGCCGCGCTGTATGAGGTGTACCGCGCGGCTAAAGAGACTCTGTGGCTGGCCGTCGGCGAGGCGAAAACGCGAGCCAGGGAGGAGATGCTGGAGACTCTAGACGGGAATCCATGGGGGCGCCCTTATCGAGCGGTTCGAGGGAAACTTCGAGCTGCAGCGCCTCCACTTACGGAGAGTCTCCAGCCCGAGCTGCTGGAGGAGGTAGTTGCAGCCCTCTTCCCGGCAAGAGTGGAGCATACTCCGCCGCCGATGGCTTTGCCCACAGCTGCAGAGTCTACAGAGGAGAACGCCATTAGCGTCCCAGAGGTGACACAGGCAGAGATGAGGGCGGCCGTGATGCGGCTCCGGGCCAAGAACGTGGCTCCGGGGCCCGACGGGATCCACGGCCGAGCGTTAGGCCTCGCTCTGAAGGAGCTGGAGCCCCAGCTGAGAGGACTCTACACAGCGTGCCTTGAGCGGGGCCAGTTTCCCACTTTGTGGAAGACTGGTCGTCTGGTCCTGCTCAGGAAGGTGGGGCGCCCTGCGGACTCGCCGTCCGCGTACCGGCCCATAGTGCTGCTAGACGAGGTGGGGAAGCTGCTGGAGCGGATACTCGCAGCCCGCCTCGTCGGCCACTTGTGCAGAGAAGGGCCGGACCTGGACGAGAGCCAGTTCGGCTTTCGGCATGGGCGCTCCACCATCCACGCAATATCGCGGGTGAGAGTCCTGGCGGAGGAAACGGTGTCCCGGGGTGGGGTGGTGGTGGCGGTGTCCTTGGACATCTCCAACGCATTCAACACCCTGCCCTGGAGTTGTATTCGGGAGGCACTGCGGTATCATCGGGTGCCTCTCTACCTCCGCCGCATCGTTGGGGCTTATTTGGCGGAGAGGTGTGTCACCTACATGGGACGCGATGGCGTTAGCCAGCGCCACATGTCGTGCGGTGTTCCACAGGGCTCGGTCCTGGGCCCGCTCCTGTGGAACATCGGGTACGACTGGGTGCTGAGAGGCGAACTCCAACCGGGCGTCGACCTGACGTGCTACGCGGACGACACGCTGGTCACGGCCCGGGGGAGGTCGCACAGGGAGGCAGCGTTGCTGGCGACGGCTGCGGTTTCACAGACGGTGAGCCGCATACGGCGCCTCGGCCTGGAGGTGGCCCTCAACAAGTCGGAGGCCATGGTGTTTCATGGTCCCCGGCGGGCGCCACCGTCCGGATCCCACATTGTGGTGGGGGGGGTACGAATCGCTGTCGAGCCCACCATGAAGTACCTGGGCTTGGTGCTCGACAGTCGGTGGGATTTCGGCCCCCACTTCCGGCGGCTGGCGCCCAAGTTATTGGGCGCGGCGGGGGCGCTGTCAACGCTGTTTCCCAATCTGGGGGGCCCGAGCGCCGCTTGTAGGCGGCTCTACGTAGGGATCGTGCGATCGATGGCCCTTTACGGGGCCCCGATCTGGGCGGCTGACCTGACGGCCGGCAGCATTGCTGTTCTGCGAAAGCCGCAGAGAGCGATGGCCGTCAGAGTCATAAGGGGGTACCGCACGATCTCCTACGAGGCGGCTTGTGCACTGGCCGGATCCCCGCCCTGGGACCTGGAGGCGAAGGTGCTCGCGTCACTGTACCAGTGGCGCGAGGAATGGCGGGCGCGGGGCGAGCGACCGATGCAGCGACATATGGAGCAGCGTCGGTCGCAGCTCCGCGAGGTCCTGGTGGCGGAATGGCGGGACAGGCTCTCACGCCCTACCGCCGGCCTCGTCACCATCGAGGCGGTCCGGCCGGTGCTCGACCTCTGGCTCGGGAGGACGCACGGCTCCCTGTCGTTTCGGGTGACGCAGGTGCTCTCTGGGCATGGTTGTTTCGGGAAGTACCTGTGTCGCATAAACAGGGAGCCGGACGCCCGGTGTCATCACTGCGTCGACTGTCGGGAGGACACGGCGCGGCATACGCTGGCAGAGTGTGCCGCTTGGGAGGAGCCGCGCCGTGCCCTCATCTCAGGAGTAGGCAGTGACCTGTCGCTGCCGGCCGTAGTGAACGCTATGGTCGGCGGCGACGAGTCCTGGGACGCGGTGGTATCCTTCTGCGAAACAGTTATCTCGCAGAAGGAGGCTGCGGAAAGGGAGCGAGAGATCTCATCCTCTCACCCGGCCCGCAGCAGGCGCACCGGGCGTCGGCGGAGGGCGGACAACGCCCTCTTCCAGCCCCCCTAAATGGGTCCAGGGACGACGGACTTGGGGACGTCCGTCGCCCCCCATACATCAGGACCCGAGGCGGCGGCGCGTAGTGTTCCACGCGCGCCCCTCTTAGACGTCGCGGGGGGAGTCAAACACCTCACTCCCCCCGCTCGACCGGACGGGGCCCGCAGAGGCGGGCCGGCACCAGTCGGGGGTTGCGGAAGACTCGTATGTTCCCGCGACCCCCGACGCAGGTGTGAGATGGAACACCGGGGTGGTTTTTAGTCAGTAAGAGTCTGACAGACCCCTCCGCCCCCCCAGGGCGGGGGACATCCATGAGGATTTTCCAGCCCGGATCAAAAAAAAAAAAAAAAAAGGATGACGCGGTGTCACATATTGTCGGAAATAATGATAATAAAGTAAAAATAGTTGTTGATCTGGTCAAAAAAACATTGACTCGTAAAATAGTCAAATCTGTAGGTGGTCATTTTATAATTCATTCTTACCACAGCAAAAGAAGATTTCGTAATGTCCCATCATATCATCAGCGTATTGTTAACAATACAATAAGAAAAGCTCTAGTAAAGAAAAAGGTCTCACATGTTAGAAAAACTAAAATAAAAGACTTCTTTCCAAAAATGAATAAATTTAAAAGAAAGTCTAGGGAAATGAATAATTATTTTATAAAGACTTTTTCTTTTTTAAAGTATAAGTTTAAAAAATTAAATAATAGGAGGTTCAGGGATATTGTATATGTATGTAGATTAAAACCTTTTCATGTCAGTTTATAATAATTTATTGTCTTTTTGTATTGTCATATAGATGTCAATTAGATCTTAACATCATTTAGATTAATTCATTATTTTAGTTTGGATAATATGATACAATGTATTAATGCGTTTTCATTTATGTTTTTCATATATGGGGAGCAATCTTCGGACGCAGCTGGATGCGTGTGAGGTGTCACACCTCACCACACCAAGAAGTCTGAGGGAGAAGGCATCTTCGTCTTCAATAATAGTTGGATTTCACTAGGCTGTGATAGCATAGCCATACTCCAGATCATAGTAATGCGAGTGAAGAGATATTTTTTTATTTTTTTGGAAACTGTGGTTCTTTTAGAGGGGAGGGTGATACTCAGTCTAAGCTCGAACCAACTTTGCTTACGGGGCATAGCTCTTGCAAAGGGTGTTGTGTTGACACCATCAGGTCGAATTTGGATTGAATACTCTCTGAGTTGTAACCAACTTTGCTAAAGGAGCGTAGCTCTTGCAAAGGATGTTGAGTCAACATCAATGGTTAAATTTAATGTTGTTGAGAACCCACAGTTCAATCAGTACTGGCTGATACTTAATGAAGTTTGAAATAGTGAGCTCGAATAGGCTTTTGAGATTTTTCCTCTGGAGTATGTGCTTGAAAAAGGTATGTTGATGAGCTCCGACTTCTTAGCCTTTTCTCCCTCCGACTCATACCGTCCGATGGGGTCGAAGTTTACGATGCTAAGTTTCATTCTTTTCATTAAACTCCTTCAGGGTTGTTGTGAATTTGTCGCTTCAATTTATTTGTTTTTAGGAAGCCACGTCGCATCTTTTTGCCAGTTTTGGCGCGACGAGGTTTAAGCATGGCGAATGTTAATTTATTCATGTATGTGGTAACATAAAGTAATGTTTTTCTTACCTGACACATATCTTAGTCAGATTCGCAAATCGTTCGTCCTGTCCTTAAGCCTTCTCTTGTAAGAGTTGGACTTCACATTGTATAATATATTTCTGGCGTTAGGTAATTATTGTTATAGGTATAGGCAGGAAGAGTCTGATTGTTCGAGGTGGTAAATAAAAGTCTTGTTTGAAAACACGACTGCGTCGATCCTTTTATTTAAGGGTGGGCGTAGCTCATGTAGAGGTTGTCTGCATGTGTCAACCTTATGTTGACTGGCTGGATATATATTATCGTTGGTTTGCCTCGAACAGTCAAGTGAGTTTAAAATAAGATTTATAGGAAAAGTGATGGTAGGCTGTTTATTAGGTAGATAGGCAGAGCTAGGGCCTGCCGATGTACAATTCCTTGATAAAATATATTTACGTTCTAAGGAGTACTGCGTTAATTATTAGATACACGTAGGACTCCCACAGTACCTATGGAGAAGAACGGGCAAGAAACTCCATGGACACTCTTATAAATCAACATATAGTTACAAAAAAAAAAAAACTGGTTAGGTACATCATTCATGTTGAAATTATACATTTGAGAACGATGTAGAAAGACGTGCACGATAAAAGCGTGCGTAACAAAAAGATTAAAAAACAAATAATAAGCCGTGGCAGCTAAGAGATGACCAGTGCCTACTGACGGCGCCCGTTCACGAACATGAACTATGGCGTAACCATTTTGAAGTGAAATTCATTACAAGTAAATAATGACATCAAATTCAAACATTCGACGACAAACCACAACAAACCAACCAACTTTAAAATTACGAATGATAATTGAAACACAAAACGCAAAGCTCAAAACATTTCTCAGCATGATCGAAATACAAGGGCAACTCGTTAAAATATCCCCTAGATAAAAAAAAACATGTTTATTTCTGTTTGTACAGCTCTTTATCGTAAATTAAATTGGAACCCATAAACGCTCAGAGTATCCGAACGGAAAGCGAAATTGTGGGAAAAATATTATAGACCGGAGCCAGGGAGTGCGTCATAAAAATAATCTTAGTGACTGAGATGTTTACGCCAGACGTCAATGTAGGGATGTTTTCGGTTTCATTTTAGAAATGTTTTTAGTGATATAGGTGATTTGAGACACAGATACTTGAATAAATTCGGTTGAAACTTTTTTTTAAGGTACTCGTATATTCCTTTCCCTCCGGAGCAACTGGGCAGTTTGGCAACTGGGCAGATTATCAGCTGGACAGATTAGCAGTTGGACAGAATGTGTATAGTCCATGACATAATTAAAGTGGATGAGTAGGCACGTTACTTGTTGATGTATCAAATTCATTATGTCCAATGATGGTTAATATTTCTGGCCAATGCCAATGCAGTAACATTTTTTGAACAAGTTCTCATTTCTTCATTCATCTTTCTTTCATCTTCTCTTTTTTGTACTTTGTGGTATTTTGCTGCACAAAAAATCACGTCTTTGATTCTATTTGTATACAGGGTGACTTGTAATTTGGGGTATAAATTCCTTCCAGGACAAGATAGTGCCCGTGGGCGTAAAAGCCAATCTGCGACTTGTGACCTGGATATGACAACTTGGGTCCCTAACATGTGTTGGTTTGTTAATTATAGTAATATAATTATATAATATAATAATAATAAAATAAATAACCAGTTAATTAATTCGATTATCATTAGATTTTTTTATATTTCAACCATTTTTTAAAATTTATCCTTTGCCAGCATTATCTTATCGACTGTTTCATCGACACCTCTGAATATTTTTTTTAACTTTTGTACCTCGTTAGATAGCTGATTAAATGAAAATGTCTTCCCTGTAATTTGTACGCTTAATACCATAGTAACATTTGAGACAACTGGTGTCAAAATTCAGGTACGCAGATGATTTTTGAAAATAGTTAATAAACTTCTTCCTTTAACTTTTAACTGTTTGATGTTTTAGAACATTTGGATACATCAAAAGGTTTGTTGAGGTATTGGGTACCCAATAGCAATGAAGGCTATTAAATTTGAGAGTTTAGAGAAAAGTAATATTTAGTGATGAATTCTGGGAAATTAGCATAAATACACAACAGTTGGGTTTTCTCGAATCTCATGATTTTTTGCCTAGGTTTTATGCGGTGCTTGATTGTTGCGAATGGGTCAAACTATCACGTCCTGGATGGAATAGGTCAAATTACAAGTCAACCTGTATTTAGCATTTAAAGAGCTGTTGTGCCCAACAATCTTGTAATACCTCAGTACCTAAATCTATGATGTTCTCAAGTATGCAATCATATGACACTCATTTAACTCACATTTTATATGTTATTGAACACGATTACCGCTGAAAAGCAAATTTTTAGTTACCTTTGATTGTTTTCACATCCAAAACTTTATTTCACATAAATTAATTTCCTCTTTTTATAAAAATCTTAGAATATTTTTATACTTTTTATACGTAGTATCTCTATGTAGTCTGTGGGAGATAGTCAGATTTCTTTTTCTATAAAGCTAACATGATAAGGCCAGGTCAGGTCTTCACTGTAAGCCATTTTTATTGTTTCTGACCGACAATCAAATATGAAGTCATTTTAATGATGTTTGAAATGTTGAACACATACTTCCAGAATGTTGGATAGGGACTATAAAAAGTTGAAGAAACTTGTTTCATCGATAGGAAATCTCTGAAAATATTGTGTGTGTGTGTGAACCATTCCCTCCGCTGCCTCCGTCTCGCATGCGTCAATGGGAGGCCTCTGACGTCGAGGGCTCTCTAGCTGAGTGGCGTACGATGCTACAGCCGAACATTCCTGAACGGGGAGGTCTCCGACGCTGGGGCGCTTCTCTGGCGTGCCATAGCAGGCCGGGACACCCCTGCCGAGCGTGAGGCGCTGCCTCTGACGTCAGGGCATTATACTCGCGAGTGGTAAGACACCCACGCGACCCTCCTGTCGGCGTGAAGTGCTGCAACGAAGCCGCGAACGAAGCGTTACTTATAAATATTTCTTAAGACTTCCTCCTCTGGACAGGGATGGTGACAACACGAGGTTCCTTCTGATCCTGTCCGGGTAAGACACCGCAGTCCCATCCGCATCCAACTCCACTACTCCCTGCCGATCCTGCTACATCTTGCTGATCCTATTCCTGACTCCGAGCGCCCCGAGCTGCGCGAAATTGAAACCAACCTGAAGCTCCTACGCACTCACACATTTTTTATCCCTTGTGTTAATTATTATTCTCTTTAAATACGTGCGACTTACAACTAGCCCTTCGGCTAATCGTAACGTTACAACTTCCACTTTAAAAAAAAACCAATCGTAGTGAAAATGATGATGCTAATGACATCGAGGTATATTATCAGCTAAGGATCGTAGCAGGTGGCTGTTGTTTTTGCCTACACCCATGGGAAAAAGCGTGAGTTAATGTATCATAAATTAATACATTATGTATGTATGTGTTTGTGTGTGTGCCCAGTTACTTTTTGCGCAATATAAAACAACGAGATGGTAGGAACATGCAAAGGTTACGATATGAACCTGATCTTCAGGGATTTTAAAACAACAGGTAACAGGCTCATAAAATGGAAAGAAGTATTTATCCAGGCAGCAAAGAGTCATGCCGTCAGGGGCGGATATAAAAATAATGATATTCTTTCTGTAGCACTGTTCAATAAAATAGGTTGGGCTTCCATTTGACGTTTAAATTGATTGACTACCGAGGGCCTCGTTACCCGGCCAGTTAATTACTCAAATTACTTTGCAATCAAAACTGCATTCCATGCCAGAGTATTTTAATAACAATTAGGTATTACTCTTTTGAGTTGCTTCTTGCTTTGACGTGAGCTAAAAAGTAATTGGATAATGGATAGTATTATTATAATTTTTAATTGTGAGTGACTCTTCATTGGCTTGGAACATATTCAGGTATGATGGGAGTTCTTTAAGTTAACACTGAATTGTTTGGTACTAAACAACCACACCTTTAGTACACAACCATGTCTGTATTAGACGCCATCTCAGTATATGGACATTTTTCTTTAGCGATGTCATGTTTCACGAGATCCATGTCCTTTGGCTCCTCTAGTTAAATTTTATGACCTTGGCGTTGCCATTTAAAATAACATATTCTGAGTGTTTCCATAAAAACTAACGAATGTCTATGGGAGATCTGAATCTGATGAAAAGCTGCTAAAGTAAAGAACTACAATAGGAGTAACCTGCAAAAGAAAATGTCCTCGAACATATTAAAGAACTTGTATTTTTTTCCTCTACGAACTTTTTAATATCGAAATAAAAAGATATTTATGATAGGCAGTAACTTCACGAAGTTTTTTTTTTATTACTTCAAGTCGTCAGTCGAATATGAAATTACTTTTTGTTGGGACATTATTTTGACATTGAATCGCTCTTCGTGAAGTAATAATTGGAAGAGAAAACTAATTTTTAGGCAGATGGAAGTTAAGTTTGATGCTACTTAATATTTTAGAAGTCGATTTTCTATAATTTATTGGAGAAAAATCTTTGATAACTGTTAATAGAACAAGCTTTACTTAATTAAGAAGTTTTTTTCTTTAAAGGAGCCCTCTAATGTCCTTATCACTTCGGGAATAGTTTAGAGAGAAGAGCTTTGCTCACGTAGGAGCTTCGGTCGCTGGTTTCGAAGCATGTGACCGCCGGTTTTACAAATACCTACTCCACTCCACTCTAAGCCACTGGGTCTAGAAGCATGGAATTAAGTACAAGTGTTCCTTAGCGAAAGTGAGCACAAAGGAAGGTTTTTATTAAATTAATAAATTTAATAGGGGATGAAAATTTGTACGGAATTTCGTCATATTTTGCTGATGGAAAATCTCATCGGGCATACGGCTTGTTAATACATTATAAACGTGAATAATCACTGTTTGGGCTAAAACAATTGATAAACACGATTCTATAGTATGTATAGGTAAGTCCAATTTTACTTTTTTTGGTTGGGTCGTTTCGGTCGTGTTCGCTCTCAAAGCAATTTCTATTACAATAACGACCTATAATACAGCTTCCAACCTATAGTCTATAATCACTATGTCGACGGTCGTAAAAGAAATGGAACGAAAAGATAGAACTTTTTATAGTCGCTGACTCAACTGTTGAAAATGGAGAATTTCGTATAGTTTAGTTAAACTGACTTTAATTAGTTTCGAAGTTCAGGTGGCGAGTTTTAAAGCGATGCAAAATGCTGACGTTATTGAAATTAGTACCAATTAGTTTGTTTTTCATAATATTCTACTTTATACTATTTTGTTTTTAATTGAGAATTTAATTAGGACATGTTATATTTTTACGTACAGGTACAGTGACAGGTGAGAAAATATGGGATGTGCAGGCAGGATTTAGAGAGGGAATGGGATGTATGGATCAGATCTTCTCCCTAAGGTGCATAGCCGAAAAACATCTGGCAAAGCACAAGAAAGTCTACTGTGCTTTCGTGGACTTGGAGAAGGCCTATGACAGTGTGTGGAGGGAAGAACTGTGGTCGACACTATCCTTGTACGGTGTGGACTGGCGCTTAGTACGGGCACTGAAATCTTTATACAAGGATTCCAGTGCTTGTGTTAGGATAAATGGGGCATACACGAACTGGTTCTGCATCTCGAGGGGTGTTAGACAGGGTTGTGTAGCGTCACCATGGCTGTTCAACTTGTACATGGATAGTTGTCTGACAGATTTGAAACAGGGTGAGTATGGATTGACGACGAATGAGTTGCCTGTCAAATGCCTTCTCTACGCAGATGATCAAGTTCTACTTGCATCGTCAGCGGTGGGTTGCAAGACATGGTGACTGTGATGGATGAATCATTTAAAATGAAAGGGATGAATATAAATGTGAATAAGACGAAGGTCATGGTGTTTGAAAGAGAAGAGGATGTATCGGTATGTGATGTGAAATTAAATGATAAGTGTGTGGAGCAAGTAAGTGAGTTCGTATATTTGGGGAGTCTATTTACAAGGAATGGAAAGATTGATGGAGATGTGGAAAGAAGGGTAAATGCGGGAAATAAAGTGAATGGTGCTACACATGCAATTGTAACCAACCAGTTGATGTCCAAAAAAGCACGACTGGCTGTTCACAATCGTGTACTGGTGCCTACGCTTATGTATGGAAGTGAGTATTGGGTGTGGCAAAAGAAGCATGAAAGTAGAATAAATGCTGTGGAAATGCGTTCCTTGCGAAGCATGTGTGGTGTGACTATGAATGATAGACTGAAGAATGATGTGAAAAGGCAACGGTGCAGTTTAAAGGAAGATGTAGTGACAAAAATTGAAAAGAGTATGCTAAGATGGTTTGGTCATGTTAAGAGGATGAACGAAGGGCGATTAACAAAAGGTATTTACAAAGCAGATGTGAGTGGAAACGCCGGGAGGGGACGCCCTAGGAAGACATATAGTGACCTTATTGGTGATGTTCTTCAGAAAGGTCAGGTGCGTAGTACTCACAACCGGTGTGCGTGTATGACCAGATGTATGAACGTAAACGAGGCAAAAGGAGTATGTATGGATCGTAGCAGGTGGCGTTCTGTAGTTTCTGCCTACCCCCAAGGGAAGAAGGCGTGAGTTTATGTATGTATGTATGTATATTGTTACGTTTGGATGTTTTTTTACTGTGAAAAAAATGTGGGTGTACTATACAGGTGCTCTTCTACCCAATCCTTCGGGAAACAAGGCGTGATGTTATGTGTTTAAAAAATTTAGCATAATAATTGGATTGTATGCTGATCGTCTGGATGAAACAAGCATATGCCAAACAACACTAGATGACCCATTGGGTCCTTGGTCTTTGATAATCACAAGATTATTAATAAATCCAGCCCAAAAAAATATACCAGCAATAATACGAGTATATGATATTTATTAGGTCGGGAAAAAGTTACAAAACAACAATATCAACTCAAACTCAAAGCATTTCTTTCAAATAAACCAATTACAGGCACTTTTGAATTGTCAAGGGGTCGGTCAGTCAGAAAGATGAAGCTAGTTGCCCATTTCAAAGCGTAGGAGGTACCTATGCTGAAGGACGGACAAGAAACTCCATGGACACTCTTTTAAATCAAAATATGGTTACAAAATAATACGACAACCTCACAGTGATCATTTTGGTCATACTGATTTTCAGAACGTAAATACATGCAAGCCACGTAATCTTGTTAAGAGGTATCTACCAAGCAATGGATGTTCTATGTCACGAGGAATTTCACATAGAGACACAGGACCTAATTATCACACAGGGACGAATTACCGAGATAAAAAGTATCATATGTGACGTTTATAAATATAAATGAAAGCAAGGACATGAAATTGTAATTTTAATTCAAATTATTAATATATAACTCTGAAACCTCAAGACGCACAAATTTCATTTTTTTTGCACAATTAGGCACAAATGTGATCTATCTAAGTTTGTACTCAGCTACGACCACCGCACATAGGAATGTACGGTGGTCGTAGCTGAGTATTACACATAAAAAGCCGGACAAAATTGAAAATAGTGAGGTTAATCCAACCGCACCCAAAATACATGTTTCTTTACCTACGATAACCGGTTTATCAAAAAGCAGACCCCCACCAACCCTCAACTCCCGCGCATGTGCCATAACGTTAGTCGGAACCCAGTCATCGTACTGTTCGCGTGTCTTTGTTCTCGGCGCTCTCATTTGTGTTTATCAGTTTTCTGTGCTAAAATGGCTTCGTGTAGCAAATAACAGGTGATTAACTATTCGAACATGGATATAGAAGGTTAGTACTATATACTGAAATATATTTTATTTTGTCTCTTCCAAATTTTCTACTTGTATAGCCATCAATAAACAGCGGCACTTTTTTACTCGTTTTTTAAAGAAATTTGAAATACATTAGTGTTTTTGTTTATGTTTCGCGCCTTGTCGCCTCAAAATTTTTATGTACGCATAAAATGTCGACAGTAAGGAAGTAGAAACATGAATAAAAAGTCCCCCCAACGTACCCCATATTTTTTTATAGTACTTCAAACTATATAGGAAAGATTATAATTATATTCACAAAGCTTTTTTTTTTTTTGTCATAGATCCTTCGGAAAGGGTGAAAAAAATCACCAGAATGGAGCTTTATACTATTATCAAAGAGTTCTAAGGAAAGAAGACTGAAGAAAAAATTTCGTTGTTGGAAGTTTTTTTTTTTTTTATTTGATTTTCTTTTTAAATAAATGCCTAATTATGATGAATTATTGACTTTTATTTCATAAAATAGTAAAATATAATATAAAATAATTTTGTCCGGTTTTTTATGTGAAATACTCCTATGTGCACCGGTTAAAAAACATGCCGCTGGGGTAACGTTACACCAGCGGAATCGGTTTTTCTGGAATATCTTTGGATAGGCTGGACGCACAAATTCTAAATTTCGGGCACATTTACACGAGATGGGGTACTAATTATCTGTCAAGCCGTAATCCTGAAAAGCGACCACATTCCGCTGGCGTAACGCACACACATTACTGTATCTTTTCCCTGTTTTACCGTGATTATACGACATTTAAGAGGCTTACAAGAGCTAAAGCGCGGTCACTGTCGGATTGCATAGAAAAGAAAGAGACGCGCGATGACACACGCTGGTAATTTATTGCAAAATATGAAGCAATTATGGATTTACAAAAAATCTATTCATTGGACTAAAAAATGAAAATACTATTACGTTAGAATGTTACTTGTAGAATAATCTGACAAAAAATTTGAATGTTTGCATGTATATTAGTATGGTTTTTAATCGTTAAAAATCTTTTTTAGAGGTATCTTTGTGTTTTTTTTCTATCATATCAATTTAATTGTATTATGTTGTCAACACACTATCTAACTAGCATATATCCAGAAGAATACCATATATTTTTCTGATTTTGGTTACTGCAGTGAATTATATATTTTTAGGCATTATAAATTTGCGTTTAGGTCATGTAGTCCCCTTAAATTACACAAGTGTTTGTTCCACAATCCACTTCAATCCAGTATGGACACAGTTACGAAAATATTCAATTAACTGGAGCTTATGCTGATAAATTGTCCTCATTTTAATTAACAATTAATCTGGTCAAACTTTTCAGTTTCCAGGTCATAGTTTACTCGTGTGCCATACTTCATCCAAATTCGTTCAGCCATTAAGGCGTGATTGTTTAATAAACATCTAAACATATAGACTATTATATTTAATCTTCCACTAAATAAAAATCTTAGTTTCATTCATTCACTGACAGAAAACAGTCTAGAAGCACAAAAGTTTGCGCAAGAGATCTATAAAAAAAAAAAAATGAAATACACATTTTTGAAAAGCATCCCCTTAAAGGATTGAAACCCCCCCCCCCCCCCCCTCCCCTGAAAGTTTGTATTTAAGTTCATTATTTTTGCCGATATGAAATTACATCGCACGCACGGTTTGTATATTATATATAATATAATAAAAAATTAAGCCATCTACAGTTTCTGAACCTGCATTTAAATAATCAACATAGTAATCGCTTTTGATGGTAACAGCAACACGTAATAAGCCAATAAATGTGATGAACCTCACATTAATTGACTAACCATAGGAGACATCGCGTACTCAGAATCGATGCTGAAGCAGTATCTTAGGAAATTTGACTGCTCAACAACGTAAATAACACAATGAATGTTGTTGAATTGTCAAAATTAAAGCCATTCTTACTGTAAGTGTTACGCAATCACTCCAATTATTTTTACAAGTTGTGATACTTGTATATTTCTCAAAAACATATCGCGTATAAAATATCACATTTTATTGTCGTAGTTTCAGACATATAATAGTAACTCTTATGTTAGGGCTGCGGCTGTGTATTGTGTATATACAGGCTTCAAATAAATGAACGGACGTAGGCTGGTCTAGTACAATCTGATAGGTATGTTGAATATTAAACGTTACAAGATTTGGTTAGAATTAATTGTCTGAAAATTTTATTTGAGCCGGAGCGAGGTGCGGGCGTGGCTGGCCTAGCCGGTTTGGTAACGTAGGCCGGCGGCGGCGGTGGTAAGTCCTTCCATGATGTGCCATATGGCGCCGGCGGGGACGTTACGGTTTTGTTCATTTTATGGCGATTTTTATGGATTCTTTTACAGGCTTTGTATAAAATAATTTGAGGTGTAAACGATATACAAAAATAGTACCCACCAGATGACTCGTGGCTTACTCCCGTTATCACTAACTCTAGGCGACCCTAAATTGATTCCTTTATAAAAGCGCGCAATTTTCAACTTTCGCCGCCGAGCTGAACGTAGAAAGTCCAACAGCGCGCTTTCATGTAGGCATTCATTTACGTTTTGCCTAATGTAGTGCATTTTAGTAGTGGTGGCCCAGTGGTATAGGCCCTGACTTACGAGTTGTAGGTCATGGATTTCAACCCAGCCAGGCGCTTTACTTTATGTAAATAATTTCATCACTACAGCTCTCAAAACGGTGAAGGAAAACATCGTGAGGAAACCGGTATGTCGTAGAACAAAAAAATCGAAGACATGTGACATCTACCAACCCGCACTGGGCCCGCGTGGTAGATTATAGTCCCACTCCCTCTCAAAGAAAGGAGGCCTGTGTCCCAACAGTGGGAACATTATAGGCTGATTATGCTAGTGTAGGTAGTGAGCACGGGTATTTACCACTCGTGGAGGCCATTTGAATTCAAAAGTTAAACCATTCTTAATCATTATTCTTGGCTTTTACCCAAGAATGTAAGGCTAATGTTTGATATATCATCGATTTGGCCGAGTACCAATATTATGGAGCACTCTCAGGTATCTTAAAGAGTGATCGCCGACTTAAGCACGTGGTACAAAGGTCGTTTATACAAAATGCTCTGTTAAAATATATTGCCGATTGTTAGACTTGATTTTGGTGTGGAATAAAGTATATTATTTAAATGTTTCTATTGATCCGTGTGTACTATGAATGCTGTTCGGGAAAAATTGAGGAAGAGAGGTCTGTAATGGTTTTAGAAAAACGCCAAAAAATATGCATTGTAATACATCTTTTTACAAGACCGCGCAACAGGAAATACGGGGCTATGTTTTTCACGCATAGGATCTATATATCTTATTTATTTATTTATTTATTTGTTACACCAACAACAGTAGGTACATACAAAAAATTAGAACAGAACAATAACGTAATAAAAGTACTGGTACGTATGCCTATTTTAGGTATACACAGAATTCAGCACAAAACAACATCGTAATTAACAAAAAAAACACTTATAAAAACATAAATTGCAATTATAAAATAAAATTAGAAATTAAAATTAAAAATAGGTGACATACAAAATGTTATGTGATATACACGAGAGGTGGAAGTTTGTATCTGGGACTCTTTATACCCTCAAAGCATCCTAATTATGTTTTATAAAATCAAATTGGCGGAGCGTAGACGACTAGAAAAAATTGTGTCTTGAAAGAAATTTGTTAGTACCATGACCATGTGGGGTATTACAATAAATACGGGATAAAAACTGCCACTTGCTCACTTCAGATGTCACCGCTGTTTAAAGTCCAAGAATTTGACAGCTAGCTGTCACTATCCATTTTTTTTTTGTAAACAAGAGACTTCTTTTACGCATAATTAATTAAAATTCCCCCTTGCGCAGCTGTTGACTGCAAAAAACGGAGACCCATTTATTTTCCAAAGATATTAAAAGACGAAAATGGTGGGAAAAAGCTCTCCGAAAAAAAATGGAAACCCCATATTTTAGTCCAAACTATGTGCCATTCTTTTTAATCCAGAAGACTTCTATGGCAGATAAATGAAATGAACCAAATGAACTAAGGGCTCGTGCACACTAGCGCGACGCGACAGCGTCACATAAAGGCACCGCGTGCCGTGCGACGGGCGGCGCCTTTGTGTCGGGCTGTCGCGTCGCGCCTGTTTGCGGGAGCCTTTAGTCCATTTTTATTACTTATAGGCACTTGTGGTGTGATATTACGTAAATTATAGTAAAGAGGTGTGTGTGTTATCAGATTAGATCAGTGCTAGAATTAATATCCCTGAAGTTATTTAGTCAGGAAGATAATCTACGAGTTGGATTTCAACTCAGATCAGGTAATTCCTGTCGTACGTCTCCAGTCTTCACCAAAAAATTAACTTCAAGTTAACAAACACAAGATAACCTATAAATTATAAAACATTCATAATTTACTGTCTTTTCCACTAAGGCTGCTTTTTACCAGTGGTAGACGCTTCCCTTTTCCTTGGCTCGTCTTTTAATAGTGCTACACCAAATCTCATATATATATATATCAAATTCAAATTCAAATTCTTTTATTAAACTTACACATAGTCACAATCATACACTTATGCATGAAATTTTAACCAACAGAAAAAATTGATATATTTAACAGCGGGTAACAAACTAGGCCTAGCCTGTATCTTGGTGACCCAAACACCACACAAAGTTAATAATTTAATTAGTTCTGCCAGCGCAACATTGTTAATGATAATTTAATATAATAAATTAATAAAATTTACAAAAAATGGAGTAACAAAAGAAGCTAATTTACATACAAATTTATCTTGTTTTCGTTTCATTTGTGATCGACACAAAAGTAGAACTAGAACAAGAAAAGTTGTAGAAAAGTAGAAAAGTAGAACAAGAGAAGAACTGTGCTGCGACCTATGACGAGCATTCTTCAACTTCAAAACAAGATCACTTTTCAAGTAGTCTGCTGTACCTAGTTGGTGTCATCAAATCTGACTGAACTAAAATGACTGCCACCAACTAAAAGTAATTTTGTTTTGAACTTTTTAGTTGCAGTCGGGTTTTTTCCATAAATTTTTGCCACAATTAAGATATGAATATAAAGGATCCCACAAATAGGCACGACGCGACAGCGCGACACAAAGGCACCTCACGTCGCGCGACGAGCGGTGCCTTTGTGTCACGCGCGATTTGTATCGCGTGTCGCCCCTTTTTGTAGGAGCCGTTAATGTTGTTGTTTAGCCAATAGGCCTTATCCCACCTGAGGGGCAATTCCTTTATCATTAGGGACCTTCGAGTACTATTATCAGTCTCAATCTGTAAAAATACCTCAAAATTCTTACTGTTCAGCTAAATTTTGACTGATTGTGGTTGTAACTACAATTTGAACGTATTTAATCACGGGAATTGGCCTTCTGATATTTGGCTAATTCATGTTTTGCTCGATAACCCCAAATTTAAACACATCCTCTTTGACATGTATGTCAATATTAAATTCCTAAGCGTGCAGAAAAGCACTGTCAAAACTCTGTGGCAAAAATGACATGACCTATCAAACGTCTCACGATGTCATAACAACATCGAAGCAAAAACATAACCAAATTCCAAGTAAAGTACATATCAATGCAAAATATTTACCTAAAAAACCGTTACAAAACAGAACGTTTCATGACTTCAAAAGAAAATGTATGTTTGTACGTCCGTTAGACCTTTAGGTGTAGAGGAGTTGCAACTAAGGAGAGCAGCTCTTCGGGACGCCATTATTTGTATGGGATGGATCAAACTTGTAAGTATAATAATATTATATAATACCAGCGTATTATGAAGAGTAGGATGAATGAAGGGCGACTAACAAAAGGTTTTACAAGGCAAATGTGAGTGGAAACGCCGGGGAGGGGACGCCCTAGGAAGACATATAGTGACCTTATTGGTGATGTTCTTCAGAAAAGTCAGGTGCGTAGTACTCGCGACCGGCGTGCGTGAATGAACAGATGTATGAACTTAAACGAGGCAAAAGGAGTATGTAGGGAGCGTAGCAGGTGGCGTTCTGTAGTTTCTGCCCCATTGGAAGAAGGCGTGAGTTTATGTATGTAATGTACTAGCGTATTATTTATCCCACTATAGGGCAAAGGACTCTTTTCACACAGAGTACGCAGGAGCATTGATCATCATGCTTGCTCAAGACGGGTTGGCGATTTCAGCCTTATATTAACGCAAGTTAAGTCCAAGTTTCCTCACGATGTTTTTCTTTCACCAACGTCAGTTATATCCAAGATAAACTCAGAAAGTACAAATGAATTGAAAAAGTCACATTGGTACTTGCCCGTATTTGAACCCACAACCTGATGCATGAGAGGCGACATCTTAAACACTAGACCATCACTACACTAAGTTTATAAGTCTATCGACACAAATATACACGTATCATCAAGTCTGTAATCCCCGAAGGGTTAGGCAGACGTGTATCAAACTCAAACACAAAGCATTTATTTCAAATAAACCAATTACAGGAACTTTTGAATTGTCACGGGGTGGGTCAGTCAGAAAGATGAAGCTAGTTGCCCATTCCAAAGCGTAGTAGGTACCTATGGAGAAGAACGGGCAAGAACTCCATGGACACTTTTTTAAATCTAAAATATGGTTACAAAATATTGGTTACATCGTTCATGTTGAAATTATGCATGTGAGAACGATGCAGAACGTTAAAAGCGTCCGGAATAAAAAGACAAAAACAATTCAAACATTAAATTAAATTAAAATAAGCCGTGGCAGTTAAGAAATGATCAGTCCCTACTGACGGTACACCCACACCCCACACCCCCTATCTATAGTAAAACAACATTTCGCCAGTTATGTTTAAGTCCCATAGCCTAGCCATCGGCTACTGAGCGATTCCTGATGGAAAACTTAATTAATAAGTAAGTATATCGATTGTTCTGTTTACTTCGTTCCTAGCCCGTGGCCATACCAGCCACATAAAAGCATGCCGAATGGAAAGGTCATACGGAGTGATGACCTAAACAGATGAATCTGCGTCGGTTTTCATATTCCAGAGAGCCTACGACCACTTGTCTATCCTGTATAGCTCCATCTCTTTCCCACATTAAAGTAAGATCAAAATAATACTGTCATAAAAGGTGGATGTAGGCTCCCTGGAAAATTAAATCCTCATCTGACCGGACTCGTGTCCAGTACACATATACGAAATGATGTCACTATTTATTCATTTATTTTCATATACTTCACTGTACATACTCCAGAAAAGTATAATTATCACAAAAAAAAGTATAGAAAATTATATCACATTTTTTCTTATAAACTTACTTAAATACAAAACATACAATGGCCGCCATTGTATGGTTTTGCTTCAAGTGGTAAATAGTAATCACTTGATCAATCTTGATGCCTTAGGTACAGCCTCTAACGGTTGGATTTTGGTTAGATTAATCAGCGGGGTGATTGCGTAACACACTAACAGTAGGAATAGCTTTAATTTTGACAGTTCAGCAACATTCATTGCGTTATTTACGTTGTTGAGCACACATTTTTTTCGAACAAATTTATAAAGCAATGGATTAGCAATACGCTTCAAAATGATTCAAATAGTGATCGATAGTGTTTTCCGCAATTAGGCTGCAGATATAAAGTAGCAGATAAACGAATTTTCGAAAAATCTAGTGTTGGACATAATTATGATGTTTTTTTTCAGCTGTCAATATTTTGTTATGTGGCCCTCTATCTGGTTATCATAGCATACAGTGAAGGCATCTGGTCAACATTTATCATAACTATGGTATTGATAATAATACCATTACAAGCTATAACAGGGCTACTTCTGTTTTTAGGTGCTGTTGATGTAAGTATATTTTTTAATTAGCTGACCTTTTTTTAAAGAGGAGCCTTAGTTGTAGCTCGCCAAATTCAAATTTTCTTTGGTTTTTACTAATTGCAGCTCTGATTTACGTCGTATGTTGATCAAAATGCAATCCGCGACTGTAGGAATGATATATTTATTGAATAATAGTTATCAATTTCATATCAATCGTCAAACTTTTGAAATTTGTCCCATTTCTTTTTTAAATTTTCATATTTTATTAAATATTCTGAAAAATTCTTAGACGGAACAAATTTCAAAACTTTGACGATTGGAAACACAGACGCAGGTAGAGAGTTCCTGGGCACGCCACAATTGCGGCGGTAAGTCCCCTCTTTGAGGAGTGGCTTGAGAGGCGCCACGGCGTCCTCACCTTCCGCCTGACGCAGGTCCTCACCGGACATGGCTGTTTCGGGAGGTTCCTGTTTCGGATAAGGCGGGAGGAAACGCCCGGGTGTTGGCATTGTGTGGATCGACCGGAGGACACGGTGGAGCATACGGTGGAGGTCTGCGCGGCTTGGGCGGAGCACCGCCGTGTCCTCGTGGCGGCGATCGGCGGCGGCGATCTCTCGCGTCCGGCCCTGGTTCATGCCATGGTACGGAGCGAGAGGGAATGGGAAGTAGTCACCTCCTTCTGCGAAGCAGTAATGCTCGCGAAGGAGGAGGCGGAGCGCGTGAGGGAGAGGCAATCATTGCGCCCTCACGCCCCTAGTCGCCGCAGGAGGAGACACCCTGGGCGTCGGGAGTCGATAGCCGACTCCCGGCCACCGTAGGCGCGGGCCTGCGGACGGCGAGCAATGGGCAGCTCGCCGTCCGGTAAGGACCAGGCCCGGGTCGATGGCGCGTTGTGTTCCACGCGCGCCTCAAAGAGATGTCAGCATAATTGACGGGGTCCGATAGGGCCGATGCCTGCCGGGGTCGCGGATTGTTCGAAAGAGTTACCGTGGCCCTGGCGCACAGGCAACTGAAGGAACACGGGTGGGTTTTAGTCAGTAAGAGTCTGACACGCCCTTCCGCTCCGCCCAGAGCGGGAGAGGTCATTTGATGATTTCCCACCCAAAAAAAAAAAAAAAGGTAGAGAGTTCCACTCTGTTGCTGTGCGCATTATAAAAGATATTTGGAAACACTTAGTGTGAATTGGTGGAATAGTAACTAAGTAGGGATGGTAACTTGCAGTGCGTCTATATGTCCGATAGTAGAAGGGGGCCCGGTGGAATGAGGTCGTGGAGTTCTTGGGCACACTCACCGAAGTATAATTTGTAGAAGACCTACAAGCAGGCAACCTTGTGGCGATGAGCCAAGCTGTGAAGCTACATATCCATCAGTTTTATGTGGCCAATGACCTTCTTAGCTCTTCGTTCCACCGAGTCAAGGGCGGCAAGTTTGTATTTAACTGAGCCATCCGAAAGATAGCTGCAATACTCCATGCATGATCGGACTTGCGCTTTGTAAGGGTTAAAAGCTGTCCAGGCGTAAAGTATCTTTTTACCCTATTTAGGATGCCCAGCTTCATGGCCCCAGTTTGGGCTTTGTACTTGATGATAGCGCCGAAGTTGAGACCAGGTGTCAACTCCATGCCTAGGAGCTCGAGCCGATCATTTGCAGGAACTGATGCAGCCCGAAAAGTAGGAGTTTGGTTGAAACGACTCCTTTTAGCGGTAAAAAGACATGCCTGTGTTTTGGTAGCTTTAAAAAAGACCAGATTGTCATCACCCCACTAGGAAACAATGCATAAGGTCAATTATGTCAGGTCTACCATGGCCTCTCTCAAGGAACGGTACGGAACGGCTTTAAAATAGGGAATGAAGGTTCAAGGTTTGAAAATATATACTTATGATATGCGATTATTTTCACATGGGCGAAGGAGCTTCATTATTGTTTAAAGGTTAAGAAATATAAAACAGCTTATTTCCAATCGGTATAAAATTACTACTAAAACTACTACTATTAGCCTGCATCATCCCACTGCTGGGCAAAGGCCTCTCCCCATGACTTCCAGCTCTTTCGATCCAGGGCTAAAGTGGACTACTGGTCGTTTGTTTTCTCAAGCTCGTCCCGCCATCTTCTACGGGGTCTGCCGCGATGACTTCTGGCTGTGTCAGGGCTCCATGTAGTGGGTATTTTGGCCCACTGCGTATTGGCCATGCGGCAGACGTGGCCAGCCCAGTCTCACTTTAGCTTAGCGGCTTTTTGAGCAACGTTAGTAATGTGTGTTTTGGAGCGCAGTGGTGTTGCGAATACGGTCTGTCAATATGACGCCTAGAATACTGCGCTACATTGCACGTTAGCAAACCCTGAGTTTGGACTTTTGAATGTTTGTCAAAGGCCAAGTCTGGGCTCCATAGGTCAAAATATGAAGGTTGCACGTGTCCATAATTTTTCGCTTGACTGACAAAGGAAGGTTTCTTTTCATAAGCTCTTTCATGAACCAGTAGCTGTTCCAGTCATTTTCGGTTCGTCTTAAGACTTCTTTGTCTTGTCTGGACTGGAAAGAGACTAACGGTATAAAATTATTTTTGACTTTTTAGTTATCTTTTTATTAACAACTAATAAAATAACTAAAAATAATTTACAGAATAATTTAATTTAATCCGAACAGAGATAATCGTCGGTTGGTACCTCATTTCATTAAAAAAAGACTAACGGGCCTCTGCGAGTTGGCTTTGGCCCCTCGTTTAACTTCCAAAGGTCCGGGATCCCAGGGTCCCAAGAAATGTCAGAGGACGTAAAAATAATTTACAGAATAAATTCATTTATCATACTGCGACTAATGGTACTAATGCGACTAATGCGACTATTTAGTCGTAGTTTAAAATAATTTACGAAGTACGATACATAGGTATCGTACTTCGTAAATTATTTTAAACTACGATAAATCGACCATCTAATGTAGTAGGTGCACAACGTGCGGTTCTAATTCGCGAGGTTGGATAATAAGACAGTGATTTAGATTCTCAAGTTAATAGTTGGTAGTAAGAGTCTGCGGGGTAATTGCATAACACGTTATCAGTAGGAATGTCTTTAATTTTGACAGTTCAACAATATTAATTGCGTTGTTGAGCAGACACATTTTTCGAACATATGAAGCAATCGATTAGCAATATCTTTCAAAATGATTCAGATTAGGATTGATCGTGCGTTACGCACTTAGGGTGCTGGTCAGTCAGTGTGCTGAATTATTTTTAAACGTGGTTGAAGTTAAAAGAGGATGATCTTAAATCGCTCTTCACTCGCCATAACTTCTAGGCATCCTAGTATCAACATTCAATTCAGTTTATAATTTCAAACCACGTTAAAATAATGTCGTATCAGCAAAATGTGGTCAATTGAATAGTATCGAACAATACGGTCTCCTAAGCCACTCCTTCAGAAATCCAAAACGATATTTCGAACTACGAAAATTTTTGCTCATTTCATCGTTTTATTTCCCAAAGAATCTAAAAGGAAGCTTTGACAATAAAACCAAACGATTCTGTCATCGTACTCAAGATCAACAAAAGACATTTAAGGGATTCCGATTTTATCATAAATCCACCTCTGGATCCCTCCGCTTCGGGGTTGTACCTCGCACAAAAGAGAATATGTGCGCAAGTTTTCTTTGAGAAACTTCAATTTGCCTTCGGTATACGCTCGTTAACAATACAATATCAACATCAGTGTTATCTTAAAATATCTTTCGAGTTTTTATCTATCCGGATTTGGGACCGAAAGCAGTGTAAGGAATTTTCGATGACCCTACTTTGACAAAACTAACCCTTTGATTGTTATTGGAGCGTGCGGAGGCTTACTCAGATATGTACTTGTAAAGGTGTATTTAATCTTCGACTTATAGACCTTTTCTTGATCTATATGACTGAAGGCTGGTAGTTAATATTTTACCTTACCTTCTTTTATCACCGATCCCGTAGTCAAGGCTATTTCAGTGATCATTCTGGAAGATTATTTATTTTATTTTCAGTCTGTGCTCTCCCACTCCAAACCCCTCTATATTGAGCTAGTGTGGACCAATCTTGTCTTGTCTTGTCATAAATTTCATATCAATCGTCAAACTTTGGAAATTTGTTCCACCTAAGAATTTTTCAGAATATTTCATATTATGAAAATTCTTATGCGGAATAAATAAACAAAGTTTGACAATTGATTATTATTCAATAAATATATCATTCCTACAGTCGCGAATCGAATTTTGACCAACTTACGACGTTAAACAGAGCTGCAATTTATATGAAACCAAAGAAAATTTGAATTTGGCGGACTACAATAACTGAAGATTCACCTTAAGCTCGTCCCGCTATCTTTGCCTAAGTATCCCACTGATTGGGTATTTATTCTGCAGACTACGTTAACATTGTATGGAAGAACATTAAATAAAAAGAAGATTAAATAAAGGAACATCACATTCTGCAAATAATGTTTAAAAGCGAGTGATTAACGAAAATATTTGTTTTTCAGGTAAAACCATTGCCCTTGAAAGTGGCAATATGGTTTTCCTTACTTGTAGCAGCATTAAATACTGTCCTGGGTCTGGTGGGTGCGATATACTTTATCCGCACCGGATTCACTGTTTTTCACTTTTTTATAGCTGGTTATTTCGCCTTATTATCTTTCTCTTTTTGTTGTAAGTTATTTTCGTATTAGAATTAAACTAGATTCACATAATAAATACACAAATTCAATCTACGTTGTTAGTAAATTAATAACCATATATTTATGCTTATGCACTTGTCCCATTCCCAGATGAGGAAGCGACTAGCTATCGACTATTTTACTCGCTCAAGCAATGGACGTAGGCGACTAATGAGAAGCGACTGTAGCTAGCAACTAAAATCAAGTTGACGAGCAATGAGGAGCGAGTGCATGACGGCGACGAGTGATTACTAGCTGGTATGCGTTTGTACCAAGCGTGAGTCTCTCAGCGAGTGTTCTGCGCACCCAGCGAGCGTTGCTGGGCGAGTACTTTCTTTGAAAGCTCTTGTAGCTGCGAAATATGACTCATCGACGGCGGTGTGAACAGTCAGCGATCGATGATTAATATAGTATATTATAATATATTAATATAATATAACAGATATGTACATACGAGGACACGGAACCTACATCTATTGTACGTTTGTTGAGCGAGAAAATGGTTGATAGCTTGTTGCTTCCTCGTTGGCGTTGGTATAGGTGCCTTTTTTTTTTCTGTGTGGGATATCATCAAATAACTTCTCCCGCTCTGGGCGGAGTGGGAAGGCGTGTCAGACTTTTAATGAATAAAACCCACCCGTATTCCTTCAGTTGCCTGTGTGCCAGGGCTACGGTAACCCTTTCGGACTAACCCGCGACCCTGGCAGGCATCGGCACTATCGGACCCCGTCAATGTGTGCAGACATCTCTTTTAGGCGCCTGTGAAACACAACGCGCCGTCGATCCAGGCTAGCTCCTTACCGAATGGCGAGCTACCCATTGCTCGCCGTCCGCGAGCCTGCGCCTACGATGGCCGGGAATCGGCTATGGACTCTCGATGCCCAGGGCGACTCCTGCGCCAACTAGGGGCGTGGGGGCACAATGATTGCCTTCCCTCACGCGCTTCGCTCCCTCCTTCGCGAGCATTACTGCTTCGCAGAAGGAAGTGACGGCTTCCCATGCCCTCTCGCTCCGTACCATAGCCTGCACCAGGGCTGGAGGCGACAGATCGCCGCCGCCAATCGCCTCCGCGAGGACACGGCGGTTCTTCGCCCAAACTGGGCAGATCTCCACCGTACGCTCTACAGTGTCCTCCGGGCGATCCACGCAATGGTAACACTCGAACATTTGCTCCCACCTTATCAGAAACAGAAACCTTCCGAAACAACCATGTCTGGTAAGGACCTGCGTCAGGCGGAAGGTGAGGACGCCGTGGCGCCGCTCAATCCACTCCCCAAAGAGGGGACTTACTGCCGCAATTGTGGTGTGACCAACACGGTGTTGCGATAGTCGCACTCTCTATGTCGCCATGAGATCTCGACCGGAGCTCTGTCCGCTGTGCCGCCATTTCTCGCGGCAGCGGAGTTACGGCCCGACGTTTAGCCTCCTCGCGTCACTCCCATATGTGCGCGACGACTTTTGCCTCCAGATCCCATGGCGGCAATCCTGTAAGGAGGCTGGACGCCTCTCCTGAGACCATGCGGTATTCCCGGATCAACCGGAAGGCCATGACTCTTTAGGCGCGTTCGACCGGCGGGCTGGTTGGCGCCTTAATGAACGCGTCCACACACACCGGTGCCCCGTAAAGAGCCTTGGACCGCACGACCCCCGCGTAGAGCCGCCGGCAGGAGGCGTTTGGACCCCTAGATTGGACAGGAGCCGCTTCAAGGCAGTCCCGGCCCACTCCAGTCTGGGAGTCAAACGTTGGAAATGCTCCACGAAGTTCCACTGACTGTCGACGACGAGTCCCAGGTACTTCATCGTCGACTCGACGCCGATGTAAACCCCTTCTACCGTTATTTGGGAACAGGACCGTGGCGCGTTCCGAGGACCATGAAACACACATGGCCTCGGTCTTGTGCAGAGCCACTTCAAATGTAGGACAGGTGCCTAAGAAACAAGATAGAGTATTGATCCATGTTGATCTGAGTGTGGTCCTGTTTGATTCCTGCAATATCTATTACCAATATATATGACTATTGAGTATTGTGTAGTAACACATGTTTATTCATGAAAACATCGTATTAAAATCGAAGCAGTAACATTGCTACAACCACGGAACATTACAACGCTACTAGGTTATTTTGTCGCATAGCCAAAATCACAACCAACGACGCCATCTTGTTTTTATTTTTGATCTTTCATGTGACATTTCACAAAACACTGGGGAAGGTAACTGTCAAAATGGCGCTATCGTAGCTAGTTCCTGAAACCAGCTTAAAATACAAGGCGTGCCGTAGTTTTTAATTATTTTTGCGAAAACGACTTGTTGTCTTCCCAGATGCTCGGAAATTGGTGTCTGCGATTTATCGAAAGACCCTAAACTCATAAAAGATTGTGGCTTGAAGATATTCGTAGGAAATTATTTTAACTAAACAGAGTTCAAGGTTATGTCGGAAACATTTTGAAGAAACTGATTACGCGGAAATAAGCAATATATTTTAAGGTTTTTCATTCTGACACTTTACCATGTCGAATAAATATGCTTTTAAAATATTGAAACCGCCGAAAATCACGAAATAGTGGAATAAAACCAAACTGATGAATGAGTACGAAATGGAATGAATGAACGAAACGTCAAATTTATATTGTAGGCCGTAAGGACCTTTAGGGCGCTTTGACCGACCTTCCTCATTGCACAAATGTTTACCAACAGCGGGCCCCTGTCAATATCATCCAGGCACCAAAAGATCCTTGTCGCACTCTTGTGTGATTAATTCATACTTGAAGAGTGGGGGCGTGACTCAACTCTATATTCATCTGTAGGTTAAAAGGTAAAAACTAGATTTAACTTACGAATACTAGATTAGGTAAAGTCAGAGTAATTAATTGTTAACCAAATTGATTTCCAACTTAAATTGTCCGTATCTATTCCTATTCAAATAAAAATAAAAAGTTTATTTCAGACTAGGTAATGTCCATATTTTGTTAGTAACAAATTAATTATCTTAAGACTAAGTTAGTAGCAATTTATGTGGGTAAAGATGAATAAGAAAATTCAAATAACAACTGTAATTCTTCTAAAGTTGTATGAAATGGCTATAGCACAGCAAAATGACGCAGGGTGTTAATTTTCTTAACAATTATTTTCCCTGACTGTACATATGTATTTATCAAACTAATATTGCTATTATTTGTTTCAGCGGTGATGTGTCACGACTTAATAATAAATATGGCGTTTATAAAATTAGTAGAATGTCCTCCTTCGTTACCTCCGGACCTGACAACAATAGAACCAATTTAATAACTCCCACCAAATACATGTCCGAAAAGAAATGATGATAGGCCTTGCAAGTGTTGGCATCGGCTTCAGAATAAATCATTATTAATATGTCTAATTGTTTGTTAAAAATATAGAAATCATGTAGATAAATTGTTTTATTATTTTAATTTAAGAAAAAGTCCATCAGCTAAGTTTGTCGTAAACTACATTAAAGTCATATCAAATGCTGTATACTTTGATTATATGCTATATAGTTGACGTGGTCATAAATTAACATAAATATAACATTACATCACGCCTGTATTCACGAGAGTAAGGCAGGAGAGTGTGTAACGTTTGAAATAATAACAAAAGTTCTAATGATCATAATGACCTAATTTCATTTAATATACTTTTTTTGAAGCGGAAATATCTTTAGGCGCATTGAGCACTATTTGGGTGAACAAAAATCATAGAACTCGCGTCATCGTCACCGAACGCTTTCCATGAGCTATATGTATACTGTGTATATATGTGTACTTATTGGGTGAACAAAAAGCGTGAAAAACGCGTCATCCTCACCGGATGCTTCGACGATACAATTCACAAGTTAGTTAGTTTTCACATCTATCGGCAGTCGCGAAAGACTGCCCCGTATTTTTTTTAATATAACTATGAAATGATATAATGAATTATTGATATAATTTATTTTTTCCTAATTTTGTGTGGTTTAATGACCATTTTATTTATTGCACATTTGAATTAATATTCAATTAGTATAATATTCAGTTGCTATAATATTCAGAATCTTTAAGTAACGTGATCGCGACGATAGGTCGTGGTGGAGCAAAATGAAATGCAGTGGACTGTATAACATGTGTGAGTATAATAAGATGAATACAATGTAATAAAAAGATTGATTTAAAATGACAAGACGTTAATAAAAACGCGCAAGCGCAGCCGTGCGTGGACGCGTGCAACAGCTGACTGGTGTGGTGCGGTGCGGGGGCCCGCGCTCAGCCGTCGTCAGCGGGCTGACTCCCCGCTGTCCCCGCGCCCCTCGTTCACTGCCGCCAGTGCGCGGCGATGCTGAGAGGTGCGGTCTCAACATACTCCCCCCGTTGAAGAGTCTTCAACAGTGGTAACCGGCAGTGGGCAGATGGTGTTGAAGGCGCGCGCATGATACCCTTTCTTGTGAGGATATCGGCGACCCTCGTGACGCCATCTCTGCCTGGGAGAACATGTGTGATGAGTCCTAGAAGCCACATAAGAGGAGGTAAGTTTTTGTCTTCGATGGCGACCAATGTTCCTTCCTTGAGCTCGCCAGACGACCGGCACCATTTTGTTCTCTCCTGTAGCCACAGAACATATTCATGGGAGAAACGAGCCCAGAAGTGTTGCTTCAAATATTCGATGCGGCGAAATCGTTGCAAGCTGTTGACGTTGGTGTTCTGGATCTGTGGGTGAGGCAGCATGATTAGAGAACGACCAATAAGTAAGTGTGCCGGGGTTAAAGGAGCGAGGTCGGAAGGGTCGTTGGACAGTGGAGTTGAGGGCCTTGAATTCAAAATAGCCTCGACTTGAATTAAACAAGTAGCCATCTCCTCAAAGGTCAGGTTTGTTAAACCCAAAATGCGTCGTAGATGATGCTTGGTGGATTTAACTGCAGACTCCCATAGGCCTCCGAAGTGGGGTGTATATGCAGGTATGAATGAAAAGTTTATGCCAGGGTCGATGCAGTTTAAGTTTAAGTCTTGCGAAAGCAGCCTGGCCAACTCATTGAAAGCACCGACAAAGGTTGTACCGTTGTCTGAAGAGATGTTACGGGGTTTTCCCCTTCGAGCAATAAAGCGGTTTAGTGCAGCTAGGAAAGCGTCCTTTGTAAGGTCCGACACAAGCTCCAGGTGTATGGCTCTCGTAGCTAGACACACAAACACACAAATGAAGCTTTTGATGAGCCTACACCCTCTACCTTTCCGGTCAGCTATCATGATGGGACCGGCGTAGTCTACCCCTGTATCTAAAAACGGAAACTCTAAGTGTAGCCGCTGCTCAGGGAGTTTACCCATGATAGGCTGAATCGTGTTGGCCTTGATCCTGCAACATTTTACGCATTGATGTGTGATCTTTTTAGCCAGGTTTCTACCTCCAATAGGATAGTAGTGATGACGAATAGTGGCCAATAAAAGCTGTGGCCCAGCATGCAAAAGGTTTACATGAAACATGTTGAACAAGAGGATGCAAATTATTTGAGAACTAGCTAATAGAATTGGATGCTTAATATTATAATCATAAAATGAGGTTTTTAGTCTTCCTCCAACACGAATTAGATTAGAAAGAGTATCAAAGAAAGGAGACAAAGATAATAACTTGTTCTTTGCTGGTAGCTGTTTACCTGATTTAAGTAAGTGGTACTCTTCTGGGAAAGATTCCATTTGACTAAGTCTTAATAACAAGTTTAAAGAATTGTTAAGTTCAGTAGAAGTTAGTGAACCAGACTCAAGCGAACTCTTATTGCATTTATTAATGAATCGCATGACATATGCCGTCACACGTTGTAATGTGCTAAAGTTTGAAAATTTTGAAAATAACGCAGTAATAGGATTTTCAATAATATGATTAGACACGTGACAAGAAGAGACTGTTTCCGGTAAACCAGATTTATTATTATGTGACTCAGGGAACTGAGGCCATGAAGACATATCTTTGCTAAGAAATTGTGGTCCTGACCACCACAATGAAGATGACAGCAGCCTGTCAGTTCTAAGTCCACGCGAAGCGAGGTCTGCGGGGTTTTCAGCTGATGGAACATAGTGCCAAGCTTCTCCTCCAAGATCTCTACCCAAACGACGTTCAAGAGATAGAAATCGCTGCTTAGCCATCATGTATGAATCACCCAATACGTCCAGTGACTCTTTAAGTGGAATACTTAGCACAAATCGCCCATCAGAATTACGATATGTGGTATCTATAAAATGTTGTTCACAGGATCTCTCTTCCCCGGAGTGTTTATGTATAGACGACACAGACTCTAACTCCCAAAACCGATCTAAATCTACTTGTAAGTTATTAGTATGCATACAAACATGTGAAGAGGAATCAGACTGTTGATATGCACCCGAGATGAGCCAACCTAATTTTGACTCAAGCAAAGTGGGCTTATGGGTACCTAATGCGATACGGCCAGTGCCTATGATACCCCAAAATACTTCCGCACCGACAAGGACGTCGATCGAAGACGGAACATAATAAGTGGGGACAGCAAGACGCACGTTCGTAGGTATACGTATGTTGCTAGTATCAACGTAAGTATTAGGAACTGATGCTGATACTTGCGGTAATACGAGACATTCAATATTCAGTTCGTACTCACTGTCATCAATTGATTTTAATGACACTGAGCACCCCTGACTACAACTAGAAGTTTTAGAATTGATACCTGTTACCTTGGACTTGGTAATGTAGGTAGGAACATGTATTTTACGAATAAAGTCCTCCGAGATGAAATTTGTTGTACTTCCACTGTCGAGCAAGACCCGTGCTGTGTGGTGGTTACCGTCACCGTCGGTCACCCTCACGAGCGCTGTGGAAAGTAAAATTACTCGAGATGTAGACGATTGACTAGCTGATAATGCAGTGTTGTTTGTAATAGGAAGAACATTATCACTATCGATGTGTAACAAAGTGTTGTGTTTTTGACGACAATATTTACAATGGCCTAATTTGCATTTGGAAATATCATGACCTGGACGAAGACAATTCATGCACACATTTGAACCCTGAGCCTTTTTAATACGAGCCTGTACTGAAAGACTTTTAAACTGCTCGCATGCAAAAATAAAATGATCCTGACGACACATGGGACACGATAAAGGTTTTAAAGATTTCTCAGCTAGCACAGCACTGCTCCTGGGTTTGGTCGCAGGTGTGGTTTCAATCTTAGCTGTTACAGGCTTAGTCTCCTCAAGTGTCTCCAGTAAGTCAGCCCTGCTACTGATGAAGTTTATGAAGGTAGATAATGTAGGAGGTTCGGAAAAAGTGTTCCTGTGTTCTTCCCACTGGCGATTTGTAATGTGGTCGAGCTTACTGGTCATTATGTAAATGACAAGAACATCGACGAAGGCGTTTTGAACTGGTTGACAAGTGTTGCCAAAGCTCTAAGATTTTTGTTTGTTGTGTCGATTATGTAACGTAGTGACTTACTTGACTCTCTATCTATAGGCTGAACGTTAAAGAGTGCTTGCACATGATTGTTGACAAGCAATCTTTTGTTGTCATACCTCTCACAGAGTAACTTCCAGGCCGCGTCGTAGTTTTCTGACCTGAAGTCAAGGTTATCAACAACAAGAGAAGCACTACCCTTTAAAGAAGCACGCAAGTAGTGTAGCTTATTAATTTTATCCAAAGTTGTGTTGTTGTGTACTATAGAAACAAAAGTATCTCTAAATTCCAGCCAATCATGATAGCTGCCTGAAAACTTGGGTAAATCAATTTTGGGTAAACGAATTGAATTGTTTGTGTGTACTAGTAATACAAGAATCCACCTCGGCTGCGGAGTCTCAGTCAGGAAGCTTTCTTGCGCCGCTGATCAGCTAGCGTGCAGAAGCCACTAAGCCGTAGTACAACTTCTCAAACTCTTCGCGTTCCGCATATTGTTCGCTGGGGTCATCCACCAACGCTTCCAATTCATCCTGTAATGCATCATATTTCTCGTATAAGCTTTCAAATATATTAAGCCGATATTCGATTTCGATGGCTTGTACCTCACTCAACTTTTCGCAAGACTTAGAAATATTTAAATAAGAAGTAAATTGCGTAAGCTTGGCTTTAATTGAAGGTCGCTTCTTAATAAAGCTTTTCATTTCAGCCATGATAATTAAAATTTGGCAGTTGCTATAAGAAAGTAAAGTAAAGAAAAAGAAAAAAGAAGGTACTATTTAATGATTACTGATACTAAACAATTAGCAATAAGTTGTGAAATGGGCACGAGAGCTACGAGCAGTAAGAAATTAGATTGGTATTATAAAAGCGTTAGGCGTTTCCCATCGATTCTGCTGAGTAATGCTAAGCGAATGATGCAATGCTTTCCTTACACAAAAGACAAATAAAATTCAATTCAATTAAATGGAATAATGCAAAACATATCGATTGAAAATTGTAATAAATACGATTTAGAACAAAAACATCATAAATAATGGATTTGTGATTGGCAGAAATGAATAAAATGTTAATTCACTATTGTAAATGGCTTATTTAAACCTTGGTACTGTTTACAAGAAAATAAATTGTTTAAACAAGTTGATGGGCTAGAAGAAATTACTAATAGAATGGTAACTATTGAATAAGTTCAAATTAGGCAAAATAATTAGGCAATATTTTGGAACAAAGGAATTGGAACGTTCTCACGGTTTTATGTTGTCAACCTCTGATGATGAGTTTGATGAGTAGATCCTGGGATCTTTCCGGTGCCAGTTGACGAACGTTGACGTAAGTTGGTCTTCAGAGTCTTCTTGTCCCCCAAGTTTCGATGATTTTTCTTGCGCCGCCCGTTGGTTTGAACTCGATGAAGACGGCTGCTGCCGTATCGACGTTCACGATGACCAAATGCAAGCGATGACACTTAGAAAACGAAGAACTCTTGTGGAACTTGAACCCGAAGATGAAGTCCTTTGTTCTCCAACCGACGAACCGTTGATTTTTGAATTTTGAAAATTCCTTTGTTCGGTTCAAACGTTAACGGTAGAAGGACCAATGATCGCGACGATAGGTCGTGGTGGAGCAAAATGAAATGCAGTGGACTGTATAACATGTGTGAGTATAATAAGATGAATACAATGTAATAAAAAGATTGATTTAAAATGACAAGACGTTAATAAAAACGCGCAAGCGCAGCCGTGCGTGGACGCGTGCAACAGCTGACTGGTGTGGTGCGGTGCGGGGGCCCGCGCTCAGCCGTCGTCGGCGGGCTGACTCCCCGCTGTACCCGCGCCCCTCGTTCGCTGCCGCCAGTGCGCGGCGATGCTGAGAGGTGCGGTCTCAACATAACGTATATAATTTAGAAACGGACTTTGTTTTGTATATTTTTGCAAAAACTGGACCTGACCTGCGTCAGACCCCTCTATTGTTGGTGAATCACTTGGGTTAGATGAGGTTATAACAATATGATGTTTCCTGATATTTACTTACTTATTCATTACAGAATTTTGGCTGAAAATTAGTAAATATGAAAATTAAGTCAACTGAACGTAATATAAAAAAAAATATACAAATTGAAAATTATGTGAAACGAACGTTATACTAAATACTATTAGAGCAAAAGAAGGTTGTATGAAATATAACGTTAGATCACATGAAATTAGGTAATTTGTTTTTTATAGCATATGACCGTGACCGTTATTTCAAGTGATATTATACTATCTGTTATTATGCCATATATTACACACCCTAGACAGAGGTGCACCTATAGTACAACCACATTTCACCCGTTATATTTAAGTCCCATGTAACAGGGGGCGAGTCTATTGCTATCAACCGGGCACAAATCGAGACTCCGGGCTGCTACTGAGGTATACCTAATGGAAACACCGAAAAACAATTTGCCCGACCTTGGAATCGAACCTAGGAGCTCATGCTCAGCAGCAACCACTAGACCATCGAGGCAGTCCAGTACCCTAATTGCGTAACACATTATCTATCACAATCTGAATAATTTTATAGCCTATTGCTAATCCATTGCTTTATATGTTCGAAAAGTTTGTCTGCTCAACAACGTAAATAACGCAATGAATGTTTTTGAACTGTCAAAATGAAAGCTATTCCTACTGTTAGTGTGTTCCGCAATTACCCCTCTGAGGTTATAAATTACTTTACGAAAAAATTGTAAGTTTTAATACGCATTCATGTCTCTACCTCTGAGGCCGAGATCTATAAACGTTACTTTGACTAAGCGTTACTCTTGTCACTGTCACACAATTGTCAAACTACAAGTGTAAGATATACAAGAACATTTCTAAGCTATAGCATATGATAAGTAACGTTTATAAATCTCGGCCAAAGAAGCCAAATGTGGCTTCGAGTTTATACTGAAACGATCGTTTATACAAAGAAAACGTCCATTTACAACAGAAAGAGCTTAGTTTTTCTTTTATCGCTTACAAAACCAACGCCATGGGAAAAATTAGTACATAATTTATTAATCAATAAAAGGTAGTGCCCTAGAGGTTTTGATGAGGTAGTGAGTGCGTCAGTCAGTGACGAAATCCACGGATATATTTTAGGTATTAATAAAATCCAAAGCTAGACACATGAAACTTAGTGTGGTTTGTTTTATAAGCTACCACATTTTATTCTGATAATTTGAGCTCTCTAGCATTATCCAGGCCAAAGCTGTGAGTGTATGAAAATACGATAAAACGCTTCAACAGAACAAACTTCATATTGCAGTTGTAAAACATGTTCTCCTAGACATTCCAACTGCAATTGTAAGTTTGTACGCACAATATTGAAAGATTAACCGTGTTATTTTAAGACCCTAGTATTCTTATAGGTTTTCCTGTCATCTGTAAGTAAAGAAAACAATTCTGTATTTAAAACAAAAAAAAATACTCATTAATTTCAGAGATAAGGGGGAATGGTCAATTTTCATATGTTTTCTTAGATAACTTAAAAACAGTTTATTTTAAAATTATACAAAGAAATATATTTGAGACTCTCACAATAAGCCCTTTCACACGGTACAGTTTGCAGAACTTTTTTTTTTTGTTATTTACCTCCTAAAGTGGCCCCCATACTCAAAATTCATTAATTTACGTTACGCTTTCGTGTTTGGGTTACAGAAATTCATATGTGTACCAAATTTCAACTTAATCAGTCTAGTAGATTCGGAGCAAATTGGCTGTGACAGACGGACAGACATAAGCAAAAAAAAAGTTTTGATTCAAATTTTTACTTGTCTATGGCAGCGCACGGCTAAAGTGTATGCGCGGTGATGTGCTGTGTTTTGGCGCCATTTATATGTTTTGATTATGAGTGATCCTATAAGGGTTTCTTTTTTCACCAGGACGTACGGTACCCTAAAAATGATGTTTTAATCGTCTTTTGCCTCTGACTACATTTTTTTTATAACTTTATGAAAAGTATAAACTTTTACACCACTGTTATTGTTTCCCTTTCAAAACCTGTAAACAGTTTAATTATGCTGGGTGATAGCAACTTCGTAAATTACTTTTATGAAGGGGAAGGGAACGTATTTTTGGGTACTCGGCTTTATAAACACCCTTTAGAGCCTAAATAAAGATACAATGTATACAAAAATATTATGAAAAGGAAGCAAAGGGTAGATTTTAATTAAAGTCTGTTAAAACACCGCATTTTAACACTGTATAATGAGAAGTTGTTACCAACAACTTAAGACTAGCCAAGTTAATGCTTTTTATTTTACACGCTAAGTAGAAAAAACATGTTATTGTAACTCTGTGGTGTTTAAAGTCCGCGATCAAGTGTTCATTTTTATGCCGGAAATACGTAAAATCAATCATTTGACTTTGTTTAATCGGGACGCCAGCGCCACCAGGTTGCGCTCGACAGAGTCTATAACATAACGCTTGACCAGAGTAAAAGTAGCCCAGTCCGATCACCTTAAAGAGGTATGAGGAACAGGGTGTAAAGCTCACTCATACTCTATGGAAAAGGGAGGATCCTCCGACCACACGGGTGTTGTGTCTGGTGGGCAACTGCCCGACGGTTGATGTCGGAACGTTATATATATGCTATTAGCGCGGTAAACACTGCTTGAGCGATGCAGGATTTGCGTGACGTCAGTATGACGTGTAGCTCACATGTGGCGATGTTGATACCGCTACATCACTCCCCCCCAGAGACCGAAGTTCGATAGTGGGCTGAGTCTTGTATCTTGCGATGCTTGCCAGAGCCAGTTGAGGTTCCAGTGAGTCGGAACCGGATATCGCATAGTTCGCGGTGAGTCGGAACTGTCTGCGAAGGTTTCGCCAGTGAGTCGGGGTGGCGCTGCGTTATGCTCCAGTGCGTCGGATGTGGTACAGCGCTGGGTTGAGGCTGACTGCTGGCGTCAACCAGGAGAGGGTTTGAAGGCTTTGCTTGTGGACCGGCCGACAATGCAGTGTGCTGTGCCAAGGTTGCTGATGAGGCTGAGGGTGATGACCAGGTATGCGCGGTTGCTGCATTCTGGTGGTCAGGATACCCGTTGAAGCCGTGGGTGCTGGCTGGCTGTGTGACTCGCCGCTCTAAAGCTTGCGGAAGTGATGATGATGTGATGATGACGTCACGCTGAAGTAGTTGCACGAAGGCTGCGCTGACGTTCATGTTCGGGGTCACCAGTATACTCGTAGACGTTTGAGGAACAGAGTATAAAGCTCACTCATACTCTATGGAAAAGAGAGGATCCTCCGACCAGACGGGTGTTGTGTCTGGTGGGCAACTGCCCGACGGTTGATGTCGGGCCGTTGTATATATGCTAGTAGCGCGGTAAACACTGCTTGCGTGATGCAGGATTTGCGTGACGTCAGTATGACGTGTCATGTGGCAATATTGATACCGCTACAACCCTGTTCGGCAAGCCTATCCCTTGGGAGAAGCGAGCCAAATACTTGGATGTAATCCTCGAAAAGCACCTCTCCTTCGCTGAGCACATAAAGCAGGCGCGTTCGTTCGTCGCTTTCGCTCTCGGTAGACTCCATTCCGTACTGAATGCACGCAGCAAATTGTCACTCAAGTGCAAATTGCGCATTTGCACAGCGTGCATTCGTCCAATCATGACCTTTGCGAGTGTGGGTTTCGCACACGCAAAACCCCACCACATCCATAGGATACAGGCCCTCCAAAATCGGTTCCTCTGTAGGGCGACTGATTTCTCTTGGTTCGTTCGGAACGAGATCCTCTATCTCGACCTTAAAATCCCCAATATCCGTCAATTCATGAAACGCATTTCTAAGCGTTTTTTGATTCCGCGGCCTCACATCACAACTCTCTGGTTGTCGAGGCTGCCAGTTATATCCCCTCCCGTATCAGTCGTACCCGCCGTCCAAGGCATGCCTTAGCCGACCCCGATGACCCCATAAGTCTCCTCCAGGAGAGCAGTAGGGCTACCAGTACAGTGCACAAACACCGACCGCCATCGTTCCGACCTCGCCGCCGAGGTCCCTCGCGACGCCCCCGACTTAATTGTCCCCCCGACCCTTGCTCGCCGAAGCGCCAGCCTGCGCTACAGCTGAGCCTGTAACTTTAAATTCCCGCATAATAATAATGTACTACATACGATCCAGCCTATCCCACCTTGCTGTCCTCCCCTCAGTGACGCCCTAAGCCGAGGTTCGTACCCCAAAGGGGGTGCCCTTAGCGTGTCACCTAGTAATTTAAGAAATTCGCCCCTGGCTGGAGGCTTTGAGTTAGCTTAAGGCAGCCACAGGATAATCCGGTTAAGTAGCCAAGACCTCTCAAGAGAGACCTCTCTAGAGATTCCATTCCTTATTGTGGAGCGTCGGGCGTGGGTCGATCTTTAGACACATACATGATCATGGTTTTTATTTATTTATATATTTATATTTGTTTTCTAAACAATTTTGTATTGATTTATCTTCTTATTAGTATTTTATTTTAAAATTTTATTTATTAATAAACCCCTAGTGGGATATAAGGATGTCCGTATGTGTGTCCGTGGCATCACAACGGGCCCTATCAGAATACCAGCGCTGCGGTACTTATTTTTTCTTAAATATCGCAGCTTTATGCTGAGATAGGAGCCTTTTTGGCCTCGCACAGGTTTATTTTTTTATTAATTGTTTATTGTTGTTTTTATTGTTAATTTTGTTATTTTTAAATGCTCCTTTTTTATTTAATTTTTTACACTTTGTATTTCCTGTGCGTGTTCCAAATAAAATTTTTTTCTTTCTTTCTTTCTTTCTTTCTTCTTTCTAAAAAAAAAGTAAAAGCAGAGTTTATTGTTGGCGGCTAAGCAGCGAACACGTTTAGAAACTGTCGCGCGTTCCGTATAGTTGTGTGTCGTGTACCTACAGTGTGTGATTCGCTAGTGTGATTAATTGGTTCCTAAATTATAATTTGATTTGAACTGTAAACGGTTTTTCTGTTGCGTAATAACCAACACTTCCCATAGTACGCCCACAGTAGTTAAAATATGGCCGATGATAACGAGAGAGATGTACCTTCTCCGTCATATATGTATCTCTTTTACTTATACGTATTCTACAATTTACTGTACGTTTCTTTAGAGAGAAAATCTTTGATAATAAGTCGCTTCCTCGTCGGCGGAAGGACAGTTGCCTCAGACTGTGATCACTGTGATTATGATAGACAAAATCTCCATTGGCATCACATTCGTTGAACTTGTATGTTTTGATGTCATGGTCTCCTACATTCCTCATACTGCTGAAATTCTTGAGTGTTGCAATAAGGACAATATTTCGATACGAAAATGAGTTACTCGTAATGCGAATTGTAATACTTAACTACGCAGTGTGCCTCAAATTGTGTGTTTTATTCATTCCATTCCATTCGTTCATTGTGTGCCTTCTTCCCATAGGGATAAGCAGAAACTACAGAACGCCACGCTACGCTCTTTACATACTCCTTTTGCTTCGTTTACGTTCATAAATCTGCACCCTAATTGAGTAACACACTATCAATCTCAATCTGCATCATTTTGAAGGATATTCCTAATCATATTTCATTATGTTCGAAAAATTTGTCTGCTTGGTAAGGTAAATAACGCAATGAATGTTGTTGAACTGTCGAAATGATAGCCATTACTACTGATAGTGTGTAACGCAATTACCCCGCTGGTCATCCTCGCGTGCCGGTTCTGATTACGATTCACTTGACAATCACGCTTCGACGATTTCAGAAGATCATCACCAGTAAGGTCACTATATGTCCCTCTAGGGAATCCACTCCCGGCGTTTCCACTAATAACATTGTAAACCCCTTAAATTATTCGCCTTTCATTCAACCTCTCAACATAACCAAACTTAACCTTTTTTTCTTTTTTGTTCCGGGGTGGAAATCTCCTTATGGATATCGTCCGCCCTAGGGGGTGGGCGGAGGGGTCTGTCAGACTCCTACTGACTAAAAACCAGCCCGGTGTTCCCTTCTCACACTTGCACCGGGGATCATGGGAACTTGTGCGTCTTCCACGATCCCCGGCTAGTGCCGGCCCGCCTCTGTGGGCCTCCACAAGTCCGCGGGATAGTGAGGTGTGAAAAATCCTATCTTACCTTAACCCCAATCCTACCTAACCTACAAATTATTTTGATAAAAATGTAACTAACCAGTGACGTCATAAATTGATGGTATGCAAGATTGGCTTTACTGGAAACCTAGTTAATTAGTAATAACTAGTACTTAGTTAGTTTTTGTTTGTGCTGAATAAACATTTTTTCTTTCTTTCTTTTTTTTTCTTCTTAATCGATTACCAAAAGTCTAAGCTAAATCCAAGTCGAAAATTTTACGTTCCATATTCATATTGAATCAACTAGTCTTAATGAAAGCCTGCGTAGGTTAACATTTTCAAGGCCTGTTTTCAATGAACTACGAATAACGTTCGTTGTCATAATTTAATAAATCCATTAGGAACCTTTTCAAAATAATCTTTGAAAAGCAACGGTTGTTAAAATGCTTCCTTCCTTTGTGGAGCAAAAAGTTATTGGGATGGTTAAATAAAAAAAGAGCATGACCAAATCAGTTTTGTTTAATACTTTAAATAAAATATAAAATAAAAATATTTTTTGAGGAACGTTTCCAATACGAATATATTCATGGATTGATATTGTGTGTACCCGTAATTTATAAATTGCTTTTCGTTAATTACAAATTGATCATTATCGTTAGTTTCAAATTCAATTAACTAATCTTTCATTGGTATTTCTTTTTAACTTGAAACGTACCTAAATTGTATCAATTAATTGAAAATTTTAAGTTTCTTTTGAAGATGTTTTTGGCTTGAAACTTTATTTTCAGTAAAGTTCGTTCTTATTGTAGTGAATTAAATAAGTACTTACATTGTTAAAGTTTTGTAATTAATGCGTAATGATTCTGTTGTTCTCTTTTTAGATTTGTGAAAAAAGGCAAAAGTATTATTAAAACAATCTAGATTCGACCAACCAACTGTTGACGTGGGCGTCAGATAAATTAATGGATAAATGGTTCAATAGACATGACATTTACATGAATAGGTAATAAAATTATTAGTATTTGAATAGGTAGCAGAATTCAATCAAAGTACCTACTTACCTCCTACGAGTACCAAGAAAAATTGTTTAAAGTTTGTTTTCGATACGGTTACAATTTGCTGGCCCCGGGCAATATAGAGGTAAACACCGGTTACGCCCTTTTTAATGTTATTTGATTTTTGACTTCTCTGAGTCTCTAGTCTCTAGTCTATCACTCTTATTATTTTTTCAGTTTTTTTAAATAATATTTCTGTAGAATATATGACAATAATTTTGAACGCCTGTTTTGGATCACTGTACGCCGCACTATAAACAAAAATTAGCTTCATTTATTTCTCCTGTAAAATTCGATTTTTGATATTACCGCTTTATTGCCCGGGGCCAGCGAATTGTTTGGAAGAAGCAGTTAATATCCTTAGAAACTTTGACAAATTCTATACTTACACCAATGTCGTCAATAGTCGTCCTCCGTTATTACTTTCACAGTAACTAAAATAATGTTACTTAGAAGTTAGATTGGAGCTTATGAGATTTTATATTTCGTCCTAGAAGAACTCTTACAATAATTATATCGATTTCTCCCTTAAACGGGTGAACCGATTTGGATGCGGTTTTTTTATTTGAAAGCAGTTTTTCTAGCGGTGGTTCTTACATACTATGTTTTATCAAAATCGGTTTAGCCGTTTCAAGGTCATCAGATATTTTTTGTATCGGGGGTTTTTTAATTTTACCTATTATAAATAATTGAGTGTGTTTCCGTTTCAAGGCTAATTATATTATCACCGCGATTCACCATTGTTTTTTAAGCGGTAAAGCTATGGTTTCCAAAAGAGCGGTTTCGTCATATTATGCCAGCCGCTATGAAAATCTATAATTTTTACCAGTATTTGACATTAATGTGTCAAAAAATGCTCTGCATTTGGACAGCTGATATTGTGTGACCGTTCATCGCTTTCTAAAGAAACCAAAGCTTTACTGTATGCAGATAGTCAGCGGTAACCACGCTTCATCCAGTGGGTCTCTAGCCAAACCTCAACAAAAGATACCCATTTTAACCGTATTCAAGAAAGGAGGTGGTCCTCAGAACATTTTTCGTGTTGAACCGATTTTGATGATTCTTTTTTTATTTGAAAGCGGGAACTTCTCATGTGGTCTCATATAAATTGATGATCAAGATGTGACCAGTAGTTTTTGAGTTATCCTTATTAATGCGTATTTTTTCTAGCTGTGCCCGCGACTTCGTCCGCGTGATAAATCAGTATTCGCATGCGTGTGGCACAGTCGTCTGCCCTCACGTGTCTACCAGTTCGGGTAAGCACACTTAGGCATATTTCCCCACCTACACCGCGCCGTACGACGCCTATTGTGTATGGCGGGTTAACTTCAGTTTCACATTTTGTAATGACTCCATAAATGTTACATCAGAATAGCTCTTCATAAACCTTAAGGAAGTAACCTTACTTCTTTACTATTAATAGTAAGTAAACTTACTATAAAATTCAAAAAAAAATCTTTACTAATCCTTGGATTAGTAAGTATTTTTAATAACTTCCTGTCACTGTTATTTACATACGAGTATCAAATGGATATACGAATTTGTGTGGGGTAGGTAAAATAACGTTATTATCGGAAGTCGGTAGCAAAAAACGAAAAAACAAAATCAAAGAAACGGACTTCCGAAATTAAAGTTATTTTTCACTTATTAGTGTATTTTTTAGAAGTCGGTTGTTTTTTTTGTAAAAAAGTTTTTGATGAGAAAATATCTTTAAGCGCGTTGAGCGCTTTCTGGGTAAACAAAAATCATGAAACTCGCGTCATCGTCACCGAACGCTTTCCAAGATCTATACATATGTATACTGTGTAATATATTTGTACTTTTTGGGTGAACAAAAAACGTGAAACTCGCGTCATCGCCACCGCACGCTTCGACGATACAATTCACAAGTTACTTAGTTTGCACTTCTATCGGCAGTCCCCAAAGACTGCCCCGCATTTTTATTTAAACTTCTACAATATAGTGGGTAGGTACAGGTAGTTAGAAATAAATAAGCATACAAACCTAGTTTCCATCTTATAGCACAGTTAGTGCTAGTTAACATAGTGGTTGTCGCACAATGGAGCGAAACTTTTCTCATTACTCACAGTGCACTACTGAACAAGAAGCACACAACACCGTTAAGTATTTACATCAAGACTTAACAAACATAAGTTGTAATTAAACATAACTGGTGGGATTTTAGTTTCGTTACCAATTCTGGTTTGTGATTGTTCTGCGGCAGGGTAAAAGCTTTCACAGAGAAGGAATGAGCATTAATCAGTACGCCTGCGCACAGCCTGTGTGTCATTTATGCAAGTCCTGCGGGGTAATGGCGAAACAGACTTACAATGGCAATGCCTAAGCCTTTTGACAGTTCAACAACATTCTTTGCCCTATTTACGTTGTTGAGCAGAGGAATTTTTCAAACATGTATGGGTAAGGCCGCGGATTTTGCCACTTTGTAACATAGAACTTCTATGTTACGGTAACGTAGAACCAACGCGAAAGTAACTCATAATATTTGTAAAGCTAATTACATAATGTGGTATTTATTCTTAACAGACTTAAAAAAAAGGAGTAAGTTCTACAATGTGCTAGGACCAAATTTTTTTACCTATTACATTTTGACAATTACTGTGAAAGGTTCAATGATAGCATAAAAACATGCTAAGTGCGCGTGAACAGAAAAAGGTAACGTAAGGTGGTAAAGGTAAGGTAGGTGGTTGGGGTGTAACTGTATAAGTAGTTTGTAATTATCACAGCCATGACAACTTGACCACTTACCAAATAAAGGAAACATTATCAGGAAAACAAAAACTATGATTTATGTAAGTGTATTACCAAGATATTTATTGTGATATACAATCAAAACTGTTATTGGAAAAAAAAAACACTAAATAACATTAATTGTAGATATTAAGTATGTTTAAACCTAGAAAATAAGCTACATATAATGAGATCAATGGTGTTTAGTAAAATCACAAAAATGAGAACAATCTTATAAAGGAACATGTGATAATTATTTATACATATTTATTAGAAATTAGCATTTTTTTATGGAATCCCACATACTTTATCTTTTAAATATAACAGTTCCATAATATTAATAAATATTGTTTCTTAAAAACTCTTCATAAAAAAGAAAATTAACACTGTCATGTCTTTCTTACTTAGAAAGTAGGTACTTATATTGTAAAATCACAGGCATAATAATAAATTCTAGTAATCTAAAATAACAGGTAAAATAACAACCTACATATATTAATAATAATTTAAACAATTACAATAAACCATATCAAAATCGGTAATAATAATCTACGATATGCACAAACCTTTACAACACTTCAACGTTACCGTAACATACAATCAACGTTACTAGTAACATAGAAGCTACATAAAAGTAACGTGTAAGCGCAATTTTCGAGGTTATAAACAGCCATAATTTCAAAACCGAGCCGAATTTGAAACAAAGACACATAATCACGCACTCGTTAGTCACTCACGCACAGTAATAAATAAGAGGTGTGTAATAAAAACTGTTATTTACCTTTGAAATCACCAAAATTCACAATAACAACCCGCTGCCGAAACACACCCGTACAGTTTGACAACACTCGAGACGACAAAATGGCGTCTTTTTCTTTTTTAATTCGTTGCCTGCACTGTCAGTGTTGCCAGTGAAATTACAAAAAACTACTATTATCTGTTTTAAATACCTAGAAGCCAAAATTTGGTAACATAGAAAATAGTAACATACAAGTAAAAATATGGAGACAAAAGTTTGAATAGTGTTAATTCAATGAAAATAGCTTATTTCAAGATATAGAAATCACGTTATAGCAGCTTAACATTGTGGCATTTCAGATAGTCACAAATAATTAAGACTTTCATAAGAAAAAAAAAAGGTTTTATAGCTCCAAGTGTATTGCCGAACCAAAAAGACAGCGTGTATTTGACGAAATTTGGGGGTCTGGACAGATTTATCTCATTGTATTTTATAAACTGTATGACTTACATTCACTTTCAGCATAAATTCTAAGAGTTTAAGGATTACTTATTCTAAATATGATATTTTCATTACAATTTACCGAGAAGTTTATTTTTTAAGAGCAGTTAAAATTTGGGACATTTTTTTCATTCAAAAAGTGGCAAAATCCGCGGCCTGACCCGTATACTTTTGAGCCTATAACAGACTTGATACACACTTAATTATTTTACTGGCAACACTGAGTCAGAAGTTCCGTTGGTTTAGTGGGGAAGTGGCTTGGTAGTGGGGATTAGTCTACGTCCAGGCAGAAACGATTCCTTCCCAAGATCAATGTTGTTCTTGAGCTCATGACGAGCAGTCACTCCTAAAAAGCCGATACTTAATTATTTCCTAGATATTCCTAGAAATAAGCATTTATATAAAAACAATAAACTGTAAATACAAAACTGTAATACTGCTTGTACTATAAATTCAAATGACTGTCGGTCCTAATTAAAATGTTATTTAACGATCCTGTTGTTTCAATTCTGTTTGTTTCTACAAACATAATTATGAAGCAATGTGTTAGTAGGTTTTAATGTAACTAAATCTTATTGATTGGGTACAGATTATTTTGTAAATATTTTATGTAATTATCTGAGACTTTCTGCAACCGATTTCCGGTGCTAAAAATACCGTCTCCGGTTAGTAAATGGAAATCTATTGCAAACTGGATTAAAATAATATTTAATATTTTATTTCCGGAAGTTACTTAGCACGCCAACTATTGGCCGTTTTTAGATGTAGAAAGTTATAAAAGCACATGTCACCGCATTTTAAAGTTACAATTTAAATCCAGCCTATCCCACCTCGTTGTCCTCCCCCCAGTGAAGCCCTTTTTTTTTTGGGTGGGAAATGGTCAAATGACTTCTCCCGCTTTGGGTGGAGTGGAAGGGCGTGTCAGACTCTTACTGACTAAAACCTACCCGTGTTCTTTCTGTTGTCTGTGCGCCAGGGCTACGGTAACTCTTTCGAACAATCCGCGACCCCGGCAGGCATCGGCCCTATCTGAACCCGTCAATGATCCTGACATCTCTTTGAGGCGCGCGTGGAACACGACGCACCGTCGACCCGAGCCTGGTCCTTACAGGACGGCGAGCTGCACGACGCCCTAAGCCGACGTCCGTACCCCACAAGGGGTGCCCTTAGCGTGCAGTTGCTTAGTAATGTAAGAAATTAGCCCCTGGCTGGAGGCTTTGAGTTCGCTTAAGCCCGCCACAGGATAGTCCGGTTAAGTAGGCACGACCTCTCAAGGTCATCTTCGAGAAGCCGTTAAAAGAAAATAGTTTCGTGTGGATTAAAGAACTATAACGTTACGCTGCTCGTTATCTGATCCCAATACGTTCTGATTTCCTACAAATGGTTTAGCAATTTCCTTCAAAATCATTCATATTGTAATTGTTTGTTACCTATGCAATTAGGGTGCAGGATTCCTTACGATGATTTCCGTTGCTGAAAGTCAGTGATGTCCATGATTTGAATAGTCAGTAGGTAAGTGAATACATATATGTATATAAAAAGAGTGGCATTGGTTCTTACTAGCTTACTCGCGGAATCACGAAAAAAAATGTTGATCTGAATCTACCATACCTACTCATCATTATCTAACTCCTGTCCACATCCCAAGTAATTTTATTTTCGTTACTACTACACTAAAATCTTATATTCACATAGGGTATTAACATCAAATCTGTGGTCAGTGAACTATACAGACAGGAGGTCACTACTGTCGACATGGTGACGTACCGTAATCTGTCCGACCACACTCCATTTACCTTCATTCAATGATTAGCTATAAGTCCTTCATATATACATACATCAGAGGCGCAAACTGAAGTTATTAATACAGAAGTATCACATTAATACATGGAAAATTAACGTTATTTTCTTACAGATCAGTTAACACTGTCCTAATCAATCAGAAGGCAGCAGGCAGCTGAGAGCAGTGGCGGCCAAGTGGTAACGACCCTGACTTACGAGTTGTAGGTCGTAGGTTTGAATCCCGAAAAGCGCTGTACGTTTGTGTAAATTATTTCAAAACCACTGCTTTCAAAACTGTGAAGACAAACATCGAGAGGACACCGGCATATCCTAGAACCAAAAATTCGAAGACATGCGACATCTACCAACTCGCACTGGGGTCGCGTAGTGGATTACGGCCGACTTCCTCTCACAGAGAGGACGCCTGTGTCCCAGCAGTGGGAACATTATAGGCTGATTATGCTTATGCAGTCAGAAGGCTCCATCGACCAGCAAGTTGGTTTTTACTTTTGGTTTGAAAGATACGTTAGTTCCGATTGCTTGGTCGACTTGCGACTTGCTTGCTTTGTCGCTTTATCATCATTTGTCTAAGTTCGTCTTCTAGTTAAACCAGATACAGCTGAATACCAGTGTTTCAAGAAAGTATGAATGCTCGATATTGACGTTCTTAAAGCATGAATTTTGCTGGTGTTAATCAAAACCACACCGATTGTGAAGCGGATTACACGTAATCGACTTTAATACCTACTTCAAAAAAATTATGGCACAATTATTTCACTTTAAGAAACATCTTTTATCTGCAAGCTGTAGGACGACTAGCTTTTGCACCCGATAAAATCTAGATAAGAACTTACAAAGTTACATCTAATTAAAATGTTCACGCAACAGTAGTCTTTGCAGCACTTAATTACAAAGATTGTAATCGCTTACATAGTTTAAGAGATCTGATTTTTGGAGTTTGAAACAGGCATGCGAAATTTCAATTTACAGTTTGAATTAGATATCTTAGTTGATGTCATTAGAAGTTCGTCTGTTGTAAACTTAAAGGCCGCAGAGGGTACCTCTTAGGTATCATATTCATAAAGGTTAATTAGCTATATGACGGGAAGCATAGGAGGATGTCTTGGTATTAATTAGTCAGCTGCCCGAATTTTTTAAACTATGTAGAGTATTTTGTAGCAAGCTAGAAAAAAGAAAAAAAAAGAAAAATTAGAAATAAAAGAGCTGTCCATTCCAAAAAATTAAAAAAATATGAATGTCTATGGAGAAGAATGGGCAAAAAACAAAATTATTACTCTAAAAAAAACGGTCAAGCAAAGTTTCGTAAACATTAATCGGACTTTACGTGAAGAGGATGTAAGTAATAGATATCTACGAAAAAGTCATCAAGAAAATCAGAGTCACTATATTTCATATGTATATGTGTAATTATAGTGAGCAGTGGTGACCCAGTGGAAACGGCCGTGATTTACGAGTGGTTGAACCCATGCAGGCGCTTTACTTTGTGTAAATTATTTCATCACCACTGCTCTCAAAACGGTGAAGGAAAACACCGTGAGAACTAAAAATTTGAACACGTGTCATCCACCAACCCGCACTGGGCGCGATTGATGGACTACGGTCCACTCCCTCTCACAGAGAGGAGGTTTGTGTCCCAGCAGCGGAAACATTATAGGCTAATTCTGCTGGTTCATAATCTTAAAGTAAGTATTGAACACAGATGCAGAAGTAACGTCGTTTGTTATAGTTTTTACGAAATCATTATCTGAAGCACCACGTTACGCGTTTTAAAGCATAAAACAAACATAAAACTTGTTTGTTAATAATGTTCTCGAAGTTTTACTGCATGTTAGACGGTGACAATGTATGCAATGATTGGTACCTACCTACTTTCACATCTACTTTTACGATACAAGAGCAGCTTTTAGCGATATTAAGGCGGCATGTTCTGCTAGCTACCTTTAGAGTTCAGAGTAATATTGACGGCAACAAAGTATTGAGTTTATCGATCCACTCCTTATGTACTCTTTATGCTTCTTAGGCTATGGAATGAAGACGTGGTTTGTACCAAGTTGACTCCCCAACGTTAGGTAAGTGTGCGATCAGTTGTTAGAACATTGACAAAGCAGAAAGAATTTAAGTACCCATCGTAATACATGGTGCTACTTAACCTCTGGGAAAAAGGCCTTACCTATTTTTAATTGCAACATGAACGATGTGACCAATATTTTGTAACCATATTTTGATTTAAAAGAGTGTCCATGGAGTTTCTTGCCCGTTCTTCTCCATAGGTACCTAATACGCTTTGGAATGGGCAACTAGCTTCATCTTTCTGACTGACCGACCCCTTGACAATTCAAAAGTGCCTGTAATTGGTTTATTTGAAATAAATGCTTTGAGTTTGAGTTTGAGTTTTGAGTTAAGATGCACTTTTTCGGATAATATCTAAGAAAGGTCTACACTATAATATACAGGGACATCAATGTATAACCTTTTACAATGGATTCAGTACATGATTCTGAACACCCCTGCGTCGAAGGTTTCCGCCAGATATTTAAAAAAAACCTGTTCCACACATTTAGACCGCGTAGGTATTGCACTATTCTATGAAACAGTTGTTTTTTTTTTGATAGCCAATGGACAATTTCTACACTATGGGGTTTAGAATCATGTACTAAATTCATCCCTCCTCTCTCCCTGTATGTGTACAGTGACTTTCTTCATGAAGAACATTGTGTAGAAACCAAGTCGCAAACACGCAGAGATACGAGAACTCCCTTTTCCTTTATAAATGACTAATACTAAGATGATCCTTCGTAAAATGTAATGATAAACTGCAACACACGTTCAATATCCGTTTGTACTTGGATCATCAAACCACTGAAGTACTTTTGACGGCCATTATGGGCCTTTCACGTCTATTATATAAACAAAAGACACCATACTCCATATAATAATGGAGGGAAGGAAGATAAAATTCTATTCGTTTCCGATAAGCAAATGTCTACGAGTTTTGTGAGCAATTCAGCATTCTTGTCGTTTTAGGAATATTTTGCCTTCGATAAGTTGTATGTTGTACGTGGTTGATGATGGTTGGCAGTTTTGTTATTGGCGCTAGTAAAAATAAGAAATGCTATTTACTTTTCTTTTTTTCTTATTAGATTAGAAAATCGAGAAGTATGAGGAACAGGGTGTAAAGCTCACTTATGCCTCCATACAACAAGGAGGATCCTCTGACCAGACGGGTGTTGTGTCTGGTGGGCAACAGCGCGATGGTTGATGTCTGGTCGTTGTATATTATGCTAGTTGCGCGGTAAACTTTGCTTGCGCGATGCAAGATTTTGCGTGACGTCACTGTGACGCGTAGCTCGCATGTGGCGATGTAGATGCCACTACAATATTATAAAGAGGTAGTGAGTATGTAAGTAACTAAGCTTTAATGAGAGCAGTGGTGGCCCAGTGGTAACGGCCGTAACTTATCCAGTAGTAGGTCGTTCGAACCCAAACAGGCATTGGTAGTAATATTCGTAACAACTGATTCAATTTTTAAAATTCTTTCACTAATGAGAAGCTACATTATCCCCAAGTGTCATAGAATATGTTTTTTGATAAAACGAGAAACTCTACGCGACCGAAGTCACAGGCAGAAGCTAGTTTGAGATAAATTAATAGAAAGTTGGTGTACAAAAAATACTTTATTCTTTCTTTCTTTCTTTACTGACTTTGCTACAGTAAATTAAAACCTAATTGAAACATTATTCGGCAATTCCATTGACTAGATTTTGATGAAACTCTTGGCTAGTATTAATTAAGTGGTTTCTTTGAAGAAAATTCAAAAAGAAAACTTTTTAATGCCAACAAATTGAGTGACATGACTTGCGGTTCTGTCTCGAAAAAAAAAAAGCTCTTGATTAAAGACCCGACCAAACAGACGCAAATTCTCGAAAAACACACAAAAGTGCCTAAAGCTTTACCAATAAATCTTACAATTTGTTTCATTATTTTATTTTTACGAGTATTTTACTTACAAACAACGCACAGCAACTATAAAAATAACTGGCAATTCTCCACAATGTGCACTCACCTTTAACGATCCGTTCAAGGAACTAATATAAAGTGGGGTTTACGAACCGTTGCGGATAGGCCACATTACAAACTTCTAATAGGACACCCTACCGGGTTGAGATGTCTCCGTTTTTAAGTTTAAAATTTTAACCATTAAAACTAGCTATGGTTGTAGATCTTGGGGAGGAAGAGTTATAATTCTTCCTCTTCAAGATCTATAATAAAAAACTGACAAAATTATTTATAACTAGCTATTTCCCGCGCCTTTGCCCACGTGGAGGTCGGAACGTACTACCGCGATGAAAAGTATCCTACGATACTGTTTGTTAATCCAATTTATAAACTATCTGTGTTCTAACATCTAAATCCGTTCAGTAGTTTTTGCGTGAAAGAGTAACAAACATCCAGCCAGCCATCTATCCATCCATCCTCACAAACTTTCACATTTATAATATTAAGTAGGAAAGATAGAATGTTGTCAGCTTTAAGCCTTTATTCCCCGAAGGGTTAGGCGGAGGTTTACATATATTGCACCTAAATATCGCCACTTATATAAAAAAAAATGGGTTGTAATAATGTCACAGAGCTTACCATGTTACCTTTTGTCGTGTTTAGTAGCGGGACATTGCTATCGTAAAAAGCGGCACTAGCCTAATGGCAATGCGTAACAAAATACTTATGATATAATTATGGAAACAAGTTTGCCTATACTCAGACACAATAGTAACTTAAACAATCGTTGAGAACCATTTGGTTACTGCACTGGGAAAAGACAAAATATAAATATCTTTGTTTGCTAAGAGCAAACAAATAGTTCAGTCCACCTTTGTTGTACGGAGCTATGTCGCAAACTATGGTCCACTTCTTATTCTGCCCTCTGTGTCTCAAAATAGGCAGTGAAAGTGACCTCTATGCTTCGCGCTGCCACTGACGACGCCACGGAAGTGGTGAAGTTTTTGGCCTAACAGGATTCTAAATACAGTCGTGCCCGCGACACGAAGAAGAAAAAGACTGTATTTAACTATGATGAAGGAGTATGTGAGGTTCGTAGCAGGTGGCGTTCTGTAGTTTTTGCATACCCCCATGGGAAGAAGGCGTGAGTTTATGTATGTGATAACTATGATCTAATCTGTGGTTTACCGGGCCCGTTGTTTGATCAGTAGTCAAACATACTAATAGTTAATGCGTTAGTTAACCTAAAAATTTGTTAAAAATGACAGAAGTATGTTGTTTGACAAATGGATAAGTTAACTACAGTTAAAAAAAAATATAACTTGCTCTAAAAGTTAACCATGCGTAGACAGAGTAGTTAAACATTGACAGCTATTGACTATTGTCAAGTGACTAATTGTTAAATTGACTAATGGTCATGTTTAACTATGTATCAAATCACGGGCCCTTAGTGTGATACTTTTGCAAAATCTCCAGGAATAATCACATTGTTGCCTTTTCGTTTATACCGTATCAATCACCTTAACTTGTAAATCAATTGAACTTTACTTAGTGCCTACAGAAGCATCGGATTGCACGTCCGACAAGGCTTTATCGGCCGTCGAATGCCTGGGTAAGCCTCAGCAAAACGCCTAGAGCTACGCTCGTGATTTCGGGCCAACTGATACCAATGTCACAGGTTTAAACAGAGTGACTTTGTGATTCAGTCATACAGGCATTGAGTGAACGGGCGACGTCGGTTGAGAATTGTCATCTCTTAACTGCCATGGCTTATTTTTAACCTTATATTTTTTTTTTTTTTTTTCTACATTTTTGATGTGAAACATCTATAGCCGCGGGTAAAACCGATTGTGAGCGTGGCGACGCATGCCGCGGCGACGCGTCGCCAAAATAATTTCGATGTTTCACATCTGCCAGGCGTCCCGTGACGGCTAACTTTTTTTTTACATTTTTATCACATATAGAAGCAACAAGAATAATTTACCCAGGATTTTGTAATATATAGTATTAATTTAAAACAGTGTCCTTGAGTTTCTTGCCGGGTCTTCTCCATAAACATCTACGTTTTGGAATGGGCAACTAGCTTCAACTTTCTGACTAACTGACCGACTCTTTGACAATTCAAAAGTGCCTGTAAATTATTATTTAATTGAAATAAATACTTTGATTTTGAGTTTCTTTTGGGGGCTTGTGATTAACTGAAAAGTTCGTGAATATGTGTTGTCACATTGATTTATGTTGAGAATTTTCGCCTTTTTCTCGGGTAGGTATAAATTAAAACGATTTTTTTTATTGCTGGTATCACTTGAGAGACGCTGTATGCTTTTTATTAACTTCATAAAATAACCTAAAACTATGGTAAATAATAATACCTAAGCCTAATTGAGCATGTGGAGGCCAATTTTAGTTTAAGATTTTTATTTCTCACGAAGTAACGCGCGCTTTACTTGTGGTTACCAATTATACAAATTTGCTTTGAATGTAAGCGCACGAGCTCTTGGTACCGTCCGAGACAATAGCGCAGTCGGAAGTGTGAGTATTTGTGTGCATGTGTGTGTTATGTGCTGACGCTACTCGTGTTCACACACGCATTCACAGCATGTTTGTCCACTTGGTTACCACAAGTAAAGCGCGTCGCTGCATATCCATCTTTTCTTACATCCTTAGTTAAAATATGATTTAAGAATAATTGTGTTATTTTACAATTTAAGGTTCCAGGAAGAGTAAAGAACAGTTAAACATGAATCAGGCTGTTTTGTATTCACCAGAGTGCTTTTCATTACTGCTGTGCGGCTCCCAGGAAGGATAGGATTATTGAGATTTTACATTGTGATCTTGCGATCACAATGTAAAATCATTATACACACATCAAAAAAAGTTTGTGATCACTAGCAAAGGCTGATATATTTTTTAAATTTAACTTTATCAAGTAAAAATGTGTACGTTATATCTTTTTTAAATAGAAATACACTGTTTTAAATTAAAAAATATAATTTAATTTATTTTTTTAATAATAAAAATTGACTAATTCAATCCTAATGTAATTGTAACAGAAATTTGATGGAAAGAAAAAGATCGTTTAACCAAACTTATACAACGATTTATTAATATTAGGTCTTTACCTATGAAATTGCCGTTCTGCAGTACTGGCCATTTCAAATCAAAATAATTTTTGTTTGGCTAAGAATTCTAATTTCAAATTAATTTTATTTTAAAAACATGGATTTTTTTTTCTAAAAGTAGTCATTTCTTTATTGATTAGTGTTACATTTTCATCGCATTTCAATCTTTTTCGTCATCATGGATACGTTAAAAATTCGAGTAATTATGGAATATGAGTACCGTCGTGGCAGCAACGCGGCACAAGCGGCACGCAACATCAACGACGTTTACGGAGCTAACACTACAAACCAACGCACCACCTGTTATTGGTTTGCTCGCTTCCGTTCTGGAAATTTCGACCTGAAAAATGAACCTCGCGGTCGTCCGAAGACTTTGGTCGACAATGACGAATTAAAGGCGATTGTGGAAGCTGATGATACACAATCTACGGCTGAATTAGCAGCAGCTTTCGACGTTAGCGTCAAAACAATATTGGTCCATTTGCGTCAAATTGGCAAGGTAAAAAAGCTTGACAAATGGGTGCCCCACGAACTCAATGATCGCCAGCGCGAAGTACGCGTCGAGACGTGCCTTGCACTGCTCAACAGACACACAAATGAAGGAATTTTGAACCGCATTGTTACCTGCGATGAAAAATGGATTCTGTTTGATAACCGTAAGCGCTCAGCAAGTTGGTTGGATCCTGGTTCAGCACCTAAACAATGCCCTAAACGAAAACTTACCCCTAGAAAAGTGATGGTCACTGTTTGGTGGTCTAGCGCCGGTGTGATTCATCACAGCTTCTTACCAAACGGGGTGAGCATTACTGCAGATGTGTACTGTGAAGAACTAAACACAATGATGGAGAAGCTGGCGCATCTCCAACCAGCATTGGTCAATCGCTCGTCTCCGCTGCTCCTGCACGACAACGCGCGACCTCATACTGCACAGCAGACGGTCTCCAAGTTGCAAGAACTGGGGTTGGAAGCTCTCCGTCATCCGCCCTACTCACCAGACCTTGCGCCTACAGACTACTACTTTTTCCAGAATTTGGATAACTTCTTGGCGGGAAAAAAATTTAATACCCGAGAGGCAGTACAAAATGCCTTTGAAGAATTTGTTGCCTCCCGTCCAGCTGATTTCTTTAAGAAGGGCATCAATAAACTGCCACTGCGATGGCAAAGATGCATTGATTGCATGGGTGATTACTTCGATTAATACAAATAAAAAATTCATGAAAAAAATTCGTTTAAATTTTTTCATACAAAACGGCAATTTCATAGGTAAAGACCTATTATAAGGTTTTTATTTAATACAATATAACTCCTTCGCTGGTTCGCACAGATGCGAAAATTCTCCTGGGCAAGCTTAGGATCAAGTTATCCAGCATTTCTTGCGGTAACCTGTCCCATTCTTGAATAGCAGGTTCCCTGGTCTCTGGCACTGTCTGGGAAGGTGGCTGACGGGTTTTGCTATTGGGCTATTGGGTTTAAGTCAGGCGAGCTGGCAGGCCAGTCTAACCTTGAGATGTCGTATACTCGGAGAGCAGCATTGACGCGTTGAGCTCGATGTGCGGGCGCATTATCATCGACCAGTATGAATTGGTGCCCATGGTTTACTCGGAATGGTCTGACAATTCCATCAATAGCGACTGTTTTGTACATATCTGCCGTCATGGAGCCTCGATGCAGGATCAAAGGCGTTCTAGTTCCAATCATAATTCCACCCCGAAAGACACCGATTTCCCGCCTCTCTAAATGGGTCCAGTGGCAGTTCTTTGCGGAGTCTCCAGATCTTCTTCAGACGCGGACACGTCGGTTATCTGGATGAGTACTGATTCGCGATTCGTCAACGAAGAGACAGTTTTGCCAAATGTTTTCCTCCTCATCTTCTTTATTTTGCTGGAGCGCAGCCCACTGCAATTTCCGTCGCTGACGTGAATTCAGAGGTACTCACCAAGACCTCCGTGCTCGTAGTCCAACCTGGTGTAAGCAATTCCGAATGGTATGAGTGCTAACTTCAAGTCCAGAGGCGGCCCGCACTTCTGCTTTTATTTTAGTGGCGTTGATTGTTGGGTCACGGGCTGCCAGCAATCTGATGTAGTGCTTCTGAGCGGCAGTCAGAACAGTTGGGCGAACATTGCGGGGTCGGTCAGCTAGATTATCCATGCCGTTGTACCTCTGCAATGTGGCCTCGACACAGGATTGGGATTACTCTCGTGAAATATCCTTCTTCCATCACAAGTTAAAATTCTAGCTTATAAAACTTCTGCTAATCCTCTTGGCATTTTATCAATAACAACTTTCCTTGAAAAATATTACAAAATTCGTTAAAATTGACTAAGTCAGATTTCTCAATGAGCGTAAGCTTCGATTGAATTTCTTTTTATATTGAAAGACAATTGTTTTTTTTTTTTTTTTGTTTTATGTTCTAAATCTATATCTTTAGGTAAAGAAACTAAAAACAAGAAGAAATTATCATCTACTCTACCGTAACAAAAAATATTTCATTTTTTTTAACTGTTCGCAAACTTTTTTTGATGTGTGTACGTTAGCATTTTTTCTAACAACGACTATTTTAATGTAGAACCAGGGAGCAAAAGGAGATGGTTTCAGTTGGAAGATCTTTGTATCAGATAATTATGTTCTTCTCAAGAGCAGTGGTGGCCCAGCGGTGTCGGCCCCGACTTACGAGTGAGTTCGAACCCACCACTGCTCTCAAAACGGTGTCGGAAACCATTGTGAGGAAACCGGCCATGTCCTAGAACCAAAAATTTTAAGACATGTGTCATCCCACTACCCACTCCCACTCACAGAGAGAAGGCCTGTGTCCCAGCAGTGGCAGCGGCAGTGGGGGGTGGGGGAGTGGGGGAGTGGGCTGATTGTTAATTATGTTTTTTACAGGATTCTTCAGTATTTGTGGCGTATTTTATCAGAGGCAGCCTAGATATTAAACCAGACTCTTGTACAGATTATTTGGGGCTCGTTTTACTATTTTCGGAATAATTACTCCCTGTGCGGTATTCACTGATAAATATGTCATAAACTACCCACAGACACAGAGCCGCTATCAACAAATTGCAGATTCCTCGAACCACCGAATTAGCAGTCTATTTCATGTTTTGAAATAACCCACAGCCGAATACATTCAAATAGCATAATTAAGCTACTAATCAGCGGAATTAATATTGGAGCTAACTAAGCCATTATCAAAGAGATGGACAATAGCAACTGCTTGCTGACTAATAACATAATGCTTCGACCAGGCAACCGCTGCCAATCGTGTTTACGGTAATATGCACTGAAAATTGTTCATTATGGCAGCAAATGTGGGCTAATGCTCTGCAATCGACGTCTGGGGTTTATGGATGTTTTGTAAATTAAAATCTGGACTTGTGTTAGCGAGTATAACTGCTGATGTTGTGCTGAAAGTAACTCTAAACTCAGGCCAGGCCGAGTAAGGAGATTAAATATTTATCTGGGTGGCGACTTTTTCATGTCACAGCAATGATTAGGATAATAGATAAACCCCAACACTAAATAACTAAAAAAAAAACTGTAATTGCCATCATAACATTCATTACCTAATGCGCCATGTTAAATAATATTTAATACGTCATCAATATCTCAAAATGTCAAACCTATAGTTTTATGACAGCTGCGCGCACAGATTTTAATGGCCAGCGGCGTGTGAGTCGTTGCCCGGAATGTTACCACTCTAGAAATATTACGTTTATACATTTAGAACTAGGTATAGTGTATTTATTATATTTCTTATTTTTTTGTTTATTTTTAATTTTCGTATACTACGCTGGTTGACGTCATCACGTCAATGCCGGCTATCGCTGAAAACCAGCGCTGGGGCTCTGTCTCGCATAGGGTCGCAGCATTACGCTGAGCGATTGCCGTTTTGCGTGGATGTGACGTATATTTTCCCCCAACTCGTTCTTTTTTTGTATTTGTGTATTTTTCTTTGCGTCATGTTTACCGCAAATCAACGGGTTTTCTTTCTTTCTTTCTAACTACGACAAAAGCAACCACTAAAAAGGTATAAACAAGACATCATAGACGGAAAAATAAAAAATCCGGAGTCACATGTCATGTAATCAAGGCGTAAATCGAACAGTTTACGTGTGACTCCGGATTTTGTATTTGTTTATCTATGTGATATCTTGTATATATCTTATTAGTTGTTGTTTTTGTCGTAGTTGGGTTTTAGTTTTTTTAACTTTTATTTTTATTTCAATTATTTTGGAGTTTGGGATCATTGAGGGTAGGTACCTACCCACTTTTTGGTTTACGAAAATTCAACAGTATTCGGGTTTTATGTATATTAACACTTTGAGCGGAGCAACGTTATAATACGTAAAATTTGATAAATACTCAATGACGCAACGTTTAATCACGTATCACTTAAAATTTTCGGACTGCTAGCGCCACCCCACGTTAGTTTTTTTGTACACTTTATAAGGCTACTCGCACACATACATTCTAATTACGCATACATTCGGATGTATGGACACAACATGGAAAAACGTCGACGTGTAGTAACGGTTGTGTCACATTTCATATTATCTTTGCTTACACGAAAAGCAGAACGTCACTAATCGTCAATTATTTTGTGTGAGAAAATAGTGCGTCAACAAACATTTGAATACCAAGATGCTCAGCTGAAAGTGTTAATTATAGATAACCAATATATTTTCAGAAAAAAACTGCTTAAGACTTTTCATTAGATACCAAACACGATATATTAACCTATATTTTTTTTCGGCAACACTTTTATTCCGCTATAAGCTGCCATGTTTAGTAACGTCACTTAATCTATAACCAGAGGACGATTAAGACGCTTCCAACGATACCGCATTTGTCAAATTACGCTATGCAGTTTAGCAGTTATGACGGAACAAATGAACATACATACATACAATACATACCGGTCAAAATAATAACCCTCCTTTGTGCTTCGCCGTAGTCAACTAAAAAGAGTATGAAAGATGATCGGTCAAATTTGTGACCAGCGACTGATTTAAAATGGTATCGAAGTTTTCAGAAAAGCAGAAAAAAGAGGGGTGCAGGATGAATAGAAAGAGAAGACGTTGCTGACCCCAGGGACTGGAATATGGTCACATTGTTTGTTGGTAGAAATGGTAATAGCTTTTGGCTATTCCTGGCGATCACTGTCACTAAAAACTCTAGTTCAACAAACATATAGCACGATTACTGACTAATGCGTGCACTGACTGGATAGGTCCACTCAATCTATGTGGTTCTTTCCTCAAAGACCATTTCAGATACCAATCTACATGGTCTTCACATGATCTGACTAAGATTATGTCTGGACTTTAAAAGAGACTGTGACCTCTGAGTTTGTTTCGGCCTTTCTTCTCAGAGTAGTCAGATAGGAAACGCCGACCTCATCTTGTTTAAAAAATATGACTGACGTGTAAATGTGTTTGTAAACCTACTTAAAGAAATAAAATCATTTATCATTTATCATAATAACGACGATCAAATTCAAATAACTTCGCACTCCATCACATTTCTCTTAGGTAACTCAGACAATAAAGACGTCAATTTTCAATAACCCAAAAGCACTAAATCACCATTACCCAGGTATAACTGAATACTCTCAATAGTTAACTCACTCAATCAGTCTTCGAGCACAAAGGGCATGTGTCCGGTGAAATTGAAATCTAATATCAATGTATTACCCTCATCATATCAATTTGATACATAGCCAATAATTCGATATTGTAATTTTACTCTGCATTAGCGCGGTAGTGGTGACGGTCGGGTTGCAGGTATTTTGGTAGATTTATGGCAGTTTCTAAAATGTCTGAAATCTGTATACAGGTTTATTGGTTATATGTTGGCAATCCGTTAAGGGGATGTAGGAGAGGTCATTTGCAACCGAATGACGACATTTTTTTTTTGGTTGGTGTTTGATAAAATGATCTCTCGCTCTGGCCGGAGCGGAAGGGCGTGTCAGACTCTTACTGACTACTGACTGCTACTAATACTACTGAATACTTTTTTGGCAGAATATTCCAAAAACATGTATAACTGCTCAGCTATCCAACGAGACACAATAAGATACCAGATATCTCCACAAAAAATATAAAGTCAAATTACTCGAAAATAGTTGACATTTGCATAGGGGTCATCAGGGACTATTCGGTTGCATATGTCAACTATTTTCGAGTAATTTGACTTTATATATTTTTTATATGTTTATATATTTTTTATAAAACACGGAAAAAGTATTTCCGTGTTTTTTGGCAGAAATTGACTATTTTTACAAGCTTTTATTTAACTTCATCATTTATCTTCAACCGATTGAGCTGAAATTTGGTATACACGCTTATTTTGGCTGACAATGCATGACCTGTGATTCTACACTCAGGATTGGCTCTAGACGAAGGATCTCCTTAACGGTCAACGTTGCAGACACGACATTTAATTATGGTAGTTCCTTCTAAAGTCCACCATGACCTGGCTGCTGCACCGAGGATTGGCTCCAGTCGAAGGAACTCCTCAACGGTCAACAGCAGAAACACAAAATGTTATATACGCATACAAAATATGATAGCTCTTTCTAAAGTTTAGCATAATCTAGCTGCTGCACCCAGGACCGGCTCCATACGAGGGAACTCCTCAGTGGTCAACAGCACAGGCACGAAATGTTGTATAAATATTCATTAATTATGATGATAGCCCGTTCTAAAGTGTGGCATGACTTGGATAGTGCAACTCGGATGGCTTCACACCATGACTTGTGTAAACGCGCGTTTGGGTTCTTTGGATTTGTCTTTACAAATACCTTTCAAGAGAAGGTGATATAACTACAAAATAAAAAGTACATAATAAAATGTTAGTTTTTTTTTTTTTAAATAAGCTTTTATTGAACTAAATAAAACTTACGTTAACATAAAACTTTAATATTTTCTTAAAAGCTTGAGGCGTGAACGTCCTTCTTACACTTGAAGATAAGCCGCAAGCTTTTAAGAAAATATTAAAGTAAAGATTAAAGAAGTAAAATAGTAAAGAAAAAGTATATCCGTGTTTTTTTTTGCAGAAATCGACTATTTTAGTCAAATAACCTGCTCAAAATAATAGAAAATTGTATCGATTTGTAAAACTATTAAAGATAATTGTAATTTGATGGCTGATTATTATGTATTGAAGTAGAAGCAGATAATAATAACTTAAATAATCATGCATTGTTTTTTTTAAATATTTTTTTAAAGTTGTGTACCGTTAAAAAAATATAACATGTCGAATTACTCGAAAATGGTTGTCGTTTGCATAGGGGTCGTCAGGGGTAATTTCGTTGCAAATGACCTCTCCTACATCCTCTTAATGGATTGCCGACATATGATCAATAACCCTGTATACATACTGTAAATTAAAGACGCTTTTCATGTCTGTCTGCATGATCGCGTTGGTCTTCTAAACTACGCAACGGATTTGGATGCAGTTTGCACCATCATTTAGATTTGGAAAACTTATTCCGAAAGGTATTTGTGTAAATATTAAGCTTATATAATTATAGCAGGGTCGAGTCGATAGTCATATATAAATCTTATGCAATATTAGCCCAGTAAGTAATGAGATTAGATTGATCTGAACGCACAATTTATCCTCATTTGAGGGTTATAACGTAATAAAAGACGAAAACATACTGCTATTTTATTTATACGTTTTATTTGTCCGCACAAGGCGTCATGCTGATCGATGAATGCCCATTCATCAATTAGTATGGCGCTCTTTACAGTTTTTGATTTTGCTGCGGCAATACATCAATATGCGTGATAACTGCGAAGTTATGGTTCAGCACACATGCAGTTGATAGAAGTGTCTCAAATCTGAATGAATGTGCCCATAACGCCAACGAATAATATTATAAAACGACTAGTTTCTGTCCGCGACTTCATCCGCGTGAAATGTCTTGTTTTAATTTAAATTATATTCTATGACACTGGCCAATGCTGTAGCTTCCCATTAATGAAAGAAATTTCGGTATCGGATTACCAGTTCCAAAGATTACCCCCTACATACAAACTCATAAATTTTTCCTCTTTATAAAATTAGTATACAACGTGTCGTTTTGCATCCTCGTCAAATTTCAAGAGGCTGTTATGAAAGACATAAATAATCAAATAAAATTACGATACCTGCTCAATAATTAATACATACTCGTACTTGTTTTTTTAGTAACTTAAGTTTGACAGTATTTCAGAATACCTACACCACTTTCAAAGAACAGAACCGCCACGTTGCGTATGCGGTAGGCAGTGTCCCACGACAGTGCGGTATCAGACAAGCCGCGTTTTAACATGGGTGTCCCACACATGCCGATTTCCAAAAATAATTAAAAAAGAGATTCGTGTCGAGAAGCATTAGCATAGTAACCTCCTTGAATTTGATGAGGATGCAAAACAAAACCTTGTAGGTATAACAATGACGGTTTTTTAGGTAAGTGGATTGTGCCAAAAAATAAGTAAAGTATGGTGAGTTAATATATTCCGGACAGTTTTAAAATTTCCAATCGAGCCCTTCTAACTACAACACGAGCGTCGAGCTTGATTGATGTTAACCGTTGCCAGAATATTAGGTTACCAACTTCAACCGAGCTACGTACTGATACCCCACGATTATACAGAACTTTCGCCTCCCCATTAACGCTTAGTAATACTAGTAGTAGGAAAGTTATAGACGAAAAGGTTCAGGTTATTTAGGCCAGTGTTCGTTATTTACTTAGCAAGTATCTAATATATTTCAACGTGGACCGATGACCTTGTGAAGGCCGCAGGAATCCCGCTGGATACGAGAAGCACAGAACCAGTCGAAGTGGTGGTGCTTGGTGAGGCCTATGTCGAGCAGTGAATGTCTTTTGGCTGAAATGATGATGGTGATGATTTAATATATTGGAACATACAAAAATACTGTGATAAGGCAACCGTGCAGTTTAAAATAAGATGTAGTGACAAAAATTGAAAAGAGTATGCTTAGATGGTTTGGTCATGTTGAGAGGATGAATGAAGGGCGACTATCAAAAGGTATTTACAAGGCAGATGTGAGTGGAAACGCCGGGAAGGGACGCCGTAGGAGGACATTAGTGACCTTATTGGTGATGTTCTTTAGAACGGTCAGGTGCGTAGTACTCGCAACCAGCGTGTGTGTATGACCAGATGTATGAAGGAAAACGAGGCAAAAGGAGTATGTACGGATCGTAGCAGGTGGCGTTCTGTAGTTTCTGCCTACCCCCATGGGAAGACGGCGTGAGAATATTTCATGTATGTATTGAAAAAGTTCCAGCAGGAAGCCTAGATTTGAAACTGCTACTGCAAGACGAACATCATAATGACAAAGTTGTGGTCTTTCAAAGATTTTTGGGATCATTTGATCGTCTGTCCAGAAAACTGACCGTAACTATTTGAGTTTTGTATCCACCTGTACAGATTAAGTACTAGACTTTTAGAGCCACTACGATATAAACGTAGGCATTGAAGTACCCAAAATTGACAGGACTATTAATTAACACTAGGGATTTTATTGCAATCATTAAATAGTATTTAAATCAAGGCGGAATGTTTTCCATATCACGGGCTCATTTACCAAAAAAGTACTTTGACACTTATCTAACGCCAAGTCAGAATGAGACGAAAACTTCGGCAAAGGTCGAAGGCACTAACAAATTACTTTTTAGGCAATATTATCATTGTCATCCATTAAGGGCTTGTAATAGTTCAGCTGAAATGCATATTTCACCCCCACTTCCCCGCGCCTTGTATCTTTCTATCCCGCTCACACTGTCTGAACTGATTCGGTTAGGGTGAACTGAACTATTGTTGGAAAGATGCCAGAAATAAAATGATTAAACTTATCATTAATTTATTACATTAGTATAAAAATTTGCTTTCACATTGTATGTACAGTGTATATAAAATTATAGCTTTTTAAATGGGCAGGTAAATAATAAGTACAACAAAACAAAAAACATGGGAGGCCTTCATGTTTTGTATAGAAACAACGACAAAATTAAGTAGCGATGGATGGATGGATGGATGGATTGTGGCAGTGCCGACGTCTATATCGCCAAAACGAACTACGCAAGACATGTGAATGACGTCAAAATCCTACATCACGGAAGCAAAGTTTACTGCGAAATCTGCAATATACCGGATTCGTTTTCAATGACCAACCAAAGAAAATTGCTCTGCCGCCATACATTGTCATCCTAAAACAGCGACAGCCAAATAAAATTATTTGTCTTTTTGCTGATTTTTTTGCCAAAAAATAGGCCAGCCCTCTGGTTACGTGAAGAGTCGACCAACCGCTTGGCGATTTTTCGAAAAGCTATGTGGGCACTCGGACCGCATGGCCCTAGGTTTTAGCCCAATACGGCTGGAACATATAAGTCCCAATAAGATTGGAGTATTTGCGCCGTTTGAGGTTTTACGCACCTGCAGTAGCCGCTCCAGCACAGCCCGCCGTGCTAGGAAGATGGGATGGCGCAAGGGAGTCAACACAACGAAAAATACGGGGAAATGAAATTGAATTGTATTTTTTATGTTTAATAATAATTTAAAATACAATTTTTAAATTATTATTGGACTATGATGCCACGGAGCAGCTACTGATTGTTCCCTCATAATGTTTAATAATTTCGTGTTTTTGACGGTAACAAACCCTACACACTTACACTCACACTATCATTCTACCTCTCCTTACACTTCACATGCACACTACACATACATTATACTATACCTACTTTTTTAATTCAATTTTTTTTTCTGTTTAAGTAATTTAAAAATGTCTGTTTTTATTTTCCCATCATCAATATTTAATTTGTCTAGAGTTTTAAAATTTACCACTGCAATGTTAATTATATTTAATTCGGGGTGATAGCCTGGTGATCCGTCACACAAGGTATCCTGGTATGGACGCCAGTCTCTCACAAAGGATCATATTATGTGTATTGTTGTTGAAACGCTTGTCTCTATGTTTATAAATATGTGAACCTTAGTGAAGAGAGAAAATAAAGATATATTATTATTATATTTTTATGTAAGTAACATTTATGTAAGACATACATATGTAAGTTTACCTGCCATTATGTTAAGTGGCTCGAAGCTAAATAAGGTAGATTCTTTCAAGTACCTCGGGCATTTCCTCACCCACCTTAAAGACAATGCAGACATTGTGAAAGGGAGCGCAGGGCGCTATCGGTCCGACGTAATATGCTGGCACGCAGATTCTCCCGATGTAGTGTAGAGGTCAAAATCACCCTTTTTAAGGCATATTGCCAAAGTCTCTACACGGGAAATTTGTGGGTCGTGTATACTAAAAGAGCGATGGACGCTCTGCGCGTCCAGTATAATAATATTTTTAGGATGCTGTTGCGAAGGCCTCGTTTTTGTAGTGCATCAGAAATGTTTGTGCAGAATCGGACCGACGGATTCCGTGAGGTGATTCGCAAAAAAACTGCATCTCTACTAAGCAGAGTACGAGAATCTAGCAATAGCATCCTCAAAATAATAGGGGAGGATGTTATATCTCCAATTTTTTTTTAAATGGTGAGGACGGTGACAACTTAATTATTGCCGTCATAAATCATTAACATCAGTCACTTAACTAAGAATAGTTGTAAGTCATTACTGTAATTACTAACACTTTGGATCGTAGTTATCTGAAATAAAGAATTATTATTATTATTATTATTATATCTCGGGATCATGGGGTCCCTTACCTTTGAAAGGCGTACGAGGGCCCGAGGCCAACTCGCAGAGGCCCTTTAGAAAATTTTAAAAGGAATGAGGCACATACCGATGATAATACCTGTATGCACTGTGCAAGTACACCCAAGGACAACCCCCGGTTGGTTTCGGACTCTTCCAGGATATGGAAACAAAGATATTGGAGTATTGATTTTATAGAACTATACTATAGAAAGACTATGGCCCCTGCCTGACCAATGTTTTATATAAAATACAACGATAAAATGGCAGGGGTTGACTTGCACACTCAATAATGGGCCCTCGTAAACGGTCGCTAGCACATAGTGTCGTAGCGACAAGGGGGTAACATGTCCTGAGGTACTTATGAGGAGTGGAGAGGTATCCCACGGTTATCAGGACAATCCCGGAAGTACGGTTAAGATCCCTACCAGCATCTTACTGGGATACTTCCTTCCTCCGAGCACGTTTACTCTTGCGAATCTCCACTCAAGCCGCCGGCGCCAATAAAAGCAAGCCAGAGGTGAGGAACAAGAGTTCTCCCGGGAGATAGGGTACGTGGGGTCGCTACTACCCAAGAGCTCGCCACATTCTGCCCTTTTAAATTTAATTGTATTTTAGGCTGATCTATACAGATTAAAAGTAATTAAAAATACGGGATTTGCCCCCCAGGCGCAGGCGGACCACGATTTTACATGCTTTTGGAGGCACGGGGGTATTACAATAACTTCTAGTTCTTATCTCCGGCTGTTTTGTAACATTAATCATGTTTAAATTTATGTTTACTATAAATTTGTTAAAAATCTTATCCTCAAACCTTTCTCCAAACCGTTCTCTAAAAAATAAAATTATTAAAATATCTAAGTAAACCAAAAAGTTTTTTTCTGAATATGTTGGAGACGCCGTAAAATTTTGGTAACTCTCGAAAATAGGTACATTCACCTACCTAACTTTTTGACAAGTTTCTGACATTGACATGTAATTGTGATATTGAACCCATATAAATATGTTTTTATAAATGAAAACTACAACATTTGGAAAAAATCAAAATACGGATGGCATATTTTTACATGTAAATTTCATTTTACTTTAATACACCATTTCTTCAGAACATAAAACGTTGTCAGTCGGGTATTTTGAATGCAAGCGAAGTGACACAGGTTCCCCGTTTGATAGCCGAAGCGGTACTGACCTATATAAAATGTACTCTGTGGTACTGACAAGTACTGAATCGGGGTCCTGTCGGGGGCCGGGCGGCAGGGCGGTCCAAGTTTTGAGTGGTTATAAAACTTGATATTTGCCATCTCATATTTTTACGGTTAATATAACGTTGAAGAAATAAAAAAGAACAGATGGTTATCTGCTTTAGGCATAGTTCGATTAGCCTGCAAAGTTCATGATCTAATTTGAAAATTTTCATTGAATATTATCCATTTATTGTACGGTTCAGAGGTAAGTTTGAGATTTCGCTGTATCGAGAAAATTGTATGCAATCGTGCATTCGAAACAGACAGTACTTAGTAGAAGTCCTTATCTGTACTGCATATTAATTTGAAAGTGAATACTACAGTACCTACTGTTGAAACTACAGCCATTAATGTTAAGACAATTTTCGCAATCTGAGGTAGTACAAGCCTTAAATTTTAAAGGGCACATTTAAGACGCCTACTGGTCTGCGTCACCTATTTTGGGCAAAGAAACACGCGGTACAAAGTTTAATTAAACATCTTAAAGTATTTCTGTGATCGGATCCATCCTATGTTGAACACATTGGTAGGAATTTAATTTGTATAAAAGTTATCATCAAAGTTGTTCCTTTCTGTACCTTTTCGCTCACATAAGTCCCTGAGTTTACAACTTTTGTCACAACAGTTTTTCCTGTTTACGTAACAATTGCATACCAATTTTTGGAATTCGGTTCACGGTGGGTCTCGAAGGAATTTATTTGCATGCCTCTTTGTTTGAGGAACAGAGGGCTCAAACTCTTGAAGTGAAAGTATAATGGGAAAATATTATATAAGATCTTAAATACCTGTGTTTTGTTTTGCAAAAACATTACTGAGATATTTGACCTGAAGCTTCTGGTTGCAATTGTTTCGGAAAAAAAGCACGGTGACCGCTCATTGTTGTTTGCTATTTCTTGAAATAATAGTAGCAATTCTTGCATAAAAATGTTATTTTAGAACAACAGACTAGAGTTCTGGGTATTCCAAAAACGTTATTTTGCTCGACTTTTTTTAATGAATTAGTTATTTATTTATTAGTTTCCAAATAAGATAAATTAACCTAATATATAAGCTAATAGACTTAAAATAATAATAATATGAATAAAAAAAGGGGAAAAAGTGCCCAAAAGGCTGGCAGCATAGCCACGTTGTATGGCGATGCTGATTAGATACATACATACATAAACTCACGCTTTCTTACCACGGGGGTAGGCAAAAACTAACAGAAGGCCACCTGCTACAATCCTTATATAGTACTTTTGCGTCGTTTAACGTTCATACATCTGGTCATACACGCACGCCGGTTGCGAGTAATATCTAATCAGGGTCAATGCGAAATGTAAATTAATTTTGTAGTGTCTGTCCGAAAAGTTGTTGAAATTTTAGATTTTATCGCGATGAAAGAAGAAAAGCTGTCTTCTAAAATTGGGGAACCTACGAGGTGCAGTAAACGTTTTTCTTAAATTTTGATTTGTTGGAGTATTTATTGCATTCAATTTCTCTGGAGTCAAGTCTGTCGGTAAAGCCAGAAAGGTAAATTTCACATTTTGAGGCGTTAAGGTCTAAGCCAATATAATTAAATTGCTGTTTAGGGACTCGTCACCTCCTAGCGTTCCATCATCTAAAGACCACACGTATTTATTTTTTTAATTTATAATATACGTACAGGCTGGCAGGGACATCGACGCGAAACCTGTTACCATAAATTCAGTACATTGATTCTTCAGAATCAATGTACTGAATTTATGGTACAAAAAAAATGTGAGCTTTTCAGCAGTTTTTTTTTTATAAACTACGTAACATTTCTACTGCTGAATTCATGGTTACATTTTGCGCGTCGATGTGCCACCCTGTATATACCGGATGATTTTTTTTACCGTCTGGACAAAAATATGGTGTGTTGCGTAAATAGAATAGAACCCATATACGCTTATATTTACCTCGTACCATTGATTTAAAAAAGTTCGGAATATCCTTGAAATACATGAAAAATAATACATCCTACGGCACTCGCTTAAAACTAATAATAGCCAAAATAGGTAATAGTAAACAGCGTACGCCGGGATTGCGCATGAATGGAACATGATGGAAGAGTGAGCGAGACGCTAGCATTAAATTTCGCTCTACATCTTTGCGGCGGCGCACAGGACGATACAGCCTGATCCTTACACACTCACGCACACATTTGCGTGTACCTACATACGTCACCGTACTGTATTTAGTTGTAGTAGGCAAATAATTTGTTTACACTCAGTGTCCGTGTCACGAAACCGTAAACTAAATAAACTACGTCTCGTAAGGTCGGTAAAGCTTTGATAGATATATGTAAACAAACCTGTTGATGTTAAATTCTTATAACAATGACTCAGTAAACATTCATCTGTATTTCGAAGGTTTTAACTTGATGTGTAATGAAAAATGAATACTAATAATAATTATTTTAATCTAAAACTATTGAAACAGATGCGCAGTAGACTCCTCCTCGGGTGTCGCTGGAAATATTCCAGGATGGCGTCTTCGACGTGTATGGACAAGGGTGGCCAGACTCTGCCTCTGGCATGACCGGGAAGCTGAAACTGACCATGGTCAAGTAACCGCTGATAAATCCGGAGTATCAAGTCTGTGCTGGGGAACCTGGGAGCAGGGATACCGTTCCGTCTAAGAGATTGTAGGTGTTGCTCGTCGGCGTAAATTCGTCTCGCAATACTTAAATTTTCACCAGACAAGAAATAATACCTCATCATGGCCAGGTACTCTACGTTGGAGTATTCGTACGTCACTATCAAAAAAGTCACTGGGCGGACGAAGCACACGCGGTAACGTAAAAAACAGCGATCGACGTCGCGCTATGCCTAATCAATCACAGATGACTGGAGGGCAGTGGAAGGAACGCGGGACGCGGTACTCGGGACGAAGGGCGCGCGTGCGGGTGTGCGTGCGCATACGGTGACATGTGAGCGGTGCGCCTGCGAAAAGATATGAAGTATTTACCTATCGGCCGGCTTCAAAGGATTGAATGTCGCTACGAATTCATTGATAATTTCTGCACGTAGAGTAGGGTGACTATAAGTTGATTTTTTACATATTTTTCCGTTTTTTTTGTTTTTTTTTGTCTTTATTGTTTTTTTGTTTTGATATGAAAAGCTACTACAAATAAGTAATAGTATTTATTGATAGGCCAATTTCATGTTAAGTTTTTTTTTTTTAAACAGAAGAGATTTCTGTTGCCATAAGCTTCTACTCCGTTCACCTATTATACCCTATTTTTTTCCAGACGGTATAAAAAATCATCCGGTATAAAATACTTATCTAAGTTCTTAATTTAAATAGTTTAACATCTTTTTATGGCTGAACTACTAAGATAATTTTATCAATTAATTAGCTACGCTTGAACCTAATTACACAATCGAAAGTAATCGAGAGAAGTTTTAAAGTTTAATTAACTAGAAAAAGTAGTTTTTACGACGCCTACTAAAAAAGTTGAGCAAGCAATCGCTGCTGTGTCTTTGAGCTAAAGTAAAACGCTCAGGTACAATGTGTTTTATATTACGTCTGCAGGCTGTCTACACCGGTTTGGGCAAGTGAGTAGTGTAAAATTGGGGGACCTGGATCAAGGAGATCCAGGTCTCCCCAATTCACCATTCATTTATTCATCATTCAATGTACAGTAAAATCACTAATCATCAATTTACAAATAATTTTATGAATGAAAACAATCATACATGCAAACGAAATGAAAACAGTTCGAAAGGTTTGTTCATCAGCAATAAAAAAATACATTAAGTGTAACCGAAATACTCAGAAACATACACATAATTAATAAGGATTGTTTACAATGTGAGCGACCACCCGTTCGGGGCGTCGCACGGCCAAACAGCGGTTAAGCTACTGAAATGAAACTACAATTTTCTTGTAATATAATGTTAGCAATTATTTAGTAGTTCATATTACATTTTAATTAATATAAACAATAACTTAATTGAATTAACATATGAATGTTCCTTCCAGTTTTCTTTTACAAGGATTGATAAAAAGTATTATTTAAATATGGTAGCAAGTCTTTTACACGTAAGTATATATTATCATTATTAATGTCCTTCACAATATGCTGAACACATATTTCCGCACTGCAGTGGCACATAGAATTATTTTCAAATTGGTTTGCGTCGTAGATTTCGATCCGTATAACTTTAGCACCACCGTTGGAAATTGTTTTGTAAAAACTTATTAACTCTTTCTTGTTATCATGCGTTGTATTTAGAGCAGGTGGGGTTCGGTGTTGTTCTTCCATATCCAAATAATTTATGGCTCTATCAACCACATCAGGATCCATTATTAATGGAGGTGAAGTTGGTGAATAAACCCAGCTTGGTATCTGAAACAGGACACATTATTGTTGTGGTACTGGTATCATTAAGACTATAACATAATTCAAAGTATTTTTTATTTATTGGGCACTTACCGACATTGTTGAATTAGTATATAACAGAAGCACACTAAAAGAAATAAAGAAGTAAAGTGAAGTTGTATCTTTTTTACTCCGATTTATATATGAAATTTGTTGTAGCTGATAGAGTTCAAAATAATGCAATCATATATAGAATATTCTTATGACTAGTGGTTACGTGCGGTTTTACTCACATCTTTATTTTGGTAGTTAAAATAACCGATATTTTTCTCTAAACAAAATAAAAACATTTAATCTTTCTATGTAGTGTGGAACAAAACCATAGGAAATTATTAGTATCTTACACTTAGGATGCGTTTACACTAGCCGAAATGATTCTTCACTTAATTTAATACAATAACACACGATTAAAATAAAAAATTGCAGACAGTGTACCATGACCTTAATATTTCTTATGTTTGGGCAAAATGCTGACAGAGATCTACTGTTACTTGATGCTTAAGGTAAGTCACTATATCGATTATGCAGTCAGTGAATTTGTTTGTTCGTTGAAGATTTTTGTATGAAAAGAAATGTAGGTACGGCAAGTAATTAGAACGAGTGCAGTCATGGTACTTGTATAGTATATCAAGTTAATAAGATATCTTGTTTTGCTGTATAAGCATTTATTTTGTGGATGACATAATTTTGTTGTATATAAACCACACCGTTGCAAGACAAAATCAATAATCGCTCTCTCGAGGGAAGAATCACCACTTGCAGTCCTAGACGTTTCAACCAGAACCAGAAAAATACTTCATAATGTAAGTAAAACATAATAATAATAATAATAATTATTATTATTTTATTGTATTAGATGTCTGTTCATTATGTCAACACCAAGTTTAGCCGATTAATGAATGAATGATTGAATGAATGAATGCTTGAATGAATGAATGAATGATCGAATTAATGGTTGAATGATTGAATAAATGATTGAACGAATGACTGATTAAATGATTGAAAGATTAAAATTAATAAATGTTTTCTTTCATGAATGACAGAATGATTGAACGATTGAATAAATGATTGAATAAATTAATAAATGCATAACAATTATACAAATTTAACTTTCATTATATAGCTTCTAATCTATCAATCAGAATCGTATGCTTTGGATTCGAACTCAAGACTTTGGACTTGGCACCTCAGTAGTCATATTTATCACTAGGCTATCACTGCTTATGATGTTTTCATGACTACACAATAGACTTAGTTCACTATCAGTTTAATTTAAATATTATTTATATATTGTTTCAGGTCCAAGTCCATGCCTCAATTGTTTTCTTCCGATGATGATATGATGTGACCCCGCAGTCGAAGCAACAGAAACCGTCCACAAGCAAGCGGTCCAAAACTGCTGATGGATCCAAGGCGTCTGGATCGAAGAAACCTCGAATTAACCCGGTTCCGATAGCCGATCATAAGTTGACGGCACGGGACCTGTTCGGTGGTGAAAGCGATGAGGAGGAAGAGAGGGGATCCACATCGATTGGTAAAACATCACCCCCACTTTATTCCTATTTCACAAAGAGGGTTGCTAAAGGCTACGCTAAGAAAATAAGCGAAACAAAAACAGGGCCGTACTACGTCGAACTTAAGATTTATAACTGTAAAGAGATCGCAGACATACCACCGGTCAACAGGTGGCGCAACTCTATAGTTACAATTAAAACAAAAGTCGATGGAGATACTGAGATTTGGCGTCATCTTAAAGCGTTTACATCTTCAGTAGATAAAGATTTCCGCAACTGCCCAGTTACTCTTATTAATAACTCTATTAAACTAATCACTAATTTTTCATTTTTTCTATATATTTGTTCCTAAATGTAGTTTAGCTAAGTGTTCAATCACTCAAATAATATAAATATACCTAACTTATATCTATTGTTTTATTTCACAGTTGTACAGTTCAGAGACCACAGAAGACCTATGAGTACAATTATGACTTGTACCAAATGCAAAACTGAAATACCACGAAATCAGTATGCATATCATAAAAGAACTAATGTTCACAAGACAAATAGCTTACTGAGTACTGAATTTAAAAATGTTTTTATTGTGGCAACAGCATTTAAAAATAGAATCGTAACTTTTCGTCTGAACTTAACCCAAGATGAGGATCACCTCACCTACGATGCTATCCCGAGTGACAGTCAGACATGTACACGTACAGGTCAGGATGATGAGTACCTCACCCCTGAGGCGATCCTGAATTCTATACATCCAAATATTGATAAATTAATATCTATGATACTAAAAACGTATGACTGTATAAAAGTAAATTTTGAGCTATATGCTAAGTTTCTCCTGATAAAATCTGAATATGAACAAATTGAGGTGAAATCTTTTAACACTAAATACGACATTATCTACAAAAATACATGCATACATGAGTTTTTTTTAAATAAAATACATGTGTTGATGCAGAAAATGTCTGAATTTGAACATGTACAGTCAGGATGGACATACCTTTCGTTAAGTCATATTGAAATGAATATAAGTAAATATTGTCCTATGAGAGGCGGTACGTATATTGACTTGCCATCAATAATAAAAAATACTAAAAGTTGTTTGAATTTACGAAATAATGATGAATGTTGTTTCTTATGGTGTGTCGTAGCCGCATTATTTCCTTGTGTAAAAAATGTGTGTAGAACGACATCCTATCCACATTATAGCGAGATTCTCAATATACAAGGAATGTTATTACCTCCTTCACACAATGATATTAAACTTTTTGAATTGATTAATCCTACAATAAGTATTAGCGTATATGGCTTAGACAGCAAATGCATTATTAGTGGACCTCTATATATGACAAATAAGAAAAAAGAGAATCATATTAATTTATTATATATTGAACGGAATGGTAAAGGACATTACTGTTTAATAAAAAATCTCATTCGATTGGTGCGGCGCCAGGTTACTCATCATCATGGTAAAGTATTTTTATGTGATTCATGTTTACAATTTTTTACAAATTAACAAAAATATGTTAATCACTCTTGTTCTAAAGTACTGACTATACTACCAGAAAAATATACCATATTGAAATTTAACAACTATGAAAGAAAACTTAAAATTAATTTTATTATTTATGCTGATTTTGAAAGTTTGATTATAAATTGCAATGAGAATAGTTCTAAAAATACTACCACATTGAAAATACATAAACCGTCAAGTTTTGCATATTACATATGTTGTTCTCATAATAAAAAACTTAATAAGTACGTCATATACAGAGGTAAAGATTGTGTCGAAGTTTTTATTTAACGTTTAGTAAAAGATGTTAAGCGATTAAACACAATTTTGTCGACTCATTTATCAATGAAACCTTTGACACATAACCAAAAACAAGAACATCAAAATGCAACTATGTGCCATATTTGTAATCAGGCGTTATCTGGAGATAAAGTCCATGATCATGATCATATTACTTCCGAGTATAGAGGAGCCGCTCATTCGAATTGTAATTTGATATACAGAGTATGTCCATTCATACCGGTGGTATTTCATAATCTAAGTGGTTACGACTCGCATATATTTATTAGAGAGTTGGCTAAATATGAAGGCTCAATTAAAATAATACCAAAAACTAAAGAAAAATATCTGACAATAACTAAGATAATTAAAACAACAAAAGGCACTCGCTCAATACAGATTAAATTTATAGATTCATTTCATTTTCTTAGCTCAAGCCTGGATTCTTTAAGCAAAAGTCTATGGGAGAACGATTTTGTCAATTTGTCTAGAGAGTTTTCGGATAAAAGTAAACTTAAGTTATTACGTAAGAAAGGCATTTATCCATATGATTATATGGATGACTGGTCAAAATTTGATGAAAGACAACTACCTTCAAAAGCTAGTTTTTATAATAGTTTAACTATGGAATCTATAACAGATGATGAATATGCTCATGCTAAAGATATTTGGTATAATTTTAATATAAATACGCTGGGTGAGTATAATGATCTGTATTTGAAATGTGATGTTTTATTGTTATGTGACATATTTGAAAAGTTTAGAGAGACAAGTTTACATTTTTACAAACTAGATCCTGCTCACTATGTGACTTCACCTAGTTTAAGTTGGGATGCAATGCTTCTTTACACTAATGTTGAATTAGAGCTCATTAGCAACTTAGAAATTTATACATTTCTTGAAAAAGGCATACGCGGGGGTTTAGCACAATGCTTCCTTCGTCATGCTGAAGCAAATAACAAATATTTACCTCATTATAATGATACAAAACCTTATTAAATTGCTTATAAAAAAAGTTATTTAATATATCTGGATTGTAATAATCTTTATGGTTACGCAATGACTAAAAAGTTGCCTGTTTCAGAGTTCAGATTTTTAAGTCAGCATGAAATCGATATCTTTAATGTAATTCATATATCCGATGATAACTTATATGGTTTTATCTTAGAAGTAGATTTATCTTACCCGGATTGTATTCATGATCAGCATAAAGATTTACCATTTGCTGTAGATAAATTTGTACCCCCAGGAGGGAAAACAGCTAAATTAATTGCTAATCTATATGATAAATTTCATTATGTCATCCATTACGTACATTTAAAACAATGCATTAAAAATGGGCTAGTTTTAAAAAAAATTCACCGTATACTTACATTCAGGCAAGACAACTTTTTGAAGAAATATATAGATCTTAATACCAATTTGCGCATCGTATCTAAAACTTCATTTGAAAAAGATTTTTTTAAACTTCTGAATAATGCAATATTCGGTAAAACTATAGAAAATAGAAGAAAACAAGTAGATATAAAACTGGTTACCAAATGGAATGATACGGAAAACTTAACAAATAAAAAGCTTTGTGCACAAAAATTGATTTCAAAACCTAATTTAAAAAGTGCTCAATAATTAATACATAATTGTTTTTTTTGTAATTTAAGTTTGACAGTATTTCAGAATACCTACACCACTTTCAAAGAACAGAACCGCCACGTTGCATATGCGGTAGGCAGTGTCCCACGACAGTGCGGTATCAGACAAGCCGCGTTTTAACATGGGTGTCCCACACATGCCGATTTCCAAAAATAATTAAAAAAGAGATTCGTGTCGAGAAGCATTAGCATAGTAACCTCCTTGAATTTGATGAGGATGCAAAACGAAACCTTGTAGGTATAATAATGACGGTTTAAAGGTAAGTGGATTCTGCCAAAAAATAAGTAAGTATCTAAGTATGGTGAGTTAATATATTCCAGACAGTTTTCAAAATTCCAATCGAGCCCTTCTAACTACAACACGAACGTCGAGCTTGATTGATGTTAACCGTTGCCAGAATATTAGGTTACCAACTTCAACCGAGCTACGTACTGATACCCCACGATTATACAGAACTTTCGCCTCCCCATTAACGCTTAGTAATACTAGTAGTAGGAAAGTTATAGACGAAAAGGTTCAGGTTATTTAGGCCAGTGTTCGTTATTTACTTAGCAAGTATCTAATATATTTCAACGTGGACCGATGACCTTGTGAAGGCCGCAGGAATCCCGCTGGATACGAGAAGCACAGAACCAGTCGAAGTGGTGGTGCTTGGTGAGGCCTATGTCGAGCAGTGAATGTCTTTTGGCTGAAATGATGATGGTGATGATTTAATATATTGGAACATACAAAAATACTGTGATAAGGCAACCGTGCAGTTTAAAATAAGATGTAGTGACAAAAATTGAAAAGAGTATGCTTAGATGGTTTGGTCATGTTGAGAGGATGAATGAAGGGCGACTATCAAAAGGTATTTACATGGCAGATGTGAGTGGAAACGCCGGGAAGGGACGCCGTAGGAGGACATTAGTGACCTTATTGGCGATGTTCTTTAGAACGGTCAGGTGCGTAGTACTCGCAACCAGCGTGTGTGTATGACCAGATGTATGAAGGAAAACGAGGCAAAAGGAGTATGTAAGGATTTTAGCAGGTGGCATTCTGATGTTTCTGCGTACCCCCATGGGAAGAAGGCGTGAGAATGTTTTATTTATGTATAGAAAAAGTTACAGCAGGAAGCTTAGGTTTGGAACTGCTACTGCAAGACGAACATCATAATGACAAAGTTGTGGTCTTTCAAAGATTTTTGGGATCATTTGATCGTCTGTCCAGAAAACTGATCGTAAGTATTTGAGTTTTGTATCCACCTGTACAGATTAAGTACCAGACTTTTAGAGCCACTACGATATAAACGTAGGCATTGAAGTACCCAAAATTGACAGGACTATTAATTAACACTAGGGATTTTATTGCAATCATTAAAAAGTATTTAAATCAAGGCGGAATGTTTTCATTATCACGGGCTCATTTACTGAAAAAGTAGTTTGACACTTATCTAACGCCAAGTCAGAATGAGACGAAAACTTCGGCAAAGTTCGAAGGCACTAACAAATTACTTTTTAGGCAATATTATCATTGTGATCCATTAAGGGCTTGTAATAGTTCAGCTGAAATTCATATTTCACCACCACTTCTCCGTGCCTTCTATCTTTCTATCCCGCTCGCACTGTCAGAACTGATTCGGTTAAGGTGAACTGAACTATTGTTGGAAAGATGCCAGAAATAAAATGATTAAACTTATCATTAATTTATTACATTAGTATAAAATTTTGCTTTCACATTGTATGTACAGTGTATATAAAATTATAGCTTTTTAAATGGGCAGGTAAATAATAAGTACAACAAAAAAAAAAACATGGGAGGCCTTCATCTTTTGTATAGAAACAACGACAAAATTAAATAGCGATGGATGGATGGATGGGATGGATTTGTGGCCAGTGCCGACGTCTATATTGCCACAAACGAACTACGCAAGACATGTGAATGACGTCAAAATCCTACACCACGGAAGCAAAGTTTACTGCGAAATCTGCAATATACCGGATTCATTTTCAATGACCAACCAAAGAAAATTGCTCTGCCGCCATACATTGTCATACTAAAACAGCGACAGCCAAATAAAATTATTTGTCTTTTTGCTGATTTTTTTGCCAAAAAATAGGCTAGCCCTCTGGTCACGTGAAGAGTCGACCAACCGCTTGGCGATTTCTCGAAAAACTAAGTGGGCACTCGGACCGCATGGCCCTAGGTTTTAGCCCAATACGGCTGGAACATATAAGTCCCAATAAGATTGGAGTATTTGCGCCGTTTGAGGTTTTACGCACCTGCAGTAGCCGCTCCAGCACAGCCCGCCATGCTAGGAAGATGGGATGGCGCAAGGGAGTCAACACAACATGTTAATGAAATGAAATTGAATTGTATTTTTTATGTTTAATAATAATTTAAAATACAATTTTTAAATTATTATTGGACTATGATGCCACGGAGCAGCTACTGATTGTTCCCTCATAATGTTTAATAATTTCGTGTTTTTGACGGTAACAAACCCTACACACTTACACTCACACTATCATTCTACCTCTCCTTACACTTCACATGCACACTACACATACATTATACTATACCTACTTTTTTAATTCAATTTTTTTTTCTGTTTAAGTAATTTAAAAATGTCTTTTTTTATTTTCCCATCATCAATATTTAATTTTTTGTCTAGAGTTTTAAAATTTACCACTGCAATGTTAATTATATTTAATTCGGGGTGATAGCCTGGTGATCCGTCACACAAGGTATCCTGGTATGGACGCCAGTCTCTCACAAAGGATCATATTATGTGTATTGTTGTTGAAACGCTTGTCTCTATGTTTATAAATATGTGAACTTTAGTGAAGAGAGAAAATAAAGATATATTATTATTATATTTTTATGTAAGTAACATTTATGTAAGACATACATATGTAAGTATACCTGCCATTATGTTAAGTGACTCGAAGCTAAATAAGGTAGATTCTTTCAAGTACCTCGGGCATTTCCTCACCCACCTTAAAGACAATGCAGACATTGAAAGGGAGCGCAGGGCGCTATCGGTCCGACGTAATATGCTGGCACGCAGATTCTCCCGATGTAGTGTAGAGGTCAAAATCACCCTTTTTAAGGCATATTGCCAAAGTCTCTACACGGGAAATCTGTGGGTCGTGTATACTAAAAGAGCGATGGACGCTCTGCGCGTCCAGTATAATAATATTTTTAGGATGCTGTTGCGAAGGCCTCGTTTTTGTAGTGCATCAGAAATGTTTGTGCAGAATCGGACCGACGGATTCCGTGAGGTGATTCGCAAAAAAACTGCATCTCTACTAAGCAGAGTACGAGAATCTAGCAATAGCATCCTCAAAATAATAGGGGAGGATGTTATATCTCCAATTTTTTTTAAAATGGTGAGGACGGTGACAACTTAATTATTGCCGTCATAAATCATTAACATCAGTCACTTAACTAAGAATAGTTGTAAGTCATTATTGTAATTACTAACACTTTGGATCGTAGTTATCTGAAATAAAGAATTATTATTATTATTATATCTCGGGATCATGGGGTCCCTTACCTTTGAAAGGCGTACGAGGGCCCGAGGCCAACTCGCAGAGGCCCTTTAGAAAATTTTAAATGGAATGGGGCACATACCGATGATAATACCTGTATGCACTGTGCAAGTACAACCAAGGACAACCCCCGGTTGGTTTCGGACTCTTCCAGGATATGGAAACAAAGATATTGGAGTATTGATTTTATAGAACTATGCTATAGAAAGACTATGGCCCCTGCCTGACCAATGTTTTATATAAAATACAACGATAAAATGGCAGGGGTTGACTTGCACACTCAATAATGGGCCCTCGTAAACGGTCGCTAGCACATAGTGTCGTAGCGACAAGGGGGTAACATGTCCTGAGGTACTTATGAGGAGTGGAGAGGTATCCCACGGTTATCAGGACAATCCCGGAAGTACGGTTAAGATCCCTACCAGCATCTTACTGGGATACTTCCTTCCTCCGAGCACGTTTACTCTTGCGAATCTCCACTAAATCTCCACCAATAAAAGCAAGCCAGAGGTGAGGAACAAGAGTTCTCCCGGGAGATAGGGTACGTGGGGTCGCTACTACCCAAGAGCTCGCCACATTCTGCCCTTTTAAATTTAATTGTATTTTAGGCTGATCTATACAGATTAAAAGTAATTAAAAATACGGGATTTGCCCCCCAGGCGCAGGCGGACCACGATTTTACATGCTTTTGGAGGCACGGGGGTATTACAATAACTTCTAGTTCTTATCTCCGGCTGTTTTGTAACATTAATCATGTTTAAATTTATGTTTACTATAAATTTGTTAAAAATCTTATCCTCAAACCTTTCTCCAAACCGTTCTCTAAAAAATAAAATTATTAAAATACACTCGAGAGCAATGAATCCGGGTCACTTAAAGAATCCTAAAAATCTCGGAAACTAAAAATGCTAGGTTAATGCAATAAATTGTATTTAATAGACAATGTAATACTCCTTAAATGAAGGTATTAAAACTTCTTAGTTATTGTAAAGTTATATCATAAAAAAATCAAATTTGAAAAAGGGCCACTTTCGAAGATGGAACTACGAAATTACAGCATTTGGTTTTGCTTTTGTTTGTAATCTGTCATTTATGTGGGTACATAAACCATGTTGATAGTGCTCTATATTCATTATTCAAGCTGAAATTATGTCGCTTACGCCTGAAGAATGCACCAGAATACTTACAATGCTGGAAACCGGCCGGAGTCAGCGCGATACAGCCAGGACTGTCGGTGTGTCGCTGTCAACAGTACAAAGAGTTCTCCGACGTTACGAAGAAACTGGTTCTAACCTACGCAGACCAGGAACGGGCAGAACCAGGTGTACCACAGCACGAGAAGACCGATACTTGGTGAACACCATGCTTCGAAATCGCTTTCTCACAGGAACTGAACTCACAAATCAGTTTCGACGCCTCGGAGGAAGTAACCCAAGTGCATGGACAGTAAGATGTCGGCTTGCTGAATCTAACTTAAAACCCCTTAGACCTGCAAACGGCCCTAAACTGGAGCGTGGGCATCGTATTTCAAGACTAAGATATGCCCAGAGCCACGTAAATTGGAGTATTGAAGATTGGTCAAAAGTTATGTTCTCCGACGAATCAAAATTTATGCTCTACAAGCACGATGGAAGACACAGAGTGTATCGAAGACCAGGGGAAAGATTCAAGCAAGCATGCATCGAAGAAAAAGTAGCCTACGGTGGTGGGTCTGTACTTGTGTGGGCCGGAATTTCTTCTGAAAGTCGCACAGAGCTGGTGATCATAGAAAACGGCTCTTTAACTAGCGTAAAATATGTGGAAGAAATCCTCAATGATCACGTTGGTCCATTTATGGTCAATTTAGGTGAGGATGCTATATTTATGCATGACAATGCCCGACCTCATACAGGTAGGATTGTGAATGACTACCTTCAAGAGATGAACATTACTCGTATGGAGTGGCCAGCGCGCAGCCCGGATATCAACCCGATCGAGCATGCTTGGGACGAGCTAGGCAGATGCGTAAAACAACGAAACCCTCCCCCAATCACGCTTCGTGAGCTCAAAATTGCTCTCACAGAGGAATGGGAGAATATTCCCCAAAATCGTATAAGGAACTTGGTGTACAGCATGCCAAACCGCGTAAACGCAGTAATGGAAGCACGAGGAGGCAATACGAAGTATTAAAATTCAAGAAAATCGTAATAAAGTTCAAAAATTTCATGTTTCCTATTTTTGTTTTAAGGAGAGATCAGCAGTTTTTTTCTTTATGTAATTTTGTGTTAATAAAATGTATGGTGACTCATATTTTTTTTACTTTCATTTAAGGAGTATTACATTGTCTATTAAATACAATTTATTGCATTAACCTATCATTTTTAGTTTCCGAGATTTTTAACATTCTTTAAGTGACCCGGATTCATTGCTCTCGAGTGTATCTAAGTAAACCAAAAAGTTTTTTTCTGAATATGTTGGAGACGCCGTAAAATTTTGGTAACTCTCGAAAATAGGTACATTCACCTACCTAACTTTTTGACAAGTTTCTGACATTGACATGTAATTGTGATATTGAACCCATATAAATATGTTTTTATAAATGAAAACTACAACATTTGGAAAAAATCAAAATACGGATGGCATATTTTTACACGTAAATTTCATTTTACTTTAATACATCATTTCTTCAGAACATAAAACGTTGTCAGTCGGGTATTTTGAATGCAAGCGAAGTGACACAGGTTCCCCGTTTGATAGCCGAAGCGGTACTGACCTATATAAAATGTACTCTGTGGTACTGACAAGTACTGAATCGGGGTCCTGTCGGGGGCCGGGCGGCAGGGCGGTCCAAGTTTTGAGTGGTTATAAAACTTGATATTTGCCATCTCATATTTTTACGGTTAATATAACGTTGAAGAAATAGGCATAGTTCGATTAGCCTGCAAAGTTCATGATCTAATTTGAAAATTTTCATTGAATATTATCCATTTATTGTACGGTTCAGAGGTAAGTTTGAGATTTCGCTGTATCGAGAAAATTATATGCAATCGTGCATTCGAAACAGACAGTACTTAGTAGAAGTCCTTATCTGTACTGCATATTAATTTGAAAGTGAATACTACAGTACTGTTGAAACTACAGCCATTAATGTTAAGACAATTTTCGCAATCTGAGGTAGTACAAGCCTTAAATTTTAAAGGGCACATTTAAGACGCCTACTGGTCTGCGTCACCTATTTTGGGCAAAGAAACACGCGGTAAAAAGTTTAATTAAACATCTTAAAGTATTTCTGTGATCGGATCCATCCTATGTTGAACACATTGGTAGGAATTTAATTTGTATAAAAGTTATCATCAAAGTTGTTCCTTTCTGTACCTTTTCGCTCACATAAGTCCCTGAGTTTACAACTTTTGTCACAACAGTTTTTCCTGTTTACGTAACAATTGCATACCAATTTTTGGAATTCGGTTCACGGTGGGTCTCGAAGGAATTTATTTGCATGCCTCTTTGTTTGAGGGACAGAGGGCTCAAACTCTTGAAGTGAAAGTATAATGGGAAAATATTATATAAGATCTTAAATACCTGTGTTTTGTTTTGCAAAAACATTACTGAGATATTTGTCCTGAAGCTTCTGGTTGCAATTGTTTCGGAAAAAAAGCACGGTGACCGCTCATTGTTGTTTGCTATTTCTTGAAATAATAGTAGCAATTCTTGCATAAAAATGTTATTTTAGAACAACAGACTAGAGTTCTGGGTATTCCAAAAACGTTATTTTGCTCGACTTTTTTTAATGAATTAGTTATTTATTTATTAGTTTCCAAATAAGATAAATTAACCTAATATATAAGCTAATAGACTTAAAATAATAATAATATGAATAAAAAAAGGGGAAAAAGTCATAAGGCATCCAAAAATTCGTCCGCATCGGTGTCTATAGGAAAAGTGCCCAAAAGGCTGGCAGCATAGCCACGTTGTATGGCGATGCTGATTAGATACATACATACATAAACTCACGCTTTCTTACCACGGGGGTAGGCAAAAACTAACAGAAGGCCACCTGCTACAATCCTTATATAGTACTTTTGCGTCGTTTAACGTTCATACATCTGGTCATACACGCACGCCGGTTGCGAGTAATATCTAATCAGGGTCAATGCGAAATGTAAATTAATTTTGTAGTGTCTGTCCGAAAAGTTGTTGAAATTTTAGATTTTATCGCGATGAAAGAAGAAAAGCTGTCTTCTAAAATTGGGGAACCTACGAGGTGCAGTAAACGTTTTTCTTAAATTTTGATTTGTTGGAGTATTTATTGCATTCAATTTCTCTGGAGTCAAGTCTGTCGGTAAAGCCAGAAAGGTAAATTTCACATTTTGAGGCGTTAAGGTCTAAGCCAATATAATTAAATTGCTGTTTAGGGACTCGTCACCTCCTAGCGTTCCATCATCTAAAGACCACACGTATTTATTTTTTTAATTTATAATATACGTACAGGCTGGCAGGGACATCGACGCGAAACCTGTTACCATAAATTCAGTACATTGATTCTTCAGAATCAATGTACTGAATTTATGGTACAAAAAAAATGTGAGCTTTTCAGCAGTTTTTTTTTTTATAAACTACGTAACATTTCTACTGCTGAATTCATGGTTACAATTTGCGCGTCGATGTGCCACCCTGTATATACCGGATGTTTTTTTTTACCGTCTGGACAAAAATATGGTGTGTTGCGTAAATAGAATAGAACCCATATACGCTTATATTTACCTCGTACCATTGATTTAAAAAAGTTCGGAATATCCTTAAAATACATGAAAAATAATACATCCTACGGCACTCGCTTAAAACTAATAATAGCCAAAATAGGAAATAGTAAACAGCGTACGCCGGGATTGCGAATGAATGGAACATGATGGAAGAGTGAGCGAGACGCTAGCATTAAATTTCGCTCTACATCTTTGCGGCGGCGCACAGGACGATACAGCCTGATCCTTACACACTCACGCACACATTTGCGTGTACCTACATACGTCACCGTGCTGTATTTAGTTGTAGTAGGCAAATAATTTGTTTACACTCAGTGTCCGTGTCACGAAACCGTAAACTAAATAAACTACGTCTCGTAAGGTCGGTAAAGCTTTGATAGATATATGTAAACAAACCTGTTGATGTTAAATTCTTATAACAATGACTCAGTAAACATTCATCTGTATTTCGAAGGTTTTAACTTGATGTGTAATGAAAAATGAATACTAATAATAATTATTTTAATCTAAAACTATTGAAACAGATGCGCAGTAGACTCCTCCTCGGGTGTCGCTGGAAATATTCCAGGATGGCGTCTTCGACGTGTATGGACAAGGGTGGCCAGACTCTGCCTCTGGCATGACCGGGAAGCTGAAACTGACCATGGTCAAGTAACCGCTGATAAATCCGGAGTATCAAGTCTGTGCTGGGGAACCTGGGAGCAGGGATACCGTTCCGTCTAAGAGATTGTAGGTGTTGCTCGTCGGCGTAAATTCGTCTCGCAATACTTAAATTTTCACCAGACAAGAAATAACACCTCATCATGGCCAGGTACTCTACGTTGGAGTATTCGTACGTCACTATCAAAACAATCACTGGGCGGACGAAGCACACGCGGTAACGTAAAAAACAGCGATCGACGTCGCGCTATGCCTAATCAATCACAGATGACTGGAGGGCAGTGGAGGGAACGCGGGACGCGGTACTCGGGACGAAGGGCGCGCGTGCGGGTGTGCGTGCGCATACGGTGACATGTGAGCGGTGCGCCTGCGAAAAGATATGAAGTATTTACCTATCGGCCGGCTTCAAAGGATTGAATGTCGCTACGAATTCATTGATAATTTCTGCACGTAGAGTAGGGTGACTATAAGTTGATTTTTTACATATTTTTCCGTTTTTTTTGTTTTTTTTTTGTCTTTATTGTTTTTTTGTTTTGATATGAAAAGCTACTACAAATAAGTAATAGTATTTATTGATAGGCCAATTTCATGTTAAGTTTTTTTTTTTTAAACAGAAGAGATTTCTGTTGCCATAAGCTTCTACTCCGTTCACCTATTATACCCTATTTTTTTCCAGACGGTATAAAAAATCATCCGGTATAAAATACTTATCTAAGTTCTTAATTTAAATAGTTTAACATCTTTTTATGGCTGAACTACTAAGATAATTTTATCAATTAATTAGCTACGCTTGAACCTAATTACACAATCGAAAGTAATCGAGAGAAGTTTTAAAGTTTAATTAACTAGATAAAGTAGTTTTTACGACGCCTACTAAAAAAGTTGAGCAAGCAATCGCTGCTGTGTCTTTGAGCTAAAGTAAAACGCTCAGGTACAATGTGTTTTATATTAGGTTACCTATGAAATTGCCGTTCTGCAGTACTGGCCATTTCAAATCAAAATAATTTTTGTTTGGCTAAGAATTCTAATTTCAAATTAATTTTATTTTAAAAACATGGATTTTTTTTTCTAAAAGTAGTCATTTCTTTATTGATTAGTGTTACATTTTCATCGCATTTCAATCTTTTTCGTCATCATGGATACGTTAAAAATTCGAGTAATTATGGAATATGAGTACCGTCGTGGCAGCAACGCGGCACAAGCGGCACGCAACATCAACGACGTTTACGGAGCTAACACTACAAACCAACGCACCACCTGTTATTGGTTTGCTCGCTTCCGTTCTGGAAATTTCGACCTGAAAAATGAACCTCGCGGTCGTCCGAAGACTTTGGTCGACAATGACGAATTAAAGGCGATTGTGGAAGCTGATGATACACAATCTACGGCTGAATTAGCAGCAGCTTTCGACGTTAGCGTCAAAACAATATTGGTCCATTTGCGTCAAATTGGCAAGGTAAAAAAGCTTGACAAATGGGTGCCCCACGAACTCAATGATCGCCAGCGCGAAGTACGCGTCGAGACGTGCCTTGCACTGCTCAACAGACACACAAATGAAGGAATTTTGAACCGCATTGTTACCTGCGATGAAAAATGGATTCTGTTTGATAACCGTAAGCGCTCAGCAAGTTGGTTGGATCCTGGTTCAGCACCTAAACAATGCCCTAAACGAAAACTTACCCCTAGAAAAGTGATGGTCACTGTTTGGTGGTCTAGCGCCGGTGTGATTCATCACAGCTTCTTACCAAACGGGGTGAGCATTACTGCAGATGTGTACTGTGAAGAACTGAACACAATGATGGAGAAGCTGGCGCATCTCCAACCAGCATTGGTCAATCGCTCGTCTCCGCTGCTCCTGCACGACAACGCGCGACCTCATACTGCACAGCAGACGGTCTCCAAGTTGCAAGAACTGGGGTTGGAAGCTCTCCGTCATCCGCCCTACTCACCAGACCTTGCGCCTACAGACTACTACTTTTTCCAGAATTTGGATAACTTCTTGGCGGGAAAAAAAATTAATACCCGAGAGGCAGTACAAAATGCCTTTGAAGAATTTGTTGCCTCCCGTCCAGCTGATTTCTTTAAGAAGGGCATCAATAAACTGCCACTGCGATGGCAAAGATGCATTGATTGCATGGGTGATTACTTCGATTAATACAAATAAAAAATTCATGAAAAAAATTCGTTTAAATTTTTTCATACAAAACGGCAATTTCATAGGTAAAGACCTATTATTACGTCTGCAGGCTGTCTACACCGGTTTGGGCAAGTGTTGTAAGATAGTAATGATAAGAGATAGGTAAAATATGGGTGTGCCCAACGTGTGTTAACACAAAGACTCCTTCATGCCTGGTCAGAGTTAGGCATTCTATATATTCGCAAATTTTCTTGAAAAGTCGTTAACTGGTAACATAGAATAAAGTCCCAACCAAACACTTAATATTTTGGTTTAAGACTTCACATCTTCATATTTTTCTCTTTGTGTTCTTACACGCTATTGTCTATATTTCTTATTCACTTCTCCTTTCGCAGGTCTGCTGAAAGAAATTTCTTAAGGGGGAAGCGCAAGGTTGCCCGCGAAATTCAATTTTTCTTACGTTTCTTGCAATTTGCATATCAGTGTCAGGCTGTATGTGCCGGAGGCTCTACGTGGGGATCGTGCGGTCCATGGCCTTTTACGGGGCACCGGTGTGGGCGCGTTCACTGAGGCGCCGACCAGCCTGCCGGTTGAACGCGTCCCAGAGACCTAATAGAAAACAAAACGGATAAAAGAAGGTGAAGTATAAGAGTTACATCTTTTGCCATATCATAACGTTTGCCCGTAATCATGCAATTAGACATCCTTTGCAGTAGACACTTCGCAACAAAAAACACGCGCAAGGTCCGCCTCTGAACGGATGCAATGGGTGGGCTTACCGTCACCCTGCTTAGCCAGAATACGACCGAACTTCGTCCACGTATACCTCCATCCGAGACGGTTGCCAGCTTCACGCACAAGGTAAAACAAATGTTTGTTTCTCCTTGTGAGCCTCTCGTTCAGAACGAAGCGACGCGGGGGTACGGCGAGTCCTAGGTCCGCGGTGGTGGCTCCGCGCCGCACCCGCGCGCTCTGCAGCAGGTCGTCGCGCAGTACGCGCCGCGTGAGTCGCACCACGATGCGCCGCCCGCGCGTTGCCGCCACCGCTGCTCCCACTGGGCTCGCTCCGCCAACTGGACTCACACTGCCCGCAAAGCTCGTCCGCAGCTCTCGTTCAGCTCGCATTTCCACCCGCTGCGCGAACACTATGTCCCGTTCATCGAGATTCACCCCAAGCTTCGCCGCCACCAGCCCGACGGTGTGCAACACATTCTCACCGGGAATCTCTGGGATGTTTGCAATCTCCAGATCAGAGCCAAGGAAATCCTGCTCACGGTCGTTTAGCTTAAGCTGCAACTGTAGCACCATCTGCTCGAGCTGGCCCCCATTCCCAACTGGCACTGCAGCACTTTGCCTAGTTTCTAGAGCCTCGATCCTGGCCTCCAGGCTGTCAACCCGCTCGGTACAGACTCCCATCGACAAGTGCAGGCCGGCCATCTCACGACGAAATTCCCTCATTTCATCCCGAACCTCCCGCAGCTCAGATCGGAAGAGCCTAATTTCCTCACGGAGGGTCAGTTGTGCTTCCGGCGACGGGTCCCCATCAGCACCCTGCTCGCTCCCAGCGCGAGACAGTACCTTAGCCACTGCTACGGGGGGCTTGGTCAAAGTGCCCTGAGCCTGAGTCACCGCGACAGGTGACCTCAACATAGCGCCCTGGACTGGTATTGCAACCGGAGATGCCGACGCTGCCGCAACGGAGGGTGCTGCCACTGCCGACGCTGCTGCTGGAATTGCAGGGTGACCACTCCCCAGGTCTTTGACGGGTGTAGCGCTATTGTCTCCCCTGGGCAACTTTTTCCTGCACTCGGGGCACAGCCAATCGCTACTTATCTGGGTTGGGTCGGGCAACAATAAACACGCTAGGTGGTAACGGTTGTGGCAGGCAAAGTTACTACACGTGGCGCCCCCTTTTGCCGACAGAAACCTTCCGCAGGCTGCACACTTCACCATAGTAGTAAGCGTAGGACCAGCTAGATGGCGCTTGCTATGCAAAAATAATCGACCAAACTATACAATCTGTGCTAATGATGCCAACACTTGTTAAAAGTCAAAAAGTGACACTTTTGGAGGTACAAAAAGACTTCCAAGCAACTTCAAAGTCCAAAAAGTCGACTGTCGCAACAAACACTATCGAAACTGCAAAAAAACGATTTTTGCTTTTTTACATTATTGAAAAGAGAATTTAAAACTATATCAGATACATCAAAAATAATAATTAAAAAGTGATTATTAAAGAAGTTTTTAATTGAACAAAATCGATACAGAACATGTTGCGCAACGAACATCTTTGGAAGTGGTACTTACAATGATGTTCCGTGCAAACGTGTTGCGCGAGCGTCCCGAATCTACCAGAACCGTCAGTGTTCGCCGCGATGTGACGAAGTGAGGTCGTGTTAGTTTTATTTCGTTAGGTTAAAACGTTTCGTGTTTAGTTTTGTTTTTATTATTCTTAAGATTTGTTAAAATGGTTAGTCGGGGTAGACAACTCGTTAATTTGGTTCAAACAAATGAACAACACATAGAAATTGCAACCGATGAAACAAACTACGATATCAATTATTCTGGTAAGTTGAGCAAATTTTCTAAATAATGGTAGATAAAGTAATAACACTGTCTTGTTCGCGTTTTTATGTGCTTGTTACAACAATACTGTTTTGTTTTACTTGAAATATAGTGCTTTTACTGTATTATGATACAGTAAAAGCACTATATTATATGGACACGTGGCCGTAATTCGAGGTTAACAAGTAACATTATTGAAAGCGGTAGTTTCGATAAGGTTCGATCATTGTGATGATAAACACATCTACATATTTATAGAAAGTGGCAGTTTCGATGATATCCGTATGATTTTGATAGTATGTACAGTTTTCTAACTATCGGAACTGTCAATTTCGATGTTATTTTTGGTTACTAAAAATATTGAATCTACCACATTCGATGTTGTTTTACGTTTATAGATGAATTTTGTTAGTAAATTCGATTGGTAAAGTGTTTTATTTTATTTATATATTACAAATGTTATTGATTTTTATAATGTTTTTGATTTGTTTTTATTTTAGAATCACCTGTGCCACCTAATGAAATTAATGATGAGGAATGGACGGTCCTAAATAATTTGTTAGACAAGGATACTGACTCACTTATCAAGGTCAGTGAAACCAACACAATAATCGAAATGTCGGAGGAGGAAATAGAGAATGACTGTCTACCAAATGACTGGAGCACAGTTATACTTGGTAGTGATGAAGCTACGCCTGTCCCATCTCCTTCTTCTCAGAATGATTTTTGCACTGAAACAGGACAGTCTGAAGAACTTGGCAACATTTTGAGTGTGAACTCGTTGATAACTGAATCTGAAAATGAAAATCCAATTTCTCCGCATGTATCTACGATACGTAAACGTAAATCTACTTACAAAACTGATCCTGGTAGAAAACGAAAGCGACACATTGAGCAATGGACAGATGTTCGAAGAAAGTTATTAACTAATTCCGGTAAGCGTTATGTTTCTAAAAGAGGAAAGAATGTTGCAGCTAAGACCTTGAAACAAGCGTGTTCCTGTAAGCTCAAATGTTCAGACAAATTTACAGATGATATCCGAGCAACAATTTTGAACCAGTACTGGCAACTAGCAGATCACACAAAACAATGGGAGTACATAAACAGATTTACTAAAAGAGTAGAAAAAAACAGGTAAACCACCGAAGGACCGTCTAGGCGTAACTACACTACTAAATACTTACTAAATACCTTTGCCTATGGATAGTTTCAAATATGAAAATAACCAAGTTTGTTTAAAAATGTTTGTGCTACTCTTTCCATAACAGACCAAATAATTCGCACCGCACATGACAAACTAGATGCTTGTGGTATTACCAGTAGTGACAATAGAGGGAAACACTCGAACCACGTAAAAAAAGTTGATGATGAAATCTTTCGAAGTGTGTGCGACCATGTTAAATCTTTTCAACCTATTGAGTCCCACTATACTAGAAAAAATACTAGCAAATTGTATTTGGATAACTCTTTGAGTTTTAATAAAATGTTCTCAATGTATAAAGATTGGTCAGAGCTGCATAACCATACCAACGCAGCAGAAACCGAACGGCAATACCGAAATATAGTAAATGAACAAATGAACATTGCCTTTTTTATGCCCAAAAAAGACTTGTGCGATAAGTGCCATTCATTTTCCAATGAAAATAACCCCACTGAAGAACAAATTTCAACTCATAATAAACACATTTCGAATAAGGAAACTGCCCGTAAATATAAATCAAAAGATAAAGAAGAAGCAACACAAAGCTCATCTAAGATCGTATGTGCAACATACGATTTTCAAAAATTGCTCAATTGCCCTGCCGGAGAAGTATCTGTATTTTATTATAAGCGAAAACTGTCACTTATGCATTTCACAGTTTTTGACTGTGGTAATAAAGAAGCATTTTGCTATTTGTGGCCTGAAAATGTAGCCAAGAGGGGTGCAAATGAGGTAGGCAGTTGTTTACTAGATTTTATTGAAAAAAAAGTGACGAATAATGCAGAAGAAATAAGGTTCTGGTCTGACAATTGCACTGGACAGAACCGGAATAGAGTGGTATATAGCCTTTACATGTATGCTAGCAGGAAATACAATATCAATATTGTACACAGATTTTTAGAGTCTGGTCATACCCAACAAGAAGCCGACAGTGTACACGCTCTAATAGAACGATCAGCTAAAGGGAAGATTATTTACACACCAGACCAGTGGTATGCTTTGCTTCGCTGGGCTAAAACCAATGATGTCCCATACAATGTGACAGAAGTTTCACAAGATATGTTATATGATTTAAAGAACTTGTTAACTAACAGGAACTATAAGAAGCACATTTTAAATCAGGTTGTAAAGTGGAATAATATAAAAGAAATCTGTATAAAAAAATGTGATCCTAACGCTATTTTATACAAGTATGACTTAGATTCTGATTATTTAACATTGAATACGTTAATTCAGACCCGACGCAACCGACAATCTGTGGTTGATATTTCCAGTTATGTATTGAAACCACTTTATTCCAATAGTCTACCGATTGCAGAGGCAAAATACAAAGATTTAGTATATTTGTGTGAAGCAGGACTTATACCAAAACAATATCATAATTTTTTTAAGAACCTTTGCACAGTAAATGAAAGTTTGCCAGAAAGTGATGATGATGATTAGATAACTAAGGTTATGTAGGTAACTAAGTGAGTTGTTTTTTCTGTTATTTTTATGTGCTTAATTCGTCCTAAAAGTTTACTTTTTTAATGTTCACTAGATTTTATTATTATTATGGTCCAGAATGACTTTTTATTTTATCTAACTAGTAACTTTTCATTATAACTGTTATATATGTTAAGCATTTATGTTATTTTTACTGATCTCATTGGTTTAGTTATTATTTTGAATAAAAAAATATATTTTTGATTTTTATGGACCCAATGGGCTGTGATTAGTTTTTAATACTCATTATAGGTACGATTGGCCTTATTCTAATTAAGTGCAATGAAGAAGTCTGAAATAATTCGTCATTAAGTTATTTGTTACGTGGTAAATTGGTTTTTGTTTGAAATATATTTTTTTAATTGATGAAAAATGTTTTTTTATTTATTAAATCAGATGAACACAGACCTAAGTGAGTGCCAAGCACGATATCGAAAGTGAATATTTGCTTTTTATAGAATAACTTCCTTAGAACAGTAACGAAAGTACCATTTTCGATTTTCACATATTTTAGAACACTATCGAATTTGGCACTTTCGATGAAATTCTGGCTATTATAAGCGTAAAACATTATCGAAAGTGAAATATTTAGAAAAGTATATGAAATATGAAATTAGTTGTCAAGGAAAAAAAAACTGTATTAAAATTACAATTTATTCCATACCTAATTTTATTAAAGTTAATAATACTGATTCTTTTACATCAAATTACAACTTTGAATTGCTCTCCTTTGAAGTACGTGCTTTGAAGTTTCGATAGTGTTTGTTGCGACAGTCGAAGTAACAATAAACTTAGATTTGTTTTTACGGATTTACACTACCGAACTGCTGTATATTTGCCTTGCAAACGATCACACACGTAGTTATCAATCCAGTGATAACATAAACACGAATTTTACGCGGGTTTTATTAGTGTTTTATTTTATAATAGTGCAGACACGAACAGCTGATGTGTACCGTAAACCGTCCGTGACGTCACTCACTAATATAATGCACGATTCGAATGTAAATGTTACCTTTTGTACAGAACACTGCTTTTATATGCCATTTTCTTGTCAATTAAGCCACTAATTGAACCAAAACTGTTCAGAAATTGATAAAATTCAAAGTTTTGAATACCGATTAAGAAATAAAAAAACAATTGAGCCGGATGCTGATGAGATGATGATACCAAAAAATCATAAAAATCGGTCAAGCCGTTTCAGAGGAGTTCGATAACAAACAATGTGACACGAGATTTTTATATATTGGATAAATCAAACCAAATCGCTGGCAACTTGGTGCTTCCCACTTAGGAAATAAGCAGTACCTTTGTACCCAAATTATAATTATGTCGTATCCCTATGTATTTTACCGTGTGCTCATAAATAATAAAATAAATAAAAAGCAGCCAAGTAAATAAATATATTATAACACATAGTTTTGTGATAAAAATCTTCCCCATAACCTTTGCGTTTTACGAGTGGCCCGAAGGTCACTCGTTCAAGTCGCGGGTGAAAGATCATCATCGATCAGTCTTACGATCCCTTCGTTTACGACATAGGGCACCATAGATGTGTGACTTTCAAATGAGGAGGTTAGGATCAAAACCAAAAATGTCCACTTATGGCAAATTCGTTTTTTTTTCAAGATTTCTATCACAAAATGATAAAACTTCCAATAGCAGTAGCGGTTTACTTCAAAGCAGCTTATTCTCCTTAGTAAAATGATGATCTAATATTAAGGTTTGTTTAAATCCTCGACACTTATCGATAATGATCTGACTAAGATTATGTCTGGAGTGTGACCTCTGAGTTTTTCCGGCCTTTCTTCTCAGAGTAGTCAGATAGGAAACGCCGACCTCATCTAGTTATTTATATATGATTGACGTCTAAAAGTGTGTGTACAAACCTATTTACAGAAATAAAATCATTTATCATACAGGTTAAAAAAATAGAAACTGTTATAAGGACATATTTATAACGTACGTAAATACAAAAAAAAATACAAAAACATGTACTCACTATTTATTAAGTTTTTTTTCGATTTCAGCCTTATTAAAAAAAGTGAATATGTAGTGGTCTTGATCCTAATCTCCTCAAATATATGCCTTGTAACCGCAACAGAAAGTATCGTATTAAGGCGCTTCCCTGACCACACGAGCTTGAGCGTTCGGTCCTTCTCTGTTCCGTCACTGACTCTCGCTCTGTCCCGCTCCCTGCGCACGCCCATTTATCATAGAATTCTCAAAAATTGTGGAATTATTTTAATAAAAAAAGACAAGTGAGCTTTTAAAATAAAATCAACGACAATTATTTAGATTTTTAAACTATCTATCCATTAGTATAATCCTTAAATTATTAGAACGTCACCTAAAAACGTCACGAAAAGATGCATGCAATCAATAATTTTAGTCACTTTTTTACAAGGAGATTTTAAATGTATTTATAACACATAAAAACAAATAAGAACGTGCAATGTAATGATAAGATATCGGCCATTAATAATGTGCTTTTAGATGTAGTTTATTACCCATAGTGAATGAGTTAATAGCCTCTGAATAACGCACTATGGCAAGGTTTTGGTCGGGGTACCGCCTTATAAATAAGAGCGATTTTGACGGTACAATGACAGTGTGTTGTTTTGTTTGTTTGTCCCGTAATTCATGTCAACTTGATAGTAAATGTAAACAAAATATTGTAAAATCATTTTTGTAACTGTGGAATTTAAAATAGAGCAAATATAGAGTTTTTTGCCCATTCTTCTCCAAACGAAACTACCGTTTGGAAGGAGCAACTAGAATCAATTGTTCGTTTTTGTTGTAATTTCTGACGTTCAAAAGTGCGTTTGAATGGTCTTATTGAAATATACGATTTGACTTTGATAGGTATCTATTAATAGTTACCTGCACTGTATAGAACAACGATTCTTCATTTGGCATGGCTATGCACAGCTGTGCCGAAATTATAAAAAAAAAATATGCTTTCATACAAAACAATATTACAAACCTTAGCGTTACAAAATCGACAAAACATATTTCATCCAGTTACAAAATCCTAAAAGAAACTTTTAATCTCTTTTCCTAAGTCCGGAACAAGCTTAAACCGACCCATCGTAGTTTAGTTGTCACTAAATTTCTCTAGTAATCTACAAACTGGGATATTTATGTTTATCGGGAAAACAATTAAAAGCTGTGGCGTTTATTTTGTTTTGAGTAGCAGTTCCTTTTTATGCTCGTCATGAGCACCTATTGGTGTGTGGATGAATGATTTTAGGCCTTTTATGAAGTTATAAAGTTGGTCTTTTAAATGGAAGGGAAGATTTTTGACGGCAGGCAAAGAAACAATTGTTAGATCGAATGCCTAATGCCCAAAAATACAAGGAAAGCCTTATCGCTACTTTTAACATAACATAAATAAGAACAAGTGAAGCTAAAAGAAGCGTAGTAAAAACGAACACGTCACATTTTTGAAGAATACCTTGACAACTAACAGCCCTATGCAGAATATAGTTATATTGGAACCGTCAGGTCAACAACATTAATACGTTCACTTCATCACACCTTTTAATTTCAACCTTGTTGCTACCAGTGCTACTATTTCCCACTCCCAATTATTTTCTGCTTACTGCAACCACTTGCATTTTCTAAGCAATATCTTCCTACCTGTTTTATCTTTTGCGTTCACTGTCTCCTTCGACAAACGGCTAAGGGCGGATTTCACCAAAGAAACTGAACGCGATAAGCACATCTAAACCCCGTTCAACAGCTGTCAGTGTCATCATTGTTGTGGAATATTGACATAGACAGCTCTTAAACGCAGTTTAGGTGTGCAGATCGCGTTCAGTTTTATTGGTGAAATTGGCACTTAAGCAGTTAAGGCCAAGTAACTTTAAATCCTTTATCCGAAGTCAGTGCTCCGCATACTGACCCTACCAAGACTTCGTTTCGCCTCACACGACCTATTATCTATTCGGACCACGTGGCCTTGTTTCATGAGTTAATACCTTCAGCCGTGGCCCCTCTCAGAGGACCGACGTGGTCGATTAAGTTAATCGGGTCGCCTCTCTGTGGTCAGCCTTTGCGTATCCTTGCTAATAGGTAATAAATCTGTTATGTTTCTAGTGAGTTTGACATTGCTGCTTCGGGTTAGTTCTAAAAATAGCTTGTCTATGATATAATCAGGTAATCCCTTTAGGATTTTCATGAATATTTTGGCTGGGGTAGCAGTTCTTGGAATACTGTAAGTCCTTGATTAAAAAGCTGTGATATCCGATTTGGATTGGATATGATTTCTTTTGGTTATAAATGCAAAAAAATCAAATGCTTGGCTCACATTCTCATATGCAATATCAAAAAATGATGTGGGAATTAAATTATTAACCATGATGATTAATGTTGAAGTGGCTGTACCAATGCAAAACTTTTTTGAATAACTCACTGGTCGAAAGTACAAAAAATGCACAAATAAATGCAATCAAACCAGTTATCCCATTATCAAGTCCCATTCCAAATACCTCTATGACGTAAGTAATACAAAAACTAATTATACACACTGACCAATCCAACGTACACAGGTAGACGCATGTTTCGTAATGATTACGCGAACGCTTCCGTCCTCGTCGGCGGCGGTATTGACATTGTGACGGAACAACTTTCTCTGCCGGCTGTGCACCGATATAGATTGTACGGACTATATAGAATTATGTAAGGTTTTTTACTTGTTTACTTTAAAAGTGCAGATGCAGGAATAATGCTGAGATAGGTGCCTTTTGGCCTCGTATAGGACTTATTGCTTTTTTTATATGCTTTTGTTTTGAAGTCTTTTTATGTTTCTATGATTCATAATCTGAGATCGGATATTCGGATGCATAAATTTACCTAAAGTTAATTTTTGGTTCTGAAAGTATAGAAGTGACTTCAAAAAAAATATGAATTAAAAAAAAAAAACTCAGGATTCTTGTATAGCATATCTGCTCAGATGCATATATTTATTTAAAATTAATGTTTAACCACCGATGCAAATATGTGTCTGTAAGGTGCAAGAGGAGGAGTGGTGTGTATTAGTTGAAACAAAAAAATAAAAACGATACAAAAGCGCATTCCATATTAGCCAACATCTCAACTTTAGGTGAATAAGTATGCATCCGAATATTAGATCTCTGTTTTAGTAACATGTGTCTTCTCCCCCCTCGTCACATACCAAATCAAACGGTTCCCTTCCAACTTTTCTGTCGCTGATGACAGCGTGATGGTTGACAGGGGAGCATGGAAGAAGGGGTAGAAGAAGAGGAGCATGGTGAAAGAACAGGAAGATGATGATGTTTCTATGTTTGTGTCATTTTATTTAGTTTGAGATCTTCCTGTGCGAGTCCCAATAACTACTTTCTTTCTTTCTTTCAGGGAGGATTAAGATGCTATTTTTTCAAATTGTCCTATATTAAAGCTGGATAAACTATTATTTCTATATTTGTATGATTGGTCGAAACTACAACTACTCCAATCCGTTAGGCATGGTTGCACCTAAACCTCGCGTCATCATTGCAGTGTACCCGTACGTATATCTGTGCAATCGTGCAATCCCAAAGAAATAGATACTTCAACTTTTTAGGTTTTAAGTCATTACGATAGTCAACAAAAACTAGACACTTGCAAAATTTCAAGTGATTGACACTATTGCAAGTAAACGTTTGGGCCGAAATTGTTGAAAGATTTAACTTCTCAGTAGTATTTAATTGAAGATCTAAATTAAGCATAATATCAAAATATTTTTTTATCAGAAGAAGCTCAAAGTTCAAACATGTCATTAAAGTTGGTGCCGAGTTTAAACAACCTCCATTTAGTCAAGTTGCTGAAACCTGGTCAGCAATTTTTGAGTCTTTCTTTGGTTTGAGGTTTAAGTGCCTCTGTAGGTAGGTACAACATTATGGATCTTATCCGTAAATGCTCTTTTTTATTGCCATTCATATAATTTTGATGTCCGCCAGTAGAAGCATTTACCATTAGTTACTTCAGTGTTTTTAAGACAAGTTAGGAATTGTTTGATCTTATAGTGACAGGTTCCTGTATGTACCGATTCCTATACAGCATAGGTTCTCAACCTTATTTTGCTAGCCACCGCCCACTTTGAGCTATTTTTTTACAGCCCTTCGTTTTTCTTGTTACCGTCGGTCGCGAATCTGAAACAGCTAATGCCATGATTATATTTAAACGTGTAATATTATATAGTTGTAAGATCCCATCTCAACGCCCCCTAATTTCCTCTGGGTCTTCTACTTCCCTCCTGAAAGTCTCAAACGCCCATGAGGGGGCGTTATCGCTCACGTAGAACACCTATACTATACAGGAACCGGTCACTAAGAACAGACAATTTAATCGGTCATTGGCTCAACGCGATGCATTTGTATACATTTACATAATAGACAATAGAAAGAGCACAAATGTATATTGAACTCATTAAATGCATTCTACTAATATTATGGCTGAGCCACCGACGCAGGATGTTACGTAACAAACCGGAAAAGAACGGCCTCCTTTTGACTACCTAGTTTATTATAATCATTAAATTTATTCTGTAGTAGCAATCTACTTTAATCGGCGAAGGTAAACAAACATACTATCATATTAAACGATTATTTTTTATCCACAGGTAATGTTTTTCCTTGAGTATAAACAGTTGCAGTAGAAAACATTTTTAATAAATTAATATTCTCAAGCTTTCATAGACTAGCTTTGAAAATAGATGGACCTTTTCTAATCGCTTCCTGGTTTGTCCGGCAAAGCAGACGTTACGATTTATACTTCCAGCCTTATAATAGTAAAACCAATGTTATTATGTTGTATTTTCCTCTCACTCTATATAACTACATTAACTTATGTATGGATAGTTTGACTTTTCAAATGTTTTCTGTTAAGTTGGATGATCAGGGTCAGATATTTACAGGAAAAAAATCCATGTACGGTCACCTATTTATCAATAAAACTAACTCTTGCTATCACAACTAAGATCATCGTGACCTTGAAATGTAAGACAATCATGAATAAGGTCCCTTACTGAGCTTTTTAAAAACCGTTCCCCAAGGACTCATATTTGGTCCTGCCTTGTCACATAAAATATTTTGTCACATCAATCATCATTAAGACACAGTGTGCAAGCACACTGCTACCACCACAAGGCGTCATTGTGACTATTGAAGCGAGTGTCGCAACCACTGGGTGGTGGTAATCAACGTCCTCAGTACAGTGCCTGCCGTTGGACGGAACTAGTGAAGTGAAGTGAATGGTGCGCGCTGGATTTTAGTGCTGTGGTAGGTTTGCGTTATTTTTTTGGTTTTGGTCGTTCTGTTTTTGAAAAACTTTTGTTTTTTTTTTGTTGGATAGTTTGAGTAGTGTTTTGTTTTGTAGATGATATTGATACTGTCGATTTTTTTTGTGGATTAAGGTGTTGGTAATATTAATGTGTAGGTTTTGAAGTAGGACTGCAATGACAGCGATTTCTTGAGGATATTAAGGTCCGCTTGGTTGCTTAATTTTTTGTATGTAAAGATATTTACACTAATAAAATATATGCGCTTTGTTAAGGCAGTGAAAGAAATAGATCAAACTATGTACTTTTCAATAATTTTCTGGCTATAGTAATGTAACATAAAAAATACGGTAGGTACAGTTCATTTAATGAAGCTTGAATCAAACCTTACTATTTAATTAAAAAATCCTTTGGGCACGATTATTCACAGAAGGCCGACATAAATATACAAGGAAACAAGTCTGAATCATTGAACAAAACCGATATGTGAACCGATTTACCGCAAAATAATTAGCTCGACATAATTACTCGGAGCCATTGCATTCAATTTAAAACCACAACATACACATTTCAGGGAATGGGACGAATTTATTAATCGTTCAAATGTCGTTTTAATTAATGATGGAATTAGTGAAATGAGTGATGGTGTTTTGGGATAGACTAATAATTGAGCTATTGGAACAGATGAGAACAATGAATGAGAGACTTTGTTAAAATTATTAGTAGAACAATGTACTGCGATCACTATTTTACTGTAACAGCGTGAAGATGATAGCAATATTACATAATTTAACACTAGCTGTTGCCCGTGACTTCATCTATGATTCAGGATGAAAAGTAGCTTATGTCCATCTCCAGGTTCCAGGTTACGTATCTGTCAAATTTCATAAAGATCCTTTAAGCCGATTTAGCGTGAAAGTTACTTTCGCATTTATAATATTAGTTAGGATTATACTTAATTGTTACTGTTTTGGTACTGAAAGGTTTCTCATTACTACATTTTTAAGCCTTTATGATGAAGATCACGAAAACTTTCTTTTAAATCTGTAAATCTGAAGACTTTTCATAATCATAATCTGTGTTGGTGTGTACGGTCACCAAATGTCATAAGTAGCGAGGGTTGTCAGATATAGTTGAAATTTTGTAAGAAACCGATGGATGTTTTAGAATAAAATTTAATTTAATTAATAGAAAACAAACAGGTCATATACCAAATTAAATTTCATTCGAAAACATCCATCGGTTTCTTATTAAACTTCAAGTATATCGACGACCCTGGATACTTATATCTTTTGGTGACTGTTCATCAGTCGTATAATGCTAATCTTTTGCTAAGTTGGTCTAGTGGTTGCAAGCGCTACTGCTAAGCATGAGGTCCTGGGTTCGATTCCCGGGTCAGGCAAAGAGTTATTAGGTTTTGCCATCTGGAATTTCTCAGTAACAGACCGGAGTCTGGATTTGTTTCTGGTCGATGGCAATAGGCTCGCCCCATATTACAAGGGACTTAAATATAACTGGCGAAATGTGGTACTTAGTAGTATTATGTGCACCTCTCGACGAATGCAATCGTGATGTTATGTTATAACTTTTGTACCGTGAAGTATATTCAAACGATCATAAACCATAAAACTATGCTATCCATTTCAAACGCAATAGTATAAGAAAATAAATAACTACATAAAAGGAAAAAAACCTATACTATAAGATCCTTGACCTAAAATGATTTGGACAGTATCCTTTTATCAAAAGGATTACGCCAAAGGATTCGCATATATACGGTCAGTGAGCTGCTGGATTATAGGTTTGTCTGATTTGACAGACCCTTCTCGAAAATTCTATAAGATTTTTGGGATTGCTCTCTGTCATTACTCCTCATCAATTTAGCCTAGGATATTCTGGTCCCTTTTTGAAACCAATTTTGTTACATGCATTATACTACTCTTTGCTGAAATTCTAGGCATTTTAATTTCAAATACGAACATATAGATTTGTCCAAAAAATTTGGCTACATTTTGCTTCTTATGTGTGTTAATAGTGGATCGTTTAGATACGTATGCAGAGCTAGTGTGTAATGTGGATGAGCAGTAGGTACAGTTTTTAAGCATTAAGGCTCCCGCAAAAATGCGCCACGCGACTCTAGTAGAAAAATGTCTATGAAAACTTCATGGCATTTGTTCTACAAGAGTCGCGTCACTCTTGTCTGAGGGAGCCTTTAGGCTTATTTCATACTGTGTCAATATCACTTGTGCTGGTGTTAAAAACTTAACTATTTCAAACCGAATCATGCAAATTAGTACCACTTACAGTTACAAAATATTAAAGGTCAGACGATTGTGCACATGTTAAGCAATGTGGATCTAATGTGACCTCTGTTGAGCATATAAGTAGGCAAGCTGTTGTACCAAAAATAATATCCATACATTTAAAGATTTTTTTTGAAATATTTTTGTAAAAAGTATCCTATTATTTTATTTGTATTTTTCGTAACATAGCAGGTAAAGCACTTCTGTCATACCCTTTTTATAAGAAACTAGCTGCCCGCAATTTCTTCTGCGTGTATTTCTTATTTCATAATTTTTTTATACAACTATCCAGGGTGACAAGTAGCCTATGTACTTCTCCAGGTGCCAGGATAGGTAAATTTTTTTGCTAGGTGTCACAAGGCAACAGACAGAGTTACTTTCGCATTTAAAATATAAAAAATAAGTATGGATTCCTTTATTTAAATGAATAAAATGAAGTACCTACTTAACGAGTGACCGGCACAACCAAGGTAGTCAGTTCCTCTACCTTGCTACGGTATCAACTTTATCTTATAGCTCATACCTAACCTCGTACCTACGAGAGACGAAGTATAACCTCAACCAGACTATCATAATTACCACTTTTATATGTAGGTAAGTAATTACGAATAATAATATATACATATCTAAGGAGGTAGGGACATCGACGTGCAAACTGTAACCATGAATAATAATATATACATATCTAAGGAGGTAGGGACATCGACGTGCAAACTGTAACCATGAATAATAATATATACATATCTAAGGAGGTAGGGACATCAACGTGCAAACTGTAGCCATGAATTCAACACATGATTCTAAACACTCTAGCGTACAAAAAAATTACATCAGGTATTAAAAAAAAAACTGCTTTTTCATAGAAAAGTACAATTACCTACGCGATCAAAATGTATGGAACAGATTTTTTTTGTATTAATATCCTACGAAAAATTTCAACTCAGGGGGTTCCCGAATCATGTACCCACTGTACTGTAAAGGTTCGTGCACACTGGCGCGACGCGACAGCGTACACAAAGGCACCGCGTGCAGCGCGACGGGCGGCGCCTTTTTGTCGGGCTGACGCGTCGCGCCAGTGTGCACGAGCCTTAATAGGTTGCGCGTCGATGTCTCTGCCAGCCTGTATAAATAATACGAAGGCATTTCCTCATTTAGGGAAATATCAACGCTATTTCTAGGAGTATTTTTCGTGACAGACATAAGTTGAGCCCGTCATCTTCAATTAAGGGTAATGTCGACACGCGTTAGTTTTGTATGAAAGTATTACATTTTGCCTTTTGCTATTGGTAGGTAATTCGCTGTATTATTATGTCATTACATAGGATGTAGAATGTGTATCTATGAATAAAGTCTCAAAAGTAGTCATCCTTAGAAATCATACTTAAAAATCTTAAGTTTTAACAACATAAGTTTGTAAAGGAGATGTTTCAAAATGTATGGAGCCTGGGCCAGGTCGTTGTACATGTAAACTATATTGAAAAATAGAGAAACACATTTAAATCAGTTTTCAACTGTTCAATTACTTTATAATGGCTTTGTTTGCTAGTAAAACACAAGAAATTGCAACACACAACAACACCCCGGCGGTAAGCTATCATTTTGATTGATTAATGACGTTTGACATGTTTATTGGCACTGTTGTGACAGCTGACAGTTCTCTTTCTGTGATCAATGGTTGATCTGTGGCTTACTGTCATTGTTTTAAGCACAGACTAACTAAATCGGTGAGACGCCATATTGAAAGTCGATAAAATAATTGATAATTATCAATTAACTACCACAACAGTATACATTTAAATGAATTATCTTCATTTTTCCCGAATTCAATGGAATTTTCTCTTTGTTTTGAGGTAGTGTACATTCACCAAATGAGATAAGTAACCAGGGTCGTCGATATAGTTGAAGTTTAGTAAGAAACCGATTTTTTTTTGTGAATAAAATTTAATTTAATTAATAGAAAACAAACAGGTCATTTACCAAATTACTACTTACTTACTGGTTACTTGTCACATTTGGTAACTGTACATAGACCTGGCCTATTTTGAATCATCTCCTTTGTCTAGATACCTTTGTAAACACATACACACCTACCCCTAACCTTTTGGAAATACAATTGTGATGTTATGTTGTAAGTACGTATCTACTATGTTTTTTTGATAACTTACTTATTTTTAAAATTCATACTAAATACTTATATAATTTTGTATGTACTTTTTTAAACAAATGTCACCCAAGAAGCATGTACTTCTACTTCAGTTCCGATATTTTGTCATTTTAATACTTAGGTGTAATAATTAGAAATTAAAAACTGAGCATAATGAGCGTCTGGCATCCCTAGTTAAGATAACTTAATTGCTACTTGGGAAATACCTTTTTATGAATCAAATCAATAAAAAACAAACACCTTTAAATACTAAATTAAATTGCTAGCAGCTATCACCCAATACTCGTACAATACTGAAAGATGATGAAAAAGAAACTCAATTTGCTCGTCACCACATTGCATTAAACTAAAGTCATTGCAAAACGCAATGCAACAGCTTATAATAATTATTGCAGTTCTTTCGATGATGTTCAAATGGTTTAGCATCCATCGATTGCCCAACACAGGACTGACGTTACGATATGTGTGTCAATCCGCAATGGTTTCGTTACATGATTGATGGGTCACTTACGCGGTTGAATGTATGTTTGTATTGCCTTATGAGTTTGTCGCTACAGAGTTCAAAAAAAATCAGTAATACGCAAATACGCTATATAATGGGAATCTCTGTCCGGGACTTCAGGTATCAAAATAGTCAGGAGAGTAGCTGGATGGTTAAATCTTTGTAGAGATGTCATTTAGTTATTGTATACGGATTATCGTATGTTTCTAAACCCAATGACTAATAAAAATCTAGTTATAGCGTTTACTGTTTGATTTAACTTCAGAAGACTTATTTTATAGTTAAGAGCTCTGAAGCTCGTGTATCACCTGAAGAAGTAATTCATGTATGTTTTGTCATGTCGTACTACATTGTGACTAATAAGAAGTAATAATTTAATATCTCTCCTCGTCTCATTTACGTTTTCATCCAACTGTAATATGCTATCCCTCATGGTTTGCAATTTAAATTACCCAATTCACAACTCTCGTCTGTCTATTACGACATTCATTCATAATTTATATTTGAATAAAAAACGCTATAAATAAAATTACCACTCAGATTGAGTGTCTACTTAGAATTTATTGCCATTAGACGCATCACATGTTAACCTCAAACCGAACAGTTCTCACGAATGTAAACCTTACTCCCTTGTGATAAGATGCTAATAAAGTACATTTAGCACAGTTGTACATCACGTAATATAAATCCTCTTCGCCAATGCTGTGACATGGACACGTACTCATTGAGTTACTCACCTCGATAGGCGCACGTTACGACAATGGTTGTAGACACGCGAACCATTGACGCCTCTCTTTGAATAAGTCGTAAAAATGTCTGTTTAAGTGAGCAATGGATGATGTTTTTGCTGATGTTGTTGTAAAAATATTCTCACGCGATACGGTCGAGGCTACGCCTTTCACTTTCGATACAGAGATTACTTGTCACGTACTCGTTTTTATGTCAGCTGTGTAATGTGTTTAATACAATGGTTGTTCAGGGGTCAAAGTTCAACGAATCGTAACTATGATTATGGAAATTTTATTTATCTGTTGGTGTTTTCGTTTTCTCTGCTTACTAAGTTACCAACCAAAGGACAGGTCGGATAGGGTTGCCAGACGGTCGATTTAAGGTGAACCGCGAACTTATATGTAGGTACAGTCGGCCTCAGATCAGCGTTAACTAAACCAGTATAAGCTGGTCTCTTATTCTATTAAAACTCCTTACAACGCTAGGCCAGCTCATGGTCAAAGTTTTACCGTTGACGTGCAGCCTACTGTACTAGGATTTATTTGTGTTCTGATCTGCCATAATGAACAACCCTAACATAAAGAAAGAAGGAAAGAAAAAGTATATTTACACACAACACCAAAAAAATTATTCAGTCAACATCATTTTTCCGTTGAAGCATCCAAAAAATCTACTACGTACACATAATGACAGACCCACTTCCGTTAAACGCGATAATGGTGCCGATTCTCTTCTACACCGAACAAAACTAACTAAACTATTATATCACTAAAATTCCTGAAAGCTATTCTGCAAAAAAAGATCTCAAAATTTAATATTAATTTTGACACAACTAAAATCTAATTTGACTATTGAGTCTCCATGTGGTACTTGTTTGCCCTACCACGTGAATTTTTATTAGAGTCATTGGTGCGCTTTGGGGTCAGCCTCGACGTGTTTTTTATGGAATTTTTACCTTTGTAAGGTAAAGGGGGTCGAAATTTTCATTATTTTTGCGATAGGACACACCATTTTCGAGATATAAGCAAAATAAAAGAAAATAAAGATACCGTACTGTTTTTGCACCTGAAGACGAGGTGTTGGTGTGAATTTTAGTTCATGACAACTAATTTTATTCCACACCTTTTTAATCGAGATTAAAAATAGTCAGATTTAGTTAGACAATCAAAATGGTGGGTGAAAACGTCGAATTCAGAATACCAAAACTGCCATTTTCACTAAATTAATAACTAAGTGCCATCTTAGTGCTGTTAAACTAAAATATAGTTAAGTTGTGTCACTTTGGTCTATTTCAGAATGGGAAATCATCGTTTGACAGGAATAAACTAGATTTTGGTGATTTTTAGTCTAGTTTAGAGGCATTTGTGACAAGAGAATCGGCACCATTATGTGTAACATAAAAAAATCATTACGTCCAAATAAATAGGTAATTTGCGCTAATAAATAAATGAGTTCAGCTAATGTGCGGAACTGCCAACCTTGAGAAGACTTACTTGACCATAAAATCAAAGTCGCTTTAAGCCTCCCGCAGACTAGCGAGACGCGATAGCGCAAAGCGACTAGTATAACAATTTCAATGAAACCTTCATGAAATTTTTGCTACCAGAATCGCATCGCGCCGTCGCGTCTCGCCTGTCTGCGGGAGCCTTTATAAGAAACCTGCTATTTAACCTTTGTTTTTATTAGGGTGTACCCTATTAACAAAATGTTTGAGCCATTTAATTTTATTTTTAATTTCCTATAACTACCTAATTAAAAAACGTGAGTTTTAACCACACAAAATAATTAAACGCCGGGAGGGGACGCCATAGGAGGACATAAAGGAGGGCTTATTGGTGATTTTCTACAGATAGGACAGGTGCGTTGTACTCGCAACCGGCGTGCGTGTATGACAAGATGTATGAACGTAAATGATGCAGAAGGAGTATGTAAGGATCGTAGCAGGTGGCGTTCTGTAGTTTCTGCATAATCCCATGGGAAGAAAGTGTGAGTTTATGTTTGTAAAGTAAAATAATTATAATCTTAAATGCCAAGTAAGGGTAGTGAGGACTCTGCATTTATGAGTATCAGATACATGGAAACCCGTCACTGATTTATTACACTATGAGTACACGATTTATGTAACAGCTGTAGTTATACGTTAGTTTCCCATACGAATGGTCATGACCTATTGACTGGTCACGAAGAGAACCTGCCAATAGATTAATTGCAAATGTACTTACTTTTGTAACAGGATTTTCCTGCATTGCGAGAGGTTTTACTATTGATGTAAGACAAGACCATGATGCTCAGATACTCAAAAGTACCATTACATAACGACGAATATTGAAAGGTGAATCCGCAATGACTTTAGAATAAGTGAATTGGCTTTCTTTTTGCGGTCACTTGAGTGTCGTTCGCTTTTAGGGTTCCGTAAGTCCTAATGAAAAAAAAACCCGAATGAATGGCTTGGCTCCGGCCGTTTCATTAGACTATTGCATGACACAACATTATAGATATATTATATTATCTGTAATTTTTATGGAGTACATAATAAAGAGTATTCTATTCTATTCTATTTTAAAGACCAGTGACTTAATTTCTTTCCATAAGCCCATAGGAGTGTTTTTGCGACGGCCGCGAAACGACCAAGCTGTACATTTTGACCAAGATGTATAAGGTTTGTAGATTTAAGCCTTCTAGAGCTAGGGTTTGACTCTACATTCGATCTGATAACTTTTTAACAGTGAAAGCGTTAGGTAAGTCTTGGCAACCTACTTTACATGAAATGTTTTTGTTTACGGTTTCATACGCAAAGGTTGCTGACGGGACCCTTTGGGTAAGGCTCCGCTGTCTTTACGTCTATCTGTCACATGGCTGACCGTAATTAGTAGACACTTGAAATGTTTAGTGTGTGTAGCTAATTAAAAAAAAATATAATGGGGTCCCCCATATAAAACAGGTGTTTTTTCAGCGTTTTTAGAATATATTGTTAAATATTGTATGGTGTTGCGGAACCCTTCGTGTGCGAGTTCAACTCGCACTTGGCCGCTTTTTTTACTAGTTGTTGTTGTCGTTGTGTTGTTGGTGTTCTTACGTACCAGTGGGCCTAACACGAACGCGCGGAGTAAACGTAAATTGGAACGATTTTAAAATTAAGAATACTCGTTTCGCACATAATATTTGCTTAGTTTTAAGACTTTATTCATGGGGACGCCCCCCCCAAAAATTAAAAATTGTGGTCGTCGCAAAAATGTAAAAAAAAAACGGTATACTTACTTAGGATAGTTGTCATTTTCGATTAAAAAATTGTTCGAATTTACGTTACGTTTATGTATCGCGTTCGTACTGAACCTCTTACAACAAAACTACATCTTGAAAATTAAAAAAAAAACTCTAGTCATAAGCGCAATTACAAGCATACTGATCTTTAGAGCCTCTTAATGATCATTATATGACGATTTATCACCAAAAAGTCCTATAAAATAAAATTCAAACTATCAAAACTATCCACATTATAATTCGACCCAACTATTCTGCTGACTCCGCACCAAATTATCGTGTCGTTAATTAGAAGTCCTCACGGTTGTTAGCAGCCAGTGAAGCGACCACAGTTGTCAGTTGGACCGGCTGGCTGATTGATGAGGGCTGGTCTATCGATGACACCGAGCTAACGGCTCTTTTAGTTATAAGTAAAGCTTTGTACGCACTGAGCTACAGATTGCGAAATTCAATATGGCGACGAGTAACTGTCATGAGCGTGGTCATGGTTTAAGATAGTGGTTATATTATGGTCACGATGCAATATTTATCAAGTTCTAAACCGATGATGTTCAATACCTTATTCTTGCTGAAGGCTAATTGCTCCGAATAGTCCATATTCGGAGTAATAAGCCTTCAGCAAGAATTGCCAATACGATTGTCTTGCGTTGCCTGCTTTCAACAGATTTTCGGGCAAAGCGATCCTAGGGCGAGGCCGACAATATTTTACCCATAATTTTTGTTTTTGATAGATAATGCTGGTTGTTATTCAATTTATCCTATACAAGTTTAATGAAATAGACTGAAGTTATTGCTTACGATAAGGTTGACCAAATAGTTCTCGACTTACAAAAATATATATTATATTTTATAGGTATGTAATATTTATGAGTAGAGATCGGATATTCGGATGTATATTCACCTAAAGTTGAGATGTTGGCTAATATGGAATGCACTTTTGTATCGAAAAAATCGCACTATCATGATAGCGATCGAAAGGTAGTGGTTAAAGTTGTTGTAGCCGACGTAATATTTACGTCCAATCAGGATATAGTACTTAATTTAATAAAAAATATTATGTTTATTTATGTATTTTTTTTTTGTTTTAACTAACACACACCTCCTCTTACACTCTACATACACATGTGTGCAGCGGGGGTTAAAAAATAATTTTTAATAAATATGAATCTAGTTTTATTTTCCAAAAACATAAATAAGAAGCCGCTGTTTATGACCTAAACAATCTCGTTCAATTAACTCCTTTTCCAGAAGAGCAAGTTGATATGTAACGTTTTAAATGGATATAGTTTACGCAACCTTTTGAAAATGGAATTGGAATTATTAATATTCAAATAGTTATAGTAGGTAATTTGTTATTTTGTGCCAGTGCGGATATTAATTTGATACTTAGATATTGAAATAGAAAATGGAAACGCCCGAACTCATGGTTGGGAGCTAGCTGATCAAAGTTTAATCTATCAAAAACGAAAATCCCTACGTGAATATAATTCTGAACACTAAACACAAATACCTATTTGAAAATTAATTTTACTTTCAAAAGGTTGTGATTTAAACAATATCCATTTAAAACGTTACATAAGCTTGCTCTTCTGAAAAAGGAGTTAATTGAATAAAATAAAAAAATGATTCCTTTAACTTAACACTTCTAAGTAACACATTGGTGCCGATTCTCTTGTCACAAAATTCTCTAAACTAGACTAAAAATCACTAAAATTTAGTTTATTCCTGTCAAAAGACGATTTCTCATTCTGAAATAGACTAAAGTGACACAACTTAACTATATTTTAGTTTGACAGCACTAAGATGGTACTGATTAATTAGTTTAGTGAAAATGGCAATTTTGCTATTCTGAATTTGACGTTTTTAACCTAAAATTTTGGTTGTCTTAACTAAATCTGGCTATTTTTAATCGCGATTAAAAAGGTGTGGAATAAAATTTGTTGTCATGAACGATTCACCACAACACCTCGACTTCAGGGGCAAAAACAGTACTGTATTTTTTATTTTATTTTGCTTATATCTCGAAAACGGTGTGTCCTATCCCAAAAATAATGAAAATTTCGACCCCCTTTATGAAACCCTTAAACCCATAGAACTCTACATGTAGGTATTTTTTTTTAATTTTTTTTATACAAAATGTGAAAAATTCCATATAAAACACGCCGAGGCTGCCACACATGTGCGCCTTCGGCTCTAAAAAAAATTCACGGGGCAGGGCAAACAAGTACCATGTGGAGTCGCGATTGTCAAATAAAATTTTAGTTGCGTCAAAATGATTTTTAAATTTAGAGATATTTTATTGCAGAATAGCTGTAAGATTCTCATAGCCAAAAGTAAGGAATTTTAGTGATAGTTTAGTTAGTTTAGTTCGGTGTACAAGAGAATCGGCACCATTATCTCATTTAAAACTACAAACGCTACGTCTACACGAATCAACTTAATTACACATGCACACAACACAGTCAAATTCACTCTTAAAAGTTTCAATTATCGTTATGTTATTTAAATACGTTACGTTGTTTTTATCTTATTTGTATCTTTTCTTTCTTATATTGTTAACTAGCTTTTGCCCGCGGCTTCACTCGCGTTAATGTAGAATTTGACAATCAATTCGGGTTGTTCGGGGGGGGGGGAGGGAATTAGGAGGATGAAAAACCGGTCTATCGACACTCTAGACTCACAAAATGTGTTAGGTACTTAAAAAATAAATAAAATAAAAACACTTAATACACTTTAAAAAATTCTACTATAATATAATTTAATCATGATTCGAAAGACACGTGGCGCCATCTATTATCATAAGAACGTAATTGTAGTTTTCCTCGGGAACAGTACTTTTTTTCGGGATGAAAGGTACCCTATATCCGTTTCTGTACACCTGAATACGTATATGCAAAATTTCAGGATGATCGGTTCAGTGCTTTAGGCGTGAAAAAGTAACAAACAAACTTACTTTCGCATTTATTATATTAGCCGCTGAGACGCTTTTGGTATGAAAAGCATACCAGACTTTTCTAACACATAATTGTACTCACGCGCTTGGGAATTCCCACTAAATTGTACACGTCATCTGGCGCGCCGGCTCGCGCGCCGACTGTTTGTAAACAAACCCGACAAGCGGCGTCATTTCTTGGTATTCTGCGACCGTTATATTTTTTTATGAATGCTAGTGAGTAGGGCTACAATGAAGTGTGCGTTGTATTTGAATGTACCATGTTTTCATTTGTAGACGACTGTTAAGACGAACAAATACACTTTTTTCATAGATTCCAACAAGATTTTTTCTAAGATGAAAAAACAGGGGTTGTCCTATATGTTTTATGGTTTAAAAAACATGGTGTGTTAGTTCTTCACACGTAACATGAATAAAACCACTTACCACAGTACAATATTAATTATTTAAAAGCATCCAAAATTGAGACTCACGACGGGTCGCTCGTTCAATGACAGCGAAAATGATATTTTTTAATGTCATAGACTAATTCCTTCTAGGGTTGTCATATCTCAAACGGTTCGGAAACAGATAACGTATGAAACTAAATCCATTGAATTGGAAAGAACCGCTTATTAGTGGTGATACAAGGATAAACAAGGATGAAACTAAAACCAAAAAAAATTGGTGAGACTTTCACACAATGGGCGCGAAACTTTGCAAAAATTTTGGTTGGTGCGCCATACCTTGGGCGCATTGCGGCGACTTCACGACCCGGCCAAAAGCGTCTCAGCATCAGTTTCATAAAAGCACCCAATGTAAGCTTGTACATATGAAGCGTCGTGGGGCCGTAACTAGTACCATATGCGTTGCTTACAATGCCTATTTCAAGCACCAGTCTTTCACAAATGTAAACTGGTCTCTTATTTACCTCTGATTTTGTTTAGGCCTTTCTTCTCAGCGTAGTCAGATAGGAAACGCCGACCTTATCTAGTTTAAAAAATATGATTGACGTGTAAAAGTATTTTTAAAAGCCTACTTACAGAAACAAAATCATTTATCAATTATCCTTAAGGGGCATGCGCCAAGGTAGCCCGCGAAATTCAAAATTTCATACGTTTTTTGCAATTTGCAGGTCAGTATCAGGTTGTATGGTGATTTAAATAGGATTCGCGACCGTATCAAATATGGCTTTACAGAATTATAATCATTAGAATCGGCAATACCACTCTTTAAGTTAGAATTGCCCTCAAATGTCATGATTTTATGAAATAGTCATGAAATAGGGTAATATGAACGTATAGAGATGTATTGCTGATTCTAATGATTATAATTCTATAAAGCCATATTTGTTACGGTCGCGAATCATATTTTAATCAAAATACAACCTAACAGTGACCTGCAAATTGCAAAAAACGTAACAAAATTTGAATTTCGCGGGCTACCCTGAAGGTTCCACCTTAAGCTAGTTTTAAGCACTAAGTACTACAACACATTTGTGTAGAGTAAATAAATATTATACTTATTATTATAATGAATGAGATGGTTTAGGTCATAAATATTAGGAACATACCTATAAAATCTATATTTTTGTAAGTCGACGACTGTTTGGTCAACCTTATGTTAAGCAATATCTTCTGTCTATTTCAATAAACTTGTGTAGGGTAAATTGAATAACAACCAGCATTATTAGCACAAATGAGACTACCTATCCTAATGATATAACACCGGCATTATACCTTAATATATTATCAGTATACGTCCTTAACCTTATAATAGAAAAATGGTAACGTAAGGTGGTGCACCACGGTTCGCAAAACGTGCCAGTAAAAATAAATTGAATCCGTTTATAAGGCGGCGGCCTCGAAACTGTTTGGAGGCGCGGCAAGCGAATGATCGTGAAATCGGAAAATGATGAGATACAGAGCTTAGCGCGTAAATTCGCTTATACGAAAAAGTAAAGAAAAATATACGTTTAATTAAATTTCATTTCGTTGAAGCGAAAAATCTAATTTTATTCAACTATGTTGCTCTTATCATCTTTACTAAGATCCTAGTAAGTACTGAAGGACCATTTAGTCAAATTCAGTAATAAACTGCAGTAGTAAACGTTTAAAATAAGAATAGTTTCCAATTAGTCTGTTAAAAAAATTGCCGTCAAACGCATGCATAAATTCAAGTATATGCCAAAAATTATAACATTTAATAGCGTGATGTACCTACGTAGCTTGAAGCTAACAATTTTACGGTAATTTCGAACCGTACATATTAAAAAAAAGTGTAAAGTAACTAACGATAAAATGCATGATACCTGAAAATAACAATAAGAACAGTTCTTCTACGTATTTAATTCATGACAAACTTGATAAAATGGTGCAAAAGCTTGTCGAGTCCCCTTTCTAGGCTGCGGCCTCGACAAGTCAAAAGCAATCCACGGAAGCATATTTATTTTTCATCTACTACGTCCTCACTGCAGTTACTTAATTCATATTCTGCCTTATGCATACGAGTTAAATATTAAAGACCTTTTTCCAGTCCAAGCTTTGAGTCATAATATGGGAGCGACAAGATGATATTTAAATATATGGAGACGCTGACTTAAGTATTCGCATAAATTGCTACGAATTTCTAATTCATGCATTTTCAAAGAGAGAGTGATTACGATTTGAAGCCATGACCTCTAAACTACTAAATGATATATGAGGCGCCGAGCCTTATTATTAGTTTACTTTATGCGCTCAAACTTGTAGAGGTTAATTAATCAATTTGTTTTAAGCTTCAAAGTTAAATAAGTATTTTCCAACTTAGGTGACATGCGAGGATTTTCAAATATTGTGAAAACGTTTTTATGTAATGAATTTTAGGAATTAATCATATTATAGATACATGATTCATTGAATAGTTTAACTAGATTCTTGAATTTTTTAATCATTAATACTTTCTGTTCGGGATCATCATCATCACCATCCACAGTTCTACTTCTCCCACTGCTGGGCATAGGCCTCTGTTTTGTCGGTCAGTCCCCACACTCCTGTCTCAAAATATATATGTTTGGCCCGCAATAACAACAATTCTGTCCGGGATAGTATAACGGGTGTAAAAAGACACTTAAAGAAGCCGAGAGTCACTTGTACTACCAGTCATTATAATATTTTTTTTGTACAGGACCATACCTGGGAACCTTCTGATTACGGAGATATTGAAGGTCAAAATTCCAACTTTTACTGACGTTTTTTTACAAAAACAAGTTTTTATTGTTATAAAATGACTTTAAATACCCCCAGGGTCCCCGTACCGTTGTATACACCCGTAAACACAATGTTTTGCGTGCGTTACGCTGCGCACTACAATAAATAGCAATTTTTCACATCAATAATAAATCTCGTTTCCCAGCAATTATTTTTGTGCTATGTTACTTAGTTTGATGAACAGAATGCGTAGTTGACGGCTATGTGATGTGTTGTTTTACACCCTGTATAAATGCCTATGTGTGTTGGACACATTGAAATTTCTAAGCTTTTATTTTTATCACAGCCTATACATAGGAGATAAAACCCACTTAAGCTTGAGTGACCTTTACGCCTACGATACAAATCAATATTATCAAAAAAGTAATTAGAAGATTCTTTCTTTACGACAGTCTTATATATATAATTAATCTTTAAACATGCGCTACTTTGGTCCTTTTAGGCGAAAATTCTATCATTCTGCAAAATGTTGGCCTTTAAGGGAATTTGGATGGCATTTGGTAGTAGGTCACGTTTTTAGACCCATGTGAGCACGTGGACACGCAAACCACAATCGGGCCCCACATTTGCTTACATATTATTGTTCTGTTCATGTGAGTGAAGATCCTTTTGTCTTAGACATAGGATTCTATTTGTGGTGTTTAAGGTCACGTTAAATGCGTTCTTGTCTAAACACGTGCTATTGGCAGGCGATGATCATATGGATTGCCTGCTTTCCTATTTAGATTGCATTATCCATTGAATTTTTCGATACTTAACAGTTCTCGGTTTTTGCTTTTATTGCGAGCGTATCTCTCCGATTTTGCAGTAATTAAAAAATTCTGTAAAACAAAGTCAACAAGCAGGAAAGCATTATAGTTCTTACGTAATAAAGAAACTAAAAAAATCTTAAGAGAAGTTTTGATTTGATTAAGCAAATGAGCTACTAACCTACCGAATTCCGAAGAGAATCACCAAAACAAATGCGACCTAGAACACGAGTTCCGCCATTGCCCCAATTCCATGCATTACCACCAGATTCTTTTATTACCTAACAAGATTATAAAGTAAAATGAAGATTATACCACTTACACAAGATATCCGGTCACCGGTTGCGTAACAAAGTTAGTGGCACACTAGTCGATGAATCATCCCGGTTTATAGCCGGACCGTCATAAACATAGCCTCCTTTATAGTGGGGCGAATACGGCCGCCCAGCTAATGTCCACCGTGTTTGGCAGTGCATCATATTTTAGTAGTATTATGATGTAAGATTAGAGGATGTAGATATTACACGTATGCTTACTCTTAGGATTTACAGGGACGGTTTTGCGTTGAAGACACTACTTTGTGCTACTTAAGATTTAAGTTTATCTGGTTTCCTGGAAGCCTTTCTCATTTAATCTCCGGTCAAATCTCATTTGAACTAGCATAGCAACCAATAATTTTAAATGTTTGATAACTTATCTCGACAGACGTTCTACTTACGAATTCACTAGATTTTCGCGCTCAGTAACATTATTATTCACGCTTTAAGTTACCAAGTAATAATCTAATCTTACTTACGAAACTTTGTTAAGATACTCTTTTCAGTAGGTATCGACGATTTTGATAAAAAAGTGGAAATATTACAATCTTGTCTGAAATAAGCAACAAAAGATTTAACATTAACATGGAAAAATATCAATCGGCTACATTTTTGCCCATGTGGATAACACAATTATATTAGGATGTTACTACACAATATACATAATTTAAGTAAGTGAATAGACGGACAAACGGAAGCAATAAAACGAAAATATTGTGCTTCATACCTTACAACGTTCAGTGCCAATAATAAATAAAAACGAACTCTAAATTGTATGCCACAAGGTACAAATTCCAGCGCAAATGTCTCCCTACATGACATAAACTTTGATATTGCTGAATACAGTATATCCATATCAAAGGGCTATCCGTCAAAATTAACGTTTCCTTCAAATGGGATAGAGATGTAAGGGTGTTAAGAAATATGTCTTACAAGCGCTAAGGCGTCGAAAAATGTCGGCGATGCCGTCAAGAAATCCAACTTAAATTACATTGGATCCGACTCGAAGGACTAGATTGAAAGGGTTTATCTCTGCTGCCATATATTAGCTTTAGTCAAGCCTAGGTAATAGGATCGTACGTGTTTTATTATGTGTGGTTGTTTTGTGTCAAGGAGAGCTGAATCTAGAGTAGTAACATAGAAAATAATAACGTGATACTCGTCGACTTATGTCTACGCACCAATATTGCCATAGTCTGTCTTAGCACAACAAAGGGATTGTATCGGGTGGATGGAAGTCTAATAACGTCGTACGGCGAAAATTGGATATATAGTTTCGAGGTAGACACTATGTTGCCGTCAACCCAAATTCCTCACATTGAAGGTGGATAAAGTAGTTAGGGGTGCATTAAGGATCAAAGGACCAATTTTTTGCCTTACTGAATGCAGTAATCTTCTTTAGAAGGACCAGGAAATGATCTCATGCACCACGGTGACACTAAGAACCAAGATCGACTTACTGTCATTAATAAATAACCGAGTTATCTCATTTGACGAATCGAACAGCGACTTCCTAAAATTATATTTAATATTTTTTTCCTACAAATCAACCTCTTTGTTGTGGTTCTTTCCTTTTCGCTTTTATTTCTCTACTTGTTGCTGGATTTCATTTATTTATTTTCTTCCATCTATCAAAAAATCGAAATATCTCGTTTTCATGACAACAAAGCGTTTCGACTTTCCTCATAACGACAGCGCTTTGTAAACACACTATACCAACAAAATGAACATCATATTTCAACGGATATTGTCTTTATTGGTACCTGGTCCATGTTCATTTATTATTGCTTGCGTACCATCGATTAAGAAAGAGCTGCGTTGGTCTTTTTGTTCAGAAGTGAAATTTATTTGGGACTTTTTTATTTGCAATAGGGATTTTTCTCCAGGCATTAATTAGGATGGAATGTATATCCATAATAGTTATTACTCAGAATTAATCACTAAATACAAACACAGAATATTAGAAATTATATATTATATATATATAATTAGAAATTCCCAGAAATTACGTCACAATCCTGAAAAATATATGGCATTCATGAACTGATACTGTTCCTGTGACTTGAATCAATGTTTTATGAATAAGGGTGGAAGTGCGTGTCAAAAGTGTTACAGCCCAATCTCGACTCTCAATTGTCGAACCCACGATCCGCGGTCCACACCCACCACCACTATTATTGTTATCACACATGAATCACGCGCAAACTGTTTTCCATCTCATTGTTTCCATATGTAAATCTAGGGGCGGATCGAGCTCGCTCTAACATAATATATCCTACTACTGAGCCCTCTGACTCCATCCCTTATTTCATTTGATTTCGGTAGATGTAATAATATTATATTTGATGTGCATGAGAAAATCTGTTGGTTATCGTAGCATGCAAATTGTAAAAGAGTGGGGTAAGGGTTTCCTAATGTAGTTGTGGATGGGCAATAAATTACATTTCTTTTTTATTTGATAGGGTAAACAGGCCAACGAATGACTTGATGGGATAGATTATAACCATTTGAAATGGGTGTCCTGATGTGTTTCCAACCTTTAAGAAGATGAAATACCTCAAGATTTTGGCCTAGTTAATCGCAACTGGCGCGGCGGCGTGCGTGTATGACCAGATGTATGAACGTAAACGAAGCAAAAGGAGTATATAAGAATCGTAGCAGGTGGCGTTCTGTAGGTTCTGCCTACAGCCATGGGCAGAGGGCGTGAGTTTATGTATGAATTAATTTTGGTAGGTATATATTGTAAATAATAAGATTTCGCAGGTAGACTTACAAATGTCACGACACATGTAAGTGAAACACATTTGCTGAATTTATTATTAATGTGTGCCCATTCTCTTGGAGTGTTGAAATATTTAGATAAATTTAGCAAAATAAATTCTTGTTACTATCTAAGTTCAGAAGACTTCTAGTAAAGTTTGTTGTGTGAAGAGAGATAAATATACCATCCACCATCATAAAGGTGAGCCATGTCGCACGCAGGGTATAGATTACTACTTATATTTTTTATACTCTAGGCGCGAGTACGAATCTTCATTGGGCTGGTGCAGCATTTTCTTCGTAAATTTTTTGGTCCTTCTGTACGCTTCGACCTTCATTTTTTCTTTGCTCAATCAATCAACCTATCATGTATCCTGCTGTTTCAGTAAAATTATTTCTCTTTTTCTTTGTTTCCGTTTTACACGATGGTGTTTCGAGACATCAACCGTAAAATACTGTTATTGCTACTTTTTTTTAGGAACAGACACAAACCTGTTCTCCTAATTTGTCTATAATACTACAGACATACATACCCTCATACACACACACACACACTCATACGCTCATGCCTTCTTCCCATGGGGTTAGGCAGCATCTACAGATCTGCTGCGATCTTTACATAATCCTTATGTCTCGTTTACGTTCATGAATCTGGTCATACAAGCACGCCTGTTGCGAGTTGCACCTAAACTTTCTGAAGAACATCACCAATAAGGTTACTATATTATGTCCTCTTATGGCGTCCCCTCCCGGCGTTTCCACTCACAGAATAGCCATGTAAAAAAAAATTTTTTTTTTTGTTAGTCGCCTTTAATTTTGTTCATCTTCTCAACATGACCAATCCATTCTAAGCATACTCTTTAATTTTTTTGTTAATACGTCTTTAATAACACTAGGATAATACTAGTGCTACAGTATACGTTTTTCTCGCATTCTAAGCATACTTTCAGAATGTAAGATTCATCACAGCATTCTACGTGTTAGTGTGGCAAATATTTCAAATATTTGTAACAGCTTGTCGGTGTGTTTCATGCTTGCACGCATTAAATCAGGCATTTGAATAGTCATAAGAAACTAATCGGTTGTTTCTGCTTGTGTATTCGTCGTGAAACACGTGAATCCTTCTTAGCGAACATCTAAAGTTCAAAGGAATCATGCGTGCCTCAGTACATGTTTATAAAGTGCGGACGTTTTTATGAGTCTATGTTGCTTTGTATTGTATTGCTTAGTGCTTATGCTTCGAAGAAAAGTCGACTAGAATCGAAAATCGTTTCTCTACATTTATCGTAAATACAAACATTTGAAGGAATCTTGGACTATATCCGAGAAATTCTGGTCTTATTGTCCTACGGTAGGACCATGCATCTTATCGGAATAAAGTCGCTTTTCGTGTCTGTTTGTATGACCGCGTTGTTCTCCTAAACTACGCAACGGATTTTAATTGCGGTTCTCAGCATCAATTAGAAAATGGATTCCGGAAGGGTAACGTGTTAAACCTGTTACCATGGATTTCGTATATGATTCTGGAACCACCGGCGTTGAAAAATTTCTACGCTAGGGGGTTTAGAATCGTGTGCTGAATTCATGGTTATGGTTTGCACGTTGATGTCCCTGTCACCCTGTATTAGAAGGAAATCTCGATATTTTGTCGGGACTTATACGTGGTCAATTTTCACCGTGGTTACCAAATCGCCTTACAAGCCGAATCGCCACCCCCTTTACAAAGGTCGATAAAAATCGCAGGTGACTAGTTCATTTTGCTTCAAAATGTCGACCTTCATGCGGCGGGCGATCGCCTGCGACTGAGCATTTTCACCGTCGATTTTAGTCACCCACCCGCCGCATGCAACCTGTCGCCGCATGACAGAAGTCGAAACCTACTCTACTTTGAAACTTGCGATTTTAGTCACCTGTGACCAGAACAGAACAGAACAGAACAGTGACCATTAAGGCGCTTCCCTGACCAAATGACCTTGAGCGTTCGGTCCTTCTCTGTTCCGTCGCTGAGTCTCGCTCTGTCCCGCTCCCTGCACACGCCCATTTATCATAGAATTCTCAAAAATTTTGAAATTATTTTAATAAAAAAGACAAGTGAGCTTTTGAAATAAAATAAAACGAAAATTATTTAGAATTTTAAACTAATATTATAATCCATTAGTGTAATCCTTAAATTATTAGAACGTCACCTTTAAGAAAAGATGCATGCAATCAATAATTTTAGTCAGTTTTTATAAGGAGATTTTAAATGTATTCACAACACATAAAAACAAATAAGAACAAGCAATGTGATGATAGGATAACGAACATTAATAATGTGCTTTTAGATGTAGTTAATGACTCTTAATTAATGAGTTAATAGTCGCTTAATAACGCACTATCGCAAGGTTTTGCTCGGGGTAGCGCCTTAACGCGCGAAAGCGTGCGAGCGAGGCAATCGTGCCGTGGCAGCGGTCGCCGAGCGCCAGATCCCTTCTATAGGAATCATCATACTGTTAGAATCTCATCTACCCCAACATGAGAATCTAACAGCATGATGTTTCCTGGTAATATATTTACTTACTCATTGCAGAATTTTGGCTGAAAATGAGTAAATATGAAAATGAGGTCAACTTAACGTTAGGTATACAAAAAGAGCATTAGACATATTGGAAATTATATGAAATTAACGTTACACTAAATGTTATTAGAGCAAAAGAAGGTTATATGAAATATACCATAAGATCACATGAAATTAGGTTATTATTTTGTTTTATAGCATATGAAAATTATATAATGTGAACGTTATTTCAAGTGATATTATACTATCTGTTATTATGCCATATTGTACACATCCACTCTTTAGATAGTCGGCTATAGTCACCTGAGTAAAGCCTGCAATAAACACCAATCGCTAATCAACTCTAATACAACATCTAAAAACCTTTGTCTTACCTTGTTTACGAATAAAAAGTATCTACAGAAAATATAAAGGAAGTAATAACGAAGAAAACGAGAGCAAACCGATGAATAGAAATCGGAGCGTATATGACTTTGTTGTTTTAACCATTGTTGTCTCAAAAACAGAGTTTATCTTTGAGGTCACTAGTGATGTTCCGATGTTTTGTTCAATATCTTTTACGTTTTTGGTTTTATTGAAATAGCTACATGATTTTATTTTATGTCGCTTTCTTTTTTCTATTTATCGGGATTAGCTTTATAATGGGTCATGTCGTAGCATAAAGATTGTAGGCAGTTTATTACTATGACGATTAAATTAGGACGTCCCTCGATTCTTTGTGATATTCACTGATCTTTTTTGAATGAACGCGGGCAAATCAAATGACATACGTAAGGCACAGGCATGTAGATTATCTGCGGTAATGCGTCAATTTTCATTGACGTAGAGATAAACTACGAGACGTGCAACAAACATGCATAACTTACCTATTAGTTATGCATAATTATAATGACATGACTTCAGCAGCAATTTACGCTAAACTTGCATAATGAAAAGCACAAACAAGGTCTAAATTATCAAGTCTACTTCCAAAATTCGTCCCACAAAGTACTGTAAATAAATGTCAAACATTACGCCTCGTAATGAACAAATGAGACACGTTGCATCACGAATGTTAACGAGGCGACGGCGACGTAGAAAGTGCCTCATGTTAGAACGTCACACGTTGTACACATGTCTTTTAGGATTGTTCACACTTAGACGCCAAGATTCGCAAGGTATTGCGATGAGGAAGAATGCCATAAAATGGTGATGTAGTAATAAACAATGGTATCAAGATAATAAGAATAAAACAATGGCATTGTTCGTGTATTTGTTTAAGTGTTGGAATGGAATGTTATCGTAGTGTAACGTAGAAAGTGTTTCATGTTAAAACGTCACGGAGCGTAAACAAAACATTGTACTAATGCAACCAATCCGAATTTTTACGAACGGTTTGCGAGATAAGATAGTAAAAACAATATATCATGCGTATTTAAACTGTATATAGTTTGTAATTAAGGTACCACCTCAGGATCGGTAGACGCACTTTTTACGACTTTTGCAACCATTACAGTTTGATTTTTAGAATCATGCGTACTTTTTTTACAAATTGTAGTTTCAATGAAAGCCAAAATCAAAACTATAATGTTCAAAAAAACCCGAAATAAAATTAAACAAAACGTAATAAATTAAAAGCATATTTCACTCAAGTATCGCATGAGCTTAACGTACAAATGTGTTGAGTCCCTAACTCAACGTGGTACGCGAATACACGATACATGATGACATGCAATTAAAATTTCATTGTCACTGCAGAACAAGACAGGGGTATGTAATATTCATGCTTATGTGTGGTATGTGATATAATAACCTACTTGACTTTATATGGACTGTCGATAATAGCATTAAGTCCAATTTTTGCATCAACTATTGTAGAATGCTTAGATGGTTTAGTCGTGTTGAGAGGATAGATAGAACAAAAGGTATTTACAAGGCAGATGTGACGCCACAATTGCGGCAGTAAGTCCCCTCTTTGAGGAGTGGCTGGAGAGGCGCTGTTTCGGGGGGTTTCTGTTTAGGATAAGGTGGGAGGAAACGCCTGAGTGTTATCATTGTGTGGATCAACCTGAGAACACGGTGGAGCATACGGTGGAGGTCTGCTCTGCTTGAGGGGAGCACCGCCGTGTCCTCGTGGTGGCGATCTCTCGCATCCGGCCCTGGTTCAGACCATGGTATGGAGCGAGAGGAATGGGAAGCAGTTACCTCCTTCTGCGAAGCAGTAATGGTCGCGAAGGAGGAGGCGGAGCGCGTGAGGGAGAGGCAACCATTGCGCTCTCACGCCTCTAGTCGCCGCAGGAGGAGACACCCTGGGCGTTGGGAGTCGACAGACGACTCCCGGCCACCGTAGGTGCGGGCTTGCGGACGGCGAGCAATGGGTCGCCGTCCGGTAAGAACTAAGCCCGGGTCGACGGCGCGTTGTGTTCCACGCGCGCCTCTAAGAGATGTCAGCATAATTGACGGGCTCCGATAGGGCCGATGCTTGCCGGGTTCGAGGAGTGTTCGAAAGAGTTACCGTGGCTCTGGCGCGCAGGCAACTGAAGGAACACGGGTGGGTTTTAGTCAGAAAGAGTTTGACAAGCCCTTCCGCTCCACCCAGAGCGGGAGAGGACCTTTGATGATTTCCCACCCAAAAAAAAAGGCAGATGTGAGTGAATACGACCTTATTGGTGAAGTTCTTCAGAAAGGTAACAAGGGTAGTACCCGCAACCGGCGCGCGTGTATTACCAGATGTATGAACGTAAACGACGCAAAAGGATGATAAGTAAGGATCTTAGCAGTTGGCATTCTGTAGTTTCTGCCTACCCCTATTTGGACACCTGAAAGATGGCAGTAGATAGAGACAAATTTGATTGAAAGAGGTAAGGGAGGTCTTTTCCCTGGAGTAGTATGGCGGTTCTATTATTTACATACGAACACCCTGCGATCAGCTAATTACTGAAATAGTTTTTGTGATACATGCAATCAGTAAAAAATTAAATTATAATTTGCATTATTGTCATCATGTACCCATAGTTTTTGTATGTTGAGTTTATGTTGTTATTAGTTAAAACCATCTCTCATAAGCTTTGAAAAGCGAATAGTGTGAAGTGCTCACATGACCCATATTAAAGCTAATCCTAATAAATAGAAAAAAGAAACAGGCATAAAATAAAACCATGTACCTATTTCAATAAAACCGAAAACGTAAAAGATATTGAAAGAAATATCGGAACATCTCTAGTGCCTAAAATTATTTAGCCACTTCATGAGGACACTTACATATTAATGTAAGTGGTAATGTAGCTTACGATAAGTGTATTTGCTTAATTGTTCTTATAGTAAATAAAGATATTTGTGTTAGTAAAATGTAAATAAAGATATGTGTGTATATAAAATAAGTGTGGCTTATGTATGTATACCGTCAACTACTCTGTGGGCGATCATTACCAAACACTGGTGGAGATGTTTCTCAAAATAACTATTGTAAGAACTCGTACTTACTCGATAAGAGATTGTTATTATTGTCACAGAACAAACTGTGTCAGTGAATCCCTCCTGAAGTTCCTGGTAAACAGTGTATTATTAATAGCACAAAAGGTTCCGTAATAACATCTCACATAGTAAACGTTGACTATTCGCGTATTATTATTGTCTGTTTCTTATTGTAAAATCTTACGTAGTTTTTTTTATTTTGAGGCTTAACATGTCACTGCCAATTCTCTTAACTATTAATCCATGTTCAACCTAAACAGGCACTAATAAAACGCTTAAACATTATAATAATAAAAACAGCGAACTCGAAAAACATTTTATTTGTGCAATTGCACGTAAAGCTCTCCATCCAGACACGCTCTATGGCACTTGTCGCTAATTGCAGCCAAGCCAGTGCCCTACGAACCTCACAGTAACCTATTTTTCCTCCTGTTGACTTTGAAGGGGGAGAAAATAGAAGGTACATTATTTTATAATACCAGTAGCAAGTCTACTGCTGGGTCGCTACTGTTGACTGGGATTCTGGGTTCATTTCTGTCACAACATAGGATCACGCCTGTTCTCCCTGAAGGGTATTCACAGTATTCAGAGTATTTATTTGTAAACATAGGTTGCAGATACACAGTAGCGTTGAAAATAACATGTAAAATACTTGTATCTTTCACAAATCCTCCTGTATTTTTTAATAAAATACAGAAACTTTCTTCGTTTGAATCTTTCGCAAGTTAAAGTTATTAATATGTATTTTACGGTGTATTTTGTTGGTAAATTTATAATGATGTTGAGTATACTCGTAGTGCATAAAACTTGTATCATTTAATTACATTACTGTTCAATTAATATTAATAAGCAAGATATTTTCCCTTTGATTGTTAAAATAGGAAAAATTACAGTATTTAACAAGTATTATACGTGTATGATTGTATTTTTCAGACGTAAGTGCAATTTGTTTTTTCGAAAAATACTTGTATCTTATAGGAAAGATAAAAAGTTTCGAAAAAAAAACAAAATTTATCTTTCGTAATTTTCAACGATATTACACAGATGTGTGAGATGTTACATTTTTGTAAGTTCTCTATGCTTTGCCATTAAGCGTACAAATGTTATTATCAATTTAAATTATTTCATTAGGTCAGGTGCGTAGTACTCACAACCGGCGTGCGTGTATGACCAGATGTATGAACGTAAACGAGGCAAAAGGAGTATGTAAGGATCGTAGCAGGTGGCGTTCTGTAGTTTCTGCCTACCCCCATGGGAAGAAGGCGTGAGTTTATGTGTGTGTGTATTATTTCATTATTCATTTTACAATATGAAATAAAAGTTATAGAAAAAGCTAGAGTGTTGGATGCATCTATATAATATTCCCCTTACAGTTAATTAAATCTCAAATAAAAACTACAACGTCAAAAAAAATGCCAAATTAATAAAAATCTTTCAAAAATGACAACAATAATAATTTCAGATACAACAGAAATGTCAAAAAATAAAATTAGGATAATGACAATTTATCAAATTAATACAAAAGTGTCAAACAATGCATTATCTGAAGGAGGGGTTATAGAACTGTCATCCAAATAGTTCTATAATGAGTGGTAACTTATATCGATTACAATTTTCATAAGTATACTTTTAAATTTGTCTAGATTTAAAGATTTGAATGTTTAAGGCCGCTTGTTAAATATTTTTATGGCCATACAGAAAGCACTTTTATTCATTAAGGTTGATTTGCCATCTGTTAGTCAAAGGTATAGCTATAGTGCACCCACATTTCTTAAGTTATGTTTAAGTCCCATTTAATTACCAGGGGGCAAGCTTATGACCATCAAGCGGGAACAAATCCAGACTTCGGGCTGCAACTAAAAAATTCCTGACGGAAAACCTTAGTAACACTTTGCTTGACCTGAGAATCGAACCCAGGACCTCACACTAAGCAGTTGCGCTTGCGACTAATATAACAACGAGGCATGTAGGCACGTTTCTCAGAGCAGGTAAGGTGGTTTTGGGTTGTTCGATATGGAATATCTCAATAGCAGACTGAAGTATGGATTTGTGCGGTGAATGGAAACTATTGTCTTTAACTGATCTCGCTTAATATTTTATGGGACTTAGAAATAACTAGAGGAATGGGTGTGTAAAATCAAACAAATTATAAAAAAGAAAATTGAATAGTATTTCAATAAGACTAACTTGGTTGGGACAGTCGTTTAGCTAAAGGTATAAAGGACAGATTGAATCAATATAAAGTTTCTCCTATTCAAATGCAGATACATCGAGTTTCCTTTCCAAATCAGTAACTAAACCTGATTCCTATCAGCGTATCTTACAAAGTATATAACGATGATATTTTACTTTTACATACTTTAAGCCTATTAAGACTAGGTTCCGATTTGCACAATCGTGCTCTTGAAGATCTTTTTATCTCAGCGAGCAATCTTTGAATATCATTTGGGACTGCGATTTAAACTTAAAGAGACTGTATCATTGGATCTAAACTTTGTTTGAAACTTCTCTCCTAAAAACACATTGAAAAGAATTGGTTCAATCACAAGCAGAACTGATTTAGTATGGACATAAAACATTTTTTTTCTGGACTGTGTCATGGATGGAATTTTTAAAACTTGTCCCAATAATACTAAACGAACTAGGTGCATTAAAATATTCCAATACCAAAATAGAAAATGGCATACTTTCATGAAATACCTACAAACAGAGTCAGTTACGTCATTAAGAGTAAAGAACCAATTGAAGCGCAAGTAATTAAGAAACAAGAAGCAAATGGCAATAAAATTTCCCAAGGCCCAACCCACAGCCCATTTGCTACATAAACGCACAGTTTACTCGATCATTACTTATAAAAGATCATAACATTTTTCTCATACAACGCAGATGTGAGTGGAGCATCTTATAAGTGATCCGGGAGCCGAAACTTTCGAAACGATAACAACTTCCCGATATCTTGGCCTGTTTCCCAACTTCGGGAATTACGATTATGGTACTGCTGTGTAACTCAAACTGTAATTACAGAGATAACTCCGCAACTGTTTATACAGTCGCCCGTATACTTTATTTCCTTGTTGGGGATTGGTGGGAATTTAAGTATAAATATTTAGCTGAGTAGCTCGTCTTTTTGCGGCTGCAAAATAGGAAAATATGATGAAATACTATTATCTTTTCTGTTTTGGTGATCTTACTCTGTGTTTGGCCTTGTAATAAAAACTTAAAGAGCTAAATCTATGGGTCAGATGAGCTCTGTCGTAATTGGAGCTCGTTACTGCCTTCTTATCGTGTTTTCAAAATAAAAAATAATTACCTATCTTCTGTCAAAGAACACTGATATTTGATCCCAGAAATGTTTACCCCAATTTTATTCCAAAAGTTTTAAATCTTGCATTCGCAGACATTTTAAGTCAGTTGATTTAATTATTTTCTTTTTTGGTTACAGAAAATGAAGCTTTTTTGGTGCTGCCTATTTGCAGCCTTGGCGGCAGTCTCCGGTGCTGCACTGGACGTAGAGAAGACCGTCAAACAAGTCCAAAACATACTACAAACAAATCAGCTTTTACCAAGACTGTCTAGAGATGAAATTATGCAATTACTTAACGATATACGAGCTGAAGATGCAAAGTCGTCAACTTCAGCATCCAAGGAATCCATAGAAGACGGGAAAGAAAAAGTGACGACGCCATATAGTACAATCGAAAACGAAATTAATTCTCAAGAACCGAACGTTAAAGATAGAACTGTTGGTGTTAACAGAGATGTAAAAGTATCATCATCAACCCCTACGATTGTTGAGACGACTACAAAAAAGGGCGAACCTACATTAACGGTTGTTTTACCTTACACTCCACGCGATGGATCCTCGCTACAGGAATTATATACTAGACCACCACTAACTAAAGTAGTTGCATTACCAAGCACAACTCCAAGACCAAAAACATCAAAATCTAATCAAAAAACAGTGAAACCAAGTTACGCCCTGCCCGATAAGCTAATAGACAATTTCCCTGAAGAGCTGCAAGCTTTTTTGGATGCTCATGGTCTAGAGGGAAAACCAGGACAAGATCATTTCCTTCTGCCTCTTGAAGGTTTCAAACCTCTACCACCTCCTAAAGTAATAGACGGTACAGTTCAATTACCAGAAAACATATTACTTACTTACGATCTAATATCACCTAGCAGTAACACGAAAACCAAAAAAGATGGAACATATTCTTTGTCTCCAAATAACTTCTTATATGAACCTCTCCGGCCAGAATTGCCGTTTGAATTAGACACATCATCATCAGAAACAAAAGAGGTTGTTAGCCTTCCATATGACATGCCAGTCAGAAAAACTAAATCGATTTCTAAACCAAATTACGATCCCATAGACTATGATTCTGTGAAAGTGATACCATTGAATAAGGGCATCAATCCTGTCAATGAGCAGGTGAATACGAGTAACGATCAAAGTAAAAGACAAGCAGAAGAGTCGACTACCGCAGCAGCAGATTCGACTACCGCAGCAGCAGAAACTACTTCTTCCACTACCACTACAACTACAACTGAAGAACCTAAGACCAATGCTGTTAGCGATTCCTCAGTATCAGCAGACGACTCAGGAGCTTCAATAGCTGACTTGGAAGATTCCTTTGGAGGAGCAGCCCCAGCAGTTCCCGGGGACTCTGAGCTGCCACCTCCAAAGAAAAATGGCTTCTACTGGATGCTCGACTGGAATAGTTTCTTAGAAGTCGGTGACGGTGATACTAAAGTGAACATTCGTTTTGAGCCAAAATTAGGCGATCCTCAAATGTTTTTACCAGTCACTGTTCCTTAAGTGAATACTTTGAGATGAATTGTAATATTTATGAGTTCTAGTCTTTTGGTTAGTGTTAGAGAAAGCCAAGTACTTTTTTAAAGTAATTATGAAACGGTGGGGTAATATTAAGTGACCATTGTAACACTTAATGGCTGTTACCTAGAATAATTAGGAATATTGGGTGCACAACGAGTGAAATTTTGCAGAACTCGAACATTAGCTAATTATACTTAATAATAAATTAAGTCTTGTGATGTAACAACATTCCCTAATGACCTGTGCTTCGATTATCCAAATAAGTGATGCAAAAACGATCGATCCGTTTCATACCGAACTGACCAGGTATATTAGAGCATTCACGGCACAATAATTTCCAATGCTTGTTTCAAACTCACCTTAGGAATGTTTCACGGTGAAATGAATCGATGGAATGTAGACAATTATAATATGAATCGTTAAATGAAAATCGAAAGCGGACCAGTACGTTCTGTAGCGATATCAGTATGAATGGGGATTTAGTTAAATTTTATTATGTAAGGAGCCATTTTGTAGTTTTTATAATTAAACACTTATTTAAATGCGAGCTGGTTTTTACTTTTTTTTTGCTCTGTTACAGTATTTGAATTATCAGATACATGTACTTCCGATTTATTCGATACATCACTAATAAGATATTTATTAATCATTTTGTGATTATGACTCAGTCAGTTGCTTAACCATACTATCGAAAATAATACGTGATCGCTCTCCATTCTTACACGTATAACATCCAAATAAGGAGTATATTATGTAACATAAATAAGTTAAGTGTACCTATTATAAAATATAGACACACGAAAAAGGTACCCTTGATTTTACGTTCCAAATACAAATACGAGTAGTTACAAATACTACCTGGAAACTGATGCCTGTGCTAGTCATATTTTACGACATTACCTTAGCTATTAAAAAAATAATCTTCTATATATTTTTACGGATAGTAGGTACTATATTTTCTTTCAGCGAAAAAGTTGTTAAACCTGAGTAATATCCTTGTAACAGTGAAATATCATTTGTGGAACAAGATTACTGTGGACAATGATCTAACCTGATTACCTACTAAAGTCACAGTTACTGCTTGGTCCTTAAACCTCAAGTCGTATAATCCTTAAAGATTCTGAGAACGATCTACCTACTAAATAAAGAAAATGGTTTAGTACCTAAATTAGTTTTCGTAGCGTCTATGTGTATATTACAGTAGGGTTTTATAGTAGACATTTATATTATAATGTTGTACACATAGACGCTACGAAAACTAATTTATGTACTAAACCATTTTCTTTATTTAGTAGGTAGATCGTTCTCAGAATCTTTGCCTCACGGCTGCGTTAAAAAGATTCATTTCAGAATTAATGCCAGACAGATGCTGTCTGACGCTGGTTTTCTAATGAACCTTTAGGGACAAGTTTGTAAGTTAATTTTGAGCTAATTAAATACGGACACTCAGTTGGTCCAATAGAGTTTTTGATCTTTATAGGAAACAAGATCGATTGTCATCAAAAAAGTTTTTGGAAAATGGTCTATTTTTATGCCCTATAAAATATATGGAAATCTGTGAATGTAAATCAACATTTCTCAAAAGGTTAAGTGAACTGTTTTACAGTAGCTACAACAGTTAAAGTACCTGCCCTTACTGCCCCATTTCAAAAATCCATGCTGTATTTACTATACAGGATGGATTTATGAAAATACACTCGAGAGCAATGAATCCGGGTCACTTAAAGAATCCTAAAAATCTCGGAAACTAAAAATGCTAGGTTAATGCAATAAATTGTATTTAATAGACAATGTAATACTCCTTAAATGAAGGTATTAAAACTTCTTAGTTATTGTAAAGTTATATCATAAAAAAATCAAATTTGAAAAAGGGCCACTTTCGAAGATGGAACTACGAAATTACAGCATTTGGTTTTGCTTTTGTTTGTAATCTGTCATTTATGTGGGTACATAAACCATGTTGATAGTGCTCTATATTCATTATTCAAGCTGAAATTATGTCGCTTACGCCTGAAGAATGCACCAGAATACTTACAATGCTGGAAACCGGCCGGAGTCAGCGCGATACAGCCAGGACTGTCGGTGTGTCGCTGTCAACAGTACAAAGAGTTCTCCGACGTTACGAAGAAAGTGGTTCTAACCTACGCAGACCAGGAACGGGCAGAACCAGGTGTACCACAGCACGAGAAGACCGATACTTGGTGAACACCATGCTTCGAAATCGCTTTCTCACAGGAACTGAACTCACAAATCAGTTTCGACGCCTCGGAGGAAGTAACCCAAGTGCATGGACAGTAAGACGTCGGCTTGCTGAATCTAACTTAAAACCCCTTAGACCTGCAAACGGCCCTAAACTGGAGCGTGGGCATCGTATTTCAAGACTAAGATATGCCCAGAGCCACGTAAATTGGAGTATTGAAGATTGGTCAAAAGTTATGTTCTCCGACGAATCAAAATTTATGCTCTACAAGCACGATGGAAGACACAGAGTGTATCGAAGACCAGGGGAAAGATTCAAGCAAGCATGCATCGAAGAAAAAGTAGCCTACGGTGGTGGGTCTGTACTTGTGTGGGCCGGAATTTCTTCTGAAAGTCGCACAGAGCTGGTGATCATAGAAAACGGCTCTTTAACTAGCGTAAGATATGTGGAAGAAATCCTCAATGATCACGTTGGTCCATTTATGGTCAATTTAGGTGAGGATGCTATATTTATGCATGACAATGCCCGACCTCATACAGGTAGGATTGTGAATGACTACCTTCAAGAGATGAACATTACTCGTATGGAGTGGCCAGCGCGCAGCCCGGATATCAACCCGATCGAGCATGCTTGGGACGAGCTAGGCAGATGCGTAAAACAACGAAACCCTCCCCCAATCACGCTTCGTGAGCTCAAAATTGCTCTCACAGAGGAATGGGAGAATATTCCCCAAAATCGTATAAGGAACTTGGTGTACAGCATGCCAAACCGCGTAAACGCAGTAATGGAAGCACGAGGAGGCAATACGAAGTATTAAAATTCAAGAAAATCGTAATAAAGTTCAAAAATTTCATGTTTCCTATTTTTGTTTTAAGGAGAGATCAGCAGTTTTTTTCTTTATGTAATTTTGTGTTAATAAAATGTATGGTGACTCATATTTTTTTTACTTTCATTTAAGGAGTATTACATTGTCTATTAAATACAATTTATTGCATTAACCTATCATTTTTAGTTTCCGAGATTTTTAACATTCTTTAAGTGACCCGGATTCATTGCTCTCGAGTGTATATTATTTTACTTACACGATTACAATTTTCATGAATCAGTTTTGTTATTCGTTTTGTAGTAAAAACAGATATTAGGTACTTACTCAGTTGTCAAATCGCTCGTTTTATCTGCAAAATGCCTCAAGTATAATGATTCTAGAACATAATGAGGAAAAACAAAACCATCACCGGAAATATCTACTCCCCAAGATATGCCACTTATGAGTTAGTCCAATACGAGCCTAAAGACTTTCGTGACCATTTTTCACGATTAGCTTATTGTCCAGTAATAAATTGAAAAACTTTGTAGCCAAAAAGTAACTGCTTTTAAAAGGGTGGTGACCTGAGGGCCTAGACAAAGTAACATTCGATTAGCGATGACGCTAGTAGAAAAGTTAAATGTATGGGGTTGGCATAAGCTATCGAAATGTCACGTGATCATAGGTCAACGAATAAAAATTATCTAGACAATGTTAACAACATTCGATTATGAAATGAATCGACAGCTTCGAAAGATTAGGTACTTCCACAGAGATGCATAGCCTAGGGACATTTTTTGACGAGCGTTATCGCTAGTTTTTGGAATCATTAGCGAAAGCGATAGCGATTGTAGAAATAGAATCGCTCCGAAGCGAATGCCATTTGTCTAGGCCCTCTGGTGTCCTGAAATACAGGTCTTACGCTTAGCTTAGGCACCAGTCTCCCTCCCGCAGCTAATTCAAAGTATTATGTTCTTGATCATTTTAAAATGTACTTATATGTTTACTGTGGTAAGAAATAAATCATTACCTTATCTTCAGTCATCCTACGCAATTTTTAGAGAAATCTCGAGCTCAGGTGAGTCATAAATAAAGGTATTTTTTTAAATTAAACCTGCAACAGCTTATCCAAATATTGGAAGGCTGACTAAATATTTTCAATAAATAAAACTGACGCCTCTCACCAAACATCGCTACAACGGTAGTGTCAGTGCGCCGAACACAGCCGTAATGACCGCAGTGTATAGCTGACAGCCTCAAAAACGAGCTTCGGATAGAATGGAAGCCTCCAGTGACGTTACACGACATGCTTTTAATTTGGTCACACTTCGGGTGAGTGTTTCATCTAAATTGTATAGTTCAGAGAACGTTTTATTTCATGCTGTAGATTTCTAGCTATATTGTTGACGAGTAGAATACGTTGGCGAGTTTCTGAAAACTTCATTTCGAATAGTTAACCTTTCGCTGCTGAGAACTTATTGTGAGTTAGTATCTTCAAAATAGTTGCACTTATAGAGGTATGAGGAACAGGATGTAAAGTTTACTCATACCTCCATAGAAAAGGGAGGATCCTCCGACCAGACGGGTGTTGTGTCTGGTGGACAACTGCCCGACGATTGATGTCGGGACATTGTATAATTATATGCTAGTTGCGCGGTAAACTCTGCTTGCGTGATGCAGGATTTTGCGTGACGTCAGTGTGACGCGAAGCTCGCATGTGGCGAAGTAGATGCCGCTACACACTAAAATATAGTTTTACGCTATGCCACAATCAGCACACTTGACTTGAAATGGTGAACACAAGATGTTGTAGGACTTATTTATAGCAACTCAGTGTACGATATTCACTGAGAAAGATTTAATCACATTTTTTCTACCATCTTCGATGCAAAATACTTAGTTGCTTTTAATACTAATGTTTTTGAAAAGCATAGTTTCTCGAAAATAATTCACAAGGAATGGTTAAAGCTAGTTTTAGTATGAACATCTTCAGGTTATAAAGTTTTCTCAGTATAACATGTTAATGAGAAAACTTTATTACATGAAGGTGTTCAATTGTTATGAATAAGCGTTACTCTACCCTTTCTTGCGCACTTATTTAGTTCAGACAAAACTTATGTAGAATTATCGTTATTACTTGGTGCACTTAACACAAATATTATATTATTGACTCTTCGTGGCTCAATTTGTATAGAAATTCAACGAACTATAATATCTATATGGATATAGTTATTAAGGCAAATCATTACTTCGATGCATGATTGTCCTTTTGTTTTGTATATTATGTCTATGAACTTTTTTTAAGTCTAAGTCTATGAACTTTTTTTCCAGATAGTATCGAGTTTAACGAATGATATAGAAAAACACTGCCTCGTATGTCTAGTCATCGCAAGCACTACTGATGTGCATGACGTCCTGGGTTCGATTCCTAGGTTGGGCAGTCTTATTGGGCTTATACATAGAAATTTCTCAGTAGCAGCCCGGAGTCTGGATTTGTGCCCGGTTGTTGGCAATTGACTCGCCCCCTATTAAATAGGACTTAAACCGAACTGGCAAAATGTGGATGTACTAGATTGCACCTCGGCCTAACCCTACGGGGATTACAGGCATGCTGCTATGTTATGTTATGTTTTTCATAACTAGTCGCTCTGTAAGCTGTAGACCTGACGAGTCGGTCCATGCATAGCTTAAAACTGAATAAATGTTCACCGCGTACATTAAAACGAAAGTCCTTAAAACGAAAAGCGCGCGCAAAGAGCACGAAATGGCTGACATTTGAAAAAATATCTCCGCCATTTTGAAAAAAAACTAAAAATTTAACTAAAGTTCTATATTCGAATCTGCTCACAAAATTTCACGAGAATCGGTTGAGAAATGTGACCTGGAGAGGACAGGAGTCGGACATCCGGACATACGAAACCATTTTCACCCAAGCTAAAACCAAGACGCTTCGCTCGCGCTTCGCACTCGCTCGGTCAAAAAAACATGTGACAATGACGTTACGAGGAATTATATTTGTTCGTGCAGATGCATTCGTCGAACTAAAACAGATCATTACCGGTGTGCTGCGTAAGTACGTAGGCACTCTCGTTCATTCAAATCACGTCAAATGAATGTATTCTACGAACCGAGCTCAAGCCTTTATTAATGTTCCGGAATTCTATATACTACCCCAATTCGTTGCGAAGTGTCGCTAATTCGTGTCGCTCACTCTCACATACACACCTCCATGTCCACACACACAACTACACATGCACACTCACATCACAACTCCGTTTAATAAATTCTTTTACTCCTAGTTTAATCTTTTGAAATAATTTCATTGTACTTTCAAACCTGTGTTTTTAGCCCTGATTTAGTATACCGATAAAACACACTTTTTAGTTAAAGGTTTTTGGTATCATAGTGACAGCAGAACACTGACTCCTAAGTCACAGGATCTCCTAGATTGGGAATCAGGGTTTACTCTATCTGTATGAACTTTATTCTCTGTAATCCATGCGACCTAATTTTTAAGCATTGTTGAAGGTTTTTGTATAAATAGAGATTTTTATTATTATTATTATTCTGAAACTAAAGCAGATTATTTGCAGGAATGAAGAGGAAGAGTAGCAATGTAAACGGGTTTAACGGTTTTGTAGGTGCGATTGTAGACAAGCCATTTCAAATGTTTCTCTAAGGTGGACAGCGCAACAGTCTCTGTGTTTCTGGCATGAAGGTGATGGTAAGCACTGTCTGTGAGGTGAGCTTTGAGCTGGATAACTAAACTACCTACGTTACAAGAGTTGGAAGATTCTGCAACTGACTTTTAGCTTTTATCTCTTGGCAGTACATTTAAGCAAAAGTAGGAATGCTTAGTCTAGTACCTACTCACTGTTTTTTAACCGACTTCACAAAAAGGAGGAGGTTCTCAATTCGTCTGTATGTGCTTTTTTTTTTTTTAACTTTTTCTGGATGAACCGATTTGGATGATTATTTTTTTATTCGATAGCTGGTGCTTCACATGTGGTCCCATTTAAATTTGATCAAGGTTTGACCAGTAGTTTTTGAGTTATCCTTAATACTACATATTTTTTCCACTTAGTTTATATGGATGATGTGTTAATAATTTCCTGTCACTGTTGTTTACACACCAAGTAGTGGTATACGAATTTGTGTGGGGTAGGTACCGCAACTAAAAAGTGAAAAATAAAAACTTTTTTACAAAAAAACAACCGACTTCCAAAAAAAACACTAAAAGACGTGACAACTAACTTTAATTTCGGAAGTCGGTGTATTTGGTTTTTTATTTTCGTTTTTGGCCACCGACTTCCGAAATTAAAGTTATTTGTCACGTCTTTTAGTGTTTTTTTTGGAAGCCGGTTGTTTTTTTGTAAAAAAAGTTTTTATTTATGTTGTTGGGTCTCAAACAAATTGGCTGTCTACCTTATTGCAAGTGGTGACTGATGAAGATAGCAGTGGCGGAATGTCCTTTCCACCAACTTAAACCCAAAGTATTTATTTCAATTAAAGCATTTACAGGCACTTTTGAATTGTCAAGGAGTCACCCATTCCAAAGCGTAGTACCGCTATGCAGCCATGTAGAAGAACGGGCAAGAAACTTCATGGACACACTTTTAAATTACATTATTACAAAAATATTTCTGTGCACTAATGTTAAACTTATAATTATTTGTGAGAACTATGTAAAAAAAGACGTAAACGTTAAGACCACCCAGAGTACAGCAAATAGAAACAAAAAAAACAATCTAAAAAATATATATTTATAATAAGTTAATAAGCAGTAACTATGATAGCTACATATACCCTTCAAAACTGAACAAAGAAAAATTACTTGCGACCGCAAAAAAAATTACAAAAAAAGACATGTTTGTCTTTTTTTTCCATACTTCTCTATTAGTCATCTAGGTCATCACCGCGTTTCTAGCGACGCCCCAATCCACGTCCGCCCCGACCCTTGGTCGAGCCAGCCCGCGCCGCTGAATTTGTAGCTTTAAATTCGTCCCCTAATAATAATAATTCCGATGTAGCCTGTCCCTTGCTGGCCTTCCCCAGCGACTCCCTAAGCCAAGGTCCGTACACCATAGGGGGTGCTCTTAGCGTGTAGTCACCTAGTTTGTTAGTTTTCAAGCCCTGGCAGGGGGTCTTAATTTATTAAGGCAACCACAGGCATGTCCAGTTAAGCAGCCGACAACCGATCTGCGAGAAGCCATTCACAAAAAACACCCCGTTTCTAGCCGTATAATATTTCGCGCAGTCCATCCATGTGGTTTTTTTACATAATAAAATCAAATACCATTACACAAACCTATACCATTATTTGGCACATTTTGTGCATACTTGAAACTTGTCGTTCTATCCATCCAGTTTCCGCGATCCGCGTCGTCAGCCAAACAAAATTATGAACACTTGGCATGATTCGCAGCTGTTCCCACGAACTCGCTTACATGTTATTTCAAAGTGTATTTCACGCCCACAAGTACGTTCTCATGTCCTAGGATAGTGAAGCTACTAGTGGAACTCACGCTTAGTTAGAAGATCACTTTGGTGTTTAAATGGAGGAATTAAAAGTGTCATAGATCAATTAAGCATTAAATGTATTTACGAATATTCATTACTACAAGCCGACCCCGAAATTGGAAAAAGGCTGAGCAATTGATTCAGGATTTTTGTTTTCAGGCGCATGCAATTTAAAACCGACATAACCTTTTGCTGTAATAAACAGCCTCTTTTGTGTCATTTCATTCTTAAACCAATCCAATCCAATTCTTTATACCAATTGCTGTCTCGTTATTTTTAAGTGACTTAGTACTTTTGCAAGCTGGACCACAAAGGAAACTACGTGCTTTTGACGTCATATTCCTAATTACATAGTTCAAAATCTACCAAAGCCACAAACGACAATTTTGCCAATTGAATGACGTTCAGCACATGTATCTTGGAATATCACCAAAATTGTAACTGAATATGATGCTTCAGATTGGCCAAAATCGTCAAAGGCACGTTCAAGAAGATCCGAACTATGCCATAATTCTCGGCATTGTGGTTGCCAAACAGTCCGGGTATTCTCGAACAATTTGCCACAATACAAAATCGTTCACCATACAGTACTGAAAGCCGACAATTTGAATGTCGAATTTGCCTCTATAACTCTTTTCTATGGGTCCCGTAAGGGTATTCCCTCTTCCCAATCTAACCCCTTTACTTCGTTTTTGTATATAACATTTCTTTTTCATCGAATTTAGTTCCCCTCAAATGCTACGTTTACCTTAGATGTAGCCTCAGTTTTTAGTTTCAGCTTATAAGCCTAATAATAACATAATTTGGTAACACAACCCTAATTTCTATCTTCATTAATTTTTGTGTTATATACAGAAACAATGATTTAGGCTGTAGTTAGATTAAGAAGATTATTGTTACTGCCAATGTGCGGTCAATCAAATTTTCAGCAATAACAGGCAACGAACAGCCTCTTCATTCCTGAATTCTGTACGCTAAAAAGAAAGAAGAGACCAAGAGAGAAAGTAAACAAACATTTGTATGCAGTAACAATGTGAGACGACATATTTGTAGCCTTTGATAAACATCTTAGATTCTGAAATTGCATGTGCAACGGATAATATAAAAATAAATGTGAGGTTCCACGGCGAAACTTCGCAAACTTGCAACGAGGCTAGAATAAATTCCAAGAAAAAGAGGAAATTTAAATACAGCTATTGGACGGGATTTTACTAGGTCAAACTAAGTAAAAATATTGTTTTTATATACGTCATAGGGACACTCATTTTTCAGAAAGAGAAGCATCTAAAGGTGCGAGATTTATCCTCTTTATCATTAGCATATAGCAGTCCAATGCTGGACATAAGCCTCTCCAATCTTTCGTGATGTGCCTTCATATTCAGCCACTCTCATTCTGCTAGAGGGCTTCACTAGGATCAACTTAAACTTGACTCCGTTTAGAGGACACCTCAGGATAATCCATCTGTCCCTTTTTGGTTTTCCGCTCTAGTAAGAGACAGCAACACTTATGGTTTGTCGAGCCTTGTAAAGATTTGATATGGAACCTTGAAATGCGATATTGGCGATCAGTTTGCTTTCCTCGCAACAAATACGTGCTGCGAATAACGATGGGGCAACTCTCTCCGCCATATTGCTTACTCAACGGATGAGAATAGAATCAAAGCGAAACAAATTGAACGAGCTATAGAAATGGTGGCTTTACATTTTTGTTTGTTGTTTAGGATTTAACAGAGAAAATTGACGTTGAATAAAGTGAGTATGAAATGGTGGCATTTGGAGTAAGTGATGTATTCGAAAATGATTTTAATGACTACGATTTCTTTGCTACTTAACGATCCATGAAAAAATAATCACTGCATGAGACAAAGTAAGTACTTAGGAATAAACACGAACGATGCATCCAAGAGAGAGAAAATATGAACCAACGTAATCACCATGTTACTCAAAATTTTATATTTACTGATTTATTTACACAGCTTATATAATTAAAGAGAAGTGGTTATGAGAAAACCAAACATGATAAATAATTACAATACGCTACTGCATTATTTAGTAGAATATTTATACAAATTACATAAATAAACACAAACTACGAGAAAATATTTAACTTATAAACATTACACATACATATAGCTATCGAATAAAATATTCAACACTGTTATTTCAACCTAATTAGTCCAAACACAAGAGGATTTTAGCGTACGGTCGATCTAGCGTATATTCCGCCGGGACTTGGAGTATGAAATCCCGGGATTATGTAAATAATGTGACTATTCACCCAGAAATACTTCGACCTGCAAGCTCGTGGCTCGTGGCTAGGGGCCCAGTATTTGAGGTTAGCTTGACCCTTAGTTACTGCGGTCTGTTTGAGTAATGAATATTGTCGTTGAAGTTTGTTTTTCGTTTGTTTGATAACAAAAGGGATGTAATGTAATTAACAATCATTGTAAAACGGTCAGCAGCCTATTAGTATTTTTACTGTCACGCCCATAATTTAAATCTTTAGAAACTGACTATCTGTCATTCACAAAATAAGACACAGACATAGATGGAGACTGAAAACAAGGCTTTTCTAGTGGGTCTAGATAAAAAAACCTGGGAAAAAAATATGAAAACAAAATCACAGTTTGAGTTTATACGATTTTCATTTTATGAAAGCCACTCTAAATCAATCAAATATTCTTTATACAGTAGACAGCCCATCGGTTATTTTAGGCAACGAATCTTAGCAGCCAAGTTATACAAGATTCTTAGAAAAAAACTTACCCAATCAATACAGCCGTCGATTCAAACCCATCCTAGCGCCCATATTCGTAAACTTTACACCCGAAAGCAACTACACCAGTAGTAGTGGCAAACTGTAACAAGTTCACAAGCTAATCAGATATGACGACGTTTCACTGGTGGAATCTATCGGAACTTTGAACGCGCCTGTCACGTTGTAATCAAAGTTTCGGAAACTGCTGTCATACCATCTTGTGTCGGAGAGCCTTTCTATCTTGGCTGTATTAATAGGGTTTTAGTTGGTTGTACACGTGGGTAGGAGTTGGTGGAAGTTGCCAGCTGATGCTTCTAAAAGGAAAGGAACAAGTAGATATATGTTGATTTTAGGAAGTGAATAGCATAACGGGTCCTTACTTCTTCTTAGCTTGTTGACGGCAATTTAAATTGAGTTGGCCTGAATTTAGCGATTCAGTGTCATCCTATGGGTACTTAATTTGCATAGCATAGTCAGCCTATAACGTTCCTACTGCTGGGGCACATGCCTCCACTCTGTGAGAGGGAGTGAGCTGTAATCACCACGCGGGCCCAGAGCGGATGGGTAGTATTTTTCGAATTTTTGGTTCTAGTCTAAGCCAGTGTCCTCACGATGTTTTCCTTCAACGTTTTGAGAGCAGTGGTGATGAAATAAATTACACAAAGTAAAGCGTCTGTCTGGTCGTACTTACTAACTAAGTCCTTAATTCATAGGTGTCAACCTAAATAATAAAAGGCAGCTGTAGTTTTGAAAATCCTGAGAGGATTTTGGCCTAACTGAGTGGAAACTGTAGGATTGTGTATTTCGAGCTTACTTTTGTTATATTGTTACCATTTTAAATCTTTTTTACGTTTATGAACGAATGAAATCATTAGAACATCAATCATGGCTATTGTCTAAAGGACTTTTCAGTTTACCGTGACTATGAAAACGTAAAAAATATTTTTATTTCATAAAGTTCTCCACAAATCCTTGAAAACTTCATTGTAGGTTGCGAATATAAATTCCGTTTATCGAATCGGATTCAAGAATTCGGCGTAGAGCTAAATCTGTTCTTAGTTGTCTCAACCTAAGCAGTTAGAACTACTTGCACTTATAGAGGTATGAGGAACAGGGTGTAAAGTTCACTCATACCTCCTTAAAAAATGGAGGATCCTCCGATCGGACGAGTGTTGTGTCTGGTGAGCAACTGCTCGGCGATTGATGTGGGGACGTTGGATATATTTTATTCTAGTTGCACGGTGAACTCTGCTTGCGCGATGCAGGATTTTGCGTGACGTCAGTGTGACGCGTAGCTCGCATATGGCGTTGTAGATGTCGCTACAGACTAATCTACACAGTTCATTTATTTGTCCAGCTTTTAATCAACAAAACCAGCACCCTTATTACGTAACACACTCAATCACAGTCTGAATCATTTTGAAGGATATAGCTAATCCATTGCTTCATATGTTTGAAAAATAGCTCAACAACATGAATAACTCTTGAATGTTGTTGAACTATCAAAATGAAAGCCATTGCTACTGATAGTGTTTTACGCAATTACACCGCAGATATCCTTACAAAAAAGCCCAAGAATGCCTATTAATACAAAAGAAGGCCCAAATATGAAAAATAAAGGGTTAGCACAAAACAAATCTCTTGAAAAAGGGGGCTGAAATGAAATAACGCCGGGAAGCCCTCTCGAACCTCCTCCAAGTTGGAAAGAGCGATCGGATTCTAGTTTCAAAATCAATTGACCGTTGGAGGAGCCACGTGCATTCATACAAGAGCTCTTGACCACATGCCCGTACTATAACCTCTGTAATAAACGATAATGCTGGCTTTTATTTTATGGGGAATTCAATTTAGTAAACGGTATTAAAATGTTTTAAAAAGAGGCTAAATACTGGAAGGAAGTTGTGGCCGTAATGAAGTACTGTAAACATTGATTGAGAAACGGCAAGGACTACCTAAAACATGCCATTTGGTTCAGTTAGGCAATTAATAAACCAATGTAATGAGAAATGAATACATATAATAACGTAACTCATTATTAGGGCTTTATTTCGGTGATCTAATCTAATATTATAAGATACGCTAGACTTTTATTTCATAAAAAATAAAATGATGTTATACAATATAAAACACAACCAACTATTTATACTAGGTACTAACTTAAATGACTAACTAATTAAATAGACAAATAAATAAAAATAAAACTTTTTTCTTGTACACACACGTAGAAATACTCCTCCGCATCGACGTAATCAGGAAACGTGCCCAGAAGACTTGCAGCATTACCAGTACAGAATCATTTGGTTAAAGTAATTAAGAAACCAATTGAATAAAGGAGAAAAGAACGTAATATTGCATTTCCTTAGGTCCTCAAGGAGTCTAGAAACAAACGATTGTATTTAACGACAACTGCGCTGCGAACACAATCATCTCAAATTACACTATATTGTCAAAGTCCCAAGCCAGCAAAGAATCAAATTAATGTGTTTGATTTCTAGAACTATCTTCTGTTTTCAAAAGCAGCCATAATTACATACATATCTCCCAGGAAAAGTATGCGCATCGGAAATCATGTTCAGAAATACGAACGCGCAGCGAAGAGATCTAATATAGAGCTGTTACAACCATGAAAAACTTGCCTATTTTGTACAACCATGATTGCAAAATTATAGATCAAGAAATCTATGCAATTGCAAAAAGCTTTTAATAGTTTTAGAGTGACAGAATGATAAATATCTGCGACCGGAGTAGGTAACCCGATTGAGAGGAAAATTCATACAAACGCACAATGATGGATGCACACTATAAAACGCAGTAGTAGGCAACTTAGAAAATTTGCCTCCGTGGGGTTACTCTGTGGTACGGCGTTTTTGTTAATTCTGAAACAGGAAGATTACCGAAGCGCATAAATTTTCTGGTTTAACTGTACAAGTAGTGCATTACTTTTTGTATCAATGCACTTATGGGACACGACATAACGACAGACTGTGTGCAATTTAGTCTACGAGGCGTAGCTACATAGTTTTTAAATACTTTGGCTTACATTTTACGGTTCATTTGTGTAACTTCATAAAAATCTTTCAGTATTGTTATAATAATAATAATAATAATTTATTTATCAGAATATGGTACATTATTATGGTCTTAAGATTAGTCAGTGGTATCATCACATTCTGCCAAGTATGGCGTGCAAATATTAGGAACATACATTCAATATAGGACAGAGATTATTAGGTAAGTATTAATATTATTGATTGCCTATTACGAATTAAATTACAATTTGAGGCATGTCGGTTAAAAATAAGATCATATACACAAAATTTATTCAGGATGTCAAATTATCACAAAATGTAAGAGTATCAAAGAGTAAGATGTCAAAATATAAAAGATTACAGTTAGGATGTCAAGGTATCATTCAAATAGTCATTTAAATTATAATAACATTTATTACATAGCAAGTCTTTAAGTTTATTTTTTTAATCCATTTAAATTTAACTCTTTGATTGATTTTGGGATTTTGTTATAAACTTGCGGAGCTATGCAGAATATGCTTTTCCACATTAGGGCTGTTTTAGCTCTCCGTCCGCGTAACATATCATTCCGCCTGTTACGTTTAACAGTATCAGACAGGTGAGGAAACAAATGTGCATTTAACTTAACAAATAGGGCAGTTTCATAAATGTACAAAGCCGGTAGCGTCAGAATTTTATATTTTTTAAAATATGGTTTACAACTGTCCGTTACTTGTAGTCCAAACATGGCTCTGATGGATCGCTTTTGCGCTTTAAAAGCAGCTTCTCTGTTTGTCGAGTTGCCCCAAAATATAATACCGTATCTTAATACCGATGCCACAAGACCATGATAAGCTGTGAGTAGTGCATCTGTGTTGACTGTTGGAGCAAGTTTATACAGGGCATAGGATGAACTACTAATTTTCTTACATAGCGCTTCAATGTGATCCTTCCACTTGAGCTGCCTATCGATAACCAAGCCTAGAAATTTTACACTATCTACGTCGCAAATTTTGTTACCTTCGTATTGGACCTCCATTTTCGAACTGACTTTTTTATGGCCAAAGTGCATTATTTGGGTTTTTCCAAGATTAATTCTTAAATTATTGTTATTAAGCCAAGAGATTAATGAATTTACCGCGTTATTGACATCAGATTCATACAATTCAGGTTTATTGCATGGTATTGTTACCGTACTATCGTCAGCAAAGAGTGTTATGGGGAAGTCTATGGCAAAGGGCAGGTCATTAATATAAATCAAGAACAGTAAGGGACCCAATACACTGCCCTGTGGTACTCCAAAATAAACTGTGCGTTCTTTGGATAGGTATGTAACTTCTTCTTTAGTCTTTAAATTTAAGTCAGTTATAGCAGTAAATTGTTTTCTTTCTGAAAGGTAAGTGCATATTAAGTCAAGAATGTTACCTCTTATACCATAGGAGTCAAGTTTGTTTCTTAAAATATTGTGGTCAACACAGTCAAAAGCTTGCGTCATATCACAATACACAGCACAAACAGGTGTCTTATTATCAATATTAGTCATAATTTTATTTAGAAAGTCATAAATAGCCATATTAATTGTCATATTCTTTCGAAAACCTTTTTGCTCGTTACAGAGAATCATTTGTTTTTCTAGGTATGCATATAGCTCATTATAAATATATTTCTCATAAATTTTAGAGAAAATTGGCAAAAGCGCAATAGGTCTATAGTTCTGCATTAGCAGCTTATTACCCTTTTTAAATATGGGTTTAATTATAGAGATCTTAAGACGGTCAGGAAAAATACCCTGACTGATACACAGGTTGAGAATATGACTTAAGTGTTTAGAAATTAAATCGGCAACATGTTTTATAATCTTAGTTGAAATTTCATCATACCCTACGCTATTAGTGTTTTTAAGACCTTTTATAATGTTAAAAATTTGTATCGGTTGACATGGAGCCATGAACATTGATTTTTGTTTATTTAATATATAAGCACTCGATCTCTTACCTGCTCCTGGTATTGGCATAATTTTTTCTACGAAATAATCGTTGAACTTGTCAGCAACTAATTGAGGTTTGTTAATTGTTTCATTGTCAATTTGAATTGTATTTATTGATTCATTAGGTAGATTTAATTTAGCGTTTTTTATTATATTCCATTTATTGAATGTACACAATAATATTTACCCAAAGAACCACGACAAAAAGAGTGTACGAGGTAATTCGTTTTGTGCTTATATGGGCTGTATATGCTTAACAGACGGTACTCAATCCACCGTACGCATTTTTACACAGTCCACACTAACAAGGGCAATCATGGTATATAGCATCAGCAATCACAAGAAATAAATCTTCCCAGTAATTTTAAACGAACTATTTTCAGAATTGAACTTTGGAACTTTCCGTAGCTAGATTTTACTTTGGCCAGAGGCTAAGCATTGCCAAAAAAAATAAAATGCCTTAAACTTTTTTTTTTATTTGTATATTATATTATTAATTTCCATTTTTTTTTTTTTTTGTTTTTCCATTTGACATTGAGTTGCTTATTTTTATTTGACATTGTATTTATTTTTATTTTTATATTGTGATTTGTATTTATTTCGTGTTTTGTAACTTGTGATTGTAATATGGGAGAACCTGAAATAAATGGATTTTATTTATTTATTTATTGCCATACATCGTGACAATACCGCCAGTCTTTTTGGTACATCACCAGTCAACAGCGATGCGGAGGAATTTTTCGACGCCATGTTTCAGTTTGTTGTTAGGTTTAATTGATTAAGATTGTTATTTTATAAGGATAGTTTCTTGTTATTTTTAATTATTTAACGTGTATAATTAATTATTTTACTAATTACAAGTTGTTGTTTTGTATAATATTTACATAATCAGCCTCTAATGTTCCCAGTGCTGGGACACAGGCCTCCTCTCTGTGAGATGGAGTCGGCCATAATCTACCACGCGGGCCCAGTGCGGGTTGGCGGATGTCACATGTCTTCGAATTTGTGGTTCTAGGACACATGCCGGCTTCCTCACGATGTTGTCCTTCACCATTTTGAGAGAAGTGGTGATGAAATATCGACAGAGTAATAGTAATGGTGAGTGGTGGTGGTATAAAATTTATTAGGTCATAAATATAATCATCACTTGGATTAGACTACTTTCAGTAATAAAAATAGCCTTCTAAACAAAGGTGTTCAGCTAGGTAACCGCAGCGTGTAATCAAGTAATAAGTAGTTTAATACTGCTTTATCGTCTGGCGAAGCTTGAAGTAATCTATTTACCACAGCTGGGCTGGCAACACCGTAATAGATTTACCTCGTTTACTAATAAATTGTGTTGTAAGATTTGCGGGTGATGTGGCCTGTGTAGAGTACTTATTTTATTAGTGCAGCGTGATAATAGCGTAACATACTAACAGTAGGAATAGCTTTCATTTTGACAGTTCAACAACATTCATTGCGTAATTTACGTTGTTGAGCAGACACATTTTTCGAACATATGAAGCAATGGATTAGCAATAGGCTTCAAAATGATTCAGATTGTGATACATACGATAGTGTTTCACGCAATAAGGGTGCTGGTTTTTTTTATGGGTAAATGAGAAATTCTTAAAATAATGTGTGTGTGTGTGTGTGTCTTTGGTTTTGTATTTTCGTTTTTGGCCACCGACTTCCGTCTTTTAGTGTTTTTTTTTGGAAGTCGGTTGTTTTTTTATAAAAAAGTTTATATTTTTGACTTTTTAGTTGCGGTACCTACCCCACTCAAATTCGTATACCACTACTTGGTGTGTAAATAGCAGTGACAGGAAATTATTAACACATTATCCATATAAACTAAGTGGAAAAAATATGCAGTATTAAGGATAACTCAAAAAGTACTGGTCAGACCTTGATCAAATTTAAATGGGACCACATGTGAAGAAAACATGTGGTCAACACAACAACACAAAAAAACACCTATCAAAGAAAAAAAAAACATCCAAATCGGTTCACCTAGAAAAAAGTTCTGAGCTAACACACATAAAAAAAAAAAAAAACCTACAGACGAATTGATAACCTCCTCCTTTTTGTGAAGTCGGTTAAAAAAAAACAATAGTTGAATAAAGAGTTGAAGTTTTATGATGTGTGTGATACACTACATAGAAACGATTACAATGCATTGAGTTGTTAGTGATTGAATAGTTTTAATAAAAAAAATGCTATAATGTACTGAATATTTTGGGTTCAAGTGACAATTTGTAACTCACACCTTCACCGCTTAAAAGGACCGGAATTTTTAAAGTTTTTTTTTAAATTTTAGTCTTAAGATAATTCAACTAAATCACAAATGATAACTGACAACAATTACAAGAAAGAAAAAAAACCCATCACAGAGTTTCCCCATTGAAACTCACGCATTACAAAATGATATTTGGTATCGCAATATCCGAATTTTGAACGGACATTTGGTTATTTTCCAAAGGTTTTGTTGTTAGTACCCTCATCATCTAGGAGACAGCTTGTCACGTTAAATTAAATAAACATACATACGTACAAAGTTGGAATATTTCTCTCAAAAATTGTAGCGACAACATTTTGTATTATTGTGTTTAGCACCAAAGTTTTTGCATAAACGTCATTAGGGACGAGACTGTTCTTCGTTTCTGCGAGTTTTAAATTCGTTCGTTACTTCCTGATTTTAACATGAATTTTACTGGACTGGTTAGAAGCCCATTGGTAAATCGACATTACAAGAAATCTTTTTAAATAAAACAAGGAACTGTTTTCGTTGAGATTTTTTTCGAACAAATCTCTGCGTAACAGTAAAGTTGTCTACAGAAAGAGGTACTGAAAAAGACATTTAGATAATGTAATTTTCTTGTCTAATTCAGTTATATATTTTTTATTGAAAATCCCGAATTCCTGGGATTATTCATCAACCCATTTGCTGATAACGTGATATAAATTTAGTATTTTGTTGTTCACAACCGCATACAAACAAGCTCAATAAAATAAATGCTTTAGTCTAGACGCTAGTCAATTGGGACTTCACTCCAGCCATTATTACTTTACTATTTCACTAGTTTTACGTGTCTACAGTTTAACTACAGTCTAAAGTACTGGCTTAGGGTAAGATAAGTTTTATAGGTCCCATATTAGGTTAAGTTTGCAGGTACTAAATTTTTCAGAAGGTTTAGATGTGTGTTTTAACTTAACTATCTCGTCAACATTTTGATCTTATATGGCCCTCGTATTGGTTTAGTGTAATCAAGAAAACATGGGTCTGACTTGCTTACGGTTTTTTCATGCGTGTGGTTGGGTTCAATGCGTGACTTTGACAGTAAATTAAACCTTCTAAGGACAGGTCCTTAGAAGGTTCTGAAGCAGGCTTCAGAGTGACCAGATAGGATCCACAACGTAATAAAAAAAAAGTTTTCATGAATTGGCTAGTGGCATAATAATAATATTATTATTACGATTGGTTAGATAGTAATGTACGCGACATTCAGAAATAAAAGTAATTCGGCTGAAAAAGAAGAAGAAAATTATTGCAAATCCATTCATCTCTTTCAGACAACCATTAGTTTCAGTTTCAGAGACACAAACTCCAATCTTCAAGTTATTATTATACTTTCGAACCCTTCATTATTGAAGTGTAGTATGTATTTGGTTATCCAAACACATTATTAACTCACTGAGCCCGTTGTAACATATCGACGTGGCATGACTAAGATAAGGACCACGATAAGTGGACCCCTAAACTTGGTAAGTTGAAGTGATAACAAAGTTCTTTCAAGTTATCCGATCTTGCTAAACGTACAGGTTACGCAACAGAATTTGTTGATCGGCTTACAGGTTGAAGTTTCGTTTAGGAATACAGATTAGTATAGGTAAAAAGGTTGTTTATCGAAATTACGAGATTACATATAAACTTTTTGGTATTTTAGTAAACTTTTTTAGCCTATTTTCTTCAGTGTGGAAATCTTGAAGAATTTATTCGGTTATGGGTTAAATTGAAATTGTACTGACATCTTCTTTTGTCGACATTAATTACAATTATACTCAAAGAAACACGTCATGTTATTTTTTTTAAATTTATTATTCAACTGCTTTTACTTGATTTGTGATAAAAATATTAAAGAGTTTATTTCATACTTATTGCTTTTTTATTTAATAAATTAATTCATACAGAATAAAATTAACAATTTACCATTTAATTTGAAACACTACAATAGATTTTGACCGCATAAATAATTATATATAATGACGTCAAAATGGTATCTACTAGTCTACCACGTCAGCAGATTAGTAAAATTTGAATCCCGTCAGTTGCAGAGGGCTAAGAGTTCAGTTAGTTAATGTATAATATTTATTGCCTCATGTAATGGTACAAACATTACCAGATCAGCAGGTTGGTAGCACGGCTAACAGTCTGGGGGTTCTGTGTTATATGAATGTCAATCGAGGGGCAGAACTCTAATCGACGTGAACCACTCCCATTGCAGCATTATTAAGCTTAACTGGATGGGTGGACAGCCTTAAAAGTATAAGCAACCCATATTGTTTAACAAAACAATTGTTTACAGATGTTTATTACCCAATCTAGACTAAATTTACTTACATTTGTTTAAAAATACGGATTATTTCAAAACTCATTGTTTGAGCATTATAAATTATACGTAATAGCCTCAATAAATTCAAACTTAAAGACTTTTACTTATTAAAGTGGTGCTATTAATATTAAAATATACGCTGCTCTAAACTAGTAATCCAGACGCAGTTGTTACTGTTTTTGTTCATTCTTATTAACGGTTATAAAAATACAATTTGCATTTAATTGGTTTTTGTAACAGAAATATAGACTCCCAGCTGTTATTGCCCAAATGTTTTGAAAATGCCTTTTCTTATATTGAGAAGTAACGAATATTAAGACTTTCATGTTTTCTTACTAAACGTTGGCGATTTAGGCCATTATAATGCCGCGGTTACATGGGGCTAGTTTTTTAAACTAGAATATCTAATAGTACTATAAAGCTAGCAAGCTAGTATGTCTGGCTATATGTACACAGAACTATCCTCATACCTCTTACTAGCACTAACTTAAAAAACTACCCTCGTGTAATCCGGGCATAAGGCCAGGCGTTTTCGGGAGAGATAAGGCTTTAATTCAGCAGTCAAGTGGGTGGAACAAAGCCGCAAATGATGAAGGATAAAGGCCAGCCATCATAAAGATATGTTTCTTTTTATTTAATCGTAGCTCAAGGGTCAATGAGCCCGGTTTTAAACCTTGCTTATTTATTTATTAACTATGGATAACTTTTAGCTAAAAAAAACAGAATAAAAAATATTCAAGCTTAAATTAAATTCACATTACATATTCAATACAAGAATAAAAACCTGAACATACAAAATCTTAATTAAAAAACCTAAGGTTCAGGCACTTTCTGACCGAGGACACACCTGTTAGGAAAGGATCAAAATCATGCCATTTACATCTCATTAAAGTTTCTACTTATATGAATTATACTATAAATGAATGTTGGCTATAATTCGTAGAAGTAAATGGAACACGCAACGGTGCGTTCAATCACTTTGACCTTCCGGGAACGTTAAAATAAATTTGGATAGAATATCGGAGTTATTAACAGAATTATTGAAAATTTTAAATATTAAAATACAGTCAGATATTGCTCGCAGATTAATTGGGATTAGGGGCTTATGCTTAACCTTTCCAACATGGCGTAGATATATTAATAATGGCCATAGCTATCTCGCATTAGTCGGAGTAGTGTTGCAAATAATTTAATTACGCTATCGTTCATTGAATTTTATTAGATTCAGTAACCGATATCAAAATTAAATATGAGAATAAACCACATATATATTCGAATTCTTATTCGAATCTGAACATTATTCTTTTTGGAGTCGGATGTTATTTTATTCAAATTGTTTTCAGTACAAAAGACTGCTTTATAAGCCACGAAGACTTATGAACCATAATTCCGTCCCATTTTGCCATTGATGCGAAATCCAGGCATTGTTTTCCTAGCGCCACTTTGTCCGTGATGAGAAAATGTCAATAATAACTTTGAAAAGTTTTTGAATAGATGAAAAGTTTACAGTTTCCGTCTAAACTTTGGGTACTCGGTTAATTGTTTTGATTCGCTATTAATTTCATTAGTGGTCGTTTCGTTAAACTCAAGGTATTAAAAGGCGCCGATGAAACTGCACCTTAAATTTCCCCAATGAATGAGATTTATTCGCTCATCGTTTTATTTCATTCAGGATATTTATAATTTATTAGTCTAGACTGATATCCAAAATAGGAAAAAACTATCTCGTCTGAATATTTCATTGGTCTCCACCACCCTGTTCTTTTTTATCAAACTTGAAAATAGTAGGTATTTTAGTTTTTAGATAATAGAGTTTACACAACACTGAAGGACGCCCTTTAGCAATATTTCTTAAGTTCATATCTGTATATTTCGTGAGCACAAATGACCATACAACATAATTATTGATATAAATAATTACAAATTATCACCTCCAGACCAAAACTTACGTAAAATTTTGTCGAACCAGGGGTCTATTCCATAAGCACGCTGTCCGTCGTTTTGGCCGATATTATGGGCGTTTCTTACTCCGTATAACTTACAGACATTAGATTAGTTCGGTTTCCGAACTAAGAATAAATGACAACACGATTTGACAGTTGTCCCGACCCGCGATGTGTTTTTGCCCGTCCAAATTTGTTTTATTTGACAGTTGTTTTGACAGATCAACTACCTTTGGACGGGCCCGTATCTTCTTTGACGATATTAAAGAGGAGACCCCCAGGGACCAGCTTTGTTATTTGTTCAACTAATCGAAGCGGACATCGAGGTAGCGTCCCGTACTCAGGAACCATTATTTTCATAATGGATTTCGGTAACGTTACCCCGGGCTCAATAAATTACTCGTATTTTAGGAGCGAATTTCTGAAGAATAGGTGTTAAATTCGAGAAGATGAATTGTTTTTGGACTGTGCACATAAATAAGTGATTTATCCTTCGTAATGAATTTTGTAGTAAGGGACCCTCTGCCATTTAAATAAAACATCAGCTTGGAGGAGGGAAATTTATTCTCTTTTTGTAAGGTATCTAATATGAAAAGTGACAATTAATGCACTTGGTTTCGTAATATGTTACAAGACCGGCCAAATGTGAGTCAGAGTCGCACACGAAAGGTTAAGTTTTTTTTAAACACGTTTCTTTTGTGGGGAACCCCTTTAATCTTTTACTTTATTTTATTTTTTGTTGTTATATCGACCATATAAATACACAATCTGCGAAAATTTCGACTGTCTACCTATTACGGTTCATGAGATACAGCCCGCTGATAGACCGACAGACTGTCGGATGGACGGACAGCGGAGGCTTAGTAATAGGGTTCCGTACCCAAAGGATGCCCTTGGCTACAGAACACTAAAAAGTAAATTGAAGTAGTGGTGGCCCAGTGGTAACGACCGCGGCTTACAAGTAGCTTCGAACCTAGACAGGCGCTTTACTTTGTTTAAATTATTTTATCACTACTCAAAACGGTGGAGGAAAACATCGTGAGGAAACCGGCAAGTCCTAGAACCAAAAATTCGAAGACATGTGAAATCTACCAACCCGCACTGGACCTGCATGGTGGATTACGGCCCACTTCCTCTTTCCGAGAGGTATGTCCGTGTCCCAGCAGTGGGAATATTATAGGCTGATTATGTAGCTAAGCCGTGTTCAGATAGTAGGCGGCCGACCAAGGTTTTATTAATACAAGGTAAAACATTGGTCACAGCGACCATGTAGCGGCAGTGGTTGCTCATAGCGCGATGCCTAATGTTCAGTCCTGTCTAGGTCTTGGTAATTAGAGAATCGAATGCGTTTACCACGTTATTTGCTCGCGCAAGTTTTTAGTAATAAGTTACTGTAATATTGTCGACCGCAGCATTGAGCTATATTTCCTTCCCTCCCAATTCCCATACAATACAACGAGAGGGATGCTCATCACACGCACCCATTCAGGGCGCTTCCGCCGCAGCATGAATCCACAGTGATTTTGCTAAGAACACTCTTGCAACGAGACTCGAGTCAGCTGGATCGCGCCACGCCGCAATAAAACCGCTAATAGACCACTAAAAGACCGCTATTATATCAAGAAACTCAAAAACTCTTTATTTATAAGTGTTGGCCGACAAAAGTGTCACATTTAAAACCCAAGTTATAGTGCATCACCGTGACAGGCAGAAATTCAGTGAACACGTGGGACGTCTGCAAAGGCTGTCCGTGAGTCAACGTGTGTTCGTTTTCAATATGGCGGTTTTACGATTTTGTATTTTAGGTATTTTGACCTAAATCCTAGTTAGATAAGGTTGATTCTTGGAATCCGGCTCGATTGGAACCATTATTCGCCTAAGGCCTTAATAATTAGTTAGTAGTCAGCCGCAAATACTAGAATTAACAACTTTCACGATAATTTGAGTGCGAAGGTCAGCCAACCAGTCTTACCGAGGGGTATTGTATTTAATACCCAGTGGGTTGACCTCCAGGTCAGATAGGTAGTCATACCATGTAAAATACTGGAATTCAGCTGCATCCATTCACTGGAAGTGGACCCCAACATGGTTGGAAAAAGGCTGATGAATGATTTGTGATCCATTTGAGTATTTTAGGTTCATCTTTTATTCACAGAGAAATCTCTTGCTGAACAGCGCTGTTTTAAATCCTCAGAAGGCGAAAGCGTCAGGGTAGCCTGCGAAATTCAAAATTTCTTACGTTTTTTTTGCAATTTGCAAGTCAGCATCAGGTTATATGTCGATCTAAATATGATTCGCAGCCATAGTAAATATTTATTTATAGAATTATAATCACAAAAATCATCAATGAATCTCTATAAGTTCATATTTACCCATTGAATGACTATTTCCTGAAATCTTGACATTTGAGGCTAATTCTAACTAGTGGAGTTGTATTGCTGATTGTAATGATTATAATTCTGTAAAGCCATAATTATTTGTTACGGACACTGACCTGCAAATTGCAAAAAAAAACGTAAATAAATTTGAATTTTGCGGGCTATCTTAGCGCTTCCCCCTTAAGAAATACTGTCTACTCTCTATTTAGTAACCCAATCATCGCCCTTTAAAACATAACAGCCTAAAATAATATTAAGGCAATTGCCGAAGCAAAACGAAAGATAAGTGCAAAAGTCCTGGAAATACCTCAAAGTGAGCATTTGCATGTGCCAATAGCGGATTTCACAATATTTCATCAACAACTGATCTAGAATCATACATTTTGTATCGTAAATACATTGTTGCCGTTTGTCATGTTCGGGGCTCCTCGTTTACATCCATTGGAAATAAAATGGCTCTTTTTTATGCAACTGAATTACAAGAGCGTTTTTTATTTTATTTTATTGAAATATAGATTCATGAGCCTTTAATCCACGTTGACTGACCTGAGGACTTATGTGCTACGGGGTTGAGTATACCATTTGAAATAAACATTCTTAGAGCTTAATATGCGCAATTTGTGTATCTTTGTGAACGCACTAAACAGCTAAAATAAAAATAAAAATGAGTCAATCTTCTTTCTTTTGTTAGTAATAAAAAAATAAACATAGGAAAACAAAACATTAAATCATCCTTCAATTTGATAAAATACACAATAATTACAAACCCGCCGTTTACTTTGATTACAGTTCAGTGCAAAAAAAATACAAAATAACTGTGCATTAAACCTTCATAGTCTAATGTTTATACGTAATTCCGCAGATTACACGTCCAGCACAAATAATATGGCTAGCACACGAAGGTAATAGAAAGTAATGTTCAACCAGTGGGGCGCTAGTAAAATTATATGGTGCAAATTTTTCCAGAACAACATTATAAGCGAATGTGTACGTGCGTGAGCCATTAAAATTTATTCATGGTTCCGCAAGTTACTAATTAAATCACAGCAATTTATTATATTTAATTTTATCTTCGTTCTTGTTGATTGTTGCTTAGATCGTAATCTTTCCTGCCATCAAATTAGGAAGGTTTAATTAATATGTTCAGAATGTTTTAGCCAATGACTAATTTGAATTTTTTAAATAATGATGAAGTTAATTTATTTTTAACTTAATATTTAAATCATCATCACCATCAGTCTCTATTCGTCCACTGCTGGACGTAGGCCTCTCCTAGTGAACGCCACTGAGCCCGATCTTCGGCTCTCCTCATCCAGTCTCTGCCAGCCGCCTTTCGCAAAGTCGACGCTCCTCCTGGCCGGCGGCATAAATTGTATTTAACAGTGACAAACCCGCACTGGGCCCGCGTGGTGTATTACGGCCCACTTCCGAGAGGTGGCCTGTGTCCCAGCAGTGGGAACATTATAGGCTGATTATGCTACGTATAGTTGTAGGTTTTAGTCATCTTTTTTTAATATTATTTTGTTGGTGTCTCGCAGTCTCGCTTTTTTTGGCCTGCTAGGTAGGTAGTTATCAGAAAAAATCCAACCTTGCTTATAAAAAAAATAAGTTTTTAAAATCAGTACCTACCTAAAAAAGATGTCACAAGGAACTCCAAAAGTAATAACACGAATTATTGAAAGCTATCCAATAATTTGATTTCAATGCAAACAAACGGAAGCTCTATGGAAAAATACGTCATTTTCGCAATAGCACTCGATCAACTAACCTTAGAAGATGGAGGCTCTCAAATACTTCCCTGAAGACTTCGCAAAAGCGTTACAAACCAGTCTTAATTTGTTGAAGATTTTTAATATCAGGTCGGTACCTATTTTGACCAAAAAATGATATTTTCTTACATAAATACCTACTCTATCTAATTTTAGATGTTGATCTTGAACAGGGGCTCGTGGCTTAATGATAACAGCTACGCGTGTCGATCAAAGATTAAGCTACGCTTGCCGCGGTCGGTTCGTGAATGGGTGACCATCCATTAGCGAGACCCCTCCGTGTCTCGGAAAGCACGTTAAGTCATTGGTCCCGGCTGTCATTCGTATATCTTTAACAATCCATACGAGTAATTATAAGCTGACATAAGGGCCAAGGTGTGTCATGTTACTCAATATCTGGGTTGTGGAGGTCACAGAGGCAGTCTCTCCATGTAAAATACTGGTATTCAGCTGCATCCGGTGAGACTGGAAGCTGACCCCAACATACAGGGTCTTTGGCAGAACGTTGAACATACGAAAATGGTGGATAGTTGGGGTCATCTGCTACTTACTCAGCCCTAATTTATTTGGCCCTGGCCCCCTGGATATTTTTTAAATCTTTTTTTTTTGCTTTCTTCTAGTTTCACCACTTTCTAAACTTTAAAGTGTATTTTTTTATTAAAAATGGGTAAAACAGGCAATTTTTTATTTTTTTATTCTTTAATGTTGGCAGATTCTTATAAAATTATTGCTTTATTCTGATGTTAGCTAGAAAAAAAGTTATGAGTCCTCAAACTTACAGAAAGATAACCAGTCTGACAAATCCTCCGCCCTGGGGTGTGCGGAGGGGTTTTTCAGACTCTTACTGACTAAAAACCACCCCGGTGTTCCCTTCGCATATTACACCGGGGATCATGGGAACTTGGGCGCTTTCCACGATCCCCGTTTAGTGCTGGCCCGCCTCGGCGGGCCTCCTCAAGACCGCGGGGAGAGTGAGGTGTCAGACTCTCCCCGCGACGTCCAATAGGGACGCGCGTAGAATACTACGCGCAACCGCTTCGGGCCTTATTATGTGCGGGTCGGCGGACCTCGAGTACTAGTTTAAGTCCTTTTGTCGAGAAAACAATCAGTCGCACTAAAGTACTTACGTCGAGCTAATGTGCTGTCACACCACTGATATCGTACTGTCGTGTCGCCTTAACAATTATCGCAATTATGATGCAGTCTTATGTCCCATGTGATAGGGGGTGAGCCTATTGCCATCAACCGGACGAAAATCCTATCCGGGCTGCTGCTGCTCTTTAATTAAACTTAGCTTAGCTTTTGCCCGTGGCTTCCCCCGCGTGAATGATAAATTATAAATGATTTTATTTCTGTACGTAGGTTTGTACAAACACTTTTACACATACACACATATTTTCTGAACTAGATGAGGTCGGAAAACATCCTACCGGAACATATTACAGGGATTAAAAATCGAGGTTATACACTATCTGTGTGACCAATTTCGTTCAGCCGTTTTTGCGCCAATCCGGAACATACATCCAGACAAACAGAAAAACGGCAAAATCTAATTAATATATTTTCGGTATGAGACTCATTCCCATACCTCGTACCAATAACTTTTTTTGAAATATTCAATATACAGTTTTGACTTCGTTAATATTTTATTATTTATTACAACTTTATGTACAAGTAAAAAAAGTACTGTACAAAGGCGGACTTAATGCCTGAGGCATTTTCTACCAGTCAACCCAATAAAAATAGTAGTATTAGAATTATGTACAGAACAGATATTGGTTGTAAAAATACTTACACGTCAAAAGAAATAATAATATTATAGAACTAGATGAAGTCGGTAGTACTTTAAGTGCAAAGGAAAAATATATGTTTGCTGGTTTTCATTTATATCTGTCTAAGTGTAGAGTGTATTGAGTATTTTCCAAAACTCAACTCCTGGTCATACTTACGGTCTGTTGAAGTGTTAAAGCAAGAGTCAGTAGAATTACCTCTTTGACTGTACTTTTCTTACCGACAGGTATTTAGAAGACGATCAGCCATTCCTCAGGAAATACTTGCGTGTGTCATACATAATCGGAACTGTCTTCATCCATAACTTGGCATTGAGCCTATACATACCCGAAGTGTTGACGGGACAAGATATAACAAAATTTGCTCACTTGATGCCTTCTGTTTTGATTAGTATCCATGGTATGTTTTAACCTATGTTTATTATCATATAACCTTGCACAGAGTTGAATGAAAGTCTAATTCTTTAATTTGATTTTTGGTTACATTATTTAAATAATAGTACATTATGTCTTGGTGAATATTTTTGAAACACTCTTTGTTGTGTTTAACAATGTTTTTTTTTATGAATGGCTAAGTTTTGTTGTACCCACTTATTTTTTTTTTTTAAACTGCGAAAATTCACTTTTTTTTTTAGCCAACTTGAAATTCATGGTTATGATACCAAAGACAAGGCAAGTATCTGCATTTATAAAAGAACTTGGTTCTCTATGGAGGGTTAAGTTTACCCTGAGTCAGAAACAGGAGAAGGATAGACTGCTTTGGCGACTCAATTTCATTAATAGAGGTGATTCTTTTACGTTTATAATTAAATATAATTTTATAAAAAAACAATCATTAAAAATGGCATTAAAATTAGGTATTAGCACATTAATTTTGTTATTGTGTCTTGTTATTAACAGAAAACCTGATTTAGTCTTTTTAATGTATTCGGTTACCCGCATTATTAAATTATCATCCAGTAGTATATGGATAGTGGAATCATGAAATCACGTAAGAGACATTTAGTCGAAAATGAGTTACATATATCGTTCGATTCAGAATTTCTTGCTCTATCGATTGGTATATTTAAAATCTCGATAAGGTGACACTTGTATTAACTTCAATTTGCATTATACGCTTGCTATAAGAGATTAATTTGACAACACAATGTATACACACAATACACAATGTATTGTTCTAGTGTTGCTTTTTAACAGGCTTTTCGAAATTGTGATTGAATCTACATATATATTTAACTGTTTAGCAGTAGAAAATGAGAAATGTTTTTTCACTAAGGCCTAAAAAATTAATCTATGATTTTCTGTTATCAAAGATTGTTTCAATTATTAAAGCCTAGTTTAACAAATAAATTAAGATAAAGCTGATACTACTCACTTTTCACAGACAAGGTTTCAGTTTTGATCAGATTGTAATTAAAAACGGTACAAATTATTTATTACCAAAAACTAATCATTTTGAAGGTGACCCAATTAAGGTGCTGTAGAATTAATTCTCTTATTATTTTACTAACAATATTTTTCGTATTAATAAGGTAGGAACGTGTTTCATTCCTTTCAATCTACTGATTTAGAACTATTATTGTTAAGGGGATTCGTGGAAATAGGCCTGTTTCATGAAATCATGACGATTTGCAACAAAAATAAAATTCGGGAACTAAGTAGTATTGATAATGTAAATGATTATAATTTAATCATTATTGTATCAAAATTGCCGCGTAATCAATTTTGATCAATTTATAACGTTAAACCGTGTCGCAATTTGCAAACACGTAAGAACTTTTGAAATTCACGGGTTACATTAAAGGAAACATGTTTAATACAAAATTTCTAAAAGTACGTTACATTTTGTTTAAAAAAAAGTGGGTGTCTGTAAGGCGCGAATTACACAGAAACGGCGTACGGTGAAGACGCGGCGCAGGCGCAGAGCAGGCATGGAACAGATAGGGCACGGACGCGATTTAAATTATATCAAAGAGGCGAAGAGACGTCGCAACTAGTCATTATCTCGCAGAACTCTACATTAAACTCACTATGGTCACGCATTTTTCTGCACCTACTGTATAAACAAAAGTCGTGCTGCTTGCGCGCCTCTCCAGTCACGACTGCTAGCGACGCGGAACAGGCGACGAAGCGATGTGCCTGCGCCACGCCGCCGCCGTTTGAGTATAATTCACATCGTGTCGCCTACCTACATTTTGTATTGAAACGTTTTGAAGCGGCAAGATGCCTGCGCCGCGCCTTCACTTTACGCCGTTTCTGTGTAAATCGCGCCTAAAGTCGGTATATGGACGATAATTTTACTTGACAATGTCATGGCGGAACATGACAATGAGTCATGCTTTTTCGTGCTTGTAGCCGGCGGCGGCGTTCATCGATCACGTCAAAAAACAAACAATTTCACATGCACTAATATTTTCAGCCAGCTTCTGGGCAGCCGTGAGCGGCTCGATCCCATATTTACTATCACCGTTATTTGAAACTTTGTTCCGAAGATTTATATTAAAACAGAACAGCGAGCTACTTCTGCCTTTCGTTCCGAGCTACCCATTCAACCCAACTAAGAGTTGGACGATTTATATCCTAGTATATATTATCCAGTTGCATTCTTGTAAGTTGAAATGGTTAATGAAGCTTAGTTTTATGAAATATGACCTATTGCTTTCTTAAACTAACTGTTTGTACATAGAAGTGTGTGAGACACAAAGTTTTGTAATATTCTATTTTTTGTGTCTTGAAGACTGAAATATACGATCATGAACATAATGCAGCATTGAATATCTAAACAGGCACGCCCTTTATGCCTGGAGGCTTTTATTTAGGTATTAAGTTTTGTTTACGTTTTTATTATTTATTTCTGCTTGAGTATAGTTTTTAATGTGTTTGTTGGTATATTGGCGTGTGCTAGCTGACATATGGCAAATGATTTAATTTAATGTTTTGTGTTTCGTAAAGTTAATTACTTGCTGTTGTATAGAATCCAGTTCCTATACATTGTATTAGTATATAAAAACATACATACATACATAGTATTAGTATACATAGTAGTGGTACTATTACATGGGACTTAAACATAACTGGCGAAATGTGGGTGTGCTTTAAGTACACCTCTGCCTAACCCTTCGAGGAATACATGCGTGATGTTATGTATGTACGCAGAATCCAGTTCTTCTAACTGAACAGACAGCTGTGTTGCAGGCGAGTTTGTTGCGCCAGTTCTTCTCCCCGGCTAAAGCACTTGGAAGTGGTGAAAGGCGGGTGTTTTTGGGGACTGTCTTATTTAATTATGACGTTCAAAAAGTTGTTTGAACAAATGAGCTTTGATTTTCATTTTGATACTAGTAACAAATTACTGAAGTTTTCCTTTAAAAATACATTATTTTACTTGTGCGACGCAAAAGTTAATTGTTATAAAGATATTTTCAGGGTTCCGTACCAAAATGGTAAAAATTGACTTCTTATGGCGCGACTTCGTCTGTTTGTCTGTCAGTCACAGCTGCTTGTTTATGGAACTAGTAATCCTATCGACTTGAAATCGGGAATAGTTATAAACAATGCTTGTCCACTTACAGAGTATGTGAAAAAATAGAAAAATAATATTGTAAATTTCATTAGATTTTAAAGAAACTGGGACAAATGGGATAGATATCCCAAATCATATTTTTATTATTATTTATGGCTCATTGTTTTTGACTTATGATGAAACAATTTTGTAAAAATACCAGTCCCTCCTTATTCCGAAGTTTACAAAACGAAAAATCTGAAATAAGTCTAGTTGATGGAGGTTCATGTAAATATTACAGGAAAAATAAAACGATGTCTCTAACTAGCAATGTTTTTTAGTCACTAGCAAAACCCTTCAACATACTTAATTGGGCAATCGCGAAAACTTAAAATTTCACTTTGTAAATGGAAAAATATTTTAGCACCAAGGTACGGAGCCCTTGGTAGGCGAGTGCAACTCGACATGCTGTCTTTTTGTTTTTTGGTCTTTTCTTTCCGGAAACTGCCCTTGGATCTAAACCCGTTATGCATTCCATCCCAACTTTTCTTGCTTTGCTTTTCAAGGCTCAAAGTAGGCTCCTACACACATAACATCAGGCCTGTAATCCGTTAGAAGTTGAAATGTGCCAGTATAGTACAACCACATTTCATCAGTCCTGTTTAAGTCAAATGTAATAGGGGGCGAGCCTATTGCCATCAACCGGGCACGAATCCAGTCTCCGAGCTGCTACTGAGAAATACCTGACGTACAACCCCAATAACTTTTTGCCTGTCCTGGGTATCAAACCCAGGACCCTAGGCTCAGTAGTATCATTTGCCAACTTAATCAATGAGGCAGGGTTCCCATATCATTATTTATAACGTTTGTAATATGAATGGTCAATCTTGATATGTATTTTTTTTTAGTCCATCCAATTTAATAATTTATTTTCTGTTTTTATTTTTATCCGGTTTAAAATTCTTGACGATGTTATTGTTTTTTCTTTCATCATTCATCATTTATTTTCTCATTTTTTATTTTTATCGTGTTTACACCTAATTATAATATGTGCATGCTGCATGTGCATGGTGTGTGTGCATTTGGTGGTATGTGTGGCTGTAATTGAAGGAGCAGACGTAAAATAACCTATTTTATTATTGTGATTTATATTGTATATGTGTATCCTTTGTTAATGATCCAAAATAAATAAATAAATAACTATTTTTCTTTATCTTTCAGTGACCCTCCTGATAGCTGTGTACCTGGGTGCCGCATTGCTGATGATAACATCTTGTGCACTACTGGGAATAGAATTTCTGATGCTAAAACATGATCTAGTTGAGGTGAAGTCAGAACCGAATGCAGAAAGAAGTAATGATGTAGGTACTGTTGATAATGATGGTCCCGACATAGAATCGTTTGTGAAAAGACACCAAAAATTGCTAAGGTTAGTAGGTCATGAGGAACAATTATGATATTGATCATAACTTAATGAGTAACTGAACTATAAGACAACTGCTTGAGTTCTTGACTGCTTGAGATTATATTCTAGATAAGAATGCTTGGAAACATGCTGGTCCTGCTCCATAGGACAATCTAGAGTCTAGACAAAATCAAACTGGTTGCTAATTTAATTTTATAATTTTTATGACATTGTTTTTTACATTATGTAACTACTTTAACTCACACACTAAATTATTACTTTTCAATATTAGTGAATATGTGAGCACCATGTATCTATCTCATAATTAATTTACCTGTCATGCGTTATATTTAATTATTTTTACCTATTGTGGTATAGTCATTTTATTCTAGGTGCATCGTCTTCACCTAGAATTAATGTATACATAATATTGTTCAAACATTTTTAAAAGAGTAACGGTGGAGTTTCTTGTCCATTCTTCTCCATAAGAAACTACCTTTTGGAAGGGGCAACTTGAATCAATTCTATTTTTTTGTAAATTTTGAAGTTCAAAAGTGCCTTTTATGTGCCTATTTGAAATAAATGACTATACTTCTACTTTCTTCAAAAAACTCCTATAAGAGTGGCTATACTTTTTTTTAATGATTAGTACCTTCCTAGCCATATAACGGGTGAAATATGTAGAAATATACTTAACGAAGCCGAAAGTCACTTGTACCCCCCGTCATTGTAAGACTTTTTTAGTACTGGACCATACCTGGGAACCTTCTGGTTACGTCAAAATTCCACCACATTTTACTGACGTTTTACAACTTTATATACCCCCACGACCCCTGTACCGTTGCATGCACCCATAAGCCCAATGTTTTGCGTGTGTTACATTGCGCACTACCGCAAACAGTGAATTTTCACACCAAAAATAAAAGTCGTTTTCCAACAATTATTTTTGTACAATGTTACTTCGTTTGATGTACAGAATGCGTAGTTGACGGCTATGTGATGAGTCCTTTTACACCCTGTATGTAGCTTCACCAGTTCCGAATACAAACGAATGCTAATTTCCATGTCCATCAATTATTAGATTTATCGTGTATCCAGAAATAAGTACTTTATTGTCACAATTAAAGTACTTAGTTTTGAATTCAAATTATTAGACACGATAAATCTAATAATTGATGGACATGGAAATTAGCATTGGTTTGTATTCGGAAATGCGATGATTCCCGAGGGACTTTAAGAAATTAGTTGTACTTTAACATGTTTTGTTTTGCCTTTCAACACGGTTTATTTTAAGTAATTTAACCTAAACTACTGTTTCCTGGGCTTATTAAAGTTTAAGGTAGCTAGAAGGTTTCAGGTACCTATCCTATACATTTAATCATGAGATGATGAATGTATAGTTACCAAACTCGGTCATTTAACCTTAAAATTACGCTATTTTCTTCACCAAAAAGTATACGGCTAGATAAATTGTTTTTACGGCTATTATTCAATGAGAGTTTTCTTCTTACTTCGAATACATAAGTAGAGTTTTGGACCACATGGAAGTTTTCCTGACGACTTCAACTTCAGCCAAACCCATCCAATCAATCTCTATTATGGCTGCCACTTTTTCTGGTCTCGTGCCAACATTATCGGAAGTTTTTCTGCTATAATGATGCCGTCACCCTGCGAGACCAATGGCCTATGTAATATTAGTGATCCTACTTTTTCTTATTTTATGGTGTGTGAGAAAAATTTGCCCCACTTTTGGCTCTTTTCATGGAACACTAAAATTTCGGCGTGGCCAGGATTTTTATGGTCCCAGTTCAATCTGTCATGAAATCGGTTTGCTGGTTCTAATTCTAAAAAGTTGGTAGATACGAGTACTTGTCAATATCTCTCCGTGGATGAACTTGAAAATCTCACAAGTCACGTAGACAATGATTACGTTGATGTGACTTTTTTTAAGCTCATCATTTTAATTTTAAGCTCATCCAGAGTATGGGGGCCAGTACAATTACGAGATATTAGTCGTACAAACTTTGTCTATAGCAAAAGTCCAATAATGTTGATAAACTCGGCGGAAATTTTCATCAACGGGAACTTTAGCATTCTAATTTGCCTCAATATTTCAAAAATAACTCTAATTTACCTTTTTTGACAAGTTTTTGACATTAATTGTTGCTTAGATGAATTTGAGACTAGATTTTGAACGTTATTAATTACCTATGGGAATTGGCCTTCAGGTGTGCTGTTGGTTTATGAGGTATTAAATATCATAAAATTTAAATCAAAATATTTTATTTCACATAAACCTACATGGGCAATTATGAAACGTCAGAAGCTAGGCACGGTTCCAATTGGTCGTTTCCTGTGGAAAAGAGCCGGCAAGAAACTCCACGGTTCCTCTTTTAAAAATAAGTGGTTTTTATTATTATTACAATGTTTTCAAATTACAGTGTTAATAGATATAGGAGGATAGTGTAGGCCTATTTTTTTTTTTTTGGGTTGTAAATCATCAAATGGCCTCTCCCGCTCTGGGCGGAGCGGAAGGGCGTGTCAGACTCTTACTGACTAAAACCCACCCGTGTTCCTTAAGTTGCCTGTGCGCCAGGGCCACGGTAACTCTTTCGAATAATCCGCGACCCCGGCAGGCATCGGCCCTAACGGACCCCGTTAATTATGCTGACATCTCTTTGAGGCGCGCGTGGAACACAACGCGCCGTCGGTCCGGGTCTGGTCCTTACCGGACGGCGAGCTGCCCATTGCTCGCCGTCTTAGTGGTCAACCCATAACTCTTCAGCTATGTTGTAACTACTAATATCTAGCTACACTTTTTTAAAAATGGCATCGACTTTATCCGTAACAGGGCGACCAGAGCGAGCTGCATCTTTGATCTGTCAACAAGTAACAGGTACTCAACAAAATAGAAAAAGATCTACAATCTACAAATTAGGCCTACAACGCTCTCACATTCACAATATATAGAAGAATCTATAATAAAAGATAAATAAAATAATAAAAATAAAAGCCTATTTATACCAACTGACATGATTGCTATTGACTGCAACAAATCTAAATTAAAATCCTTAAAATCTTGTCTACAAAAGCCATTAGTAAAGAGTTGAAATAAGAATTGGAAGTATATAATGTGGAGGCATAAAAATCTAAGACATAAAAAGCTTTCTAATAACTTACTTTCAAGCACTTTTCTAAATCCAACAACGCTGTATTTAGGGTAACCTCTTCTCCAAACTCATATTTCATCAAAATACACCTGTCCTGAAAAAATGTTTTGTTGCCACCTGAACTGTTTCCCATTCTAACCCCTTGTTCGCCATCAAAGCCGACATAGGGGTGGACATAAATAAAACATGTATTTTATTTGTTGACAGGTTATCCCGACAGTTGGATAACGTTTTCAACGGGATGGTATTCATAGATCTATTGTTTGTCGGGATCACGACGTGCGCTTTCAGCTTCATGTTGCAGGTGAGTTATTGCTTTGTGTGGTGGTAGTTATAATTACGTACTCAATAAATTGAGCTAATTTAACACATGGTTCAGAAAAACTTGGAAGCAACAAAAATTATATATGATGTAGGAAGGTTCATTTCCGATTTATCCTGGTGAAGAAACCGGGACTACAAAATTATAATTTGGAAATAGTCAATACGTATTGAGCTATCAGAATCAGGAACACTTCCATCGATTTCGATATTTGCAATTTCACATTCTCATTATGAACTACCGGATACCATCCCGAAATTTCGCAGGCCGCAGCGGACAGACGCGTTATTCAAATCGTTTGTATGTAAATTGAGATTCCACAATAATTTTATTAAAAAGAGCCGCCCAAAATACAGAAAAGTTGAATCGTTTACTCAATTCGTGCTGAAAGTTGGAAAAAATGGGGCCGTTGGTAGAATCTGCACTTTATTAAAAAGTTCTTTGCTCTGTGTAGTACATCACATTCAATTTGTGCTCTACGCTCAACGCTCTTTCTCAAAACAGTGAAAGAACATCCTCAAACAATTGAGCTCAAATAAAATGTTTAACAAACTCCACAAAAGCTGGGAATCTTCACAGTGAAATATGACGCAAAACAGATAATTACAGCAGTTTCACATCTTAATAATTGCTCTTTTTACCGAGAAGCCTGAGGAAAAGCAGGAGGAGACACCCTGGGCGTCGGGAGTCGATAGCCGACTCCCAGCCACTGTAGGCGCGGGCCTGCGGACGGCGATCAATGGGCAGCTTGCCGTCCGGTAAGGACCAGGCTCGGGTCGATGGCGCGTTGTGTTCCACGCGCGCCTCAAAGAGATGTCAGCATAATTGACGGGGTCCGATAGGGCCGATGCCTGCCGGGGTCGCGGATTGTTCGAAAGAGTTACCGTGGCCCTGGCGCACAGGCAACTGAAGGAACACGGGTGGGTTTTAGTCAGTAAGAGTCTGACACGCGCTTCCGCTCCGCCCAGAGCGGGAGAGGTCATTTGATGATTTCCCACCCCAAAAAAAAAAAAATGGGTGCTGATGAGGCTGCCGCGATTCTGCAGCGCATCAGGGATGTTCGCAGATTCGCAAGTAGACTGTTTCGATTCTACTATGCGAAAACGATGCACATCCCTGGTGCGCATGGTTCGACCTAGCTTCAGCGGCATTCTGAGGGTATTCGTGCAGAAATTCGAGGTCAGTACCTGAACCATTGCTGTATGGTTCACATACTGAGCAATTGAATTCTGTAATAATAATATGTTTATGTGGTCTTTTTTAATTTGTATGTGTTTTTATTATATTGTCATTTTTGTGCCTATGCTCCTTTGTTGGTCAAAATAAACGTTTAATGTTATCATAATAATCCATTAAAATTACTGGGAAATACCTTCTTAGGAAGTAAACACGTTTTTTTTTACCGACTTCACAAAAAGGAGGAGGTTCTCAATTCGTCTGTAAGTTTTATTTTTTATATGTGTTAGCTCATAACTTTTTTATGGGTGAACCGAATTAGATGATTCTTTTTTTATTTGATAGCTGGTGCTTCACATGTGGTCCCATTTAAATTTGATCAGGGTCTGACCAGTAGTTTTTGAGTTATCCTTAATACTGCATATTTTTTCCACTTAGTTTATATTGATGATGTGTTGATAATTTGCTGTCACTGTTATTTACCAATAGTAGTTATACCAATTAGTGGAATACGAATTTGTGTGGGGTAGGTAGCGCAACTAAAAAGTGAACGTATTTTAGTGTTTTTTTTGGAAGTCGGTTGTTTTTTTGTAAAAAAGGTTTTTTATTTTAAAATTGCCATCATCATGTCTTTAAAAACCAAGTAGCAAACAAAATACATTTTAAGGTTCTTGCTACGAACTTAGAAGAACGTATTTAATTTAGTTATGGATAAATTTTCAGTACATTCCTGTTGCTCCAGTTGGCTATTTAATCAATTGCTTCATCAGTAGGATAATTGCGTAAAACACTCACAATCCCAATGCCATTAATTTTGACAATTCAACAATATTCATTGCGTTATTAGCGTTGTCGAGAGACGAATTTTGCAAACATAATACCTATGTACGAAGCAATGGATTAGGAAATTCCTCCAAGATCTGTCGTATTGAGATACAATGTTTCGCAATTGGGTGTACATGTGTTAAGTTGGCAGTTATTATTTCTGTCTTGTCTCTTTCTGTTAAGTCTCTTTTAATAAATGTCTATAGATAATAATAATAATAATAAATCGTTATTTTCAGACCAGAGATCCATAATAGAATTATAAGTAAACAATTTGGCACTTACTAACAAAACACGTTAAATAAACTTATTATTTCACATAATTATCCGAATGACGGTCTCTGAGTTGCCATCTAGTGACTATTATTAGGCCATCCACCCTGCAGGCTACAGTAGCCACGAGGCTGTTGGGGCTGTCGCGCACCCGACGCGACGCATCAGTGATGTGATTCACAGACGCAGCAGCTAGCCGAAATCCGGAACGCGTGCGTCCGCGAACATCCCCGAAGCGCTACAGAAGTGCGGCAACCCCAGATTACCGCAACGTGTTATTATATTGGACTTATAGAGCATTGTACGAGCCCTGTGTTGAACCACAGGGCGCACGGATAGAGTGACTGGCAGTAGGCCCTGGACAATGTTATTTTAACCTCTCGCGTACACTGAACCTGCGGGCCAGCATGTTATACCTGACAGCCAACACTCTACGTTCCCTCTCTACTATTTATTTATACTACGAGTATTACTGCATTTAGTAAGCCTTTTGTATTCCTCTCTTGTGTTACAGTTCGCCCGCGGTCCTGGCTACATGTTGATCAGCTACATAGGGATTGCGTCGTCCATGTTGACCGTTTTGTATTTATGTTACTACGCCGAGCTACTTACAAGAGCGGTAAAACTTTCAGTACTTATTAAGTGATGTGTTATTCAAATAATGAAACTCCTTTATATGGGTGACTTGCGAGGCCTCTGGAGCAGGTGGAGTTTGGTTTTCCGTAACAGCGCAGTGGTATAGTAATTTTATTCTAGGTGCATCGTCTTCACATATAATTTTATAATTAATGTACACATAATATTGTATACATTTTTAAAAGAGTAACGGTGGAGTTTCTTTCCCATTCTTCTCCATACGAAACTACCTTTTGGAACGGGCCACTAGAATCACTTCTATTTTTTATAAATTTTGACGTTCAAAAGTGCCTTTTATGTGCCTATTTGAAATAAATGATTTGACTTTGACTTTGGTAAATGGCAAGAGAATTCCCGGTTTATACTTAATGTAAATATTGAGAATTCATGTTTTATTAGAGACCACTACTGTGTTATGAATTGTAAAATGACTATTAATGGCCTGAGGCCCAAGCACGAACCCGCGACGTAATCGTAACGTAAATTTGAACGACTATTGAATCGAAAATACGACTATACTATAGCATTTCGGTAAAAAAAATGAAACAAGCGCAACTAGTATAGATATGAATAAAGTCTTAAAACTAAGTAAATACTATGCGCTAAACTAGTATTTTCAGTTTTAAAATCGTTTGAATTTACGTTACCAATACTCTGCGTGTTTGTAGGGGTCCAGAATATAAATATTTTATTATTTTATTTTTGCATAATTGCATTGCTGTATAATGCATTGCTTATGGAAGACATTGCGGCAAAATACAACACATGGTCATTGTGTTTTAGATTTGATTCTAGGGATGGTAACTTGTTATTTCTAAAAATAAAGTAGGTGTGAATCAATACTATGTGACTGTGTTTATATATTTTTCAGAGTTCCAGTATAGGAGACACGGCGTATGACAACTTGTGGTACAAAGGCGGAAAGCATTACAAAATGGCTATACTGCTTATCATCAAAATGTAAGTATTATCATAGGTATCTGAGGTCATCGGAAAACTTGAGACTAGAGATGCCGCCGATGCATTTCACCAGTTTCTGTTATACGTAAATATTTTACAGTTCAAGCAGTACGGTTATGGAATGCCTTACCCGTGTCGATAAGGCGTGCTCAATCTTTGTTATTTTATTTAAATTATGATAAAAATCAGTATCACTCTCCTTAAACATATTTATTTTGTTCTTTGCACTTGTTTCTGAAAAGCTGGAAACAATTCTATACAACACTTTATGACATCGGTCAACCTATCACAAGCGGCCCGCAGACAGATATATCACCACAAGAACCCGAGATTCTGCAGTCAGAGGTCGAACATGCCATTGGATGTCTCATGGATAGAAAATCTCCAAGTAAAGATGGAATTTCCGCCCAGTTACTTAAAAACTTAGATTCAAAAGGTGTGAAGCAGATTCTAAGCATCTCCAATTTCATCTGGAAGACCAGTAGATCGCTCGAAGAGTGGAAGGGTCTGCGTTTATTCCACTTCATAAAAAAGGCTGCAGCAACTACAGGACCTTGGCACTTATTCCACATAACAGAAAGATATTCCTGTACATCATAAACAGCAGTCTAAAACACATTCTCGTTCCACCAATTCCGGAAGAACAAGCAGGTTTTGTTAAAGGCAAAGGCACGCGAGACCAAATCCTGAACGTTCGCCAAATCATAGAAAAGAGCCAAGAATTTAACAGCCCTGTGTTGTTATTTCATTGATTACACCAAAGCCTTTGATAATGTGCAGTGGGATAAGCTGTAGGAGGTTCTAAAAGACTTGGGTACGCATCAACATCTTATTGACCTAGTCCAATGCCTCTGCATCAACAACCGCTCGGACGCACGGAGGTTAATTTCAAGGATTAGCGGTATTAAAATCTTCATTCTCAAGTTGAGGGTAGATTTAAAAAAATACTTTTATCTGTTTAGTACTATGTATTGTTACATTTAGTTTCCTTACTCTTGTTTCATGTTTATTATTGTATATATTATATTATGTAGATAGGTATATGTTTTATGTATATATGTATTTGTTGTATATGTAAATGGTACACCACTGACTACCTGCATTATTGTCTCTCCTTCTACCTTGAATCCATCCAAAGGTTGTCTGTAAAAGATCGCTTTTAGCGATAAGACCGCCCATTGTGTCACCCTATTTAAAATTTCTACTTTTATATCTGTAATTTTTATGGTGTACATAATAAAGAGTATTATATTCTATTCTATTCTATTCTATTCTACTACATAATACATATTTAAAAAAAAGTCATTAAGTCAATACTTTGTGTGATATTGTATATCCAAGCTATCAGGTTGAGTGAATTATTATGATTTCTGCGTAAAGTTAAATAGTTATCGATTTGTTGGATTTGAAAAAAAATGGTGCATATTAATGAAGGTATTTATAATCATATCGTGTAATATTTTTAATAAATATTTCTAAGGTTTTTTGTAAAATTATTATTTATTATGACATTGAATTTTCAATTACATTCAAGTCTTGCCTTTCGAAGTGTAGACTTTTCAAGAAACATGTTAGAACATAAAAAAATTGTGGTAACAGCTGGAGTCAATGTTTTTCTATTAGATCTGATTTGATTTTTTGCCGCATACTATCGCTCCCTGAACATTTTATTTTTATTATCAGGGAACGGCACTAATTTAACAAATCGTGATCTATTCAATCATTTCTTAGAAAGTCCCCCTATTAAACCTACAACTAAACAATCAAAGGACAAGCTATTTAATTATGTTCTAGAAGTTATTGGCACTACTAATTTGAAAATTCAAATTAAAAATCGTTAACGACAAACGATGCATAGTTTTTGTAAATCTACTTCAAGAAATTGGCTGGCAGCCGGTAGACAAAAAACTAAGTTTCAAACTAAATATCATGATTGGCTTTCTAAATGCATAATCACGTCAGGAATGCAAAATAGACTACCGTCTTCACCTGGGTCTGTCACTAATGTCCGGCTAAAACTACTATTGTCTGATATTTGCAATAAAACTAAAGGAAGACGATTAAACGAGGAAATACATACAAGAACTGAAGAAGAATTATGTTTAGCAGCTGAAATGATTAATTCTAGAGTTAGACCATACAACAACCCGCATAGCATCAAAACAATGTGATGTTTTTACTACTCTGGGTGATAATATTACACATTTCAAAATGTTATATAAATGGGTTGCTGATGGAAGTGGATCTCAAAGCAATTATAAGCAATCTTGTAGTAGTAAAAACTCTGACGATTTCAATATATTTATAACTTCTTTAGTGCCTCTTCCATTATATGGTACCTGTATGGTATGGTATAGGAAAGCAGGGGTGAATCGTAACGAAACTTTAAAAGGAATTTTAACATTTAAATAATATAATTTGTTGCCAACAGGGACACGTAATCGGTTAATTATAATACAGTATACACGTTAGAGTCCTTTTTGGCGACAGACTATAATATTTCAATGTTAAAATCCCTTTTAAAGTTTCGTTACGATTCACCCCTGCGTTCCTATTCACCCCGTTTTACCGGTACACATTATTATAATGATATAATTATTTGGCAAAACCCACGGTCTAATTCTACACGGCTCTGTCAGCCGATCAGATTGCAATTTACGAAAGAAACCCCGGAAACGATTACTTCTGAATTTAGTTATATTGAATCTCAAATGGCTAACTGAACACTTACTAGATGTACTATATGTATATTGTGTAGTAGACATTTCAATTTAGAATATTACTTATTGAAAACTATGATAAATGGGAAAGTTGCCAATGCCTTAACATCGAATAAATCAGCACAGTTTAATAAACTTGTTAACTCTGAATCTACACCATAATTATGATCCAAATACATTCGATTTTAGTATTTCTTCATTACATACATACCTACAATTTTTTTTGATTACCTTCTGCATATTGCTTATAAATGAACAGTGAAATCATGACAAGTTCGAGGTGAAACAAACAAAAAAATTGTAGCTGAAAGAAAAGTAATATTCAGAAGGCATTTCGAAAGGAACTTGGTATACTTGTAGATATACCAAGGCAAGGGTTTGGTAATACCAATGATGGCAACACAGCCAGGGCTTTTTTTTTCAATCCATCAGTGTTCCACAGTAAATGATAAATGATAAATGATTTTATTTCTGTAAGTAGGTTTGTACAAACACTTTTACACGTCAATCATATTTTTAAACTAGATGAGGTCGGCGTTTCCTATCTGACTACTCTGAGAAGAAAGGCCGAAACAAACTCAGAGGTCACAGTCTCTTTTAAAGTCCAGACATAATCTTGGTCAGATCATGTGAAGACCATGTAGATTGGTATCTGAAATGGTCTTTTGAGGAAAGAACCACACAGATTGAGTGGACCTGTCCAGTCAGTGCACGCATTTGTCAGTAATCGTGCAGCTCAACTCAGGAAGTCAGAACTTAAGGAGCTCAACGATTCGACGAACAATACCAAAGAAAGGACATTTGGGTAGGCCACATAAATTACTCAATCTGCCAGATCATGATCAAAATTAACTGCGAAAAAAAAAAGCAATGACCCACATAATCCTCACATTCACAATAATTAAAATAACATACTACTTTACAAGTAAATACTCATGTCATTGTGTATATAAAATTCAACAATGTCAATGTGTATATAAAAAAAACGGACATAATGTTTGAGAACCATGTAGATTGGTGTCTGAAATGGTCTTTTGAGGAAAGAACCACACAGATTAAGTGGACCTGTCCAGTCAGTGCACGCATTTGTCAGTAACCGTGCAGCTCAACTCAGAACTTAAGGAGCTCAACGATTCGACGAACAATACCAAAGAAAGGACATTTGGGTAGGCCGCATAAACTACTTAAACTGCCAGATCAAGAATATAACTGAAACAATGACCCACATAGTCCTCATATTCTCAATAATGAAAAAAATATAATACTTTTTACAGTAAATATTCATGTCTAAAATAGCTAGCAAATTAAAATCAACATTCACCGTGTAAATTTATTGGAGCAGCTCAATCCCAAGCCTTTTTGTCCTCAATATAGTCTTTCACAGTATAATAGGCTTTCTGGCATAGTTTACGTTTTATAAAAGATTTGAATTTATTAAAGCTTAGATCTTGAATGTCGCTAGGAAGTTTATTATAAAAACGTATACATTGGCATCTAAACGAGCCACCTATTTTCTTGAGCCTGGTTGTAGGAACAATAAATTTGTGTTTGTTTCTAGTATTTATATTGTGGATATCACTGTATTTTTTAAACAGATTAATATTTTTATGTGCATACAAAAGATTTTCATAAATATACTGAGAAGGCACAGTAATTATATTAATCTCTTTAAATTTATCTCTGAGGGAGTGTCTGGGACTTAATTTATAGATAGAACGAATTGCCCTTTTTTGTAAAACGAAAATTGTCTGGATATCGGCGGCATTTCCCCACAACAGAATACCGTACGACATCACACTATGAAAATAACTAAAGTATACTAAACGGGCTGTCTCTAAATCAGTTAAACCACGAATTTTTCTAACGGCGTATGCTGCAGAGCTAAGCTTTTTTGACAATTTATCTATGTGGGGGCCCCATTGAAGCTTGGTATCCAAAGTTATGCCTAAGAAAACTGTGGTATTTTCGGGTTTCAGCACTTCACCCTTTATGAGAACACTAGTTTCTACTTGTCTAACATGAGGTATCGTAAACTTAATACATTTAGTTTTTTTCTCGTTAAGAAGTAGGTTATTAACATTAAACCAGTTAACTACTATTGCAAGGGCGCTATTTACATTGTCAGTAATCAGCTGCTGACGTTTCAGTTTAAATAAAAGTGAAGTGTCGTCTGCAAATAACACTATATCATGTTTATCCTTTATGAGGTAAGGCAAGTCATTTATATAAATAAGAAATAAAAATGGCCCAAGAATTGAGCCCTGGGGGACCCCCATTCTTACTACCGATCCGGGTGATCTTTTTCCATTAACATCAACCCTCTGAATCCTATCACTTAAGTAAGAAGTAAGAAGATCCAGAGAGGCGTTTCGGATTCCGTAGTGGTGCAGTTTCCTGATCAATGTTTCATGAAGACCACAATCGAATGCCTTGGACAAATCGCAAAAGATTCCCAAAGCATCGCATTTGTCCTCCCATGCATCATAAACATGTCCTAAAAGTTCAACTCCGGCATCAGTAGTCGAACGACCCCTCGTAAAACCGAACTGTTTGTTATGCAGTAAGTAAGTAAGTATTACTGGAATAAGTCAAGATTTGATTGTTAGGTTTGGGGTAATATTGAAAACTTGAAATTCTGGTTACAAAATATTAATAGTACTTTTTTGATATCCATGCTAAAGAAATAGCAAAAAAATATGTTTAACTATACGACTGGTATCCTATGCCCTCTACAGTGCACAAGGATTTAATGCATGGCAAAGATATAATTGAGAATTTTTTATAGCCTTTTGGTACTGACCAAGAGGCTATAAAAAATTCACCATCATTCATCTTCTCCTAACTGTAGGAGAACATGCATAGGAGTGTCGTCATAAAGACGTAAGATATTTTTATAGAGAACACAACACCCGCAAAATTTGACGGAAAGATACAAACGAAAACCTATTTAAAATTTTGCTTGTATCATCGGATCTTCGTATATCGAATTTACGGCCAATAACATTTAAAAAAAGAAGTAAAACACAACATGAAGTTCTCAATTTATTACAAGAACCTAACATAATCAATGATGATGAGAAATGATTAATTTATTAACAATTTTATTCTGTATTTTCACATATATATTTAAAGATAACAAATTTTTAATTATAATCACTAATTACAATTAACTTACACCTGATATTTTCAATAATATATTAAGGTCCGACTAAATTTAAAAAAATTAAAGGTTTTAAAAATGACTAGTTTGGGATGGTTGGTGGCACATTTTCAGCAGAGAGGTCAGTATTTGATCTCCCACGAACTGGAAGACCATATTCTGCTCGAAGTGCAGACAATATTCAATAGGTGCAGGTGGGTGTAGAGGAGAACCCGGAAACATCAACGCGTAGGCGTTCATCTCAGTTGGGAATCCATAGACCGATACTCGAATTCTATTGAAAAAAAAATTACGACAGCTTTTATCGACAGTCCAGAGCAACCAACACAACCCAACACCAAGACCCAACATGATGGACATGGGGGTTCCAACATGATGGAGACACAGCGCATACGGCTAGAGCCGTAATGACTGTCCTGAGGCAGACTTTCGGCGAGCATTAAATCTCGAGACTTTCAACATTCCACTTGCCAGCACGTTCCCTGGATTTAACAGTGCCAGATTATTTTCCCTAGAGATATTAAAAACACAAGGTGTACATTAATAAACCCAGCACAATCGAGCAGCTATAGGCGGACATGCAATCTGACATACGGTTGCTAAATCCTCATGTTCTGAGGAAAGTAATGAGAAGTGCTCTCGAAAGAGCCCGTCTTTGTGGGACTGTAAATGGTGGTCAGTTACGGGATGTAATATTTAAAATCTGACTCGAAATATTTCCATGAGTTTTATTTTATTGTCAGATAAAATTTAATATTAGTAAACAAAATAAACAAAGTTAAGTAGTTGCGACCCCTTCCTGACTTATACGCCACTCTGTATAATCAAATTGTTGTTTAGAAGAATGGCAAAACATGTTCTTGTATTGTATTCGGTGACAAAGGTGACACTTCTGTGACGTTGAAAGAGGAAATATAATTTCTTTTATTTGTATTTCAGATCCCAAAAACCATCTTGTCTAACATCTCTGAGATATACTGTAGTGTCCATGAAGATGTTTACGAAGGTAAGGTCTATATAGGGTACGAGAGGCCGCACACGATTATTCCAAAAAATTACGGCTCTGAAGATCACTTTATTTTTGGTACATTTTCGAAATCTGAAAGTGGCCTCCTGACTACGCTGACGAGGCTCCTATCTGAAACTTTTCAAATATATTTTCGGTGTTCCCTAATCATGCCACACCTACTCAGCTATCATCTATTAGCCCTGCAGATTATGCTTGCTCAAAAATTATTTGGGCTCCCCTACCAGTATGTAAATTACGTGTAATAAAAAAATCGTAAATCTTAACAGACCTTTTTTTACAGTCCGCCGTCATTAGTAACACTTACACTCCTAAAACCACTCTTACTGCTATGTAATTAAGGCGCTGTCAATTTCAAGTTAATTGTTACCACTGACGAACGATTGACCTCCTTAAAAATAAGCCGGTCTTTTTTTATGATTAACAGTATTTTAGTTAATGAAAACAAATCCTCAGATCAGTCTACATATTCATATTATTCATTTTAATATTCCTAATATTCGTCTCATTTCAGGTGATCAGCACAACCTGGTCCTACTTCTCATTGTTGAACACCGTTTATTCTGATGAAAAATAAAATAAACAACCATAACCACGCCAAACCAAACCCAAACTAAACCAAATTATTTACTAGTCTAGTTACGCTCACCCAAGTAGATAATCATGCATGCCTAATAGTAGTAAATAGGTAAATAGGTCACAAGAGTATTCTAGCAATACCGTCAATACTACGCAATACTGCACACTTACACTTTAATAACTATGTAGAAGAAAATACAGAGTTCCTGCTGCACTGCAAAATTGTGGTTCTTGAATAAGATCGGAATCAGATGAAGCGGTTAATGCAAAGCAAGAACGCTGTGAGGATGCACTAAACATTATAATGTTTGCAGTATAGTATTTTTATCTCACGAAGCGACGCGCGCTTTACTTGTGGTTACCAAGTGTACAAACACGGTGTCATTGTGTGTAGGCGCTCTCGGTACCGTCCAAAACAATGACGAAGTCGGAGGTGTGTAAATGTGCGTTATATGATTGCTGCTGCTACTCGTCTTCACGGGCACATTCACAGTATCTTTGTACAATTGGTTACCATATGTAACGCGCTAGTTGCTTCGTGAGGTAAAAATACTCTAAATGCACTAAGTTTCACGTTTGAACCTCTGAGATTGGAGTTAATGTGTAATAAAATTGTGTTGTTGGGTGGATAGGTTTTCTTCTGTATTTATTACATTCTAATAACTGATAGAAATAGGATATATCCTACAAGAGTCTGAATTTGGAAAGGTATAAGGGAAAAAAAAATGTTTATTATTAATAATATTTTTTATTTCAGACCATAAGTCCATAAACAAACACACATTACAATTTTATACACAAAACATACATACATACATGAAAACACATACTACTCCAAAAAAAAACACAAAACAAACTATTTTAAATATTGGAATAACGCACGATGACTGGTCATCCATTGCCACATCATTGGACTATCCATCCTGTCGGCTACTATAGCCACCAAGCTGTTGGAGCTTATTGCAATTACATAAAATGCTTTTACACACATGTGTTGGAGATCACCTTTTAAGCAAGAAGATGCTTGTGTTAGGTGACTCCGCCCGTCCACTTATGTCACATTAAAACGGTTAAACAACACTTAACAGTAAAATGAAAGAAGAAGAACAAAGAGGATTCGGTATAAGGTAATAATGGAAATAAAGGCACTTAACATCATATTTTCAGTAAATGAAATAGCTTTTCTTTCATCAGTTTCATTATTCTAATAGCTGATGGAAATAGGATATATTTTTCAAGAGTATACATGTAAAAAGGTGGTGGAGAAGATCAAAAAGGATTATTTTGAAGATAAAAATGGCAAGAAATCTAGTACCTAAGTTCCACTGAGATAACGGCTGATAGAAAACTTGGAAGAATCAGAAATACTGCACCAACTCCAAAATAAATTGGTATAAGGCGAGAGGGTGATGATGACCCACCTTCAAACGGGAACACGATGTTAATGCTTGGTGGCAGATATAAATGACAATATTTCTCAAGCTCTACGACTACTACCTACTGCTAATTGTTTAAAACCAGAACAAACAGCAACGCAACATCCACAGTCAGATGACGTGCGAATATTCAACGCACACACTACAACCCATGAGTTTAATATTCCAGTCCGCATCGTATGAGGATTACCGCCTGATACCAGTGCATACGCGCGGTTCTATTCTCGCGTGAAACCGTTTTATCTGGACGAGCACTATGTCATTCAAACTAGGGGTGACGTCATAGAATATATTGCTGTGTCAGTGAACAAAGGAAGGTATTATGGAAATGTGTGTTCATGTAGGTGTATTACTGAAGTCTTAATTGCTGTTAGGAATATTTTTAATGATCAAATAAATGCCTTCGTAAATCATAATTATCTACGAGTTCTTTTTCTATGCGTGCGTTCATTGATATGCCAATATATGAAACTTAGAATAATACTATTGCAGATTTTAGGATGAAAGATAAACCCAGTCTGGGTTAGAAATACCGGAAATTGAGTATGAGACTACACCTGATATATTATGAAACGAATTCGATGTAAGCGTAGATAAGAATGTATGTAAGAAGGATCGAAGCCATAATAATATGCCAAATCTCCTCGGACATAATTGAATCAAATGTAACAAATTCTTTCTTCTTTTTCGTCCGGGATAATCATATTTCCGAGGGGAATCATATAATTATGAAGAATCCAATCCTGGACGTACATATATCATGCATGTATTCGAATAAAATTGAATATATTTTTCCATGAGAAAAATATTTGTGTAGGTTTAGTAATTGAATTTTTGAACAGATTGAATTTGTATACTATTATCACGATGCCTATAAATACACGAGTGGATAAACTGAATGCCCATTAAATTAATACATTCTGAGAAAAGTTTAGAAGTTGATATTCTTACCGTAATTGTTTCCGTATTCTAAGTAAGAGTAAGTAAAGGTGTATTGAGAACTCGCTCATGGGTGATTTTAAATAAAATAATTATTAAAGGGGGTACCGAAATTGTATAAAATTAAGCTGAATACAGGGCTTTTTTTTGGGTTGGGAATTCATCAAATGATTTCTCCCGCTTTAGGCGGAGCGAGAGGGCGTGTCAGACTTTTACTGACCAAAACCCACCGTGTTCCTTCAGTTGCCTGAGCGTCAGGGCCACGGTAACTCTTTCGAATAATCCGCGACTTTGGCAGGCATCAGCCCTAGCGGACCCCGTTAACTGGTGCTGACATCTCTTTGAGGCGCGCGTGGAACACAACGCGCCGTCTTCCCGGGCATGGTCCTAACCGGACGGCGAGCTACCCATTGCTCGCCGTCCGCAAGCCCGCGCCTACGGTGGCCGGAAGTCGGCTATCGACTCCCGACGCCCAAGGTGTCTCCTCCTGCGGCGACTAGGGGTGACTAGGACTAAAATACGCTCGAATAATACTAGCCATATAACTTGGAAATGTTAAAACTGTAATCAGGTAAGTATTGAAACAGTGATCTTTATTGCAGACATACGGTACTGACAATAAAAAAAATATGGGCTGTGAGCTATCAAAATCTATTTCAAAGCATTTCCTTAAGACCCGAAGGATAAAAAATACGCTGAACTGTAATTTCATCCCAGAATGGAGCTGCGAACGTAAACCTACTAGTCTATTTCCGTTAGTGGGCTCACAAAAAGGTTCCACATAAAGATGTCCATTTCATTCGAAGCGTAACCAAATTGATAAAGGTTACGTAAACGTTAGTTTTTCAGAAGGATATAGCGTTATTTACATATAATGCTAACAAAATTGAGTGACGTTAGAATGATGAATGGGGTGGGCCATTTGTGACCTTTCCCCGATCCCAAGTTATGTAAATAGCCACGGCTTGAGAAGCCGCATCGCGGAGTTTTTCATCGATCTCCGTAGACCCTTCAACTGTTAGAGCTAGCCATTACATTAATAGATATTCTTATATTTATTGCAGGATTTTGGCCTAGGATTTTGTATTGCTTTGCTGATGATATGAAGATTTTATGGCGTTTACCTTTTTTCGTCGGGCCACCCGGTTGTTTGGTGGTGAGACAATTGCATAATAATCATTTGTAAACCAAATAAGCAACCATTTAGCAGAGTGGGTTGGCGAAATTGTTTCAAGGCCGGCCCTAGAGTTTTCGCAAAAACGAGGGCAAGTTTAAGTCGGAACGTGTTTGTAAGCGATTGTTTTTTTTTCTGACTATGACAGTTGGTACTACAGATTTCTAACTCGAAATTCCTAAGAAATCTTTAGCTGTACTACACTTCAGACAGCTTACATTAGAGAGTACATTACTGACTGCTTACCATGCATACGTAGGTTCTACAATAAAATATGGTATTCTTTTTTGGGGAAATTCAACTAACAGAGATGGTGCTTTTAGGGCGTAAAAAAAGTGTGTTCGAAGTATATGTGGGTTCAAACAGACTGATTCATGTAGAACAGAGTTTACAAGATTACATATTTTGACTTTACCTTCACTATACATTTATGAAGCATCAGTAATGGTAAAATGCGATTTAAATAATTTTGGCACATTGAGAAGTGCACGGTATAAAAATGTATTAAGCGGAATTAAGTGTAGAACAGTTAAGTTTAAAACGAGTGTATTTGGGATAGGAGTAAAAATTTATAACAAACTACCAAAATATATAAAAAGCAGTGCAACTTCACACAGTTTAAAAAAAAAACTAAAGGAATTCTTGATAAGTAAAGCCTACTATTCAATCAATGACTTTTTCAATGACATCAATGAGTAATTTAATTTTAAAGAATACAATGAATAATTTAATTGGTATGAAATCAATGCCTACTACTTAATTATTTTATCCGACTTTGTGAATGAACAACTATATTAATGCATGACTAATGATGGTCGACTTAGGACGAACAATGATTTTAATGCTAAATAAGTATGGGACCAGCATTAAATATTGTACACCTTATAGGTATGTTACAGCGATCCTTTATAATAATTATGAGAACTGATATTTCACCTGTGACAAAAAATAAATGAACTTGAATTTGAATTTGAATTCAATATAGGCGAGAAACCTACGTTATAATGTAAAACTAATAATGTCTACTCGGATATCAAACTCAAACTTCTCAATATAGGGTTCAGTAAAAATGCATAATGACAGCACACGAGTAAGTTTAGCGAGGTTGGAAAGTCGCAAGCCTCGTCGTCAAACTTGTACAAATTTGTTTAGAGCTGACAAGTTCCGCTGCATCCAGTGCATTATTATGAGACTTGTATGATATACGAGTTGGGCTCTCAGAAGTAAGAAATTAATCTTCTTTTCAATGTAGGTTCCTATCTTTTGTGCATGGATTTTTTATAATGTTACATATAGCTTTCTATGTTAATCTTGAACACTACTCGCGTCCATCAATTCGGAATACACGTATACTTTATACACGATGTAAGAAACAGCGACCCGCAAACTGTTTATAATGAATTCAGCAATACCTTATAACTATTAGCGATGAATCATAATTTCATAACCAACTTTTTACTTTTTAATTTTTCTTTTGGGTAAAAAATCTTGTTAAAACATATAGGTATTTTAGTAGCTATTTTTTATGTAAGTGCTGTGTGCACCTATAAGTGACTAATTCACTATAACTTAATGCTTGTTATTTTTATTATGTTAATGTTTCTAGTGAATAGGTCGTTGGTGTAGCTTTTAAATAAATAAATACCTACACGGTCAAAATTCTACGCTAAGATCATGAGCTGAATTCATGGTGACAGTTGGCGCGTCGATGTCCCTTTCGCCCTAATATAATAATAATAATTTATTTGCATATCAAAATTACAATTATTTTGAAGCCCTGACTCCAGAGCTAGGTATATACTACCTGTATTTCAGGAGTCAGTTTCTTCTTCCTTAATACATAATTCTCTTTGTGTGCAATAATTAATAGAAACAAGTAGACTTTTACAACATTAATAAATAAATTGGCACATTAATTTAAGTTTTGAATGATTAATATTAAAATTGACAGTTATTTACATATTCAAATTATATTATGATTGAAATAAATTTAATAAATGCCCTGTATATATTCTAAATGGAAGTAAGTGAGAAACATTTTAATTCTCCTGCCCGTATTAAATTCCAATTTGGTTCGGTTTGGCGCGGCATATCTCCTTCCTGCATACATTTCTATGACTCATGATCTCAGTAGTAAATAAGAATAATTATGTTGAATTTATTCATGTTATTTCTATTTTGTTTACTTTATAAAAAAATAATGACGATATGTGAGTCGAGTATTTCAATAAATTTGGTATTTAAAGATTTTCCATTAAACGATCAAAATTCTCGTCTGCAACATATTTTATGAGACGACTATAATAATTAAAAGCAAACCAAATGTTCCCATTCATTATTTCCGAAACAATTGCATGTATATGTTAGTACGAAATTTTCCAATCCGCTTCATGGAGCAAACGAATTTTCCAATCGACTTAAATTCATATTTGTATCAGCTTTTAGTTTTCATTAACGTGGATGAGTATTGCTCACCGCAGATGGTTTTGCCTTTATTAATGTTAATGTGTATTTATCTTTGTTATTACCATTGTGTACTGGGTTTACTAAAGCTGTTTATTATAATATTGTAAGTGCCCGACTCTTATTTTTCATTGATTTAATGCAGTTAAACATTTAGGTTCTCCTTTGCGAACCTATTGCACATCCAGGGGGCGCTCAATACCTTGTAATATTGGCTTCATTTATTTCCCAAAAAACACAGTCTCCATGCTCTTAAAATTTGAAAAAAAACAATTGACTCGTCTTTTGTCAATATCGAATCAGTAGTTTTTGAGCTATGATCCAACATAAATCAACAAACACACGTCATAGACTGTGAAAGTCATTCCGTTTCGCTTCCGACGACGACGGCGTCGCGTCAGCAGCTGGTTTAAGTTTAAATAGCTGACATAGCCATTTCACCGCAGATTTTTACCTTTAAAATATCAATAAACTACTGGAAACTATTCACGTCTGCCTACGAAAGACTTACAAATTGAATTCCCAATCGCTATTGATTTGAATCCAACATCCAACTCGGGAATTGGATTTGTTTTCACCAATTTCAAAAACAAGACAACGAGTCGAGAAAAAATGTTAAGCGCAATTCTGATAATACTCGTATTATTCCGTGAAATCGTTCTGCAAAACTTTTTCGAAGTATTGTGATGGTTGTGTTTTTTTTTGTTGTCCTGCGTTCGTTCTTCGAAGAAATAATGATACGCAGCAGATTCGCAGAAAGTCGAAGTTCTTTAACGCGGCTTGCGGCTAAAATTGGCTGGTAAAATAAAAATCCAAGATGGCGACAACTTTATGACAGATTCTAAAAACTTATACTAGATGGCTCTGTATTAAAAACGCGTATTAAATACACACTTTCTTTCTCTCTCTCTCTCTCTCTCTCTCTGTTTTTTTCTATAATAGACGAATGTGTGGGTGTGTGGGGTTCTTCAAACGCACACTTTTTTTTCAGGTGTTTGTCAAATTTTCGTGAGATTTCAACATGGTCCTTAGAGCCGGATTTCAACCATGAACTTTGTGTATGGTGGGTAGAACATGACATACATACCTACCCTACGTCTGGTATAACGATACCAACGGCGTAACATAAATTAATTTTACTGTCTAAAAAAAAAACTAAAACCCACTATAATAATTTTAGGTCTTTCATTATTTGGAAAAGCTGCTAATTCTCGTTGTTCATATTAGCATTATTTTTCGAAATAACAAGGGTACTGTGTTGCGACAAGGGTTTTACATTATTTGTATAACGTCTACTTGACTGAACAATTATAATTTATGACAATATGAGGGTAATTTATAACACCTACGCTGATATGTACTCGTATTATAATACTAACTATGCTCCCGACACCGTTTCCATAAATTTGTAAAAATATATCGCAGAGACCTAAAGAGGAGGCTTGAGGCCAAGCAGTGTTGACAATACAGGTTGTTTTTTTTTTTTTTTTGATGTGTTTGTTCTTGACTCTAGTCTAGGTCAGAGATGACAGAGACAAAGTCGACGATGGAGTGAGCTTACCCAGAAGAAGCCTGTTCACTCTCACTTTGAAGAGATTTGGGTTGTCTGCGGTCGGATACACAGGCTCAGGTAAAGAATTCCACTCTTTTGCTGTGCGCATTATAAAAGATGTTTGGAAGTGCTTAGTGCGAATTGGTGGAATAGCAACTAGGTAGGGATGGTAACTTGCAGTGCGCCTAGATGTCCGATGGTAGAAGGGGGCCGGTGGAATGAGGTCGTGGAGTTCTAGGGCACACTCACCGAAGTACAATCTGTAGAAGACCGACAAGCAGACAACCTTACGGCGATGAGCCAAGCTGTGAAGCTTGGCATCCACCAGTTTTATGTCTGTTGTCTGTGTGTTTATAATTTTGAACATCTCAAAGGTGTAGAGATCACTCGTGTGCCCAACACTCTCACAAACCTGTCACTTTTTTAATAAAATACTTCGAAAATCCAATTAATCCTCCACTATACACGTCATACCTAGTTGGTACACCTCTATTGTATACGCAGCCCAATCTAGAAGCTAACGAGATGCTGTCATACCGCTCATTACTGCCGATACCAGTGATATTATTGTAACCTGATTCATTAATACCGGGTATATCTCATAATCTACTTGTCTGTACCACGTTTGTAGATGTACGCTGAGAATTTATTGGGACGGAGATTGAGTTATGAATGCGTTTAGCCATTGTAGAAACGGAAGAAACGAAAGACAAATTTGAAATATTAGATTTAAGTTAATATTTACAATAGCCTTAAACTAGAGGTATAATTGGATTCTACCTGAACTAGGATAGTAGATTGTTATACAAAGGCCTAAAATGACCCATTATATACGAGATAGTTTTACTCCCGAGCTAAAGCGAGGGATTAAATATAAACCGAGTTATAATGCGTTTTTACCGCCGTGTGTTACACTCTACTTTTCACTACGATTGCGAGAAAATAAAATAATCCAATACAATATTAAATAGTTTATTTTATTAAACATTAACAATGCAATGCACGCATTCTACCAAACAGATTGCTGCTTTTGGTTCCATTTTCAAAAATAAAATGTTCTTCTTTTTTATGAAACAGTCAAGTCTTTATTTAGATTATTCTACATAAGAATAAATACTTTTTTGTTTTGTAGGCTCGTTGGTAAAAGACAAAAATTAAAAAAAATGCTATTTCGCCATTTTTACAAAAAGTTACGGATTTTAGAATGATATTTACGGCGCAATGTAAAAATTAAGAAAATAAATGGTTGTCTAATGTAAATAAATATATTTATAGAAACTGATAATAATATATCCGACAGATATATGTCTATTCTTTGTGTAGTAGAAATAGAAGCGGTCATGGTACGCATGTCGCATTTCGTCGCATAAAATGACCAATTTTACCAGAATAATTTTTCAAAACAATCTATAGAGCCAACTCTTATAACAATAATAAACTCTTGTAATAAATGTTGTAAAAGTCATATTCCTTTCACACCGCTGTAATTTTCAATAATTATGACCAATAAAGCGTATGATACTCATTATCATAAACATTATCAATCTAAACAAAGTTTATTCTGAATTTAAATGATATGTAAGTACTATCAAAACCTCCGTTCGGTCTTAGTTCGAGCACGGTTGGGACAAGGGTTTTTTTTTTTGATAAATATAAAATTTGCTCATCTCAGCTGAGTAGATTTCTCACAATTGGCAGTTTTTGGATGAGAGGCGGAAAATTTACATAAAAATTTAAAAGCGCAAAAGTCGATAACCACCGGTCATATTGATAAATGATAAATGATAAATGATTTTATTTCTGTAAGTAGGTTTTTACAAACACTTTTACACGTCAATCATATTTTTAAACTAGATGAGGTCGGCGTTTCCTATCTGACTACTCTGAGAAGAAAGGCCGAAACAAACTCAGAGGTCACAGTCTCTTTTAAAGTCCAGACATAATCTTGGTCAGATCATGTGAAGACCATGTAGATTGGTATCTGAAATGGTCTTTTGAGGAAAGAACCACACAGATTGAGTGGACCTGTCCAGTCAGTGCACGCATTTGTCAGTAATCGTGCAGCTCAACTCAGGAAGTCAGAACTTAAGGAGCTCAACGATTCGACGAACAATACCAAAGAAAGGACATTTGGGTAGGCACATAAATTACTCAATCTGCCAGATCATGATCAAAATTAACTGCGAAAAAAAAAGCAATGATCCACATAATATTGGTTTGTTTTAAATTAAATTTTATTATTTATTCTATATTTATTAATTAAATTAAGTTAAAATACCAATTTCTAAGTCAAACAAATATCAACATTGCCTACCTTAGAATAAAGTTGAAAATAAATAACCTGAGATGCGCACCTTTTTCCCCTATAGATACGCTCGCGAACTAATGGAAGTTTTTTATTCTCAACTTTATTGCAACTTTAGCAAGGTCGATATTTGTTTGGAAGTGATGACCGCGCTGCGTTCGATTTTGCCAGATGTTCCCCGGCTCTAAATGGTTAAGTAGTGAGGCTAGAAAACTAGGTATTCCAAAAAAAAAATATAATCACAAAACAATTTTTATATTAATTCAGCTATAAACAAGCGGAAAGTGGTAAGGAAAATTATTAATAACTAGGTTCTGCCCGCGATTTCGTCCGCGTGAAATTTCTTGTTCCTTCGCATCGCGCGCCTGCGCTGTTACTTCGCTTTCACTTAGCGTTTTTTCCAACTTTTTTACTTTTTGCTCGGTTCATAAGGGTAATGATAAAATCAACCTTGATTATGAAACTATTTAGTTGGATAAGAATTAAAATAATTATGATACGAATATCATCATCTTTTGATTCTACCAGTGTTTTGATTTACTAATTTGAACAAAAACCGGTTATTGTGACGTAACTATAATAATTAGACATATAGCCTCGTGGACTTTTTTGTGGATAATAATGAGTACTATAAAAAAGTAATACGTTATTTTATGTATCATCAATAGTTTTCGCAACACACGCCAAATAATGACCTTTATGCGCAAATTTTTGATACCTTGAGTTATATTATTGCAAGTTTCGCAGAGATCTCTATTTTTTTAATGAATAAGATACGCCCACGTTACTCGCTGATAATGTAGCTATCCATTGCCGAAATATTTTTTCAAATCGGTCCAGTAGTTTTTAAGTTTATCCGTTACATACAAAAATACAAATCGTTTCTCTTCATAATATTATAAGTAATAAGTATAAGTATAGATAAATTAATATTATATATTATTAGTTTAGATTATAATCCTGCCAGGTTTCAGTTTTTTCATGAACCCTACAAAATGACAGTGTCGAATAAATATAAATAATACTAGGGTACTATTTCAACGACAAGGCGAAGCGGGATATAAACAAACATTGAAATCTACAAAATAATGTCGCCTTGTTCCTTAGAAATAAACATAGGGTCATTTCTTAATTAGTGAAGCTAAGAAGATGTGAACCCGAGAAATTAGTTGAAACAAAGTGTAAAGTGTAAAAACATTAAAATTAAAAACTTTCTCATCTTGTTCCTTTTGTTCTATTCCTAGTGGTCGAAAAAGGGTCGGACATCTGTGATCAACTGATCATTGTATAAGGGCCTAAACAAACACGAACATCAAAAAAACAAAAACAAAAAAAAATATTATTTTGTATTTTCGTTTCATTGGTCGATGCAAAAGGGGGCGTTGAACAGATGTGGTCATCGTCTTCACTGGATTTTGTTTTCGAACTGCTTAGTTATGCCTTTCCTCGATAGTACATAAATAACAACTTACATCTAATTAATTAGCTAACAAACTATTAAAATTAAACTATAATAACCTAACCTAACTAAAACTATTAAAACGCTAATATATGGCGTCGAAAAATTCCTCCACATATATAGTACACCATAAAAATTATAGATATAAATGTAGAACTTTTACATAAGGTGGCACAATGGGTGGTCTTGTCGCTAAAAGTGATCTTATACAGACAATAAAAATCAATAATCTTAATTCATAATTCAGCCTAACAAATGCATTCAAGTATTCATAATAAATTATACCTACGAGTACATATTGGTCAATCGGCGTATTTTCTCAGTTGCTGCTCCGTGCCGCTCGGTTGGGCATCGCATGTGGAAACGATGGTACTTTCAGTAACAGTCATGCATGCGCTCATGATTAACTTTCTTCTGATTTACTGTGTTACGGTATGCATTACGTACATAATTACATACAATGGTGAGCGATTATTGCATGCTCTTGTGTGATCTACCTTGTAATGCTAGAGAAAAAATAATAGAGTTATAGCTATTACATTTTTAAATTCGTTAGCTGCGTCAAAAACTTATAATTACGGACTATATGAAGTTGCCTCATCCAGTTTCGGCCACCTGCCTTTCGCAAATCGTCACACCACCTGACCGGCGGGAGTCCCAAACTACGTTCCTAGTACGTCCTGTACCTATACATTTATAGGGAAATGAGGTGAAATATCACATATAAATATCATATCGACACAAAGGAAGTTCCAGCAATAAGGCAAGAGATGTTGCTTGACAAATCGCAACGTACTAATTACACATAATCTATTATTTGCGATTGCATGATGCAAGATTCTGTCATCTAGTAAATCAAATCAAAATCGGAAGTCATTTATTCACACTAGGCTGAGAATCAGCACTTATTGAGCGTTTAAATTACAGGAGACGGTCTGTCAAAGCACTTCCTAGTGCTTTAGTTGAGATGAAGTGAAGCAACAAACTCCCCTGCAGCACAGGTCTATTCAGTTAGAAGAACTTGATTCTATACAATAGTATGTAATTAACATTACGAAACACAAAACATTAAATCATATTATTTGCCATATGTCAGCTAGCACACGCCATTATCACGCCACAATTGCGGCGGTAAGTCCCCTCTTTGAGGAGTGGCTTGAGAAGCGCCACGGCGTCCTCACCTTCCGCTTGACGCAGGTCCTCACCGGACATGGCTGTTTCGGGAGGTTCCTGTTTCGGATAAGGCGGGAGGAAACGCCCGGGTGTTATCATTATGTGGATCGACCGGAGGCCACGGTGGAGCATACGGTGGAGGTCTGCCCGGCTTGGGCGGCGCACCGCCGTGTCCTCGTGGCGGCTATCGGCGGCGGCAATCTCTCGCGACCAGCCCTGGTCCAGGTCATGGTACGGAGCGAGAGGGAGTGGGAAGCCGTCACCTCCTTCTGCGAAGCAGTAATGCTCGCGACCGAGGAGGCGGAGCGCGTGAGGGTGAGGCAATCGTTGCGCCCTCACGCCCCTAGTCGCCGCAGGGTGAGAAACCCTGGGCGTCGGGAGTCGATTGCCGACTCCCGGCCACCGTAGGCGCGGGCTTGCGGACGGCGAGCGATGGGCAGTTCGCCGTGGGGTAAGGACCAGGCCCGGGTCGACGGCGCGTCGTGTTCCACGCGCGCCTCAAAGAGATGTCAGCATCATTGACGGGGTCCGATAGGGCCAATGCCTGCCGGGGTTGCGGATTGTTCGAAAGAGTTACCGTGGCCCTGGCGCACAGGCAAATGAAGGAACATGGGTGGGTTTTAGTCAGTAAGAGTCTGACACGCCCTTCCGCTCCGCCCAGAGCGGGAGAGGTCATTTGATGATTTCCCACCCAAAAAAAAAAAAAAAAGCACACGCCATTATACCAACAAAAACATTGAAAACTATACTCAAGTAGAAATAAATAACAAAAGGCAAATGCATAAAGGGAGTGTTGAGGAATTGTTTACATAATATGCAATGCTACATAGCTGTTACTTAATGACTACTCATTCGCAGTTCAGCATCGTGGTTCCTTTGAAGTGGTAAGAGCATAAACTATTTCCTAGATACATTTTGTTGTGCTTTTTCGTTTACTAAGCCTTCGAAAAACATTCTAAGAAAAAGTTGACTTATTTATCGCACACAATCTATCCTTACCATATCGGTTTCTCTACGTCAGCATCACATTATTAGGCCAAAACAAACACCGGCAAAGCCAACAACATAATATTGATCTCGAAGTTACCGACTACGGACCGTAAGTGCGGCATGTCAGTTACAGCTGTTAGTACCGAGATGTTACGAACTTTGTGTTACAGTGAAGTTTGTTTGTGGTGTCCCTGGATGACTTGTTAACTGGTCACCCTGTATGAAGGGTGGTACTTTCACCCTTAAATACATTATTGAGCGTTTCTTGACGGACATTTACCTTCTTACTACTCTTATATTACACTGTATTGGATGTTGTAATGGGCAAAATAAATCAGTTTATGCGTGTTCTTTAAATCGTATCTTGCATTTTAAAGGATGGTTAACACCTTTCGACGTTCGAAAAAGGGTAATTGCGCAATCCGAGCTTTAGATTATTTATTAACTTTTTTTATTAATAAATATTTTAAAGGGCTTACATGAGCTAAAGCGCGGTCACTGTTGGATTGCATAGAAAAGAAAGAGATGCGCGATGACACAACGCTGGTAATTTATTGCAAAATATGAAGCAATTATAGATTTACAAAAAATCTATTCATTGGACTAAAAAATTAAAACACTATTACGTTAGTATGTTGCTTGTAGAATAATCTGACAAAAAATCTGAATGTTTGCATGTATGGTTTTTAATCGTAATTTTTTTTTTTTGAGGTATCTTCATAATTTTTTTCTATCATATCAAGTTAATTGTATTTTGTTTTCAACACACTATCTAACTAGCATATACCCAGAAGAATATCAAATATTTTTCTGATTTTGGTTACTGCAGTGGATCATATATTTTTAGGCATTATAAATTTGCGTTTAGGTCATGTAGTCCCCTTAATCTCCTATTAAAAAAAAAACCTTTATTTTACCATGAAACTATCACGTGCTCGGTATTCCCAAAAACACTTTGCACAAAATATTCCCCTAATGTCTCAACGCTCGAAAATCCTGTGATACATTTAACCTAAAGCTAAATAGAACCAGTAAGGCTACATTTTACTCGTATAATAAACATAAATAACGACGGATGTTGTTACTCACAGCTTAATACATATTTTCCATCATCGTCTAGGATGCTTCCTAATGTGTTGAGTGGTATCCCGCCCATAGACACGCCCCAACTCGGGGCAATCACTGTAGGGATTATAGAGAGTGATTAATACACCCCAACGTTTTAACTTGTGAGTAACTAACAAAAGAATACCTTTTGCAAGACAACTACTTGCTTTGCTTACAAGGCTGATGAGTGTGAAACTTCGAGAGGGGACGCCCTGGTAGGACATAATTATAGTGACCATATTGGTGATGTTCTTCAGAAAGGTCAGGTGCGTATAGTACTCGCAACTGGCCTACGTGTATGACCAAATTTTTGAATGTAAACGAAGCAAAAGGATGTGTAAGGATCGTTGCAGGTGGCGTTCTGTAGTATCTGCTTACCCCCATGAGAGGATGGTGTGAGTTTATGTTATTTATGTATGTATTAACTTGTACCTGCGTAGTCGTCACATTCTATGTAGGGCGACGTATATGTCATTCATACCTATATGATAACTGCAACTATTTATAGTTTTTATTTGTTGGAAATAAAATCAGGTTTAAAAATATTTTTTGTCGTTCGAAAAGAAACAATTGGAACGAATGAAGTGAGGTGTAGCAACGCTCCGGTTCATTTTTTCCAATTGTTTTATTGTTTATTTAACATGGTTTGACAATATTAAATTGATATGGAGAAAACGTAATATATACATAACCGACGCGTTGCCGAACTCAAAAGATTTTTCGTCATACCTTTGCCTCAAAAATCCAATTCGAATAAATAAATATATTTATTCGAATTGGATTTTTCCGACTATTTTTATTTTTTTTGGACTAATCCGTTAAATTATTTTTGGTAACATTAGTTACCAAAAATAATTTAACGGATTAGTGACAAAAAGACACTTTAAAAATACGATTAAATTATCAAAATCCAAATAAATGGATACCAAAGCTTTTGGTTGAAACAGTAATTAATTCCAGTGTCATTAAAATATCGTTCGGAGCAATCAATACGAGTGGGTTCAGTAATGTACTGACAGCGCAAAATCCTTTCACTACTAATTACTAGGTAATTATTAAACTATTGAGCTCTGATGGTTATTGAAAGGTGGTAATGAAAATATGTTGCGGTATATAAGGGGGAGGTTGTAAAGGTTAATTGAATGTCCTGTGTGAATAGGCTAAGAAAATTAGGCTCCGAAAATATTTTGTGAATAGTCGAAGTTTTCTATACGTTAAATTACTGACTACCTACACTTAGGTTCAGTGTTTCTTAAAATAGTTTTCTTATATACTATATTTGAGCCGGTATTTCATAAAATATGACCTTTGAAATCATTAATCTGTTGTGAGGCTAGTTTAAGAGCAGAGCAACATTTCTATTTTCTTCTTAAAGGGATAATTTTCCATCTCTACAGAATAGTGGGTGGGCTTTTTATCAGTCTATTGGTCACAACCACTAAAATAAATAATAATTAAGCAAATACCAATGATCACTTAGTAAAGACCACTACGTAAATATACAGATATTTATATCAACAACAGAAAAAAACATAGTTTACTAAACGTGGTTTAAAAAAACACTTAAAATTAAATTTTCTTTTTTGCAACTCTATACAAATCCACAGCAAACACAAGCTCCATCTGCAAGCCATCATCACTGAAAGCTGTGGTTCAATTATTTAATATAGGGGCATCCTAATACCGTCTCGTAACAGGACAACAGCCAGACTGGGCGGTACTGGGCAATATTACATCCGATTTCACAGACGAGGCTGTCACAGCAGGCATTTCCGATAAAATACTTCTAAATAAAAATTTCGATTCAAAAGATTGAAAACTAAACCACCTATTTGGCCACAAATTGTAGAAAATGGTACTGTTTCAAAGATATTTCAAGAAGAAACCGAACACTATTATTTTTTGTACACATTGTAAATACCTACGATGCCAACTCACACAAAACCACGTACCTGCAAGAAGTGAAATGGGCTTTCTACAGAAATCTTTCAGTGAAGCTACTAAATGGACAGCTGCAGATAAAATGCATAGTCTTTAATAGTAGATTTCATAGGTAAACATAATTATAAGTAAGTGTAGGTAGGGTAGGACTGATTAGGCGAATAAGGACCAGTCTGGTTTTCAAAGGACTATTTCAAAGCTACGATCAACAAAAAAAGGGTATAGAAATAAAGGTAATCAAAATACATTGACAAAATAACATAGTTTATTACAATGTTAATTATAAAACACGTTAGATTAATTGCCACGCTAAACCTTAACATTTCTAACTTGATTCACGGTCAAATTATGTCCAAATACCAACATTTGGCGCTGATTCCACATTTCTATATTAATATCATTCAAAAACCGCAGCAAAGGCAGTAAAGCCATTATTCACAGCAGCCATACAACAATTTCATGCGCTGAAAACCACTGAAAACAACAATTACACTTGCAAAATGTATAGCGACACTGTTGCATTTAAATAACCAATTAATTGAGAGCTCTTTTATTTTTCGCATTTCCCCCTTATCCATCTTTGATGAGAGATTGTTAAAGGGAAGGGGAGGTCAGTTTAAATTGGCTCAGGTAGCTCAATCCCGTGTAGTGGGTAGCCAATTAAACAAACTGTGCGAAGTTGTAATGAGATCGGAGGAGAATTGAACAGTCAAAATGTAGCACCGTTGGCATTATAATGTACGTAGTTAGATTATTTGCAAGAACTTAAAGTTTTTGGTAAACTATTTAGAGTTGGTTGATAGGTGCTTCATTTTGTGGAATAGTTTAATAGAGTTTTCAGTGCTTTCTTTAGTTCAATTAACTCTATTCGTTATTCAACGATATAACAAACTAAAACAGACTACCTATGTAGGAATTTAACAAAATCAGAAGTATAATATTTTATCTGTTTTATAATTTTCCTGAACACATCACGTGTGAGTGCGGCATTACTTGTAAAAAAAAGTATAAGTGATCTGGCAACTCAGAGGATGAATGTCGAACAATCAAACGACCCAGACGTGTTGTAAGAAGTCCTTTTTCATTGGTGTTAATTTAACATAAAGTAAAAATTATTAAAAGGTTTATTTTAGTCTGCCGTTCTACATGTATTTATTTTGAGCAGTTTTCAAACTTAATCGCTAATGAATGATATCCGCAGAAAGATAACATTTAATCCTAAATGTTTCAAACAAAGTAATGATTAGCATAGAATCTCCAGCAAATTAATAGGCCACTCCGCACATTAAAAAGTAAAAGTTAATAACTTCATTTTACGTTCAAAATTAACAAAATTATCAATGGCTCAGTAGAGAAAACTCAATTCAATGGAGCTTTAGGAGATAAGACTTAGTTTTGCCTCTCATTTAGTTCGGAGTTGAAAACTGACCCCGTTTCATGAAACTCATTAGGTACAGGTAAGACAGCATTAGATGGATAAAAGGTCAGAGCAAAAAAGAATTAGGCCTTAAATTACGTCTGTTTTTATTCATTTCGAGTTTCGTTTCGCATTTTTGTTTTTGGTATTAGGCAGGTTTTTGTCAGGTACCTACCTGACAAGCTTTTTCTTTTACCTTGTTAGTTGAATTAGACATTTTCTTTTTCTAGACGTTTTGTAGCAAACTTTATTTACTAAGCAAAAAACAAAAATATACTGAAAACAAAAATAAAATTAACATTAGCAGTTTCAAATCTAAAACTAATAGTCCAGCTCTCAATAGCTAATTCATCTACCAAATCGTCAAAATCTATTTCAGAAGCTTCCAAAATTAAAGCACAAATTCGTCTCTTTATAGCTTCAAAAACCTTCGTCAACTGAATGAACTGTACCGGGATAATCCTTCTTGAGTTCTCCTTCCAAATGATCCTTTACGAAACAGACTGCAGCTATCCAATGTGCAGTGCTAGTACCAGGATTGCAGAAGTAAGGAAGATGTGCAAGGATTTGGATAATGATACCTACTTACTTATTTTTTATTTTTTTATTTGGGAAAATAAACAGTAACACATTACAGTATTACACAAAATTTGTGCTACAGAGTGAGTAAATGTATAACCCACGATATTTTCCACATATTTTAAGAAACAAGTTATAAAATTAATGCGATGTGCGTTTACAATTTGAAAAATACATAATGTCTTAATGATAAAATTAAGCAAGCATGCAAAAAAAAGAAAAACAAGAAATTATAAAAGTGCAGTCTAAGAGTTATAGTTATTACGGTGAAATATCCAAAATAGTTTCGCGAACAAGGCTCCTAAATCTACCAGTTGGAAAATCGAAGATGTCAATATTTTGAAAAAGATTGTTATATTGACCAGTAAGGCGACGTAGCGGTGCTCACAAGCCTGCGTTCGTATGACTAGAAGATACAGCGAATAAAGGTCGTGCGCGCACCCGGCTTATGGTTGTCCTAGGTACTACGTAGCTAATCTTATTAGTGATATCCATACAATCACATGTGCTATTACATAAATAAATAAAAAACATTGTCACTAAAATAATACGTCTGGCTTTAAGATTACGTAGCTTATACCTATTCAGAAGATCACTATAATATGCATAATTACGGAAACAACGGAAATGCATGGCTTTCAAAAACTTACTTTGAACTCTTTCAATCGCGTCTGAGTATTTACTATAGAATGGATTCCATACCGCAACAGCGTACTTTAACCAATGATGTTATATAGGACTAGATCAGCAGTGTACGGCGCCGATGCGTTGCGACGTCGTATATGTCCGCAGGCATATCTGACTTCAGTCATCAGCTTGACGTCAAGTGAGCGATTGCTTAGGGCAAAAAAATTATAAAATGGTGAAATATGCTATTAATATTTGTATGACACGGTCTGAAAAGATCAATAAAGCAATTGGTGTTTCATTTTATAAATAAGTTTCCTCAAACTTATTCAAATTATCCAAAAAAACATTACGACACGAAATAATTTTTTCAAACATTGTTTTTACCATCAGTGTTACCTGTAAAAATGATTTTGATTTTGCCAGACTGTTGGGAGTTTAGTGAACGACGAATGTATGTTCCTGGAAGTCTAAATTATTATTATTAAAGTCTGTTTGGTTTAAACAGATATATTGTATAAATGATTGTACATAGAAATAATATCACTCCATTTTACACAAAAGTAATTTGACACGATCTTAATATCTAGTTTTGAAATATTTACGTTTACGCATTTGTTTTTCTTCTTCCTATATTTACCTAATCCTTGTCAGTTTCTTTAAATCTTTAATCTATTGAAAGTTCCATAATACAACCTGTCTATATAGTAATATATTCGTCAGTAATAACATTCGTGAGTTGAGCTGCACGATTACTGACAAATGCGTGCACTGACTGGACAGGTCCACTCAATCTGTGTGGTTCTTTCCTCAAAAGACCATTTCAGATACCAATCTACACGGTCTTCACATGATCTGACCAAGATTATGTCTGGACTTTAAAAGAGACTGTGACCTCTGAGTTTGTTTCGGCCTTTCTTCTCAGAGTAGTCAGATAGGAAACGCCGACCTCATCTAGTTTAAAAATATGATTGACGTGTAAAAGTGTTTGTACAAACCTACTTACAGAAATAAAATCATTTATCATTTATCATTTATCATAATTGATTCAATAAATACGTTAATGCCTACTGGGGAAATTATGTTGATCATTGGCAACTCTGGCCGTTTCTCCAATAATAATGTCTTGTCTCATTCCAATGTAATTAGTTTGACGATAGAAGAAATGAGACAAACATAGATTCTTTTGACAGATTGACATAACTAGTATCCGTTTCAAAGCTACGACTTTAAACTCGTAAGTGGTTACGTTTTTCAGATTTTTTAGTACGACTTTGCTCTTCTAGTATTATATAACTTCATTGACTTTAACTGTCACCTGATTAACGATTTGTAAAGATATAAATATGTATTTGGGCTGACGAATTCAGTGGCTGATCTCATTACAAAACCGTACATAAGGAAGGCATTATTTATAATTTTACCAATATGAACGTCCAGGTGTAGTTTATCATCTAATAGACTAACTCCAAGATCGCGCATTAGTGTTTCTCAGGTTAAAATTACATATTTAAATTTTTTTATTATATTAAATAAAGAACTTAGGTGTTGTTATGAGAGTTTTGGTATTATCCTTATGATACCACGTTTAATTAGCTTAGTTTGCTAATATTTTCTGAATTTAATAAATATTGACTTTAGTTTTTGATATTTTTGACGTATCCATGTAAACAATGTGTTTTTTCAAATTGTTGCTAGGCAAAATATTTTGCCAGTGTTATAAAGTTTCAGTATTGAGGCCAAGGGCAATCAAATTGTATTATTACTGGCTGACAAACGAATATTGTTACTGGCTGGCAATCGATTAAAAAGTAGATTGTCAAATCTTGAAACATTCTGAAAATCTAGTATATAAGCTGTACAAATCCAAAATAAAGACAGTTTATAGTCTGGAGCCTACCAGCTACGATCCAATATGGAGTTTTAATTTCTCTGAATCCTCAAGAAGTCCTCAAGCCTCAAAAGTCCTCCAACGGACGTAGGAGGATACTCTAGCCACCTGGCGTAAGACGCCGCAAACGACCGCTCCCGGACAGAGAAGCTTCCGACGACGGGGCATGAAACTCGCATGGTATAAGCTACCAACGCGACCCTCCTATCAGCGTGAAGGGCTACTGTGAAACCTATTTACAAATACTCCTAAAGACTTTTCCTCCTCTGGACAGGGATGATGACAACACGAGGCTCTTCCTGATCCTATTCGGCTTAAGACACTACAGCCCCGTCCTTATCCAGGTCCACTACTACCTGCCGATCCTGCTGATCCTGTTGCTGACTCCGAGCGTCCCCGAGCCACGTGAAATTGAAATCAACCTAAAGCTTCTATACCTCTACACTTTTTTATTTTTTTCTTTCTTTTTTTAATACATGTGTCTTACAATTAGCCCTCCAGCTAATCGTAACGTTACAGATTTTGGATATACGGTAGGTATGGTTTCTAGCTTAATACAATTTGGATTATGGGACAATCTTTCCAGAGTCTCTTTCCAAATGATCCTTTACGAAACGTAGAGTACAGCTATCCAGTGTGCACTGAAAGTACCAGGATAACAGAAGTTAGAAGAATATGCAAAGGAATAATCCTCTTCATATATTTGACGAATTATATTTTGATAATGACAATATTTGTTGTTTTAAGAGTTTGGGTATACGTGTAGGAGTATTGTAAGCATTGCATGTTTTCTAGGTTAAACTGTTTCAGTAAAATTTTGGTGTTGACGTTTTTATTATTGTAAATACTTTAAGTAGTCTTCAGTGTTTAAAACTTCGTCTAGACGGGCCGCAGCGGCTCCGCACTTATTAATTTGTTTAATAAACTCGAGCACTGAGAAAAATAAAGTGCTAAACTAAAAAATATATACAGCAAGCTTCGTAAAAACAGCAACAGATTTCATTGTATTATCATGTTTATTTAATAGGACGAGGGTCTTTGAAAATACCGAATGTAAGAACTAGATTTTTGTTAGATAATATATAGGGCCACAAGGGTACGGTAAACAAGATAATAATATGAATAATGAATAACTACATCTATGCATGGCTAGGTAGAAGGTATTTTTATGAATAGAAGAAAAGGCGAAAAGAGGAAGACCGACCATATAGGTACATATTATCATCACCAGTCTAGTATGTATATATGGTCGCTGCAATGAAAGGTCAGAGGGCTTTTTTTTTTTTTTTTTTTTGGGTGGGAAATCATCAAATGACCTCTCCCGCTCTGGGCGGAGCGGAAGGGTGTGTCAGACTCTTACTGACTAAAACCCACCCGTGTTCCTTCAGTTGCCTGTGCGCCAGGGCCACGGTAACTCTTTCGAACAATCCGCGACCCCGGCAGGCATCGGCCCTGTCGGACCCCGTCAATTATGCTGACAACTCTTTGAGGCGCGCGTGGAACACAACGCGCCGTCGACCCGGGCCTGGTCCTTACCGGACGGCGAGCTGCCCGTTGCTCGCCGTCCGCAGGCCCGCGCCTACGGTGGCCGGGAGTCGGCTATGGACTCCCGACGCCCAGGGTGTCTCCTCCTGCGGCGACTAGGGGCGTGAGGGCGCAATGATTGCCTCTCCCTCACGCGCTCCGCCTCCTCCTTCGCGAGCATTACTGCTTCGCAGAAGGAGGTGACTGCTTCCCATTCTCTCTCGCTCCGTACTATGGCCTGAACCAGGGCCGGACGCGAGAGATCGCCGCCGCCGATCGCCGCCACGAGGACACGGCGGTGCTCCGCCCAAGCCGGGCAGACCTCCACCGTATGCTCCACCGTGTCCTCCGGTCGATCCACACAATGCCAACACCCGGGCGTTTCCTCCCGCCTTATCCGAAACAGGAACCTCCCGAAACAGCCATGTCCGGTGAGGACCTGCGTCAGGCGGAAGGTGAGGACGCCGTGGCGCCTCTCAAGCCACTCCTCAAAGAGGGGACTTACCGCCGCAATTGTGGCGTGCCCAGCGCTGGGTTGCGACAGTCGCACTCTCCATGCCGCCATGGGATCCCGCCGGAGCTCTGTCCGCTGTGCCGCGATTTCTCGCGGCAGCGGAGTAAAGCCCCGGCGTTTCGCCTCCTCGCGCCACTCCCAAATGTGCGCGAGGACTTTTGCCTCCAGATCCCATGGCGGCAATCCGGCAAGGAGGCTCGCCGCCTCGCAGGAGACCGTGCGGTATCCCCGGACCAGCCGGATGGCCATGACCCTTTGGGACGCGTTCAAACGGCGTGCTGGTCGGAGCCTCAAAGAACACGCCCACACCGGTGCCCCGTAAAGGGCCATGGACCGCACGACCCCCGCGTAGAGCCTCCGGCAGGAGGCGTTTGGACCCCCTAGATTGGGCAGGAGCCGCTTCAAGGCAGCCCCAGCCCGGTCCAGTCTGGGAGCCAAACGTCGGAAATGCTCGACGAAGTTCCACCGGCTGTCGAGGACGAGTCCCAGGTACTTCATCGTCGACTCGACGCCGATGTGAACCCCTCCCGCCATTATTTGGGAACCCGAGAGTGGCGCGTTCCGAGGACCATGAAAACACATGGCCTCGGATTTGTGCAGGGCCACCTCGAGTCCCAATTGCCGGATCCTCTCAATGACTGTCGCAACCCCGCGTGTCATTAATTCGGCCGCCGCCTGGTGCGACCTCCCCTGTGCCAGGACTAGCGTGTCGTCAGCGTAACAAACGACGCTGACGCCACTAGGGAGGTCGGCGCGCAGCACCCAGTCGTACCCGATGTCCCACAGATGCGGCCCCAAGACTGATCCCTGTGGGACACCGCACGACATCTCTCGCCGGTTCCATTCTCCCTGGTGACCGGGGTAGATGACGGCCCTGTCCGTCAGATAGGCCTCGACTATGCGACAGAGGTAGGTCGGCATCCGGTGATACCGGAGTGCCTCCCTGATGCAACTCCAGGGCAGGGTATTGAAGGCATTGGCGATGTCTAGAGACACCGCCAAGACGACCCCACCCCGGGCCACAGCATCCCCCGTCGTGAGGGCTCGCACGCGCATGATGGCGTCCACCGTAGAGCGCCCCCTGCGGAAACCAAACTGGCTCTCCGCCAAATCCGGCCCCACCCGCACTAGCCGCCCGACGAGGCGGTCTGCAATACTCTTTCAAAGAGCTTGCCCACCTCGTCGAGCAGCACAATGGGCCGGTAAGCGGACGGAGAGTCCGCAGGGCGCCCCGTCTTCTTAATGAGGACCAGTTTCCCCGTCTTCCAACGAAGTGGGAACTGGCCCCCTTCCAAGCATGCGCTTAGGAGCCCCCGAAGTCGAGGCCCGAGAGCCTCCAAGGCCAGGACCCAGGCTTTTCCAGGTAGGCCGTCGGGTCCTGGGGCGGTATTTTTGGCACTCAGCCTACTTACCGCCACTCTCAACTCTACCTCGGTCACCTCAGGAGAATCGTTGTCGTCGTCGGTTATGTGGTCCACAGTGGGCACCGCAGGAGGCGGAGCCATGGGCGGGGGAGTGTGCTCCCCTCGCGAAGGGAACAGAGCGCTCACCACGCCCTCCACGAGCTGAGGCCGGAGACTCTGCGTTAGTGGGGGAGCCCATGGGCGGAGTTTCTCCCGCACCATTTTGTATGGGCGTCCCCAAGGGTCCCTGTTCAGAGTCCCCAGCGACTCCTCACGGGCCAGTCTCCTGGCCCGCAGTATCTCCGCTCGGAGGGCGGTCTTCGCCGCTCTGTAACCCTCGTACAGCTCCGCCTGAATGGCTTCCGTATCCGGAGGACGGACACGGAGCCTGCGGTGCCTGGTGTACAGGCGTCGCGCAGTAACGCACGCCTCGCGCAGAGACGTTAGCTCCGGCGACCACCAGTACACCTGGCGCGAGGCGCGTCCAGGCTGGACCCGGGGCATTGCCACGTCACATACTTCGGACATGGCCTCCCGGAACCACTCCACCTCGTCGTTAATATCAGCAGGCCTGTCCGGTGATGACACCCAGGCCTGCACGATCGAGGCTTCCAGGAGGAGCTCCCGGTCCAGCCGCTTCAGCGCCCACCGCGGACCACTCGGGGCCTGTCGGACCAGCGCGCTCGAGGTCTGGGCGGAGACGTCAAACCGGATGTACCGGTGGTCGGAATACGTCTCCACCCCCTCCATGACGCGCCAGTCAATGACACGCGGCGACAGAGCGGGGCTGGCGATCGAGATGTCCACCACTGACTCACCCCGCATCCGCACACACGTGGGGACAGAACCCCGGTTTAGGACGACTAGGCCTGTCTCCAGAGCCCAGTCCTCCACCAAAAGGTCAGAGGGCTATGAATATGTATTCGATGGCAGTTAGTTGTCACTCCTACTTCGACTAGCAACGAGGTTCTTAGGTCTCAGTTGTATGAAAGTTAGTCCCATTTCTCAACCACAATCAAGATTTATAAGCATACTGTACTTTACGCGGACGCCATCTCCAACAATTCCATACTCTGTGACATTTCTGTATTCTAGTACAGTTGTACTGTAACGCCTTTGAAGCAAGTTTGCTTTACTTTAATGAAATACTATTTATTATCGTTCTGTTCAGTTAGCATAATATTTAAGATGGTGACGGCTTATCCTGAATACTCTCTCGACAGTACGGTTTAATTTGAAATAAACAATTTCTAAAGCGGACTTGATCCTTCTTTGGGTCAAATTTTAATCTTTCCTAGGATAAATTTTAGCAGCCTCAAGTGCGTAAAGAAAATACGAATTCTTGGAAACTAACAACATAAGTACAGATAAGAAATATTGCTTCAAACTCACGAACATCTTTGAATTTTCGATATAACATGGTGATATAAAAATAATGATTGTTATTTTTCCAAACCTCGTTGTGGGCCACTGAAAGTTGGTTTCTGTGTAACGAGAATCTCGTTGCGAGGTACCGCTGCTTGTAAATATTTTTGAAGTGCATTAAAGAAGCTTTCTAATTGTATTTCTGGTAGCAACCAGATCCAATAGCAAAGCTGGGTCTAGTTTTTTTGATCGCAATAACCCAAATTCATCAGCATTAACAGGAAATCAACGATGAAATCAATGATGTTCATTCTGTAAATAGGTTTTATTTTATTTATTCGGGAAAATAAACAATCACACATTAAGAATTACAAAAAGATAGGACAAAACACTTAAAAAAAGCACCTAAAAATACTTTTAAGTGTCGGTAAGTTTTAAGCACCTTGAATGGTAAAATGATAAACAGGAACACATTTACATAGAATCTGGTATAGAAAAATTTGACAGCAACCAAATGCACGAACAGTATACCGATGTTGCGACCATTCCTACTTACTACAAGATGAAAATAACTTCCAGTTCCAGAAAATGTTTTGTTATCTCTGTAGCTGTCAAAATACAAGACTATGGTAATGAATATTACAGACTAAGCTTAAGCCCTACCGTCTTCTGCTGTGGAGCTTGTAGGAAGCGCCATTTTGTATTTTCCGGTAGTGAAGTATTATTTCAAAACAGCTGTAAAACCACCACGATTTATTATGAACAAGAGAGAAATATGTACAAACAATATTCAGGTCCGCTTGCACAACAAATCGCTAAATGCATTTAAGTAACGCTCAACGTACACGGATCAAGCACGTTTTTGGTAGTTAAAAAAAAACTGGTTTGTTATTTATATATTTTGTAACTCTTAAGGATATTTTTTTGTAAATTTCGTCATTTGATAAGGGAATAGTTTTTAATTTCGCTTAAAGGATGAAAATCTTCTATTAAGTCGTATTCCTATATAATCTTGCAACGGATTTGAGGCCAAATCAGTAAAATTTCTACCATAATTCTGAGTGGAATATTGATTCCATTTGCATTGACAAAGGAACGTTATTATGGAGAGACGTCATTTGAGCTGAGAATAAATTATCAGAGCCGTGGGAATGTTGGAAGTTGGTTCTCGGCAACGACGTGCTGTGGCAATCGCTCTGGATACTACGCAATGTGTAATACGTCGACTTTGGAGGGGTTACCGCAGCACTGGCAGGTCGTCTGGCATCACGTCAACATGGAAGACAAACTCGCATCATCGTTACTTACAAATTACTGCTCGACAAAATCATACAATGACCGCGATGATGTTGGTTACGAGACTTCATAGCTCTTCAGGGTTTTTAGTAAGCTATCAAACCATAAGAAATCGCTTGCATGAAGTCAATTTCCGTTCCTAATGGCCGCTACGTATACCGCCTATTAAGCCACACAATCGCAGAGCCCGTTTACGTGAACACAGAAATTGGGCAGAAGAAGAGTGGCATTTTGTGTGTGTTTTTTAACGAACCTCGCTTTAGTATAAGGCCAAATACTAGACTTACACGGTATTGGAGGAAATGATGCCAGGAAGTCTATGCATACAGTAGTGGAACAATCATGATATGGGCGGGTATTTGGATCGGCGGAAGAACCGAACTGATTTGGATCAGAGGCAATCTCAGTGCACAGATTTACGCTAAAACGATTGTAGCAGATTTTGTAATTCCTTTGCGGATCCAATTTGGTGCTTCGTTTCTGCTTATGCGTGATAATGCATGTCAACACACTGCTAGAGTCGTTGCAAACACACTTGCCGCAGCTAATATCAACGTCCTACCATGGCCTGCTCAATTGCCAGACTTGAATCCCATTGAGTACGCATGGGATATGCTTCAAAGAAGAGTTCTACCAAATATGGATGCCGTACACACACCAGAAAACATTTTTCGCCTGTTACAACGGACGAGGGCGGCCATTCCGCAACGTGATTTGGATGAACTCATATTGAGTATGCCGAATCGCTGCAATTATGTTGTACGCATTAACGACGGAAATACAGACTACCAATTATTTATTTCACTTAATAAAAACCTTTAAAAATGTTATTTTTTATCATATTTTAATGTCAGGGTTAAATAAGGTGAAAAATCCAGCATAAGCAAAAATCGCGAAAAGTATTTAGACATGCAAAAGCAGAGAGTACTTCGTCAATCTACACATACGAAAACATTTTATTTAATCAATCTAAATAGATTCTTTTATGTAATTTCACTAAGGCAATTTTTTTTTTTTACATATCCTGATTTCTAGACACTTTTTATGTGTGTATTTAAAACATTTCTTATTAATTGTCCACGTTATTTACTGCTTTAACGGGTTAGGCACAGCTGAATGAACATTATCCAGTCTCTGACATCTTCAAACAATTGACAGAAATCGAACGATGTTTTAAATTAATTTTCCGCTAAATACATTTATTGATTTGTAGTGCAAGTGGGAATATGTCTTGAGAACCTGTTTTATTTTGTTAATAATTATGATTTCATCAAGAAATTGCAGTATTTAAGAAGATCAAAGGCACCACAAATCTGAGGTAATGCAGTACTTAAGTACATTCTGGAATCAAAAGACTTAATATTTTTGTTTAGTAATAGTGTCAAAACAAACTGAAATATACACAATAAGTCGCCAAATTTTGCCCCAACATAACCAAAGGGACTTCATCCCAACCGCTGCTGTATATATATATATACACAAAGGATATTTGACCAGACCGTCGCGTTTGACAAATAAACGTAAAATTGTTATCGCGACCCAACAGATCTTCTGTGGGACTAATTAAACCCCAAAACATTGTCCTTGTTGCCCCAAAAGGACTAGTGGGCTATTCAAAATATTTCGAAGCTGAGAAACGTAAACTTATCACTTGAATGTTTAATTCAAAATTTTCTTCTCTTCCTGTAAAAAGTAAAAAGAGGTCTTTATTGTTAAATTTAGGAAGGAATCTACGAAGGACTACTAGTTATCGTATCCATATAATATATTTGTACTCGTTATGTATTGTAGTATTGTTAACCTCACGAAGAGAAGCGTGCTTAAACAAACACAACACGCGACGCGAATCGCGCGACTCAAAGGCACCGCTCGTCGCGCGACGAGCGGCGCCTTTGTGTCACGCTGTTGCGTCGCGCCTGTCTGTGGGAGCCTTTACTTGTGATTACCATGCACGCTGTAAATGTGTGTGTAAGCGCAGGAGCTCTGGGTACAAATACAATGGCGAAGTCGGAAGTATGTGTGTCTGTGTGCGTGTGTGTGTTATGTGCTGACGCTACTCGTCTTCACGCACACATTCACAGCGTCTTTGTACACTTGGTTATCACAAGTAAAGCGCGCGTCGCTTCGTGAGATAAAATACTGTATACGCTTATAAACGTTCGACCTATGCTTTCTTAATTATTATTAAGAAATGATGGGTTGATCTTTCATAAGCGTATAAACAGTCCTCCAGATCGAATTTCAGCCATAGCGGCCTATCTCAGCGGAGACTAGCCATGGACGCGGGAGATAATACACTTATATGATAACTAATACACAAGGGTATGCGCGGACACAGGTGCACTCTGTCTTCCCTTACTCTTTTAGTCCGATGAGACGCAATCCGACACGACCGGAGAAAGATCAGGCGCAGGACCAACGCAGCGTCTATCTAACACACAACCAAATTAAATGCCACAGGTAGTCCAAAAGAGGCCAAACCTACTTTTAAGCATGAAATAATTAAAAAAAAAATACATGCTCGTCTTTATATGATTGAATATGAAGTAGAATTAATAATCCCACAGTGATAGCATTCGACATGTTATTAATAATTATGCGGTCTGCCACAAGCCTGGGTTATAATTACGATAATAGCATATCCGTCGTTCCTGTAATTATAATAATGTGATGAATTTAATGGGTCATCGACAGATTACAATATACAAACAATTCGATTTATTTTAGTTTACGTGTAGGTATTGCAATACCGATTGTCTTTGCGTAATTTCATCCAGGCGAAATTAAACATATTTTCTTTTTCAGGCGGGTTTCACGCCTCCGTTGCGAAACCACAGCAGCGAAACCACAGAGTTCCGCCATGACTGGTCCGTTGTACGATAAACGAAACTGCCTGTTCTTATGTACAGATTTGATTATGATTATATATCTTTCCCGCGTGATTTCGCCGATCTGCTCGGAAGCCGGTTGTACCTCCGCGCTTAGCCCGCTATTTGTTGCGATGCCGCGTTTGTTTCGCACGTACCTGTGACAGTCGACAAGTTTATAAAGCGAAACTTGATATTATGGAAAATCTAATCGAAGAGGTCCGAAGTAGATCTATACTGTATTTACTAAGTCAAAAGCGACGATATTTTGCTCTGATTGCTACAATTCAACTGACTCGCATGATGTTCCGCTACTTGAATCGCGCTATAATGTAGTAATGTTTCGAAGCGGAATTCGTTAAGCGGTTTCCCGTCATTATTTTCGCATCGGAGGTATGCTATGGCCCTGATACGCAACCGCAAACATCGTTCACTATTTAGTAGTGCGACAATTGTATGAGGTTTTGTCACATTCAGGTTACTTCCATTTGCCATCCATTTTCTATAAGTCTGTGGCAGCATAACTAGATATCTCGTCAGCAATTTTCTTTTTTTCCACCTAAAATTATTTTCGTCACAATGCGTTGTACGCCGTCGTGGCAGCCAAATTTCGTGAGACATAAAAAATTGATCATCCACCCAGCTTTATAAGTGCTGACTTAAGACAGAGAAATGATTAAAATTTCATTATCCAAAACGTAAGAGAAAGATTCTTTGAATAATATAAGGGGTGACGCGCAGGTGGTGTCTTTGAAAGGGAAACAACTGGTATCACTTTGCTTATTACGCTCTCAGACTTGAGTCGTATTAAATATTAGTGTGTTTTAAAATGAAGTTCTTTTTGGCGAGAAAAATATATTTGAATAGCCTTTAAGGAGTGATTTGACAGAACTTTGAAATCAAATCATTTATTCGAATTTTGAATTCAAAAATTCGAATATTTAGAATGTAGGTATTGTACAATAAAGTTGTTATTAAAAATATAGTGAGCCGGGTACATTCTGCCTGAGATTTAGCATACAAAATTTAACAAATAATGTCACTATCAACAAGCTCATGAGCAAAATTATGAAATAGTTAGTAAATTATTTTTACAAGTCCAGATCATGCACAAAAGTGTATCAAATAATGTCAATAATATTAAACTGTAGAGATTTCCCACATAGGGTCATTAAAAAAATCACATAACGAACATCGACCACTTAACACTTTATCGATCTCACGTTTCTGTATCAAAAAAGCTTTGAGTTTATTTTTAAATTGTTGAAGGGTGTCAATTTTTATGCTGTCCGGTAGTTTATTAAATATTATTGGACCCATGCAGAAAACACTTTCTAAGTAGTGCTGTTTTATAGCCACCGATAATTAAGAGGTTTTTGTATTGACTTCTCACGAGACCTTTCTTGGTGTCCGAACCCTAGCAAACAATTTTTTTTTTTTTTTTACAAAAATCGCCGTTTCCAAAATATATAACGACGGAATAGTAAGAATTTTCATAGACTTGAACAGTGACTCACAACTATCTCTAAATGTAAGACTACACATAGCTTTAACACAACGTTTATGGGCTTTAAATATGTTACCTCTAAGACTGGTTACCCCAATTTTGACACCAATGAACTTTTTGCGCAACGAACTTTGGCAGGATCTTTGATGTTTCCTATATTGGCCATCCATATTTTAATGTCAATGATGAATGAATTGAGTTGTAACCTTATATTTGCTTGTCTTAATATTCTGCATCAAACTTCAAACTGATACAATGACTTTAGAAACTTACAGGTAGGTACCTACTTATCTATACTTACTGCGGAGTGTGTTGTGCCACTTCTGCTTCCCAGCTAAAGCACTAGGAAATGGTAAATGGTGCGCGTTTTGCGGGACTATTTTATGTAATTTTGATTTTCAAAAACTGGTAATTGTCAGCATCGTTTGAATAAATGACTTTTGATTTTTATGACTGGAAGACAAAATCATGTTTTTCAGAGAAATAGTGGTACTGAATAAGAATAACACGATAGTAAGGCAACATTACAAAATAGACATCATTATTTTTTAATTAGGACAATGTCAACAACGATATTATAACGCAAAATAATCCAGCTTTTATATCCAAAATTATATTTTGCAATATTTTTAATGTAGTTTCATTTAATTATAATAATTTGTTTTGCATCAGCATTCAGGCGTAACAGAATAATGAATTCAATTCAGAACAAATATTTACATTAAAGTATTACAAAACAATTTTGATTAAAATTTAAATGTTAGACTTATTCGATAAAGCGTGAAATTTGCATACCTACTCGTAGATAGGTATCACATAACGGAGAAAATTGTTTTCTGAAATCTAGTCTACATTTTATAATTACATTATTTTTAAAGTCAGTCAGAAGTCGTGTTTAGATAAAAATAGTAAGAACAGAATAGAAAATAAAAATGATTGAAACGTATATTATTATGTGAGTGAAATGCATGGATGCCCTGGAGGAACTTAAGAGGGCGCACACGGGTCCACTAGCGCCACTCCTTTAAAAAAGTATTATCTCGTGACTGAGAAGGAATTTTGAATAACGCTTCAATAAGCAACCTCGGTAAGTGTGTCTAGAATTTTCTAATACCTTTTATAAACTTTCATATTGAGACACGAAGCAACAAAATACGATCTAAATTAATGTGGCTGCTTTTGTTTACATCGAATTTTGCTATCGTGTCTCAATATGAAAGTTTATAAAAGGTATTCGAAAAATCTTGACACGCTTACCGAGGTCGCTTATTGAGCCATTTTTCAAAATTCCTCTCAGTCACGAGATAATATTTTTTTATAGGAGTGGCGCTAGTCGACCCGTGTACGCGCTTTTAAGGTCATCCCTCATTATAACAGCACCGCTCCGACACAGCAAATAACTTGTCATTAAAGTTGGGCTACTAAATCATTATGCAATGCAATGCATTAAAGTACATTTTACGATGATAATACATAATAGTGGCTCGCAACCCGTCACAGGTCGCGCCGACCGCGCGCTTCAAGCGAGCAGCCCGCTTCCCGCCCCGGTGAAGAAACGCTTGCTAGTGGTATGCATGCTGACGCCTGGACGTCCTAGCGGGGACCCTCGCCGCCCGCGCGAGGTACAATGAGACATAACGTAGAAATGCGTATTTCTCAACCGAGATCACTCACTAATTTTCGCAAACCAATCTGTAAGCTGAAAACTAGCCGTTGGCGCGTGGATGGTGAGCTGCCAACTAGTGAGCGGCGCGTGAACAACAAGCTATCACCTCACCTCACAGGTGGCACGTGGACGGTCAGCTAACAACTAGTAAGCGGGCGCGTGAACAAGCTGTCACATCACCGGTGACCCGTGAACGGTGAGCTACCAACTAGTAAGCGGCGCGTGAATAACAAGCTGTCACCTCACCTCACAGGTGGCACGTGGACGGTGAGCTATCAACTAGTAAGCGGGCGCATGAACAAGCTGTCACATCACCGGTGACCCGTGAACGGTGAGCTACCAACTAGTAAGCGGCGCGTGAATAACAAGCTGTCACCTCACCTCACAGGTGGCACGTGGACGGTGAGCTATCAACTAGTAAGCGGGCGCATGAACAAGCTGTCACATCACCGGTGATCCGTGAACGGTGAGCTACCAACTAGTTAGCGGGCGCGTAAACAAGCTGTCACATCACCGGTGACGCGTGAACGGTGAGCTAGCAACTAGTAAGCGGCGCGTGAACAACAAGCTATCACCTCACCTCACAGGTGGCACGTGGACGGTGAGCTAACAACTAGTAAGCGGGCGCGTGAACAAGCTGTCACATCACCGGTGACCCGTGAACGGTAAGCTACCAACTAGTAAGCGGCGCGTGAACAACAAGCTGTCCCCTCACCAGTGATGCGTGAACGGTGAGCTACCAGCTAGTAACCGGCGCGCGAACAACAAGCTGTCACCTCACCGGTGGCGTGGCATCAGCGAGCGGTCGTCTTGCTGACGCCACGTTGTCGTTGGCGACTAGCGGATGGTTTTTTTCCGAGGCGGTGCCGGGCCGTTACTGCGCTGAAGCAGTGCGGTTATAATGAGTGATGATGATGACCTTTACACTGATTTTTTTCTTCGGAAAGGTCAGGTGCGTAGTACTCGCAACCAGGATGCGTATAGACGCGGACGGTCTTTCGGCGGGATTGGGTCTTCTGGTGGTATGCCAGGTAACAAAAAAAAAACAACAAATTCTGGTTGCAATCTTATTTCAACGACAATCAATGTCAAAAACTTGGTATTTTTGACAGATTGAAACTGAGATTAGAATGCGAACATTCATAAAAATACGCGAATTGCCCATCGGATGTTTGAACTTAAACGAAACAAATGGAGTACCTATGTAAGGGCTGTAGCAGGTGGCGTTCTGTTTCTGCCTACTCCCATGGGAAAAGGCGTGGGTTTATGTATGTATGTAAATGTATGTGGTTCGTTCATTATTTATTTATCTATCCTCGCACTGGAACGCCGTACAGCAATTATACCAATGGATTAAAAAAATACAGCATGTATTCAATCGAACCTCAAATATTATTGAACTTTTAGTGAACTTCTAATAATTCGTCATTTGGGACACCCAAATTAGGAATTAAAATACATCATTAGAAGCCCAAACACTTTAAGAGGTCCATTAATTTAAAAAAAGTGTACATCATTAGAGAAGCAATCAATTTTTAGAGGACCAGTTAAATGGTACCCGAAAAATACTAGTTATTAGTTACTACAAAATTATTAATTTACGTATTTTTTATTTTTTTTTGTATTGTCGAAGCTATAAAATGGATTTCATTATTAGGTACTACTAGGTAAGTACTTGTATCATAAGTCTGGCTTCATCTCTCACACAGGTGCACGCCCTCTTCCGTTACTCTCATAATCCTATGAGACGGCATGCGATCCGACATGACGGGAGAGAGATCAGGCGCAGGACCAACGTGGCAAAGGCTTAATTACTTGTGCACTATAATATCTCCCGCGCCAAAGGCTAGTCTCCGTTGAAATTGGCCGACATGGCCGAAATACGGTCTGAAGGACTATACCTTTATCTCTTTAATCTCATGAAGTAGAAAATATTATGACAGGTGATTTCTAAGGTTTCTGCTCCGACAGCAAAACAAGCTAACGAAAAAGAGAAAGAGAACAAAAGAAGAGATTCTATCATCATCATAATAAGCATCAAATTTGTGCGTATTTTTCTGTTCCTTCCTCATGCCTAATTATTCTTCATCTTATATGTCAAGTTATTCAAAGCCTGTTTTATGCATTAGTATAATCAGCCTATAACGTTCCCACTGCTGGGACACAGGTCTCCTCTTTATGAGAGGGAATGGGCCGTTATCCACTACGCGGGCCCATTGCGGGTTGGTAGATGTCTTAAATGACTCCGAATTGTTTGGTTATAAGATATACCGGTTTCCTCAAGATGTTTTCCTTCACCGTTTTGAGAGCAGTGATGATGACATTAAATTCACAAAGTAAAGTGCCTGCCTGGGTTTTCTTATATGTGTGTCCTAAATATAATATCTGTATCCTTTATTTTATCCAAAAACGGTTAAATAAAATAAATAAAAATTAGCACTACTAAAACCTTCAAGTCAAACACCTATGAAAAGTAATAGAATCGTTTGTCCTACAAGCGAAGATTCCCAAAAACCCAAACGAGACAATATTCCACATAAAATCGCTCCACATATTCGGTCCCAAAAAAGCCTTGTTTGTTCATATCATTGAAAAGCCTATCGAATCAGATATGGGCAGTCAGTTTGCTTCGCAAATACAAGTCCCGGGTTTTTGAGGAAAAAAAATGTATAATTCGGTGTTTGAGACCACAGTCACGTAGGCCACGTTAATTCTCTCGGTATCGCCGCACTGATAAGAGGGAAATTGTTCTTTATTTTTTAGCAACAAAGGGTTGTAAATCTGTTGCTTGAATCGAGGATTGAGTCGAGATTTTTGAAGTATGTGTGTTGTTATTTTGAGAGGAATGATTTTTATTGCGATTGCTTATTTTTTATTTGATAATAGCGAAGCCAAAAGGATGTCAATGTACGTACATATTTCACGTTTGTGCGTAGGCAAATATGTATAGGCAATTTTGGTAGCCTGGTTATATCTGAGAATCATTATTATCTCTTTTCATCAGTTTCGTTCCTCACAAAAAAACATTGGAAAGCAATGGAAATTGTCCGAATATAAGCCATTGTACCTAATATAGGCCATGGTATTTTAGTCTAGCCATACCTTATTTAGTAATTAAACACATTAATAGATACTAGTTCATATGTACCCACCAAAGGACTAACGCCTAATTTTGTTTATTTCAAAACTCGTACCGCTTATTCCTTTTAAAAAAATCCTTGTACCTTAGACATGTCTAAAAGATCAAAGATTAAAAAGAAGATTTAATTAACTGAATCCATTTAGATTCTTATCGTTTTCATACCAATTTGCGAAAGTAAATGCTCTTTCGAAGTAAAAGTTGACCCGCAACGATCTTAATAGAAATATTCACCTGACTTCGTGAAGTTTTTGAACGTCTGATGTTTTATATACTTCATATCTAAATGAATAGGTTGGTGACATAGCAGATAACTATGCTTTGATATTTTTTCCTTCACTTTTAGTTGAAAACCCCTATGACAAAGATATTATTTATAGACATTTTTATTACATTTGTTATTGTGCTTTTACGAAATTGTGACTAATTAATTCCTATTTGTTTATGTGCCGTCTATAATTTATTGACATATTATAAACTTTTAGTGTTTGGCATGAAATTATGACATCTACGTTACTATTGACTTTATTTTTGTTTCTATTTTGTTAATTGACATTCGATTACATAAGCTGTTTTCCCTGTGATCAACATTTTAGTATTAAAAATGCTAAAGTAACTTAGTCTATCTGTTACCTTTTGACACTTTAACGGCTGAAAGGATTTCAATGAAATTTGGTTCACAAGTATATATGGGCGCCAAGCCATTCTTTGATTTTATTTTTAAGCTTGTTTTTGATTATTTTGTACATAATCTGACTTCCATGTTATGTATTAAATTAATACTTGTATTTCCGAATAAGTCTATGTTAGGTTTTATTTTGATTTATTTAAAATATTGTTGTTTCCGGTTGAATTTATAGTTTCTATTCTTATCTTCCTTTTGATTTATTTAAAGTATTGTTCGTTTCCGTTTGAATTTATATAGTTTTTCTTCTCATATTTCCTTTTGATTTATTTAAAGTATTGTGTGTTTCCGGTTGACTTTATTTTAAGTTTCTATGTTGGTATTGAAAGATTTATCCTGACATATCCGCTTGAATTATTTATAATGTTATATCCGCTTGATTTATATAAATTCTACTTGGCGGTAAAGTTTCGCGGTAATTTTGTGTATAAAAACTGTTATACTGTGAATGGGAGGATATTCTTTGTTCCCTGCTCCCGTAATAAACATCCTGAGTTGAAGTAAGGTATTCTTTGTACTATCTTAAACATTTCTCTGCCATTTCCTATTGCTGTGTATTTTTGTGATATATTGATGCAACGTATTATGTCTGACTCCGACAACGACGGCGATCATGCGCCGACATATACCACGACCTGGATTTGGACATATTATTATAATTATTCTACTTTTTATACCGGTAGTAAGTTCCCGTGGGATATTTTTTGACCACCACGCGGGTAAAGCCGCGGCCAAAGTTTGTAATTTTATAAACATGAACATCGCATGGGAGCGAGTTCCCAGAAATTCAAGTTATAACACAATATTAGTTTACGGACAAACGTGAAATTTTTAATATCGTACGATATTAAAAACGTATGATATTAAACAATTGCAACCCACAAAATAACGAAAACAATTTTTTGCACCAAAAGCCTTAAAATAACCTACTTATATTTTGTATCCTATAAAATCTATTTTAAAATAAAAATTAGTTTCGAAAAAACAAGCATGTAAACTGATGTCAGGAAAATTATTTTAAGGGGACTACATGATCTAAACGCAAATTTATAATGCCTAAAAATATATGATCCACTGCAGTAACCACAATCAGAAAAATATATGATATTATTCTGGATATATCCTAGTTAGATAGTATGTTGAAAACATAATACAATTAACTTGATGTGATAGAAAAAAATCATTAAGATACCTCTAAAAATATATTTTAATGATTAGAAACCATACCAATATACATGCAAACATTCAGATTTTTTGTCAGATTATTCTACAAGTAACATACTAACGTAATAGTGTTTTAATTTTTTAGGCCAATGAATAGATTTTTTGTAAATCCATAATTGCTTCATATTATGCTATAAGTTACCACCGTTGTGTCATCGCGCGTCTCTTTCGTTTCTATGCAATCCGACAGTGACCGCGCTTTAGCTCTTGTAAGCCTCTTAAGCAAAGCGTCTATCAACACTAATATAAGTTACTTACTCCGCTGTCAGTAGGTAGTTGCAATCCATACGACATACGAGCGCAAGTGACCTTCAGTCCAGTATGCGCGCGGCGACGACGTTACTACCATAGACTAATATATTATATGTGTATCGAAAGTGGAAAGGTAAAATGGGTAAAGCGCCAAAACTCGATTTCTCAAGAGGTTACTGCGTGCACGTCCTACAATGGCATAACTGTTTATAATGAGCTTCATTTCACGGAAGTATTCTATTGTTAAAATTTACCAATAGATTTGTTATAATTTCAGGAATAATTCTAAGTTGTAATCTCCTAATCATTGGGCGATCGGAGCTCTATGGTATCTGAGATTATATGAAAAATACTTATGCGTGCCCTGATTAACTTGAAACTTGGCAAGAATACTTATCTAAAGATAAAGTAAAGTGTGTCATCATAAGTTTTACAAAACTACCCTCCAAAAAGCAAATAAAGAAGTTGAGGTTGATGTTTGTTTAAGAAAAATTCTAAATGCTATTCGATTAACTCGGAGCTCGGTATCAATATCTGTATAAATAAAAATGAATCGCTGACATGTATGTACGCGTATAACTTCCAAACGTCTTCACTAAATTGGATAATTCTTTTTTTTTGTGTTCGTTATTGTCAGGAAAAGGTTTGTATAAAAGAAAATTTAAAAAAAAGTGATTAATGAGACGCAAGAGGTAGGCAGTGTCGGTGGGTAGGTAGGGTAGGGTAGGTAGGGTAATTCTTTATTTTTTGTTTATTGCTCTACCTGCCTAGGTAAGGCAATGAACAAAAACTTGAGAGGTGTCAAGGGGCACCCGGATGGAACGAATTTCAATTAAAAAAAAAAAAAAAAAAAACTGGCTTGCTTTCTCTGAGAGAGAGACAGACAGAGAAACACGCGCACGCCGCACGGCTAACAACTACAGCAAAAAGTGTCGTTACAACTTTTGGTCTTAATTTTTTCCGTCTAGCCCCCTTTCGCAACGCGCGATAAGGAACTTCGTTCCAAAAATAAAGAATTACATGTCCTAGGGTTTTTCGAAAATCGATCCCTAACAGGGTTAAGAGAATTGACAAAGTTTGTTGAAAAGGATTTTATTGCGAAACCTGAAAGATCATTTTTTAAACACAGAACGCATTGAATTTTGAAAACTCAACTACTCCGGGTGAAAACAGGAAAATGGTTTATTGAAAAATCTGATTCCGTTGGTAAAATAACTTGAAACTTGGAAAGTATACTAATCTAAGAAAATTATAAGGAGGAACCTAGTTCTTAAGTAAGGGGAGTAAAAATAAGTTTGGTTATAGTTTGTTCAGAAAAATCACAATGGGCGATAAGTTAAACTTCAAACTCGGTACTATAATTAATCGTATACTCGGTACCTACTATAATAGTATGCATTTAAATGCATACAAATAAATATTATTTCTATTACTAAAACTTTTTACATAAAATAAAAACTTACGTAGGTACTTATAAATAAAAGGGTTTTTGGAAAAGTACCTCGTGAAGTTGATTTGTATTGCCTCGTTGTTCAATTTAGTATTCCTGCAAAGTTTCAAGTTAATCAAATAACGGAATCAGACCTTTCACAAAACTGTTGTACCTTCCAGACAGGGGATGAGTTTAAAAAAATCCTTTATCGATTGTTCCGTTATTTGACTAAATTATATTTTAAACCATATTTTCAAGTAGTCAAACTTCACATTAAAATACTTCTCTATAAACTTTGCCAACCGAATTTACAACCAATAAAAATTTCGAAAAACCCTAAAACTTTATTTTTTTCACATTGATTTTGTTTCTACCACTACTTTGATTGTTATTGTAATATCTACTTAATTAGGTGACGAAGCGATATTTTATTTTTGCTTAATAAACATATAAATACGTATTAAGACAGTTTACGACAGTTCCTAGTTACGAAGGATATTATTATTTTGTGACATGGCAAAGCCATTAGTTCGTTTGAGAAAATTATTTGGAATAATCGTTTATTTTTTTATGTCATGTACTTGCTTTCTATAACTATAATACATATTTTATTGTGATAATAATGTCTGAAAGACTGACTGAATAATAAGTACCTACCGACTAAACGGATAACTAAGGGCTACAATTTACTTGCTCACCAAAAAATTTTTTAGATCCTAAGAGTAAGTACCAAGTAAAATATGTTAATTTCAAATAAAATAAACCCACTCTATACCGAGGTGCCTAAAGAACAATGTTCTAAGAGACCGCACACGGGTCCACTAGCGCCACTGCTTTAAAAAAGTATTATCTCGTGACTGAGAAGGAATTTTGAAAAACGGCTCATTAAGCGACCTCGGTAAGTGTCTAGAATTTTCTAATACCTTTTATAAACTTTCATATTGAGACACGAAGCAACAAAATACGATCTTAATGAATGTGGCCGCTTTTGTTCAGGTCGAATTTTGTTGCTTTGTGTCTCAATATGTAATTTTATAAAAGGTTTTAGAAAAATCTTGACACACTTACCGAGGTCGCTTATTGAGCCGTTTTTCAAAATTCCTTCTCAGTCACGAGATAATATTTTTTTAAAGGACCGCTAGTGGACCCGTGTAAGCGCTCTTAAGTTCCAAAATAATTATACACTCATCAGAATAATTATACGTGTTGTATTTATATTCTTTTTGCCTACCAAATGATAAATGATAAATGATTTTATTTCTGTAAGTAGGTTTGTACAAACACTTTTACACGTCAATCATATTTTTAAACTAGATGAGGTCGGCGTTTCCTATCTGACTACTCTGAGAAGAAAGGCCGAAACAAACTCAGAGGTCACAGTCTCTTTTAAAGTCCAGACATAATCTTGGTCAAATCATGTGAAGACCATGTAGATTGGTATCTGAAATGGTCTTTTGAGGAAAGAACCACACAGATTGAGTGGACCTGTCCAGTCAGTGCACGCATTTGTCAGTAATCGTGCAGCTCAACTCAGGAAGTCAGGACTTAAGGAGCTCAACGATTCGACGAACAATACCAAAGAAAGGACATTTGGGTAGGCCACATAAATTACTCAATCTGCCAGATCATGATTAAAATTAACTGCGAAAAAAAAGCAATGACCCACATAATCCTCACATTAACAATAATTAAAATAACATAATACTTTACAAGTTTTCATTTATCATTTATCATTTATGGCGGGGTCTGAAGGACCCCGCCATCCCCTTCGTGGTTATTTTTTTTTAAACCACCCAGTAGTAGGAGCCCCGCCAGGCGGTGCTCCGCCAACTACATCTTATAAATAAAAAAGGAAGATAGGTTCATTTCTACAATACTTTATGAAACACAATTTGGTGAGCATTTATCCATTCTGGTAGACACAATTTGGTGAGTATTTCGAATTTTTTGGTAGTAAAATAAGTAGTTTTTTTTAAATTTATGTTTCCTTGTACCATAAAAATAATCAAGTTTATTAGAGTAAATATATACATAACAGGTACAAGTAGTATTTCAGTACTTAGTAAATTGTTGCAAGCGTTAAAAGTAAATAAATATTATTTTTTCTAGTAGAACTTTCTATAAAAAATATTATTAAACCGAAACATGCATCTTAAATAAAGGTGTGTCCTTCCTATTCCCCTAATTAGTAAAAAAATCAGTACACTATATACTGGTACAAGTGTTCGCTTGTAGCAGTTTATGTGTTTTAATAAATTAAGGAAAACATGGTACACAAATTTAAATGACATTATTTTCTAAAGTATAAAAATATTATGAAAATTAATAATTTATGTTATACATGAATAATTTTAGAATAATGCAATCTTATTCTAAAAATATTCAAGTATAACATAGCAAAATTTCAAATATTTATGTCAAATAATATTCAAAGTTACAAGCTTTAGAACCTTTGAATCGCTCTCCTATAAAGTTGTTTTTTTGCACTTGCAATACTCGAAGTATACGTAGGACCTATCAAATTATGTTGTGGTAAGTGTTAACTTAATAAAGTCTTAATTAATTTCTTGAAAGTCATTAAAATTTTCATAAAGTATAGAGAGCTTATTACGACATTGGTACAGACAAACGGACATCAGTGGTAACACAGCGAAAATCGCATTTGCGACTTAACTTAAACCTGCACTACGACTTAAAGGCGCTGTCAATGTCAAATTGTAATCACTGGTTGACTATACCTTACACGTACCTGTAGGTCTCATACATTCCATTTGTATAGTAAAACTTTAAAATCTATCTGAAAAACAAACAAAATTATTTGTGTTTTTCATTCGCAACTTTGACGCAGATTTCAACGACACAGCGCCATCGATCAATTAATTATTGATACAGCGTAAACTAGTGTAAAGTAAGTTTAGGCAGAAAATAATGTCGTATTATCAATATCACCTACAAAACAATGATCATTACACAATAGCGTAATAATCTCTTTGCAAAAAAACTTCTTTTTTTTTGTGTCGTTTGTTATTCTTTTGTTACTAAATTGCTTATTTACCTTACAAATCGCTGTTGGTATGACTACAGCGGATTTACGCAATATTATATGTTATTCCTGCACCCTAATTAGGTAACACACTATCTATCACAATCTGAATCATTTTGAAGCCTATTGCTAATCCACTGCTTCATATGTTCGAAACTTTTGTCTGCTCAACAACGTAAACAACGCAATGAATGTTGTCTTACTATCAAAATTAAACCCATTCCTACTGTTAGATGTTACGTAATTAATCCGCTTATGTGGTTGTGGCTGACGAACTGAGAAGACGTCGATTGCAAAAAATCGCTATAGATAAATAAGTCTGTTTTATTAGTTAATTAATCAATAATTTAGGCAGTACTGTAGTTAGAGAATATAAATGAAATGGAGTCATGACATGTAAATAATTGTGTAAATATTATAGTAATTAATTGTTGTTGTTCATAAAAAATATAAATTATGAATTTCTATTTAAAAAGTCAATATTACGTACCAGTACTTGTAACTAGATATGCCTATACATGTGGAAGCTTGCAATCAGCATATAAGCATGATATTTAATTTTATCGTTAGTCTGTAAGCTTTCTTTAAAACATAATAAATAAATAAAGTTATTGTTTTCGTATCTTTTAAAACAAAAATTTGTATAGACAGAATTAAAAAAGAAATACTGGCTATAAATTTAAATGTTAGTATGGACATGTCACGTCGTTTTATAAAAAGGTTGTTATATGGCGAGTGATTGGTTTTCAGCAACCATATTGGATTTCCAATTTGTTTAACTAACCCGTTGCAGCAGTTGCTAGTCAAGGAAACTCAACTGTATAAATTTCATGGAAATCAATTCAACCCTTTAAAACATTGAATATTTTGGGGTAATAGAAGTGTAGAAAACTAATTGAAAGTACATTGTGAAGTTTTCGAACAATGTTTGCTCATAAGAACTTGATTAAAATAATTTTGACATTGGACATCTATTTATGTTGTGTAAATGACCCTTTGTCTCTTTACATAAGTATAGTTATTTATGATACTAGTGCAGTATGTTGGTTTTTACAAACGAGTAGACGAATGTAAGCCCGAGACAAAGTCGAGGGCTTACCATAGTCACGAGTTTGTAAATACCAATTTCCGCACGTGTGTCATACAACGTTTTTCAACACATTTGCGACAAAACAATATATACAATAATATCACATTCTTCGCTTGAACTCATAATATTATTTTGTTTTTAAATATCAGTCGGAAAGTCGCAACAATCTTTGACGTTTCCAATATGAAAATGGCACGAATTTGCAAATCGCGCCACGTCCGCGTGGTGAAAATTAGAACTACATCTTTCGTCTCATTTTCTCTTTAGTATTAAAGTGAGACAAACGTATTGAGCAAAAGCGCTTCCAAGGAGGTTCGATTCTTCAGCTTATTTATTCTCGTAATGTGAAACTCCTTGGTGGAATTCTTATTTTTTATTTTAATGGAAATTATAAATAAACCGTAAAGGATACACACGGCGCTATACAACCGAGTATGCGGTAAAACATGTACTTAGATATGAGTACCTATTTTACCGCACGGTCCGTTGTATGGTGCGTAATTTTTAACTTTCGAGCAATGTATGCAGGCATCGTAAATGCATTTTTTGAGCAAATGTGTTGAAAAATAAATTTACATCAAAATGCATAAAAGGTAAATCGCTTCTATTGACAGCCATACAAGCATTTATCAGCCAAACATTAGCAAAACGTTGCCCTATGTATTCAGTATCAACCCAATCAACTATCGAAACGCTCAGTAGCTCAGATTTTGACTCGGACTTCAATCAATCATCTCAGCCTATCGGAGTCCACTGCTGGATATAGGCCTCTCCCAGGCTGCGCCACAACATCCTGTCCTCCACCTTCCGCATTCAGGCTGTCCCAGCAACCTTTTTGAGGTCGTCGCTCCATCTAGCTGGGGGGTGTCCCACACTACGCTTGCCGATATGCGGTCTCCACTCCAGGAATCGTCTACTCCACTGGCCATCGGTCACTGCCATTTCAGCTCGCTTACTCTACAAGTTATCGGACTCAGACATGAAATACAACAATTAAAATATGTACTGACAATTTCAAAGAAAATAAATAAAGTCTCCACAAGTGACATTATTCAACCAGGCTGCTCGTTCGCCGTACCTTAAGTCGGGCAGTCAATCCCGCAATAAAAACTTCCTTACAATTAATCTTCTGACCATGGCATTTGCCTGTAATTATATTTAGTGTCAACACGAGAGAACTAGAGTAATTTCATAAGCATCATAATTTTAGCCGAATGACATAGGACAAGCCTCGCCAAGTATCGCCACGTCGACCGGCACCCTAATTGTCACCCACACTATCAATCACAATCTGAATAATTTTGATGGATATTGCTAATCCATTGCTTCATTATGTTCAAAATATTGTCTGCTCAGCAACGTAAATAACGCAATGAATGTTGTTGAACTGTTAAATGAAATCGATTGCTACTGATAGTGTGTAACGCAATTACCCCGCTGATTCACGCGGCCTTCACAAAGTCATCGGTTCATCTTGTGGGAGGCCTTCCAACGCTACGTAACGTCAATCAAATCTAATTATACTCCCTTCTTAAAAACCCCCGCACGTAGGTAGGTACTAATTATCAGCAATGCGTAAAACCGTCGTACATAACAAATCGATACTTAGTTATTTTCACTTCGTTTCGAATAAAAATGCCAATTCATCATTCATGGATGCGGTACTTTGGACCCAGAGCTCGGCTCCATTAGAAGGTTCCACGAAATTGATGGTTGAATCAAAACAGACTGACTAATATTCGATATCATTCCGTGTTTATATTGGTAAAAATAGTACGATTTTTTTTATAAAGATGAGCTCTTTGATCTGTTCTAGGTGGTTTACTTGTTTTTTGTAAATTTAATTAATGATTTTTGATATTCGTAAATGCTTGTTAAGTTTGGAGTTGGAAAGGTAAGAAAAAAAATATAAGCAGCACCTTATGGTAATTATGCTTTAAAAGATTTTTTAAACGGCACCGGGGACTGGGCTGTAATAATACATTGTCATATGAAATCACCAACCCGTTTTAAGCAAGCGTGGTGATTAAATGATAAATGATTTTATTTCTGTAAGTAGGTTTGTACACACACTTTTACACGTCAATCATATTTTTTAAACTAGATGAGGTCGGCGTTTCCTATCTGACTACTCTGAAAAGAAAGGCCGAAACAAACTCAGAGGTCACAGTCTCTTTTAAAGTCCAGACATAATCTTGGTCAGATCATGTGAAGACCATGTAGATTGGTATCTGAAATGGTCTTTTGAGGATAGAACCACACAGATTGAGTGGACCTGTCCTGTCAGTGCACGCATTTGTCCGTAATCGTGATTAGTGCTCGTGCCTTCTCTGTGTAAGAAGAGGCCTTTGTCCTTCAATAACAGGCTGGTAATATTATAACGACAGACTAGTCATTGCAAAAAAAAGAACATTAAAGAAAACTAAGTAGGCAATTTAAACAAAGCTTGTATCGATATTGTACACTGTCAATTCAAATCCCTCGTGTATTTTCTTTGTATTATTATCTTATCTAGGTCTTCCAAAAAATCTCATTGTGTCTCTTATAAATTGATCATGAAATTCGCCCAATCGTGTCCTGCACAAAATTGGGTAAATTGAATCTTAAGACGATGTGATTACGACATCCAAATGTACTGAATCCTCCAATTCAAATTTCTATTGCGAATAATTTCAGATTGAATAGGGGATTTGTCGAAAACGATTCGTGGGGGTTTTATTATTCGTAAATCGGGACTTGAAGGTCTTATTATGGCGCCGACGTACGTTTTACAATGAATTTTAATATCAGTTTTTATTTGTAGGAAAGTGAATGACGTATAAATGCAGAGCAATTAATTACTTGTCTTTTGTAGGGATGCTGCTGTGACTGGGTATGGAAAGTATTTTCCTTGATTAAGTTTGCGGCTTTTCCTGGAATAAAATAGAATATTTTTTATTATGTACACCATAAAAATTACCATTATAAATGTAGAAATTTTACTTAAGATAACACAATGGGCTGGCTGTCTTTTCGCTAGAACCGCTATCTTACAGACAACCTAAAATAAAAAAATAATTATAATTACCGGGGCATTGTTTGTCTACCGCCACAATCATTCACTAAGCGCAGCATCACAATAAAATTACATTATTAAATCATAGCATTTTATTTTTATTTTACTACAAAGAGAAGTACGTAGTACATCACCCATTACATAAGGAACTTTTTTTTGGTTAACTTTACGGCTTATCAACTCATAGTACTTTTATATCTTCTATTGACTTCCTCGTTAGTCTAGTGGTCATAAGCGCTACCCATGAGCATGAGTTCCTGAACTCGATACCCAGCTCGGGAAAATGGTTTATTGGGTTTTCCATTTAGAATTTCTCAGTAGCAGCCCGGAGTCTGGATTTGTGCCCGGTTGATGGCAATAGGCTTGGACTCTATTACATGGGGCTAAAACATAACTGGTGAAGTGTGGGAATACTATCGGTACATACATAGGTATACCTCTGCCTAAGCCTTTGGGAAACAATGCGTCATGTTATACTCGTATTATGTAGTACTTCTAATTTTAGAGGCACGGATTGAACCGTCAACAGTCTTTCAATCAAACTCTAAATTAACCAAAAGACAAACAGCCTTCCTGATTACTTCATCAAAATCTTTCTAAAACAATATTAAAACAAGGAAAATTAGCAGGAACCGCGACAGTTACACGAAGATTGCCGCCATTTTGTACCACCGAGGAAATTCATGTAGAACTTGAAGTTATTTCGTTCCTAATATTTTACCTTGTAATTAAATCCAGTGCGGTTTTCAAGCACTAAGTCGAGCTGAGCTCCGTTATATTAAGTAATTTGCCTGGTATATATTTCTGACATCCAAATTGAGCAAATTTCAAAAAGGTATTTGCCAATCTTTGGTGGTTTGGATTTAAACATGAGTAAAGGGCAAGGTCCGATAAAAACAACTCAACGAAAGTTGAACATACGGAACACGTGCCTGTCGTTTAGGTACTTACAATAAGTTATTGATTTGATGTTCATCTCATTAAACGCGTACCTATATATGCGATTAAGATGATATGGACCACTAAGAGATACTATAAGAATTGAACCAAAGTGACAATTAGAGTTACGTTACGAAAAGAAAACAAAATTCCAATGATATTCTAAGCTGATTATTGGACCAGAAGAAGCAGTGACGTAAAACTTGATTAAATCGTTAGTTGCTTCCACCGACTCAGAATGAATACTGCAGCTCACTATGAAATACAAGTGAAATATCAGAATTAATTAACTGATTGGGAAGACGTGGCCCTCCGCTCGGGAAAATTTAATCCTTACACATTTTATTAATCAGAAAAAAACATTTTAATTTTATTTATGTAAAATGAAATGGAAAGGCGGAACTGTGGCCATTTTGCAAATGACTGGTAAATAAGATTGACGCTGGTCAAACTGAGGCGAACTACGTGCGGGATGTAATGTGGGACGAAATTCGATGGCGCTGATTATGGTGTCCGCTTGAATAGTAACGTGACTTCCTTATTGTTGAAACAACAGACCTGTTCGCAAAGAATTGGCGAGAAGAAGCTAAATACTTCAACAGGGCAACATTACTGTAACCCATAAGTTCATGGTAGCAGCAGATAACGTAATTATTAAGTATTTTTGCACTAGGCGTATCAATGCAAACCACTAGTTATCTTACCTTGAAACAATCAGAAAATAGTACCGTCAAACGGGGTGGATAAGGATGCAGGGGTGAATCGGAACGAAACTTTAAAAGCAATTTTAACATTGAAATTATATAGTTTGTTGCCAACAAGGGCACTTAATCGTTAATTATAATACAGTGTAAACATATTAGAGTCCTTTTTGGCAACATTCTATATTATTTCAATGTTAAAATCCCTTTTAAAGTTTCAGTATTCTCCCCGTTTGACGGTAATGTGTAACGAAGCAGGAGTTTTCCCGAATAAAATTCTTGAATACTTGTAACACAACGGTATATTTTTTAACAGAGTCACATTCATAGCACACAATTTTCCAAGACTACCTGTAACAATTATGTTCTACCTTATTTATACTTTTACAAGTTTAGTCAAAATGCAATCAAGTAATTATATTAAAGTATTATAGTAAATTATATTGAATTTACTACATAAACGTAAATGTAAAATAATCGAATTAATTATAAAGCATTTCTTATTATGAATTCTAATGTGATACATAACAATCACTGCATGATACGTCATACCCGGCGGATGCCTAATGGTGTTGCCAATAGTCGTCAACAAAATTTTATGTGTTTGTGTGTGTTGTGTGTTTTGTGTGTGTGTGTGTGTGTGTGTGTGTGTGTGTGTGTGTGTGTTGTGTTGTGTTGTTTTTTACATTTATATCTGTAATTTTTGTGGTGTACATATTCTATTCTATGTTATTCCAATTACCATTTTGAAATGCATAAACAACACCAATACCTAGATTCATTTAAAAATCATTGCAAAAGTGGTTTGGATCGACAATTTGTTGGTATTTGTACACTTGCAGCTATAAATCTTTTCCCAGCATGGCAGCGGGATCCACCGACTGCAATGCATGTTTTATGTATTCAGAAACATTCTACTACATAAATGTTTTCAGTATTTCCATTTTTCATTCGACGAGTGAAGGCTTGAGCTAAAACTGTACTAGTTGATCAATGTGTTAGTTTAATCTGCGTTTGCGGTCATTCAAGGGATCAGCCTGTTATTTACACATTCGAAACTGTGCCTCGGAAAATACACATTTATGTCATTCGACTAACGATTTCCGAAGCAATAGATAGTCAGAAATCTGAGTCTTTGAAGCCGGTCTAACCTTAGAAGTATTTGTATTTTGAAAGGAGGTCAGAAGGTGCCAGGACGACTATAACATAATTTTATCATCTCACTGCATGTCGGAAGCATTCGTCATACCTATAAATTGAGAGGCATCAAGATCTATGCAATCTGAGAGATTTTTGAGCATCAAATCAGAAGTCGTGTTAGCGACTACTATGTCACTGTGGCAGAAAATCTTTAAACATAAGTTGGAAGATAACAACAGTCGAATTCATAGTTCAGTTGCAATTCTTCAAGAGCAGTGGTGGCCCAGTGGTATCATCGTGAGTTCGAACCCTGACAGGCACTTTATTTTTTGTAGTTAATTTCTTTACCACTACTCTCAAAACGGTGAAGAAAAAAAAGTGTGGAAACCGGGAATGTCCTAGACCCAAAAAAAACGAAGGCATCCACCAAACCGCACTGGGCCAGCGTCGTGGATTATGGCCCACCCCCTCTCACAGAGAGGAGGCCTGTGTCCCAGCAGTGGGAACACTATAGGCTGATTATGCTTATTGAGTTCTTATTATTATCTATTAACACTTCTGCACTGTTCATTGAGCAAAGGAGTCTCTAGTTTATTTTTAATTTATATTTTTTTAGTGCTAAAAAATAATATGGGCACGCATTCCCCAAAACTTAAAGCTCATACTGGGAATTACTATAATTACCATGCTCTGTAAGCGAATGATTTTATTATGAAGGCTGGCTGCTTTCAGGTATAATAGCACTTTTATTACCGACGACGATTTACGATACATCAAAATATTAAAATTTGTTGTTTTATAAATAAAATACAGAATTTAATGGTCTGAAATTTCTATTTCATGTCAATAAAACCATTATGAAATATCCCAGAAATCGACCGACATACTGTAACTGGTGATAGCTTTGGTCAAGTCCTCCCAAAATAATAAAAAATATGTTCCGCAAAATCGGTCGGTCAGTCAGAAAATATGAAGCTAGTTGCCCATTCTAAAGCGAAGTATGTACCTTTGGAGAAGAACGGGCATGAAACTCCAAGGGCGCTCTTTTCGTCTCTTTTAAATCGTTGTATATCAAATTCATAACGTTTCGAATCAGGAGTGAGTCAGTGAGAACAGGAGTGAGTCATGTTCAGTAAAATGATAATATTTATGTGTATAGGCTGTTATTGTTTTCGCAATCATCTTTTATGATACCCATAGGGCCAGAAACGAGATGACTGATATAAGTGGGACATTTTGTATGTAAGAAGGGAATGACACATGAATATGGGCAATTATTTCAAATCCCGTGTCAGGCATAAACATCTATCTTAAATTTAGTACTTATAACTGAACTGTAGCTGGCTGTTTATTGACACAGTTCCTTTTAAATGAGCTTCATAGCTCTGATTTTAATACAACAACTCACGCTGTAGTTCCAAAATCACATTGTTGAAAATAGCACCTATGTTTAATAATACTTACAGGATAATGTGAAATTTGAAGTTGCCAGCCAGCATGTAGTTACAAAGGAGTATGTATTACATAAAAACTTAAACGTGTTAGATGTTATTATAACTATTTCTTGGGAAATTAGTAGTAAACAACCGTTTTGTATAGACAAACAAACTATCAATACTGACCGATAAATGACAAGAAATAAATACATGTATTGATGACTGTACTTCAAATTAATGACGATTTCGCATTATGGACGTTTTACTTGCATGTCGTTTTACCATTCTAGACATTGTCACCCTCCTAATAGACGTTTTAACATGTGGGCGTTCTGCAAGCAATGAAATTTTCCCTTTTAGACCTTCTGATTCGGAGCGGAGTGTGACTATTGTTCTCACTAGCAATTTGATACTGATAGTTGAAATAATAATAAACTTATAACATCAAAATTTCATATTCCGTCATCCGTGCCGCACTCCGAGTATGAATAGAATGAACTTTTTTTATATATAACTAGCTTTTTCTCGCGGCTTCGCCCGCATAAAGGTCGGAAATTATTCCACAGGAACGTACTGCCGGGATTCATAGTATCCTATGTCATAACCCAGGTCATGGCCTATCCGTATGCCTTTCAACTAAAGGCTTCTTCAAACAGACACAACACAGCGACCTGTCGCGCGACGAGCAGTGCCTTTGTGTCACGTGCGATTCGTGTCGCGTGTCGCACCGGTTTGTAGGAGACCCTTAAACCTGTTCAGTCGTTACAGCATGAAAAGGTAACAGACCCTAGGACCCCAACAACCTCCCTGACCTCAAAACCCTGGACTTCAAGAAACGGACTATATTACTATATTTCCAATCCCTTAAATCTCTTAAAAGTAAATACACAAAAAAACAATATTACATGTTCATTTTAAAATCATCCCCTATTTTACCCCCTGGGCGGAAGACTATACAAAAACGCTGAAACACGTAATTCTTTATTTCTTACCAAAAGCATACATTTTAATACACTTAACTTAAGAAAAGATGGGTTTCCAATACAAACTTTCGTCCCCTATATCACCCCCCTTTATGATTATTTTTGAGCCAAAAAGTAACCTATGTCCTTCCCCAGGATGCCACATAACTTCTTGTCAAATTTTATTGAAATTTGTTCAGTAGTTTAGGCGTGAAAAGTTAACATACAGACATACAGACAGACAGACAGTCAGACTTAGTTTCGAATTTATAATATCAGTATGTATTGATTATACATATTTTTGTCGGAGACGGTCATTGGTATGGGCACTAAACGAAGCGCAGCACGAGTTCCGGGAGGTGACAGCACCGTCGCGATGACGGGCATACTTGGCTAACTTCGTGCTATGACAAAGCCTGGCTGATGGAGTAGCGCTGATGGGAAAAGTGGACACTTACCATTCTGCCTTCGAGGAGATCAGTACCTCCACCCTAGGAACTGTCACGCGTTCCGTATAGTTGTGTCGTGTACCTACAGCTTGAGATTCGCGAGTGTGATTAATTTGATACTGTATAACATAACATCACGTCTGTATTCGCCTGTTTGATTAATTTGATCGTGAATTATAATTTGATTTGAACTGCAAACGGTTTTTCTATTGCGCTATAACCAACATTACCCATAGTACGCCCACAGTAGTTAAAATATGGCTGATAATAACGAGAGATACGTACCTTCTCCGTCATATTTATATTTCTATGGTATTGATATAAGAATGGCATATGGTTAAATAAAATAGGTACATACAATGTCGGCAAGAACTAAAAAAAAACATAGATCCATGCCTGCTCGTCCTTGTAGGTAGATCAGAAATAATAAAGTCAACTTGGCTAATTTTAGTTTTCTTGGTATAACACGTGTTCGCAAATTATATGCGTGAACACGTGTTATCATTTACCTAGCCTTTTCCCAACTTTGTTGGGGTCAGCTTCCAGTCTGACCAGATGCTGCTGAATACCAGAATTTTACATAGTGCCTATCAGACCTCCACAACCCAGTTACTGGGTAACACGATACCCCTTGGTAAGACTGGTTGTCAGACTTTTGGGCTTCCGAAAAATCTACAAATGATTCAGGACCAACGGTTTAACGTGCTTTTCGAGGCACGGAGAGGTTTCGATATATAATGGATGGCCACCCATCCACGGACTGACCTCATCAAGCGTAGCTTAACCTTCGATCGACCCGTATGGCCGTTAGTATTTAGCCACGAGGCCCTCGTGAACACGTGTAAGACCAAGTAAATATCACTAAGCTACTTAGCTAGCTTTAACTTATTGCTAAGTAATAATATAATGTATGTCCTGCTTGAAAAGTATCCCGTCATGTTTGAGCCAAGTTTTATACGTGAGTGATTCAATAATGGAACAGCTTAAGACAGGACGTAGCACAGCTGTCAAATAAGAAATTACTTGATGCCCCCAAGACTTGTTCCCTTCATAGAAATAACAGACAGTGACTAAAAATAAACGTCCCTTGTCCTTTCTTCGAGTTTTCTAACAAATTTGATTGAGTATGTTTGTGACGTTAATTCGTAAATAACATGACAGAAGAAGTAGCCGCCGTCCTTCCACTGTCATATTTTAAAGATGTTTTGGATTTTATTGTAAAAGTCCCGGTTGCCTTACTAAACGGAGGACTACCAAAATAAAATTACATAGACCTAAAAAAAAAACGGTTGACTAACGAAAACCTTTTTCTTACTAAGAACCTTGTCGTATTATTAACATTATTATTCGATGCAAATGGCGATATGAAAATTGTGACGTATTGCGTCAAATTGAAAAGTAACGAGTTTAATGGGGCAATGTCCAAAAGTGATCAACAAAAAGATCATCAATACAACACTACAAGTTCGAATTTGTGGAATGACAATTTCATGAAATCAGGTCAATTTTCTTAGAGAGTTGTAACTATGACTTTAATGATTATGATTCTGTAAATACACAACAAAACTTTGTTCAGGGTGGCTCAGGTATCGACGCGCAAACTGAAACCATGAATTCAGCACGCGATTCTAGACTCCCTAGCTTAAATTTTTTTCATCGGTTATCTAAAAAAAATATCTGCTGTTTCATAGAAAAGTGCAATAATAATAAAATAATCATTTAACTCAGCTAACAAGACTCATAGTACGCTTAATATCGTGTCGTAATACCTACGTGGTAAATGGAAGAACTATTTTTTAAATTTTAATTTTCGAAAATTTTCAATGCTGTGGATCAGAAACATGAACTGAATCCATGGTAACAGGTTGTGTATCGATGTCCCTGCTAGCCTGTATTTAATCAATCAAAGTATGAACCAATGTTCATTGTTCACTTTCGTCATTTTATAGGTAGTTCATTAAATATCTTATTATGTAGAGCTTTCGTAGTAAGTCTGTGTCGGTGTAACCAGAGTTACTTATGTTTAGAGCAGCCCGTTTAGTAAGTAATATTGTCACTCATACAGGGTGGGTATTCTAATAGTTTCGACAACCCAAGCATATTAGAAAATTCACCTTGGACACTCGGTATTTTTGAACCAATGTAATTTTTTTTAAAGATTTAAAAATAGAACTGAAAATAATGTTATAAGTACCAAACGTGATACGCCCTTGTAGTTTCAAAAATATATCAACGATAATAAAGTTCAATTTAGAATTTTTATTCGGAATACACGTACACGTTTAACTTCTAGAGAGATATTTATATTTTATTAGTTTCTGCCCGCGTGGATGACGGAAGTTATCCCACGGGAACGTGCTACTGGGATAAATAGTATCCTATCATCCAAGTCCATTGAGCCGTTAAAGATTGAAAGGTAACAGACAGAATATCTGTCTGTCTGTTACCATAAATGCAAATAATCTTTTTTATTTTTATTAAACAGGTTTTTATGATTTTCTTGTTATAGTTTATAGTCCAATTTATTTGTCAGAAAATTGTTACAGAGATGTTACATTGTTTTTACAGTTCATAATATTCTGCCGTTTCCGGCGTACAAATACATCTAAGGGTGTTGGTTAACTTCTCAGATATGACATTGAATTAAATGGATTAGGATAAAATTCAAATTGTCATCAATTTGTCAAATGTTAGTAATAGAAATGTCAAAAGGATTAAATTAAGTCAAAGATATAATCAGAAGAGAATAATAATAAAAATAATCCCTAAAATTTAAGCCTACTTTTCATTCATAAAATCATTAGGAGAGTAGCATTTACATAAGAAATAATTAAATAATTTACATTTAAATGTCCAAAAGTTAAGAGTTTTAAAACAAACTGGTAGTTTATTATAAACTTTGGTTGCCATACATATTACATTATTAGAAAATAGTTTATTAATTCGTCTCGGTACACGAATTCTAAATGTCTAACTTAAAAATAATAATAATTCATTTTAATATTATCATCATTAATTTGAAACACTCTAGCGCCGCCATTGACCACGGCGTATTACCTACATATTAGCTAAGTTATTTTATAACTTCAAATTGACTTCATACCTTTTAAGCGGGTGGACCAATTTAAATGACATAAACACTAAAATAAATAATACCTCAAGGTACGGGTTCTGACTATATTTCCAATTCCGTAAGTCTTTTAAAAAGAGGTACACAAAAATTTAAATAATCATGTTAATATTAAATTCATCCCCTATTTTACCCCACTAGAGGATGATACGCTGAAATAAATATATTTGTATATCTTACCAAAAGCATAAATTAAAAATTTCATAACCCTGACTTAAGAAATGCTAAGTTTCCCATACAACATTTCATCCATATTCAGTATTACTTTTGAGACAAAAAGTAGCCTATGTCCTTCCCCGGGATGCCGTCCATGCCAAATTTTATAGAAATCCGTTAAGTAATTTAGGCGTAAAAAGGTAACAAACAGACATACAGAGCTACTTTTGAATTTATAACATTAGTATGTATTATATGGTAACACTTGTATAGTCAACGAAATTAATTGTTCATCAAATTGACTACCAACATGACCGTTTATTCAAATTACAATTGTCATTCTTTGACAGTTGTATGAAATGGCTATAACACGCCATATTGACGTCATTACGGCACGGCTACGGTTTATTTATAAGTTATTAATTGAAATAAACTTTGTATTTGTGATGTCAATTAAAATGAGTATTATCTCGACCTTGTATCTAGGTATGTTTTGTTTCAATTTGTAATTCATATTACTTCGGCATAATAGAATGTGAGAATATTATGTATATTTGATGTACTCAAAATAAACCTAATAGTATTAGAAGTGAGAAGACCGGGAAATTTGGCTTGATTGAATATAGGTTTATCTACGACACTCAGTCATGAACAAAATCGGACAGTTTTATATGAAACTAACTTTTACCAGCGGCTTCGCCCGTGTAGATGTCAGAAATTATCCCACGGGAACCTACTAACGGGATAAGAAGTATCCTATGTGTTAATTTAGGCTAAAAACCATCTGTGTGCCAAATTTTATCCAAATCAGTTCAGCCGTTTTTGCGTGATTGAGTAACAAACATCATGACCTAATAATTACTGTCAGCAGCATAGTTGGGTGGGTACTGTAACGGGAAAAAATCAATAAAATGCATATTTAATATTAGTATATATATATTTACATACGCCATATGCCATAAGCCTTAAGTTTTGAGTTGAGCTGCAAGATTACTGACAAATGCGAGCACTGATTGGACAGATCCACTCATTCTGTGTGGTTTTTCCTCAAAAGACCATTTCAGACACAAATTTACATGCTCTTCACATGATCTGACCAAGATTATGTCTGGACTTTAAAAGAGACTGTGACCTCTGAGTTTGTTTTGGCCTTTCTTCTCAGAGTAGTCAGATAGGAAACGCCGACCACATCTACTATTTTTAAAACATGATTAACGTGTAAAATTGTTTGTACAAACCTACTTACAGTAATAAAATCATTTATCATCTAGGACATTGGCGTTTTATCGAAGTGGCTACTTTAATCTCAAATATAGCGTTTGGTTAGGAATTCCTAATTCAAATTTATTTCAAATTTAGGCTTGTGTATATCTGTTTTGAATTGAGGGATTCATTTGTTTTCGTGCCATTTGATTTTGCTTTGACATAGTTCTGTTCACATTATGGAAAACTTAAAATATTGCTTTATTTACGAATACGACTTCCACCGTGGCACCAGCGTTGCAGAAACATCTTAAGGGATTAATTATGAGTATGAGGAAGCTACTGTAAAAGAAAACACGGTACATTTTTAGTTTCAACGTTTTCGTTCTAGAAATTTTGACCTACAAAATAAACACCCTAGAGACCTTATTTGACAACGAAAAATTAAAAGTGAACGTGGAAGCGGGTCCATCGGAAACAACGTCAATGTTAGCGGCAGGCTTCGGTGTGAGTGATAAAACAAATTTAATTCACTTGAAATAAATTGGGAAACTGAAAAAGCTTGAAAAATGGGTACCGTATGAATTAAGTGAAGCACACCAACAAACACGGATCGAGCGCTGTGTTACATTACTCAACCGTCACAATAACGAGGGGATTTTGAATCGTATCATTGCTTGTGGTGAAAAATGGATCCTGTACGATAATCGGAAATGCTCATCACAATGATGGAACCCAGGAGAACCGGCCAAATCCTGCCCCATACGAAAGTTGACTCAGTAAAAGGTACTGGTAAGTATCTGGTTGACCAGTGCTGGTGTCATCCACTACAGCTACCTTTGACGATTACGGCAGATCTGTATTATCAATGGTTGCAAACCATGATGATAAAGCTAGTCGTTAAACAATTGAGATTGGTCAATTGCTCCAGGCCACTGCTGCTTCAGGACAACGCTAGACCACAACCGTCAGTGGGGACTGGTCATTTCTTAGCTGCCACGTCTTATTTTAATTTAATTTTTGAATTGCTTTTGTCTTTTTATTACGGACGCTTTTAACGTTCTGCATCGTTCTCACATTCATAATTTCAACATGACCTATGTAACCAATATTTTGTAACCATATTTTGATTTAAATTTAAATGAAGTTTCTTGCCCGTTCTTCTTCATTGGTACCTACTACGCTTAGGAATAGGTAACTAGCTTCATCTTTCTGACTGACCGACCCCTTAACAATTGAAAAGTGCCTGTAATTGGTTTATTTGAAATATATGCTTTGAGTTTGAGTTTGAGTTTACAACCTGCCCAACAGACGGGCGCTAAATTAGAGGAGCTGCTATTGGAATATCTCCGACACCCACCATACTCCCCGGACCTTGCTCCAACAGATTGCGGAAAAAGTGTTTCAGGAATTTGGACAATTTCTATCAAGGAAAAAAATTAATTCCGATGAGGCAGTAAAAACCACCGTCAAATGATGTATTGATTGCTCTCTAATTTTTAACCGACTTCACAAAAAGGAGGAGGTTCTCAATTCGTCTGTATGTTTTTTTTTTTTTTTTTTTTTTTTTTTTTTTTTTTTTTTTATGTGTGTTAGCTCATAACTTTTTTCTGGGTGAACCGATTTGGATGATTCTTTTTTTATTTGATAGGTGGTGCTTCACATGTGGTCCCATTTAAATTTGATCAAGGTCTGACCAGTAGTTTTTGAGTTATCCTTAATACTGCAGATTTTTTCCACTTAGTTTATATGGATGATGTGTTAATAATTTCCTGTCACTGTTATTTACACACCAAGTAGTGGTATACGAATTTATGTGGTGTAGGTACCGCAACTAAAAAGTGAAAAATAAAAACTTTTTTACAAAAAAACAACCGACTTCCAAAAAAAACACTAAAAGACGTGAAAAATAACTTTAATTTCGGAAGTCGGTGGCCAAACACGAAAATACAAAACCAAAGGCACCGACTTCCGAAATTAAAGTTATTTTTCACGTCTTTTAGTGTTTTTTTTGGAAGTCGGTTGTTTTTTTGTAAAAAAGTTTTTTCAGCAACAGATCAATGAACCTATAAAATGGCGAAAATGCATAGATAACAATGGTACATACTTTGATTGGTTTTGTTATTATTACTTTGATAAGGTGGCAGGGACATCGATATACAACCTGTTACTATAGAATCAGTACTTGATATTGATTCCCCCTTTTTTTTTTTGGACGGGAAATCATCAAATGACCTCTCCCGCTCTGGGCTCAGCGGAAGGGCATGTCAGACTCTTACTGACTAAAACCCACCCGTATTCCTTCAGTTGCCTGTGCGCCAGGGCCATGGTAACTCTTTCGAACAATCCGCGAACCCGGCAGGCATCGGCCCTATCGGACCCGTCAATTATGCTGACACCTCTTTGAGGCGCGCGTGGAACACAACGCGCCGTCGACCCAGGCCTGGTCTTTACCGGACGGCAAGCTGCATATTGATACCCCCTGCGCTAAAATTTATGTACGTTATAAAAAGAAATTGCTCTGTCATACATTTTGACCGCGTAGGTATTAATTATACTTTTTTATTTTAGATGGGTTTGATCTTGACTCTAGTCTAGATCAGAGATGACAGTGACAAAGTCGACGATGAGTAAGCTTACTCAGAAGAAGCCTGTTCACTCTCACTTTGAAGAGATTTGGGTTGTATGCGGTCGGAAACACAGAGACAGCTAGAGAATTCCACTCTTTTGCTGTGCGCATTATAAAAGATGTTTGGAAGCGCTTAGTGGTAATTGGTGGAATAGCAACTAGGTAGGGATGGTAACTTGCAGTGCGCCTAGATGTCCGATGTCCTATGTAACAGCGGATATTTTTTTTGATAACCAATGAAACGTTTTTTTCAAGGTCTAGAATTATGTGCTGAATTCATGGTTTCAGTTTGCGCGTCGATTTCCCACCCACCCTGAACAAAATTTCATTATAAAAAATAGTTTTGCTTTTTCCATATAAAACTTCAATTTCATATGTAAGGCCCAAATATTAATGTCGTAATTATTCATTGGATTGAGTTGTTACGGATAGTCAGAACTCCGAAAGTCTGACAACCAGTCTTACCAAGGGGTATCGTGCTACCCAGCAACTGGGTTATGGAGGTCCGATAGGCAGTCATTCCATGTAAAATACTGGTATTCAGGTTTGAGTGGAAGCCGACCCTAACATACTCGTAGTTGGGCAATGGCTAGGCAGGCGATATTGGATGATTCCTAGTTAGTTTACATCATGACGTGGACTGCCAGCCTCCGAGCTGATTCTCTATTATTTTTTCTATACTTCTAAATATTAAACAGCGTTTATCTTATTATGTATGCTATCAACTTATAAAATATCCGTATGGGAAAGCCATGCAGGTAAAAATATCTACAATACCTACGTTGGCCACTGTAAGTCATGTCCAGACGGAAGGTTTTTTTGCATACGTAGCATGGCGTCTATAGAAACGGAAGACAAAAGAACAGATTGTAGAAAGATTTCTATGGCGCGATGTCAAAATTCAAGAAAAGAATTACTTTTTCAAAGTGATTTGTCTTCTCTTCATAGAGTAGAGATAGAGTAGTCATGCTACGTATGCTGGGGTTGCGTTAATTATAATTGTTACTTACGATTATAATGATCATTATTATAAGGAAATTGCAATTATTTGAATTTGTATTTTAAGTTTTTTTTTTTACAGATGTGAACAACTTTTATAAACTCAAGACTTTTCTTAAAAAAGTCATATCTTCCCTAATCTATCAAGTAATCTGGCTCACTTCATAAAGCAAGATAGTATTAATTTTCTCACAACCCCGGATCTAATTATGTATGGAAAAACTTAAATGTGGCGAAGAGCCAGGACACTTATAGTTCGTTGCGATGCTAATTCTTGGCCCAAGTCTGGGATGTTGGAGCTCTTAGGCCAAGTGCACATTACAGCCGCAACGGGCCGCAGCCAACGCAGATTTATACAAAAAAGTTCTGTAGTGTACGTTGATTCATATAAAATGTACAAAAGTGACGAAAGGGGGATTTTGTAATGCATTGCGTTACAACGCGCCGCTTTAGCTTTTTGTTGGTAAGCTGGACGTCAAAATTACTAGGATTTTTAGGCACTCAATGGTAAATCCGTTTGAAGCTCTCCTCTGGTGGTTTTGAGGTTGTACCTCCTTTTTCCAGGCCTACACTGTCCTCCCATACCTATTAGCATTGTAATTTGAAAACATTGTAAAAGCCACTTATTATTAAAAGAGTAACCGTCGAGTTTCTTGCCGGCTCTTCTCCATAGGAAATGACCAATTGGAACTGTGTACCTAGTTTCTGACGTTTCATAAGTGCCCATGTAGGTTTATTTGAATTTTTTTTTTGTTTTTTTTTGTTTGGGAAATCATCAATTAACTTCTCCCGCTATGGGCAGAGCGGAAGGGCATATCAGACATTTACTGACTAAAACCTACCCGTGTTCTTTCAGTTGCCTATGTGCGTAAATCTTTCGGACAAACCCGCGACCCTGGCAGGAGGTTGTATCTCTTAAATGACGAATCGTAGATGAGTCAGTGATAGTAGATGATAGATGGCTTAGCTTTGCCTATTACCTATAGCTGCTATTCTCACCCCATAGGACACGTTATTTTGGCTAGAGCATGTCATCGTGTCTTGCAACGTTTGCAGTGGCCAGTGGCTTATATGTACATGGCTATAATTTCACCGACACCATGCTATATTTTTTTACTATTTAAATTGCAACAACTATACATTTAGCTTATGCTATAAAACTGCTGAACACCCGAAATTAAGCCACAGTTAATTCCACGATACTTCTAATAACCAGCTAACTATTAAAGTATTAAATCCATGAACCTATTTACCAACAAAAAACACTCTCATTTAGAGCTGAAAATTATATAGAGTAGCTATCATAAACAGCTTAAAAGAAAGTTTGATGGCAAGTTTCGTAAGTTTGACTAGGTACACAAAATGAATTGCAAAATTTGAATGAGTAAGGAGAAAGAGAGGCAAGAAGATGGCCCATGTAGTAAAGCTGTGACCGAGTGGTGGCCAAGGTCAGGTCAAAGAAACCAGGGCCGTCCAAAAACGCCATAGGTTGATGATATCGTCAAAGTGGCGGGAAACACCTGGATGAGGGACGCGTGGAACCGGGAAGTATCGCAAAAAAGGGGAGGCCAGTACGCAGGAGTGAGTGAGTCCGGGCTGAAACGATGAAAGAGAAAGCGGCGGACAGAAAGATACGGGTTTACTAAAAGTAATTTCAGGATCACTTCGGGAGTTCCACTGGTCCAAACTCAAACTGTCATGATATCCAACTCAAAAAAAAACTGTCAAACTGTGATGATATCCAACTCAAAAAAAAAAAGGCATACTTAATTACTTTGGCTATTAGTGCTAGTAATTTAACGTTACTTGTTTCAAACCTGATCACCGCAACGCAGCTTGGAAGTTCTTGTGTTACTAAAACTGTCGATTGAAAAAAAAAACTAACACTATGAATTTGGCCCACTTGCGCGACTAGCTATGTAATCCAACCAAAAATGAATAAACGAACAATGAACGAAAATTGTATACCAATCTCTTTCAGATTCAGATTCAGATTCAGATTTATTTATTTGCCATCAATGTAGGTACAAGTTTAAGATGATACAAATAGCTGAAGGTTACCGCTACATTCTACCTTACGGCATGCAAATTCATAGAAACTAATAGATTACATACAATATTATTATAAATTAACAACTAACATGTCATTCTAATTAACACTAACAAACATAAAAAAAGGAAATAATAATAATCATCAAATAGTCAATTGCACATAAATAAATCTTGTCAACAAAATGAATTTCATTATCTTGGAATTATAATTAAGTGAAATATTATTTTACAAACATAATGTCATTTACAAATTTTATTGTCAAATTTCTTTATCATTTAAAAAGTCATTGATACAATAATAACATTTATCCAATAATAATGCAGTGAGCTTAGATTTAAATATTCGAATAGGGTGTTCTTTGAAACTGTGCGGAATTTTATTGTATAAGATGGGTCCCATCGACATAATATTTTTCCTTAGTAGTGCTGTTCTGTAATTGCCTGTATGTAATAGGTTTTTATATTGTAGTCTCCTTGGACCTGACCGCATTCTAATATCGGCTAGTGATGGAAATAAATCTAAATTAGTTCTAACAAAAATTGCGACCTCTAAAATGTACAGTGATGGGAAGGTCAGTACTTTCAGCGACTTAAACACAGGTACACAGCTGTCTGTAGTTTTCAGATTTAACATAGATCTTATGCAACGTTTTTGGGCTCTAAAAATTTGCTCCCTCTCACTGCAATTGCCCCAGAATATTACTCCGAATCTTAAAATTGGCGCCACTAGACCGTGGTAAGCTACTACGAGTATATTATTGCTTACTTTATGCGATAGATTATGCAGCACATAGGCTGACTTGCTAAGTTTACAACAAACGTCTTCAGCATGAGGTTTCCAAGTAAGATTGCTGTCAATTAAGATACCCAGGAATTTAGCAATATTTGTTGTTTCAACATATTGTCCATTATGACCAACGTTAACATTAAGAGGGCAAGTCCTTTGATAAAAATGCATAATTTTTGTTTTTTTAAGATTGATGACTAAGTTATTTATGTCAAGCCAGTCAATAATGTTTTCCAATGCTGTATTGATATCATCTTCATAATCTTTAATGTCATTACATTTTACTATCACAGTACAATCATCCGCAAATAGCACCATAGGATGTTGGATTTGACGTGGCAAATCATTGATATAGAGCAGAAATAGAGGTGGCCCAAGAACGCTACCCTGTGGAACACCATATTTGACTACTCTACCGTCTGATGCATATTTAAGCTCACGTTTCGTTTCAAGAGATGTTCTAGATCTTTCTGTTACCTGATATCGACCACTGAGGTAAGAGGTTATAAGGTCCAGGACATTACCCCTAATGCCATAGCGGTGTAGTTTATATAAAAGGACGTCATGGCTAACGTAATCGAACGCCTTAGTCATATCAGTTAATATGGCACATACCGGTACTTTCTTGTCAACATTATTCATAACGGGAAATAGAAGATTAAAGATTGCCATATTAATATTTTTGTTTTTTCTAAATCCCATTTGTTCTTTGCACAATATATTATATTTAGTCAAATAATTGTCAAGTGCTTCATAAATAATCTTTTCAAGTATCTTGGAGAATATAGGGATCAATGCTACTGGTCTATAGTTGGACATATCTTCTTTGCTATTTTTTTTATGTATTGGTTTAATTACAACTGTTTTCAGGCCATTAGGGAAAATACCAGAAGCAATACAAGTGTTCACTATGTGACTTAAAGGCGCAGCTACAATATCACTGACAAACTTCACAACCTTGGTAGTTATACCGTCATAACCATGACTTTGTGTATTTTTCAGGCTTTTGATCACCCTTACTAAGTCGTTTGAGACAGTTGGGGCCATAAACATTGAATTCGAGTTGTAACTCAGGTCAATAGTTCTAACGTTTGTTTTGTTACTTACACTTTGTACTTGGTCAATAAAAAAGTCGTTAAATGATGTTGCTATCTCTTTAGGATCGTCAATTGTCATATTTTGGTTATTAATCTTTGATACGGGTTCTTTTATATAGTTATTATTGTTAATTATTTGCCATGAAGCCTTTGATTTATTATGAGCAGTATTTATAAAGTTGTTATTTTGTGCCCTTTGAGTGAGTCTGATGACTTTTTTAAACCTTTGTGAGTATGACTTAAATTTCTTTTTATTTTCGCTTGATGGATTCAACCTGCATTTCCATAATAGGCTTCTTTGCTTCTTGCTACAAAGTTTAATGCCCTTAGAAACCCATTTAATTTTGTGTTCTGCTTGAATTCTAATCCACTTAATTGGAAAACACTGATCATAAAGGAGTTTAAAGATTTCTATAAATTTGTTATATGCGTCATTAGGGTTACTCTCACCGTATACATTCGAAAACGACAAACTCTGCAAAAAAAATTTAAACTTAACCAAATTTTCTTTAGAATAATCCCTTTTTTGAGTGCGCCAATACTTTAATTTGCAAATTCTACTAACTCGAATTTTGAGGAGTTGAGCTGAGTGATCCGATATCGCAAAATCAATAATATCACTAGTGCATTTTAGGTTCGCATCAACAGCAAAATTATCCAGACAAGTAAGACTGCTTGGTCTTGTGGCCTGCCTTATTTTCAATTTAAGGTTGTAATTTAGGAGCAAATATTCAAAGTCCAAAGTGCATCTGTTACGTTTTAAAATGTCTATGTTGAAGTCTCCGCATAATACCACCTTTACATTCGTCTTATTGCACAACTTTTTTAATAAGGTATCTAAAGTTTCGAAAAAACGATTAATGTTAGACATGTAGGGAGGCCTATAAATACACACTACTATTAATTTATGTTTTGGCAGTTCTATCGCACAACATTCAAAAACACCGGTGATAGAAAAGTTCATTAAATCGCTTAATTCCTTGCATTCGAGATAAGTCTTTACCAAAATACATGAACCTCCTCGTCTTTGCTCCCTTCTAGAGTAGCATGACGCCAGTTTAAAGTTAGATATTTTAATCAGTGTTTCTTGGCCAGAAATTACAAAATGTTCTGTTAAGCATATTATTTCTATGTTGATTTGATTTTGCAATAATTCCTGAATATGTAGTGTTAGTTGGTCAGATTTATTTAGAAGGCCAGCAATGTTTTGGTGCATGATGTGCATGTAGTTATCAAAGAAAAAGCTCCAAGTTGTTTGCTAGCTTGCTTACTTGATCCTTTTCCATACGTTCATTTATGCAAGAAGTGGAATTTACTTTGCACTCTTCAATATATTTTGCAGAATTTGCTGCTATGAACCTAATCATATTTTGTATGTCATTAAATATAGATTGAAGTCCAAATTTATTTATCCTTCCGGAACGTCTATCAAACATTGTGTCGTCGTAACTTAAATTTCTATTGCTGTCCAAGAAATATGCGTGTTCATGAGTGAGTATGTCAAGGTATAGTAAGTTGTTGAAAGTTTCCACTCTTGAATTGTAAAGGTAGTTATTATTAAAAAACTTGTACGTTGGGGTGCAGATAATAACGTTTGTGTTCGTTATGTCTTGTAACACTTGTCTAATTTGGACGACACAGTCTAAGTATCTGTTAGTAAGTGTGAAGTCCTCTACTCCCAGCAATATAACACAGTAATCGTTTAATGTGTAGTTTGAGAGTTTCTGTTTTATTCCGTTTAGTTGAGCTTGCATGTTACCGTGTGGTGTGATGTAATGGCAAATATCGGACTCAGCTAAAGCGTTTTTTGCAATGTATAGAATGTTATTCTTATTATCAGTACTTAAAATGCAAATTTTATTGCCTTCCACATTATAGTTTTCTTGTAGCTTGGTCTTATTTTGAGTTGTTGGCTTTCCATTTGTTTCTATCATATTTTTGGTTTCCCGCTTTTCCGTTTGAGTCTGTTTATTATGTTTTTTACTATTGCTTAAGTTCTTACTTGGTGTTGATGTTGACTTAAGTTTAACTGGAGTACTGGCAACTTTCTTGTAAATATCATTTTTTTTCATAAGACTATCGTTCTCGCTCTTCAAGTTACTGTTTTCTAAAGACAGGACTTCAATTTCAGAATGAGCACTTTGCAATTCTAATGTCAGATTCATAATTTGTTCGCGCAATTTTTTTACAATTCCATCATCTTCGTCATCTGACAGTTCCGGAGCACTATTGACCGTTTCATTCGGTGTTTGTGTGGTATCGCTGACGTTCATAATTGAGTCTGATTTCGTCCGAGTTCGGCGAAAAGTAATGTTTTCCAAAAAATTCATGTCGGCCGCAAAGTTTCAATTTTCTACCAATTTAGAATAATTATATTACTATGGTAACACTACGGTTTAATTTTTCCAGCAGCAACCCTGTTACTAATGTCACCCAGTATCAGTGAAACGTAAGCTACTCGATACTAGATGGCGCTTTTTGCAGATTTATGATTTTTATACAGTGGCAACTCGTAATCTAAATGTCACTTTTAGTTTAACTATTCACCACTTCGGGCGCTAGTTGTCTTTATTTATCAATTTTCAAATAAACACTTTTTCTTAACGACGACAATGAACTGTTTTTAGTCTGTTTTGACTAATAGATAACTATTTTAACTCCACAGACATTTGGGGAGGTTTTTTAAGTTAAAACTGTTTGTTTATTGTCCACATACGGCACGTATTGATTATTTTTTGAGTTTTTTTTAGAAACCAGTCACTATTTTTTACACATTATACTTGTTGTTTTTACCTAGTGTCTGTAGCCACAATCAATGTCACAGGAATGGTTCACTATTTACTCTACATTCAATTACTATAAACACTGTTTTATCACTTATTTAATTATTTTTAGGATTTAAATACGCAGGAGATGTTTACTAAGTCAGTGTTGCCACTCTGATTTTGCCACTCTCGTCTCTTTTACACGACATTGTGATACGTAATACTTTCTTGTCTTTAAATTTTATTACATGACATTTCATTTTAATTGTAGTGTATGTGGTTTCCATGGAGATTTGTTTATTGTTTTTTTTTTATTTGTAATTTGTATTTATTTTTAATAGTTCATGAATATATTGCCTGCTGATATAATACCGAATTTTCACTTACTACAAAGTCGAACAATATAAAATACAAAATAAATTATCAGCGGTAACTCATAACGTAAACTACGTAAATTACAGTCACACTTCCGCTATACAGTCAAAACAAATCAAAATGGACGAATTATCTTTTTTTTTTTTTTTTTTTTTTTTTTTTTCTAATTGGCAGCTCGTAGTTGTGACCACTAAGGTCCTGGCTACTTAACCGGGCAAACCTGTGGGTGCCTTAAGCTACTAACTTAAAGCCTCCAGCCAGGGGCGAACAATACTTAAATTTAGGTGACCGCACGCTAAGGGCACCCCCTGTGGGGTACGAACCTCGGCTTAGGGCGTCACTGAGGGGAGGGCAGCAAGATGGGACAGGCTGGATCTAAATTATATTATTATTATACTGGGGAATTTAAAGCTACAGGCTCAGCTACGGCGCGGGCTGGCGCGTCGTCGAGCAAGGGTCGGGGGGACGAATTATCTCCTACGCTAGACCCTTTTATACGTGTGCGACTGAGTGCGTGCTATGATTTTTAATGTTCAACTCAACTAATTTAATAAATAAACAGTGTTTTATACATAACTAGCTCCCGCCCACGGCTTAGCCCGCGTGGTATATCGATAAAAAGTAACCGATGTCCTTCCCCAAGGTTCCAATTATCTCCGTACCTTATTTCATCAAAATCGGTCCAGCTGTTTCGGAGATTAGCCGGAACAAACAGACAAAAAAAAACCAAATTGTTTTTTTTTTTTGTTTTAAGTATCGTTGTATACTTTCATATGCATTTAGTAAAAATCTGTTATTTTTATTACAAACAGAAACTTCAATTTTATTTATTTGTAAGGTTAGGTGCGGTAAGTCGAACATAGTTTATTTTTCAAAATACATGTTGAGTTCTTGCTACTAAATGTAATGTCTTAATGTGGTTTGTATAAACATAATAATTATATATTTACCTATGTGTCAGTTTTCCATAGTTGAATGACTTCTGAAGCTAATTTCAATGCTAATAGCCAAAAAATGGCAAATCGTTAGGTTAGTGCCATTGTTCCTATTTCCCCCGTTTTTGAGGTAAGAGGAAGAGTCGACATAACTCTGTTAATACCTAACATGTATAGATTAATTTGGGACCTTCTCATTGTTATTAGTCAGTCAAGTGTGAGCTCAATGCCATTCAAATAACGTCTACAAACAAAGTTCTATATTTACAATTGGCTTATCATGTCAAAAGTGTAACCTTCCCATGACACGGTGACTTACTAATCGTCCAACCGAACATCACAATAGAAGTCAAAAACCTCGCAAGAACAGAATAGATGAAAGTTCGAATCAGCGTGAATATATATTTTTACGAAGACTATTTAATGGGAATTCAATTTTCATTATACATAAATTCATCTACTGTTTAATGATCCATAGCGTACGAATTTATGTGTTCAAAAGTTTTAAGGTGACCTCTGCGATAAGGTTCATAGGAAAATAATAGTGGGCTTTAGCAGTTGAAGGTTAAAGATCAAAACGCCTTAGGGATAGGACGCAAGGTCGGTTTTCGCCTTGTTGGTGATTATGAAAGTATGACGTTGGCAAAAAGTTAAGCATTAGCAATTATTTGTCTGTGACTAAATCGTCATTCCGTGTAAACGTGTTTTCTGTTTAAAAAAAAAACAGAAATAATAATAAACAATAAAGGAAGTTAGACCAGATGCTGCACTGCCTAAATGGAGCCTCTCGGCGGATTGGCCTCGCCATGAATTTGGACGAGACGAAAGTCATGAGCGATTCACATGTCTTGCCGAGCCCAATTCACATTGAAGGGTAGCTTCTCGAAGTTGTGAAGGAATATCTCTACCTAGGACAAGTTATCCAGCTTGGTAGACACAAGTTTGAGAAAGAAGCTGACAAAAGGATCCAGTTGGGTTGGGCAGCGTTTGGAAACCTTCGTCAATTCTTCTCGTCACCCATTCTGCAATGTTTGAAGATTAGTCCACAAATTCAAGGTCGCTCAGCGCGCTATAGAGTGGGCTATGCTCGGAGTTTCTTTGAAGGATAAAATCAGAAATAAAGTTATCCGGAAAAGAACTAGAATAACCGACACAGTTTTCAGAGTAAGCAAGCTGAAGTGGCAGTGGGCTGGGCGTGTTTGTTGAAGGACCGATGGAGCAGACGAGTCTTGGAGTAGAGACCTCGTATCGGCAAGCGTAGTGTGGGACGCCCCCCAGTTAGATAGCCCGACGACCTTAAGAAGGCGGCTGGGACAGAATGGATGCGGAAGGCACAGGACAGGGTGTTGTGGTGCAGCCTAGAAGAGGCCTATGTCCAGCAGTGGACTGCGACAGACTGAGTTGATTCATTTGAATAAACCTACCAATACAAATGTACTAATCTGATTTCCAACAATTCACTAATTCGCTCTCTCGCATCCAATTAGTCAATACCTTGTGAGAATTTACCACCAAATTGATCAAACAATAGTTTCTAGAAGACGTAGGTATTAAACCTATGAAGCATTTATTACGCTTATTGATATTAATAGTAGTTGTAAATACGATTGCCATGACAACCTGTGTGAGCCGTATTGGGTTTCTCGTAATTATTACGTACTTGGGACCTTAATTCTCAAAGGGTTTCAGGATTGAGCCATTTTAAAGCTTTGCGATTCTATGTAGGCAAGTGGAAGTTATAGATGTGGGAATTTAAACGTTAGATTTTATAGGCATTTGTTACTGGAAACATATTGATGTTAATGGTATGCTTCAAAATTATCGAAACTATTTTTTGTAGGCATTTTTTTTCTCTTGGATATCCTCCGCTTGGAAAATACCCAGACACTTCAAGGTACAAAAAAAATACAAAAAGCTTTATTGGCAAAAAATAAAAGGTGGTGGATGGCAGACACTAAGCTTACATTTAACTCAATTAACTTCGTATAATCACAATGTTTTGGTTTGACAGTTGCCTCCCAAATTAAGCAGGGCTTGTACCATGGGGGTCGGGTGTAATGTAATTGAAAGTTTGAAAGACCTCCTTTTCAAAGATAAACTGAACTTTTTCGGTTTTTGATTTATCCTATTCGGAAAACCACGATATTTTATTACACGCGTTGTATTTAACCTCTTTAGTTTTATATTTAACATTAGAACCTCTCAAAGCCTTGTTTTCGCACGAAAAGATTCCGTAACAATTTTTCTCTTCTCCCATTCTTTGAGAGCAATTTAAAAATATGCTTTTGATGAAGATATACAAAAAGTTCTTACTCGTATGGAACGAAACGGAATTTGTGAAGTCGTACCGTGAACCGACGGAATATTTAGTCCACTATGCATTTTGAGAGCAAGATTTGTTTGAATGGAGATTTATCTGTTTTCGCGCGTTTTGGAAAGTACCTTCCGGATTTTTTAAAGTTTGCTACATTTTTGAATAGGTATCAAAATCAAAATTGAATATTTGCATAAAATGTGGCACGTACTAGATAACACAATGATGTTACATAAATAAAATTCAGTGTAGAAGATACATTTCATCATTTAGGAGGGCATGTAAATATTTTATAGATAGAGCATGTTAGTTATTTAAACGTAGTTAGGAAGGTAATGTTTGTTGGATTTTCATAGAAACTACTTCACAATATTCGATTTAAGGTTGGGTTCTGCTCAGCATACTGGATGGCAAAAAGGTTATCATATTTAATAAACAAATGTCTGCTATAGTTACAAAATAAAAAATAAAAATGCACCTTTGCAGCAAAATAAATAGCGTTAAAATCGACATGACATAGGTTCCCTTGATAATATTAGTTTACTGACCTGTAAAAGCGGCAATGGCGCACGTGCGGATAGTTGCAATTTGTTAAATAAAACAATTTGAAAAGTGTTAAATTTCACACTAACTGTAACATCACTTAAGAGGGCCCACACGGGTCCACTAGCGCCACTCCTTTAAAATAATACTATTTCGTGACTGAGAAGGAATTTTGAATAACAGCCAATAAGCACCCTTAGTAAGTGTGTCTAGAATTTTCTTATACCTTTTATAAACTTTCATGTATTGAGACGCGAAACGAAAAGAACTTTTTTACAAAAAAACAACCGACTTCCAAAAAAAACACTAAAAGACGTGAAAAATAACTTAAATTTTGGAAGTCGGTGGCCAAAAACGAAAATACAAAACTAAAGACACCGACCGAAAAAAATATAACGCAAGTTTATGGAATAACTTGAATACTTAATATTACTAGAACCGGATCTACCTTTTTAACCGACTTCAAAAAACCTTTTTTTATAAAAAAACAACCGACTTCCAAAAAAAAAAAAACACTAAGAGACGTGAATAATAACTTTAATTTCGAAAGTCGGTGTCTTTAGTTTTGTATTTTCGTGTTTGGCCACCGACTACCGAAATTAAAGTTATTTTTCACGTCTTTTAGTGTTTTTTTTGGAAGTCGGTTGTTTTTTTGTAAAAAAGTTTTTATTTTTCACTTTTTAGTTGCGGTACCTACCTCACACAAATTCGTATACCACTACTTGGTGTGTAAATAACAGTGACAGGAAATTATTAACACATCATCCATATAAACTAAGTGGAAAAAATCTGCAGTATTAAGGATAACTCAAAAACTACGGGTCAGACCTTGATCAAATTTAAATGGGACCACATGTGAAGCACCACCTATCAAATAAAAAAAGAATCATCCAAATCGGTTCACCCAGAAAAAAGTAATGAGCTAACACACATAAAAAAAAAAAAAAAAAAAAAACATACAGACGAATTGAGAACCTCCTCCTTTTTGTGAAGTCGGTTAAAAAACGATCTAAAGAAAAGCGGCCACATTCCTATAGATCGTATTTTGTTGCCTTCTCAGTCACGAAGTAATATTATTTTAAAGGAGTGGCGCTAGTGGACCCGTATGCGCCCTCTTAACCAAGCTAAAACCAAGCATATTGGATTTATGTGTCCTATCAAAAACAAAACAAGAATCATCAAAATGTCCACTAAACAATAGTAGAAATAACAAATACGAGTATAATAAAAATTCTAAGGGCGATTGAGCGAATTAGGTCACTTGTGAACTACCCTCGCACATACCGTTTTACCGTCCCGTCTTTGACTGCTATAATGACTCATACCGTCATCGACGCACGCGCCGACGAAATACAAATCTCCACAACCCTCACCCCCGTGACAAGCCCCATTTCGCGCATTGAGAATGATACCTTAAGACATTCGCTGTTAATACATTTTTCGCACCTCCACAGCGCGCGGTCTCATTTCTTTTTTATTCTGCTAATAAAGAATTATGCCTTAAACTGTTAGCCGTAATTACAGTTTGCGCTTGTTTTCTTTTATATTATTTGAGTAATTCAGAATGCCAACGTTTGTACTATCTTTGTCGGCCACGGGTCGTTGACTAATTAATTCGTCAGAGTATATCTCTATGCATGTACTTGAGATAATGTCAAATAACACACATGTACATTGCTCAAAGAACAGATGGCGCCGAAAGGTTCTGGAGTGGCGACCGCGTATCGGAAGACTTAGCGTTAGAAGGCCTCCCACAAGGTGGACCGATGACCTTGTGAAGGCCGCAGGAATCCGCTGGATGCGGGAAGCACAGAACCGGTCGAAATAGCCGCGCTTGGAGGAGGAGGAGGGAGGCCTATGTCCAGCAGTGGATCTATTCCAGCTTAAATGTTGAGTATCAAATAATATTAAAACAAAAAAAGGTACCGCGACTGTTAAGTGTTTTTTTTTTTTTATAAATTGTGAATGTCTTAAGTGCATGATGCAGGATACGTAACTCCATTCAACGTGATAACCCCATTGCTACTCTGTGTAATTACATTAAAGTAATGACATTCCCCCACCCTCGCACCCTTGAACCTTAGTCCAAAGTCTTAATGTTAACAACACTTAACACTCTAAAATATATTTTAATCTTCAGTTTAGATTAAAATTAACAACAACTTTGTGCAAAGCAGAATTCGATTACGTAAAATTAATGCCGGAATTGTTTGCAAACCACTTTGACAACAATTTTATTAGTGACGAAATGGGAATGTTATAAATAAATAATTCTAAAATTGAGTTTCAGCACTTTGATGTATAAAGGGAATAATTATATTATTATTATTGTCTCCACTCCCAAAGAGGTCATCTCTTAGAGGTTTGAAGACAGGAAATTCAGAGAAATTCTATTTATATTAATTTTTTCTTAATCGAATAATTAACATGACAACATAAATATTACTTTTACAACTTAAGTAATCGTAGTAATACCTACTTATTGTTTACTGCAAAATAACTTGACCAATTCATTTTACGTAATATTGTTTCATGGATTATGACGGGCTCGCTCCTAAATTTAATATAATTCAATGTTTTAGTATTGTATAATTGCATAGCACATGTGTGAGTACTATGTACCTACTATAAAGCTACCATTTAATAGGTTTTCTTTCATTGACTTGAATGTGCCCTGGTGGCTGAGAGTATGTCATGCTCACTCTAATGTCTCGCTGGTGGTGGCGTGTGTGTTGTGATTCAACACACACGCCTTAAGTTCCCTTCAAAATGGTTGAGCTGAATGGTGCTGATCCATGCGTCATGTTCGTGAATGGGCGCCATCAGTGGGGATTGGTCATTTCTTAGTTGCCACGGCTTATGTTAATTTAATTTAATATTTGAATTGCTTTTGTCTTTTTATTACGGACGCTTTTAACGTTCTGCATCGTTCTCACATGCATAATTTCAACATTAACGATGTAACCTATATTTTGTAACCATATTTTGATTTAAAAGAGTGTCCATGGAGTTTCTTGCCCGTTCTTCCCCATAGGTACCTACTGCGCTTTGGAATGGGTAACTAGCTTCATCTTTCTGACTGACCGACCCCTTGACAATTCAAAAGTGCCTGTAATTGGTTTATTTGAAATAAATGCTTTGAGTTTGAGTTTAAATAATAACAGCCGCTAGGATCGATCGACGGTAAAGCTACGCTTGCCGAGGCCAGTCCGTAGATGGGTGCCCATCCATTACATATCGAGACCACTCCGTGACTCGAAAAGTACGTTAAACCGTTGGTGTCGGCTGCCTTTTGTAGATCCTTGACAGTCGTTACGGGTAGTCACAAGTCTGAAAGTCTGACAAACAGTCTTACTAAGGGGTATTACCCAGTAACTGGGTTGTGAGAGTCAGATAGGCAGTCGCTCCATGTAAAATACTCGTATTCAGCTGCATCCGGCTGCACTATAAGCCGATCCCATCAAAGTTGGGAAATGGTTATGCTTTCATAGGATAGGAAGATGATTATGCTTTCACTTGGGTTCAATTTTGGAGGAAGAAACTGTAAGTTGAATGCTTTAATACTAACAAATATGACAAGAAATTGACAAGATCTCGCTACCCTAACCCACGAAAGTTCATAAAAAACAATTTAATAATAAATATTGTCTCGTCTGAAACACATAAAAGTGAATGAGCACGATGTCTCATAAAAATACCTACATACATATCTACGTATGTACATACATACATATAATGTATGTGTAGAACCCTGTCGTAAACTAGGGGGTTCAAGGGTACGAGCAGAATATGGAAATACATGATCGTATAAAACGAGGAAATATGCCTTCGGTAGCCTGATACTGATCTGGGTGTTAAGCTGAAATAAAGCCTTGCTGAATATTGAAATAAAAAAATAAATAATGTCACTGGCTGAACATTGCATTGAACTACGAGGATTACTTGAAATACCTACCAGAAATTTACTATGGTTTAATTGGCTACACTTAAATAAACAAGACGTGTGTCACGAATTGGAACGTGCGCTGCTAAACTCTGCCTGACTGCTAACGAAACAACTGGCTCAGCTTAATGTAAAAACAAAAGTTCTATATGACAAAGATGACTTAAATACATACGAGTCATCTAACTTACCCTGTAAGATGCGTGACAATAGTAATAAGTATCTCATGGAAATAAAGAAAATAAAGAATGATATTTATTTGGCAACAGATTGTGAAACACAAAATACAAACAATAAAAATAGTGAAATGTTTTGACAGCAACAGTATGTGCAAATAATTATCTAAACAGGGTCAAATTAAATTAGCTAGCGAAACTCCGCAGATGTGATGGGTATCGATATCTAAACACGATAAAATGAAAAAGAAATTAACTTGGTAAACAAAAAAAAATGTGGGGTCATCGACCCCTTTTGTGCAGTCACTTGAAATATCAGTTTAAAAAATGTTTTTTTTTTGTTGAAACTTCATTGACGTGATTGGTGCCGATATCTAAACATGATAAAATAAAAGAAAACAGATTTTCTTAACTCATTACTTCAAGTAACAACACACCCAAAAAGAAAACATCAAATCACTTTTATTTTTATTTTATCGTGTTTCGATATCGATACCCACCACGTCTGTAGAGTTTCGCTAGCTAATTTCATTTGAGCCTGTATAAAAAATATAGTTTGACCATTTCGTAAAAGCAGTTATTTTAGAGTTACCTTTAGAAGCCAATCAAGGACCACTAGGAAAGTACCTAAGTCCAATGAAGTAATAGAACGGAGGTATACCAATACTTTACTCTACTGGGATCACAAACATTGTGAGTGTTTCAGTTTTTTTCTATTCAACTCATAAGAGGGAAAGGTCGTAAAGACCAATAAATAAGTTTCTGAGAACGTAACAAAGTTGTTTTTAGTGCAATATCGATATCCATCGCTCATACGAGCCTTCTGTGGATTGCCAATGCATCCCTAAAGAATACTGTTAGAGAAACATTTTCTATTTAAATAAGTGGACTGTAAAAGGGCATTGAAATGTTAATGTCGGTTTTTAAAAGCATTCAAAAGGTTGTATTTTATTTCCTTTTGTAAAAAACTTTCCCAGAATAGAGTAATTTTTTCTGTATTGTAGGTGGCTCGAATAAAAATACAACGGTCACATAACACCAAAAAATGGCGCCGCTTATCGGGTTTGTTTACATAAAGTCGGCTCGTGGTAGATCACTTGGGGCAAGCTAATGGCTTTACACGCAAGCACTTGTACAATTTAATAGTATGTCATCCCAAGTTCGTTCGAGCGGTTATTTTAATTATTTTGGATGTAAAGACTATGTGGGTCACAGTTTTTTCTTCTTAGTTCATTTTGATCATGGCCTGGCAGTTTGTTTAATTTATGTGGCCTACCCAAATGTCCTTTCTTTGGTATTGTTAGTCAAATCGTCGAGATTCCTATGTTCTGAGTTGAGCTGCACGATTACTGACAAATGCGTGCACTGACTGGACAGGTCCACTCAATCTGTGTGGTTTTTCCTCAAAAGACTATTTCAGACACAAATCTACATGGTCTTCATATGATTTGAACAAGATTATGTATTGACTTTAAAAGAGACTGTATCCTCTGAGTTTGTTTCGGGCTTTCTTCTCAGAGCTGTCTTCTGTGAGTGTCAGATAGGAAACGCCGACCTCATCTAGTTTTTAAAATATGATAGACGTGTAAGAGTGTGTGTACAAACCTACTTACAGAAATAAAATCATTTATCATTATCATTTAGCTCTGTTAATCTGTCTGTTACTTTTTCACAACTTAATGTTGGAACAGATTTCTGGGTTCACGGGTTTACAATAAACTCAATGCTGTTCTACATATTTGCTTACTTACCCGACAGCAATGCAGGAACGCTGTAAGTGACTGGATAAAAGGTCTTACCTACGAAGAATATGAGAGACTTATAAAATAAGTGACTATTTCACCAACGTAAACTCACTCATACCTTTTGGACTTCTGGACACACACTACCAAACACACACACACCCCCCAATCCGCGACACACCTTTGACACCTAAGTGCACATTACTTGAGACCAAATTTGTTTTAAGGAGATTAACTGTACCCATTCTTCTCGTAATAAAGATTTATTATTATTATTTCGATGAAATTTGGCACACCGTGCACCGGTAGACTTCGACCAGGGTTAGGGTATAGGATATTTTTTATGCCGGTAGTACGTTTCCATGGAAATATTGTCGATCTTTACGCGGGTGAAGCCGCGAGCAACAGCTAGTAAATAATACTTATTTTAACGCTTCAACATAAATCATTGACTCTCAATATTGTCTTACACTTCTGCTCATCCCAAAGTAACAAAAAGCGTCGAAATAGAAACAAACGATATTAAATCTGTCGTAAGTTATTTGAATTCGCTTAAATCTCCCCAATCTCAGTTTAATCCTTTTATGAAAAGTTTTTAATCGATTTTCGAAATGGTTCAAGTGTAAAATGTATTCAGTTTTTAGGGTTACGTACCCAAACAGAGCCAACACCTATTACTAAGCCTCTCCTGTCCATCCGTCCATCTATCTGTCTGTCTGCGGGATATCTCATGAACCGTAATATGTAGACACTTAAAATTTTAACAGAGTGTGTCTATTTCTGCTATAACAACAAATAATAAAAATATGAATACAAGAAAAATGTAGAGCTTATCAAAGCACGTATGCACGTGTTTCTGTGACAAATAAACCTATTTTTCTTACTTTATTTCTTTTCTTTCTTGTAGTGTTTAATATTGTACGATGGTACGGAACCCTTCATGTGTGAGGCCGACTCACAGTTGGTCGGTTTTGTTCAATAAGAATTTTACGCTTTTTGAAAGGAAAGTAATGGCGAAAGAATAAGTATTACGGAAAAATTGAAGATACTTCACGAGTGTTGATAGGTACTCAAGTACGTTCGGAACACCGTGGGCGGGTAGCCCCGTTATGCCAACCTTTTTGATTGGCTATCTTATCTTTGTACCATGATATATCCCCTAAAGGCCTAAAGACCTTTAAGGGATCCTATAGGGTGGGGAGAAGGGGGAATTTCTTTTTGGTATTATATTAACTTTAAGAAAAACATGTTTCTTTGAAACTGTGTTAAAAATATAAAACCAAAACTTATTTTTAATTTCGACATAAATAACCGAAACGCATACTTACATAGTTTAAGGAATTTAGTTTTCAAATAGGTTTTGGCAACGCCTGCTGAATCTGGATTAACTGAAGTTGACGTCTCATGAATGCGACGCGTTGATCTACCAAGGACGTGGGTTCAGATGTAAGATCTGATACCACGTTAGTAACCAGCGCCGTGACCCCCGTACGACATTCGTATTTCAAACTTCTAGAGTCTGTTTAGCTTTAAGGGGCTAGCGATAAGGTAACCCGCGAAATTCAAATTTACTTACGTTTTATGCAATTTGTTGGTCAGTGTCAGGTTGTGTACCGTGGCCCTGGCTCACAGGCAATTGAAGGAACACGGGTGGGTTTTTATAAGGTTTCCCACACAAGAAAAAATAAAAAAAGGCTTTACAGAATTATAATCATTAGAATCAGCAAACCAACTCCTTAAGTTAGAATTGGTCTCAAATGTCAAGATTTCATGAAATAGTCGTTCAATAGGGTAATATGAACATACAGAGATGTATTGATGATTTTCGTGATTATAATTCTGTAAATAAATATTAGCTATGGTCGCGAATCATATTTAGATCGACATACAACCTGATACTAACATGCGAATTGCAAAAAACGTAAGAAAATTTGAATTTCGCGGGCTACCCTGACGCTTTCGCCTTAATATCACCTTCATAAATTATTCCTGTGTTCCTGTTTTACGTTAACTTAAAGAGAGTGAATTTGCCTTCACTTGTTCCGGTGCACACTGAGTAAAACTTCGAAATAGCCGTATAAAAATAAGAATACCCGTACCCGTATGTTTAGCATTCTCCGTTTAATGGGGTTGTAAATTTTATTTTTGCCCGACTTGCTGTGCAGAAAGGAGGTTAATGGTTTTCGGGGGTGTGTATCGCTGTATTTATTACTCGTGCTTTGCCACCTTCGAATCGGATTATTGTGGTTTAGTTTAATTGTCTGGTAAATAAGCACAATAATGAACGTCTTTTATTTAATTTTGTTTTTTAATTTAATTTTATAGTTTATTTTTAATTTTATTCATATTATTATTATTTTTATTTTTTATTGTGGCTAAAATTCATATTTATTTCAAACTAGCTTTTACCCGCGGCTTCACTCACGTTAATTTAGACTTTGACAATCTATTCGGGTTATAATTCAATCAAGATTTGAAAGACACGTGCGCCATCTATTATCATAAGAACGTTATTGTTGTTTTTCTCGGGAACAGTATTTTTTTCGGGATGAAAGGTACCCTATGTCCATTTCTGTACACCTGACTACGTATATGAACAAAAATCAGGATGATCGGTTCAGTGGTTTAGGCGTGAAAAGGTAACAAACAAACTTACTTTCGCATTTATAATATTATAGTTAGGATGTACAACATAATTATGATCTTAAATGGATTGAAATAAATGATTTTTAATTTGAATTTAAAGGCCTAATACAGCATTGGACATCATTTAGTTGCCTTTTTTAACGTACTGCATTGTGAAACCTGACAGACTCTCTATTCTTTTGCATTTTTACCATCTCAAAAAAAAAGCTGATTTGTGATAAAAAAAACTCGTTTATTGTGTATTCTTGACTAAAGCGCTTTGTTATTTAATAAACATAATACATTTCAATGATATACTGAACTTATCTAAATAGATAACAATATACAAGCTAACACTAAAATATATATATCTACTATTTACAACTATATGTTTAAAATAAAATAAAATGGAAAGAGCACATAGGACAGGGATGGCGAACCATTGGCACGCGACAAAATAATTTGGGCACGGCGTTAATTGAGGAACTTAGGTACCTAAGTCACAGTAACACACACACTTCTAGGATAGGTGCTTCGATTTAGGCTATGGCATAGGTATAAGTATATTTTTATGGTCTATCGTCGCCGCGTGCAAGGGAAAATGTGAACCTGATATAAATTATTTGGCATCTAGTTTGTAACAGCAGAAGTGGCGCTAATTTGTTCTTTCATTTAAATAAATATAAAACGGTAAATGTGAAGAAGACTGAATAATAGTGAAAGTCCATTTCTGTTTGCAAACAAGGAGGATTATTCTGAAACTATTTCGCTAATTTTAGATTAGTCAAGAAGTCAAGATTGTTTGTTCGCACATCATGGTCATATTAAATATTTATTTGAAAAAAGTGGCACGTGGATGTATAGAGGTTCGCCGTCCCTGTCATAGGGCATCAAAAAATTCATCCGCATCGCTGTCAATGGGATAAGTGCCTAAAAGGCTGTAAACTAAGTATGTGACTAAAGCGTGTGTGCGTATGTGTGTGTATATTCTACGATGGACTTTCCGAACTGAGTAATATTGCATTTGAGTACCGAAAGACTAACCTGAATGGTAACCCAATCATAATATTATAGTTATAATGATTTCGACTGAGACAGATTTGACACGGATCTCTTAATGGCTCGGTTTTATTTAAATTACTGTTATACTGCTGTACTGAAATAAATTAATAATCATAATTTAATATTATTCTTTTATCTTCAAATAAAACTGCTTACACTCGGAAATGTCGGCCAATCGAACGGTAAAAGCGCAAATCATCATTACAATCCCTTGCATGTAACAGATCGAATCCGGAGCTAACCAGATGCAGCAGTAGTAAACGTGGAACTAAATCTAATGCTATCAAATCTATCTGCAGTGAACCGAACCGGACAAATGGCGTGTCACCGAATTCGCTTTAGGGTCAGGAGTGTCACATGCAGTGATTTTTTATTATGAATTCCGTAGTCCGTTGCAAATGGAAGTGTCTATACGATATTTTCGTTTATTACGTTTTGTTTTTTTTCTATCTGCAGATTTTTGTCACTTCCGAACAGTTCAGGTTCATCTAGAAAAAGGCCTAAGAAAACATTTTGTTCTTTCGCTACTTTCAGGTCGATTAAACCCTTTCAATAAACACTTGACAAATTTCAAACGATACTCTCCCGTAAAAACATAGCTACAAAAAAAAACAATTTACGTTACCGCCAAAATTTATTTAACTAGTCCCAAAATCCGTGACCATTACGACCTTATTTCCCGTTGTAGGTACCAATAACTGGCGGTAAAAGTCAATATTTGACGCTTTGGGGCCTAATCCGGCGTAACAGTACTGGAACCATCGCGCATAAAGCCATCATTTCGTACTTAACCCTTGTTTGCGACTGCCCGTTTTTGCAGTTTTAATAAAACGACCCGTTGTAGAGACAGGGGATGACAGAGGCGGCCTCAGGGGATTTAGCTTCGGACGTAACGGCAATTTAATTTAGTTGCCACATGATGGATATTGATAGGACCAATCCACTTTTTCATGGCCTGTGGAAACGTCAAATCGAACGCTTCCTGAGTTTTTATAAGGTTATATGGAATGTTGTGATGTGATATATGGATTGGGGTTTATAACCCGCAGTAATTGAGACACGGTTTATGAACTTGATGGGTCGCTTTTATAGCAGATATGAGGCCGTTTTTACTTCATTTTAAGGCAAAATATTTAGGCTGGAATGTCGAATGCCATAAAAAGTCGTGTACAAGGCCGCTGTATCTTCTTATGATTGATTTTACTAGGTGGTAATTCTATCAATAAAACTTTAAAAAAATGCTACTATGTGGAAGAATTTCATTCAAAGCGCGTTCTATGTAAAATGCTGTGATATTGGTTGCCATAGGAGTTACTGTTATACTTTGTTTAACTATTTTTAAGTTAAACGGTGCCAAGCCACTCTTAATATTAGGTCCATGTTTCCTGTTGATATTTTTCCTGTCGTTTTCGAAAGTAATTTGTGGCGAATACGAAACGATTCAACAACCTAGTCAAGAAACCGGGTAGGTACTCAACCCTCGTGACGTTACGAGTCATTAATACTACAATTAGGTAGGTATGTGTTCAACCCTTTACTAATAATCCCTTCAAGGCACACACACTTTATGATAAATGCGAGATACGGTAATATTATTATTTCTGAGTTATCATTATTGTCTAGTTAGTATCCTTTCTTTATGAATATGAGCTTCCCAATTATCATTTCATTGAAAAGTCAAAAGATAAAATACATAAAATAATCTCCTTATCAGACTTATAGCATTCAATTTTAAGAGTACACAGTAAGATGGTGCGGGTAAAACAAATTAATCGATACTCGTATATTATTGTTTTCTGTTTGTTTGTGTTTTATAAATGAAAGTCGCTTTTTGTGTCTGTCTGTTTGACCGCGTTGTTCTTTTTAACTACACAACTGATTTTGATGAGCTTTTCACTATCATTTAGTTTTTTTTTCTCAAGGTTTATGAGTAAATTCATATGAAACATAATATTAAAATAAATCTTAATGTTTTGTCAAGTCGTGAAATCCATGCGAAGCAGGGGCTAGCCGCTAGTTTTAGTAAAATTCGCAATACCACAAGAGCCTTCTTTAATTTTGAAGACACATTATTAAAATTACCAAAGTGCACATCCAATATTTCGTTGTAGAATACAGAAGCAATATCGTTCGACCATTAAGTAACCGAAGCAAATACATTTCGGTAAAAATATTGAAAATATTTATTTGAAGGTACTCTTAAAGTTATTACGATCGAGTAAACTGGGTTTGGCTTGGATCCAAAAAAATGGTAACCGTTGAGTGCATTGCGGGTACAATGGGTCACCCGATTTAATTAGGTTAATACTTGGGTAAGCGAATTTATCGCAGAGTTAAATGTCAACCACGGCGCGACGGCTTGCAGTCTCTTTGCCTTTTTTTAAATAAATTACCCGTAATACGTAAAAAAGGATTATACTCGTACGGTGGGTAGGGAAATTATAAGCTTTGTTTTTGGAATTAGGCTGCTTGTATGCTGATTTATTAATGGGACACAGAAGTCATTAGCTGTTTGGCATTAGCCGTGAACAGTAAGAGACCATTACGGAAAATAGGGAATACTGGTAAATTTTATGCTCCATAAAAGTGCAATAGTGTGCTGTTCACGGGCCGGAGAGCACTAGACATAATATTCGAATGTAACAAAACTTCCATTGCATTTAGGTACTCATAGGTTGACCTGGCTGACCTGTTCGAAGACGTAAAAGGAGTTGAAAAGCCTTTTTCAATTAAATTTGAAGTCCCAGCTGGGCGCCACTAAGAGGCTTTTGGCGCCCAGCATGGGACTAAATTTTATTTATTCTGCATAAAATAAGATAGATTTTTACTAAAAATAACAAAGTCAAGCACAAAATTACAGGAAATATAAAATAAATAAGTCTCTTCTAAAACATTTGTAAGACGCGTCTGACATCGGCGGTGTAATCTGCGGGCACTCCGATATGAATGTTAGTTCTCCGCTTTGCTACAGAATGTTTTGCTGTTTTCAGTGCTCCGTATCGAATATTATGATGGAACGGGACACTTATATGGGATCAACGTCGTATCTGCCCGTTTCCCCGTCACAGCCTAGTTTCGCAGAGGCAATGCAATTTAGAAGGCTCATATTCACAAGTGGACGTTGGAGGACTGATGTGATGAACGCAATTAGGAATTTGAGAATTAAAACGGTTATTATTACGACGGTTAAGTCTTGAAGATAAATAATACAGTGTGTATTATGTATATCTTTATTCATATAATTCAACGTACATATAATATATTAGTGTTCACGTTAAGGAACAAAAAACCTAAAACTCATAAATAATAAATCCCTAAATCGTCACTCAAATCCCACGATCCCATTAATATCAAGAGATAACAATCTTTGTAAACATCACCAAAACCATTTTTAAATGATTTTTTCCTTATCATATCAATCTTGGCTTGTTGGACAGTTTTTTTAATAACCGTCCTACTTTTGTTAAAGCTTAGTTTCCCCAACAAGAGCTTCGTTTTCCATTAACTTAATAAAAATGTAGTTCGAAATTGGCTATTATACCAGGGGAGGTTTAATTCGTAATTATAGGTACATTATATTATTTTGAAGAAGAATATTTCTGACAAACGCTCGGTCTGAGGTAATTATAGCCAGATAATTAAGTTTAGCACAAGAGCAAAAGGTTTTAGTGTAGATATTTAATAATTATATAAAATAAATAATTTATTTCTGTAAGTAGGTTTGTACTTACATATTTTACACGTCAATCATATTTTTAAACCGGATGAGGTTAGCGTTTCCTATCTGACTACTCTGAGAAGAAGGCGAAACAAACTCAGAGGTCTCTTTTAAAGTCCAGACATAATCTTGGTCAGATGATGTGAAGACCATGTAAATTGGTGTCTAAAATGGTCTTTTGAGGAAAGAACCATACAGATTGAGTGGTCCTGTCCAGTCAGTGCACGCATTTGTCAGTAATTGTGCAGCTGAATGATTCGACGAACACTACCAAAGAAAGCACATTTGGGTAGGCCCCATAAATTACTGAAACTGCTACATCATGATTAAAACTAACTAAGAAAAAATAAAACAAAAAGACAATTACTCACATAGTCCTCACATTCACAATAATTAAAATATTATAATACTTTACAAAGTAAATACTCATGTCCTGTTGATTTTGGAATTGAGGAAAACAAGGTAATTGCCTTAAAAGCTGTAATTTTTTGTCTCCTGTTTCCTTATTATAATTAGCTTGGCGAGCTTTACTAATTATAAAATCAACTAGACCTGTGAAACTAACAGTTTTATTGTAATGGTTCCTTTACGATTCTCCATGGGATGAGGGGCGTGAGTTTATGTATGTAGGTATATTGTTAACGTTTATAATTTAAAAAAAACTTAACGTCTACAATTTAGTAAACAAAACGTTCTGCATTTGAATTAAAACAAGTCAATACATACGATGCTACGTTACTGAATAAAATGTAATAATCGCCCTATAAATAACTTAAAGCAACTTTTTTTTTCTATTTTGACACAATTTAAGTAGTAAGTTAATTAAGTCTTATATTGAATAGAATACATTTTGACTACACAGTTTTCGTAATATAACTTAATGGCGTCCGGTAAAATTTTATTTACAAAATCCGTCTTGTAACATTTTTTTTTGTCCTGGACGGACTTGTTACGGAGTTATTGAAGGTCAAAATTCCAACTTTTACTGACGTTTTTGTAAGAAAACAAGGTTTTAATTTTGTAAACTTATAACAGAACTTTAAAACCGCGACCCCTGTACCGTTGCATGCACCCATAAGCATAATATTTTGCGTGCGATACATTGCACACTACCGTAAACAGTGATTTTTCACACCAAAAATAAAATTCGTTTCCCAGCAATTAATTTTGTGCTATGTTATTTAGTTTGATGTACAGAATGCGTAGTTGACGACTATGTGATGGGTCTTTTTACTCCCTGACTCCCTGACTTTATTTCAGAGTTTCAAAATCGTCCCAGCAACACGAAGAAGAAGATTTCAGATTTTCATTACAGAGCATCCATATTTGTGTTAGTTCTTAAGAACTATGTTAGTATACAAAAAAAAGAAAAGTAATCAAATAGACACGAGGAGTGCGATCCAATGTCAAATAGACCGCTCTACTTGTGAAAATGTTACAACTTTGTAGGCCTAACATGTAGACTGTAGATTTGTAGACCTTTTTATATTTTGTTGAGTACATGTAACTTGTTGACAGGCCTACACTGTATTCCCATACCTATCAACACTGTAATTTGAAACATTGTAAAAGCCCCTTATTTTAATAGTGTAAACGCGAAGTTTCTTGCCGGGTCTTCTCCATAGGAAACAACCAATTGGAACCGTGTATTTAGCTTCTGAAGTTTCATAAGTGCCCAATGTAGGTTTATGTGAAATAAAATATTTTGATTTAGACAACGATTTATAAAATGACATAACTCATCCTACGAAAAATACTAGAAAATACATCTTTATTTTAAGAATAAACCAAGGTAACAAATGCACTCTGAAACAGAAAAGAAAACTACGACCCACAGAACAAAAGACGATTTAGAGAATGTAGTTCTATTGAAAGAAATCTTATAGAAGACAGGATATTAAAGCGTTTAACAAAAAATCCTGGCATTTGTAGTTGTAAAAATAAAGCAATATCTGTTCTGTGAGCTCGAGTGTGGCCTCTCAGAGCACGCCTCTAGATAGCCCGAGATAGCTCGAGTGTTGCACAAACAAAACGGCGCTCTAAAACAATTTGCTGCCTGTGTTCATGTTAGGTGCTTTAGAAACCTTTGAAGCTTGACCAACAGCGCTGTTGTTATGACCTGGGCTATTCTATTTTAAATGGAGTTTTTTGTTTCATAAATAGAGTTTCTTTTTAAGGAATCGCTATAGCTTGACCTTACTGATAAAAGGTTTGGTTGAAATCCATTAAGAGTGTTACAAGCGTTTTAAAACTGTTTTTAGAAAGACATGTACGAGTAAATTAATGGATGGACGGTAAAAAACTTAAATGGAAACCTTTTTGTTTTGGAATAGTTTTATTTTAGCAAGAAGATAATTATGCAAATTGTTAATAGGTAGTTTTATTATAGTTTCATAAAGCTATGGAAATTATTGATTAACCATGGCGCTTGTTTGGGTCTCGCGTTGGGCGACACTTCTAAGGTTCTTTATTGAATTCGTAAAATTATGTCATTGTTCTGTTTTGTTGTTTAATTAAATATCGTATTATTATACGTCTGAGCAATAATAAAGTCCATATTCTGTATATTTCTAACTTGCCTTTACGATACTCACATGGACAAAACGTTAAAGTCCCTTTATATCCTTACGGATACTATGTATTTCCATTTACCTACCGCTGCTACTCCCCGCAAATACGGTCTGTACCGGCTTTACAAACAAAATGTGTATATAAACAATATGCAGGGTTACGGCACAAAATAAATAGATACAGAAGGTCGGCTCCATACAACGAATGAAAATTCTGGCATGCATATAGACACGCTGCGCGTTTAGCGAGTGCAAGTGCACTCGCGACTGGTATTTGTTTGAGATCGCCGCACGTACGCGTCTACGAGTGCGTGCGCCGGTTTTCACTGGATGTATGGAGTCCACCTTCTGTACTTATCTATTTTGTAATTACGTGCACCTCACATAGTAAAATAGTATATTCTGAATGTGCCAGAAATTCTATTTATTGGTGGCTGTTGGCGATCTCTCTGCGGACCTCAATACTACTGGTGAAAAATTGATTTTCGTTGAATACATGTGGTTGAGTAAATTGTGGGAAAATTTTGTTTAGTGGTACACGTATAGTGAAGCTTAGAGCGTATATTGATTTTCTGGAAATACATTCTATGGCAATAGCCTCGCTCCTTATTACGTGGGACTTGCACAAAACTGACGAAATGTGGGTGTAATAGGTACACCTCTGCCTATCCCTTCGGGGAATAGAGGCGTATTACGTTATATTTATATAATGAGATTGTTGGTAACTGTGTGTTTGGTTGGTAAGACTAAGGTTCGCGGATTGTTCGAAAGAGTTACCGTGGCCCTGGCGCACAGGCAACTGAAGGAACACGGTTGGGTTTTAGTCAGTAAGAGTCTGACACGCCCTCCCGCTCCGCCCAGAGCGGGCGAGGTTAATTGATGATTTCCCACCCAAAAAAAAAATACTAAGGTATTCTAGTCCTACAAGTTTTAGATAATAAAAGAGGACGTGTTTGAAAATTTAATTAAAATAATAGAAAATAAGCAGGTAATTTATCAAATTAAATTTCATTCAAAAACATCCATCGGTTTTTTACTAAACTTTAACTGTTTCCGACGACCCTGGTTACTTATCACATTTGGTGACCGTACACAGGAAAATAAAACCAAATTTACGTTTAGCCTTCTAAAGTATTCAAATTAATCTACACTTTTTGCAAACCAAAAGTTGCAAAAGACCATCTACCTTGCCTAAGCTAGGAAGAATAAGTGTTGTAACGAAATTTCTAAGTTAGTAACAAATCGCTTGTAGCTCGGCGTAGGGGCGCGTAGCACATTGTTTCATTGTTACGTGCGTAGCTAAATAGTAGGCAGTTCCTTGACAGAACATTAACAACAATAACTTTTTTACAAAACAACACAATCATCTTCCAAAAAAAAAACACTAAAAAGTGAAAAGTAACTTTAATTCGGAAGTATATATGTCTTTGTATCTGTATTTTAGTTTTTAGCCATTTGTGTTATTTTTCACTATTCATGTCTTTTGCTTTTTTTTTTTGGTTTTTTAGTTATGGTACCAACCCCACACCACTACTTGCTGTGTATATAACAGTGACAGGTAGTAATTATAACATCATCAAGATACAAGTGTGGTTTAAATACGTATTATCGAAGCTAACTCACAAACTACCCAAGCAATATTAATAAAATTTGGGGCCACCACGCAAGATTTTTCTAACAAATGAAAAAAATAATTTTCAAAATCAGTCGTCAAGGTCGACGAAAATATCGATGTACATAACTGACGTAAAAAATTACGTACAGACGAACATAATGTAACCCCCTCATTTTTTGAAGTCGTTTGAAAATAAAATTGTCTAAACATACTTTTCTGAAATTTTTCGACTATTTTACGTTAGGAAAAAATTTTTTTTGCTGAAAGTACAACAGTTACCATTTTATATTTTAAGACCAACATTTACAGCAAAATCATCGTTTCCCCCTAATAAAATTTCTGACATTTGAATTTTTATCAGGTTCGCTAAAAATTATCCACAAACACTTAGGTAGTCACTCTACTGTGAATAATAATGTGTTGATAATTTATAGCAGCGACATGACGTCACGGCGTGAAATATAGGGCGAAATGACGCGAGCAGAAAATATTGTATGTCATTGTGACGTATTATCGTTAATGGTTTAAAATTGTTTCATACAGTATCGTAACATAACATAATATGACGCTTTGTTTCCCCGAAAGGATGGGCAGAGGTGTACCTATAACACCACAGATATGTTTAAGTCCCATGTAATAGGGGGCGAGCCTATTGCCATCAACCGATCATAAATCCAGACTCCGGGACATAGGCTGTTAGGTAGACGGTTGAACATGCGAAAATGGCGGATCCGTGGGGCCATCTGCTACGTGTTTAGGCCCAATAACAAGACCTACCCATATTTAATGAAGGCAGGTGCAAATTTGGTTACCAAATAAACTTCAAAACATAATTAATCAATTTCAAATCAATAATAACAAACTTGGAATACGGAGCAATTACGACGACCTTTGAAGCTTTCAGGAAATAAATTTCAACGGAATAATCTATTAAATAAAGTTCCACCAAGAAATTCAATTCGAGCACCCGCCACAGTTTCGTAGCATCAAGAAAGAGCGTGACATTTTTCACTGGAACGAATTTTGACTCATATTGCGCGGTGACTACGAATGCCCTTACTAAACATAACAACAAAACGCGCAATGGATGGAGTTTTGAAGATTGTATCGTGCAGATTTCAGAGTCCCTAATGAAGTCTTGGTACCGACTTTTATCTTACCACAACAAAGGCAAAAATAAACATCGCACAAGTTCGCGGGAAGCTAGAAACTATGTTATGTACGAGTATCAACTAGCGATAACAAAAACAAACTTATCGGGGCTTTCAGATAAACATAAATTAGTTTTGAGAGGAAATCTTGTATTGGTACCTTTTAAGACGTGTCTGGATAGTTCGATACAATACTACTAATATACAGGGTGACTTGTAATTTGACGTATTCCTTCTAGGACGTGATAGTGTTACACATTTGTAACAATTACGCACCACAAGAAGCCTAGGCGGAAATTCATGGGATTCGAGAAAACCCATTTGTTTTTTTTTAAATCCCTGATTTCTTTACTAAACATCACTTTTCTGTAAACTCTCAAATGAAATGGCCTTCACTGCTATTCCATTGGGCATTTTTTTTTTGGGTTGTAAGGCTTCAAATAACTTCTCCCGCTCTGGGCGGAGCGGGTGGGGGTATCAGACTTACTTACTGACTAAAACCCACCCGTGTTCCTTCAGTTGCCTGTGTGCCAGGGCGACGGTTACCTTTTCCGACAAACCCGCGACCCTGGCAGGCATCGGCCCTAACCTAACAAATCCTTCAATGTAACCAAATTTTCTAAAACATCAAACAGTAAAACGTTGAAGGAAGAAGTTTACAAAACATTTTCAAAAATCATCTACCTACATGAATTTTCACACAAAATTTTACTATGGCATTAAGCATAAAAATTACAGGGAAGACATTTTCATTTAATAAGCTATCTAACGTGGTACAAAAGTTAAAAAATATTTAGAGGTGCCGATGAACCAGTCGATAATACTGGCAAAGGTCCAAATTGCAAATTGTGGTAATATAAAAAAAATGTGTGATAATCGAATTAATTAACTGATTAATGCCATCCCACTACTTTTAAACCTCCCAGCAATACATCATACGTTAGGCACCCAGGTCATTATAACCAGGTCACAAATCACGGAGCGGATTTTGCGTTTTTAACATGACTCACGATTACTAAGTCCTACTGTACGATTTTAAGGTTGTTGTTTGTTTTTTTACTAATTTTTGCAAACCAATAAATGATTTGATTTGAAGGTCTAATAGTGTCGTTGAATTGTTAATAAAAAAAACTACAACTAATTAATTATTTGGTAAGAGTTAAATTGCATTTTTTCTTTTGAACACTCTTTGTAGGGAAGAAATGTTGGGTTTACCCCAAATAAATTGAGTTAAGGATAAAAGGATGATGGTAATGGTTGATGATCCATTGTATACTTTATTGGAAGACCGTAGTGAATGTTTGAGGACTGTTCATTATTATCTTATCTATACACACATACATACATAAACTCACGCCTTCTTCCCATGGGGGTAGGCATAAACTACAGAACGCCACCTGCTACGATCCTTACATACTCCTTTTGCCTCATTTACGTTAATACATCTGGTCATACACGCACGCTGGTTATGAGTACTACGCACCTGACCTTTCTGAAGAACATCACCAATAAGGTCACTATATGTCTTCCTAGGGCGTCCCCTCCCGGCGTTTCCACTCACATATGCCTTGTAAATACCTTTTGTTAATCGCGCTTATCTATACTAACTATATATATACATGACGGAGAAGGTAAGTGTCTCTCGTTATTATCAGCCATATTTTAATACTGTGGGCGTGGGTAGTGTTGGTTATTGCGCAATAGAAAAACCGTTTGCAGTTCAAATCAAATTATAACTTACGATCAAATTAATCACACTTGCAAATCACACACTGTAGGTACACGACACAACTATACGGAATGCGCGACAGTTTCTAAACGTGTTCACTGCTTAACCGCCAACAACAAACTCTGATTTACTCTGGTCAAGCGTCAGCGTTATAGACTCTGTCCAGCTCCACCTGGTGGCACCGGCGGCGTCGCGATTAGTCAAGTCAAACGATTGATTTAACGTATTTCCGACACACACATATACATATATATAAATATATATATATATATATATATATATATATATATATATATTAATATGATAAAGACCCGTCCGATCACTATGTTCGGCAAGCCTATCCCTTGGGAGACGCGAGCCAAATACTTGGGTGTCATACTGGACCAAAAACTCTCTTTCGGTGAGCACATAAGGCAAGCGCGTTCGCGCGCCGCTTTCGCTCTCGGTAGACTCCACTCCCTATTGAATGCACGCAGCAAATTGTCACTCAAGTGCAAATTGCGCATTTACACAGCGTGCATTCGGCCAATCATGACCTACGCGAGCGTGGTTTTCGCACACTCGAAACCCCACCACATCCATAGGATGCAGACCCTACAAAACCGGTTCCTCCGTAGGGCAACCGGCTTCCCTTGGTTCGTTCGGAACGAGATCTTCCATCTCGATCTTAAAGTCCCCACTATCCGTCAGTTCATGAAGCGCATTTCCAAGCGTTTCTTCGACTCCGCGGCCTCACATCGCAACCCTCTGGTTGTCGAGGCTGCCAGATATACCCCCTCCCGTATTAGTCGTACCTGCCTTCCAAGGCATGCCCTGTCCGACCCCGATGACCCCATAACCCTCCTCCAGGAGAGCAGTAGGGCCACCAGGTCAGTATACAAAAGCAGACCGCCATCGTTCCACCTCGCCGCCGAGGTCCTACGCGACGCCCCTGACGTAATTGTCCCCCCCCCCCCCGACCCTTGCTCGACGACGCGCCAGCCCGCGCCGTAGCTGAGCCTGTAGCTTTAAATTCCCCTTATAATAATAATAATAATATAATTTCGATCCAGCCTGTCCCACAGGGTTCGTACCCCACAGCGTGCGGTCACCTAGTATTTAAGAATTTCGCCCCTGGCTGGAGGCTTTAAGTTAGTAGCTTAAGGCACCCACAGGCTTGCCCGTTTAAGTAGCCAAGACCTCAGTGGTCAAAACTACGAGCTGCCAATTAGGGAAAAAAAAAGAAAAAACAATGTAAAGCTGAAGAGCTTGTTTGTTTGTTTGAACACGCTAGTCTCTAGAACTATCAGTCGGAATTGAAAAAATATGTTTGCATTTGATAGCCCAATTCCTGAGGAACGTTATAGGCTACTTAACATTACGTTGTCTCCCTTGTCCCTTGAAAACATCAGAAAGAACGCTAAGCAAAACCGAAGTAGTAGCGTGCGCGGGCGGGTGACGCGACGCAATGCAGTGGGTCAGGGGCCGAAATTTCACGCGGACGAAGTCGCGGCCTAATAAAATGATTTTGATAATTCTATGTACTTAACTTACAATCAGAAACAAAAATCCGATTACACTGTTACCTTTACAAATTGTTACAAAATGAATCCAGACATTGCAATTCAGCATCTCATGTAATAGCTAAGAGTCATATATACATGTACTCTTTTAAATTTTATATCAGTTAAGATATTTATGAATATTTTGCTCAATAATTAAAATAAAAAAAACTGAATTTCTAATCTACTTCTATTTCTGTGCGGCCCAAAACAGAAGTTGATTAACACGTCAGTTTTTTCGAGTCAAAAAGCGATCATGAATGTTATTTACATAAGAACGTAAATTTTGCTGTCTATAAAAAAAAACTTTATTTCTTTAAAATACTCTCTTTCCTACAAAAAATATCGAAAACGTTGACGAAATGTAATTCGATATCGTTAAACCACTTAACTTTTCACTTTGCTGCCAAAGTATTATTTTCTATTGTTCTTTTAAATGTTTGTTCCGTTTTTATAATGATCGGATGTTCACGTAACTTTATATCCTGAAATAATGACGTCTTCACAGGGGATCAAGGATTGTGGAGAATTGTTGTTGTTTATTGTTATTGTTTATTTGTTTGGTGCACCAACAACAGTACATACAAAAAATTAAAACAGAACTTTCTAGAATCTATATACCCAGAAACTATCCTGAGGGACTAGACAAATGGCATTCGTTTCGGAGCGATTCTATTTCTACAATCGCTATCGCTTTCGCTAATGATACCAAAAACTAGCGATAACGCTCGTCAAAAAGTGTCTCTTGGCTATGCGTCTCTGTGGAAGTACCTAATCTTTCGACGCTGTCGATTCATTTCATAATCGAATGTTGTTAACATTGTCTAGCTAATTTTTATTCGTTGACCTATGATCACGTGACATTTCGATAGCTTATGTCAACCCCATACATTTTAACTTTTCTAATAGCGTTATCGCTAATCGAATGTTACTTTGTCTAGGCCCTCTCGATTATTGGAACTTTCCAAAATCACTGAATATATTTACGAAGTTTTTTTTTTTTATATTTAGACCCTATTAGTGCAGCATCATCATCCGCTCACATATATTATTTCAACATAAATGATGTTAGTAATACTTTGTGATAATATTTTGATTTAAAAGAGTGTCTATGGAGTTTCTTGCCCGTTAATCTCTGTAGGAACCTACTACGTTTTGGAATATGCAACTATCTTGATCTTTCTGACTGTCCGACTCTTTAACAGTTCAAATAGGCCTGTTTTTTGTTTAATTGAAATAAATGCTTTGAGTTTGAGTTTTGCTTTTACTTTCTTAAATGCCGCGACCCTAACTTTCTCTTTTATCTGATGCTGCTCGGTGAAACCTTTTGTCTATTTTCATTTTATTATATTTTTCCCATTCTCACGCTCGAGGTTTGCCACAGAGCTATGGAACAGAGTCTCCTAGTCTCCTTGTTATCGAACTTGTGGACCGGGTTTGAATACAATAATCCGTTCCGTCACTAAACGGGTTCGGCCAAACAAAATTATTTAAAAACATCGATAACTAATATGACCTACATTCTGTTTATCCACTGGAGCAAACCAACAGTGGAAAAAACCTTAGTCAGCAGACAATTCCATTCCACAAACAACCACTGGAAAGTTTCCAGTGAAAGAGCAAGCAAACCTCACACGAAATATATACAGAAACAATAAACACGGTTGTTTTATGTTTGAACGCCATTACGCTCCGTATTGACATTAGTCGGAATAGTTTACAAACACGACACGAGTTAACTTGAGTGTGAAATACTCGTATGTACTGTGGGCCTGGTTAAAACATCAAGCAAAATAGTGTGCTGATCTCGTGACGCCACTGACTTTACTGGTGCAAAGGCCTCTCCTTATGACTGGCAGCTCTGCCGTTCCAGCATAGCTTTTGTCAATCATTCGATACGCTTCCGTGCCGAATCAAACATCAATGAATGTCATCGAAGGAGTCCTCTAAACACTGTTTACAAACCTGAAACCCACAATTTTTTACAGTTTAAACCAAATAAACGAGCACTATTCTATTTATTTCTATTTGTAGATAAGTATATGTTTTATGTATGTATGTATTTGTTGTCTATGTAAATGCTACACCACTGACTACCTGCATTATGGTCTCTCCTTCCCCCTTGAATCCGTCCAAAGGTTGTTTGTAAAAGATCGCTTTTAGCGATACCACCGCCCATTGTGTCACCCTATGTAACATTTCTCCATTTAATTAAATCCATGTAATTTTTGTGGTGTACATAATAAAGAGTATTCTATTCTATTCTATTCTATTCTATTCTATTCTATTCTTCCGACAGCTATTTGCGATCGGGCATTAAAGTCGGACTTATTTTACTGCAGCTAATTATAAGTCCGACTTTACGCATATCAGGTATCAGGTGACTCGGAAGCCTGTCCAATGGGTTTGAATAGCTATGCAGGACTCATTCATCCATTGATCCATCGACTTCGGCATAGGACCCTGCGTATTTGAAATGGCAAGCGACAGATGTCAGCATCATTGACGGGGTCCGATAGGGCCGATGCCTGCCGGGGTCACGGATTGTTTGAAAGAGTTATCGTGGCCCTAGAGCACAGGCAACAGAAGGAACACGGGTGGGTTTTAGGCAATAAGAGTCTGACACGCCCTTCCGCTCCGCCCAGAGCGGGACAAGTCATTTGATGATTAACAATAAAAATTAAAAAAATGCGACACACGTGACTATAACTTAACGTAAATCCTCATGTGGGTGCAGTGTTTAGATAGTCAGGTGATTATAGAATACGTAAACTTATGGCCGATATTCAACTCCATACCCAGGGGCAGAACGAACCCTCAATGCGCGAGTCTGTCTTGTACATGACAATTTTTCTAAATCGTCTAGGTGCACAAAGAAAACAAATAAGTTTTTGTAAATTTGTTACATGAAGTATCAACACGAAAGATTGATCTATTTTTACATACATATTCAACAATGTTAGAGTATTACCTAAGATGGTAAATTAGGCGACTAAAGTCTTAGATATTCGCGCGAAAACGTGAAATGGCTCTTAAGTCAAAACAGACGGAGTTATAGTAACTCTGATTACTGAAAGCAAATATTCATACAATAGTCAAGTTTCAAAGTTTGTCTGCACGGTTAATTAATTTGTTGAAAAGGCTAAAGATTCCGTCGACGTGGTAGAATCACTTTGGCTGATTCTGATGCCTCGAAGTTATTTACGGAATCACTTCGTATGAATAAGGAAATTAATTTAGTTTACTTCTCTATTATTCATTTGTTTTCGAGTTCATTAGTTTCATACAAGTTGTAATACCGGTTTACCACTTCGTAATTTGTTTTTAGAATAGGTCAAACGATAAAGGCGTATACTGTCCTCACGTTGAAGATAACTATAACTAGTGTCACCGAAGTGTCGGTTACAGTTTTGGTTGGAGTTTCGGTTTCGGCAGCGGTTTGGATTTCGGCAGTTATTCTGGTTTCGGCCAAAAAGTGGCCGAACCTTTGGCCCGAGTGAAACTACGCGTTTGTAAGCTATAGTTTTTTATGGACTAGTCTATAAGAACATTGTTACTAACAAAATGGACACCATGGTCTGAAATAAACTATTTATTATTATTATAAGACTGACTGCCACTTTAGTCTGGTGGGTTCAAAGCCCAGGTCGGGCGGGATGTTAATGAGTTTTTTTTACCCTTTTACTGAATTATTTATTTTTCACCACTTACCACAAAAAGAACAAACATATCAAAAACAAAAAAAAAAACCTATGAATGAAGTTTTCACTTTTGAGCTGAAGTATCACTAACATGATTCAAAGTCAAAGTCAAATCATTTATTTCAAACAAGAACATAAAAAGCACTTTTGAATGTCAAAATTTACAAGAAAACAGAACTGATTCTAGCTGCCCCTTTCAATGAGTAGTTTCGTATGGAGAAGAACGGGCAAGAAACTCCACCGTTACTCTTTTAAAATGTTTTTTTAATATTATTTATACATTAATAAAATAACATTATTATAAATATGTGAAGACGATGTACCTAGAATAAAATAACCATATCACAATAGGTAAAATAATTAATTATGGTAAATAAACAGGTAAATTAATTATGTGATAGATAAATGGTGCACACATTTACAAATATTGAAAAGTTGATGACTTTTCTAAAAGTTTAACAAGTAATAATTTCGTGTGTGAGTTAAAGTTGTTATAGAATTTAAAATCAATTTCATAAAAAAAAAATACAATTATAAAATTAAGCAACCAGTTTGATGTTGTCTAGACTCTAGATTGTCCTATGGAGCAGGACCAGCATGTTTCCAAGCATTCTTCTCTAGGATACAATCCTCTAATTTATAATATGCTTGTTTACAAAGTGTACTTTTAATATGAGTTTTACTTTACATTTTCTTCCATTAAATTGCAATATATCACTAGGTATTTTGATTGTACCTGTAAATAAATATACTCGTAACAGGAAGTTGTAGGTCGTGGTAGGTCGTCGTCAGGTAGTTTCTCAGCAACGTTGAGGTACGGCCTTAAACGCGAGTAAACAAAAAAGGATTACTGCAAGCCAAATGGCACTTCGCGAGGCGAGGCTTAAGACGTTCCGACGAGAATGGATGGCAGACCAGAGGGTGTCGAAGGGGGATTGTCCACAGGTAGCTCTTATACCCATTGTCCTAGATTGAAGGCTAACGCGACACGAGGCACTATGTGGAAATGCTAGGATTTAGGTGGCTGTGCAACAAATTCGCACTCAATTGCGTTTTCATTGACTGTACTTTTTTCAGTTATTAAGGAATACAGAATTAGGTTTAAGGTAAATAATAAGAGGAAAAGGCTACGATTTTCTGTTCATTCTATGATAATTAGTATGAGGCATTATTAGATAAATTCATAAATTCCACTGTAAAATCGATCTAGGTTTCTAAATAAACAGTTAAATGCGAATGCAATGAAATTGTTTATCGAGAGACCTAGGTACTACTATGTGAATATATTCAACATGCAAATCATAACAAAACGATCAAACCATAGACGAAAATAGAAGAGAATTTGTGTCAATTGTAGCATATCTGTTTGTGGTTCCAATTTCGCAGCATTGTGCCCCGTTAAGTCAGATCTATTTACGTCGCGACGTATAGCGTTTGACGCTCACGTGGGACAATGGAAGCATTATAAGGGAACTAATGCTTTAATTGATGGTAGTCATTAGGACATGCGTGGAGTGTTAGTGTCTTGACGTCAAAAGGCAAGGGTCGATCGTTTGTTCTGTCTTTGTGTTAAATTATTATATAATGTTATTAGCTTTTGCTCTTAGGTTTGTCGATTGGTTGGAGTAAAACTGGTTTTGTGTAGTATTACTTTATTTAAAATTGTCTTAGCAGTAAATACTCGTAGGTAGGTATTTCGGTTTTCTGCAGTCAGGCTGTAATGAATTTCAACACATTATTTGAACAAAAAAAATCTTATCCATTTTTTTTTTGTTAATTTTTAATCAGATTGCGGCGCTCGTCCCTGAAGTAGGATAGTTTGCATAGTTATCCAGAATAGTTCTCTGTTACCTTATAGCTGTAGGTAAATAAAATAAGGTCGTTGATCTTCCTCCGTTGGAAAACCTTTTCAAAGGTCTCTTAAGCATTTAATTTAGACTCGTAAGAAAATCTTAGTTATCTTTAGAACTCAAAATGAGAGGAATATTTTTTTAAAAAATGGAGTCTGAATAGTATCGAATGCCTAGAAAAAAATTGCTGGCGATTAAAAAAACATCCTGTATATTACATACCTGATGAAATAGCTGAAAGCTGAAATATCTCCTAAAAGTATAATCTCTTTACTTTCTACTAATAACTTCCGTTTGAGCTCGATATGGCTTTAGCAATTAAGCCAGGGAGTCTGCTGTTGGCAGAAATATCGATCCTATTAATGTGGGCAAAGGCTGCCAACTAGCTAATAAGTCTATATTGCTAAAACAAAATATCAACTACTAGCCCCGTGTTCTAATATAAGCGATCGTCACACGAATATGCAATCGGCACTATCATTTGTCACTCATTTCATCCGAAAATCCTTACGCGCTTTCGGTCGGCGCGACGACGCGTTCGGGTTCGCCGAATAAAATAATCGCGACGCTCTTGTATTTATGATGATATGGCTGAAAAACAGATGAATAGTGAGATGATGACTGAAAGAAATGCACTGAAGAATAAATGCCAAGCTGACTTCAAATACTGGGATCAGGGAATAATGATGTGTAGTCCTCCAGACCGTATTTCGAGCAATGGCGGCCAATCTCAACGAAAACTAGCCTTCGGCGCGGGAGATATTATAGTGCACAAGACACAGGTGCACCCTCTCTTCCCTCACTTTCATAGTCCAATGGGACGGCAATACGACATGACCGGAGAGAGATCAGGCGCAGGACCAATGGCTTAACGTGCTTTCCGAGACACGGGGGTATCACACTGCCAACTTCCAAACTAAGAACTTCCTAATGGAAATTCTCAATAACACAAAATGATGATGATAATGATGTAGTGTTGGTGCAAAATAAATTAAGAGAATGATGGTTTATGAGGTGATGAAAAGATGTCCACCCATTTCTTGCTGATTGGCGTATCAGCAAGAAGTGGGTGGACTCTTAATACAACTTTACTAGAAGCATTGCCTTCATAAAAGTCCCTAATTAAATAAAGAATAAAAATAAAAAATACTATACATTGAAAAATAAAAACAAACTTCGATTACGTTCGGAAGTCTTGAATTTTGTTACAGTTTTAGTCACATATTAATCATTCGATTCAAATCGACTGATTAATCTGTCACTAATACGATTTAGGGTAACATGCTAATCAATGATTTTAAACATAACATAGGCCCAGCTAACATATCGGCTCAATTAACTACACTGAACCCTATCCCTTACACACGCTACCAATACTTAATCAACGTTAAATTTACATAAAACAAAGGCACATAATCTAAATTAACAACAGTGTTCCCAAAACTAAAGAGCTCGGATTTCGGCTGTAAAGTCGAACAATTCCAATAATCTGCGTTCAGCTAATCCCGCTCTTCAACCTTTGAAACTCCCTTAATTTCCATCCCTAGCAGTAGCTTCTACACTATCCAGCATAAATTCACCCGTCACCACACATGACACAACCCCTATGTCATCGATCCTCTTAGCAGAAAGATTTGAAGGGAAGGTCATTCTAAAGTGGTTGATTTATATTTCTATATTAAAGACACCTGTTTCCATCTCTTTACGATGTATGGATATTGTGACGAACTAATATTATGTTTTGTTAGTTTGAATTTTGTAATTTATTGGGGCGTAGGGTTTCGATGTTTGTTTGTTTATTGTGTGAGTAGATGATGGACTGTTACCAAGGTATCGTTACCAAGGTAACGTGTTACCCAGTAATTTGGTTGTGGATGTTAGACAGGCAGTCGCTCCATGTAATATACTGGTATTCAGCTGCATCCCTGGTAGGCGACCCCTAAATAGTTGGGAAAACGCTAGGTAGATTAATGTTTGTGTGGACGATGGACTGAAATGTTTTGTTGTTAGTGCAGTAAAATGCAGTAACTACTGCAGAAGCCGAGTTCCTTCAAAAATTGTTCAAGGAAGTTCCCACCCCTAATTTCTGGCACCAAGTAGTATTCCTTTGTTTTTTTTTCTGTTTGAAAGGTGTGTGTGTTGGGAAATTAAAAGGAATGACAAATTTTAATTATCCACTTGTAGCGGTATCAACATCGTCAAATGCGTGCTACACGTCATACTGACGTCACGCAAATCCTGCATCGCGCAAGCAGAGTTTACCGCGCGACTAGCATATATACAAACGTCCCGACATCAACCGTCGGGCAGTTGCCCACCAGACACAGGACCCGTCTGGTCGGAGGATCCTACCTTTTCCATAGAGTATGAGTGAGCTTTACACCCTGTTCCTCATACCTCTATACACTAATGCTACGGTTTCCTAAAAGAGCCGGTGGTTGCCCCATAACGAGAGCATCTTGAAAATAATGGCAGCAGGGTTCGACTTTACGGTGTCAAAAAACGCTCTCTAGAAAAATACATCAACTTACTTTCTATTAGGGACCTAACTAAGGACTGAACTCAAAAAAGCAAAGGACTGTAATTTTAAATAAATATAATCAAAAGAGGTACAATATTGTCGATGTTGGTAAACGTATGGAGTGCGCGCGCGCGCCGTCGTCCGTGATCGGTAACGAAGTAGTCCGAAGGCCCGCGTCTCGCACGCCGCGCCGCACCTCTCACCGCTGCCCGGCGCCTTCGGCTGTCTCTGGACAGGAGCCGAAGATTGCCGAGTGGTCGGAGGCGCCCGAACACTCTCATTAATAACGTTTCAGTAACGTCGTGCGCCGGTAAATTACAGACGCTATGTGGCAGCCACCCCTTTTTTAGGAATCCGTTGCTTTAGTCTCCAAGGTCGGTCGGTACTACCCTGAGTGTTGCAAGTATACATAAGACCTTGTTTGCCAACCTACTACGTAATGGTAAGTCTGGTCTGGTAGTATGTGTCTTGTTGACAATTACAGACCGATAGCCCTATTGCCTATTCTAGCAAAAATTTATGAAAAGGTCATGCATGCGCGACTAACACATTTTATCGATAAATTCCAAATTTTAAATCAAGAACAACATGGATTCCAAAAAAGAAAATCGACAACCACAGCGGCATTTAACTTAGTTAACCTAGTTACCAAAAATATTGACCAGAAAATTCCGACAACTGTTGTATTTTTTGACATGTCAAAAGCCTTTGACTTTGTTTCACACGAGCTACTACTTAAAAAATGTGATAAATATGGAATCCGCGGAAAAGCAAATACATGGCTAAAAAGCTACCTTGCAAACAGATCGCAAGTTGTAGAAATAACTGTAGATAAAGTCGAGCAAAATGGTGAACAGAAATTTAATTCCAAATTAGGTTACAATTACACAGGCGTTCCACAGGGCAGTATTTTAGCCCCTCCACTCTTTCTGCTATATATCAATGACCTGTCAAAAGTAACTGACCATCCCTGCATACTTTTTGCAGACGATGTGTCCGTTATCATCCCTAAAACTAAAGACGACTATAATAAGGAAATAAACAGCACCGTAAGCAAAATAATAACTTGGATGGAAAAGAATAACCTTAAACCTAACATAGATAAAACCAAATATGTACAATTTTGTAACAAACACTGGAATAAAATTGATTTAAAAATCATTTATAAAGATAAACAAATAGAACAATCAGATAGTATGACTTTTCTTGGGATAGTTCTAGATGAGAGGTGCTCCTGGCTTAGACATATTGATATGGTATGTGGACAACTCAGTAAGTTTGCTTATGCTCTATGGCGTTTATCTAATCTAACAAATAGACAAGCCACACTGCAAGCTTATCATGCATATGTTGGTTCTATACTGCGTTATGGTATACTGGTATGGGGAAACTCGGTGCATCTCGGAAGAGCTTTCATCGCACAAAAGAGGTGTATACGTGCGATTTGTAATGTAGACCCACTCACATCCTGTAAGCCATTGTTTAAGAAACTCAGAATACTTACATTGACTGGCATCTATATTGAGGAAATATGTAAATTTACCAAATCTCATCCATAGATGTTTGAAAAACTAGGAGATAAATGTGCATTCAAAACTAGATATCCTAATAGATTAATTAATACGAGAATAAAAACGGAACTATATAGGCGAAGCTGTTATCCTATGTGTATTCAAATTTATAACAAGATTCCTAACCAAATTAAAGAACTTCCAATGGTCCGCTTCAAAAGGGCTTTACGTAGGTGGTTAATTGAGAATCCCTTCTATAATATAAAAGAATTCTTTCAATTTAAATTTAAGCAATAATGTAATTGTACCTACCTATAACAAAAATTTGCATGTCATTATGTTATGATTAAATATGCTAAGCTACTAACATTATCTACCATTTTAAGAACTTTTGTAACCATATTTATCTGCAAATAAATCTTTGACTTTGACTTTGACTTTGACTTTGACGTAACTAACTATAGACCAATCTCTATTATATCACAATTTGCAAAGATGTTTGAGGGTCTTATATACAATGTAGTTTATTCGCACCTCCGTCATATAGTTAGTTCTAAGCAACATGGTTTTGTGTCTAACCGTTCTACTATGCTTAACTTACTTATTTATACTACTTTCATTAGTAGCACCTTTGAAGCTAGGGGTCAGGTTGACGCTGTTTATACGGATTTTGCAAAAGCCTTCGATCGCGTTGATCACTCTATTCTTTCTATGAAATTGAATTGCGCTGGTATCCATGGCTCTCTTTTGCGGTGATTTGAGAGTTATTTAATTAATCGTTCTCAAATATTTGCGTTGGCGGGTTATGAATCTGTACCTTTTTCTCCTGGCTCTGGCGTTCCGCAGGGCTCTAAAGTGGGCACTTTGCTTTTTTTGGTATTTTTGAATGATCTTTTGGATTTAATGAATTGCGATGGTATAATAGTCTATGCTGATGATTTAAAAATATACTGTAGGATATCGGACCTGAGTGATTGTATGAAGATTCAAAGAGATCTTGATGTCCTTCAACAATGGTGCTTGAACAACAGAATGACGTTCAATGTAAAAAAATGCCAGACTATTACATTCACGAACAAAGTTAACTGCATTAAATTTGATTATCATATTCATGGATCAGTACTGAGCAGAGTATCGGTCATCCGTGACCTAGGAGTTCTCTTCGATACATCCCTATCTGTTGGGGTTTCTGTGTCAGGTCGTCGTTGTGTCAGGGTCGGTGGATGGAATCAGACACAAGGCTCCTTATGATAAAATGTAATCTCGTTTTTACAAGGTGTGGATAGTTTTTCACAATATTTCACTTGAGCGGTTTATATTTGCGTGAGTTCGTTGGCGTGTCACCAAGACAGTGAAAATCCGCAGGGTGTCGCTAGTGTCGCGCCGTTGTACTTGCTCCCTCCCTGCGCGCCGCCTTCTTCCCATCGATTGGTGTTATTTGTCACCAGTAGATGGCGTTGTGGTCGTCAACATGCCCCCGGGCTTGGAAACACTAGGTTCCAATGAAGCTGAGATGCTGCTGGTTCGTGATGATGGCGTTGTGGTTGTTAACACTATCTTTCCGCGATCATATAGATAGTATAGTGACTAAGGCTAAAAAAATGCTTGGCTTTATAATCCGTATGTCAAAACCTTTCCGGAATTATAGTAGCATTATTTTACTTTACACCGCACTAGTAAGGAGCTCCTTGGAGTATTGTTCCACTTTTTGGTCTCCCTATTATTCAACTTATACTAATAATGTTGAATCTGTTCAGGCCCGTTTTGTTAGGTATTTATGTACGAAGAATGGGATCCAAAAAGCTATACCTGATTACAATGACAGGTTAAAGCACTTTAAAATGATTAGCTTAAAAGAAAGACGTAACCTTTCTGACTTACTAATACTTCATAAAATTATAAACGGTTCCATTGACGCACAATTGGTAAACTATTTTAACTTTAGGTGTAGCCAACGTAGTAAGCGTCATCGTCGTATTTTTGAATTGCCTAAATCCACCTTAAATACCACATATAATAGCCCACTAACACGTATGGCAAGGCAATATAATGATAGGTCCAACTTGAAAGATTACCCTATTGATATTTTCTCCATGAGTTTCGCTTCATACAGACGTTCCCTATTTGAACGGTGCGAACAGTGCACGTCTATGTAGCTCAAATTGGTTAGTTTTGGAGTGTTCTAGTTTTATGTCTTCTAGACACACTTTATTTTTTGTTTAAAGGAAATAAAAAATAAAGTGACAAAGGGTCTCTAATTTTCATATGTCAATGTCATGCATACCTGTTATTTGCATGGTTACTGTAATGCCAATTTTAGTTGTTTTTTTTTTATTTGAATTCTAAGTGTTTGTGCTGTTTGTGTGCTTATTCTAAATAAATAAATAAACTAAGTGGAAAAAATGTGCAGTATTAAGGATAACTCAAAAACTACTGCTCAAACCTTGATCAAATTTAAATGGCACCACATGTGAAGCACCACCTATCAAATAAAAAAGAATTATCCAAATCGGTTCACCCAGAAAAAAGATCTGAGCACACATAAAACAAAAAATAAAAAAAACATACAGACGAATTGAGAACCTCCTCCTTTTTGTGAAGTCGGTTAAAAAGAGGACATAAGTCATTAAAAAAAAAAAAACTCTTTCCTTGTATCCTCGCTTCACTCAGAATTCTAATCTAGAATCCTTCGCTGCTCTCGGGATCCAACTTAGTCCCTCGAATTAAATTCCCTTTTTTCACTCGTTATATAATCTACTATTATCATTATTTTTTAGAGAAAGTTTTATAATATGATTCTATTTTTAAATTTCGGTATTTTGTTTATAAAGTATGTCACTATAAACTCCTTTTGAAGTTTATAATTTGAATTTTCCGATATCAGAGCAGATAAAAACATTTTCCTAATAGCTTCAAATTTGTATACAACACGTGGCCACGAAGAGTTCCCGTTCAAAATATTATTACAAAAACCTTTAATTCAAATATGATAACCACAAACGGCACGACACAGTGACATTTGGCTTTGTGAAGTAACATAAATAATGTTAATAAATAAAATAAACGTGCTTCTGTTGTTTTTAGGAAAATAAAATAAAACAATAAATGTTAAACGTTTGGCGGCAGGTGCGTCTTTATATCGGGTTAGAAAAATTATTTCGAACAAACGTTATGTCTCGTAAAATATGGAAATGGGCCTTTAATAAAAATAATAAGTATTTTTTTTTGTAAATATAAATAATATTAGGGTATAGAAAACACCGTTACAACGAGTAACGGTGTTTTCTTAGAAACGTTTATTAATTACTTAACCAGTGTTTCTCATTATGCGATTCCGAATAATTATGTATTCTGTTGTGCGAAATAAATAGTAACCATAAAAGAAGTTACCTATTTGTGGAAAAGCAAGCAACCACAAGATATTTTTTTTTTTAAGTGTTCATTTTCAATGTTTTATTTCTCTATTCCCCACTATGGTAAGCCTAATGTTTACATAGGATGAACCAAACTGTATTTGTATATCCGAGTTAATAAAGCAGTATCACGGACGAACAAAAAAGTCGAACAAATTCTCTCTAACAAAAAACTGTGTCACTCAAGTCGGCCAGCTAGCTGTACGTATAGGCCGCTGTACGCACACATTCACACATTAGTCGGCCGACGCCGACGGTTGGCCATTACGCGCGCAAACGGCAATACTCATACATACCTACATATATTCACACATAAACAGGACTCAGTTTTGTCTTAGCAGAGTTTCGGCTAACTTTTTTTGTTCATCCGTGAATAGTATCATCAAAAGACGTGGATATATCTCCTTGTAGTGAGATTATCTTAATCCATCATCCATACTATACGAAGACCATGGCATGAGGACCTGGTAATATCGGGATAAGAAGTAACCTATCTCCAGATACGATACTTCTTATCCCGGCAGTACGTTCCTATGGGATAATTTCCGACCTCCGCGCGGGCTAAGGTGCGGACAAAAGCTAGTCAGATTATATAGCAAAACAGGGTATCATCAACGAATCCCAAATACAGAGTGCTCCCTTGCAGGATATGTCTCATCTTATTTCGAGGCAAACCACAATGCTGTCTATGTCGTAAAAAACTGGTTGAAAAATATTCAATTTGAAAAAAGAATCATAATTGTAGCTTATTATTGGAGTTCTGCAATAGTTCAGCACCCCCATTGCGTGAAACGGATTTTGAAAAATATTTTAATCCATTGCTACATATGTTTGCAAACTTCGTCTGCTCGACGACATGAATAACGCAATGTTGTATTGTCGAAATGAATTGTATTGGGATTGCAAGTATACTGCAGAACTGCAATGTATAATAGCGATAGGTGAATAAAAACTAAATACTTACATCGAGATTTTAAACATGATTAATTTTGTATACGATTATAATATTATGTTTTTAACAAGTAAATTTTTTTTTTTTTGCATGACGTGTGAGCATAGCAACTATCGCAGAGGTTTTTTGGTCAAAATGATACTGTAGCTTTTATTTTATGGTAACGTAATGGTATACAGGCTGGCAAGGCAGTGACGTGCAAGTTGTAACCATGAATTCAGCACATGAGTCTAGACCCCCTAGCGCAGAGATGGTAGGATGGTGGATGGTACGTAGCCCAGGGGGGTTCAAACTCATGTACTGAATCCATGGTAAAAGTTTGCACCACGATGTCCATGCCACCCTGTATGTGTAGGCTCTGTCATTAAGTCTTGTATAAAGTGCTTATTCGTGTTGGTTAGAATTTGTAACTCCTTACGACTGGAAATACAATAGCTGACTGAGCCACTCACATTGGCCATCTAAAAGACATTTTTGGTGGACGTGCTGCGGTTATTTTTTATACAATACCATATTATTATCTAAGGAGTGTATTTTATTATTACAAAGCAACAAGTCCTTATCTATAAAAAAGTATCCTTGAGAACGTCACTTGGAGTCTAAATGAGAAAAGGACAGTTGAAGTAATTTCATTTATTTTGTTTGCAGGGTAGCAACAGTCAAAACAATCCTTAACATCTACAAAGGAATCTCTACGGATCCGCGACAGGGTGTCAATCAAAACTTTTTCAATAATGTCAGACAGTGATTTCATGAGCTCAAAATACATACACATTAGGCAACTGTTACAAGTTCAGATATTGTACTTAGCAACGGTTCGCGTATTTTATCTCTTAAGTAATTACAAGAGCGAGAATATGTACATTTGAAGTACCTTTTACATTAAAGACATCAAAACTTGAAGCCTAAGATTACCATTAATAACAGATTGCTATCAAAGCTAACAAATGAGCAAAGTTGAGTTTAGAACTTTCAGGAGATTTTCCACTGTGACCAAAATTTAGGGCACCGAACTAAAACCGCTAATCGGGGAATGTTAACGAAAGTTAAACTATTCTGGGACCTACATCGGAGACAGGAGCAATAGATTTTAAGGAGGGAAATGTACGAGAGGACGTCAGGGCATGTGTCTGGCAACGTCGCTCAAAGTGACTGACTGCACTTCCGGGATTCACAGTTTTCGGATGAAAAACCTAGCTCATTTTATTTTTATTTTGAATGAAATTGCGTAGAAAGAACTGCGGTTTTTGCAGAGAAGTTTAAATATTTTTCTGGTTGCCGTATTTTTTTGCACAATTAAAGCTTCAAATGTAGAATAGCGAAAAATATCTACCAATGAAAAATACGGATATAGAAGTGTATTTAACCTGGTGCAGCAATATAATTTTGTAAAGTATTGTTTTCTAACAAATTAAACTCTAAAGGATTTTCATTGATCCCAGTTCGTGTTCTTTTATTCCCAGTATCCCCAAACAACCATTTTAGGAAATACAATTTTTCTCATTTCCTTATCCAGGCCATTACTGATTCCTTGAAATGCGATTGCTTTCCTATTCATTCCAAAAAGTCGGATTACTCCGTTCACTTTCTAAAATTGGGTAAATCAGGAATCAACGGAACGTGAGTATAATTTACACAAAGAAACAGTCAAAAATATCCAAATTAGATGGCATGAGGAGCCTCGTGCGACGTTTAATAAAATGACATATTACGTCACGAATCTCTTACGATTTTATGGAACGTAAGATGCTGTGTTTACGCAATTTATAAAGTCACATGTGGATTGCGACGGAACGTCAAGTTTATACACAATTTAGCCCTAGTTTTTAGTACTAAATGTAAAGCTCTACAATTTGTAGGATATAAGAGTACTATAGAGTTGATAAGAGTTTTGCAGGAATGCCTTGCTTAGGAATACGGGCTTGAATTACGTGGTATTTGGCTTTTGGAAGATTTGGTGGCGTAAATTTTAATCTTTACTTAAGTCGCTGAATCCCTATTATTTACAGAATTGAAATTCGTGATCGCAAATATTTTATAATCAGAAATCGAACAACAACAGCAGCTTAACAGCTTACTAAAATCTCACTGCAGAAATGAGACAATCCTCACAGAATGTACCTACATTCTGTGAGGATTCTCTTCCTAAACTTGATTCTTCTTCTTAAACTTCATTCATCCATAGTATGGGTGGCTATGTAGATATATCCACCCATATAATGTATGACGGAACTTTGCTAAAAAGAAAAGACAGTACAAGCCGTGAGCTTAGTGTGTTCACGCAAGCGTGCGCACAATTCCTTCCTTTCTTTGAAACTTTGACCTTAGCAATAGCCCGGAACAGGGAAGATGATGTCTGGAGCCAAATAGGTAGCAAGCATTATACACGTAAGTCTCATACTGCAAACTCTAACTTATACAATTACCTTCACATGTTTCACTTAGATTAACGACCAAAGTACATAAGTAAGCCAATCCTTCATCAAGTATAATTGCTCTAAATAACATAATGAACTTAACAAACTCAGTGAAGATTTAAATCACGAACTACCGGCACACACGGAAATTCTATGCAGATATTATACAATTTGAATGAACGAGTCAAAAGTTATGCAAGTGAACTAAGTTTGTCTTTGATCGGTCATATGACCGCTTCTGCGAACGATTATTGATATTAGGTTAGTATTATCTGCCTAATCACTTTGTGATGGTGAAATTAATATTGAATGAATTATGTGTTCATTTGGGTATTACATTTTTAGAGCTTTTGAATGTTACGAGTACATACCTATACCTTAATATTTTGAATATAGAATCGGACTTTTTTAGAAGAAGCTTCATCATAAAATTGACGAAGCTCCCTGTCGTCAATTTTATGATGCGTCTTCTTCTAAAAAAATCTGAAACCCTATCTCCTATTCGTTAACTTGAAAGGGTTATTTTCAAGCGCATTGGCTTTGTTGATTTTTTATATTGATGTTACGGTTCAGTAGTATGATAGATCAAAACATTCCTGAACATTATGCACGTGTAAATCAGTGGTAGTTTTCTTATTAAATAAGTTTGATTTATATCTTTTGCAATAAGCCTATATAATCAGCCTATAACGTTCCCACTGCTGGGACACAGGCCTCCTCTCGGTAAGCGGGAGTAGGCCGTAATCCACCTTGCAGGCCCAGTGCGAGTTGGTAGATGTCACATGTCTTCGAATTTTTGGTTCTAGAATATGCCTGTTTCCTCACGATGTTTGCCTTCACCATTTTGAGAGCAATACAAAACTATTTTTTTTTCTTCTATATTTTATGAACTACAACGTGACCTCTGCGGTTATAACCTGCTTTTCTATTAATGTAGTCATCAATCTTTTGAATGAGAATTTTTTAAACTTTGACGTTGAACAAAATTCAGTTGCGGTAACTAGAACGTGACGTGTAGATTAGAACAGTCATCTGGACCGGACGGAGACGCTTCTCTCGCGCTTCGCGGCGCTTGGTCAATAATATTGTTTGAAAGGAGTTAGTCAGTTATTAAGTTCACACAAATATATTAGGCAAAGTCATGCAAGCACACAAGCTCAGTGAATTAAATAGTAGCAAAACACAAATATAGTATCACTTAATAGCAAATATCATTAAAAATAATAGTAATAATCCCACCACCGTATATCTACGTTGCCATCGTGGTGGGGCTTGCACGCTTCTGAACTCTGGGTCTGTACCGGTAGAGTTTACATTGCCGAAACAGGTCTAGGGTGAGGAGCCAGACCAAGAGAGATACAGAAAGCCACAGGGCAGCATGTGGCGAGCTGTTGGGCAGTAGCGACCCCACGGACCCTATCTCCCGGGAGAAGTCTTGTTCCCCACCTCTGGCTTGCCTTTATTGGCCGGTTGGAGTGAACAATGACGAGGAACAGATGTCCCACCTCTTTATTGCCTTTATTGGCCGGCTTGAGTGGAGATTCACAATAGCAAACGTGATCGGAGGAAAGAAATATTGCAGTAAGATGCTAGAAGGGATCTTGACCGTACTTCCGGGATTGTCCTGATAGCCGTGGGTAACCTCTCCACTCCTCATAAGCACCTCCGGACATGTAGCACATAGTGTCGTAGCGACTAGGGGGCACCCTAGTCGCTACGACACTATGTGCTAGCGACCGTTTTCGCGAGCCCATTATTGAAGGTGCAAGTCACCCCCTGCCATTTTATCTGTGTATATAAAACGACTGCCTCGTTGGTCTAGTGGTCGCAAGCGCTACTGCTGAGCATGAGGTCTCGGGTTCGATTCCCGGGTCGGGCAAAGTGTTATTGGGTTTTTCCATCTGGAATTTCTCAGTAGCAGCCACACACACAACATGGGACTTAAACATAACTGGCGAAATGTGGGTGTACTATAGGTACACCTCTGCCTAACCCTTTGGGGATCAATTCCATAGCCCAATATCTTTGTTTCCATATACTGCAATAGTCCTACACCAACCGGGGGTTGTCCTTGGGTGCATTTGTATAGTCCGAACAGGGATAATCGTCGGTTGGTGCCTCAATTCATTAAAAACGTCTAACGGGCCTCTGCGAGTTGGCTTCGGCCCCTCGTATGCCTCCAAAAGTTCGGGATCCCAGGGTCCCGAGAAATGTCAAGAGACATAAAAATAATAATAATATATATGTTTTTATATATTTTATATTCTAATATTTAAAAATATAATTTATATGTATATAATGAAATAAAGGAAATTATAATAAATTTATTTATTTCAAAATAAGTTACCGTCAAAAATACATGTAGTTATTATGGTTAAAATTTTGAAAAAAGATGGATTACAAACTGGTTGGCATAAGAGTAAACACAGGATTTATATAATTAAGACCGTAATGCAAAAAAAAACATGTAGTGTAATCGTGTAGTGATGTTACATATTGTTAATAGATATTTTAATGAATATAATAATAGGCCCTATCTCCCCAAGTTCTAAATTCCCCAAAATGATTTTTCATACATTCATTCCCAACGTCCCCAAAATGTAAAATTAATTTATTTGTAAAGTTCACACTTGACCATTCTTCTTACTGGCGTCTCCGAATGTGTTAGAATAAAATAAAATCAATAAATCATTTATCTTGTTAAACATAGTTATGTTTACAGATAGTATATTGTCTAAAATATGTGCTCATGTTTTGGCGTTTTCACATATGGCGTACAAAATTAACATAAACAAGCGTTATTATTATTATTAATTACAATAATAATGTGGCATGCCAATAGATTATATTATTAAAAAAACAATTTAAAATATGTCAATTAGGTAAACAGGTCATTACATTAGATAAATAAACACATACTTAATCTATAAATAAAATCATACGTGTTTAATTAGCAAGTCAGACTCGTCATACCTCTGTTTATCAGTAGTCAGTAAATTACAAATCAGTATTAAAATTAAACTTATTTTGGAAGATATATTTTCTCTATGTATAATTTGTACTAAGTATGTGTTTTGAGATTGTTTCGAGATATACCCAGGGTGTGTTAGGGATATATCCAGGGGGTGACTTAGGAATGTATCCAGGTTGTTCTGGGGAAAAAAATGTAGTTTAAGGTAAGAATTTAGGTTGCGTTAGAGGCATCCAGAAAGTAATACTTCAGCTCAGGAAAATTGTAAGTAAACACATCATGTAATATTATAAACTAAAATACTAAATAGATAAATAATATGACAGTAGCCTACATTACTCTCAAAAACTTCAATTACCTTTCAGAAAAAGAAGCAATTCTTTCTTTTGACGTCACTGAATTCCGATGAATATCTGATTCCTTTGACATAGGTAACTATTTAATTCTAAACACCATAAGGTCGTAGTCAAATTATCCGTCCTAATTTCCAATTCCCTTTATTAATATTAATGGTCACACCGTACATCAAATTATGCGGTAAACACGCGTCAACATTGTCTCAACTACATTCCAAGCATTTACCAACTGAAACCCAACTGACACCAACATTTGGGGGCCTGATACCAACATTTGGGGACCCTACACCTTCCCCCTTATTTATCTAACATGTTCTGCAATTTTGTGGTGTAATTTCGCAATACTCAACCCAAGAGCACTAGTAAGGGATGAGATCGTAACATAAATAATGTACGAACATAATTATGGAGATGTCAATCCGCTACGTATTTATGTTTGTCTCATTATGAATTCAAGGCAAAGGGCAGATCATGCAAAACTTGCGGTCTGCAGTCCAGTCAGTTTAATTAGGGAACTTTCTGTATTAAGCCGTCGTTAGGCAAAGGATTTATTTTTGTTTGTTAGGTGTTTTTATCCGTATATTGGAAAAAGTATGGAATTGTACAACTTTCGTTTTGTTTTTTCAGGATTGATATTTTGTTTGAGTTATCAATATGTTTGTTATTATTTTTTGCACGATCTTTTAGATGGAGATTATTTTTGATAGTTGATAGTTTTTTGGATGTAGCAAAAATCGGCGTATTTTGCTCATATTGCTTTACTCGCATATTTTTTAAACGAGCAACATGGATCGAGACTGATGCTGTTTTTATTTCTATTTCTTTAGTAAAAATGAAAATATAGGTATTTCGCGATTTAAAAATGAAAAACGTTTACTGATTTCATTCTTTTCAGTCGGAATCAAAAGTAAATACAACAAAGAGAACAAAAGGAAACCTTTTTTAATCCTTTCTGTAACAAAGGTTATAAATTATGAAAGAACAAATATTATTTTAAAGAATAATCCCGTCATACGTCAACAAACTCCTTTGAGAATTAATTTCGAAATTACGAAATATTCGCCTTTTCGTGATGATGCGGTGCGGTACTATGTTCGAATTTATAATTTTCTTCCCTTTTGGATACAAAATATCGAGATTTTTGATGTCATCAATAAGTCGATAGTATATTTTAAGTCGTAGAGAGAAATCGATAAGGAGGAGTATATTTATACTTGTGTAATTTGTCATCTGTGATATACCGCAACGTTTGGTACTTAAAATATTGACTGTTTCAAATAAAAATATAACTAATAGAAAATACGCAACTTGTAAGTACAATCAACCGTATATCAGAGGTAACACTTACTTGGGTAAGTGTAACGAGTACGAGTTGGGTGGTTTTGTAGCAAAAACCACCCTTACCGCTACGACATAAGGCGCTTTCAGTGTTAAATAGTTACCACTGATGTTCGGTGGACTTTACATGAATACTTTCATTTGCAGTTCTCCCAATTAACACAAAAGCGATCTGTATTCGTTGCTAAAATAAAAAAAAAACTACTTAGATAGTTTGGTTTTGTTGAGAGGATGAATGAAAGGCGACTAATAAAAGGTATTTACGAGGCAGATGGGAGTGGAAACGCCGAGAGGTGACGTCCTAGAAGCACGTAATAGTGAACTTATTGGTGATGTTCTGAGAAAAGGTCAGGTGCGTAGCACTCGCAACCGGCGTGCGTATATGATGTATGAACGTAAACAAAATCTGTAAGTATGGAAGGATTGTAGCAGATGGCGTTCTGTAGTTTCTGCCTACCCCCGTGGGAAGAAGACGTGAGTTTATGTATGTATGTATAACAAAAATAAACCTCTCAACTTCTAAAAATGTTGATCCCAACACGAATACTAAACTACTCCATTATGAAGATAAGGTACAGGCAAGCATGATGAGTGCTCACCTACATTTTATGTCAGAATGACTACGAACTAATTAAAACAGTGCCGAAGTTTCGCCCTTTGGGGGTAGTAAAAACTTTTCAACATGTCCTCACATGGAATTTCGGGGGCTTTGAAAACGGGTTCTGTAGTATACTGGTTTGTTTGGACTCTTTTATGCTTTACGTGAACAGATTTCATCGCTTCATTAGTTTAACGGACTCTAACGTACCTATAAGCTTGACTGCTGATCAAAAGGAATTGGTTTGATGTCTATCTATATTTGTTTTTTTTTCGTAATAATAATTATTTATGCAAGATTTATTTTTAACCAGTGCGCAAATTGTAACCATGAATTCAGCATAATATAATTCTAGACCCATTTGCGTAGAAATATTTCGTCGGTTAGCAAAAAAAAAAAAACTGCTGTTTTATAGAAAAGTGCAATACCGACGCAGTCAAAATGTATGCAACAACAATTTGTTTTTTTTAATAACTGAAAAAAAAAAAACTACGCTAGGGGTCTACAATCATATGCAGAATTCAAGGTTACACTTTACGCACTGTTAAAAAAAATCTGTATATTAATTTATTTTTTGGATCTCCAACAGAGGCTAAACAATAAAAAGCATATGAATACAAATACAGGGACCAATATATATGTGCGCTTCCAATTATAAGACACCATCATCATTCACTTATAATCTAAGTAGGTAGAATTAGCTTGGCCAGGACAAAAACATTAAAATAAATCAAAATATACTATCCAAAACATATGTAAAGGAAAACAAAATGAAAAGCATAACAGTATGGGTACAAAATAATACAAATTAATTTTATACAATAGAAGACGACAGACAAAATTAACATAATCAGCACATAACGTTCGCACTTTTTTTTTTTTTTGTTCGGGAAGTCATCAAAGGATCTCTCCCGCTCTGGGCGGATCGGAAGGGCGTGTCAGACACTTACTGACTAAAACCCACCCGTGTTCCTTCAGTTGCCTGTGCGCCAGGGCTGCGGTAACTCTTTCGAACAATCCGCGACCCCGGCAGGAATCGGCCCTATTGGACCCCGTCAATGATGCTGACATCTCTTTGAGGCGCGCGTGGAACACGACGCGCCGTCGACCCGGGCCTGGTCCTTACCGGACGGCGAGCTGCCCATTGCTCGCCGTCCGCAAGCCCGCATCTACGGTGGCCGGGAGTCGGCAATCGACTCCTGACGCCCAGGGTGTCTCCTCCTGCGGCGACTAGGGGCGTGAGGGCGCAACGATTGCCTCACCCTCACGCGCTCCGCCTCCTCCTTCGCGAGCATTACTGCTTCGCAGAAGGATGTGACAGCTTCCCATTCCCTCTCGCTCCGTACCATGACCTGGACCAGGGCCGGACGCGAGAGATAGCCGCCGCCGATCGCCGCCACGAGGACACGGCGGTGCTCCGCCCAAGCCGGGCAGACCTCCACTGTATGCTCCACCGTGTCAACGTTTGCACTGCTGGGGTAGCATGATCGCTAGTCGGCAGGACTGTGGTTACATCAGTCATTGCTGCACCATTTGTCATGGAATGGCGCAGTAGTTATTGTTTAGTTTATTTTCTTTTATATGTTTTGTTGTGGGTAGTTTTAAGTATTACTAACACTAGTCTATAAGAACATTGTTACTAACAAAATGGACACCATGGTCTGAAATAAAGTACCTATTTATTATTATAGGCCTCCTCTATGTGAGAGGGAGTGGGCCATAATTCACCACGCGGTCCCAGTGCGGGTTGGTGGATGCCACATGTCTTCGAATTTTTGGTTCCTCACGATGATTTTCGTCACCGTTTTTAGTGCAATACAAAACTATTTTATTTGTTTTTTTCTTTAGTATTTTATGTAGGTACTGCAGGTAAGTATAGTCATAATTGCTTTACCACTCGGTTGAATATAATATGATACTTGCATGTCAAGGTCTATTTTTGTTTTAACACCAATGTGACAGTAAGATATTTTTAACTGTAGTTGTAATTCACAGGAAGTTTTTGCTAAAAGTGGCGTGGTTGACTTTATTTACATAATAAATACCTGTATGATAGCAGCGTGTTTCAGAATAATGTCATTTATTGTTTATTCATATTAATATTGACTAAAGCAATCACCGACACCAAATGAATTGGGTCTATGTAAATTTTCGAAACTGTATTTTGGGTATTGTCATACTATGCCTTTCTGTTTATGTGTAGGTACTGTAGAGATCCTTAACAACAATTTCATTTCATTTCATTTTTTTTTCATTTTTTAAGGTTTTAATATGCAACCTTTATGAATCATTATTTATAAGATAGTGGCTTAAGATTATTATATAAATGCTTATTTGTATTAAGAATAGAAGAGGGTCTGTATTTTAGTTTTTTGCCACTGACTTCCGAAATTAAAATTAATTTTCACTTTGTAGTCTTTTTTGGAAATCGGTTGTTTCTTTTTGTAAAAAAGTTTTTATTTTTCACTTTTTAGTGTGACAGTTATTAATTTATTTAAATTACAATAGCTGCAACAGCTCATCACCTTTCACAAAATATTGCTTTTCCCGATGCAGAGACATTCATTGTTGAGGAGTTCTCCTGGTAAAAACTGGAAGATTTCACCATATGCATTGTGACGAGCCTAAATTGCTTAGCAACCATATTTAAGTAATCGAATCGCAACCCGTGAAATGCTTATTATTGAGTAGTTCCAGAGGCCACCTGTGGTCTTCATCATCAGTTCCATTTCACCGAATGGTGCTTTCCGAGAACAAATGTACGAGTTACTATAAAAATACCCAAATCACTATAGGTGTGCCTATAAAATTTGAGGATTTCCCTCGATTTCTATGGGATCCCCTCATCAGATTCTGACTCGGTGCCAATGGTGGTCCCGTTATGATACGGAGATGTCGAGCGCTGAATTTTAGCTTTGATTTTAAGTTGGGCAGTTACGGATCACAAGTTACAGGGACAAGCTGGAAAAAGCTGTTATAGATCTAGGCAAGAAAAATTTCGCCAGAGGACAGGTGTATGTTGCTTTGAATTGTGTTGAAACCTTGGAAGGAATAGCGTTGTCTGACTTAGATTCAAACAAATTATTGAGTAGGCCACACGACGAAAGAGCATTGTTAGAGATGACGCGATTACGCAACTTAAATTCAGTCTCAAATTGACGCATCAGCATGACTAGTAGGTAGTGGTTGCCCTATATAAAACTTCAATCTTAATTAGGTATTATGTTTATACGAACTGAACATTTTGGCATATTGAACCGTATGTAGTAAGCCCAACAAAAGGTAACCTCGACTGTCTATGGTCTCCATCATCAGACCTGTAATGGCACTTATAACCCATATGGGTGCAAAGTTCTCATCAATAACATAAATGAATTAAGTCCAAACATAAGGTAGCTACTGTAAACCGTAGAGGAGTTCCCTTAACTGTACTTCGTCTTCATCATCAGACCCCTAGTGACAGTCACAACCCTTCTAGGTGTAAAGTTCTCATCAATACAAATTAATCAAGCCCAAGCACAAGGTAACTGCTGTAAATCGTTGAGGAATTCCCTCGACTGTCTTTCGGCTCCATCACATCATCAAATCTACTCCAGACCTTCATTAAATTGTAGTGCTTTAAAATAATTAATGAAAAAATTAACAAACGCAATAGTCGCCCCTACGATTTCCGAAGGTTCCGCTCGATTTCTCTGGGATGCCATCATCAGATCCTGGTTTTCTTATCATGGGACCACTCTTGAAATATCTCCTTTTCAACAAAAAAAGAATCATTCAAATCGGTTCACCCAGAATAAAGTTCTGAGCTAACACACATAAAAAATAAAAAAAATAAACAAACATCCAGTCGAATTGAGAACCTTCTCCTTTTTAACCGACATCACAAAAAGGAGGAGGTTCTCAATTCGTCTGTATGTTTTTTTTTTTTTTTGTATTAGCTCAGAACTTTTTTCTGGGTGAACCGATTTGGATGATTCTTTTTTTATTTGATAGGTGGTGCTTCACATGTGGTCCCATTTAAATTTGATCAAGGTCTGACCAGTAGTTTTTGAGTTATCCTTAATACTGCATATTTTTTCCCCTTAGTTTATATGGATGATGTGTTAATAATTTTCTGTCACTGTTATTTACACACCAAGTAGTGGTATACGAATTTGTGTGGGGCAGGTACCGCAACTAAAAAGTGAAAAATAAAAACTTTTTTTACAAAAAAACAACTGACTTCCAAAAAAAACACTAAAAGACGTGAAAAATAACTTTAATTTTGGAAGTCGGTGGCCAAAAACGAAAATACAAAACTAAAGACACCGACTTTCGAAATTAAAGTTATTATTCACGTCTCTTAGTGTTTTTTTTTTTTTGGAAGTCGGTTGTTTTTTTATAAAAAAAGGTTTTTTGAAGTCGGTTAAAAAGGTAGATCCGGTTCTAGTAATATTAAGTATTCAAGTTATTCCATAAACTTGCGTTATATTTTTTTCGGTACCGTTACCATCATTCCAATGCTATCAGTACCGACTCATCACCAATATACCAGCATTCTGATTTGCCACATTGGTTTGCACCACAGATTACGGAATCACCGCGCCGCCGCCGGCATCAGCAGCGTTCAGAGACAGCAGTAGATGCGCGCGAAATAAGTCTGCGCGCAGCCGAAATCAGAAATAATCGTTTGCCGCCATCTAAACGTTTATATCAAGGGTCAAGGTAGTGTGCTGTATTCCGTGCTTTCCAAAGTAATCGCCATCATTATGCCAAAAATGATTAAAAGTGCTGACAGGGATATAGTCTTGAAGGCCAAACACGCGCGCAGATTTATTTTACTAATAAAATTCGTGGCGTCGAAAGTGCGCACAACTGCTTTCCTAGGTGCCATTCAGAGGCATCAGTTTCTAAACGTCACTGGTGTCGAAATGTGAGTAAACGGTGACATGCTTGGTTTGTATGGAAAGTGTTGCCAATGGCGCCTCTACCAGCAGCCGCCGAGGCGTCTCTGCACTCAGTGTACTCTGTGCTTGCCCAAACCGCAATGCATACCAACGAGAAACCAATAATTAAGATGAATCAAGTTTCATTCCAACATCAAAGTCTTCAAGCTTAAAGATCTGTGGCATTAGCTCCTTCCCTTGTACATAAATAATGACAGTACCGGATCATGTTGATCCGATCCCCTCATTTAAATTTCACAATGTGGGTTGATAAATAGGTGATTCAGTTGGATTTTCGTTCCGTATAAAATTAAATATGTATTGTATAATCAACGACTTAAATATGTTTGGTGTATTCAAGTGAATGATGATGATTTAGTTGTAATGTTGACAGTAATGGGATCATTTATTGAAATTGTGCTTCTCTTGGTGTTGTCACGGGTTTGTTCATACTCGTATTATGAGTTACTAATTCAACAATGTTGATAACTGAAATTTCCGAAAGTGTGTCGTACAAAATTAAGTACCCATGGTTACTCACGAAAGTTGTTTAAATGCATACCATAAGAGTGCTTCACATAACTCGCAGTACGAGTATTTATTGGACTACCTACGGTTGATGCTGTTAAATATTTAATTAGATTTAATATTGTAACTGATAAACCCGTTTGCTTGCAATTACAATTATATTTTATTCAGTTTAACTAAAACTTCTAACTCAAAGTCATAGTTTCTTTCTTTTGTCCTAAAAGCCAATTCCCCTACATCACACTTGCCAACACTTCTACAAGCTAAGCGGTCTCTTGGCACCAATCAGGGTTCCCATTGAAAACATATTATCGAAATAAATTCTGCAATTCTGTCAGCCAGCATTTTCTGTCTGATAAGTGTTTTTACTGCTATGCATTAGTGGCTGCAGCGTCGTCGGTTAGTAGAACGACAGAAATTTCAACTCCTGCAGACTTATGTCCTGGCTGGTACTTAGTTACTTGAGCACTTAGGAGTAAAGTAAGTCCATACTAAGTAAAAGCTACATTTGCTGGTTGACTGAGGCAGTAGGTAAAGCGAGCAAACAGTGTTTCAATATAAATCAAAATTATTATAGCTTTTTGCTTTACATGGGTGTAGGCAGACACTACAGAACGCTACTTGCTACGATCCTTACATACTGCTTTTGCTTCGTTTACATTCACTCATTTGCACCCTAATTGAATAACACACTATCAATCACAATCTGAATAATTTTGAAGGATATTAAAGGTTAATCCATTGCTTCATTGTTCGAAGAATTCGTCTGCTCCACAAGGTAAATAACGCAATGAATGTTTTTAAACTGTGAAAATGAAAGCCATTGCTACTGTTAGTAAATCTGAAACAATTTTAAGATATTAATAATAAACTAGTTCAAACCGCTATCTCCATAAATGTTATAAAGAAGAAACAACTCACAATTAAAGTATTCAAGGAATGATATCCCTTTCGGTTAAAGTACCGCTCTTCATGAATTTTTGGGGGTACTATAGCAACATGTGTGCCATTAATGCACCCCAGAACTCCAGAAATACCAAACTTTCTATAGAATCTGGAAAATATAACAATATTGTTTATATAAATTAGGGGCTAAGTCTGCATACAAATAGAAATGGGAATATTGCAATACTTACCCTCTTTTGATTTCATCACGATCTTCCCTGGAGCTTGGAAATTTGACATACTTCTTAAAAATATGTGGCATATTATGCTCGTGTTACGCTCATGTTCGATTATGTTAGCAGAATAGATTTTGAAATTGTTTCGATCGATCGTTGGCGTCAACTGTAACGTAATCGCAGTTAGATCGTTGTTCATTAGTAGAATGTGAAAACGCTTATAAGCCGTGCTTCAGCTACGGTTCCATTGCGATTTTTGAACAATTTGGTTAGTAGAATCGGCCCCCTGGTCATGAATTAGTTAGCAAGCATTGCAGTCGGTGCTCGTTTTGTCTCTTCACAAAAAAGAGACTTTTTTTTTTTTTTTAAATGGTCAACATTATAGCCAAGTTTCTCTAATCGACGATTTTGAGTACAAAGAATGTTTATACTCCGGTAACTAAAACGTTTTCAGGAAATAAGAATATGTCGCAGGATGATGACCTTATTAAAAGCTCGTATGATTACGAAAATCTTTCTTAGTTTCCAATAATTCAGTCCTTTGACTTTTGATCCTAATATTTTCGCAAAAATTCGATTTTTGCATCCGTAATTTTTCAGTAGCAGCCCGGAGTCTGGATTTGTGCCCGGTTGGTGGCAATAGGCCCGTCCCCTATTACATGGGGCTTAAACGTAACTGGTGGGTGTACTATAGGGGCACCTCGACCTAACCCTTTGGGGAATACAGACGTGATGTTATGTTATGTTTATAATTATACAAAACGATTAAATATTTTTATAATTAAGGGATGATATTCTTATTTCCTATAAGACTTTGTTTAGGTAAACTTACTTTATTACAGTATTGTTAGATCTGCTCGCCACCTGTGAGTGCTTGGGTTAGTTTAGCGAGAATACATTGCGATGAAATAGGCTTTTATTTTTATATAGACTCTTCTATATTTTGTGAATGTGAGAACGTTGTAGGCCTAACTTGTAGACTGTAGATTTGGAGACCTTTTTATATTTTTTTGAGTACTTGTTGACAGGCCTACACTATCCTCTCATACCTATCAACACTGTAATTTGAAACAGTGTTACCGCCGAGTTTCTTGCCGGCTCTTCTCCATAGGAAACAACCAATTGGAACCGTGCACCTAGCTTCTGATGTTTCCTAAGTGTCCATGTAGCTTTATGTGAAATAAAATATTTTGATTTGATTTGATTGGTATGATATGATTTAGCAGCACTAACATAAGCCAATGCAGGCCCTAACAGAAATCAAACCAAGTTAAAACTTACAAGTTAAGTAAGTAGAAGCTAATGCGGAGCACTCAAGCTTAAATCAGAGGTAAGGGCTGATTTTATCTAAGTCTGACTTCTTTCATCCGTGGAATAAAATTGCCGTCTGACAGTTCTAGTCTGGAAAAACTGTCAAAAATTCAAAATTTATTCTCGGATAAGACTTATTTTAGGTATAAAAGTTTGGTGAAATTCGCCCTTAGTATGTTAACTATAACAGTTTAGTTATGTACAGTCAGGAAAATTAATTGTTTATCAAATTGACACACTACGTCATATTGCCGTGTTATAGCTATTTCTTACAACTGTCAAAGAATTACAGTTTCGGATTTGCTTACTGTACGAACAGTTTAAATCGGTATTCAATTTGATAAAAAAACTATTATTTATTACTTACTTACTCTAAGCATTAAATCGTGAAGTAACGTAACATTTCGCGTAGGTACTGTGTTTTTCCTTACCATGCTTTCGTTGAAATCGATGCTCCTTACAAATACTCACGCCTCTTTCCAATGACCGAAACTATAGAACAGCAATTAACATAATCTGCCTATAACGGTCTCACTGCTTGGACACAGGCCTCCTGTCGGTGAGAGGGAGTGGGCTGTAATCCACCACGCGGGCCCAGTGCGGGTTGATAGATGTCACATATCTTCGAATTTTTGATTCATTCTAGAATATGTCAGTTTACCCACGATGTTTTCCTTCACCGCTTTGAGAGCAGTGGCGATGAAATTGTTCACTCAAAGTAAAGTGCCTGTCTGGGATCGAACATGTACGACCTACAAGTTGTAAGTCGCGGCCGTTACTACTGGGCTACCACTGCTTTCCAGGACAGCAATTGCTAGGTAACAATTGCCGTTCTGTATTTTACCTGTCAGTTGGCAAATAGAAGGTAAAAAGAATGAAAAGATAAAGATAGAAAATAAATTTATTTAACATAAACTAGCAAGCACAGAACACAACATATACATACAAGTAAAAAATTAAAATAAAAAGTGTAAAGTACGTAGTGAGAAATTAGCAGGAAAGTGTGCCTCGTGGCTGCACTAAATAGATCCAGTTCAGCAAAAAACACGTACTTACGTAGGTACGTACGTACTTACTAAATTGCGATGAATATTTTGTGTAGGTTATAAGATATTCATAATCTGCTTAGACTTTTCCAAACTATATTGGGGTCAGCTTCCAGTCTAACCAGATACAGTTGAATACCAGTTTTTAACATGGAGCGACTGCCTATCTGACCTCTACAGCCCAGTTCAGATATAATTATGGTAAATTATCGTTATTAATTTGCTGCCTGTGTGTTGTATCTATCTACCTAATTTGTGTGCCTTCGTCAAACATCATAATTATAATTAATTCTGATTAATACCTACTAAGACAAACTCCTCTCGTATCTGCTTTCCTGGTACTGAAATTCATTATGTGGTTGTAAGAAAATCGGCTTCCCATTGACGTAAATCACATATTATGTAGTAAATCACTAGGCTTTGATTTTCTTCTACATATGAGGTCGAGGAAAAAGTTATTTCGTATTTTATATACAAATTCAAGACTAAGAGCTCGTGTGGCACTCAAATATCAAGCTTTATTGTTAACCCAGACTTTTTCAAATGGGTGAAAACTGTTGTGCGTTGTCAAACCCTAACTCTTCAACTATGTCGTAACTACTAATATAAACTTGCTCCACATTTTCGAAAATGGCATTGACGTTATCAGTAACATGGCGACCAGAGCGAGCTGCATCTTTGACATCAAAATTCCCGGACTGAAAACGCTTGAACCAATTTTGTGCTACTCTTACTGACACTGCATTATGTCCATAAATATCACATATTTTTTCGCGGTTTTTGTCCCAATTTTCCCTTTTTTGTTAAAAAACTTCAAAATGTATCAAATTTCTTCGTTAGATTCATTTACTCTGGCGGACAAAAAAACAATTAAAAAAATGGAGAGAAATCGTTTTAACTTTTAAAACGATTTCTCGCCATTTTTCAATTGTTTTTCTTAAAATGTCATCTATTGAATGATATCAAAACCATCCAGATATAAAAAGTACAGCCAAAGAGATTTTACTACAACTTTATACCTATATAAGATACGAAAAAACATTTTCCCTGACCTAATTTAAGGTGTATCTATTCATACACGAAATATTTTAAGAGATACACCTATAGCCGGTGTAGAAACTTTAGTGTTACATTTTAACAGCAAGAGATTAGTAAAAAGAGGGTGTAACACACTTTTATTTGAAAATTAAATTCCAATTCCAATCAGAATAAAATTATTTTTAACTTTTAAGTTCTATTTTATTAACAACTAATAATAGCTTGTTTTAAAATAAAAATAAACTGTTTTATTAAATCTTCTTTCGTAACAAATAATTCTTATTTTGAAATCAGAAATTGCACCAAAATACTTTGCAACGACATAATACACCTGAATCCAATGATTTTAGTATTATCTTTGGTGGAGCTGCATGCTGTGGTGCGTCCACCACACTTATTTAACAGCCGTTACCTAGTTACCTATGTGAAGTTTCATATACTCACGCAATTTTATTGACAAAAACATAATAAATAATATCGTAAATATGGCGATCAAATCCAAAATTACACAATGAATTATAAATACACAACTAATAAAAGCTATTTAATTTTTTTTAAATCTCCTTTCTTAACATGTAATTCTTATTTTGAAATCAGAAATTGCACCAAAATACTTTGGATTCAGGTGGATAAAGTATTATATCGTTGCAAAGTATTTTGGTAAAAGAAGCTTTTATTAGTTCATATTTGTAAAACATTGTGTAATTTTGGAATTGATCGCCATATTTACGGTATTATTTATTATGTTTTCTTCGATAAAATTGCGTGAGTTTAAGAAACTTCACATAGGTAACTAGGTAACCCCTGTTAAATAAGTGTCATAAACTATTATATTTGGGACACGTAACTAAATACAAACAATTTAAAGAGAGCATATAAAACTAACATTCATTGAACGGTTTCGAGGAGTGAATCCGCGACGAGATATGTTACGCAAAGAATGCTGTTGTACTCGAAGCACTTTATTTTATTTTTTTGTATTCTGACGTTTCTTTCTTTTTCTCATTTTTCTTGAATTTGCCCTGATGGAATATTGTGCACATTTGTTTTCTATCTAGGAACAAATAATGCAGCATATTACACTCATCATTTATTGGCTAAGGGAAACTGGTTTCTAAGATTCAGGTACATAAACCTAGAGCAAAAATCAGTTTCTTTTTACTCAGGTCTATTAATTTAACAGCCAAAAATACACAACATCATAACATCACGCCTGTATTCCCCGAAGGGTTAGGCAGAGGTGTACCTATAGCACACCCACATTTCGCCAGTTATGTTTTTAAGTCCCATGTAATAGGGGGCGAGCCTATTGCCATCAACCGGGAACAAATCCAGACTCCGGGCTGCTACCGAGAAATTCCAGATAGAAAAACCCAATAACACTTTGCCCGACCCGGGAATCGAACCCAGGACCTCATGCTCAGCAGTAGCGCTTGCGACCACTTGACCAACGAGGCAAAATTAAATTACGAAATTAGTGACATAAAATTATAGGGCGACTTTTTCGTACAATTGTGCAGGCGGTCGGACCACATGGCGGGAGCATCAGTCGCTTGCCCGCGTGAACCATGGGACTATCACCAACTAAAAAGTCACCCTATGTCATTTCATGTCACTAATTTCGTAATGTAATTTTGGCTTTGGCTCGTGTATGGGGATATAAAGATATTTTTTCATATTTTTTGGATTAGTTTTGGTCACTTCAAAAACAAATGAATTTATCTTTCGATCACTTGAATGCGTTTCGAAGTAAGCTTCATAGAATACAGTACTACCTATAGTATTGGCCTCTAATTGGGTTGTGGACGCCGAAGCAGGCACAATTTTGTGCGCTTCGTGTAAAGTTTTAATAGCGTCCGTAGCCCTGTTGACTGGAATATTAGCCGAACCTATTTGGGAACAGTTAGGAGGAAGCGTATACAATTTGGAGTCGGTCTTGATACACGACGCTAAAATATGACTATGGATTGTTGGTAGGTCCATTAAATACCTAATGCGTTTGGGTTTTTCTTGGAGTGTTTTAAACAAAGTTCGAATAAATAGCATGTATCAGGAAGGCGTGGTCATATTTCGGGGTCAAATAATCAGCTGTCTCATACATTTGGGTCGAGTTGGTTTTGAAGTTTTGTATCAAACAGTTGATATTTTTTTTCGAGATTGTGATGATTGTTCCATGGAGAGAGTTATTCGGTTTGATAGTTTGTACCACAGTCTTAAATATGAGAACATGTTTCTGATACATGCAGTATTGATAAACTTCTATTACCCATCGATAAACTTCTATTACCCATTGATAAACATGTTTTACCCATTGATAAACTTCTATTACCCATTGATAAACTTCTATTACCCATTGATAAACTTCTATTACCCATTGATAAACTTCTATTACCTATTGATAAACTTCTATTACCTATTGATAAACTTCTATTACCCATTGATAAACTTCTATTACCCATCATGTATTTTGTACGTTTGAGGCCCACTTGCACCGCCAATCACTAAACACGTTTAGCGCTAAACGAGTGTAAAACATAATACTGTTTCTGTCAAATGTTTTAAGATGACAGAAACAGAATTATGTTTAAACTCGCTTAGCGCTAAACGTGTTTAGTGACTGACGGTGCAAGTGGGTCTTAGTATCCGTTCCACTATACTATCAAAGGTGGAAATTACATAAAGTGTATTGAATTAAAAGAAAAAAACAAGGACTTTTCCAACATCAACCTTTAATGAAATTATAAAGTATTTATTAATAAATTACTTTACAAAGAATTATTTACATTTAATAACCTAGTGTGTAACTTAAGTATGAAAAATATACTACACAAGTGAAGGGACTCTTTATTATAAATTTAGACGTACATGATTGAAATCTTGAATTCATTAAAAATATTATTTGTTCTGTGCTAATTTTACCACGATTCATAAAAAAATATTCATTCAAGTTGTATATGAGTTGAAGCAATCGGGTTTTAGAATAATCAAAAATAATTAATTACAGTCAATATAAACGGCTTAAATTATTTGAGCAAACTCATACAATTCATGGTTTTCATGTCCACAATAGCCAAGAAGCAAGGTATCCTAATGAATTACTAATTACAATCAGAAAAAAAAGTTTGGCTAAATTATTTATTTTAAACTAAGATTATTTTTACGATCAGAGTACGTTAGAGCTAAAAAATGGCAATCTAAACCGTCATTATTTAAAACAAATGCCTCATTAGTTCCTGCAAACCAGTTACGTTCTTATCACAAAAGAAAGAATACTCAATCATATTTGGTCTTACAACCAACTAACATTAATGTACATATCGCACTGATAATACAATACTGTTGTAACTCAAAATTTGACTTTTTTCAGAATCGACGAAAAAATTATTATGCACTTATTTTTTTTCAGTGCGATATGGTTCCTAATTATGATATTTGAGGTTAACAGCTTTTTCTAGTGCTTCTATAAAATCACACACCATAATTTTAACAAAGTGTATCGCCGGGTTTCTTAAAGGTTATTATTATATTCTATTTTTCACTTACTCGATACTATCCGTATCCGATTGGCGACCTTCCAAAGAAATGTTAGTTTCAATGAATAGTATTCAACGGTGTCTTATTTTTATATTTTTACGAGATTTACTTGAAAGCTTCTCTTGGTAACTTGTCGTGGTATAGTATGAAGTAGTTGTTTTTTCAATATAATTCTAGAGTAAATTACTTCTTCGAGATTCATATTAACATCCAATTTTTGCCTGCCTTTTGTTTTTCTATGTCACTACATTTTTAATAACCAACGACATACGTAATTACTTTTTTGATGGAGGAACACTGACTCCTAAGTCACAGGTATAAACCTAGTTGGGATCCAGGGAACCTATGTTTAAGGACAATACTTCTGTATGTTGTAAATGTAGTTAATGTCTTTAATAATGTTGTCACTTTTCATAAAGGAAGAATTTATATTAGTATTATTATAATTGCCTGTAAAATATTATAGTAACCAGACCTTGATATAATACATGAAGCTTTAGAAAGAGACTGTCATACTCATACAGGTATGAGTATTTGAGTAACAGAGTCGAAGCTCTACAATGTGGAACTTTTTTCTAAAACTGAATGTCATAGTAACGCCCAAGTACCTAGCTTGCTATTTTTACAAGCAACATACGGTTTACGGTTCAAATAATTTGTATAAATGCGTTTCATGGCGTACAATAAAAACACTTCATGTGCATTATACATTAGTAGCTATCCGCCTCTGCTTCGCTCGGTTTTCTTTATTATATGAATACATTATACACATAAACCTTTCGGAATAATTTCTCTAAATGACAGTGAAAACGATATCAAAATCCGTTGCGTAGTTTAGGAGAACAACGCGGAAAGAGACAAAAAGCTACTTTAATTATAATGGCCATTTACAGACGATTCACTTCAAAAAAATAACACAGAGAACAGTTTTGAAATTAACATTCCAAGGATGCTGCTATCCTTAGAGATGATTGCTGGGATCCTACTAACCCGTTTGTTAATAAGGGCGTGACTAATTGTAATTACCTTGAGCAAAACAGACTAAGTGCCAGAAATGCAGAACAAGAGGAAATCTCTGTTATGTTATGCAAAGTGGCATAATTGAAATAAATGTAAACAGCAATATAATATTGAAATAACATGGTCAGCTGACTCAATTTCATGTTAATGTATTAAATATAGGTGCTTTTAGTTACATATAATTAATTACCTATTGACATGTTCCACCTAGCCTGAGGGCGTCCTACCTTACGTTTGCTGATTAGCGGTCTCCACTCACGAACATGTCTACCTCAATGGTCATTGGTGCTACAGCTAATATGACCGGCCCATTGACACTTCAGCTTGCTTATTCTGTGAGCTATATTGACAACTTTGGTTCTCTGCCGGATTACCTCATTCCGGAGCGACGATCTTCGCAGGGTGGCTGGTAGCAGCTGGATGAGAGTTCAGAAAATCGAGCTAAATGGCGTGCAATTGGAGAGGCCAATTTCCAGCAGTGGTCTGCTGTAGGCTAATGATAATTGTTATTTTACCTAACGAAATGGACTGATTTGAATTTGAACAAGGTTAAACATTAGCTTTTATTAGACATCACTTAGAATAAACTTAAATATTAATAACACAATGACTAATGAGTAACAAAAAAAACAAGCCTTATGTTGTGGCAGCTCAAACATATTTATGTGCATTATTATTTAAATTCTGGACAAAAAAATCGTTAAGTATAAATGCAGAGCAACAAACATGATTATCAACCAACTCAGCCTATCGCAGTCCACTGCTGGACATAGGCCTCTCCCAGGCTGCGCCACAACACCTTGTCCTCCGCCTTCCGCGTCCAGTCTGTCCCAGCCACCTTCTTAAGGTCGTCGGTCTATGTAGCTGGGGGGCGTTCCACACTACGCTTCCCGATACGCGGTCTCCACTCTAGGACTCGTTTGCTCCACCGGTCATCACATCGGTCCTCAGTCCGGTGTTTGTCAAAGGATCACACATGGTTATAATATGAACTAAATAATAATACTAATGTTGTGTTGAAAACCTTAATTCGTTAAACATAGTTCAAAGTCCCTTCCGACCTGAATTCATTTACAACAATTCCAACCTTTTTTTTCCATATACACTTTAATATACAGAAAACTAGCAATGATTTCATTATTCAAAAAGTAAACATCAAAATAAATAAACATTATGTGGTAAAATTAGCACACAAAACGTTTAATTTACCTCTAAACATTCTGATTGAAACATTTGCATTTAGGGATGTTTGTCCTATTAACAGAATTTCTAATATTAACACAACCTCAGAGTTGTATGTAGCAATTCAATTAAATGCTATGTTTGCGGTCAGTGGTGGGTTGTTTGCCCAAATACTTGTTCTTCAAACAAAATAGTGTTAAATAAGGGAAATAAGGCTTAACTTGGTAATGGACGAGACCCTCTCCTATTGATTTATTTCGTTGTAGATACTTGGGAACATCTGTGCATTTATCAGTATTACCGATAGTCGATCCGCGTTTTGTTCTATAATTATCTATTTCATCATGATTTACGGTAGTGAGTTTAGTGTTTACATTTCTGTCACTTGACAGTTCTTTCGAGCAACTAAAACAAAGTTTTCTATCTGATTAACATTTCATAGGTGCTTAGAATAATCAGCCTATAATGTTCCCACTGCTGTGGCAAAGGCCTCCTCTTTGTGAGAGGGAGCGGGCCGTAATCCACCACGCGGGCCCTGTGCGGGTTGGTAGATGACACAAAGTTTTCGAACATGTTGGTTCTAGGACATGCCGGTTTCCTCACGATGTTTTCCTTCCCCGGTTTGAGAGCGGTGGTGATGAAATAATGTACACAAAATAAAACACCTGTCAGGGTTCGAAACTACGACCTACAAGTCGTAAGTCGTAGTCGTTACTACTAGGCCTCCGCTGCTCTTAGATGCATAGATTCATATAAAATAATTTTGAAATTAAGTATGTGTGTACGTGAATACGCCTTACTTTCTTCCATACATTCAGATGTATAATAAAACATACATTTTATCTGCTTATTCCTTTGAGTAACTTGACCGTGAAGGTTAAAGAAATATTTCTCCATATTTCGTGATATTACTATGGTTTATGCATGCGTCGCTCACTGCGCGAAGAATAGAACTAGTGATGTGTGATGATAATTTACATTTTTATTATTCCTTGTGTTCGTTCAGTCACCACAAAAAGACGCCAACTAAAGCATGAACACATTTCTGATAAAACTATAAATACGCCTTTTGTAAGAAACCAATATTTATAACATGTTTCTTATGTAGATATAGTAAATTCTAATGCTTGAGTTGTCTCGTCCATACTCAATAAATGAATATATTTTATCGTTAGGTACAATGACATTGGCAAAAGATTTTTTTTTACGTATTCATACATTCAAATTCTCATTTTTCTTTATTATTTATTACTCGCACTATATACAACCGATTTCTTTTAATATCTCAAATATTTACATAAAGTTCCTCAATAGATTCGCAACAATATAAATTAAATTCCATGATGAGAAAAATTCAAGTTTTCTTTTAGAAAAGTACCCTACCGATAAAAATTATTTTTCCAAGACAAGGTCTATCATAATTACACTTATACTTTATATCACATTTTTTACATACAATTATATTACTATTTACAATTTCATAAGGTTTTTAAAATTCAATACGTAAAATGTTTTTTACATAATTATGCATATCTTTGTTTGTGGTTGACAGTTCTTATTTACATTCATAATAAGCATATTAAATGTACCATGAAAAACAATAGGGCTTGGCAAACAAGACGATTTTAATATTCCTTTAAAGTAGAACAAAGTAAACACATACTACGTCTCCATTTCTCTTATTATTTACATTCGCGTGGTCCATATTAATATCATAAACGCTGACAGAAAAACGGCAGAGTTTGGGTCGGTTGAAGTCGACTTCGAAGAGTGGATTAAGTTCCTGTAATCTTTCGCCTCATTTTGCGATGGATAGGTATACGTTCTATCGGTCACACTTTTGACGTCCGGAGGGCAAGGCAGTGTTTCCACTGGGATCTGTAGTAATGTCCTCTCATTTTCGCCCTTAACGGCTTTTGGTTCATCAACGTAAGCGTCATCTGTTTCGTCTGGAAAAAAATCATCCGGATTATCCGAATAATCTTTTATTTGACTTTTGTCATCGCTATCGTACAAATTGTTTGATCCGATAACGCTCCTTTCGAAGTAAGTAAAGTGTGAATTTAACGAAGGCTCCGCGTTGAATTTGCAAATGAAATTTTCGAGAGATGTTCGCACTCTGACGCTTTTGGCCTCGTGACGAAGCTTATGCATCCATGCGAGATGACAGTCGCACGGGAATTCGTTTCCTGTAACAATTGACGCTTTAATTAATTCCGTAATTGGAGTAATAATGACTTCGGAGAGCACTGTCTGTTAAAACTAATTGATTTTTGTTCAATCGTTAAATTTGACTTCGTCAATGTGAAAATAATTTGATAAAGAATATATAGAGTCCCTAAATTAATCAATATGGATGTACGTACCTTCCAAGTAGATGTAGCTGTTTTGGTTCTTCATGTTATCGTATATTGGATGGAGGTTTTCGAATGTGAACCTCTTTAATTTATTATGTCTTAAGTCTAAGGCGGCCAGACCCCTGACCCCTTCAAATAGGCTGCTGGCCAAAGTTACAAGTTTGTTATGGCTTAAACTCAACTTCCTTAATTGCGATAATCCATCAAACGTCCTCTGGGCCAAAATATAAATTTCATTATAATCTAATAACAATGTCTGAAGATTCCACAGTTCAGTAAATGTAAACGAATTAAGTTTGGATAATTTGTTTCTTCTTAAATCTAATCGCTTTAGATTTGCAAGTCCATAAAAGCACTCCTTCTTGAGTTCGCTTATATTGTTTCTATCGAGTTCTAAGTCAATTAGGTTGACAAGATGTTTGAACGCTCCATCGTGAATGACGGTAATATTATTACTAGTAAGATATAATTTCTGGAGTGCCGGTAGTTCATAAAACACTTCAGTTTCTAGCTCAACTATTCTGTTCTCATCTAAAGTAAGTATAGTTAAGTTTGGCAAGTTATAAAATGCATGTTTACCAAGATAGACGATCTGGTTCTTAGTGAGCGTCATTTCTTGTACAGACGTTACGTTGACAAATGTGTAACTCTCTATCTTGTGGATTGAGCTGTATTTTATGCTGAATTGTTTTACTTTTCTCAAGTATCGTAGTACTTTTGATGGTACAAAGTCAAGACCTCCATCTGCTCTTACATTGAAGGCCAGTGTTTCTATGTTGGATTGTGAAGTAAAGCTTGTCCATAGTGGGTCTGTTCTTTCTATTCCTCCGTTGAAGACCCAGCATTCTGTTTTTACAGCTTCGTTGATCTCTTGGCTGAATTCGCAGTAACAATGGACTTTGGAGTCTCTGTCACTGATGTCACATATATTTATCGCTGCTGGTGTGATTTTCTCTTTCTGTTTTCTTCTGTTGGCATCTAGAGCTTCTATTGCGAAAAGCAACAGTAGCAAGGTAGCGGGTACCTTCGGAGCCCGCATACCTCCTACCTGAAACAAAGACAAACGGAATTAAGCTATTTAATTTTACATCAAAAATGGCCTCAAGGATTTTCATGTTATTTTTTCTTGTGATGATATTTTTGACAGAATGTTGCTGAAATTCTGAAAGTAAAGGACAATACTAATATAAATAGAAAATATTTTTTTCTTATAGTTTTTTCTTTATCAATATAGATTATTTTTTATGAAATAAAAATGAGATAATTTTTGTATTAGCTAGAAACTATTATTATAATTTATATTATGATTCGAGGACCATACATGGAAGATATGTATTTTGATAAAATCTATTTTAATACCAGGGCGAGCGAAACATAAAAATATTTTTACTGTTCCATTCCGCGTAATAAGACACAAAATACCTTCTAATAAATAAAAATAAGTAGCTTCTAAATCGTAATCTCAGTATTAAATTTATAAGCGAACGTCACAAATGAGTAAGCAGCTTAACAGGCAATGTTATGAAAATAAAAAGAGACCGACATTCGGAGTTTCCAATTACAAATACCGGATTCCAACGGCGATTAAGAAAGAAAATGTATAATGAATGATTCGAAAGCATTTTTAATTAAATTATTTTAATATGAACCATTTCCTTTTATTTTGTTCGTCTTGATTTCTGGCTACTGTGTAATTTAATTCGGAAGAGCGATGGCAGTTTTTTTTCGAATGGATAAAGTAACTAATTATTCGGAGAAGACGTGTGCGTTTTAATTTAAAAAAATGAATCGTAACAGACGAACGTGTAATAGATACCTCCTACAGGCACTTTGTGAATTGTTATTGGGAAAAAGAGGCTGTTAAAGGAAGGAGTTTATTGATTTGCTTTTCAACTGGTGAAATGTGGATTTGCTTCAGCTAGGTACACCTCTGCCTAACCCATCGGGGATTAAAGGCGTGATTTTATGTATGTTTAGGTTAATATTGCTAAAAATGGAATGAAAAGTCCGACTTGCAAAGAAAATTAAACACACAGCGATAAAAAATTATAATTTTGATATAATTTATGTACCTATTTATATTATTATCGATTAAGGATTAAGACAGTTTTTGCAGTCATTTTATAGATGAAGACAAATACTTGTTATATTGTAAATATTTTAATACTAAATATTTATTTAGGCGCGTGAGTGAAAACTTATTTAGGCGCGTTGAGCACTTTTTGGGTGAACAAAAATCATGGAACTCGCGTCATCGTCACCGAACGCTTTCCATGAGCTATATGTATACGGTGTATAATATGTGTATTTTTTGGGTGAATAAAAATCATGGAACTCGCTTCATCGTCACCGCACGCTTCGACGATACAATTCACAAGTTACTGAGTTTTCAATTCTATCGGCAGTCCCCAAAGACAGCCCCGTATTTCTTTTCTCTTCCATAAGAATGACTTCAAATATTTAAATAATAACATGACTAATTAGAGAATCTGGAACTATTCCGTTGCCTTAGGTTATGGATATGGATCTATATTTCATTCAACCAAAAAAATAATGAACAGGATATAGTAACAACAAAAAAAAATTGAACGTGCAGACAAATATATTTCTCCGTATATCCACAGTGTGTGCCGATGCAGTATTGTGAAAGAGTTATCAGTTCAATTTGCAACAACAAACAGCGCACAGTTAGCGACAGAATGAAGAACTGACAGCTATATTTTGTTTTTATTTATCATAACGGAGTTGTCGGAGTAATAAAATAGAGCGTCAATAACAGTCCGTGTTTTTTTGTTATGTTGGTATTTTCTAATCGTTTGTCATAAAGGATTTCAAATTGAGGTAAATACCGCGCGGGATGCGGGACGTGACTGCGCACATCAATTGTTTTTTGATTAAAATTAAATCATAAATGATTTTATATCTGTATCTAAGTTTGTACAAACAGTTTGACACGTCTCGTCCGACTACTCTGAGAAGAAAGACAGAAACAAACTCACAACTGCTTCAGATCACGTGAGGAACATGTAGATTAGTGTCTGCTATTGAAGAAATAACCATACAGATTTGAGTGAAAGATTAGAATGTCATACGACTCTTCGCGTCAGATTTAACACCTGCATGCAAGTTATTTAACACTATCGGTGCGATCGAATTTCGTGCCGTGTTCAGCGAGTAATTTAGCATCAGTTTCGCCACAGCTTAAAACAACGATGTTCATGACAAAGCTCAGACCGTAGTAACCTTGCAGAGCAAAATGTATTGTCTTTGGTCCCTGGCCATGGACAAAATTTTAAACCTTTTAATTTTTGGGTACGAGGCTTTTGGCTACATACTATGTTTGTATTTTTATTAATGTAATTTTTTTGTAATGTGCGTTTTGTTTGTGCAGAATAAACTATTTTTCTTTCTTTTCTTTTCTTTCTTTCTAGTAGGACTGGCCATTGTGGCGACGCTTGGGGAAGGCCTATGACCAGTAGTGGTCGTCTTTCGACTAGATACTGGATACTGGACAACTATAAAATATACGTATAAAGTATATATACGTACGAAGACTGCGTCACACCAATGAAACTCACAAGAAAGCTTTTAGATGGCAGAAGATAATAACTTACTGGAAAAAGAAGATTGTGGAAATGAAAAAGAAACTTCCAAGAATGGTACTGTCGTAAAGTATTTAAATAATGAAGTAAACGATTGCGGTCGATTTAACTTTTCAAAAGCCTTCTACGAGTGACGGTACTTAAAATACCAGCGTTACCTAGGTGGTCAACCTTCCTGACTCAAAGTCATTATAAATAACTGGCGACACAATAAACAAATCAAATCAAGTCAAAATATTAACACACCAACATCAACAAACAGCATAACATCATCATAATAGACCTATGCACTTTCTGGCGCGCTCATAATTATAATACAAGTGGCCACAGACCAATTATTCAGAGATAACGTCCCCCGCAGATACTGTATGATAAAGTAATTATTAATTCATGTAAAATACAGAATAATGATTTAAAACAAACTATGTTTTAATTCCCAAATCGGCTTTAAACTGAAGCCTTATGATATTCTTATTACAGTGGAATTCGTACGTCATCCAGACTGGGCATTAAAAGCACAGACTTTGTTAATTAATGTAGTTTTACAAAGTTCAAATATTTGATGTTATATTTAAAATTTTGAGAATTTTGTTAGTGTTTTTTCATGTAAAGGCTTTGGGGAATTGTAAATATTTTTAGTCGCAGAGCTTTAGTTTGCCTATCGACTCTTCAAGGTTTTGCTTTTAAACAAATCTTATTAAGACTTTTGTTATTACAAGTGCCATACAAAATTCTGCCTGTTGGCTCCTTAATTTTATTGAGTAGTACGCTATACTCTTTATCATCGTTATTCAATATGCTTCCATTAAATCCTTAGGTCACATCATATTTTGAATTCGCAGCTCCACGTCTTTAAGAGGAAACTATACGAAATATATCTTTGTCTTTGTCTTAAGCTTCGCTACTACATCCTGGATAAGAAGTCTTAGAGATGTTGCGCCCGAATTTATCACATTTATCACCTTCCTTATCCTTACTGTTATGATTAAGCGCCTTAGCCGTTAAGTCTTGGATTTAGGAACGGTGAATTAATCAGGGCTTGGATTCGGTTTTATGGACTGTTTTGTTATTTAATAGCCTGTTTATGATGGCGATGTTTCATTTAAGATGTTTGATAAAGATTGCGTAGTTAAATTTTAAGGTTTATAAGGTAGGGCGTAGTTGTAGTATTAGGAAGCCATAAAATTCCTATTAGCTTTAAAAGGATTTAACATGTTGTTCTGTACTAAACAAAGATTGTTCTTGCGTGTCTCATTTTTTTATGAGTATTAAGTATTCATCCGTGTGTGTAAAAATAATTTCTGTACTTCAACCAGAGGATCAGTCTGCAGATAAGTCTGTATGTATATCTTATATATTCCCTTTTTAATAAATGAGTTATACCATGGCATAAGAAGGAACGTTGTTCTTGCTAATAACCACGTACAATCAAGCAAAACATGTCATTCGTCACGCGTACTTATATCAAGAACAATATCGTTTTATTGTAGCAATCTACCAGGAGACCAAAAAGCTGAGAAAACGACGACAATCCGTAGATTAACAGACCGTATAAAAGCAAATATTAAATCTTTATTTCCTCCATGAAACGCTCACTTCCTCTTTTATTTCATTTTCAATTGAAACCTGAATCGCGAGAAAGATTTTTCGGTACGTACCAAATATAAGACGACATTCGTATTAGTCTCGCCTTGCCGCCATATTATGATTTTATGACAGACCTTGGGTACGTTTCCATACGTCGTTATTCTGAACGTGAGAAGGTGTTGTACATAAATTTTAATATTTCCTCACTTTATTCGCGTGATGGCATAGCGTTCCTCTTACACAAACATCCATCATATGCCAGTGTGTGTCGACGTTCGACCCAATTCGATTTTTATATATTAGTGCGAATTTCGCTTACTAAATGGTCGAATGATTGAACGGAATATGCTGCTTATGACTTGAATATTATATAAGGTACTATTCGGTGCTGAGGAAATGTTTCACTCGTTTCTCGTTTTCGATCATTGGAGTGAAAAATTGCGGATATTTTATCGTTGATGTGAATTTAAGTGTTTTTTCAGATGTTTTTCAATAGTCAATAAATAAGTAAATACCTAGGTTATTGACTTCTATGTTCTAATCAAAAAATGGCCCTCATTAATAATGGATTTTTGTTTTTTGTGATTACAGTGAAAAATGCAGTACCGATGTGTTATTTTGTTAGAGAGTTTCATGAAACTATTGTCAGAATAACTCGAATACATTTCACTCACTTTTATAATCGAAATGAAAAAGAACATTGTGCTTTACGTTCTCGTCAAAACATTGTTTGTCTGTCAATTCTTTAAATAGAAAAATAAATAGCGTGTAGTTTCTGCTTACCCCCAAGGGAAGGAGGCGTGAGTTTATGTATGCATTGTATGTTAAGTATACAGTCTGAAAATATTTTGATCTTTGTCCAAATGGTAAACTGATTTCGTTTAGGTATGCCAAGGACACGAGACTAGTTTAGAAAATTCTTGAGTGCGAAATGCAATGGTTTTCCCAACATTATTTCACGAACGTTTCACTTTGCTATCTTCGTACTCTTTGCGGCGTCCTGAATCACCAACACGCTACGAGTATGTAGGTGAATACTGAGATTAAGAGATGTATAAAAATCTATGTAATAAATACAATAATGTAATCTACGTATAAGTGTGTGTAGATGATATGGTTAATTTAAATTTAATTTAATGTAATTTAATATTAATTTAATTTAATTATAATTTTAATATTTTAATTTAATCTAATTTTAATTTAATTTTTATTTTAATAATGCAATATAATCTAATTTTAATTTAATTTATTGTGATGTAATAAGCATTGTATTGCTATAATGCTATATGTTAATACCTGAAATAAATGATAATAATAATAATAATTTCATTAAAAACCTCTAACGGGCCTCTGCGAGTTGGCTTCCGCCCCTCGTATGCCTTCCAAAGGTCCAGGATCCCAGGGTCCCGAGAAATGTCAAGATAAGTAAAAATAATAATAATACATATGGAATGCAATAAAAAATTGAGTATTGAAAGAAGAAGACATATTGTGTCGACCCCAAATATTATTACTGTTATTAGTTAATGATTGCGTTATTCTTTAGAACAAAAAAATAGATTTAGTTATTTCCTTTATTTTTTTCTAATTTTCAATTTTGTTTTCATGTAGTTTGTTTTTTTTACGCCTATATGTACCTAACGTAATATTATAAAACTTGACATATTTAAATGCCCTGCACACCTGTAAGTGACAAATTCACTCTAGATTTTAAGTTTAATTGTTACAGTACTCCAAAAATGTATTAGTGATTAAGTCGTTAGAGTGCCATAATTAAATAACTACACAGGCAGAATTGACGCAGTGAGTAAGTTTGATGAACATTCCATCTGCCATAGAGACATGAGACATGGGTGAGACATTAAGAGAAAACATAATAAATACCAACCAGTAATAGAAAATGCAGTGGTAATGGTCGCGACATACAAGTTGCAGTTCATAGGTTCGAACCCATACAGGCGCTTTATTTTGTGGAAATTATTTCGTCACCACTGCTATCAAAACGGCGGTAAATGAAAACATCGTTACGAAACCAGCATGTCCTAGAACCAAAAATTCAAAGACGTGTATCATTTACCAAACCGACCTGGGCCCGTGTGGTGGATTACGGCCTTCTCCCCCTCACCGAGAGGAGGCCTGTGTCCCAGCAGTGGGAACATTGTAGGCTGATTATGCTAATAGAAAATGTTATGAGATACTAAAAAGACAAGACGAAGAGAAGGACTTTCGTGTAATAACTTAAACGGTATTTTTTTCTCACAGATTTTCAAAAGACGTAGTTCAAAACTCGACAGCAAAATAATATTCCGAAATCTGTACCAAAACGGAAACCGCAACAATCTGCATAAGGTATCTCTAAATCAACAGTAGTAAGGGCTTCGATAATCACAGTTTAGTTAGCCAAGGATGATTAAGCAGCGGCTTTCCGCTAATAATTGGATGATAGATATATTATGTGTGCGTGCCTTCGTGTCCGGCCGAACATTAGGCAGTTAAGTTCGATTGATATTGGTAGTTAGCGCGTTGTTCTCTTTGTAACTTAATTGTTGTGATGAGTCAGGTGTTCTGTTTTCAAAGAGATGCATAAAAACATGCGTGGTTGTCGTGGAACACTCGGTTGGAACGAAGTTCCTTTCGTAGTATGTTTAGAACATCCATAGGACAAATTAGATTACCATATAAAGGCTTATATTGAGTCAACCTCGAAAGATAGACATATGCTGTTGCAGATTTTTTTTAACTTTTAAAGGGAAACAATTCCATTACACATGATTTTTGCGTAACTTTAACCGTTTACGCAGCGCACGCAACGAAAGCTCTTAAAAGGAATATTTTTTTCCCGTTTTTGCAATATTTTTTATTTATGCTCCGCACCTATTGATTGTAGTGTGATGTTATATAACCTAAAGCCTTCCTCGATAAATGGACTATCCAACACAAAAAGATTCTTTCAGTTCCAACCAGTAGTTCCTGAGATTAGTGCGTTCAACCAAACAAACAAAGAAAGAAAGGGTCGCGACGGAAACTCGTGACGGAAAATTCTTACACTTCTTTTCGCCTAGACCCCATCCGCCAAGTCCGTAACGTGCGATAAGGAACTTTGTTCCAAAAGTTCGTTCCAAAACGCATTTAAGATTTTATATTCAAAATTCAATTACATATTTACATATTGTATTCCACAATGTTTGTTTAAGTGGCAACAAAAAATGTAAAATTGTTGTTGTTTTTGTATTTAGAATTAAAATGATTTTCATATATTTTAAATATGAATGGACTTGGGACAGATCTTACTTGTATTTAAAAAATAATGGTCCTTCGATCTTACTTTGCTATTGTGGCTGACTGGAGGGGACTGACAAAATAATAATGAATACTGATTATTTAACTAATATTGTGCCTACATCATATGGGGGTGGTAAATTGCTATCTAACGGTGTTCTTTATTATTTTATCCCATCCTATTGTAGGTTTCAAAATGTCAAATGTACGAAAAACATGCTAATTAATTGTATTGTTTACCGAAGATATTTATTTACGATGTTTTTCACACTTATCGGGGTCACACCTTTCAATATCCAATAACAAGGAAAAACACAACTTTTTCTCAAAATACTTCCCACAAAAATAGACGAAAGTATAACGAATAAATAATAAACTATAGCAAAGTTAATTACGCGAATACAATCGCTGCCATTACTTCGTCTACCGATAAATTCCCTACAACTTGATCTGAAAGCGAGTGGAAAATATCCTGGCTGGTTATAAGAACAGGCGACCAACTATTTATGATAACGATACAGCGAGCCGGTTGTGAGCCTAGAACGATGGGAAGGAATTGTGCCTATTTGTAATAACGTTGCTAGATCGCTTCTTTACTTCTGTATAGTTTGGGCTTACAAGATTTTTTATATTAAGAAAATTGGGCTGGAGCAGGTATAACTTAAGTGATAAATTGGTGGGTATTATGATAAAAACTTTCCTTAACAGATAAGTTCTTTGATCTTGTGGCTTAAACACATGACTTATCAGTCAGATTAAAAGGTAAGCACTCACGGGGCACAGAGCCCAGGGCGATAAGACCGCCCATTGTGTCCCCATATGTAACATTTCTACATTTTTGTCTGTAATTTTTATGGTGAACCTAATTATTTGATGGTTTTTTTTTTGTTTCGGTTGGCAAATCGTCAAATAACTTCTCCCACTCTGAGCTGAGCGGGAGGGCGTGTCAGACTTTTACTGACTAAAACCCACCCGTGTTCCTTCAGTTGCCTGTGCGCCAGGGTCACAAGCATGATCAGCGTGTAATGTTCCCACTGCTGGGACACAGGCCTGCTCTCTGTGAGAGGGAGTCGGCCCTAATCCACCACGCGGGCGTAGTGCGGGTTGGTGGATTAGAAGGTTAAACTGAACCAAATTCCTGCCATTTTCGAAGTAATAGGTAGGTTGGCCAATTTTAGAGTAATTCTAAAAACATTACCAAGGTAGGAAAATCTGAATATTATACTGATCTGCTGACCAGTGACAAGACCTGACAAATATTTTCTTCTTAGGTGTAAATAGTAACCTGTATTCAGGTACCTAAGTACCGTAGTTTAGACCGACTTGTTTTTTTTTTGGAAACATTTTTCGGAAGGCTAAATGATAATTGCCGCAAGGGTCGATCGAAGGTAAAGCTACACTTGCCGCGTCGGGTAGTGCATGGGTGACCATCCAATACATATCGAGATCCCTCGGTCCAGGCTATCCAGTATCTGGGTTGTGGAGGTCACATAGGCAGTCGCTCCATGTAAAATACTGGTATTCAGCTGCATTTGCTTAGTCTGGAAGCCGACCCCAACATATAGGTGAGAAAAGGCTAGGCAGATTGATTGATTGATTGTGTTGATAGGTAAATCTTTCTTTCATAACAGACAAACAGCTACAAAAAATGACACCCACATCTCCTCAATATAAAATGTTTTTTCACTCCTCTTGCTCAAAAAGTCCGTCATTGTAGCGTACCAGAGCGGGGATAAAATAGCATATTTTTGTCTAGAGGAAAAACTTTTTTTTTTTAGTTTTTTCTGTTACCAATGAGCCTACAAAAAGGAAAAAGTCTATATTCATAAGTACAATAATCATGAAAAGACTCGACTTATTACTTGTTTCATAAAAAAGATGAACATTTTATATTTAAAAATGGAACTAAAACGGCAACCTTTTCGGTAGAATGCGTGCATTTCGTTGCGGCTACAGTAAAAAATAAAAAAGGAAATTATTTAATATTGTATTGGATTATTTTATTTTCTCGCAATCGTAGTGGAAAGTAGAGTGTAACACACGACGCTAAAAATCCATTATAACTCGGTATATAATAGGTCATTTTAGCCCCTTGTATAACAATTTCATGTTCGGTCTCTTACACATTCCGTGCCTAAGTAGGAGTGTGATGGACGGTGGGCAGACGCACAGACCTTGTAGCTGTAATTTTGTGAAATAGCTTTTACTGTAACTGGCATCATAACTAATCATGTTGTGCGATTACCTTTTGGGTGATAATCAGGTCAAAGCCTATAATCTGAACCTAGTGATAAACTGTTATTTTCACCTTGTGAATAAATAAATAAATATAAATATTATCAAAAATGAAAAATAGCCAAAGTTATAGTTCCTTTAATAAGCAAGTGGGTTGACCGATCATCCTCCAAGATATAAATAGATTTATGTCGGAGAACTGGGTCATTTGTTTTTCCAACTATGATAAAATCCTTTCAGTTCGGGTATTTCTCTTCGCTAATAACCGTAAAAAGTGATGGCCGGTCCTATCGGGTGGGCTAGCGGGAATTAATTACTCCCCTTTTTGTTAGGGCTCATATTTTATGTGTGATACGATAATGGTTCCTAATTTATTGTATGTTTTATACTTATTCTTTGGGATGAGAAGTATATATCGCGGGCCGTGGGGTTCTAAAATCATTAGGTAACGTTTAAAGCTTATGTACGTATCGTGTTCTAAGAATATGAAAACATACTTAACAGGGTAATCAAAAACAGTATTAAATTCTGGGCTCCTTTGAGGCGGTCTAAATTCTTATAAAATGTGAAGACGAAATCACTACAAACAAACAAAAAGCTGAGAAGAAGACATTCTAAATCCCGACCTACTTTTATAGAAACATTAATAAACTCCAGCTAAAAGCAATACTCGACAGAGCAAGGAAAACTAAATAAAATGAATTCTAAAGCAGAAACCGTTTAACTTTGATATTAAAACCTCACACAGCTGCGAAGTCATTGGGTCACACATTAAAATGCGTGGGACGTTCAAAGTTAAAAGTCCAAGCGAGCGATGAACATCCATAGGAAAATATTTAAGTCATATTTTTCACTTGTACTTTGATAGGAACATTTTTAACACCACTCACTACGATTGCAACGAAAAATAAGAGGAAAAAAATAAACAGGAATAGGTTGAAGCGAGCTGAGATTTATGTATTTACAAGGAGAATTCCGAAAACATTCACATTCAGGAGAACAAAAACAAATGAAAAGGGTAATGTCTTCGCTCGGCCGCGTTTTCCGCGAAATGTAAGGCGACCTGAAATATTTACTTGGAATGTAAGTACGAAAATAAAGCAACAAAATAAGCTCGTACGTTAATGTACGTAAAAAGGGTGATGAGGTCGTTTTATGAAAAGGCACTGAAACAATAAACAAAAACGACGGCAGGATTTAGTTTTGAAATAAGTTCTCTGTTGAAATAATTATGTGACGGGAATCAACATAGTTAAATTCGTGCGGAAAGTTTACCATTTCGGCCCGTTTTTTAGGGTTCCGTACCCAAAGGAAGCCAGCGGAATCCTTGCACTAAACCTCTGCTGTCCGTCCGGCCGTCTGTCTGTCTGTCAGCGGGCTGTATCTCATGAACCGTAATAGGAAGACACTTGAAATTTTTATTGTGTATTTCTATTGCTGATATAATACCAAATAATAAAAACTAAATAAAGTTAAAAATTAAAGAGGGTCCCATACAAGAAACGTGTTAATATTGTATGGTGGTACGGAACACTATGTGTGCTACTCCAAAGTCTTGAGCAAAATCGAAACAGAATAAAACAATCATTTATTTTTCTCTATTTAATGTCGATATTTGTCACCTTTAAGTTCAGTCAAATATTGCATCGTAACGGTATTATTTAAGGAAATTTTCGCAGAAAGAGCAATTTCATGTAACGTTTCAAGTGTAATTAAAATATTAATTACATTTCATTCGCAATGAATATAAAAGCCAATTTTATAATCACGATATATAGGTATATACCACTTGTCACAGTGTCCAATATTATTATCGATTTTTCGTCGACGACGGAGCAAACAGCTGAACACGTTTATAAATTGTCAACACTTTTATGTTTTACGATACTGTTTTTGGGTGTCGTTTCGTTTCTAAATTACAGCCATTTTTAAAACGGTAAACAAACAGTTTTTGCTGAGTTTTCATTTATAAAAAAGGTTTTATCCGTATCGTTGGAGGTGATAGGGTTCACACTTTGTCTATAGCTTTGACCCGAGCTAAGAAACTACGTCTTTTCTTAACAGCGTCTTTCAATACAAGACGAGATACAAAAAACGTGAGAATATTTTCCATTTCTCATTGCAACTATCTATGGACTAACGCTAATGCAAAGTGTAAACATATAAGTGCTCGTGACGAGCACTAATATGTTTACACTTAGCAAAATATAAAAGCGATTTATTTGTTGGAATAACGATTACAACTTTGAGATAAGTCATAGTTTGTCGTTTCTATGTGTATGTTTCTGTCCTTAAATTACTGTATTTTTTTTAACATACGCACTTACATATACTCATGCCTTCTTCCCACGGGGGTAGGCAGAAACTACAGAAAGCCACCTGCTACGATCCTTACATACTCCTTTTGCCTCGTTTACGTTCTTACATCTGGTCATATACGTACGCCGGCTGCGAGTATTACGCACCAGACCTTTCTGAAGAATATCACCAATAAGGTCACTATACGTCTTCCTAGGGCGTCCCCTCCCGGCGTTTCCACTCACATCTGCCTTGTAAAAAATACCTTTTGTTAGTCGCCCTTCATTCATCCTCTCAACATGACCAAACCATCTAAGCATACTCTTTTTACCCTTCTTCTCTTATTTTTTTTAACCGTGTTAATTAAATTTAATTAATAAATAAATACCTAAATAAGTCTTATTCCAAAACACTCTTCCTAACAACATAGAATCACAATTCATTATTAGAAAAAAAAACACTTTTAAAAGTTTCTAAGACTATACATACTTACATTATTAGTGCTCGTGACCAGACAAAGAAAATGTAACTTTATTTTATTGGTTCACCAAAGATTGTTAACGCAGGTTCTACGCTAATGGTAACACCCGAAAGTGTGTATGGAACAGTGCAATAATCACTTACTGGGGGCCAAGTCTATTAATTTACAAACGTCACAATGGTCAAATGAAATTCATCCTCATTGACGTCATTGTGAGTTTTTGACAGATTTGCCATACAAAATCTGTCAAAAACTCACAATGCAGAGACCATTGTGACGTTTGTAAATTAGCAGATTTGGCCCCCAGGTAAACTCTACATGCATCTTATAGAAGTTCGACAAAAAATTATGATTAATCTAGTTATAAATTATTTATGTATCTAAAAGTGTAAATAATGACAATGACGATATAATGTAACAATATAAGGTACTTATTATATGCAAACACACACATCTATATAGGAAAGTATTAAAAAAAAGAAGGTTTTTTACAAAAAACAACCGACTTCCGAAAAAAACACTAAAAGACGTGAAAAATAACTTTTATTTCGGAAGTCGGTGCCTGTGGTTTTATATTTTCGTTTTTGGCCACCGACTTCCGGAACAAACCACACACCACATCTACATGTGCAGCACCAGCTATCAAATAAAAAAATATTCATCCAAATCGGTTCACACAGAAAAAAGTTCAGAGAACACAAATAAAAAAATAAAAAAAAACACAGTCGAATTGAGAACCTCCTCCTTTTTTTGAAGTTGGTTGAAAATGGCTTTGAATAATTATTCATTCAAACAGCGTTTCGCAAAGATATTTATGAAGTTACTACAAACGTTCCTAATGTTTACAGACAAACAAACCACACAAGCAAACGCTTTAACCAGTAAAGAGCAAAATCAGTGCACGTTTCCAATATTATAATCTGCCAACGTGCAGCCAATAACTAGGTTATGCGAACGCACGAGTAATTATCTCTGCAGATCCAGTATGAAGTAAGAGATAAAATATACATATTAATATACCTACAAATATAAAATAAGTATTTTTGTACTACTGGATAGTATTTTTAATATTTTCAGCATGAATTTCCAGCCTTAATTAAAATCGTATTTTGTTTCGCGGAAGCTTCTAAATTCGATAGTTTTATTTTGTACTAGCTGTACCCAGCTTCGCACAGGGAGCACTAAGTATCTAACACCTACCCTACCTACCTAACTACCCTACTTACCTACCCTACCTACCCTACCTACCTACCCTACCTACCCTACCTACCTACCCTACCGACCTACCCTACCTACCTAACCTACCTACCTACCGTACCTACCTACCTACCCTACCTACAAACCTTGTCCTGACAATAACGAACACAAAAAAAAGAATTATCCAATTTAGTGCAGTCGTTCGGGAGTTATGCGCGTACATACATTTCGGAGATTCATTTGTATATATATAGATTTTGACAACTGTCATTCGCAGTAGCCCTCTGTTTCAGGACCCTAAATAACTTTATGACATTTGTTTCATAGAATCGCGTATTTTTGTAAAAACGCGAAAAAACCTTGAAACCTTGAAAAAACCGTATTAGATTGACAACTAGTTCTAATTTTCCTGATGGTACATCAAAACTGAAGTTATGCAGTAGGAATAATTATAATTCACTGCTAATAATTATAATTCCATAATCTCTAATCGATTAGATTCGATATTGAATACTTCAGAATCGGGTCGTGCTTTTCAAAGAAAAGTCTTTCCTCTCCAGAGACGAAGTTTCTTTTAGTTTTACGGCCAAGTAAGAGTCGTTATTAATTTCTTTTTCTTCTTGTGTTGGTATTATTTTCCTGTCGTGCCATAGTTTAAGAAATATGAGCTCGTGTGCGGTAATGTAGTGTAATTGTGTTAAGGATTTAAAATCTATTACGTTGTTTGGTTTCGCATGTATCCTTGTTATTAGGTAGTTTTCTTCTTACTGTCTAATCTATACATAGTTTCTGTAAGAGACTTTTATTTTTTATTCTACTTTTCTATGGCTTTATTTTTTTCTGTTTTTTTTTTAAACAAAAGGCAATAATGTAAGGTTTTGTTTCACTATATTATGTTTTTACTATTAATTTGGAAAGTAATCCATATTATAAAAGTAATTGGTTGCTATTGTTTTTGGACTAACCTCTGAAACATGTTTGTCACAGAGTTGTACGTTACCCCTACGTATACATAGGTTTAGTCTGAGGGGTATTGTGGTCCCCTACTGGCCCATCTTATATTTCTCACGATATACTCTATATAATCCAAATTATAGCCTGCACAGGCTGTGGCTATGTACACAGATGAATGATTGCAGAATCCACTTTAAAATGACTACTCGCCTCCGAAATTACCAAAAGGAACAGTAACAGATGATCCCGTTCTTAATTATTATTAAGTAGACACAGTACAAAATGCATCTCATTACTCAAAGTCTATATTATACAGAGTGAAAATTAACATTCCACTCAAGGAAATTTCTATAAAAATAGTAACAATACTTTAATAGTAAAGAGAAAGAAAATAAAAAGTTCAAAGTTCTCTCTCGGCATGTAGCGTTTATTTTCCAGCCTGTATAGTAGTAATAACAGAAATGCAATGTTACATTAAGCTCTGCAATAAATAATACAGCGTGTTTACTAGATCAACCATAAATTCCATGTTTATCGGATAAAATATTTTATTAATATACAACCCTTAGTGCATGACATATTACTATGAGTTCACCGTTTTTCTCTCTGCTTCATTTATTTATTTATCGCGTTTCATTGTCGTTTAAATAAATATTTATTACTTAATCTGTTAGTCACCACACCTTATTCTGATTTATCGTTGTGCCCATAAATCTTTGTTTTGTCTTGTTTATTTTCTAGGCAGCTCTAGTTTCGCAAACAAAGATAGCATTTTGATTATTAGGAATTTTATTTTTCAGCACGTTTTGTAAATTATGTTTAATGACTAATAAATTGGGTTTATTTCTTGTGACGCAGTTAATATAGTAGGGGCATTATTTATTTAGATCTTCCGAGAATGAACTTCAGTTTGTTGGGTACTTCTATTGAAACTAGCTATTAAAAATAAATTCATCAAGCATCGTGACTTGCAATAAAAACAAACTTACAAAACACCTTAATTTCTAAGCTGAAACCAATATACTCTAAAAGTAACCTTAAAAATTATAACAATACCAACTAAAATTTTAATTGTGTTAAGAACATTCATACTGTTCTAGCGACGTCCTGTGTATAATTTTGTCCTCTACACATTAAAGATCTCCAAAATATTTCTTAATTTTACCACACAGCGGTATAATGGCGCAAATGGGAAGCAAACAGTCCCATTTTCAAGCCAACATTACAAAACCCTTCCATCTATTTCAATTTACCCGCAAGTTTTAAGGGAAAATTACCCGTAAAAGTAATCCATATTACCATGAGGCCACAAATGAGGGAAAAAGGTCGTCTTATTGGCCTAGACGGTGTAAACACAGCTACGGATCTGGGCCGTTTTGAAGGGGTCTAAATTCTATCTTGCTCACCAGAATAGCGATTCCCGCTGGAATATTCGCATTTTCAACCCAGAATAGGCACTATTCTGTGTTGAAAATGCGTTGAAATTATCTGGTATTCACTATGGATTACTGCGTATATGGGTATCTTTGTACTTGCATTTTTGAACCAAGATTGAAACTATTCTGGGCTGAAAATGCGTTAAAGTTATTTGATAAATTATGAAAAACTGGATGGGCTCCTCAATTATTTCATTACCATAATACCAAATACTAGCTGCGCCCCGCGATTTCACCCGCATAAGTCTCGATCCCGTAGGAATATTGAGATAGAAAATATCTTTTGTCCTAATCCAGATCATGGTCTACCCATGTGCCAAATTTCTGCGTGAAAACGTAACAAACAAACACAACAAATCAAATCTTTTCTCTTTACAATATTAGTTTAGATAACTTTTGAACATCCAAAGTGAAAATTTCAGAACACTTAGCGATGGGGAAGGGTATATTTGATCAATTTGATTAACTGTTTTACTCGAGTACACCTAACAAAAGTAAAACTTCCCTTTTTAGCATGATTATGAAAGGAAAAGTTTATTTTACTGTGACCACACTTCTGACGGCAACTGGACAAATATTCGTTGTAATAATGCTCGGTATTTTAGGTAGGAAAGTAAAATTTTAATTGTTCCCGAAAGTTATTTCATATGGGGTCTCAAATATGAGGGGTACGTATGTGTGGGGTCGATAGAATGGAAGGGAACGAGGGTTTATATTCCCGTAATATTTGTAATACCGATTGCAAAATGAAACGAAAACAGTTGAAGCCTATCGTTTTAGGAAATTGGTAGAATTTAAATGGGTTATTTTGTTAGCTAAAAGGTAGCTAACCTATTTGCCAGCTGTAATTAATTAGAAATAATATGAAGTTCCCTTAGTAAATGTGTGTTTAAAATAAGCCAACAATTTTTATATTTGAGATTTTCTAATATTTTTTTCACGTTTTAGGTATAGTGTCTATTTGGTATTTTATGATTGGTGAATTTCAGCTGTTTCTATTTTTGCGTTTTAATACAAGGAACTGAAAATCAAGTAGTTATTCCATGTGAATTAATCATTATTTCTAATAAAAACCTGGGATAACTCTGCTAACATGAAACGATTATTCTACCAAGATTAATCCCTTTGTAAGCAGAAAACTCAGAACATTAAGGAAACACTATCTCTGCCATGTTATCTTTCATAGAGTAAGCTAAAAGCCAGCGTTTTGGTTACCAGAAGATTTGAATTACTTCTAATAGTTTCTTACATTTAAGTCGAGAAATCGTTACAGAATAACATATTCGAACTTGAAGCTGTAGGTACTTATCCTCTGGTACAGTCAGAGGCACACTAAAAGATAAAATCCCACTCTTACTGTAACAGTATGTCTCTTGACGTACGTTTAAAGATAGAAATCAGCCCTTTCAGAGTTCGGAATCCTAAAATCCACATTCATAATATGGCTTTAGCAAAACTAATCCGGTACTGAAAAGGTTTACTAGATCAAAAGCTTTATTTCTAAGTATTATTCTATTTGGATGGTTTACGTCAAAAATCAGGGAAAATATGAAAAATTATGCTTGGTACACTTACGCGACAAAGGCGGAATTAACGTGACATATGGCATTTTATTTTACTAAAATGTTTTACTGCTGAAAATGTTTCATATTAGCTATATTACCTATCTCACATTTTTACCTTACTACTCTCTTTTTATCTTTCAACAGTCACAATACAAAGCTCCTTCAAAAATAAACAATCCTTACATAAAAACGAGAGCCTTTCACTCCTATCGCCAGCCTTAAAGCACCAGAAAAGCCATGAAAAATAAACATGTACTTTTTCACGAATTTTTTCCTCCTTTTCGTGGTGAACAGAAGTAATACCGCTAAATTCGTCAAGCGTTATAGAGCTTACCATAGACGTGACGGGAATAGCTCCTGCTTTTTGATCATTGCACGGTCAATCAACACGTAGAGTGAAAATGTGGCCTGTGTGAGTGTGGGTGTGTAAGGATCGGTATGTTTGTGGGTGTATGTTATTGTTGTTGCAAAAGTGTGTGGTGTAGTGTTTGTGCGGAATAATTGTACCAAATTATAATGTACGTGAATGTGCTTGGTGGAATACAAATAGGTACTGAGGTACCTAAACAGAACTTCTATATCAACAGGTGCTCTGACAAAAACAGTAGAATGATTGAAGAAGCTGCGGTCTGTCCGTTAAATCGTTTTAGATATAGCATTTACTTTGGAAGCGTTTTGTATTCATTGCAGCAGCGTACAAAATTAAGTCAGTTGAAATGTCTGTTCAGCATTTTTCAAAAGGTTATATTTAAAATAAATGTACCTATACAGCCACTAGAAGAGATTTAAATGTAGTCGGTTTATATTTATTTTATCGTTTCATTTACAAACGGCTTTGTGGCCTAATGGACAAAGCGATTAAATCATTTTTTCCACAGTATTTTAATTCTGGATGGGACCATTCTTTTCTCATCACTCCAAGTCATTCTTATAATGTCTTCCTGTCAGTCACTGCACATAACACACAGTATTTGCTGAACAACCTTCAAAACCACCCTCGAAAACATATTCCTTCCCTTTTAGTTCCAACCTTTCAGCAAACGGTTTACAGAATTATGAAATCGTGAGGTTGAAACTAGAAATATTGACGCGATTACGCAAGAGATTTGAACACAAGCTCCCGAATCCTATTTTCCGACACATGTTTTGATTTACGAAACACGGCACGCCGACATATGATATGAAAAGACGTCCTATTATTTTGAATTTATAGTCTAAGAGTCATGTTAAGAAAACGTATTGTATTCTATTCTCGATAATTCTATGACAAAACCAAGGTCACAAATATTACCAACATTGATTTCTGCACATTTTAGCGGCTGATGCCACTGTGCTGTCGCAGTTTTGACATTCGTATCAAAATAAATTGCATACCTGTTTATGACGTGTCAATCAATACTGTCAATATTGTGATGCTACCAATATTTGCTGTCACAAATGACTGTTAAAATAAATGGAAGGCAAAAACTGTCACTTTACTGCCAGACGATACGATCCTTACTTTAATTATTACGTCAGAATGGAGTACATAAATAAAACGCTAAAAGAAAACGTGTTTGGTTTACGGCGTAGACTCAAATACCCAGGGACTTTTAAAAAGGCATTTTTAATGTTTAAAGGCCTGGCATATTGAAACTCAAAGATAGAATTTTTGGATGACCAGTTTTAAGGGCAGTGGTTATAAAATGAGCTGATGAGATACTGCAAAGAAAATACTGTATCTGTCTAAAAACTGCAATAAAAAAAAGTACACGCCTCATAATCTCATTCAATTCTATAAAAAATACACAACGAACGAAATGTCCAGTCGTATTTCCATATTACTAATTACAATTAAACTGCATTGAATTAGACCGTGATTTTCGAAAGCACTTAGTTTTCTATAATATTGAAGCGTTTAAAAAAAATGGACTTGATTAGTTAAGTTTTTCTGGAGTTATCGTGACCACGCCAGTATCCATACATACAGACACACGGACGTCCACAGAATATTTTTTTAAACAGTTTTTTCAAGATTTTAAATAGCAAAATGTCTTTTGAAAATAACATGAGTGTTGAAACTAGTGTTTTTTCTTGACGTTTGTGTGTGCATATTATTCTACAAGTGCGATATGAAGTAAATAGAGACATTTTTATCTCAAGGAATAACTTGTTCTTTGTAAGGTGACAGTAGAGCACTACCTCACGCGCTTAAGTTATGAGGCGTGCAAAAAAATGTATTTACCAATCGTTTTGATTATGAAAATTTCCCACTTGATCGTTCAGTACAACAGTCATTAAAAGTCATGTACTAAACAGAAATAGTCACGGACTATATTATTACAAAAAATAACATTAAAACATCAACTACATCTAAAAAGCACCTGTTTATTTTCCTACCCACTTTGAAAACTTTTCCTAAGTAAATGGTCTATAATAATTCTTTGCTTGATGTTTCCAGATATTTACAGTGCTCATCGTCACGGGTAGTTTAGCCTCACAACGAGCGCTGTAAAAACTCTGTGAACAATATAAACTTTTAGCTACAAACGCCTACATCGGTAAATATCGTGTTATTTGTTACTTTTTATGATGTAATGTGGTTTTATTCAAGATTTTTTATGGTTTTAGTGTTTGTGGTTTCTTCTGTTTTTTTTTATCACCAGCTGGTAATAGTCATGACTTTTCTAATAAATTTCTTATTATACAGGGTGGCATCGGCGCACAAACTGTTACCATGGATTCAGCAATTTATTCTACGCCCCATAGCGTAGAAAATGTTCAAGGATTAATAAAAAAAAACCTGTTTCACAGAAAAGTGCAATACCTACGCGGTCAAAATGTATGGAACAGCATTTTTTTTTTAATAACCGGCGATAAATTTCATCGCAAGGGCGTTCAGAATCATTACTGAATCCATGGTGACCGTTTGTGCGTCGGTGTCCCTGCCACCCTGATATTATAATGAAATATCTTGTATAAACCCTAACCCTGTACTGCATTTGTAGTAGCTACCCATCCCTAACTTCTAATGTCAGTGCACTACTAATAGACACCAACCCCTTTCGTATGATTATTACGTTAAGAAGAAGAAGTATAGAAGAAGGGTAGAAGTATTTCATGCAACACAAACGTCTTGCAGAGTTGCAGCATAAGTTTGTGTTACTCTGAGACGCACCTTATAAAACATCTCGCTTCTTAATTCTGAAAAATATATGAAACTAAATCACCAGCAGAGAAATACCTCACTCGATTAGAGACCTCTACTTAACCTACAGGGTACATACGTGAACATATTTACTTTTCAGAAACCTCATTTTCACTACATTTAAAGCTTCCTTTAGAATTCTGCTAGCCTGGTACCAATGAAAGTAGAACGGACTTGCGTAAATACCTCTAAACGAAAGCTTGTATTCCGACAACTTAGGCAAAATATTTCAAACTAATATAAGTTCGTTTATAAACTTAATCTCCTTATTGCAAGACTTTGTTTGCTTACCATTGTTTAACTTTCCGCTCCATGTCTTTATTAGAACAATGAGATGTTCCTTCGGCATGGATTACTTTGGAAATTACGATTTGGTAGCTTTAAAGGAAATGTGACTGCTATGAAGTCAGATTTACGATTCCGGTGCTTAAGACTTTTCGTCGTGTTCTACATTTCAGTGAGGTGTTAGATTTGTTAAATGAAATGTTTAAATGGGTAAAGATGATGCTTATTTTATAGAATCTTAACCTAGAAAAAAACCCTTTCGGAGTTCAATATGAAACATGTTGCAAATCAGGTACGAGCATAAACTTACGTAAAATTTAAAAGCGTTTTTCTTCTGAATTATTGTTCGATATTCTTTGATGTTACGAACTACAATTATGGAGGAGGTCTTTTTTACAAAAGTTGCAATTTTTATTTCACGAGAAAAACACTCATGGATTTTGCGTAATTGTATCATATTTATGCTGGTTACTTTACTGCGCTACAGTTATATCATCGTAATTTGAATAATTACATTCGTTTTATCATAAAACTAAACTTAAACATGTAGGCAAGCATATTTGCACAGGCTTAAAAGCCTTCCTTTTTACCAGTTTCCGTAGTAGCTCTGTGCCAATCGCAGACATCGAATGTGATTTGTGGTAGTACAGCGAGGAATATACTAACCTGAAACAAAAGACAGCCGGGTTTAAAAATTGGAACGTCATATTTGTATTCTGCGTTTGTTTAAAAGTGGGTCATAGTTTAATAAAAATAAAAATAAAGTTACTGTCAAAGTTAACTTCGACTTTCGGTTTCATTTGCGACCTCGATGATCAATGAGTTCATGATTAAGGGTTCCGTTGAGGACTGAAACTAATAAGGCAGTAGGTACTAAGATAAACGTATGAATGAAATAATGTAATGTGTGTGTAATGTATTTAATTTTTGTACCATCTTCTATACCATGTTTTTATGCAAATAAATTTTATTCTATTCTATTCTATTCTAAAAAAAAACATAAATATTATGAATACATTTGACCTTAACACTTGACAGATATAATACTAAATCTTGATTAACCTTGACCAATTTCTGTTCGTGTTTGTAACCCAACATTGTAATTTGCTTAACGAGGACCGCATCAAAACCAAAGATAAAATAGTTTGTATAACCATAAGTTTTCTTTCTTACATAAATATAGAACCACACAATTTCGAGACACAAGAACGTCCACATCTTTTATAAGTGTAAATTCCATTTAACGCTACTCGATTTAACAACAAACTCCTTAAATCGTCGAAATTACATGTCTTTGGTTGGTTTACTTTGTTGTCCATACAATGATACACTCTATATAGTATCACACCCACTACCACTCACTCATAATCACTCTGAATAACGACACCTATACGGCATTATTAAGCAATAAACAGTACTTTCTAGGTCGCCGAAATTAATAATAACTGCAGCTGTGATGATAGCTCGTATTTACCTCGGCTGCTAGACTGTCGTTAGGTCGTTTTGCAGAAAAAACTTTCAAACTTATTAATGAATGCTTATTATAATTGTAAAATAATATTAACTTTTCTTATCACCATTTAATGACAACTTTGAGAGTTGTCATTAAATGGAGCGCCACAAAATGCGCAGTCTCTTAAGTGTGGTTATATAGAGTTTACATTTCCCTTTCACTAACATACTTTTTTAAACAAACAAGAACAGTTACGAGTATTAAGCCGATATAAAAAGATAATATTAAAAGCTATGTAAAAGATTTTCCAACGACGTCATAAATGTTTCCGACATATATTGGTTTATCAAACAGGATGTGTAACATAGTTCTGGTCATAAATATGAAATGAGAATGACTGTGGAAACTGCTATTATATTAATCAGAAAATACAATCAATAAGCAATATTCACCGTTGACCTTGAAATATTTGGCATATTGATTGTTATCCTGGCTGGTTTAAAATAATTGAAAAGCGCTCTTTCAACTAAACGTGCTCATTCGTTTTTGGTATATGGAATCATTAACACTACAATATCTTTTGAGATTTACTTAATCGGTCGAAGGACACTGAACGAGACACAATAGAAGTTTTATTGTTATTACGCCTAAGGACGTTTAATGCCCCCAAAGTGATAAGAATCATAATACAACAAGTTGGTGTATTATGGTTACCTACCAGTACTTGCCTTATTCCAAAGTATTTATTTTAGTAGCGGAACTTTTTATATCCCTTAAAAAAAAACTCTCTCATAATTAAAAGCAAAATTGTGTCCAATATTGTTCACTTAGTACTGTCTGTACAGAAATAATTGCCATTTTAATCCCTTCACTGTATAACCTTTGTTACGTTTAAAATTTATGTATAGTCTTAATATCTTTTTTCAGCATTCATGGCCGTCAAGCTCAATGGGCAAACCCTTCCAATGCTAAAAAGGGGAATCATGAGCGGGGCAACGCTTAACGGGTCGCGAGGGTCCCATAACGATGGCTCCGCATCTAACTCTACTAATGTTTTGACCGCATTGCTAGCAGCAGAGGGTTAAATGAAAAATACCACAGCCTTTTAACACCAGAGATGGCTTATCAAAACAAAAACCTTTTCTGCGAATTTTGATATCCAACCACTGTGTAAAAGGATTTTGACGCTCTGTCAAGAGGCACTGAGATTTAGAGATTTCTTCTGTAGGTTGTTGCTTGACAATAATAAGCTTTACCTTCCCTACTTTTAGGTCTAAAATATTTTTCTCTTCTACTAATCCTTATTCAAAGACGCAACTTTCTCCGAGATATCATCTTACTTTACTTCAAAGCATTTTTTCCTTCCGAATGACTTTGACTTTGGGCGTGTATGTATATACATACACCCTCATTTCTCACTCGAGGAGGACAAACTTCCACATGGTGCGGACGTTATTGCAGCATGTACTTCATGTGATACAGTACAAACGTGCCTTGGATTGGGTGCATTTGTTCCAGTGATTCGGTTGTAAGTCATATTAAGAAAAAGTAAGACAGAATCGTCGTACGTTTATAAAATAAGCGATATGTCCATACAAAAAGTCATATCCTATACATGAGGCGTCATGAAGTCTCAAAATGTTTTTATTACGCCACTATTATGATTTGGTAAACATTTCTCAACGGATTTTGCAATTTTTTACACTGTTAAAATAACATCACTCTAGCTTCCGTCAAGTTTCAAATTAATACATTGAGTATATCAGATCCAAGTTTAACCACATAGAAGTCAAAACGTTAGTAACGACTTCTCTAAATCCTTATTTGATTTTGGAGTATTAGTCCCATGTTTAAATCTACTGTGTGGGCAGTTGTAAATAAAGCCAGCTTCCAACTCGCGTAGATCCTTCAAGATTTACGATTAGCCTTCGGTTAATACGTAGTTTCCATTCTGATCTTCGAATAAAAGAGAAATTTATAGTTGCTGCTTATATTCCCACGCGAGTTCAAGCGAAGGATAAGAATAACTTTACGGAAAAAGACGGATAGTTGGTTGCTGTAATACGTACCTACATTATTGCAATATTTGTAACGTTGCTTTAAACATTTTATGATGTATCTATTTTGATACTAGCTGCAACCGACAATATCAGAATCATGTGTCAATTGTAACAACCAGTCAACTAGCAACCCAGAAAACGTTTGTTATATTTTTCAGACTTTTATAATTCGGTTTATGAACCATCCACTTCTACTAATACGAGTATTCAATCCACGTATGACGACTGCTCTGATAGCTGCACACTGTTAAATGATTATAAGGTTTTCTATTGATGAAACACTTAGTGCGCTCAAGGCGTTGGATCATTCCTAAGCGCCAAAATCAGATGGTCTTTCTGAAACTTTCAATAAACAGACAGGCATACATTTTTGTATACCCCTGCATATTATATGTAACCTATATAATTCTCAAGGATGCTTTCTTCAAGCATGGAAACTTGCAAATATAACCTGTGTTTACAGGTCGGGACCTAAGGATGATGTCGAGAATTATCATCCTATGTAACTGTCAGCTTTGTCAAAGGTTTTCGAGAGATTAGTTCATGATAAAGTATACATTCTACTGCACAATACTATCATTCAACAACAACATGGATTCGTCGAATTAAGGTCAACTACAACCAACCTGGCAACTTTTGTGGATCACTTGTTCAACTGACAACACTGATTTCCGGAAAGTTTATGGCAAGGTTTGACCATCAGCTTCTCTAGAATAAGATTGCATTCAATGGTATACCTGGTGATATTCTTAGATGGTTCTGTTCTTGCGTTTATAATAGGACTCAGAAGGTTGTGATAAATAATTTCCAGCAACCTAAGTGTTACTTCTGGAGTACCCCAGGGCTCTATTTTAGGACCTCTTTTATTCATAATTTTTATTAATGACATAAGTACATGTTTTCAAAATTCAAAATTATTGATATACGCAGACGACCTTTATTTTTCAGGCATTTTTAATTTTTTTTGAATTGTCTACTCTTGCAAGAGGACCTGGACAGGTTCTCTGTATACTGCTTAGTTAATAAACTACAACTTAGCATATATGTTGCTGTATAAGTTTTACTAAAAACAAAAATATTGTCACGCATCCTAATTCTTTAAATAATGTAATTTTAACTAGAGAAACATTAGTGCGCGATCTTGTAACTATTGGACGATAAACTACACCTTATCGTTTATATTGGTAAAATTATAAATAATTCCTTTCGTATACGTATGGGTTTGTAATCAGAACAAAATTCGTCCGCCCATATACATATGTATATATTTACAAATCGCTAATCAGGTCCCAGTTAGAGTACGCTGTTGCGGTATGGAATCCCTTCTATAGTAAATACTCAGACGCGATTGAAAAAGTTCAAAGTAAATTTTTGAAAGCCATTCATTTCCGTTTCTTTCATACTTACGAGTATGCATCTTATAGTGATCTTCTAAATAGGTATAAGCTACATAATTTTAAAACCAGACGTATTACTTTAGAGACAATGTTTTTATTGATTTATGTAATAGCACAGGTGATTGCTACATTTATATCTGTAATTTTTATGGTGTACATAATAAAGAGTATTCAATTCTATTCTATTGTATGGATATTACTAATAAGATTAGCTACGTAGCACCTAGAACAACCGTAAGCCATGGAGTGCACGCTCGACCTCTATTTGCAGCATCTTCTAGTCGTACAAATGCAGGCTTACGAGCACCCATACGTCGCCTTACTGGTCAATATAACAATCTAATTCAAAATATTGACATCTTCGTTTTTCCAACTGGTAAATTTAGAGGCCTTGTTCCACAAACTATTTTGAATATTGCTTCATAATATTCAACTCTTAGACTGTATTTTTATAATTTCTTGTTTTTCGTTTTCATTTGTATGCCTGTTTAATTATATCATTTAGTATCAATAAGTAATTTTTCAAATTGTAATCGCACATGGCATTAAGTTTATAACTGTCGTGAGTTATACATTTACTCACTCTGTAGCTCAAATTTTGTGTACTACTCTAATGTATAATATATACTATAATTTATAATGTGTAACTGTTTATTTTCCCAAATAAATAGAATAAAATTAAAAAAAAAAAAAATAACTACAAAGGACTCTCAAATTGATCCTTACATTCAATCATTGAGTTCAAAAGTGCCCCTACATATTTTTCACCTCAATTCGATAGCGAATTGAGGTGAAAAATATTCATAATACTTATAATAAATTAAGTATGTAGACTTATAATATTGGCGTCTTGAAAGTTTATTCTTATCCAAATATGCGCCCAAAAATATGGTCCAATATTACTTGAAGAGGAAAATGTTTATAAAGTGCTATCTGATAGTAAGCCAAGACATGATCTACCGAGTGCGCTTTTCACTCTAACTGTACTCAGCTATTAGTAACATCTTTAGAACTAAAATATTTTGCACATTCTAAAGCTACTCTACGTAACATGGTTTTGTAATCCTCAACCTTAAAGTTAGTGGAACATCGAAATAATAGGTACCTTATGGTACCCGTTGGACCCGTGCCCTTTTCCTAAATTAGAATTAATGTGTCGTCCACAAAGACCAATTTCAAGATACTTGTTCGAAGTGGAAGTAAAATATCGGTTACATAGCCCAGACTCTTGTAACCCAGAATACACAATGTTAATTATGGAATGACTGCAGGCAATAAAGTTAAGTCCAAAAAAACTTTTCACCGCAACGTTTTTCCGGGAAATTCGTCCATTGATTATTTTTTGTTTGTACAGCTAATCAAACGCATTTCGCTAAAATTAATTGGAGCTTAGTTAGACGGGGAAACATGAATTTATTTTGAGTGTATGAGTTATTAGGGCTTATACTTGGAATTTATTTATCTATTTGGTAAGTTTATTTGAATTTCGTGTTTATTAAAATTCTTTTATTTAAGCAGTAAAATGAAAATCCAAAGATAATATGATACGTAGTTATTAAAGTACATAATTAGTTTTGACTGTGTCAACACTGGCAATGTTTAGGCCTTTGAAACATCCAAATAAATTGCTTAGGAAGCTGATAATAAAACCCTTGTACGGGCTGATTTGACCAAAGTCTTATCAATTTCATAAAATTGACGTCTGACAGTTTTTGAAAGCAGAAATCTCAACAAAAAAAAACCACGGGGTAAGGCTACGAGGCTACTTTTACGACGTATCAAAGATTGATTGAATTCGCCCTAAGTATTCGAGAAGCACACTACCGGTCGATGTGGCGACGCTTGAGGAGGCCTATATCCCACAGTGGACGTCTTTTGGCTGAAATGATGATGATAATGATCCGGCAAGTGAGAGATTTGCAATATCTAACATAAAATTTGTGGTCAATTTCTCTGCTCTGGAACCAAAGATGGAAGACAACGTAACAGTCTTCTTAAATAACAACATAACATGTGATAATTATGTCTGCTATAAGTATGAGCCTAATTAATTTATTAGACATAAACGAATGTTTTCATGTCTTGTTTATTAGATCATTATCTGCCATTTTATCGCCATTTCAGAGGAAAACGAGGCAGTAAATATAACAATTAAGGTCATTATGACCGTCGTCTTCAGTTTGGTATTTTCTCAGGTCATTCTCAAGGGCTGGTTTGTTTATGCTGCTGCATGATTCTTTTACTTATCAAGAAAGAAAAGAGCTTCGTTATCCTGTACGATATTATGCTTTTAGGATAACTTACAATCTGATCTACTTATTTACGCCTCATACCATTTTTTTCTCGTCATATTTTTCCTGTATTTAGAAACCGTGCTAGCGACAAAATATTTTCGAGTAACTGAAGCAAACTTTTTAGCGAGAACCAAAAACGGTAAATGTATTCTCTAAGGCTACAATATGAAAAAGTTCCAAAACTTCCGTTTAGAAATTGTAATCAGAGGTTCAACCGTGTATAAAATCGAGTTCAGTTCACTGCACGTGTATATGTGAAGCAATTATTGCTTGCGCGGCGAGTTTTAACTTTGAGTGCTGCAAGCTTTTCCGTCGAGGACAGTGACCCAATTCTCTTGGTTCTTCGTAGTGACACGGCAAGATAAACACTACATTTTTACTTTATTTTAGTGTCTCTAAAGTGCAAATGGCATTTTTATTGACATTGTTTTTAATGTTCTGTACTAAACTTTTCTTTTCACTGTTTTGGCCACAATGTAGCGAGATTAATAATAGCCCTTTTGGTAAAATTAAAACCTATAAATGAATAAAAACCAATAAAATATTTTCGCCTTACAACCCTCAAAAAGGCTGCTAAAAATAGGTCCAACCCTACCCTGTTTAAGCAAAGGTCGTGAGGGTGAAATAAACTCATTGATTGCCGCAATAGGACCCTGTTTGGTATAGAATCATTAAAAGCTTTTCAGGCCCGTAAAGGCTTCGGTGAATGGGCATTGAAATGGTTTATGCTGACAGATTTATAGCACACAATGCTTTAAAAGACTGTTTTGGTTACCTGTCGAATGAATGCAACGCAGGAGAGGAATGCGAACTAGGATTTAATTTGTGGTCTTCCATGACAGGAACGGCACGGGAATGCTTTATTGTCACATCGAATTTGTACTTTATAAATGGGTATTTGTTTTGTGAACTGAAAATGGGGTTCGACATAAAAAGGGTATTCATTTGTTTGAGTTGACGTTAATTGAGTTAAAGGTTCGGACTGCGGGTCGTGGATATCGCTCTGTTTTAATTTAACTTTAACTTATGTATGTATGTATGTATACAGTTCTGTGTATCTAAGCTACTCAGCCAAATTAAGATTTTTCACTTTTTGCAAATTGTAATGTGGATGTCTGCGTACGAAGTAAATTGTGTAGCGATGTTGAATAAATTTTACAATTCATTCGTATATTTTAATTATATTCAACAATGAACGCGCGTGCATAATTACAACTATACAAATGTTATAGTTTTTATAATACCATGATGATATTCAGTAGTGAAATGACAAACCTGGTCAGATCCTATATAATATTTTTCAAATATGAACGTAATAGAACCATGTAACACTCATTTCAGCAAAGAGTCTTTTCCGAAAATTATGTATGTACTTTAAAAGAGACTGTGACCTCTGAGTTTGTTTCGGCCTTTCTTCTCAAAGTAGTCAGATACGAAACGCCTGACCTCATTTAGTTTAAAAAATATTATTTACGTGTACCAAATTCCTGACTACAAAAAAAAAAATAACTTAACACGTGAGAACTCGGTACAAAGTGTCATATATAACGATTACTCTCTCGCAATAGAAAACTAAACGAGACAGCTATTGCGTGACATTAACACGCCGTTTAGTTTTATCTGCAGCTGCAGCCATTAATCAATGTGAACGAACCTTTGAGGCTCATTAGAAAGGTTATTTTATAGGGTGAATTTTGTATTTTTGAAATCATTAGTTCGGATAATTCTACTAGATGACTTAGTGTTTATTGCACTCAAAAATATCAGTCAGGCTTTAAAAAGACCGTGATTCCAGAAATAGACGTCTTTTGGCTGATATTTACGATGATACGTTATAATAACTAGCAAAAATGACGTACTCGAGTTCAATCATTAAATTCGCCAGTATTAAAAATGAGCCTCGTATACTTTTCTCTTCAAAGAAAATTAATAAACCACAAAACAAAAACAAAAACTATCGTGTGAACCGAAATAATTTACACATTTACGTAGCTATACGGGACTCTCAGAAAAAAACAAAAGCAACATTTCAAAAAAACAACCCTAGGTACACAGCATTACATTTTTCTCACCATTTACATATCCGAAAACACAGTATACGCAAAAAAACAGAACCTAAAAGAAACGCTTTTTCTGACGACCAACATTTTTATTGTACTAGATTACACGAGCAACACCCATTCGTCTTTGTTTACACAAACTTATCTGTGTAGGAACAAAAGCCAAACTATTTCGAGAACAAAAGGATATACGAGTACATTAATAAAAAATCTCGTGTTTTTAGAGGCGAGGCGTGGTTCTGTAATGTTGTCTTTAATGGAGCCTCAGACTGGCTCTGTTTCAAGGGTTCCGTAGCCAAAAGATTGCCAACAGAATCCTCTAACTAAAGCTCCGCTGTCCGTCCGACTTTTCATCCATCCTTCCGTCAATTCGTTCGTCTGTCACAGGGCTGTATCTTTTGAACCATAATGGTTAAACACTTGAAATTTTCAGTGTGTACTACTAAGGCCGCTATAACAACAAATAAGAAAATAAAATAAAAATAAAAAATTTTAAACGTTGCCCCACAATAGGAATTTCTCCTGTATTGTGGGTGCGTTTACAAACATTGAAACTCACATACACGAACAACCAGACCCGGAATAACTAAAGAAAAATTATAGTGCGTCACGCACAATGGTACATATGAAGAACTAAGTGCGGAAACCAGAACCCATAAAGAAGAAGAAGAATTAAAGGGCATCCCCATACAAGAAACTTGTTCTTTTACTAAAGTATAAAAAAAAAGTGGTGTAGTGTAATATACGGTGTAGGTAGTACGGAACACTTCGTGTGCGGGTCGAACTTGCACTTGGCCGCTTTTTCTGGTGCGATGTTTATTATTCGTGAAACTTGTTGTAAAAATAAAACCTACGTAATTCTGTGCTAAATTCATTTGTTTTTTGGCGATAAACTGCCCTTCCCTACCTGTCATAAAACGCAACTAATGAATTACGTCAAAAAAAAGTCGGTCACCGGTATTTTCATGTATTTCACAGTGGACATTATCAACTGTGTCACAACAAATTTACATTATTTATTAATTAGAAGGTAGCTAGGTACTCTAAAACCTCTGATTAAGAATTAATTATATTAATCAAAATCCTCTGGAAATGACAAACAGAATTTGAACTAAAAGGCCATCTGAAATAGTTTGTTGATAAATCTACGTATAGGTAGTCCGGTTTCTGTGGTCAGCTTGACCTACATTACTGGTAATGTATTGGGTTTAAAGGCGTTTAAGTACGGACAGTTTCATGGCCGACCCGCGGGTACTATTAAAAAACCCATTCAATTAACTCTGACCACTTTCCCGAGAGTACCCGAAGATGCCCGATAACCTACCTACTCTAAAACTTTCAATATAATTATCTATACCTACAAAGCGACTACGGGATGCTACGGCGTAGCTGGAGTGATGACGTCACAGCTACGCCAGTAGAAGCTCGTAGCAGATAACTGCTACGCTCAGTCAATTATTCTTGAAATAAACTGAGCAGTGCTTTCGTTTCGTGATAACGGCGAAAACACTAAATTCAGCGCTACTTAATTTAATTACAATCGATTCATCGATAGTATCTTAATACCTACTAATTCACAATTCCTGTTAAAATCAAGCTGACATTAACTTTAATACCCTCGTAGTCAGAATAAAAAAAGTTCATCCCACTTTTTGGTTTCATAAAAATATAATGTAGTTATTAAGTTTATTTCATGTTACATTCATATGAATAAACTGTTCCGTGGCCAGATAGTTGTAAAAAAATTAAATGAATTCAACTTCGTACGCCATGTTTCATGGAAAATAAAACGCACGTTGTGCGTTTTATAATTTCATGAAACCTAGAGAACTCGTCTTGTGTTGTGTTGTTGTGTGTTGTGTTGTTGGTGTTGTTATTGTGTTGTTGTGTTGTGAACTTGTGTCGGTGAATAATTGAGTTTATAACCGCGAAAACTATATAATACGTTTATTTATAACAAAGGGAAATATTTTCCGGCAATTTTATTAGGTTTAAGTAAATTATCTTGTTGAATTACTATGCAATCGACTGCGGGGTAGGTAGAGGATCGGCCATTTTTGTTTTGAGAGTATTTTATTCTTAGTCGTCTAAACTAATATTAATTGCTTATAAAGAGAAAAGATTTGATTTCTTGTATAATAAAAATAATAATAATGTTTATTTATTTGCACCTTCAAAATTAACATAAAGAACAGGCTTACAATAAAAAAAGGCCGAAAGGTAGTTACAAATTTTACATGTTAGAGTTGCAACTAATACCAATAAAGTAGTATAGTCTATTATGTATGTATGTTTGTTACGTTTCACGCTAAAACGGCTGATCGAATTTAGATGAAATTTTGCACATGGGTAGACCACGACCTGGATTAGGACAAGGAATACTTTTTATTCCGATATTCTTACTGTATCGAGACTTATGCGGTACAAACCGCAGGACGCAGCTAGTCAATTATTAAACACGTGAAATGAGTCCCTCTGTCTTTATCTAATTAATAATAACCGCTCTTAGGCAATAGATTTGTGATCTCAATATTAGTATTACCAGAAAAATCTTAATAAGTTGGAAAGGTGTTCTAAAAAGTGGGCCTCATGACCAGCATCTTTTACCTAAGTAGTTTCTAGCAGTATAACAAATACTAGAAAAACAAGGAGCTTAATAAAAATAAAGTCAAAGACTTTCTTTACCTTTCAAATGCCATAAAGTATGTTTCTAATATGCAGATTCATTTCCTTCAGATTCTTGGCTTAACTAAATATACGAAAATATAAATTCAAGCAAGTTTTCTACTTTAAAATTCATGCTAAAAGTTGCTTCCTACGGACGGACTATATATCATCGCTTGGGTGACACGACAAACTAAAATATACCGTAAATTATGTATAGGCGGCAACGACAGGTGCCAGTATGGACATTATGGAGTGGAAGATTTTATTGGCAAAGTTTTTAAAAAGATGACGGATAATGTTTTTAAGAATGACACACGTGTTAAGTGCCATAATGTCCATTCAGGCAAGGACATCAACGAACAACCTGTTACCATGGATTCAGTACATAATTCTTAACCACCCCTTTTTTTTTTTTTTTTGGTTGGGAAATCATCAAATGACCTCTCCCGCTCTGGGCGGAGCGGAAGGCCGTGTCAGACTCTTACTGACTAAAACCCACCCGTGTTCCTTCAGTTGCCTATGCCCCAGGGCCACGGTAACTCTTTCGAAAAATCCGCGACCCCGGCAAGCATCGGCCCTATCGGACCCCGACAATTATGCTGACATCTCTTTGAGGCGCGCGTGGTACCCAACGCGCCGTCGACCCGAGCCTGGTCCTTACCGGACGGCGAGCTGCCCATTGCTCGCCGTCCGCAGGCCCGCGCCTACGGTGGCCGGGAGTCGGTTATCGACTCCCGACGCCCAGGGTGTCTCCTCCTGCGGCGACTAGGGGCGTGAGAGCGCAATGATTGCCTCTCCCTCACGCGCTCCGCCTCCTCCTTCGCGAGCATTACTGCTTCGCAGAAGGAGGTGACTGCTTCCCATTCCCTCTCGCTCCGTACCATGGCCTGAACCAGGGCCGGACATGAGAGATCGCCGCCGCCGATCGCCGCCACGAGGACACGCCGGTGCTCCGCCCAAGCCGGGCAGATTCCCCTTAACCCCCTTGCGTTGCAATATATAGTTAATTATTAAAAAACAAATTGCTCTGCCATAAATTTTGACACTTTTCTATAAAACAACTGTTTTTTTTGTTGATAACTGACGAATAATTTCTAGGGTAGGAGGTCTTGAATTATGTGCTGAATTCATGGTTTCAGTTTGCGCGTCGGTATCCCTGCCACTCTGTATGTTATAAACTAGTGAAGGATTTCGATAAACAAAATATTTCTTTCAACATTACATAGTTATGAAACATTCATTTTGATAAATTTCGTTTTATAAGTGAAATAAGCATATTACTTTGATAGAAATATTTTGTATAGTCTTTGATGTACAGTAAAGTGCATTAATACCTTATATATTATTTGCTTAAAATTAAAATGTGATTTTGTTGTGAAATAACGATTGCAACTTTAAGACAGGACCCAGATTTTATAATAGTATGGTTTCGAAAATACCATGTTCGTAACTACATTTATAAAACTATAAATCAATACTCTAGTCTAGGAGAAAATCGCGTTTGAATCTTGCGCAAATGTACTTTTTTGACGTGTTTTAGTGATAGTCTTCCCTATTCAAAGATCCCATCCCATATTTAAGGCCCACATTCCAGAACAATATACAAGCATTGATCATTCATCAGACCTGTCGTAGTTCTTATTTTAAATGTTTGTGTGTCTATCTGTCGTGTTTTTTTAACAAAAGACTTAGTTTGAACTGAAGGTTTTTATTTTACAGCGAAATTCACGATTTAACAGTCAAAGTGACGCTCCGAATTTCTCCACCGAGGCCCTATAGAGTGACATAAACGTAACGTAAATTGGAACAATTTTTAAATTGAAAATAGAACTATCCTATAGCTTTTCGGTTTTGATGTTTGTGCGACAAGCACAAAAAGTACTACCCAAATATATAAATAAAGTTAAAACTAAGTAAATATTTATTATGTGCAAAACGAGTACTTTCAATTTTTAAATCGTTCGAATTTACGTAACGTTGACTCCGCGCGTTCATGATGGACCCACAGAATCGCGGATTTTTTTCAAAGAATCTAATTGAATAAAAGGTATATAAGAAGTGTAAGAAAATACATTAAATTTGTAACTTCATTAATAATAATAATAATTTCTTTATTTGTATAGAATGCAGGTGTTACAATAATGGCGTTAGTTTCAGATAATATATTCCCAATACATTCTGCCTGTGGGGATACAAAAATATTGTGGTTAACTTACAGATAATTTAGAAACTACCCAACCAACAAAAAGAGTTTTTAAACTATCTCCAGGAGATCATTTCCCTAGGACTATATGAGACTTATATCCGCATATAAGTCCGGAAAAGGGCCCACTTTATAAGTAAACTTTTACTTATATCGTGTTTATAATAGACCGCTTCAATGCCGTTTACGCCTATATTGCTCCTGTAATAGAATTACGGCAATGCAAGTAGTCCTGCAAATGCCAATATAAGTAAATTATAGGAAAATTTGAGATGAATACGCGCCTCGCAATGCTTCTTTAAGCTCACATTTAGTGAACAGTCGAATTGTGTTGTGTCGGTCCAGGAATTGTTTAAACTTTTTGAATAAGGGTAAGTATAGTATTTATGTAAATATTACTTAAGTTTAATTTAATAATAATAAATGTCAACCATAGTAGAAAATCAAAAGCTTATTGTTGTTAGTCTGGTGTATATTCGTAGGGGAATGTGAATTTTCTGAAAATTTTATCATGGTTTTAATTAAAAATTTAAAGCGCTTCTTGTAATTTACTTATTTACATTTTAATATTATTTATTTTATTATGAAAATATCATGAACAGTTACCATTTTTTTCGGTGAGCATTGCCAAGTGTGACTTAGCGCCAATATAAGTAACATTGGTTCTATATTGGCGAGTGTTAAAACCGAAGAAGATTCGCCATATTATTATATATTGTTACCAATTAGGGTTCCACATTGCCCAGATAAAAATAAACTCTATTGATATTCATAGATTAGCATGTTATAGGAATATTGTAAGGGTTTGTTGTGCGTGCTAGTTTAAACATTAGTTTAAACATTGTTTTTATTTAATTTAATGGTTATGTTATAATTAATATCTAATTATTATATTCAGGTTGCCAACGATCGAAATAAAAGTATGGTGATATTCCTGGATATCGATCGATTTTTAACAAAAAATGATTTCCGATCTCTAAAGAACATAAAATGGCCTTGGAGTGTTACACATTTCTTGTTATCGGAGACATGTCCCGGTTGTCAAGTCATGGTTTCTACTAACACTAGAGATTTTCATTTTACCAAGAATCGAGACGACATCAAATCATTGCTGAATCAAGATTGGTTTTGGTGTGATATTGTTCTACCTACGCAGTTTATGATCACTACCCGAGAGACGAGTGTGAAATTTGTAACTAGTACCTAACTAAATATGTACTACGTAACACAATATTTATAATTACCTAGTTTTATGTGAGTAAAAATGAAAGTACCTATACTTACTTATATTTTTACCTAGTTATTTATTAGAAACTAGCATAATATTCAGTATAAGTTGAAAAGACTTCAAGTATCTGATATATGAGCAATAATAAATAAAATCTTAAGGATCTATCTACGACACAATACGGGGAATTACCGCGCGCACGCTTTTAATTTGGTGTTATGTTAGGTTAGAGCGAGCGAGCAGTATGAATGAAACTGTTGAACAGTGAGGACGTAGTCTCGTGCTTAGTTGAAATTGTTGTGAATATTTTTTTATTATAAGTAGGTACCAGTATTAAGTTTTATTTATTTCAGTAGTTTCAATTCAAGTTTTGTTATTAGTGTTCAGTACCAAAAAGGAAAAACGGAATACTTATGTGATCACCTCGGTGTCTGTCCGTCCCGTCTGTCACAGCCGTTTTTCTCAGAGGATAGGTATTTGGCGTTGACAAATGAAATTTGGAATAGTTGTAGTAAATGGTAACCCAAAATCGGAATCGAACTTTAAAAATAGTTTTTTTTCTTTGGGAGCTTGTTAGGCCTCTGCCTCGAATCTTGCGGGCAGCGGGGCGGCGCGGCGGCGGCGGCGGCGCGGGAGCGGCAGGATCTAATGCGTAAAATCAAATGGAACGGCCCTCGAAAACAGCGGCGACGCAGCCACGCTGGGGCGGGCAACGAGCGGTGCACTCAAGTCAAGCGGTGACCGCCCGCGCGTCTGCATTGCAGTGTTGTGTAATTTATGTAATATGTATAATGAATAAATTTGAATCAAAAAGATGTTGTCGCCGCTGTTCAGATATTTCGTTCGCGAATAAAAAGAAATATCTCGACGACACAACCACGAACACAACACTACGCCGCTATAGTGCCGCGTGATGTGCCCGCTGGTTTCAAGAACGGGTCTGCGTTGGCCGCCCCGCTCCCGCGCCGCCACCGCCGCCGCCCCGCTGCCGGCAAGATTCGAGGCAGAAGCCTTACAGGAAGTCAAGTCGAGAAGCTAATAATAGTATATTATGCAATTAGTGAATAAAGGACGGATTTAAAGTCAGGTCCATAGATGAATCACGAGCATTCATTAGAATCCTTCACTTGCTCGTGATTCATCAATGGCCCTCGCTTTAAATCCGTCCTTTATTCACTTATTGCATAATATACTATTTTTAGGTTATAGTGTGGGGTGTCAAATGCAAGCGCGTTAATCTAATACCATGTTCACTTTCAGATTTTTACGATCAAAATGCCGTTTAAAGTAGTGCAGACAATGGAAAGAGGTAGACTGAGATTGACGTCTGTACCCGATCAATGGGAAAAGAATGGTAATTTGTTCTGGCCCAAAAATAAACAAGAAAAACTGAGAAGGCAAGAAAACTGTAATCCAGACCCAGCTTGGACAGCTATCAATTGTATAGTAAAACGGAGAAATTTAAGAACTTTTAAAGACGCAGAATCTGAAATAGACGCCATGTGTGATAGGTCCGACACCGAGACGGATAATGAGCGTTTTCGAACAAAACAGCTATCTCCAACTATCGAGTCTTTTAATCAGATGGCGCAGGAGTCGGTAGAGGTAAGTTTTACAGTAGTACTTTATTTACAGTTTATTCAGGAAAGTACTAGCTTTCCGCCCCGCGGCTTTGCCGGCACTAAACCTCGATGACCTCCGTTGAATTTGAGTTATTGCACCTTTGTCGTTAATGCAGAATTTACATAATTATTTTTCAGAATAATGACCAAGAAGCCAGTGCTGCTACTATGCCTCAACAAGAAACCGTAACCCTAGACGAAAGTTATGTTGCAGCCCTAAATATAGTTCAAAATCAGGAACCAAACTCTATCACAGAAGAAATCAACCTAGGCACTGAAAACATAGATAATCAAAGCATTTTGATCTTGAATCAAGATATACAAATACAGCAAATACAAGCGGATGTGCAGACTATTAAACAGGATGTTAAAACCATTCTTAATAATCAAAGTGCTCTGTTTGAACTTCAAAACAAATTAATATTAAAACATTCTGAGTTTCAGACGCAATTTGAAGAGTTCATAAGACTGTCTTCAAAATCGCCGATTCAAAGACAGGATGACGACGCAATAAAAATAATAAAAAGTTTAAAAGATTTCGATACTTTTGAAAAAAACCTTTCAGATGCAATATTAAAAGAGGAATATCGAAAAAAAATGCGTGGGTTATGTAACAGAGGATCTGGAAAGGGCACTTCGAATGCATACTACCTGATTGATCATTTATTTGACAGAGAGTTTTTGAAAGGTTGTTCATGGACAGGATCGTCAAAGGACAGTGACACCGTGAAAATTTGTTTCAAAGCTTTCCAAAAAACTATTAATTTTTTCTTTGATGTTGTTAAGGAATCAGACGAAAGATTTACAAAAGCAGACTGCGAATTTTTTTTTAAAATTGTTTTAAAAAATGCTCGCCAACGCTGTGAGAGCAATAAGAGGACATCTGCTTCAAGACAAAGGATTAAGGGCAAAAAAATAAAGAAAGATACCATTGCAACATCTTCTGTACCCACCATAACTGCAGAACAACCAGGTCCAGCAAATTATGTACTTCCAGCACCTGAATCCTCATCGGAACAACATCAGAGAGGGGTTGCGAATGCGGAGGTGATTAACCAATCACATGATTCTGTTGCTGTGCAGCCGAATAATTAATTACCTTTCTGTCATTTGTTTTTTTATTAGTTTTTGATCTCACCCATAACCCTCCTTTGGGATTGGGTCCTTGTTTATGGTTTATTTGACCATGGGCTTTAAAGTGCTAAAATACTTTTGAAATGATAACTAGTTTTAAGCAATTATTATGTTATTGTCACGTCGTCGTTAATTTGATTACCATTTATGTTACTTATATGCTATTATCTATTTTTTTAAATGTTTACCGGTTTTTAGAGCGCGTTTCCACAAAAGCGGAGTAACGCACCGTTTCCATACGTTTGATAGATGTAACTGTGCGTTTGCACTGGCGAAACATTCACAACAAAACATGTTGGAATCTATATTTTCTGTCAATTTTCCATACAATGTTTGACAGGAAGTAGCGATTTCAACATGTTTTGTCGTGATGTTTCGCCAGTGCAAACGCACAGTTACGTGACTCGAGCTGTGCGAGCACCGAACAGGCTGTCAAATGTTGGTATGAAAATCCGGTCCACTCCGGTTATGTGAAAACGCACCCTAATATATTTTTGAAATCTTTATTAGGTATTAGGGTTACCACTAATGACAGTAGTATACTTAAAAAATGACAATCTTAAAGACCAAATATATAGACGGAGTTAAAGAGTTAATTTCTATAATAAAATTATAGTTGTATTACAGAGTTGTTACGTCAGTTATAGTGTAAGCTAATAGATACCTAGGTAGATTAACCGAGACTGATAAAAATATTCATGTAAGCTAAAGTACAAATTACTTCCGCCTACTTTTAAAATGTTATTGTACCGAACTCTGTTATTGATTGAATGATTAATAAAAATAAATGTAAAATTTCAATCTTAGTCTTTTTTATTTATACTAAAGTTGCCATTATTATAAACTATAAAGTATGTAATAATGGCACAAAATATAAATTTGTATTTAACAATACACTGACAAGTTTACACTTAATGTCTGCAGCTTTATACACATTTTTGAACTTACTAAGTTCCTGGCAATCACATTTACAAATGTTTAAAAATGATGACCTTATTGGTTCTTCAAAGGCATTTTGGGTGTTTCTGATATGATAGCCATGTATTTCTATTTCTTGCTCTTGTTTGTCATAATTTGCCGTTAGAAACCATTTATCTTGTTTCTTTGCTGACAATATAAACGTCCCCAAATCTAAAACCAAACCAGATTTGCCGCATTTTCCTTTCTTTATTATCGGACATTTCTTGCTTTCTTTAAGTCTCTCTATATCCACTGAAGACATTTCATTTATTCTTCTAGCTACTTGTTGAAGTGCTTTGTTTCCTTGCCTAACCATTTTTTTGATGGAGCAGAGTTTATTCTCAAAGCAATATGCATTAAAATTTTGGAGAATTCCAAATTTTCTTACCTCTTCAACCAAATGTAAGAGGTTATGTATATTACTAGTAATATAGTCTTTTCCATAAATGGACTTAAATTTTTCAACAAAATATGTTAACATTTCTTCAGCGACACGAAGTAACTGGAAATAACTCTCATTGGAGCAAATTGTGATAGCACAATATAAGTGCATGAAATGATTATAAGGTTCAGTCCTTTGGACTTCTTTAAGTATTATAAAACTGAGATAGTAAAAAAAACAACGATACTCAGATCCTTTCCAATGAGCTAGAACATCGACCGATCTTACTGATCTGTGTATCTCTTTAGGCATTTTACAATTTCTCAAAAAATTGTTAACCTTCTCTATATTCTGAGCATTCCATTTCGTAATATATGTTCCAAAATTTCCGTCTCTCCAACCAATTAGAAGCCTCTTCATTAAGCCAAGATCTATTAAATGCAATGAGTCCAAAACAGGAAAATCTTCAATCATATCGATGTTTAACTTTAATAACGGTGAATCTTTTTTGTGATGTTGTCCATACTTCTTTGAACGAAACTCGTCATTGTTTCTTTTAAGATAGTGAGATCCAGTAAACGTCACTGTATTCGATTTATGAGAATATTCACCGACGACAGTGCATTTTAGACATCCATGTTTGCTATTAAAATTGGAAACGCCTGAAATATAACAGTATCAGTTAGGTATAAACTTATTTTGATGTATGTGTAATGTAATGCTTAAAATCTGAATGCCTGCCTGGGAACGACCGAACCTACCTTTTCAACTTATAACGTGCACAATGTTACCTATGCGTCGTTAACATTCCGTAATCTGAAGTAATTGTTGTTAGTTAGACAGGCAAAATCTTTTTAATATACACCATTCTGATGTGAGGGGGGGGGGGGCAAGCAATAAAAAGTACCCATGAACTCAAAAATAAATCATCTACCTTTTATCATTGCCCTGGCTGGTGAATCACAAATGAAAGCTCTTAGTTTTACATGCACTACTTTTTCATCAGTAGCATTATTTAGTATTAATCCCTGTTCAAGTTGCTTCATTTCTGTCACTAAAGGCCCTAAAAAAGCATCAAGATCTGATGGTTTTCCATCTCCACCATAGATTCCTGTTGAAAAGAAAAATTCATATTTTATGTCATAAAAAGTTAAGGTTATAAGACAGTGTACTTACTTAACTGGCACAAAATTCAAATAGGTAAACAGTAAAAAAAACATACATAGTATACTACTTGGTCATGAAGCTGGTAACTTTAGGTATATTATTAATGTTTAATTTATTTTACTTACCCACAACAAACGGTGCCAAATTTGGTATTTCGAAGATGGTACATAATATAGGCCAAAACTGGTATCGCGAACTGCTGAAGACTGGTAATCCATCAATATTAATATTCAGAGAAACCTCCTTTGGTAGACAGGAAACATTTTCAAAAATTCTTTTCAAACATTTGGTCAGACCATTGTGCCAATAGTGCCCTGGGGGCGAAATAGTAATGTGTAGGTTTTCTTTATTTGTATCTAGTAGTGTTCGTGCATCTTTAGGCAAAACATCGTTTATTCTCACATTTATAACTTCAAGTAAAGAGTTTAATGCAGCATGAGAAATATTGAAGTTTAAAGCCCAGTTTTTAATAGAATAACGCAGTTCTAAATTTTTGTTGTAATCTGAAAGTTCTGTCTCATTATCGCTTTCAGAATCGCTCAATGATTTTTCATTATAACTTTCGTAGTCCGAACCTCTCCCATCTAAAGTAGTACTACAGTTATCTTGTCCGGAACCCTCACCAGAATTCGCGATGCGCTCTTCACCAGTTAAATTTAATACATCAGTGCTCACTGCGGTTAACATATCTTGGTAGTTTTTTTTAACTTTTCTTTTATAAGAACCACTTTTTTTTAACCGCTTCCACTTATTTAAATCCATTATCAATATCGTAGACAAAAACAGTTGCAATCTTAATGACTGATGTCAAATCCTATAATAGAATTTGCGAAACTATATAAAGCGTGTTTTAGCCTATATTGGTCGTTTCAAGCAAAAGTGACCTTATAAGAGTTTTAACCAGGATTGTTTGAGATTACTTAGATTATAAAACTACTATGGAATGCCTATATAAGTGTATCTAAGGTTATAATGGCATACGATTAAACTATATAGGGAACATTTTATCCTACTGCGTGCTGTTATAATCTTAGTGATTTTATTATCTTTGAAACGCGGATATAAAATACACTTCTAAGGTAATGTAAAACCAGACCGGAAATATAAATGCTTTTCAGTAGTTTAACTTGAATTTACTTATATTGGTCATAAAATATTAGCTTATATGAGGTTATAAGTATAAATAACAAGAGTGATTGCGCCTCAGTGTATATATTCCTGGTAGATGTTCCTCGAGGAGTCTTAAGATTTAAATGCTCCTAAGATGTTATCTTATAGGCGCATATAAGTCTGAGTTACCGGATTAATTACTCCTGAGTGCAATTAGTTTTGTTCCTAGCTTTTATAGGACTCTTAATCCAGTAGGAGCCACGAAATATGATCCTATATACCGATATAAGTTCAAATTATAGGATTAATCGTACTGAAGTAAAAACGGCATTCATTAATGCTGTTAAAAGCGCAGTAGCATATACCAAAACCATCATCGGAGCTATATAAGTCCACATAGCATTATAAAATCGCATTCCAGGACTACTTTGCTGGTTGGGTAGGTACTTAAATTCAAAATGAGATCATGGATCAGCTAAGTTTAGAATTATTTACATAATAAATGAGATAAAGTGAAGCAAATATTACAATTCATCATTTATAAAATTGGTAACAGACAACAACAACATTGGTAACAATTCTCTGTTAGCAACGACGACAGGAGTTACTTGAATTTTGTTAAGGGGGGATCCTTAATACAATTTGGCAATTTATTAAATATAATAGGTGCCATACCGATAATGTTGTTTTTAAGCAAAGCAGTGTTATATCTACCAGTACACAATAGACTTTGATATTTTGATCTTATGGCAGCATATCATTCTTATATCACTTCTATTCCACTAGATTTGGAACACAGTCGTCATGTCAACTTCATTTGTTCAATTTGAACTAGTTTAAAGTCGGGCCAAATGCAGCGAAGTCTTACTAACGACTTTACTAGAGGTTTGTCAGTTTGATTTGTGAAGAAATTATGATGTTCAAATAATTTTATTTGTTTGATATTTCATTGAAGTTCTATGAGTTAGTTTGAGAAGCATTGTGATTTGATATCAGCCTATTTATTCTGTAAAAATATTACTGTATAAAATTAGGTAAAGTCAGATTTAACGGAGCTGTCAACAGTGTCACTCCCTAGCATCAGGTGGAGTGATAGCTTATGTCAAGCTGACTTTACCTATGTTTTCACGGTGATCTTTGTACAGAATAGACCAAGAACTTGTGTTTAATGTTTAGAACTGAACATAATATTTGTGTGGCCCGGTCACAATTATCATTTGTTACTTTAGCATTTTACATGTGTGATAAACTGATAAAGTACAGCATTGAAATTATATTTCCTACTATTATTTTATAATAATAGTTGGAAGTAGGATAGGAATAATTCACTTTCATCTTATATATAAAATTCTCGTGTCACAATGTCAGTTACCTTACTCCTCAGAAACGGCTTGACCGATTTTTATGATTTTTTTTGTGTATATTTGGTAGGTCTGAGAATAGGTCATTAAGTATATTTCATACCGCTGCGAGTGAAACTGCGGGGCGCAGCTAGTATATATATATAAAAGTTTGTGAGGATGGATGGATGTTTGTTACTCTTTCACGCAAAAACTACTGAACGGATTTGGATGTTATTTGGCACACATATAGTTTATGACCCGGATTAACACATAGAATACTTTTCATCCCGGTAGTACGTTCCAGTGGGATAATTTCCAACGTCCACATGGGCGAAACCGCAGGCAAAAGGTAGTTGTTTATAAAATTGACACACTACATCAATTTGCCGTGTTATAGTCATTTCTTACAACTTTCAACGAATGACCGTTGTGATTTGAATATACGAACAATTTAAACTGGTAGTCCTTTCGGTAAACAATTAATTTCCCTGACTTTACATTATGATTGTTGTTGTAACGTATTGTGTACACTTTTGGTTTAATATTAATCATTCAAAATTGATTTATACATTGGTAAATGATAAATTTGAATTGTAGTTTACTCCCAAACAACTATCAACATGGTTTGTAGAAGAGATCAATTTATCAAAGTGAATTTCATTAAATTTTCATACTGTATTTTGTCTCCAAAAATAACAAGCACACGAAAATTATGCAACAAAGCAACTAGCTAAGATCGCCAAACAAACCCTTTAGAAGAAACAGCTAACAATGGTCTTTTGTTACATTTTCATAAGTGTTAACCCTTACATGCTGGGAAGGTCGACTTGGCCTAAATTAACGGCCAAGGTATTATGTTAAACAAGCAGCCTAAAGCAACGAAGGCATTGTTAAAGTTTTGGATTTTATTAGACGTGTATTGAGGACGAGACTGTGCTAGCGTGTGTACTGAAATACAAGTTTTGGGTCTTAGAGGGTTAATTATTATCTTTTCGTAGAAATGATACACGTGAAGTTTGTTAATGTTTATGATAAAAGGGTTAGTAAGTAAGTTCTTACATCTTGGAGATATAGCGATTCTAGCTGATTAATATAGAAAACGAGAAATTGGAATCGTGCACTTATTATTATTATGTTTATACTGTTATTCTATTGGTATTTATTTTGAATTTTTAATATATAATACCTTATATTTCTTTAGGCTAATATAGACATAATTAAGGCATCCAACTGTGGGGCAACATTCCAGAAAAAGGTATTCAGGAGTATTGTTAATACGCCCTGGTATGTAACAAATGACGACCTCTATCGTGACGTAAAAACGGAACCCGTCACCAACATAATCCAAATATTTGTTGAGGCCCATGAACCGACTCCACCAACATGTGAACATCGAGGCAGTTCAGCTGTTAGACCAAACAAATATAGTGCGAAGACTAAAACGAATAAAACCTTTTGAGTTAGTGTAGTGTAAAAAGTGTAGAAATAATAGTGACAATGACACTAATATTAACGAATAGTATAAAAAGTATTTATATTATTGTATCAGACTATAAGAAAGTGGAACGGACTTGTGTGAGATACGTAAACGAGATTCTCAATGACCATTTTATATTTGGTCCGTTTACGCATGTGTTGATCGTGTTTGTTTTGTTTTTGTTTTCTAAATATTTATTTTATTGTAATTTATAATATTAATTACAAACATACAAATACTTAAATAAAATATAAATACCAGAAATGCAAATGATACTATTTTAATTTACTATATAATTTTTTATCTTATCAAAAAGCGCCTTCAACTTCTCTCCTATAAAAAAATAACTTTGCTGTGCCCGACAGGGTCCATAATTGATTCGATGTTTTAATATACCAACTGTTATTATGTACACATTATGGAATGCAATAAAGTATTGAGTATTGTAGCCCCGCACATCTCATGTGGTAAACGAGTACTTTCAAGGCGTGGGAATCCATCACATGGAAAAATGTATGAAAATGGAGTGGCCAGCGAGAAGCCCTGACCTAAACCGCTCGTACTGCTGCCTTTTCTATAAAATCTTAAAAGTATCATAATCAACCCTTTTTTTTTTTGATCCGGGGTGGAAAATCCTCATGGATGTCCCCCGCCCTGGGGGTCTGTCAGACTCTTACTGACTAAAAACCACCCCGGTGTTCCATCTCACACCTACGCCGGGGGTCACGGGAACGTACGAATCTTCCGCAACCCCCGACTAGTGCCGGCCCGCCTCCGCGGGCCCCGTCCGGTCAAGCGGGGGGAGTGAGGTGTTTGACTCCCCCCGCGACATCTAAGAGGGTCGCGCGTGGAACACTAAGCGCCGCCGCCTCGGGTCCTGATGTATGGGGGGCGATGGACGTCGATCATAATCGACCCTGGCACAACATATTGTATATCAAAACCACGCGTTACCTCCACGTGTTACCCAACTTAGTCAATGGATAAGGTAACATACTCTTTGTAACATAATTAACTTTAAAACAATAGGTCAGGGAATTTGTTTTTCGTATTTTATAGGCATGAAGTTGTAGTAAAATCGCTTTGGCTGTACTGTTTGTATCTGACTGATTTTGATACCAAGAAAAGGATGAAATTTAAAAAAGAAAAATAAGAAGTATAAACGTTTTCCCGCCATTTTTCAATTGTTTTTCTGTTCGCCAATATGAATGAATCTAACGAAGAAATTCGATACATTTTAAAGTTTTATTTTATAAAAGAAAAACGTGGGACACAAGTTGCGAAAAAAATATGTGACGTTTATGGACTTCAGTGTTGTTGTTCAAGCGTGTTCAGTCCGGGAATTTTGTGAATGTCAAATATGCAGCTTGCTCAGGGCGCACTGTTACGAAAAAAATCGATGCCATTTTTGAAAAAGTGGAATAAGATCGCCGATATTATTAGTTACGACATAGCTGGAAAGTTTGAGGTTGACCACAACAGTTTTGACTAATTTAAAAAAGTCTGGGTGTACAAACAAACTCGATATTTGGTTGCCACACGAGCTCTTAATCTTGAATTGCATATAAAATACGAAAGAACTTTTCCCCGACGTAATATATCTAGTCTTGCCATAAATATTGTCACGAAGAAATTTTTTATTTATTTATTGCAAATAATATTTATTACTTTTACAGTGTGTTAGTTTAATACATAAATATAAAACAATTTAAAATATAAAAAGCTTATTCGAAGTGGTCTCCATTGGCTGCAATACAGTTCTTTAAACGTTAAGGCCAGTTATCAATAGAAGCACGCACTCTTTCCGTGGGAAAATTCATCACTGCCAATCGTGTGGATTGTTTTAGGGACTCCAAATTATCATGGCGTTTAGAGCAAGCCATACTCTCTAAAACTGATCATAAATCATAATCCAGCGGCTTAAAATCGGGACTAGACGACGGCCAGTCTTCAGCTCTGATGAAGTCCGAAACGTTCACTTCCAACCAAGACTGCGTGTACCGAGCTTTATGACCCGGCGCCGAGTCTTGTTGGAAGGACCATACTTGGTTATTGAACATGGTTTTGTTAAGGGACTTAACTACCTTCTCAAGAATGGTATCTTGATACACTTGTGCCGATGTTTTGATACCTTTTTCACAAAAATATGGCTCAGTCACTCATTCATAGCTAACACCCCAACAAACCATCACTGAAGTCGGATAATGCCCACGTTGTACTCTGTCGACTAATTGGGAAGCTTCCTTAGAGCTTTGAGCATAAATACGGTCATTTTGATTGTTAAAATGTTGCTCAGTTGTATAGATTTTCTCATCCGTAAACAATTTTTTTCTGTGACCTCCCTTTGCGTACCGCTTCAGTAGTTGTTTCGATTTTACCACCCTATTCTTTTTTAAATTATCAGTTACAAAATTACCAGTGCATCTCTTATAGGCTGCAAGTCCTAAGTCATCTTTTAAAATACGCGACATGGTTCTGGGTGCTATCTTCATCTCCCGAGATAAAATCTTTTGCTTTCGGACATGATTTCTTCGAATTCTTTCCCTTACTGCTTTGACCACCTTTTTCGTACGAACACTACGTGGACGGCCAGATCTTTTTCTGTCACAAATCTGTTTGTGACAGAAAAAGATCTGGCCGTCCACGTAGTGCGTAGTGCGTAGTGCGTAGTGGTTGGTATTAGTCTCATGTGTGTGAGTGACCGGGCTATTAATAGGTACACAAAAATTTGACTAATACCAAGTGTATGGAGAGTTTTAAAAATTGCATTTGGCTCCACACCAACTTTGTGTAATGCAATCACAGCGATTCGGTTCTCTTTATCACCCCACTCCATTTTAATATCGCAAAATATTGTACAATGTATTGGCGCCAAAATTAGAAAACTCAATTAACAATCGTATAAAAATGACAGATTCCAAATTCAAATGTAATCTTTCTTATTTTTGACTGTAACAGTATTTATGGCCAGACTAAGTATATTATATCAAACGTTGCCTTACTAAGTAATAATTCATATGAACATGTTTCCCAAACGTTAGCATCATTATTAAGACCTTAGTATTAAACGAAGGACCGGATATGGAGTTTGGAAGGGATATTAGAGCCTTTGACGCACGTACGGCCATAATATTTAGTTATTTATAGTGTTTTAGTGTGTAGTCTTGCTTTAGGTTGTATGGACTTGTTTGTAGTGTTATAGTCGACCTCGTAATTGCGTTACCACTCTAAGGTTGAATGTATTTTGCACGTCATAAAACGACGAGGGCCTATTGAATAAAACCGACAGGTGACAGGTGCCCAGCGACATTCTGACAATCCGACAATTTACAAGTTTCTTGTATTTTCTGATTTATATAACGGCACCCGTCTTGAAAATGTGACAATATTGTAATGTTTTGTCAAATATGTATGTCTCACTTTGTCAGTTATATTAAATAGCAAGAAGGAGTATTTGGCCATGTGAGAGATAGATAATTGAAGTGAAGTTTAAATTTACTGTTATTATTTCAAGTGATTACCTCGTTGGTCTAGTGATCGGAAGCGCTACTGCTGAGCATGAAGTCCTGGGTTTGATTACCAGGTCGGGTAAAGTGTTACTGGGTTTTTCTATCTGGAATTTCTCAGTAACAGCCCGCAGTCTGGATTTGTGCCCGGTTGGTGGCAATAGACTCGCCCCCTATTACATAGGACTTAAACATTACTGGTGAAATCTGGGTGTACTATATAGGTGCACCTCTGCCTAACCCTTCGGGGAATACAGGCATGATGTTATGTATGTATGTTTCAATTCATTGGGAATTACGGTCAAAATTGGTAAAGTAATTATGAGGTTGGCTATACAGTATCTTGCGTAGGTATGTAGTTCACTAGTGATGTATACCCTTAATAGTGTGTTTATGGGTTAAGTGAAATATGGTTCTGAATGTCAATGTGAATTAGGTAACAGTCGAATCATGAGTTGATACTTGCCCGAATTTAATCAACGAACTAATTTTCCAGTTGTACTAATTTTTTGATGTTTGATCACAAGCTGGTTCCATTTATTAAAGGTCATCCCGAATTAGTAGGTAATTTTTACACCAATCACTTGTTTAAAATAAGTATGTAGACATAGTTAAAAAACTGAGCTGCTTTGCTAATAAAAAGTAAAAAAAAAAAACAGTTACATCACTGCTACTCCCGTACAAGTATTCCAAGAAAACACAGATTCAATTTCATTAAATTCCACAGCGACACCAAACCGTTCCTAGCATATAATATGTAAGGCATATAGAATTCCTAATACGCAATACAAGGTCGGATATTACAATCCACCCACGCGGTATCATTAGACGGGAATCAATTTAGTGCTAACCATAACTATACCTGTTATAGGTATCTACTTGTTCTACTTACCTGACATCCATAATAATTATAAGCATGAGGCTACGTATTATAACACATGTTGTTAATAATATAAGTATCCCACCAAAAACATTTTATGTAAAATGTTGCCAAGACGACCACATAAGGTTTGCCCTGTGAAAAAGATATCAGATCTCATGTAGAGCCAAGCTTCTGAATCTACACGACCTAACTCTACCGACCCTAACTTCACAAATTCTACATATCAGTAAAAATGTATGGCTTCAACGTTTCGCTACCGTCGTGGAGGTGATGCGAATATTTAGTTTGTAACGAAACAGCCAAGCCATACATTTTTACTGATATTATGTAGAATTTGTGAAGTTAGGGTCGGTAGAGTTAGGCCGTATAGATTCAGAAGCTTCGCTCTACATGAGATCTGATATCTTTTTCACAGGGCAAACCTTATGTGGTCGTCTTGGCAACATTTTACATGAAATGTTTTTGGTGGGATTTCAGTTCTTTTTGTAAGTTGCTAGGCAGTCTTTTTAGTGTTTATTTTTTTCTTCTTTTTTGGGGTGTATTTCTTGCACATCAGCAGTACCGGTTTTCATAGCCGATTCTCTGTCTTTGCCTTTTTTCTTTGATGTTTGTTTACATACCAAATTTCGGCTTTCTAGCACTTCAGGAAGTACCCTAACATTTTGAAGTCTCATACAAACTTCCACCCCCCCATTTTAGGGTATGGGGGGCGAAAGTTATAAGTTTGTGAATGTTTATGTTGGTTGTATACTAAACTTAGATTAAATACTAAATTTCAGCTTTCGAGCACTTCAGAAAGTAGCCAAATATTTTGATGATCATCAGTGTGTCAGTGTATCAGTGAGTGTGTCAATGACGAAATCGGTGTATTTTAGATATCAATAAAATCTAAAGTATTAAAGCTATTCAATTGAGACTTTGTATGTTTAATTAGTCTATTATTGACATCATATCCTGAGAATATGAACTATCTGGTACATCGGAAACCAACTCTATGAGGGTTCAAAAAAACGACGAAACACTTCGAGAAAAGGTAGGTAGTGCCCTTGCGCTTCGCTTGGCTCGTCTTGGCGGGGGCACTACTGTGCCCCCAGATATGTGTACTAATATCAAGAACGAAACGTAGCCTAAGGTTGTTCTTGACATCTTAGGCTACGTGGCAGGCTATGGGCAGCTCGCTGTCCGGTAAGGACCAGGCCCGGGTCAACGGCGCGTCGTGTTCCACGCGCGCCTTATAGAGATGTCAACACCATTGAGGGGGCCGACAGGGCCGAAGCCTGCTGGGGTCGCGGATTGTTCGAAAGAGTTACCGTGGCCCTGGCGCATAGGCAACTGTAGGAACACGGGTGGGTTTTAGTCAGTAAGAGTCTGACACGCCCTTCCGCTCCGCCCAGAGCGGGAGAGGTCATTTGATGATTTTCCACCCAAAAAAAAAGTTATGGTCCAGGACAAATCAATTATTACAATGACGGTGAGTACAGGGACTCTAGGCGTCATTAAGATTCTTTTACACCAGTTATATAAATCTAATTCCTTGCGTTAGTCTCGCAAAAACTCGAAAATTGCTCGACCGATTGTGATGAAACTTTGTTAAGTTGTTTGTGCGCCGGAAAAGGTTTCTAATTAAAAAAAATAGTGAAAGGAGCATTGCAATGAGCATAATACGTATAATGAACCGTATGCACGGCCGGTACGGTACGGTACGGTTTAGTTCAGTATAATCTATATCTTCTATACTCTATATATCTATATCTATCTTCTTTTATATCTATATCTATTCTATATCTATATACTCTCTATATACTAATAATAAAGCTGAAAAGTTTGTTTGTTTGTTTGAACGCGCTAATCCCAAGAACTACCAGTCGGATTTGAAAAAATATATTTGCAATTGAAAGCCCCATTCTTGAGGAAGGCTATAGGCTACTTAACATCACGGTACGACCCTAAGGAGCCGAGAAATAACAAAAAATGTCGGAAAGAACGCTAAGCGAAAACGAAGTATAGCGCGGGTAGGCGACGGGGTGGGTCGGGGGAACAAGAAATTTCACGCGGGCGAAGTCATAGGCAGAAGCAGATAAATAAGGATGAAAACATTAATATTATGACTCATTGGTCATCGTCGCAAGTGTGACTGCTGAACGTCCTATAGATTCGATTCCCAGGTCTGAGTGTTATTGAGTTTTTCATTAAGTAATTTGTCAGTAGCAATCCGGAATTTGCTTTTGTGCGCAGTTGATGGCAATTATAGGTTCGCCGCTATCACATAGATACTTATTTACTGGCTAAATGTGGGTGTATCTATTACTTCTACTGCTGATCAACCATTAAAAAAATTGCAAGCATGCTGTTACATATCAAGATAATTATATTGATCGTTAGTACTAGTTATATTTTAACCCCTGATTTAAAAAGAGGGGTGTTATAAGTTAGATCGCTATGTGTGTGTGTTTGTCTGTGGCACCGTAACTCTTAAACAGGTGAACTGATTTGGATGCGTTTTTTTATTATTTGAAAGCAGGTTTTCTAGCAGTGGTTCTTAGACATGTTTTTATCAAAATAGGTTTAGCCGTTGCAAGGTTATCAGCTCTTTTTTGTGTCGGTTTTTTTTATTTACCAATTTTTTTAATAGCTTTTAAAACCGAGAGAGTTCTACTTGAAAACCAGCAAGCAAACATCTTAACTAGGTACTATAATAATGTATATTCTAAACTTCTGTCTGACTATCAGTCTTCCCCAACCATGATAGAGGCTAGTTCTGGTATGAGGTTAAACACCAGTTGGTATTTAACAAGGGGTAACTGCCATCTGACCTCCACATACAATCCAATTACTTGCTAGTGTCAATATCAGGCCATATCCTAGGGTTATACCAGTGAGGCTTACCACAAACGCGCCGAGTAAACGTAACGTAAATTTGAACAATTTTTGAATCGATAAAAGTAGCGTATCTATAAACATTTTTTTTTTAAGAGGGTTCCTCAGCGGTGGTCCGCCAAATTCAAATTGCAGCTCTATTTTACGTCGTTTGTTGATCAAAATGCAATTTGCGACTGTAAGAATTATATTTACTGAATTATAATAATCATACATTCTATATCAATCGTCAAACATTGGAAATTTATTCAACCTAAGAATTTTCATATGAAATACTCTGATACAGTCGCAAATCGCATTTTATACTCAATACTCAATATTTTATTGCTTTAACATAATGTGTACTTAAGTGGTAACTAATATAATTGAGATCATTATGGACCCTGTAGGGCACAGCAAAAGGGTAGGATAGAGGAAGCCCTGTCAGCCCTGGAATCAAAGTCAGGAGATCGCGCATAAGATAGTAACATTTCTGTTTGATCTCAATATTTCTCTTTGATATCAACATACGACGTAAAACAGAGCTGCAATTTGCAAAAAACCTAACAAAATTTGAATTTGGCGGGTCACAACTGAGGATTAACCTTAAAATGCGACAAGAACCATTGGATCATTCATGGATATGAACAAAGTCTTCAAAAAAAATCAATTTTATGTGCAAAACCAGTGTTTCCAATTCAAATATCACTTGAATTTACGTTACATTTAACGCACGCCTCGTGATGACGTGATGGCCCGTAGTTAAGTCTTTTTACTCATGTGCGGGGTTGTTGGGTCAAACCCGGGCAAGTACCAATGTGTTTTGTTAATTCATAATGTACTCTGTAAGTTTATCTCAGGCATCACTGACATCAATTAAGGAAAACATCGTAATTAAACCCGGACTTATAATTAATATAAGTCTGAATCTGCTAATCCTTGAGTAAGTGTGGTGATCAATGCTCGTGCCTTCTCTGTATGAGGAGAGGTTTCTTTCCTGCAAAATCTGGTATTATTATTATTGTGTATTTGACATATCTCGGGACCCTGGAGTCCCGCACCTTTGGAAGGCGTACGAGGGGCCGAAGTCAACTCGCAGAGGCCCGTTAGACGTTTTCAATGAAATCAGGCACCAACCGACGATTATCCCTGTACGCACTATGCAAGTGCACCCAAGGACAACCCTCGATTAGTGTAGGACTATTACAGGATATGGAAACAAACGTATTGGACCATGGATTTGGGTGTACTGATTGTCTAGGACTGTGGAAAGCCTATGGTCCCTGCCTGACCAATGTTTTATTATAAAATACACAGATAAAAAATCATTACTTAATATTATAAATGCGAAAGTAACTCTGTCTGTCTGTCTGTCTGTCGCATTTTCACGTCAAAACTACTGAACCCATTTAACTGAAATTTAGTACACAGATAGTCTAGAGCCTGAGAAAGGACATAGGCTACTTTTTAATGCGATAAAAGGGTTGTAAGGGGTTGAAATGGGGGGATGAAAAGTTGTATGGAAGTATCGTCATTTTTAGAGCTAGAGGCTTGAAATTTATTTTTTAGGCTGTTGATTCGATATAAATAAATATGATATTCAAAGTTTGTAAAGTGTAAAATAACAATAGGGAATAGAGGACGAAAGTTTGAAGTTTGTTTGTTTGAAGTATTTATACGTATGTGTCTTATTTGTCAATTAATTAGCCTAAATAATTAAAAATGCTACCCAAAGACACTAACCCACGCAGACGAAGTCGCGGGCACAGCTAGTATTATATATTAACGCACGTGTTTATACTAGGCCTACTGTGTGTAAACTGTTGCCCTCTTGTAACTACACGAAATTGCGAAATGCTCGATCACACCCAAGAATCAATTCGAAAAGATAATAGACAGTGTAGGCACGCCCTATTTAATATATCGTTCCGATCTTTCTCTACTCCATATCATATTTTATAATGAAAAACTCGTGACTTGTTCTTTTACAAGTAACTCAAGTATAAACGAAACGAGAAGGCATCCGATATCTCGATTTCGAATCGACTTTTATCGAGTACTTGGCCATATCTATTTGTGTTAAACGACTTGTATAAAAAAATCGGATAAATCTAACCTCTATTCCACAGTATTTGTAGTAGAAAATAACTAATAAAAAGCAATGGGGCTTTGTCTCGTTGTTTTAAGATTATTTTTGAGGGATAAGGAATATTTCTTTTTGAGTCAACTTAATTCTGTTTTCTATTACATTTGGGTGTTATTCAACGACCGAAAGAATAGTGGCAATAGTGATTTCGGTAAAGACTTCGAGTTTATTATAACTTTTGTTTCCAAAGTCGTTGTCCGTTTTATTGAAATCCGATTTTATTTTCGGATGGCTGCAAAAAGCAAAGCGAATCAGCTCTTAGTAACTGCTAGTAATCGAATTAGGAGACATACGATGGCACTTATTCGTTCAAACAACTTTTCTTTTCTAGTCTGGAAATGAGGATTAACTCAGAAACGAAGTTGTCCCGCCTCCGCAAAAAGTCAAGCGAGGAAATTGTTTGCTACGAACTTGTTATAAATAAAATAATCAGCTGAACTTGTATTCTAACAAACTGAATTGTTAAGAATAAACAATTCCAATTCCAAGGCATCGAGAAATACGATGTTTATTTATCAGGAAAAAAAGGGAGCTAAAGGTCACAGAAACATCACTTTATAAATTAATCTTGAACGCAATAAGTGCACTGAAGGAAAAAAATGCGAAAAAACCACGACATAATGGCCTGAAGTGACCAAGAAACAGGCTGCGAGCGCGATGATTAATGTTCCTTCATTCTCTGTAAGAGAAAAGTTATTCGCTCTGTGGTGTGACAATTACAAGGTATTATTATGTCCAGTTGTGGTAGATGTAATTTGCTAGAGAAAATAGTTTAACGGAACGCAGCGCATACAAAAATAAGTACGTTCAAACGGGGTGAATAGCAATGCAGGCGTGAATCGTAACGAAACGTTAAAAGGAATTTTAACATTGAAATAATGTCATTTGTTGCCAATAAGGGCTCTAATGTGTTTACTGTATTATAATAAATTAACGATTAAGTGCCATCATTTATTTATAAATGTCTGTTCAGAAGAAAGTTAAAGAAAGTAAAAAACGCATATAACGACTCTTTCCAAGTTACGTGCGTCCTGTAGCAGACTTACATTTAGGTGACAATCCAGTGTTGCCAACGACGATATGAAATAATCAAATTTAATAAAATATTAATATATTTTATCTCTAAAAGAACGCGATGTTATACATACGTGTGTGTAAGGAATACTAATACTGTTCACAGCGATAAAAATAAATAACATTACGACCTATTACGCACTCTTTTTTTTTCAATCACTTTGTAGCACTTGATATTGTTTCTCGCAGACTACAAAGAGATACAATCCCGACAAAATTAATTCATTTACATGATGCTGGTATAAAGTGGAAGCACAAATGAAAATAATGGAAATGTAGATGTTTTTATGTCTTAGCTTTTAGGGCTTAGCTGCGAGATAATGTATGTCTATTTTTTTCCCCGCGAAAGCAATCATGTTTAAGTATTAGACATATCTACAGTCAAAGGGACATCAGTGGTAACATTTGCACCACGAAAACCGTATTTGTTGCTTCGACATAGAGGCGCTGACAATGTCAAACTGTTACTACTTTCTAAAAAACTAATTTGTGCATATTCACAATTAGGTGTTCCTAATAATTGTGAATTTGCACAAATTTGTTTTTTTTTGTAACCGCGTTCTTATCAATGTCGATAAATGATGATATAATAATAATAATAATTCTTTGTTAACATAATAAGTTACAGAAACCTCTGACTCCTGACCTAGGTGTACCTGTAAGTCAGGAGTCAGAAATGGATCAATTAAATAAACAGATTTTTAGAGCTATATTTTTGTATTCACCTTGTTATAGGCGAATTACAAACGCGTTAGTTTTATCTCAAATTACGCCAAAACTACTGGAAATAGTGCAAATAAAGACAAAATAAAATTAAACCAAACATTTCACATTAAGACCCATTTCCCGGACAACAACTGAACTTTTGTTCCTTACTATCTTAATCACCAAAAAACTTAGTACGAAAATTTTGCTTGAAATTCTTAAACAAGTCACCCATTGTTTCAAACAATGGTACCGTCGCTATCTGATCTGCAAAGGATACTTCATTATCTCGCGCAGACAAACAAAGGGGATGAACTGTGGGATTGCAGAAATAATGAGCCGATAGTGGTGGAGAATTTCAAGCGAGTGCCATGGCGTTATGGTAGCCTTGGGGCTAACGCTAGGCATTGCAGAATTAAAGGTTGTGAGTTCACGACTTCAGAAGAAGCATTTCCGTGTTTTCAAGAACATTAACATTCTATATTCCAGTCTCAAATTGTCATAAACTCTAACTTATGTAAATATTTCACAGGATTATGAAATGCATAATTATTTAATTTGAAAGTGTTAAAGGTCCTTTGGTCCCTCCTATTTTATGCAGTCGTGTAAACAATTAATTTCAAAATTAATTAGCTATGCACTATCTGCACAGCTTGGAGTAACATAAGTTCAGCCAAAAATATACCAAACCACCATTTACCAGATAAGTTAATCAGAACTTAGAAGGAAGGAGATGATGAAAAAAAACAAATTATTTACAGAAAATAACGTAAAAACATAGAAAAAATGTAAAAACACGTTTTTCAGTAACTAAAAACAACAAGGATAGCAAAGAAAACTTTGTGGCTCAAATTAAGCAGAATATTAACGTAACTAACATGTAAAATTCAACAGAGGACGCGCCTAATTTACGCAAACAATAGAAGGTTAAATTAAAACTTTATTCGGGTAACTTCTCTACAGCTATATTTAAACAAACACTAGCTGAGTGATTTTCAAGGATTTCGTTGCCCTTGTTTCTATAGAAACTAGAACTGTACTTTAGGTAAAATAAGTAGAACTGTCGAAATCGAAAATCGAATGTTCGTGGTAATATAGAAAATCGAATTTTCGTTTAGTAAGGCGTTTATTGGTAAAGTTATTTTTGGGATCAACAATAGCAACGGTCTAGACGAAGTATTCTATTTGCCACCTTTCGATACAATTAATTACACAACTAATATTTCTAATGAGATTTTAGACGTTATTAAAGAATAATTCTCGTTAGAAGTATTTAGGTCTACAGATATTTTGTTTATCCATTGTTGAAATATCTTTATTTATTTTCTAGGCTATTACATACGTATAACACAGACAGCTGCATCGAAGTTAAACAAACAGTAAAAGTATTACCTATACAGTAATGAAAGAATAGTCTACATACATTACACACCTATCTATCTATTTAAGTACCTAAGTGTCGATAAAATTAAAAAAAAAACATCAGCCTAGTAATTATGTCAAATTTTTATTTTTCGAATTTATTAATGCATTTTGTGCACATAGGGTAAAATTATACATATGTCATATAAAAAAATGTTGGTCCATGCCGCGGACTAGAAAAAAAAGTAATACTCCGCGCCACGCGTATCGAAAGTGAAGCACTATAAGACCGTTCCTACAAACATGCCTCACGCACACATTTACATCATAAGGTGCCGACCGGCCGCCATTACACGGCACTACGGCGTCATTGTAGGTACTGTTTACGTCAAGCAATAAAATAAAATAATGCCTTCTTATGTTGTGAAATGGAGTAAAAATAACTCTACATCCCAGAAAAAGTGTCAAGAAATAACATATCACAAGTAAGACACTTATTTAAATCACGCACACATAGAGCGGTACGATGATTCACGTATGATATGCGTGGCGCGGAGTCCTTCTTTTTAACTGACTTCACAAAAAGGAGGAGGTTCTCAAATCGTCTGTATGTTTTTTTTTTTATGTGTGTTAGCTCAGAACTTTTTTCTGGGTGAACCTATTTGGATGATTCTTTTTTCATTTGATAGGTAGAGCTTCACATGTGGTCCCATTTAAATTTGATGAAGGTTTGACCAGTAGTTTTTGAGTTATCCTTAATACTTCATATTTTTTTCCACTTAGTTTTTAAGGATGATGTGTTAATCATTTCCTGTCACTGTTATTTACACACCAAGTAGTGGTATACGAATTTGTGTGGGGTAGGCACCGCAACTAAAAAGTGAAAAATATAAACTCTTTTACAAAAAAGCAACCGACTTCCGTTTTTATTTTTCTAGTCCGTGGTCCATACTAGGTAATCCCTCCAAAAGGCATACGAAATAACTTAGGTAATCGAATGACAATTACCAAAACAGAAACAAAAAATAAAGTCAAACAAAAATCATGCCAAAAACTAATAGTTAATTATATGTCAATAAATTAAGACGGCACATAAACAAATAGGTATTACAATTCACAAATACACACACGCAATCACAACACACATAATTCATAATTCACAAACACACACAATAGACACAATAAAAATATCAAAATAAAAAATATCACCATCGTACGGGAGCAGCATTTTAATTATAGACATAAAATATTATTTTAAAACAGGGTGTTTGGCAGAACGTTGAACATACGAAAATAGTGGATGGTGGATGATGGTCATCTGCTACTTACTCAGCCCTAATTTATTTGGCCCTAGACCCTGGATATATTAAAAAAAAAATGCTTTCTTCTAGTTTCACCACTTTCTAAACTTTAAAGTGCATTTTTTATTAAAAATGGGTAAGACAAGCAATTTAGTTTTTTTTTTAAATATTTAATGTTGGCAGATTCTTATAAAATTTATAATTTATTCAGATGTTGGCTAGAAAAAAAGTTATGAGTCCACAAACTTACAGAAAGATGTAAAAAATACTTAAATCTTAATTTCAACTTAATCTCTCACCACTTTCTAAACTTTAAAGTTGACTTTAAAGTTTAGAAATCCTACAGGTCAAATCCTCCATCCTACAGGTTGTTTCACTATCACTAATTAAGTATTTCCCACCTCCAAAGGTGCTTCCTCGACACTTCTCCAACTATAACCTCAAAATCACATTAACTAACACAAACTCCAACAACAGTGAAAACCGTACAACAGCCGCATCAGCAAACAGTTTAATTTCAATATAATTACGTCTAAACCAAAATTAATATGGCCGTTCGTCATAAACTTATTTTCAACACAAGTGCCACTAAATTCTCCTCATGATGCTTCAATTTTGAATGAGTTATGGCCCTACAGATTTGTAATTAAATACCAAGTTTAGGATTAAAATGTTTTGAATCTGAAATCAGAAGCAGCAACGTTTAATTAAATAATCAGGTCTTCGTGTTTTGAGTTTTGTTTCAATTTATTCATATTTAAGGATGGTATGAGCTAAATCTTAGAAATGCTTATCATCTGTGGTATGCGTACTATGTATTAACTAAACGTTACGCATACTTTTTCGCTACAAGCTGTTGTTTATTTTCGATTAAAGCAAAACGGAACAGAAATATACGATTTCTAAAATTGGCAGTTTTTTCGCAATTCGCCAATTCATAAAACATTTCAAACACAAATCTCATGTAACTCATCCCGCCTATACAAATATTTAGCGTAATAAAATCTAACGTATCAATAACTCAATATGGAACGCACATAATACCAGTATTGGCACAACACGATCGCAAAAACGTGCCATCCTCTGCGATACCGACTTACCCCGCCAACAGTGTCCATTTGGCACCGGCAATGTCATTACTGGGGTACTGGCACTTACAGATGTCATTTCAGTCACGCCCCAAATAAGTTTAATTAGGAATAGAAATTCCGTACGCAAAACCCTGTTAGTATCGGAATGTTATATTTTGGGGATGCGGATTATTTGCCAGTTACGACTTCATGCAAGATTAAATTCCGTATTTCTGTTTACGTGAATACGGGATTTTGTTTGCTGACCGTCACTTGACGTCGCGTTGGTCGGATAAAGAGTTTCGGAGTTTCAGAATTTTAATGTTGGAGATTGGATTTTTATCTTTTTTTTTTTGGAAGCTTTATTTGTATTTAATCTGTGACAAAACTATGTTACAAAACGTGTTATTTCACGTCAGTTACCTTAAAAAATATTTAGAATTACTTAAAAGAAAATCGAATTGAATTATTACTATTATTTCCAGATTCAGTCTACAATATTAAGCATAGTATTATTACTATGCTTAATATTGTAGACTGAATCTGGAAATACCAGCCTATGACTGCCCCGCTGCAAGGCAAAGGCCTCTTCTCACACAGAGAAGGCACAAGCATTAATCACCAGCACGCTTGCTCAAGACGGGTTGGCGACTTAACTTATATTAACTATAAATTCCAGATTTCCTCACGATGTTATCCTTCATCGAAGTCAGTAATTTATGATAAAATAATAATTCAAGATCAGCTCAGAAAGTACATTATTATATGAACTGAAACATTCGCATTGGTACTTGCCCGGAATTGAACCCACAACCACGTGGCCTAACCATAAAAATAAGCTAAAAAACTTAAAAACCAAATAATTAAAGTTTGATTTTTTTATTACACATATCTTTTTAGCGTATTTTGATTAAACAATTTTGTCTTTTGACATTTTTATTTCCTTTTCGGATGCTTTCAACGCCAGATGCGTTAGTAACTTGAAAGCGTGTCACAGGAGGAAGCCGGGGCCATTGTACTGGGGGCACATGTCAGGCATACCGTTGTGGCAACAGAGACCGGTCCCGCCCTGTGACATCGTTGACGTTGGTCACTACCGGATAGGAAAGGACACACGCTGTTCTATGTGACTTGTTTTTAAAATGATTACGTCGTTTTGGTGGAATATCAGAGGCATCCGGTTTTTAGGTATAAATTTAGTAATCAAGATTTTTAGTATCATTATTGGCTTTAAAAGAAAATAAAAGGATAATAAACTCAAAAGAATTGAGGCGAAGTCTTTTTATTTGTAGTATAACTTTGGTAATAAACTAAATTTGTATAGCAAGTTTCGACTAAAAAAGGAATTAGATCACTCGACTCAAAGCAGTCGTATTTCTTCTCCAAATGTAGGTCATAAATAATGAGTCCAATAAATACATAAAAACTATTGATGAACGGTTAAGCAACGAAGCTCAAATACATCTAATATTACACAGAATGACGTATCAACACTATTCTATATTATTATTTTCCTTCCCAAATTAACATGGCAATAATCAGATCTTATCTGTTAATTCAGGTCACGTTTTGGTTTGTGTTGACATTCTCGTATACTACTGGGCATATGAATGTATATGAGTCTATATTTACAGTGCTTAGGCATAAGAGAATCAAACAAGCTTAAAGATAGTGAATATAATGAGTTGATTTGGTAGAAAAAACTAACTTAAAGTTTAGTCTAAATATCTTTAACGTTTTTTTTTTGCTATTCAAAAATATTAATAGGTAGTAGGTAAATAAAGAATAATTAAAGTTGATTATGCATTTAAATATTTTTTATTTAATGCTCGTCATTTTGGGATAATTGCCGACTCCGCGCGACTAACGACGTAAGCTTTTTGGCGCGCCTAATTAAAGGTTTAAATGAGCTGACATAATTATTCAACTCTGATGAAGTAACTGCCAATTTTATTGTAATATTACGTGCTATAGGGCACTGTTATCAAGAAACGTTCTTAAGAAAACTGTTCGTAAGAAAGCTTATCAAACACTCACACTTCACATACACACCTCCATACACACACACACTACATTCATATACACACTCATAGATACACAACCCAATCATTCACTCTATCTGCTGTGTCAACAACCACTGTAAACAAATAGTAAAGTCACGGTTGTATTTTATAAATTGATGTTGCAAAAACTCTCCGACTCCTAAGATACAGGTCTGCGTGCCTAGTTTAGGAGCCCGGAAAGCTGAATTTAACTAAATCTTGGTAGTACAACCCTCTGTTTCCATGCTATGTACTGTGTTGTTGTTTTAATGTACTAATAAAACTTATTACTGTTATGGCAGATATTTCGAGTTTCCAAATATTTTGATTTGTAACTCGTTTTACGACTTCCACCAAATTACCTAAAACAATATAATGTAACCTCTACCTACAAATTACATATATTTCAGTGATAATTCGCAGAAGTTACCACTAGATCTCGATCCTTCCTAGAATTACGTCATTCAAATAATAAAGTACTACACAATAGTACCGAGCTCAAGGTCAAGGTCATTTAATTCAACTGGGGGTGACGTTTTATTGTTTCAACTTCACAGTTATCTCATTCAAGCTTGCTAGGGTTGGTATATATAGTGAACAATACACGATATAATATTTAAGCCCAGGTACGCGCGGGCGATTTTTGACGTGGCATTTTTTTTGGTGCTCTGGATTTTCAACACACATCATAGCTCCGAGAGTGTGGTTTTTTGACGCTTTGCGATGCACTCTGTTAGATTCTCAATGCTCGGCTCAATACCGAGAGTAGAAAATTCAGAGCATTATAAAATGCCGCTATGATATATTTGCGCCCGTGCGAACGTGGGCTTAGTCTACGCTATCCCATCCGGTCCTATGTCAACCTCACCTATTGTTCCACCTTGACAATGTTATTTTGCTGGTAGCACTGCTTTATTACTGTTAACGGGGTTCCTATAATTATACTGTATAGATTGTACTTATTAGTTACTTCACTAGTTACAAAAATACAACCAAGAGAATTTTTAATACACCGTTTTTTACTTCTAAAATACTCTAAACAACAAAAATAAAGAACAAGCCAAAATATCTACCAATGGAAATTTTTACATAGTGCGCAGTACTTTATTATTAAAGTATTGCACAATAGTACCCAGTTCAAGGTCAAGGTCATTAAATTTAATTGAGGTGACCTTTTTATTTTTCAACTTCACAATTACCTTATTTAAGCTTGCTAGGGTTGTGTATACAGTAAACAATACACGATATAATATATTTATGTCTACGCCATCCCTTCCGGTCCTACGTCAACCTCATCTATTGTTCCGTCTTAATAATGTTATTTTGCTGGTGGCACTACTTTATTACAGTTAACGCGGTTCCTATATCCAGCTTCGAATCGTTACTATACTGATTGTACAGTCAAGTCTTAACTTTATCGGTTTTCAAATTATTTCCTTTATCAAGTCCGGACACATAATACTTTTTGAAGTTACGGCACTAAGCAGATAATTGCAAAGAAAACTATATTTAACCCTAGAGTGGGGCGCTATTCCGTATAACGCCAGTGGGCACGTGGAGAACCATTGTCTTGTTGTTATACACTTAAAACCTTTTTAATGGCCCGGCCAATTTTTTGTTATTTTTAATTTTTAATTGTATTTATGTGTTTTTTTTAAATTTAAGTGTCAATGTCTGTCAGTATCACATTTTTGATTCGCTCTGATATTCTTTTTTGATGTCATTCTGCGGTATTGACATTACGCTGAATTATAATAGGTCAGGGAAAAAGTTTTTTTCGTATTTTATAAGTATAAATGTTGTAGTAACATCTCTTTAGCTTTACTGTTTGTATCTGGCTGGTTTTGATACCATTAAATAGATAACATTTAAAAAAATAAAAAAGTAATAACGATTTCCCGCCATTTTTCAACTGTTTTTCTGTCCGCCAAAATGTCAGAATCCAGCGAATAAATTCTATACATTTTGAAGTTTTATTATAAAAAAGGGAAAAATGCGATAAAAGCCGCGAAAGAAATATGTGACGTTTATGGACTCAACGCAGTATCAGTAAGAGTAGCACAAAGTTGGTTCAACCGTTTTCAGTACGGGAATTTTGATGTCAAAGACGCAACTCGCTCTGGTCGCCCTGTTACGGATATAGGCGATGCCATTTTTGAAAAAGTGGAGCAAAATTAGCATATTAGTAGTTACATAGCTGAAGAGTTAAGGAATTGGCCACCAAACAGTTTTGACCCAATTGTGAAGGCTGGGTATACAAAAGAGCTCGATATTTGGGTGCAACACGAGCTCTTAATCTTGAATTTGTATATAAAATACAAAAGAACCTTTTCCCCCACCTAATATAACGCTGAGTCGGTAATGCAGATTCTATCGTACAATGAGCAGACAAAAATGGCCTTTAAGGTGACGCATATAATTTTGGATTTGACTGTACTTACTTAACTAATTGCATACGTTCCATCACGAAGTTTTTTTTCAAACACCGGTTTTAACTTGTTGTATATGCAAAAAAATAAAAAAACATGCCCAAAATGCCGATCAATGGAAATTTGAAAAATTCTTTCATAGTGTGACTGTGAAGCCTCTTTCTAAATTATGTCACAATTTTCATTGGTTTAGATTGCGCCTTGTCTATCTGTGTTCAATCAGTAACAGTTTCACATATATTCTGCAAAAACATTCAGTAGGTTTTAGGAACGGAACTTACAGACTGCTTAAAAATCTTAATTATTCGCCACCGCAGTAACTACTGAACGCTTCGGCTTTCTTTAAAATTTATGCAAGCTTAGGGAGCTTACTGTAGAATTGACAAACCGAATCCTTTGAGGCTTAGTTCGAATCTTGCAACCGAATAAACATTCGAAGGCCTGTTTTGTTTGTCTTTAATTTGAATAGAATGGATGTTTTTGTTGGAGCAGTGATGGCCCAGTGGTATCAGCCACGACTTCAAAGTTGTAGGTCGTGAGTTCGAACCCAGGCAGGCACTTTACTTTGTGTATTTAATTTCAGCACCACAGCTCACGAAACGATAAAGGAAGACATCATGAGGAAACCGGCATGCCCTGGAACCAAAAATTCGAAGAGATGTGACATCCACCGACCCGTACTGGGTCCGCGTGGTGTATTATGGCTCAGTTCCTCTGATAGAGAGGAGGCCTGTGTCCCAGCAGTGGGAACTTTATAGGCTGATGATGCTTGGATGTTTTCGCATTTGATAGCTTGGGGAATTTTGTGGATGTAACTAGATATTAGAAACTTTTTGGATAAAAACATAACTGAAAAAAGCCTCGTTTCTATGAAAGTATAGATAAAGGTAGTTTTATTCAAACGATTGTACCATTAAATTATTCAGTTTCATTCCGGCCATTGACAGGCAGTTGGTTTTTCTGATTTTGAAAACAATGCTTGATATTTCTCATGCATCAAAAAATCCGTTGGCTGTCACAAATCTCACTTGCATAAACACCCAGATCTGGAACAATCTGTAGCATAAGCATTGGACTCCTCTCTGTAAAAAGAAGTGGATCGTGGATGAAAAAGTGGATCCACCATGTAGGTCAATTGCGAATTAGTGGATGTCACTAGGCATCGTCTGTAGGCAATTCAAATTTTGGTACATATATGTGGGAGTCGGCCTACTGGTGTAGAAGTCAATCATATTGCCAACGTTTCAACCGAGGCGTCAAATAACACGTTGTAGCTACCAAAGTTTATATCCAAGATTTCGCATCTAGGAATAGAACAGTCGATATTTGATACGATGCCATCGCCGTAAACAACAGAATAGATTTTATCTACCTAATCAACCCCTATACATATGTATAACATTATACGTACGTCATCCTTTCCGGACCCCATGTCAAGCTCATCTATTGTCCTTGTTGCTTTGACAATATTATTTAGTCTTTGGAGTGATAGCCGTAGCCGCTGCTCAATCACTGTCTTAGTACTTAATAACGGAACAACGGTTCTGGGCATGTTTTTAGGGAAAGTATGGAGCGATTTTGGGATATTAAATTGTTTTGAAACAATTTTGTGAACGAGATATGATTCTATTAGGCAGGCACGTATATAAAATTGATAATGAAAGGTGTAAAGAGGTCATTTCTTCTAATGAGAATCTGAATAGTCGAGATTGGTATCAGAATCGCGATTATATAATTATGGATGACATAATAATATTCTACTTCAATGCACCTAAGAATAACGGTCTGTGTTTTTCCACCAGCATTTTTCACTTGATCATCTATATAGAGAAAGCTACAACAATTCCACTTCAGAAAACTGTAATTGTAAATATCTCCGACAGTTGAAACCTCAAAATCAATCAAAACCCGTCCAGAGGTTTCAAAAGCACAAAACAATTGGGATCAAACTCTTCATATTTTGTGCCAGCGCCGATGTAGGACATTTCCAGTTTAATCACCCACCCAGTGCTGTCCACCCGTCCACCCCTAGATACATCTATCGGACGTACAGCCACGTCTATACAATATACAGCTAGGGAATGCAATCTCGAGTCGTGATAGGCAACTCGAGATCTCACACGCTAAATCTAGTGTTGAGGTTGGCCATTCAAGATCTTCGAGATTTGGCCAACTTTTGAAATAAAAACTTCTATAACTTAATTAACAAGGAAACTTCGCCAATTTAACTAAAAAACATTAATCGAATCTCGAAACAAAAAGAACATCGTTTATTTAGGTAATAATTTGAATACATAACACAACAAATCTGCCTAGACATCACGCGCTCTAAAAATCCATTAAACTTAAAAAATCAGATCAAAAGTCATTTATTCAAACTAGGCTGAGAATCAGCACTTTTGAATGTCAAAACTACATGAGGCAGTCCCCCAAAACGCCCGCCCTTCACCTCTTCCTAGTGCTTTAGCTGGGAAGAAGAAGTGGAAAAAATAATGAATATATTGAAAATTACTTCCCAAGAAGCAAAGTGCGCCAATGCGTGCGCGCTCAGTCTCGGAATCTCAAGAACGAGATTGTCTTCCCAAGAGATTGAATCTCGAAAAAAGGTTCGATCGAGGTTGCATTCCCTACGTACAGCTACGTCTATAATAGGACGTACAACTACGTCTATAGGACGTATAGCACGTCCGACGGAACTGTGTCAGCTTTCTCTTTTGTTTCCTTGTCATTGTCACAGTGTCATCCAACTATTGGATTGATGCTTGTTCTATCTTCGCATAATAACTGTCCTGTCTTCGCCTTTTTTGATTTGGGTAAATTCTAGGCATAGATTTTTTCAATGTTTTAGCTTGTTAATTTTGCGAATATTCGAAGAGTACTTTTTAGTAATTCTTGATCTTGCTTTGCTAAAATTTTCTTGTAGTAAAATTATAAACAATTACTAAGCTGTCAGTTTGTTTAAGTTCGCGTCAAAATTGGTTACCTAAATTGTATAAAAATCCGTAAAATCAAACGTTTTCTACTGTTGGAGTCATGGACCGCATCAATCAGCACCTATTACAGCCACACATTTATCTAGCAGCTTTATCTGAATAATACGACCCAATACATCATTTAACCAGCAGAATACTATTAATCATTCTTAGTTACAGACCCAATCAGTTCATAATCAACCTCCGCCTTAGCGCACAAATGTGCGCTAAGGCGGAGGTTGATTATGAGCGATTATTGGCTGGAGATAGAGTACAAATGTACTCTATCTCCAGCCAATAATCGCTAACAAGAAGGCATAGGATTTTAATAAGCCGCGCCTGATCCTCCCCGTTATAATTAACCGCAACTATCCGGAAATCCGAACGGAAAACCCACCCGTCATTAATGCAGACGTGACCGGGATATGGGGACAACTCTAATTCTCGCGTACAACCCTACCCCCGTCACTGTTTCCGTATGACATGATCGTTCAATCTCGTGTTTATGACGTCACCACATGTCCGCTGTAAATCGAGCTCGTTTGAGTTCGTGTGATTTTTGAGTGTGCGTTTTTCGATTGGTTTGCCAATATAAGTTTGTGGCATAGTATGGTAGGTACTCAATTAGTAGTTGTTCATGTCCCCTGTTTCTTTCCGATTTTAAATGTTATGTTTTTTTTAATACAATGGCAGGAGCTGAAAATTAGGTCTCAAGATCACAACATATTAATATTTTAAACTATAGACAACTAAGGGGTAATTCCTGTATTTTTAAGAACGGTTGCATTTTAATCTTGGTTCATGTCAAAAATTGTATAGGATATTTGACATTAATTGTTCGTAAGATGAGATTGCAACCAGATTTTGAACGTTTTTAATTACGGGAACCGGCCTTCGGATGCAAAACAATTACAATACAATTATTTATTCAAATTAAGCAACACTGACCTAAAGCAACAAACATGATTATGTTTTTATTGATTGATTGTGGCTCAAGGGCTCATTAAATTAGTATTAAAAAGAGTACTTTTCTATGACTCATTTAGTCTACTACAAAACCTTACAATAGTTTCTCAGGGATCGTTGCATGAAACCTGCGTCATTGTGTTCACTGAAAAATAAACGATTCTAAGATTTCTATCGATTCTTTATTATGTCACAAAGCATACATGCACCTACATTTATTACAAAGGATGCCGAATAACTTCAAAGCATGGAGAAACATTTTGCTGGAAATAATTCAATTGAACCAAAATCCGAAAAAATACAAACTGATTTAAATACGAATCAACTCCCTAAACGAAAAGGAGTGTTAAAAACGTCTCAGAGGACCCTGATTAACATAATAAAATCAAATCGTTCCCCAAACAAGGCTCTAAGCAGTTGTGTATCTTAAGCATTTATATCCACGTCTGTAATTACTCCCTTAATCCTGTTGCTTTAAATTAACAACTTGTTTTTAATGAACTCGGTTGTTACGTCACGGGTTAGAAATAAATAGAAGCTCTTTCTTCTTCTGCTAAATTACCTAATGCTGTACATGTTATTGTGCTGTAGCTACTCAACAAGATAAACGTTGTTTGCGATAATTTTTCTAATCCTTCTATAAACCAGGATACTGACAAGTTTTATGGGAAAATATGTGGATATAAATAAAGTGATTTACTAATATTTCCTTGATAAAAAGACATATTGACTGAGAGAACCGAGAGGTGCAGAAGCCATGTTAGTTCTTTTAATAAAGTGACATAAAATAAATTAACGTTATATGTATTTATGTATTGATTTTTACTTTCGATGTAATTATCATAATTTCATGAATTTGAATCGATTAAAGACATTGAAATAATGCTTCGAAAAAACTGTCGTGTTGTTCATGAGAGATATTTAGGACATGAAAAGATGACAGACGTAGAACTATTTTGAAGGCACTACAGCTATGTAATTGTTACGTTAACAATTACAGGCCGGATTTGACTGCTATATGACATATAACTGACAATTGTCCATTGTACGTGTAGAAATAAAATTCTGTCCATTTTTGTCCACTACTCAGAACGGTCAATTGTTTGACCAAAAAAAGATCTCGTTCGAACTTAAGATAAGTTATTGCTTTGCTACGTCATTATTCCGAGATGTAGCTTTTAGTAATATTTGTTTCCCAGTTATTGAGTGATTTCACTTTTTATAGGTTACTCCCAAACAAGTTTTTGCGGCTATGAGATCTAGGTCATATCAATCACATTGTTATGTTGTTCTGGCGAGCACCTATTTTAATGAATGAGGTTTTCGATGTATCGGCAAATTGAGTTGTTTTGAATGTTAATAGTAGGTTTTTACTAAATTAGTACTTTAATTAATTGTACGATTTCGTTGTGTTAAAAATGGTAGTAAGCAAATTTATTATAGTACCAGCTGCTGCCTGTGACTTTGTCTGCAATCTAGAATGAAATGTAGGCTTTATCTTTCTTCAGCTCACAGGCTACCTTTTTCTCAAATTTCATAACGATCAGTTCATTCATATCAGCGTGAAAGCGTAAAGGTACAACTCCGTGGTCGACTGCTGGCAGTAGCAGCAGGCGACGTGTCGCCGCGACACTTCTGGTTTCTATGTATTTCTTTGAAATACCTTCTATAACAAGCGACACTTTGTTTTCATAGAAATACATAGAAACCAGTAATGTCGCGGCGACACGTCACCTGCTGCTGCTGTCTAAAGTCAGCTGCGGACTTGTACCTTAACATATAACAAACTCTCTTTCACATTTATAATAATAGTTTGATACTAGCTTTTACCACCGGCTTTGCTGGGCGGGGATTGTCATGATTTTCAGTGATACTTGATTAATAACAGCACAGTCACAAGCTTATTTAACCTTACACTTGCTCAAAATTCAAAAGTAATTTTTCGTGAAACCACGATGGGACTTTGAGAAAAGCTCTATTTCATAAAATAATGTAGTATGGTTTCGAGAATATCACGTTTATGACACAAGATAATTTTTATCACTAGTTTTGGAGACAATAATTGCTTTTGAATTTTGTATAAGTGGAAGGTATTTATGTTCGTGACTGCGAAGAATCCGTTGGATTTTTAACGGACTTCAAAAAAGGAGGAGGTTCTCAATTCGGTTGTTCTCTTTTTTGTTTGTTACCTCAGAAGTCCGATACTTATAAGCCGATTTGGATTTTTATTTTTTTATTTGGAAGAAATAAATTTGGTCATGTTCTAATGAATGGTTTTTGAGTCAGCTTCAATAATATGTATTTTTTCCACTTAGTGTTTATTAATTTCCTGTCACTGTTATTTACATAGCAAGTAGTAGTATACGAATTTGTGTGGGCTAGGTATTACAACTAAAAAGTGATAAGTAAAACTTTTTGACGAAAAAAAACACTGCGAAGTGAAAAATAGTTTTGGAAGTCGGTGGCAAAAAACAAAAATACAAAATCAAAGACACCGACTTCCAAAATTAAAGTTATTTTACCCTTTGCAGTGTTTTTTGGAAGTCACTTGTTTTTTTTTTATAAAAAAGTATTTTAATACATCTACTCCCCTAGTTTTGTAAATGGAATTATTAGCCACATAATAATTATGCCTTAAGGATGACGACACGCATGTCTCAGGTGACGTCCCTGAGCGGTAGTGTGGCAATATCAGGTGTATTGTCTACTTGTTTAGATTGCCACCGAAACAATACAAATTAAACAGTCGACCAGCCTGTATTTCAAAGTACCCCTCAATAAATTCTGATTTCCTTTTACAACTTACATTGTAAAAGTAGATTGGTACATGAAGAAGAATCCAATTAGGTTGATGGTTCTTGAAACCCTTGTCCTAAATCAATAATCCTAGCAACATTTCCTCCTTTTCTTTAACAAACCGTATCGTTCTCAAAAAAATCCCTTCCCAATTTATACCATTTCCTTGATATATTGACATACGTAATCTAACATGCAATTTCTTTTTCTGTATTGGCTTTAAGTAACGAATTTAAGCCTCTAGGGACTGGGTCATTGTCTTTGTGCCCACAACTCGAAATCAAAAGAAACGAAAAGGAAGGTTGTACTTACGCATTCCTTTTGTGAATAAGGTTATGTTGCCCGTATAAATGTTTTGGTAACCTTTAAATGTACCTGAAAAGGGGCACCAATAAAAATACTGATTTAACAGATCTTGCTTGGTTTAGTTTTGGAGAACGGAATCAGAAGTCTATATATTATATTGTGCACATAGTATTTACTTAGAGTTTTAGTCTTGGAACTCGGTGGTTTAAAATATACATACACAACATAACATAACATTACATACAATTACGCCTTTAATTTCCCGAAGGGTTTGGCAGGTTTACCTAAGCATACACGTCCAAATTTTGCCAGTTATGTTTAAGTCCCATGTAAATACTCGTATACATACCTTGTACAATATATTGCTCATATCCTAACTTATATTAAAATATCCTAATTCAAATTAAATAGCATTTTAAAGTTACAAATCCTTGAAATTTGTATTAAAGTCATAAAATTACAAATGCAGCACTCCAGATGCTACAAATGTAGACGATGAAATAAATACAAATTCAAACTAAAGGGTGCATCAGACAGCTTACCAAGTTGTAAGAATGTACAAAGTTTCTCAGGCTCGAGTTCTCGTAAACGATGACCTGGCATTTACCAAGTATTCAGTGCTTGAGCATTATTACGATATTCAACTCCACATTATTGCTGCAAGCGCTCCAAGCAGCGCTTACATTGTAAATCGTTTCTGTAATAAATCTGGAGTCCGTAAATTACGGATTATTTACGCTTTTACATTTAAAATTATATTTTCCAAACGCTTAGTTTTCCAGCGAGTAATCGTAAGTTGAATTTACTTGCATGATGATATATGGGCTTTTCAAATATCCGCAGTACATGTCGTTTATTTATAGAGGGTTTTGAATGGATATATTTTATATTTGAACTTGAATATCCGATTCGATTCAGCGGTCAAGCATGGTTTTCCCATATCCTAATTTATTTGGGGTACGTTTAGCATGTGTTTTCCTTTAATTTAAGTCCGTCTGTAAATATAAGTCTAAATATAGGTATGTCTCTATTAACTGTCATTGAAGTTATCACTCCCTTTCTAGCCATAACATATATAAATGCTTTTATTTCTGTAAGTAGGTTTGTAGAAACAGTTTGACACGTCAATCATATTTTGTAAACTAGATGAGGGCGGCGTTTCCTATCTGACTACTCTGAGAAGAAAGGCCGAAATAAACTCAGAGGTCATAGTCTCTTAAAATCCAGACGTAATCTTGGTCAGATCATGTTAAGACCATGTTGATTGGTGTTTGAAATGGTATTTTGAGGTAAGAACCACACAAATCGAGTGGACCTGTATAGTCAGCGCATCCATTTGTCAGTAATTGTGCAGCTCAACTCAGAACATAAGGACTTCAATCATTTGATGAACAATACCAAAGATAGCTGATTCGGGTAGGCCGCATAAACTACTCAAACTGCCAGATCATGATTAAAACTAACTGTAAAAAAAATAACAAGCAATGACCCACATATACTCATGTCTTAATCATGTACAAAATCTATCCGACTTTTCTTAGGTCTTCTTTTGTTTAATTTTTACAGCCATCAAAATTATACAAAACACGATTTTTCACCGTTCTTTCATCAAACTTATAATTGACTATATTTTTTTTTTTTTACTGTAATACCTAATATGACAGAACAGGTTGTGTGCTAGCTATTGCTAACTCTAATCTATAGGAGGCAGAACGAAGTTTACGAATAGGCACTGAGATAAAAAAAGGGTGATGTCCTATCTCCCCAAGTTCCAAGTTCCCCAAAGCATATATTATTAAATAAAATTCTACGACTCTGTCTTGACCGAAATCTAGAATGGTACCTAGAGTCACCGAATTAATGCTTACGTACGTATTGTTTAAAGTTATTTGTTATTACTTTAGAGAATAAAGTAATACTAAGAGTAATATAGAACATGAACATGAATGATGGGTTTTTATGGTGTACATAATAAAGAGTACGGTGTACATACTATTCTATTTTATTCTAGAACTACCGTTGAATTCTCTGAAGTTTGAAAGTAACTGAATTACTAAAAAAAAAACTCTAATGCTAGTTTATTTAACAAATGGAGATGCAACATACGTATTTAGGTTACTCGTTGGGTTTATAAAACCAAGTTTATCAAGAACTTTCGATACTTCAATTTTTTTTGTTATATTCTACTTAAACTTGCTTTTTGTTGTTTATAATTTTAATGTCTTGAATGTTGTGTTCATATTATTTGAAGAAAAAAAAAACATGTATTGTATTCTTCTTTGGTGTTTTTATTTTATCTTTTCGCTCTATTTCCTTCCTCATTCGGGACGAGAGCTTTGTTGGAGGTGTCATTAGCTGATTTAACAGTATTTCGTAAATCCATTTAACACTTTTACAGGTAAAAATCAAAGAACCGTACCATAACGTTGTTTATTTTTAATGGTTTTAGTATGTAGCTGTTATTGTTTATGTAACTATACTGCACCACTTTTTATTTTAGCTTGTACTACTTATAGAGTTTTTATTGTTGGGAATATAATAGGGTCACTCTAGCCAGGGGCTTAATAAAAGGTGGGAGTCTACTCTTTAGATTAATTCCTTTTTTTATTTAGTAAATAAATAAATTATATTGCTCAACAACAACGTATAACAAATGTAACGCAATGCGTGTACGCACGCGTTCTCAACAAGTGACCCGAGCAGATTGGTGGCGGCGGTTGGCGGGCGGCGACGCGAAGCGGCCGCGCGGCCTCCGTTCCTTGCGTCCCTCTTCTCGCTGCACAGTGGGTTCGTTGTATGTCGACGCACAGTGTGTGCGTTAACAATTATAAACCTTATAATGACTGTGAATATAATCTATACTAATATAATATTACAAAGAGGTAAAATTTATTTGTTTGTTTGTATGTAATCTCTGAAACACCCGGCCAGATTTGAAAAAATATTTTTAGCCTTCTATAGGCTATTTAACATCACGCTATTTCCCTCAGGCGCCGAGCAAAAAGAAAAACAGTCAGATAGAACGCTAAGCAAAAACGAAGTGATAGCGCGGGCAGGTGATGCGATGCGACGGGTTGGGTCGGGGAACAAGAAATTCCACGCGGACGAATTCGTGGGCAGAAGGTATCATTTTCATTAATAAAGAGTTCTCTTATTTGACTATACTTTTAGACTGGCGCTTCTACTTCTTTTATCGTATCGGTATAAAATGTAATATAATGAGAAAAATTCATTTCAAGATGAAGACTGTCAATGATTCGTATTTTTGAAACGCTGATTTTTAAAATGGATTACCAAAGCTTAACCATTACCCTTTATGTTGCTCCCAAACTGATCTAATATCCAACCGACTTATCTCACCCCCATTACTTATGTGGGTAATAATTTTTACATAATCCCAAACACCATACAAAGGCTAAGCATCCATGCAAATAAAGGCACTAAACTAAATTTATGGCCCCAACAATGTCCAAGTTCGTATATTATGAGGACATATAAAGTCGGTTACCACATTGTAACTTTAAAGCTGCCTAACGTCAAAGGCTTAAGCCATTCTATGTTCCGGAATACGAAGTATGTCAGCTTACATTTTTCAAAGTTCTGTAGAATGGTTGGCATTATGTGTATTGTTGTCTGCAAGAGGTAAACTTTTGTGAGTGATAAAAGGAGACGGCCAAAAGGGTTTTTCTTAGTATTGTGCCTACAATAAAGTGTCCACAAATTGGTTCGATTTCTGAATGGATTTATTTATTTTGGTTGCTTGCTAATTTTGTAACATCCATTTATCAAGGTTCTTGCAGATTGTTATATTTTGTTTAGTTGATGGTATTATAAAAAGAGCACCTTCATCTGTGTCGTCTAAATACCTGTAAAATTTCAGCTAGATAGCGATGTTACTATATGCGCAATGAGCTATGGGCAAAAATTACCACTAAGTGAAACCCTGATAGAGCCAGAAGGCGTCGAGGCAGGCCCCGTAGAAGATGAGCCAAATTCGCCGACTGCTAGGGAAAACAACTTCTCGGACAGCCAGTGGAACCACGCGCTCGGACCAACCTTTTAAAGGAGGCGCCGCTGACGCGTGCACTACGCACGCTCAACTTCAAAGGGAATGAGACGGACTTATTTTGTTGTTCTCTGAGTGAATTCACAAGGAATGCATTGTTTATAATTATTTAAATATATTAGTTTATACTAAGTTAATTTAAGCGCATTTATCGCATTGGGGTTAACCTGAATTGGTAGATGTAAGTAGGAATAAATAAATAAAAACAAGCAACCAGTGGTCCACTTTAGTCCTGGATCGGAAGAGCTGAAAGTCACGGGGAGAGGCCTTTGCCCAGCAGTGGGATGATGCAGGCTAATAGTAGTAGCGATGTTACTCATATTTTTTTATAACATGATAGTGTCAACCAATTACTATTTTAGTCTTTCTTTTCACAATATGTAGGTACATGACAACACAATGTACTATCTATAGATCTGATAACTCTGCCTTATAATTACTAGAGCTATGGTGGTCCACCATCTAAATACAGATCCCATGACTTCCGTTGTGGCTAGCTCAATGCTTATCATCTGAAACAGTTGTTAGACTCAGATTGTGGATAAGTTTCCACGACACCTCATGAGGACAAAAACCGCAACATGACTTTTATTCAAAACTAGCTAATTATTCTTTTCCTGGAAAGCAATACTATAATAATATAGGTAGGTACATTAACGATCAAAAGTGGATTGGCACGTTAAGAGTTGTATTGCTGTGAACACAAATGGTACAGTCCATACATCTGTATGAGTAAACAACACGGTACACACACACCACCATCTGATACATTTAAATCAGTGTACCGGACGGGCGTGATCGCTGGACGCGCAGTGTGTAAGGAGGTTGTATATATCTATCCAGGTTATTTCGGTATGAGGGTAGGTCTTTCACACTCCAAGTGGCGCTGACGTCCTATAGCTATAGGTTCCAGGTATCTTCTCAGCTAAGTCCTGAAGTCAAAACGGGCAGGGGCTTCTTGTCGGAGAAATAATAATACATAAACTTCACTTTTCAGGGGTTTTATTTTGAAGCACTAGACGGTATAGAGTACATTGTCGATGTCTACTAATGTATTTGGAACGTGGCGCGAGAGTGATACAACATGTATCGGGCGTACAATGTAGAGATGTTGATTCACTAGATGATAGCTGACTACTAAATCGTTATTCTTGAAAATCGCGACGCTGCCGTTAGGGGGTGTGGTGAGCGGCGCCAGGGCTTCTATATCGTTATGCCAAGAGTCGGTCCTTTTATACTTTTGGAGTGTGGAAAAACTATTGCGTAATGATTAAACTCGTGCAATCGTGCAAACACAGGTGTGAATAATTTAGCATGGAAAAAACTCCCATGCATCATCGCTTCACAACATGAACGTAGTTTAACAGCTGCAAACATCGGAAAAATCCCGTGTGCGTCATCGCACCAGATTACGCAATATTAAAGTATTGAAATAATTACTCTCTGTACACGTAGTTATTTTCCAGTTAAACTTATAGCTATATACTTTTGCACCTAGCTTCTGATGTTTCATAAGTTTTGATTTGATTTTACCTAATATAACTAATAATAATATCTAAACGGCTAGCATTACATCTTGGCTTTTCAGAGCGTGACACGCCTCTGAAAGCAGGTTGGGTAAATCACATTTACGAACTTAACAAACTATTAGTGTTACAACTTATAAACTCAATTAAGTAGGTTTTCTCATGGACTAGATATCTGAAAGTAAGGTCCAGGGCTAGGTCTTGGTTTAGGGTATCTGGACGCAGTAAAAAACTGAAAATTACGGTTATATAGTCCACTTAATTGACAATATAAAGGTTGTACTTACGATTTCTTTGTAAGATCACTATCTTACGTATGACTCGTAACTTATTTTACACAACAATATACTATTTAAATGTTTGTTGACACATCATCGCGAACAATTAGGAACACCTACGTTGAGACGACATATTCCATGAATTTCTTCAAGGCAATATTTCTGAATACACTTTCTTACAACGTGTATGACATGATAACAAGCACATTGCTTTCATATCAAATATTATCTATTCTGTCCATAAATAGACAACCTTGTATCAATTGTATTACGAATTCCAAGAGCAACTCAATGACGTTATCTTTAGAATTCTCACCTTTGGAAATTATATCTATAGTTTAGCTCGAGCAAAGATGGCGGTTTATTTCATGCTAATCTAATGATCTATTCAGTCTAGACAATCTTCTACGAATATTGACAAAATTATGTATTATGTAAATAAATAAGCAACATGCTTTTGACTAGAGTCCAGAGGTCTTACATATTTATAAGGCCTTTTTGTGTTGCTGGGTTCCGGCTAATTCGGAGGGCAGACCTTAGCTTTGTGCAAAATGCTCTTATTATTTCTTATGAAGGCTTTTTGTTTGCTGGGTACAGTTTTTTATTATAAATGGACGCTACACTGAAATGAATTGTGAGGTAGTTAGGCTTTTGTAGTGTTTTTTGGCATTTCAATATTCGTTTTTTTTTTGTTATCTATAACTATGCGTCGGAATATTGAATATCGCTTACAATGAAGCGAGAATTTAGAATATCAATATATTATCGTTTATCTTTCTAATACATTACTAAGTAGCAAATCGTGAATGTAAACATTCATTTTATAAACATAGTCTTAATAAACATTAAGTTCGTGAAAACAAAGGACATTGCCCGCAAAAAAAAATCGGGGCAGTCTTCGAGGATTTCCAATAGAAGTGAAAACTAAGTAACTTGTAAACCCGCTCATGGGAAGCGTGCGGTGACAATGACGCGAGTTATACGCTTTTTGTTCACCCAAAAAGTACACATATATACACAGTATACATATAGCTCATGGAAAGCGTTCGGTGACGATGACGAGAGTTCCCTGATTTTTGTTCACCTAAAAACTGCTCAACGCGCCTAAAGAAGGTTTCACTTAAAAACAACTACTTATCAGTTACTTACATTCAAAGGACCATGAGTTACATTTCGCACAACTGGTCTTTATTAAGGGCAGTTCCATAGAATCAACACAATACATACATACATACGTAAACTCACGCCTTCTTCCCATGGGAGTAGGCAAAAACTACAGAACGCCACCTGCTACGATCCTTACGTACTCCTTTTGCCTCGTTTTCGTTCATACATCTGTCATACACACACGCCGATTGCGAGTAATACGCACCTGACCTATCTGAAGAACATCACCAATAAGGTCACTATATTATGTCCTCGTAGGGCGTCCCCTCCCGGTGTTTCCAGTCACATCTGCTTTGTAAATACCTTTTGTTAGTTGCCTTTCATTCATCCTCTCAACATGATCAAACCATCTTAGCAATCTCTTTTAAATTTTTGTCACTACATCTTCTTTTAAATTTTAAACCGCACCGTTACCACATCATGATCAAAACAATATACGTACTATTTGCTTTAATCTAACAATAATACAGTCAGGTCATACAATTACCTAGATATAGGCTAAGACAAAGGCCTTTGTATACACCACAATGGCAAGTCTAGACTAAATCTGTGGAAGATGTAATGTGTTCAATTATAAATTGAATGCAAGTCATGAATACCAGAGGTGTATTTGAATTTTAGAGTGAGTGAGAGGTCGTGTATCATATATGAAGGCTTTGTTGAATTAGCAGATTTTGCTGTAATATTGCAATACTGAGAGGTAAAAATATTGCCTTGTTCTTCTTGGAGGACAAAAAAGTTACTTTGAATATTTTGATAAATTCAGATTCTACATCTTTCTGTAGGTAATATCAAAATTGTAATAAGAAAGAAGAGAGAGGAAGAAATAAAGAAAGAAAATTTTGATTTGTTGCAAGGAATGACTACTGCAGTTAAAAAAACAGCTATCGTCTCCATATATAATATTGACATTGAATGAACTAAAGAAATGCTATGAAGACAAATAGAAATAATAAGTATAAACACACAGAGAAACAATACCACTTCGGAAAGGTGATACAACTTACCTACTTTTTCAAAACAGTATGTAAGTCGAACCGCTATGAAACATAAGTAGCTACGCACTATGCACAAGAGCTTTAAGCACGCCGCCTTCAACTTCCATAATACTTCCAAACGACTTACATACATATTGCAGAACAGCACTTATGCAAAACCCCCGACAGAGCCCCATTTAAAAACACCCAACTAAAATATAACTTAGAAAATATCGATGTGGGAGTCATAAGGCGCTTTCTCTAAGTGCCCCATCCGGTTTCATTTTCAAAACAAAGTTTATGTACGCCCGAGGCGTGCCCGTAGTGAAAGCTTACAACTGTGTAAACTTCACAAATTGTTTACTGCCTTCAAACTGGCTAGGAACTGTCGTTTGTCGTCTACAATGTACCTACAGCGTGTACTGGGGTGGAAATAAAATGCTGCGATGGAACTCTTGTTCTACAGTCTAAACAGTTTAGGAGCTGTATCTTTTGGTGAATCAGCATAGTTTGTTAAGGAATTTCGTTTATGCGTCATTATCGTTGTTGTTAAGATGATATTAAGGTTAAATTATAAAATCTGATATGATTTTCGTTCCATTGAATGGAGATTATTTTGTATCTTTGGTTCAGCTTTTGCGACCTAATTCGGTAACATCGGTTACTTATATAAAGTATCCGATGTTACCGAATTAGGTGTTGTGCGAATGTTATTTTGTTCTATAACACACGCTATAATTTTGTTTATGAAATCTATGACTATTTTTTTTAAACTTATTCAAATAATTCCATCATTTTTAATGAATGCACAATCAACAGTTTGAAAACCTCTAATTTCATCAAAATTGTGCACACCAATACTGCTGAAAGTTCATACCTACTGCAGCTATAAACACCGCTATACAAGCGTTGTTCTAAACGCTTTTGTTCGACCGGAATCTGAGGTACGTGAGTCGGCTATAAAGTTCGCGGGAGGGTTCCCTTGATGTGCTGTCAGATAACTGATGGGCTTGTTATTGTTGCTGGTATAAGGAATTAAGTAATTACAGCTTCGTTATTATGATGATCTACAAGGGGTTTTGTTTAAAACGTTAAGGCCAACTTAATTCGTGTGCACGGCAGGACTTACTACCGCCGTGCCTGCGTTGTCATACCGCACCCGCACTTCCACATCACGCCACTAGGGGCGCCAGTCATCGTCTTCATTTGCTATGGATGGCTAGCCATCGCAACGCGAACGTCGCTCATTTTTCTAATCAGACATAATAATCTGATTAACTCAGAACAGAAAGTGTAAACTAAGATAACACAATGTATCAGATTTGAACCAGTAACGTCCATTATTTCGAAGCCATACAGCGGTAGTAGCTGAAACAATTCGTATTTAATTTTGTTAAAAGTATTTACCTAACCCATATGGGCGTGGTCAAATTGAGAGCTAAGGGCGTGGTCAAACTGTAAGTGGTAGCTATTTAATAGCTTAAGGAGAGCTAAAATGCTATTTGATTTATACGAGGGTAGAGTGAAATGACACTATGAAAATTCCCAATTTTCTTGCTGTCTGTAGTTTTTTTCAAAATCTATGAATCAAATCAAAATGTGTCAAAAAGTTAAGGACAGTCTGCTAAGACCGTTTTACTGTTGCTACAACGGTTAAGGTACCTGCCCTTACTGCCCTATCACAAAAATCCATCTTGTATTTTATTATATTCGTCTCAAATTTTATCTAATTTTCTTTGTTTCTGTCTTTCTTTTAAATAACTCCTGTTTTTAGAATTCCATTTATATTTCTAAAAACAAAAGTTGACGTACACCAGTTCCATTTTTCTGGCTTCATCGTTTGACCTTCGATCTAGTGAAAGTCATAAAGTCCAATCAATTAATTTAGCTTATCGCAGTTCAATATTGCACAAAGGTTTCTTTCTTAGAAGTTTTCCTCTCAGACCTTCGTAATCAGAGATTATGAAATGCTTCACGAATGTCTATACATTTATAGGGTGGAGTTTTGAGACGGAGCAGTAAAGACGGGTACCATGACTGTTGTAGCTGCAGGAAAATGGTCTTAGGAAAGTGTCCTTAACTTTTTGAGACGACATTATGATCTGCATTCACAGATTTTGGAAAAAAAATTGTATCAAAGATCCACCTTGTTTAGGTACCAATAAAATACGAAGAAGTTAATTTTCGAGTCACAGACCGAATCATTCTCTTCGGGATCTTTTTAATTTGAATAGTCAGTACGGTCCAATTTATAATTGATTCCCACGGGAACGTACTACTGGGATAAAACTATCACAATTATGTCCTAAACCAGGTGATGGTCTAATTGTGTGCCGTATGCAGGCAGAGTTACTCGTATATAATATTAAGTATGGATTTTTTTAAATCTGGGACTTTATAAGTTCTCTCCCAAACAATAAAGTATTGGACTAGTACTATCAAAAATACACATTAAGTAATGATATTAGTAAAAAAGACGATTTGCTAAAAATAAATAACATCGTTGGAAAAATGAAGATGTTACCCAGTATTGAAATTATTATCCTATCCTTGTCACGCAAAACGATTATTGTGCTGAATGGCGCCGAGTAACTATGGCGTTCCCGTGTTGTAACGTCGGTGGCCTACTCTGTAAAGATATGGGCCCGTCCGAAAGTAGTTCGATGCTTCAGAATGAACCCTACTCCTGATTAATTAAACTTTTTGGACGGGCAAACACTCGTCGAGGGTAAGGATAACTGTCAAATGGTTTTGTTATTCATTCTTAGTTCGGGCCTCGAAATAATATTGTCTATAGGTGATAAGGAGTAGCAAATGCCCGTAACTTCGGCCAAATCTACGGACATTGTGATTAGAGAGTAGACCCCCTGGTGCTAATAATGCTGTCTCTGTCTAGCACCGACTTTAAAACGCATAGTACTTCGCCATTTTTTGAGATATTTCAACAATTTTTTTGATGTGAAACGTCTATAGCCGCGGGTAAAACCGAATGTTGGCGTGACGATGCATGCCGTGGCGACGCGTTTAATATACAATATAGTTTCGATGTTTTTCAATATCTCGGTTTTCTATAGTGAGGAGTGAGAACATGAAAGGCCCTCGTAACAAAAAACAATTAGTGTCTTATAGCTAAATTTGATTTTGACCATTTTGATTATATTGTGTTTTACATTGGTTAGCTCGCAATAGTGAAGCCGCCAGGTTAAGCAGCGCTTGCCAAGGTCTGTCTTTAGATGGGTGACCATTTTGATTGTTGATTAGCTTGCAATAGTGAAGCCGCCAAGTTAAGCAGCGCTTGCTAAGGTCAGTGTTTGGATGGGTGACCAATTTTGATTGTTGATTATCTTGCAATAGTGAAGCCGCCAAGTTAAGCAGCCCTTGCCAAGGACAGTCTTTGGATGGGTGACCATTTTTGATGTGAAACATCTATAGCCGTGGGTAAAACCGATTGGCGACGCGTCGCCACGCTATACGATGGTATGTTTCACATCTGCCAGGCGTCCCGTGACGGCTCAATTTATTTTTATTTTGGCTTTATATTACTCTAGGTTTCGAAAAATCAAATAAAAAAAAAACAGTCAAATAGTCTATTGGCACGTTAAATAAATCGTCCAACGTGTCCCAAAATCGTCTCGCCACAAGTTACTGTACAGCGCCAACCGGACTACAGAACCACAATTACAATTCGCCAGCAACACTACTGTTTTGTTCCAAACAGTCCAGTTTATCCGCGGCCGGTTATCTTGAAACGTGAGTCAGCTACAAAGTTACCGGATTAAAGTTCAGTTAGTTACGGGTAATTATGGAGTCGTTACCGTATTTAACCTAGTTAATAACAGGAAATCAAAGGTTATGGAGAGCTTTAAGGTGTCCAGTAAACGCTAGTTGGTGGGAGTTTGCATGCAGAAAATTGAGGCAGGAAGAAATAAGGATGTGTAACAGGGAACTTAATATATAGCTTAGTTTTTATTTTATCCACCTGTAATAAATCTTGATCTTTATAGTCTTACCTACGGAAATATATTTGATGGCACCTAGGTTTAATAAATTGTACCTACTCGCATTTATTATTTAGAATTCTTGATAGACGCTCTTTTAAGGGATTTCAGTATTAGTTTAATTTCCTGCCTGAAAATTTCGTCTAAACTAACCATAAAACGTATATCACATAAAATATTGTCTTGTCTTGGGTAAAAAGTAAAGGATTATAATTATTCAAAATTACAATTGTCATCAACTTCTGTAAAGGTCCTGGGTTCGATTTCCAGGTTGAGTAAAGTGTTATGCGATCTTGTAGTGTGTTGTGTTAGTTTGTGCATTATATTACTGTATCTATTTTTGAAGTGAAAACTTCTTTAGGCGCGTTGAGACTTTTTGGGTGAACAAAAATCATGGAACTCGCGTCATCGTCAGAATAATTTTTCTTTCTTTCTTTTTTATAGGGTTTTTAGAGGTTTTTTATGGTGTACATAATAAAGAGTATTCTTTTCTATTCTATAGGGTTTTTACATCAGGAATTTCGCAGTAGTAGCCTTGAGTCTGGATTTGTACCCAATTGATGGCGATAGGTTCGCTCGACTCATACTTAAATATAACTCGTAAAATGTGGGTGTACTATAATGTAGATATCGCTCTACCAAACCCTGCAGGGAAAACAGGCGTGATATTAAGTTATCTTTTGTTGCCAACCATACCGAAGGACCACAGACATATATATGTACTCACTTTTACACTTACAATAAAATTAGCACGGCAACTTTGCTCTAACAAGTGAAACTTTAAACAAAACGGAGCGCATGCTGCAAAATCGCAACAATTATAAAGAGTTTTTTACTACCGCACGTTCAAAGTGACCTCACGTTAGCTAGAATAAAATTTGCTGGAGTATAAACTCCAGCAAAGTCTTGTTTTGTTCCATGTTAAGCTGTGAACTGGTTATCTCTGGTATTAAGTTAGTCGGCTCCAAGCCCTGGATTAGAGATACTGTAAGCTAATGAGGTTGCTAGTATAATTACTGATTATGTCTCGGTTTAGTCTAAGATTTCTTTCGTCCTTTCTTTTCTTTAGTATCTTACAAGATTGCGGTGCCTTGGTGTAAATTACTTTGTTGTTTGATGGTCTGTTAAATATAAAATGAGTGGGCAGCTGTGTACACTATTACCTACCTCTATAAAAACTTACATATTTTTTAAATTCCTTTTCTTATTTCATCGTGCTTTTTTACTGTACGTAGTGGTTCTTTTTTTGAGCCTGTTTAATTAACGGTAGAATATTTGCATAAGTGCCGTTTTTTAACCGACTTCCCAAAAAGGAGGAGGTTATATGTTCGGCTGTATGTATGTTTTTTTATGTTTGATCACCTCTCAAGGTGGTCCAATTGTCACCGAGTCAGAATCTGATGAGGGGATCCCTTGGAAATCGAGAGAAATCCTCAAATTTTATAGGCACACGTATAGCGATTTGCGTATTTTTCACCATTCGGTGAAGTGGAACTGATGATGAAGACCAGAGGTGGCAACCGGAACTACTCAATAATAAGTATTTCACGGGTTGCGACTCGATTACTTTATTATGGTTGCTAAGCAATTTATGCTCGTCACAATGCATATGGTGAAATTTTCTTGTATTTACCAGGAGAACTCCTTAAAAATTAACGTCCCTGCGTCGGGAAAAGCAATATTTTGTAAAAAGTAATGAGCAGTTGACATTAGACTATTGTAACTTAGAAAAATTAATAACTAACCCACTAAAAAGAAGACAGAAATAACTTTTTTACAAAAAAAAAATATCTTTAATTTCGGAAGTCGGTGTCTTTGGGTCTGTATTTTATTTTTTTACCACCAACTTCCGAAATTAAAATTATTTTTCACTTAGTAGTGTTTTTTTTTTTTGGAAGTCGGTTGTTCTTTTTTTTAAAAGATTTTTATTTTAATAACTCTTAGGGTTGCATGATATTGTTCATCATCATTCAGTCGGAAGATGTATGTAGGTACTGTTAGATAAAAGCCTATACTTAATACATTTTGATAAAGATCTGTTCTGAGGCCCTAGACAAAGTAACATTCGATTAGCGATGACTCTAGCAGAAAAGCCAAAAAAAATATGGGGTTGACTTAAGCTATCGAAACGTCACGTGATTTGTTTGTCAACATTATTTGATTCTATGAAACGAATTGACAGCGTCGAACGATTACTTCCATAGAGATGCGTAGCCAAGTGGCACTTTTAGACAAGCGAGTTTGGCGTTGTAGTTTTAGATTCGTATGATGGAAACATTAGCGAAAGCGATAGCGATTGTAGAAATACAATCGCTCCAAAGCGAATGCCATTTGACTAAGCCCTCTGGTCCGCTAGCATTCAATGATAGCTAGGTGTAAATTCTGCGTATCCAATTAATATAATAATTTATTATATCAAATAAAACCTATGACGTAAATAATTGTCGGTTCATAAATACACATCCGACCAAGAAAAGGAACACACACAAATTCTTAAAATTAAAACCACAAAGTAAGGAAGAATTTTGTGTTACACGAGAGGCTTACATTATTAATATAACCTATGATAACTTTAATTTGTGTTATGTGTACTGAATATAACATGAGCTTTCAGTAATGGTGGCGCAATGCGGGACTTTTTATGCGTCAGTGCTAATATGGTGGGATGTTCGCCTCGAATAATTGAGGGTCAGACTGAGCATACGTAGTTCTAAATTAGTTTCTGAAGGAAGATTAAGGCGTAGTGGATGTTGGTGACACTGTAATTTTGATAATATTATGAAGTAGATTTGTCAGATGGAATAGTTTTTCTACCAGTATTACAGCAAAAGACTTTTGAAGTGAAAACTTCTTTAGGCGCGTTGAGCACTTTTTGGGTGAACAAAAATTATGGAACTCGCGTCATCGTCACCGAACGCTTTCCATGAGCTATATGTATACTGTGTATATATGTGTACTTTTTGGGTGAACAAAAAGCGTGAAACTCGCGTCGTCACCGCATGCTTCGACGATACAATTCACAAGTTACTAGTTTTCACTTCTATCGGCAGTCCCCAAAGACTGCCCCGATATGTTTTATGAAGTCTTGAAGACAAGAGTTCTGAAGTGAATGGTTCTGAAAATATGGAAAATATTTGTACCTACGTGCTCGTATAATTTTACATAATTAGAAGTTATATAGCAACATAAGGGTATACTCGTATAATGTTTTACGAGATCAGGGGAATCCTTTGCGTCAAACATCAAAGAATTCATTGTGAACGAATGAACGATGTACAACTTTATTATATTACATTTTTTGTAACTTTTTTTTGTAAGGGGCTGTTGCAACAAGTACACAGCATACTTTTATGTCAGTGTCAGGCAATATTTGGAAAATTGGTAGTTAAAATAAAAAAAAATGTGGCAACTCGAAAATACAGGGAAAATAATTAAAGTAAAAAAATAAGTTGTGTGCCCGTTAAGTCGAATCCTTTAATCTAGAAAATATACATTTTTAAATAGTTTCATCTTGATTAAAAGAAGGTCGTGATCCTTACCAAATTATCATTGGAACGGAAAATCAGTTAAGGCCAAAAACGCTTTTCCTGAAAAAAATCTCTTAGCTTTGGAGAAGTTTACGATTAGACCAAGGTTACGCTCGATCAAGATAATAACCTTTTTTAATCCTTTGGGCTTTGAGTCGGGTAAAATTTTAGGTATGTTAAGGCGTAGTTATGTATTTTTAAGTAGTAGGTGCTGTGCAGCAAAATAACTATTTTCCAGTTCGAGTATACTTTAGGGTCTGTAGGTGGCTTTATAGTTTTACTCTGGGTGAAAACTGCTTCCCATTTGGTAAATGTGGAAAGGGTTATCGTTTAAAATCAGGTCATAAATTAATCGTCTCAGCCTATTGCAGTCCACTGCTGGAAATAGGGATCTCCTAGGCTGCGCCCCAATACATTACCAGCCACCTTTTTAAGTTCGTTGGTCTATCCAGCTAAGGAGCGTCCCATACTACGCTTGCTCATACGTAGTCTATACTCCAGGACTCGTCTGCTTCACCAGCCATTGGTAAGGACCAGTGGCAGTGAGCTCGCCATGTTTATTGAAGGCAATACACATGGCCAGCCCACTGCCACTTCAGCCTGCTTACTCTGCAAGCTATGCTGGTAACTATTAACTAACTTTTCCGGATAATCAAAAACCAGGTAAGCCATGATAATGATATTAATTTGTTAAAAAGCATTCATCGCTTAACGGTATTACAAAAAATAACTCGATATTCCTTGAATTGAAATAAAAACCGCGGTTTCTGGAAAAAAAAACGCTTCATTATTATTTACATCAGTCAATTTTACGACGAGGAGGTACGCTTACGTGATAATTAACGTAATAAATACGTTCAAGCACTTCAACTTAATTAGGTAGCTTTTGAAGTTAATATAATTATTTTCGGCCTTAAAATCATAATATTCTGTTCGTAGAAACATACATTTGATATTTAATAATATATGGTGGGAACAATGTATGAGGAAAATGGTATCAGGAACATATTTTCATTATAATAATTAGGCATGGTAAAAAATTATTATCATCATTATTCACAGCCCGATTTCACAGACTGCTGAGATAGGCCTCTCTTTACATGTGCCAAGAGTATTTTAAATCTCAATAGTCTTAAAGAGCATTGTCAGCGTATGAAGAAGTATAAAGGAAAAATACCGACGCCCTCGTATGACGGGGCGGTACGGAATATGAGAACATAATAAATTATTCAAATAAGTTTTTAATTCACCACAAAAATACGTTCATTGTGCGTAATTATGTTACCAACGTTTTGAATTAATAATATTCCCTCGTAACTAAATTTTTGCAGTGAAATATTTTTTGAGCGAAATTCAAAAGGTTTTGCTCAGTTTATTTTTTATTTTTCGTATTACCGTGATAGAAAAATTAAATCGGTTATTCTAAATAATTATGGAGTTTACAATAATTTAAGATTTCGGTGGAGAAACGAAAATCGTGGACGCTAATAATAATAATATATACGAAAACATAAAGAAAAATATTACCAACCTTTTTTAACAACATTCGATGTAGCCATTGTGTTCTCTGCTTGTTGGGAAATTTACTTCACCCTCAATTTCCTTATCTCAAAAAATTCTGAATGAATAAATCCTTCTCTTCACACCATAAATCATCAAAAAGGCTCTATAGACACCTAAGGAAGATTGGTCCCATCAATCTTTGAATCAAAATTTATCCCAATAGTAGCCAATCCACATCGCGCATCAAATTGCAATATTGTCGGATGCTGAATTAATTGCCTCAAGGCATACGTCATGTCTTCGCATCTGTGATACGTTTCACGCGACGTTTGACAGAATGATAGAAACACAATATCTTGAATAATAAGTCTATCGAGACGAGAAGATTTAAATGTATCTATCTAACTATTGAAGTGTTAAACTCTTGATAGCAATGTGTATTACAAAAATATTTTACTTAATATTTTTTAACAAAAAAAAGAGGATGTGTGCTTATGTCCACACGATAGAAGAAAAAACTTAAATGTTTTTCTAATTTTAAAACACGATACACTCATTGTTCTAAAAATGAGTGTATCGTATTTTCCAGTCGTCATCGGCTGTCATCAGTCACGTTTACTGTCTATAGTAAACGTGGCTGATGACAGCCAATGACGACTGGAGCCAAGTATCTATACGTGATACAACGTTACCGACCGACTAGAGCCGAGTACCTATACGTGATTCAGCGTTACCGACCGACTAGAGCCGAGTACCTATACGTGATTCAGCGTTACCGACTGAGTAGAGGCGAGTACCTATACGTGATTCAGCGTTACCTACCAACTAGAGCCGAGTACTTATACCTTATTCAGCGTCGACGATCTAAGCGTGACGATTCAGTTTCGTTCAGCAAAAGCGCAAAATGCGCCTAAAGAAGTTTTCACTTTAAGATGTAAAATAATACGCACTCACTCACACTCAATCATATAAATTATTATTATATTATGCATTCCACAATGTGTACTTAGGTGGCAACTTAAAATAAAATGAGATTATTAAGGACCCTGTCTGGCACAGCAAAGTAGCAAGAGAAAGGAAGCTTTAAAGCTTAACTTATCAGCCTATATCCAATGTTAATAGAAGTTAATTTACTAATTTGTAAGAATTTTCTAACAAATTTGATTTTTGTACTACGCATGCTGTGTGCTGTGTGTCTTCATGCTATTTCATGCTAATATTAGAACCATCTCTGATTTGAAAAATATAGGAACAGGTAAAAAATACAAAATCAATCAACTAAATTCCATAGAAGATACGCCAAAGCCATCAAGTATCCCTAGAAGAGATCTTAACATCGATGTTAAAGGCACTATTTAGTCATTATAGTAATTAACTTTTTATTTATTTTACTTCGAAGGTCCTAGTTTATCATTTGTAACTTCAAGTTACAGCCAGAACATAATCTATATAATCTATATTAATATATATAAAAATGAATCCCTATTTCCCTTGGTCACGCCATCACGCGTGAACGGCTGGACCAATTTCACTTCTTTTTTTTTTGTTGTGTTCTTTATTGTCAGGAGAAGGATTTTATGAAATAAAAAAATAAGGAAGTTGATCGGAACGTTACAAAATTTAATGAAACTTAACGCCAATATTAATTTTACATAACTGTCAGTTGTTTGATATAACTGTCAGCGATTGACAGAATGTGCGCTGCAAATATCGTTTAACACAGATGGATCGGTTGATAAATAAGTCGATAGTTTTAGTTTTAGTCAATAGTCAAAACTAAAACTAAACGACATATGACATTCATAGTTAAGACAGGACAACGTCTGTCGGGTCAGCTTGTTGCATATATAAATGGGCACGCCCTTTATGCCTAGAAGCTTTTATTTCGGTATTAAGTTCTGTTTACGTTTTTATTATTTGTTTCTGCTTGAGTATAGTTTTCAATGTTTTTCTTGGCATATTGGCGTGTGCTAGCTGACATTATGGCAAATAATTTAATTTAATTTTCTGTGTTTCGTAATGTTAATTACTTACTATTGTAAATAATCCAGTTCTTCTAACTAAACCGACAGCTGTGCTGCCGGACAGTTTGTTACGCTACTTCTTCTCCCCAGCTAAAGCACTAGGAGGTGGTGAAGGGCGGGCGTTTTGGGGGACTGTCTTAAGTACTTTTGACGTTCAAAAAGTAATGATTCTCAGACTAGTTTGAATTAAATACTTTTGATTTTGTTTGTTTTTTATAATATTATTAAATAATCATCCCAACATATCGTTGGTTAGTAAAAAAAAAATAGTAAATAAAAATGTCAAATTCGGCATGTTGGCGTTGACGATGCACGTTGACTAGCAGCATTACCATTCAACGTGGCAATGCTACCAGTCTTCTGGGCACTTTTCCGGATGACAGCGTAGTGGAAGAGTACTTCGACACCTTAGGGCTCGTTGTTTGATCAGTAGTCAAACATACTAATAGTTAAAACGCGTTAGTTAAACTAACAATTTGTTAAGAATGACATAAGTATGTTGTTTGACAAAAATGGTTAAGCTAACTATAGTTAAAAAAATTACAATTTGCTATGAAAGTTAACCATGCGCAGACGGAGTAGTTAAAACTTTCACAGCTATAAATAGACTATTGTCAAGTGATTAATTGTTAAATTGACTAATGGTCATGTTTAACTATGTATCAAACAACGGGCCCTTAGTGTGCTTTTGTTTTTGTAAAAACTTACTCATTTAATTTAGTACCTAATGTAAATAGTTAGTTGTATATGCATTTTAATTTAAATTTTAGAAATAAATCTAACAAAAACCAGATATTATTCAGAACATAGGCAGAAGTACCTTACGTTTACGTTGGCTTTAATTTGACCTAGTTTGCCCAACCCAGTAAAACATGCGTCACACATATTTTATACATTATATGTAGCAAATTAGCACTCCATTTGGTTGGAACCAACCTTTGAGAGCAAAAGCATGTTTTCAAGGTTTCAAGGGATGCCTACAAAAACATTACGGGCCCTTGAAGATTTTACCGCACCACTAATTACCAGAAAGCCTAAAATAATACCGTCTTTATCCTACCCTGTGGAATTAAAATTTCTTGTATTTTGTTAGAAGAGATTTTATTAGTGGGTAGAACAAGATATCAAAGCGTTGTCAGAATTACTAGGCGTCTCTATTGTTCTTTGTCTGTTCCGGCTTTTTTGTGCCATTTGGTGGAAATTATAGAGAAAAATTGTAATAAATTACTTTGCTATTCTGATCTTTGACATTTCTTGTTGTAATTTTTTTTTTTTTCTAAGTTTGCTAGGTTTGACGTTAATTGATCTAAGACAGACGAGAGAGATGTTGACAGAGATTTTATAAAATAAATACCCTTCCTACAAAATGTATTGGTGACATACAGCCAACTCAACTTTTTCGGTGAAATAACAACACATAACATAACATCACGCCTGTATTCCCCGAAGGGTTAGGCAGAAGTGTACCTATAGCACATCCACATTTCGCCGGTTATGTTTAAGTCCCATGTAATAGGGGGCGAGCCTATTGCCATCAACCGGGCACAAATCCAGACTCCGGGCTGCTACCGACCTACGGTATGGAATCGAACCCAGGACCTCATGCTCAGCAGTAGCGCTTGCGACCACTAGACCAACGAGGCAACAACACGTTTGAATAAAGAATGTGGCAGTGTCAACTAATCCATGGACTACTACCAAACGTTCAACAATCTGCTGCAAACATTGCGTACTCAATGCGAAAGCACGATCGGATAATTACACCCATTAATCTATATTTTCACGATTCAAAATTGTAACATTTCAATATGCAGGGGCACACCACTTTTTATTAGGTAGAATGCATACCTATTATTATAAAACATCCTTAAATATCCTAGCGAGTATTTTCTAGTGCTACATACTTTATAAATAAATTGGCTGAAGCCCCACCATCTTAGTACAAGCGTTCAAGATAAAAAATCTACTATATTGTCTTGTGTATGCAAGAAAATATTGCATTTCATTAACATTTTCCAGAACTTAAGAAAATATGAAGTCGCATAATATTAGCACTCATCTAGGTGTTCACCGTACATAATAGTTCCAAAAAATATTCACAGTCACGGCTCCAGAAAATCCTGAAGCCAAAAAATTTTCATAAATGATATACTTGACTCAATTCACTGAGAAACTAGCACCCTTCGCGTCTTATTCATGAGTTTTGACAAAAACGGGTTATACAGATACAGAACTGCTACTTTCTCATTCACAATTCTTTTGTCACCATTTTAATTCAGAATTTTAAGCAGCATTTTATACAGTTGGAATGGGTTCGTCAGTTATAAGTTTCAATCTAGGACTTTTGTTTTGTTTGGTTACATCAAAAGTAAGTTAGGGGAGGATAATATTGAGTTCTTTATTCTGGTTTGAGAGAGCAATGGTGTTGCTTCGTGATTTTCTTTGTTAGATATATTTTGTGGGTTTTGTGCTTTTCTCTGAACCATTGTCATCGGTTATGAACCCCATAGGTTGTAGAAGACAGGGGTTTAAATACGTTTTGCCATGAAAGTTGAAAACACCAACTACGATATAGTCATTTCGTTGCGATAGTAACTTAATGAGGGATTGTTAAATATCCAAAGATCCCAACTTCACCCACTTTGCTCCAATACCTCAACATTTTTCTAATATTAATAAGATGCTTTGAACCTTTTATTTATTTATTTAAACTTTTCGCACTTAAAAAAGGTAGGCATTCTCTACCAGTCAACCAAAAGTGGTGAAGAGATTAGATGGCAAGAACAGGAGTTTTTATGTGGTATTACATATTTTCATCTCTCTTATTACGACTATCAACAAAAGTATATTGAATTCATCTAAAACTTTTCTTTTACACTCCGAGTCTTTTGAAGATCGAACTGGCAACAGAGGTCTCATAAAACTATTAATCAAACCAAATTTCCTTACACAAAACATTTTTTTTTTAAATATTAAAGGGCACTTGCTGTAAAACAAAAGAGCCCGATAAAAGAAGCCCATTATTTTATCTCTAGAGAACCATGCACTTATTCATCTTGAGTATCGATTTAGCTGCCATGCACCCGGGATCAAATACATAAGCACGTTTATATGTACATAAGGCGTGTTCTAGACATGTTATTTTAATAGTTAGTTTGAGAACCAAATAATTGAAGGTAGCAGAAGACTCAGTTCATGTAGCGGAGGAAGGTGGTTGATTAAACAATAAACGATTAAACTAGTTGCTTTCATATTCCATAGAATGTTGTTGGCTCAATCTTAACTTTATCGTCTAGATTGAGCCAACCACTTCTGTCCAGATTACTTAATACCTAACTTGTACATACAGTCGGAGAAAAAAGAAAAGAAAGAAAGAAGAATATGTTAGAAGAATAGAATAGAATAGATTAGGTAGGTAGAAATTAATTACTTATCAAATTGGCACTCTACGTCAATTCGCGTGTTATAGCTTTACAACTGTCAGAATGTGATTTGAATTTACGGACAATTTAAGTTGGTACTCAATTAGCTAGACAATTACGTGACTATAATAATATGAAAGAAGACGAAGAAAAACAATTATTATCGCTTTCCAAAGCATTTCTGGCGTACCTTGAAAAGTCTATCACCGTTCCAAACTTGGCAACTTGGCTGTCTTACTAAACATTCCACTACGACACGAGTCATTCTCATTACAGCAAATTCTTAGAAAAAAGCAGAGGGATATCAAATGGGACTCCTGCTAATTGCATGATGGTTAATGAGAGCTTTGTAATCATCGTAACGACCCCACTAAAGTAAGGACTTGAACGGATACTCATGTAAGGTTTTATTTTCGACAAAACTGTGAACCCTCTGTCTTTATTTTCTCCTGTCTTAAGGACGATAGCAAGCGAAGTATTGGTTATACTCCTGCACTACTTATTCAGCATGATTGAGCAAGAATAGTATATATCGTGCCGGTTTTCTTTTACGTTGGCGTCGTAAGTAGAAATGTGAGTACTTCGTGCCTTGTCATTATTCAAAGGATTTTGCAAACCCTTTGACATATGAGAAGTATTTACTTGAGTTTAGGTACCTACTCTTATAACGATATTGCCAACTAGGAATATTGAAACCGATAAAATTTCCTTTTGCAGAAGTTAACTGTTTGATCTATACTTGAATCTCACAGACTTCTAGATAGCATTGTTATAAAAATGTCCTATCCTTACCTACATACTTTTGTATGGGCGCCTGCACTAATAATGATTATCTCCTTTATTTAAAGATGCGCAGACATTGCGAGGCATGTGTTTCAAAAGATAGCCACCACTGTGACCCGTGCCTCAAACTGAGGCATTTGACATAATTATAAAAAAACTAGCTTCCAGCCGCGAATTCGTCCGCGTGAAATTTCTTGCTCCCCCGACCCACCCCGTCGTCGTAATGCATCACCTGCCCGCGCTTTCACTTTGTTTTCGCTTATCGTTCTTTCTGACTTTTTTATTTTTGCTCGGCTCCTAAGGATTATAGCGTAATTTTAAATAGCCTACGAGTATAACCTTCCTCAATAGTTGAGCAATCAACTACTAACAGAATTTTTTCAAATTCGACTGGCAGTTCCAGAGATTACCCCCTACCCAATACATACGAACCTACAAACATACAACTTTTACCTGTTTATAATATTATTATATTATAGAATTATATAAAAAGAACGTGTGTTAGGGGACTTCGTCAGAAATGAAGTTTCTTACGCTCTTTCTTCAAATATGAATGTAATTCGATATGAAGATTTCGAATGTTTGATGAAAAATTTGAAAATATTCGCAACCGCCATCTTATAATTTTATTTTTACCTCACTATCGGCTATAGCCGATAGTGAGGACAGACACACGGAACACACCACACACAGACAGACAGACACACACACAGACACGCAGACAGACAGACAGTTTTCCTGGTTTTTGCGGGTACTATAGCACCCGCAAAAACCAGGAAAACTGTCTCTCTCTCTGTGTGTCTCTTTCTATTATATATAATAAAAAGTTGCACGGAGGGGCCATAACGCTTTTTCGTTACGTGACGATTTCTAACATTTTCTAAAATTTTACTCCTACCGCAAGCTGTGATAAAGAACTTCGTTCAAATTATATATTATATTATAATTCATACTTTAATATTATAAGTCCGAAAGTAACTCTGTCTGTATGTTACCTTTTCACGCTTAAACCACTGAACGGATTTCGATAAAATTTGGCAAAGTGATAGATGGAATCCTGGGGAAGGACAGAGGCTACTTTTTGTCCCGGTAGCTTCTTCCCGTGGGATTATCCCACATCCACGAAATCAACCCGGCGAAGCCGCGGGCAGAAGCTAATATTATATAAGTATATTATAACTATAGATTATTAGCATTGATGAGTTTGCGGTACATGCCTCGCACTGCCTACAGGCATCTTACGACATTAATTTTGTTGGCGTTAGAGGTCCCCAATGAATGCAGACGTCTGTACAACAATATACTTTTTCCAACACATAGCATAGCACCAACAATGAACACAAGCAATGCGTCAATAAGCCTGTTGTATGTACCTGAGCTATTCCGCTTGAACATCTAGCGTCTAAGGCTCTGAATGCGAAATGTTACCGCCTTAGTGACAGACGGCATTCACATTGAACGACCGACGAGAACGGTCTATTGAGGGGTAAGCGCGCGTCACCGAATACGTATCAAACGAACTACGGTACAGTTGGCTGACACGCCTCTGATTTGAATACGGTGTCAGCAGTTTGTAGAGGGGCCTCTCAGTGTATTGACTATTATGAATGAGGTAGCCAGCGTACGGGCTTGGCTAGAAGAGAAGATAAACAGAAAATTTGCAAATATTTTGCAGTGGCTTACTGGCTCATTGAACCAAATGGCGTAAGATATTGTTGTCAAATAGAAGAAAGGTTTACAGCGTAGCGGGTGAAGTCGGGTTGTGGATGTTTCAATTACAAGCCAAGGTCATCTTTTCCGTGTTCTGATTACGTATCGAGACTACAATTAACGTAATATTAAACGTCATTCGACGATCTATTTTGCCCATGTGTAAAAGTACGCGCACGAATGGTGACTTATGGGCGAAAAATTTCGTTGAGCCACAAGTACTTGCTCGTACGTATATCGCCCAATTGAAAGATAAAAAAAAACGTTTTTTGCAAAAAAACAACCGACTTCCAAAAAATACACTAAATGACGTGAAAAATAACTTTAATTTCGGAAGTCGGTGTCTTTGGTTTTGTATTTTCGTTTTTGGGCACCGACTTCCGAAATTAAAGTTATTTTTCACGTCTTTCAGTGTTTTTTTTTGGATGTCGGTTGCTTTTTGGAAAAAAGTTTTTATTTTTCACTTTTTAGTTGCGGTACCTACCCCACACAAAATCGTATACCACTATTTGGTATGTAAATAACAGTGACAGGAAAATATTAACACATCATCAATATAAACTAAGTGGAAAAAATATGCAGTATTAAGGATAACTCAAAAAGTCAGACTCTAATCAAGTTTAAAAGGGACCACATGTAAAGCACCAGCTATCAAATAAAAAAGAATCATCTAAATCGGTTCACCCAGAAAAAAAATCTGAGCTAATACACATAAAGAAATAAATAACTTACAGACGAATTGAGAACCTCCTCCTTTTTTGAAGTCGGTTAAAAAGAAAGGAAAGAAAAAAAATATCCCACTTTATCTGGCGAATAAAATGCAATGCAAAACAAATTAAATAAGAAAAAAATGTTAGTGAAGTCTTCCCACTGAAGAACACTTTCTCGATGAAATAGGAAGCCTAGGAAATTGCATTTAGCCTCTCACTATTTTAGTCTCTAAGATAAAATCCGTTTTTATTGCTGGTTTTTCTAATACAGATTGGAATCTATTTTCTTTTCTGTTCTGATTCTGGTACCTAATTGAAAAATCTGAAGTAAGCTTAGTATGTAAGTATAGCACTCTAAATTAGCAAAAAAAACAATTTACATGATGGGAACGTAATATGGCGCAAGACGCATAAGTAAGTCTGGGGCATTTTTTTTACATATTATGTAGGTACTAAGTTCACATTTTCGAATGTAATAAATATATTGAGTACATACTCAACAAAAACATAATTTTCAAGAGTATGTAACTGCCTCGTCAGTCTAGTGGTCGCAAGCGCTACTGCTGAGCATGAGGTCGTGGGTTCGATTCCCGGGTCGGGCAAAGTGTTATTGGGTTTTCCATTTGGAATTTCTCGGTAGCAGCCCGGAGTCTGGATTTGTGCCCGGTCGATGGCAATAGGCACGCCCCCATGAGACTTAAACATAACTAGCGAAATGTGGGTGTACAGGGATTCGGGGAATACAGGCGTGTTGTTATGTTATGTGTGTAACTAGCCATTGTTGACCTATTATAATTTTACGACTGCTTCATCATCATTTCAGCCGAAAGACGTCCATTGTTGGACATAGACATCCCTCAAGCACCGCCACATCGACAGCTTTACCAAATCTATTTTGAACAATTAGAGTACCGTCAAATGGGGTGAATTTATAGGGATGCAAGAGTGAATCGGAACGAAACCTTAAAAGGGATTTTAACATTGAAATAATATAGTTTGTTGCCAAAACGGACTGTAATGTGTACAAACTATATTATTTCAACGTTAAAATCCTTTTTAAAGTTTCGTTCCGATTCACCCCTGAATTCTTATTCACCCCGTTTGACGGTACCTATTATGAATCAATTTAATAATTCCCATTACTTAATTCAATAAATATCCTTATAAATAAAACGTATGATATCTGACACATTTATCAAATGGCAAATGACACCAATAATTTTGAGCGCACCTCAATAACGATTATGTATTCAATTTCCTTATTCATGAGATAAGAACGTGACTGTTTTACACTTCATGTCAAAGCAATGCTTCTTTGAAATTGCCTTATTTATACTAAGTGTAACATTGAAAGCAAATTTATTTTGTACTAGTTGTTACCCGCAACTTCGTCTGCATGAAAGTTGTTAATTACCTCACGGGAACCTACCACCAGGATAAAAAGCATCCTATCTCCTATCCAGAGGGGTAATTGCGTACCACGCTAACAGTAGGAATGGCTTTCATTTTGACAGTTCAACAACATTCATTGCGTTATTTACGTTGTTGGGCAGACAAATTTTTCAAACATAAGAAGCAATGGATTAGCAAAAGGCTTCAAAATTATTCCGATTGTGACTGATAGTGTGTTACAAAATTAGGTTGCAGGTCATTGTCTTTCTGTGTGCCAAATTTTATCGAAATCTGGTCCCTCATTAAGACGTAACAGACAGGCAAAGTTACTTTTGCATTTTCAATACCATTTATTAGCGTGGACTGTTGTCCGCGACTTCGTCTGTGTGTAGATTTTTATCAATACAAGTATTCAGGATGATTAGTTATCTATGCCCTTCTGTAGGCCCCAGGCTATCTATTTGTCAAAGGATGTCACCAAAATCTGCCCAAATGAAGTACCGAGGTACACTTAGTAGCATAAAATACGCTAGAACAAACTGAATATTATTGCATTTTTATATTTTTCTTATGCTTACCCGGGGACGAGAATAAAATAACTTTATACATAATAAAAAGCACGCCATTTTGGCATTCTATCATCGGCACAAGCACAACTACCTTAATTAAAAAAAGCAACTGTCAAGGTGACAACTGTTTGCTGACGGCTTCAGTCACTGTTGTTTCACGACTAAACGGAATGACATGTGAATGACATTTACGAAATAATGTCAACCCGAGTGTCAATAAAATGTAACGCAGTTGTACAGTCGCCAGCAGGTCAAGCTACACGAAACTGTCAAATTTCTCCAAACGATTTTAAACCTTAAAATGTTGAAGGTTAAGTTCAAAATCGAATAATAAAATCTGACAGTTTGTGGTAACTTGATGTGCTGGCGACTGTACATGCTTAAAAAATTATGTATTATGTAGTTTTAAATTATTTAAAGATATAAATACAATTATTTTTGAATTCCTTTATATTTTCTCTACGATTTGGTGCACGTGTACCTCGAGGTACACATTTGGGCAAACTTGTATGGACTTTTGTTGACCTCCTTTCGTAACGATCGGTTCAGTAGTTTAATCGTGAAAAGGCGACAGACAGACATATAGTCAGAGTTACTTTCACATTTATAACATTAGTATGGATGTAGGTGCGTGGTAGATTTTGAAATGGCAATATCTCTTAATTTTGGCGTTCCTTTAGGTACGAGTAATACAGGCGTAATTTTAGGTTATGTTTTATGTGTAATAAGTAGATATTTGAATTTTTATGTAAACTCATTATTGGTATACTTACATAAAATTATGGATGTGTTTTGAAGAACATAAACCAGGATTGAAGTGTAAATTACAGATCGTTAGTCTACGAAGTTCCAACAATGATATCCAGGGCCTGTGAAGTCTAACAACCTTTCTTAAACTACTATGATTCTATTTTAAATAGAATAAGACTTATCTACGGCCTAATTGAAGAGATATTTACCACTAACCAGCTTCATTATTGTCTCTCCTTCTCCCTTTAATCCATCCAAAGGTTATCTGTAAAAGATCGCTTTGAGAAATAATATCGCCCATTGTGTCTCCCTATGTTTAATGTCTACATTTATATCTGCAATTTTTATAGTATACATAACAAAGAGTATTATATTTATTAGCATAAAGAACCAGTATAACTACGAGTATGTTAGTGTATATATAACCCGTCCATGACAGATAGTTGACATCTACTAGAGCGCCACTAGTGCCGTGTTTCTGAAATAAGATGACACTTTTAAACTGTTTGGTTTATACGTTCGTTCCAACAATTATTATTATCAATTTCTACAAGTCAGATCTTTTCATACAGTTTTCTCTTACCCTCTATCAGTTACCAGACTTTGATTAAACTAAAACAAAATTCAATATTCATTAGGAAAACTAAGTTATATCTTACTACCAACATAATCAAAGTTTACCCACAATCCTAGTCAAAGCGGAATAATTTCATAGTCTTCATCAAAACATAAGCCGTTCGCAACTGATATTTGATCGAAAGTTTGAAATAATTTGACCTTATTAGAGACCACGCCACGGTAGGAAATTGTATGTCGGTGCCTACATGTTTAATGAGTATAAGGCCGGGACCGAGGTAAGTGATACTCAGGTTACACGTAAGATGGGAAACCCGCCCTTATTATATTCCGTACACATATTATGTTGTCAGCCATTTTCTTTATGAAATACCCGAAGGCCCATGATGAGCATACAGGCTGTCCAATAAGCTAGGTGTGATACTTGAAGATACCTTATTTGTAAGAGCTGACATATGGAATTTCGGGTGCTAACATTGATGTTTTGTTTTTGTGAAATGTGTTTTTTTTTTCGCCAATGAAAACGTAACTACGTACGTCATCATTTTTGAAATAAAAATAACTCATTGTAATATGAAAAAGATTATAACAGGAACTAATATTGAGTAACTGTTCTTCTAGGCACAATCTCAAATATTAAATTTTGCGCCTGTTACGCCTGATAACAAGAAAAGACTAGTCTTGTTCATCTTAATTCTATAAGTGACATATTTATGTCACACGACTGTAGTGATCTCCTTATCGTTATAAACACTTAAATTTATGAAGTCTTACCAAAAATGGAATTCTAAACAAATGTCTTCAACTAAAACCAAGTTTCATATCCCAAAACGGTTGCTCGTAAAGGAAAAAGTGATAAAACGCGAATGAATATGAATGCTAGCTCCGTTCCTAGAATCGAATGGAAACCCTTTAGTATGTTCGAGCGTATGGACTCTCATACATTACGTACGGGTTCAGATCTTATCGGTAATGATTGCACCGATATTTTAGACCATTAAGAAGTTAAATGTTAAGTCATCGTGAGCTCGTATTGGGCGTTTCATTTTAAGATAGCTTTGGATTTGGGGAAATGATTACTTAAAACTCAAAATATAGTTGAACGTTTCTGTTAACACTAAAATCAGTTTTAGGTCGATTTTAGTGTTGGAAAAAGATTCAAACAATTTTGGAATAGAATTTCCGTTAAAAAAATTCACTTGTTTTTTTTATTATTTGTTTTAGGTTATCCAATATGCATGGGCTGCAATAAATTTACGTTCAAGTTGAATGCCTGTACTCCAGCGTTTATTAGATGAACCCGGGATAGTGAGCCACGCTTATTGGCCAGTGAACCGCGCCACTAACCTTGTGACTGACAATTTTTTATGACAGTATAGAAGTATGAGGAACAGGGTGTAAAGTTCACTCAAACCTCCATAGAAAAGGGAAGATTATTCTACCGGACGGATGTCATATTTGTTGGACAACTGCACGACGATTGATGTCGGGACGTTGTTTATATGCTAGTTGCGCAGTAAACTCTGCTTGCGCGATACAGGATTTTGGGTGACGTCAGTGTGACGCGTAGCTCGCATGTGGCGTTGTAGATTCCGCTACAGACAGAATGAATTAATAGACCCGTAAAGCTAATACTGACACATACAAGAAGAAGAATTTTATAGAGAACGACAGTCGTATTTTTAGTATCAGCGAAAAATTTCGTTTTTGAAGCTGGACTTAAATACCAAGTGTAGCATCACTGGCGAAAGCTACTATTCCAACTATATAATCTCGTTCATTACTCATTTAATATGGCACTTACACATACGAAAACGATAAAAAAATCCGTCTTTTTACAACCAGAGCTGAACCAAGAAAACATTACGTCTAAAATACTTAGTCAAACGACGCCGAGGTAGAACCCTGTGAAATATCACCTGCATAATATTTCAGTTTTATTCATATAAAATTTAACTTATGTGTTTTCTGGGAGAACGAGCAACCTGTGCATGACAGTACTTTTATTACTTTTAGTTTTCGAGTAGATTCCTCGAAAGTGGAGCGAGCATATTCTCTGCATGATTCAGGCTTTTATCCAGAAATGTTTACATGCAATTGTGCTCTTGTTCGTTCAAGGCTGGAGTAAACTCTAGCCAGTAGTGTCGTTATATGAAAAATAAAATGGTTAAAGAAGTTAATTTCTCAATAAGAAATTAAAAAGAATTTAAAAAAAAAATGTAAATTTTAAATGGTCTGTTCTGTTAAGAACAGAATATGTATGGAATGACCTTTAAATATGAGCTGAGGGATACCACTAGATTCCCCCCCGACCCTTGCTCGACGACGCGCCAGCCCGCGCCGTAGCTGAGCCTGTAGCTTTAAATTCCCCTTATAATAATAATAATATAATTTCGATCCAGCCTGTCCCACCTTGCTGCCCTCCCCTCAGTGACGCCCTAAGCCGAGGTTCATACCCCACAGGGGGTGCCCTTAGCGTGCGGTCACCTAGTATTTAAGAATTTCGCCCCTGGCTGGAGGCTTCAAGTTAGTAGCTTGAGGCACCCACAGGATTGACCGGTTAAGTAGCCATGACCTTAGTGGTCAAAACTACGAGTTGCCAATTAGGACAAAAAAAAAACCAATAGATCGATGCAACAACACTCTGTATACAGGGTCAAATCAAATTAGCTAGCGAAACTCTGCAGACATGATAGGTATCGATAGCTAACCACGATTAAATAAAAATAAAATGATGTTGTTTTTGTGGGGGTCAACGACCGCTGTTAGTGTTATTACTTAATGTATGAGTTGAGAAAATCTGTTTTCTTTTGTTGTATCATGTTTAGACATTGATACATATCACGTAAGTGAAGTTTACAACAAAAAAAATACAGATTGCATGTAAAAATAAACATCTAATTATTTTTTATTATGTTTTATCATGTTTAAATATCCCATCCAATAACCCATCTTGTCTGCGGAGTTTCGCTCGTTAATTTAATTTAACATAACTACTATAAAAATTGGTTTATGAATTTCCAGCGTGCGTTATATTTTTATTAACCTGTTAAATGACAAATAATTTTATTTCTGGAAGTAGGTTTGTACAAACACTTTTACACGTCAACCATATTTTTTAAACTAGATGAGGTCGGCGTTTCCTATCTGACTACTCTGAGAAGAAAGGCCGAAACAAACTCAGAGGTCACAGTCTATTTTAAAGTCCAGAGATAACTTTGGTCAGAGTGACATCGTTGAAATACAGATTCATCGTAATTTTTCAACTAACCGATTTATTTATTTGTCAAACAGCGTGTGTTAGAGTACATATAAGTTATATTTAATGAAAATCCTATATTGTTGAACGTACTATAGGTAACTTCATATCTAATACCCAATCCCTTGTAATCAAGATCGATCAACATGATTACAAATTGATTACTGTCTGTTTTCATTAGTTTATTCCTACCTTTAAGCGAACAACTTACTTGTATACGAAGTAATTTAATTTTAAATGAGCCCATTTACCTGCCCTTTTCCCGTTACACCGACCGATAAGTTGGAATTTATCCTAGAGTTGCGATCAACTTGTTGGTATCTATTACAAATATCGGCAAAAAACTGTTAGCTTGGCACTAGGCGTGGTTAGAACAAGTTAAATTTAAAAGCATACAATATTTTCATGTTCATAAAATTCTTTTTTAGGCGTACTTATAGTATTATAAATATTAATAACTATTTCGTAAATCGTTCAGAGATTTGCAAAATAGTTATAATAATATTATCTGTGACACAATTTTTTGTTCGTAAATGTTGTAATAACACGTTCAACTAAAAAAATGTTACAAACATTGCTAAACATGAAATGCAAATGAAATTTTATATAGTATGACAGATATTTTTTTCTATTTTTAGTAATTATTTCTAGGCAATTTTTTCCTGTTTTCATGAAATTTACATTTTGAAACATGTTTTAATTTAATTTTATCATCGCAACATGCATGACTAGTCAGTGTATGCCTTCAATTAGCATTTTGTGCTAACTGAATTTCAACGAGGACAGTTTATTATGAACTAAAAATATTTAAAAATCTACCTATTTTTTTACCAAATGGAAGTGTATATTTTTCGTTTTTTTAAATCCCTCTGCAATTTACGTGTCGATAAAAACTGTCGATAAAACCCGACGCACATCACTATGCCACACCTCCCTGAGGCGCCTTTAAATGCCTTACGTAACTTATTTGTCCTGGCTCGCTGCCTTAAGCACTTACTTAACCTGCTGATGCTTTTAGGGCTGACGAAAAATTATTATCCCCAGTTCAGTTCCCCGACGGTCCCCGGCAGAAAGATGTGTTCATAATTTATAAAATAACACTCCGTATAAGTCAAGGTATATATTATCTTACCATACATTAGGTAAGCTGGCGTGAAAAATATGTTGGAGTTTTGTCACCAGCGATGAAAATACAAAAATAAAAGGTACGATCGTACTGACGCAATAATAATCATTTATAATACAGCCTTTTACTCCAAATGCATTTTTTGCGAAGGCAATTCGAGGTGTAGTCTCTCTTAAAATTCTCTGATTAAATGTTTCATAAAGTTCCTAAACAAAACTCATTGCTCTTACAAAAAAGAAAATTTTGATTATAAAAAAGAACCTTGAAAAAAAGGATTGTGTGGTTTTATGAAACCACGGTAAAAGTGAATTTTTTTCCCTACTCAGAGGCCGACCGTCACGCGACATGCATCACACAGACGAAAAAAAATTAGACGATGTAATAAAAGTTTCACTTTAAAAGCTAAGAACAAAATGTTCATTAGCAGTACACGCCCACACTCTATTTTATACAGGTTGTTTGTTTAAAACAGCAGTAACATCACGGACGGTGACAAGCGAAAATAAATCGAGCCTCGTAAAACGACTTCATTAACACCTTGGACCTCGTTTTTGCAAGTACCAGAGTAAATAATTGGGGATTTGTTAATTTTATGCCAGTATTATTTCGTGTCTAGAGTATTCCATTTCTATTTATTTTCTTCCATCTGTCATTTGATATTTTGAAACGAGATGATGATCCTATTTAAGGTTTAGAACGAAATTGTGAGAAAGGTAAGTACCTTTATTGTCAAGGAGAAAATTGGCAGTTGCCATGGTAAATACGTTGAATAAATACTTTTGTGATCTGAGATTTGATATGCTTACAGTATTATGACTATGAGGTATTCGTTGTGTATTGTGTCTGTATTGCTCAGTGTCAAAATTATCCATGAAATTGGCACACAATAGGATAAATTCAACGATAATCTTACAAAGTGACAAAGCTTACAAGGCAGAACGGTGTTGAAACATGATATTTATTACAAAAAAATACCCTTGATTATTGTTTCCATGTTTATTTTAAAACCAGTTCAGGTCTTCGAAAACGTTTAAGTGCGTCTTTAATTTATATCACTTGAAACTCAACTTACCTTTAAAAAAACATAAGCCGGACAATTGTCTCTAGACTCTGATTGTTAAAACATCTCAAAAGCCTTACCTCCTTGCTAATAAGCCTTGTATAGCGTCGGTATAATTATACAACGCTTTGTCTTCTTCTTTTAAACGCCATATTACTGACGATTAAAAGAGAGTAATCGGTGTGTAACTACACAGACGCTATACAACGTTTATTAGTAAGCAGGTTAGAAAGTTCCAATCTTACCAGGTTATGTAGCGATAATTTTCAAACAAAATATGTTAGCGTAAAAATTGCCAAACGCTTAAGGAGGGTCGGCCATTATCCTTAATTGGTGACGTAATAGCACCTAGCAAAATGGCTAGTAATAAAACTAATGAGGTAAGCAAAGTGTAATGAAAATACGTAGGCGTTTATTGCCTAAAAGCTATCGCTTTAGGTAATGTTAACATGAACGCTGTTTAATTGTGACCGCAATGACTTAGTAAATGTCAGTACAATAATAACCCTTTGCGTGTTAGTACCCATTTCTACTTCGATGTAATATAACATGAATGTATCTTATCTTGTTTCTACTTCTATGTCATGAAACAAAGGAGTAGGTTATCGTTGAATGTAGTGTCCATCTTTCACAGCTTGTCACAACATTACACTTACAGAAAAAGTTTTATTTCTAAATGCATTATATAGATGAGCGAATGGTTACAAAAACTAAGAACAGCTGCCACTTGCAGTATTATATACCTGCATTAATTTTTTTTTTAATACAGGGCGTTTGGCAGCACGTTGAACATACGAAAATGGTGGATAGGTGGCGTCATCTGCTATTTACTCAGCCCTAATTTATTTGGCTGTGGGCCCCTGGACATTTTTTTAATTTTTTTGTTTGCTTTCTTCTAGTTTCACCAAACTTTAAAGTGTATTTTTTATTAAAAATGGGTAAAACAGGCATTTTTTTTTAAACCTTTAATGTTGCCAGATTCCTATAAAATTATTGCTTTATTCAGATGTTAGCTAGAAAAAAAGTTATGAGTCCTCAAACTTACAGAAAGATAAAGATCAAAAAAAAAAAAAATTGCCTGTTTTACCCATTTTTTATAAAAAATACACTTTAAAGTTTAGAAAGGAGTGAAACTAGAAGTTTTATTTTTTAAATGTCCGGAGTGCCAGGGCCAAATAAATTAGGGCTGAGTAAGTAGCAGATGACCCCACCTATCCACTATTTTCGTATGTTCAACGTTCTGCCAAAAACCCTGTATAACCTCCTTTGTTTAAAACATATTTAACCTGTTTTAAGCTTTACTTGACCGGCAATTAATTTACTTACTACACCGTTGAATAATATAAAATACAAAATAAGTTATCAGCGGTACCTCATAACGTCAATTTGTTTTGACAATACTTACACTAACCCAGAGATAAACTTAACCCTCCCACATCCGTGACTTTAAAATTTAAAAGTTTAACTCTATGTTTACCTCTAACTGTTCGTAGCGCAAGATGAATTATTTGATTAACCCTGACTTAGCTGTTAACTCTGAGTTATTTAGGATAACCCAAGAACGTGCTAGTGGGCCTAAGCCTTTGACCTCTTACTTTAAGACCGTACCATAACCACGGTTTAACTTAGTGCCGTTGATCAAACAATATATTTCCTAGAAACCTTATATTTAACGTGCGCGTCCTTAGAATACCGATTGCAATCGAGCTCGTTAGGACGTATAGCGCAAACAAGACTAAAAGGTACTAACGATCTTGTGCGTCTAAGTTTATCTCGTGTAATATTTTTTTAAATTAAAAATTTCGATTTTAGTATTTTTTTTTTCAGTAATTATTTTTGATTATGATTTGTCTTTTTTTTTTTATAAATTACTCATGTTTATGTGATGAATCCTTCTTTTTATTTTGCTACACACTAAACAGCCAATATTCCAATATTCTCAACTTATAACCAACTGCATTAAATCCTAACTAATATTATAAATGCGAAAGTAAGTTTGTTTGTTTGTTTGTTACTTTTTCACGGCTAAACCACTAAACTGATCATCCTGAAATGTTGCATATACGTTATCAGGTGTACAGAAACGGACATAGGGTACCTTTCATCCCAAAAAAAAGCACTGTTCCCGAGGAAAACAAAAATAACGTTCTTATGATAATAGATGGCGCCACGTGTCTTTTGAATCATGATTGAATTATGTTATTGTAGAAACTTTAGTAGTGTGTTAAGAGTTATTTTATTTTTAATTTTAAGTACCTAATACATTTTGTGAGTCTTGAGTGTCGATAGACCGGTTTTTCATCCTCCTAACTAGAATTCTCCGAACAACCTGAATTGATTGTCAATTTCTAAATTAACGCGAGCGAAGCCGCGGGCAAAAGCTAGTCAAACTATAAAAGAAGTTCTCAGTCAAAAATTAACTTCACAAATTCCTTTAGGGCTAATAAACTTAAAAGTTGCAGTTCGTCTGTTTAGCGACTCCCACTGGATCATATAACCTGACTTCTAGAGAGTTTTCTCTCCATACTTATAACTGAAAATACTGCCAAGGTAATTAGCAGAACTCCCGAACATCAACTAGTTTCAAAACGGGGTATAAACGAGTAGGCGACTCCAGCTAGTTGCCAGTCAGATCCATGTTATAAATTACATGAATAATATTCCGAACTTCTGCAACTATACGGGTAGATTTCCCTAGGGGACGCCAATGTATGGTCACAGATGTAAAGTAGTTTTATGCCAATTCTCTAGTATTGAATATGTTTTTTTAGGGAAGTGTGTTAATGCGGTTTCAGGACACCGGATGGAAGGAAAACATTGCGTGTTCTGATGCGGGTTTTTTGTAGTTTATGTTTTCTTCGCGTTTTGTGTAGCTGAGTGGAAGCCTATGTGTTGGTCCTTTATAGTTACGAACAGATGCTGTAATATTTTGAAGTTGCTGAATACAGAGGCAAGTTATAATGATGTCGTATTTTAAATATTAAATTGTGGAGGTCAGATACGCAGTCGCTCCATGTAATATAGGTACTTACTGGTATTCAGCTGTATGGAGTTAGACTGGAAGCCGACCCCAACATAATTGAAAAAAGCCTAGGCAGATTGAGTGATTAAATTGTTTTCAACACATTTGCTCAAAAAATGCATTAACGATGCCTGTATACATTGATCGAAAGTTAAAAATTACGCACCATACAACGGAACGTGCGGTAAAATAGGTACTCACACCTAAGTACATGTTTTACCGCATACTCGGTTGTATAGCGCCGTGCGTATTCTTTACGGTTTATTTTTAATTTCCATAAAAAAACATATATGAATTCCACCAAGGAGTTTCCACATTACGAGAATAAATAAGCTGAATAATAGAACCTCCTTGGAAGCGCTTTTGCTCAATAATTTTGTCTCACTTTAATACTAAAGAGAAAATGAGGCGAAATATGTAGTTCTAATTTTCAACACGCGCACGTGGCGCCATTTGCCAATTCACGCCATTTTCATATTGTAAACGTTAAAGATTGTTGCGACTTTCCGACTGATATTTAAAAACAAAGTAATATTATGAATTGCAGCAAGGAATCCGATATTATTGTACTGTGTTTTCGCAAGAAAAACGTTGTATGACAAACGTGCGGAAATTGGTATTTACAAACTCGTGATTATGGTAAGCCCTCGACTTCGTCTCGGGCTTACATTCGTCTACTCGTTTGTAAAAACCAACTTAACGCACTAGTATCATAAATAACTATTACATAATTAAAGCATTTTTCTGTAACAATATCTTCTTCTTTGTTTTTTATCGAGTGATGCGTTCACAAATACAATTCTCACATACAAGAACACCAGAATAGGTACAATACAGGCCGTATAAAAATGCTTGTTTCAAGCGGAACTTAATCACGCTACCCGTAGTGCGGAAAGCAATTGCTCAGCCACTGTACCAACCGTGCAAGTAATTTAGAGTCACGTGTACTTTTTATTATAAAAAAATTAAACTTGAATCATATATGCGTAGGCACAGGTATACGTAATCAAGAATAACAATTTTGAAAACTGCACAATTATTATGTTTTTACTAGCTTTTGCCCGTGGCTTCACCGGCGTTGAGGTCGGAAATTATCCCACGGGATCCAGGTGTGGCAAATTTCACCCAAATCCGTTAAGCCGTTTTTTCGTGATTGAGTAACAGACATCCAAACATACAAACTTTCATATTTATACTATTACGCAATATATATACGCAAGCTGTTACCCGCAACTTCTTCTCCATTACGCTGAGCGATTGCCGTTTTGCGTGGATGTGACGCATATTTTCCTCCAACTCCTTCTTTTGTGGAGGTAAGGAATTGTGTGTTAGTATGTATGTAATTGAGTTATTTCATTTTAAATGTTGTGTCTGTTGTTTCGACAACACTAAATTTATTATTATTTGTATGCTTTCGAGTAAAATGTAGCGAGCTGACCATCTTATTATAACATCCTATTGTATTGAAACCTACATTTACGAATAAATTTGATTTGATTTGATTTTGTATTTGTGTGTTTTTCTCTGCGTCATGTTTACCGCAAACAATCGTATTTTCTTTCTTTCTTTGTTTCAATCTAAGAAGAAAAATAGGCTATTTCCTAACCCAGGTTATGGTCTACCCATGTGCCAAATTCTATCCAAATCCATTGAGCCGTTTTAGCGTGAAAGCGTAACAAACAAACTCACTTTCACATTTAAATGATAAGTTAGGATATATAAGGATAAAAGTTATAACTATGAATAGCCCGAGAAAGTACATACTGCACAAATCTCAAGACGCTTATAATATTCACATCAGTAATATTTGTCTTTAATAAGCCATATCCACAGTTTCATGGTATGTTCAAGCAGGTCGTTTCATGCATATGGTACGCAAGGCAGACAGTAAAAAGTACCATTATCCGATCTTTATGGGAGTGCCATGTTTAATATGGCTAGTGAATATATTCATAACTCTGCAGCAATGTTTAGTATCCAATGCGAATGTCATTTTGACAGAAAACTAACGTTCAAGTTTAATTTACTCAAACTGATTTATTTATAAAAGAGAATGCAATATCTACTATGAAACAACATTGGTTATTTTTCATTCAAATGAAATCTCAAATCGAATAGCAATTTGGCTCCTAGAAACAATCTATGCCTTTGTAAGACATGGTGCTTTGGGACTGCAAAAAACTGCAATTCAACAGAAAACTTGAAATCCAAATGCAAACCATCTGCACAGGCCATAATAAAAGCCCAACACGCAATCACAGTGTTTTATCAAACAGTCCCTTTATATGGCACTGGGTACAGAAGCACCTGCCAACGTGTGTTGCGCCACGAGAATGTATATTTGTTTTAGTTTGTAAACGTTTACTAACATAGTTTTTAAGTTATTGTTACTAAATAATATTTAGAAAAGAAAAAACAGAAAGAAAATACGTTTATTTGCAGTAAATATGACGCAGAGAAAAACACACAAAAACAAAAAAGAACGAGTTGGAATACTATATGGATTGTGGGTACTTGTGGTGCGAAATAAAGAATATATATATATATATTAACTCAAGAACCAGAGATGTTCAATAAAAAAATTATGAATAGCTAACACACTAAACCCTACCTACATGAAATAGATATAAGTCTGACAACCAGTCTTGCCAAGGAGTATCGTGTTACCCAGTAACTGGGTTGTGGAGGTCAGATAAGCAATCGCTCCATACCGATACCAATACCGATATCCAGGTACATCCGATTACGCTGAAAGCCGGCCCCAACATAGCTGAGAAAAAGCTTAGCAGAATGAATGATGAAGTAGATATAAAACAAACACAATGCCAGCTCAAAAGTACAAATAACCTTCAAAACAAACGAGGTTAGGTAACGTTCTCGTAAAGAAGCGTTGGCCCAATATCGACGTCAAAATTGGCACAGGTTCACCCATAAAAATCGTATCAAAGAAAGACAGCCAAAACATTGTTCTTTTTGAGCGAACTAGACACAATATTGTAATCTAAATATGGACACGAACTAAAACTAACATTGAAATACCGACGTAGTTTCTCTTTGTTTGATACGTAGGTCCATGCATGTGTACATATGTAATGTCTATGTGGGTGTAAGAAAAATACATAAATGTACGGGTATATACGGTCATGTGATGCTCTGTTCCTTTGTTAAAAGCCCAATCCAATCATGATAGTTTTTACAGTTAATAGAGGCAACGGTTGAATGTTTTTTTTATAAAGAAAACTGATTCAAAAATGCATGCATATACAAGTTTTTAGAGGCCGTAATATTTGCAGTTAGATTAGGATATTGAAAATAATTGTGTCATTTGAGTCACGGTCAATTCTCAAATTAAAGACAAAAAAAATAAAACGCCTTATGTTTAATTTGTGGATGGCAATCTCACGAAATACCTTTGACGATACACCAGTCTTAAGGTGTACCAACAATGAAACGTAAGTTTTAGAAATCCAGTATGACCAGAAATATGTCACAGTATCCAGTCGCATGTGTGGGTATTTGTCGTGTGCACATACATCTAGCTGACTCCTAACTTATGAAAACTTGGTAGTAGCACAAACTAGTTGGAGCGAATCTGTGATGTGAATCTGACTAGTACTTGAACAAGAACAACTGGGATATGATCATGTTTGATGGTTGCAAGCAGTAACAAACTATTGACTTGTGGGTCGAAACTTTGATAGCTTTGTGAGCAAAAAAGAACTTTCGTGTTGTATGAAGTGGTGTCTACAAAGTATTGTATGAGTAAGTTAGGCCATGTTTACACCGAACGTATAGTCGGCCGACGGCTGGTTGAATATCATCATCAGTCTTTTACCCTTATTCCAATTTATTTGGGGTCAGTGGAAACTTGACTTCTTCTTCGATAATCGTCATTTCGGTAGGCGCCCTCTTCCCAGTCATAATTATCATCTTTCACACAGTCCATCCGATGTTGCTTTGGTCTTCCCGTACTCTAATTAGAAGCCATCCAAATTCATAATCAAAACTCCTCACGACATTTTCCTCTGGAATGTATGAAAAGCAAAGGACATTCAGTTGAATGACGTTGTTTTTTCATACATTTTGAACTTGATGTTCACATTTGGCGACCGATTATATGTTTGGTGTGAACGCGGCCTTAGTAAAGTATCATTATTCACTGGACTGGTGAAATTTTAGGTCACATTCAGGGCACGTCAAGTCCTTTAGTTTATGTCCTTTTGCCGAGGTTAAATCTGTTTTTCGCACTATGGCAAGGTATAGAATAAATACCATTAATTTTATTTTTCTAGGAATTTTACTTGGCGGTATATTTATGTGAAAGTTTTTAGTGAATATTCCTACTTATGTATGTTATATAACACCAGCCAACCAGTTTCGCTGATGATTGGAATTGTATTACAATTTGTTTTATAGAAATCTCGCTTGCATTGTCCCACTAACTGCTCGGTAAAGCGGACATCAGATGCTTCACTCGATTGAATATTTTTAATCGATTGAATGTACAACTACAATTATTCAATTTTGTTTCATTCCACGTTCACACGACACCGACCAAAATGACATCTGTTCATTTCATTTATTTAACCTTTCCGTCATTCAGTAGGCAAATAGAAGATGCCGAGTGCCGAAATCCAATATCGTTGGAAGGTTTTTTTTTTACTTTAGATTAAATTTGTGTTCAGACGTTTCACTTCGATTGAAAATGGTATATGATAGACAACAATATACAAAAAAACTTTTTTACAAAAAAAACAACTGAATTCCATAAAAAAACACTAAAAGACGTGAAAAATAACTAGAATTTTGGAAGTCGGTGTCTTTGGTTTTGTACTTTCTTTTTTAGCCACCGACTTCCGAAATTAAACTTATTTTTCACGTCTTTTAGTGTTTTTTTATGGAAGTCGGTTGTTTTTTTTGTAAAAATGGTTTACTTTTTTACGTTTTAGTTGCGGTACCTTTTTTTTTTTTTTTTTTTGCGGTACCTGCCCCACACAAATTCGTATACACTATTTGGTATGTAAATAACAGTGACAGGAAATTATTAACACATCATCAATATAAACTAAGTGGAGAAAATGTACAGTATTAAGGATAACTCAAAAACTACTGGTCAGACCTTGATCAAATTTAAATGGGACTACATGTGAAGCACCAGCTATCAAATAAAAAAAAATCATCCAAATAGGTTCACCCACAAAAAACACATAAAAAAAGAGCATACAGACGAATTGAGAACCTCCTCCCTTTTGTGAAGTCGGTTAAAAAGTAAAGCCTCTAGCATCTTCTTGACGACTTTTCTCGACGATATTCTCTACACAATTCCTTTCGTTGTTAATAAGGACCAGCCTTTTCAAAATAAATATAATAGCACTAGGGATACCTATTCCTCTTGAGAACCTAGCCCAAAAATAAGAAACACCAATTTCGATTTAACAATTCAGCACCTTGTTATTTACACCTCATAACAGCATCATTATTTTGATACAACAACTCTATGCCAAGTACTTTGCGTAGGCGATTCATTGTAATACTAAGTCCCATATTATAGAACCTCACTCGAGACCCAAGCATTACTTGAGACTAGTTTCAACCAATCAAATGGCTCAAAACCAGTTTTAGGTAATGCTTGAGTCATGAGTGAGGTTTTGTAATACGGGCTTAAGACTAGCCGCGTTTTGTAAGCTTTTAGTACGAATTGGAGTCATATGAATACGAAAACGCACGAATGATTCCAAACCTCCAGGTACAATAGCCCGCATGTTGGTAACACTTTGCCCTTGAGCGGTCCTAGCGTAAAGGCTCCTTCAAACAGGCGCGACACTCGACGCGAATCGCACGCGTCTCAAAGGCGCCGCTCGCTCGTCGCGCGACAGGCGGTGCCTTTGTTTCGCGTCGTGTGTAGCACCTGCCTGAAGGAGTCTTAAGGCGCTTCCCCGACCAACCGACCTTGAGCGTTCGGTCCTTCTCTGTCCCGTCACTGAGTCTCGCTCTGTCTCGCTCCCTGCGCACGCTCATTTATCATAAAATTTACAAAAATTATGAAATTATTTCAATAAAAAAAGACAAGCGATGTTTTGATATAAAATAAAACGTGAATTATATAGATTTTTGAATTATCTATCCATTCGTGTAATCCTCAAATTAATAGAACGTCAGCTTTAGCATAAGATGCATGCAATCAATAATTTTAGTCACTTTTTACAAGGAGATTTTAAATGTATTTATAACACATAAAAACAAAAAAGAACGTGCAATGTGATGATAGGATATCGAACAATAATAATGTGCTTTTAGATGTAGTTTATTACTCATAGTGACTGAGTTAATAGCTTCTGAATAACGCACTATGGCAAGGTTTTGGTCGGGGTACCGCCTTAATACAGTTTCAATACAATATGAGGCCAGCGTATGATAGTTTTGTTACCAGTGCCGTGCGTCCTAATGTACTATATTATGATAGCTCGCACTTTGGGTAACTTGTACCCAGTCGTGCGTATACGCGCGTATAGTTCCAACGTCCGAAATCTAACCGAACTTGTTGGGTTACTTTGCGTGTTCGTGCGTTACAAATACAAATAGTTTAATTTAATGTAGGTTTCGACGAAAAACACAACATCAGTACGATCAGCGAAAATTTATCGATTAACACTGCTACTTTCAAACATCATCTAAATTGATCGATGCATTGGATTTCAGATTTTCATGGCATATTTTATAAGAGTTAATATTATTTTAAATTAACATTAACTATCCGATTAAAATGAAAAAAATTAGCTCAAAATATTTATTTGTTTTATTTACCTGAATAAGATTCGCATAGACCAGGAAAAGATAGCACAAAAGGGACGAGGCGTATGTACTCAGCAGCGGATAATACAAGGTCCCCAATGATGATAATGATGAAATCACAAAAATGGATTAACACAAACGTGTTAGGTAATCGATTTTTGTCGCCGACTGTTCCAACGCACACTCGATTCAGACAACCATTTTCGTGTAGCTCGCTTTTACGTTTCTCTGGTCTGTGAAGCCAAGAGTTTTACAACGACTGCTTCAGGCGTTGTGTCTAGCAAGTTCAATGAATTTAGCGTAAAGCACGAACTAGTTACTACGTTGGTAGAATATTACAAAGTGAATGTACTTAATTATAAATGCGAAATGAGTTTAACCTATTTAGTAGTGCAGAAACGTTTTGAAAATTAATTCTGATTTCTATTATGCTTTAAGTCTTAAGAGACCAAGAAAGGAGATTATTCACATCTGTGTATACGAGATAAATATAAATCAATGTTATGGTCTTAATTCTGGCACATTCGCAAGGAAATAGTTTATATAGGTACCACAAATAAATATCAAAAAACGAAAGCCACGCGTTTTCTAGTAGCTGTGAATTGTATAAGATCTTATCGTTACAGAAAAAAACGAAAATGATGCGGCAATTTCTCGAACCTAGATGCCTATCATAGACAAGTGGTAAAGCCCTCACAAAAGGTTGTTCCGAACTAATAAGACCCTAAAAAATGTGGTGCTTATATACGGTACGAGTAACGTGCAAGATTACATAAATTACATAATGTAAAATGTACGTGGATTCTGAATAACCGTGTATGTAGCCACGTAGCTTTCTATGGATATTCAAATTATTAGCATCGTACACATCTATATGTTTCTATAGGTACACCTCTGCCTAACCTTTCGGGGAAATACCGCCGTGATGTTTACATATGTTATTAAATTAATACTCTAGGAATATGATACATTTTCGAGATGATTTTCCAACCTTATTATACTCACACATAATTAAGCCATTCCTTTTTCAAAAACTAATTTTTATATCGCTATCCGCATTGGTACTTTCTAGCAAATATAGCGCTGAAAACTGCACGCGTTGCGCCAAATCGCTAGTTTTAAGTGTTCCTACGAGTACTGTGTAAGCAATTAAAGTTGGCTGCAGAGTTAATAAAAAGCGAAACAGCCGCTGAACGGGCAAATTACAGAGGTAGCACTTTGATTCGTACAGCGTAATGATGATATTTTCTTGAGGAGATTATGAGGCGATGAGAGCGAGAGTTGGTAATGGGAGTTTGAATTGCTTCTTGGTTATCTTTGGGATACCAGATTTAGTTTTACGTCGACTCCGGTTAAAGGAGGCTATAACATATCTGCGTTTGGCTTTACCAGATAAAGCTACGCTATTTGAAATCGGCAGTGAAAGTAAAAAGGATGGCTAAGAAAGCTAAAGAAAAGCTAAGAATGATTTGCAAAGTTGCATTTCCTTCTGTTTGTATTCGTCTAAATAAAATCATGTTTTTCCTAGTGATGTTGCAAATGCGTCCAGTAAATTTGAAAAAGCTATGATGCATCTGGAAATAAGTTGCATTATTTCATTGTTATGTTTGTCTGATGTTGTAAACACTGTCTGAAACCTTTGAGAGACCTTGTTTACATCTTATGACAAATGAAATCACTACATTCATACGTATAAAGTGACCGACAGCAACACTGTCACTAATCTGCTCGTCAATTGTCCGATAGCATCTATACTCTATTTGAAATAGGATTAGAAATTTAAATAAACCTTTTTTACAGTCCGTTCAACCGATTTTGACTCCTATTCTGTAGTCATAAGGATGGTATACAAAGCGAAAACGTAGTTACGGTACCAACTGTTTACTGCAGCTGCCATTTGTCTTGGAACCAACGCAATAGAAGTCAAAATCGGTTGAACGGACTGTAAAAAAGGTTTATTTAAATTTCTAATCTTATTTCAAATGGAGTATATTAGGATCTCAATAGTCATCTGAGATCGTACATTGTCTTCCGGGAGAAAGGCTCGCACGTCAACATTAGTTGGATGTCTTTTTAGTAAGGTAATGTAAGGTGGTATCTTATTCCCGGATTGGTACCCCGACTCGAAACGAACATTATGGTTATGGTTAGCATGTAAGATATAGGTTAAAGGTCTATGCAATATGGAGACGTAAGCACGAAAAAAAAAAACTGACAATACTAGTGCATTAAGAGTATTTGGAACTATCAAATAAATCCTAAAACATCGGAATAAAAAAATGTTTTTTTCAAACAAACTAAATAGTAGTGATGAGCCGACTATGGGTTTTGCCAATTAGCCATCTAGCTAAAGTGACTAAACTATTAGTAAAGTAAAGTAAAGTAAAAAAATTGCATATATTGCAGGTACAGTAGATAAGATGTGACTGTTAAAATATGGGTGACCCTTGTACAATCTACCTTCTAATAGGCATGCAACATTATTAGAATATGAGAGAATTAATATAAAATTAATGGCAATGATGACACAGATAAGTTATTTTTAAGAGAGTTGTACACTTATTAGTTATACACTTGAACAATAGTCGGCATGCGGCATGGTAGGTACATTCATATAATAAAACATTAATTTAAATAACTGCAATACAATAGGAATAAAATGAATAAATCGAAACAATGTCATAATTAGGTTTGTCATAAATTACATTAAATTATTCAGTACATAGGTCAGTATCATTAAGAAAGTCATTCACAGAATTATAGCATTTCGCAATTAATAATGCTGTCAGTTTATTTTTAAAGTTTTGAATTGTGTCATTTTTAATTATGTTAGGTTTTTGATTATATATTATTGGGCCCATACTAATAACACTTTTTTTTTTGTAAAGCAGTATTACAGCTCTCAACATGAAGTAGATATGTATACTGACTTCTTATAGGTCTCTCTCTATCTTTTGAGACTGCTGTGAACAGGTTTATGTTACATTTAACGAACATTGCGACTTCTAAACTGTACATAGTCGGGAAAGTTAATAATTTGAGGGACTTAAAAACAACTTATTGGATATATTTTTGATATATATGTCGGATATAAGTTAAATCAATCGTTTGACTTTGACTAATCGGGACGCCAGCGCCACCAGGCGGCGTTCGACTGAGTCTACAACATAACGTTTGACCAGAGTTAAAGCAGAGTTGGTCGGTGGTGGCCAAGCAGTGAACACGTTTAGAAACTGTCGCGCGTTCTATACTGCACGTCTCTCTACACGTGCGGTCTGTGGGCGAGGTACACGTGTGCATCTTACGGAGCCCTCCGCGTCCAGTTCAACAATGCGTTCAGGGCTATATTGGGGCTGCCTCGCTACTGCAGCGCCTCAAGTATGTTCGCTGAGGCGCATACCAATTGCTTCCACGCGACCATGCGCAAGGGAAGCGCGTCCCTAGTGCGTAGGGTGTGGGGCAGCACCAATGTCGTCCTGGCGATGATCGCGGACCGAATGGACTGCTCATATATACGGCACTGCTGTGATAGGCATGTTGCCGTCAGCAGGGTCATTTAGTTTATTTTTATTTTATTTTTTTACTATCTTTTTGATTGTGTTGTTTGTATTTGTGTGTACTCCAAATATGAGCTTAGTTTGCTCGAAATAAATGTATTTTATTTTATTTATATAGTTGAGTCGTGTATGTCGGCGCATGATCGCCGTCGTTGTCGGAGTCAGACATAATACTTTGCACCAATATATCACAAAAATACACAGCAATAGGAAATGGCAGAGAAACGTTTAAGAGACTACAAAGAAAATACCTTACTTCAACTCAGGGTGTTTATTCCGGGAGCAGCGAACAAAGAATGTCCTCCCATTCATAGTACAACAGTTTTTATACATAAAATTACCGCGAAACTTTACCGCCAAGTAGAATTTATATAAATCAAGCGGATGTAACTTTTTAAATAATTCAAGCGGATGTGTCAAGATAAATCTTTCAATACCAACTTATAAACTTAAAATAAAGTCAACCGGAAACGCACAATAATTTAATAAATCAATAGGAAGTATGAGAATAAAAACTATATAAATTCAATAGCAAACAAACAATATTTTTAAATAAATCAAATTGAAGTATGAGAATAAAAACTAAATAAAGTCAACCGGAAACTCACAATATTTTAAATAAATCAAAAGGAAGGTATCAGAATAAAAACTATATGAATTCAAACGGAAACGAACAATATTTTAAATAAATCAAAAGGAAGTATAAGAATAGAAACTATAAATTTAACCGGAAACAACAATATTTTAAATACATCAAAATAAAACCTAACATAGACTCTTTCGGAAATACAAGTATTAATTTAATAAATAACATGGAAGTCAGATTAGGTACAAAATAATCAAAAACAAGCTTAAAAATAAAATCAAAGAATGGCTTGGCGCCCATATGTACCTACAATACGTGATTCACTAGTGTGATAAATTTTTCGTAAATTATAATTTGATTGGAACTGCAAACCGTTTTTCTATTGCGCAATAACCAACACTTCCCATAGTGTGCCCACAGTAGTTAAAAATGGTTGATGATAACGTGAGAGACGTACCTTCTCCTCCATATATTTGATTGAATTTTCGTATGCAGACAGGAAACGTCATTAAATATACGCAGTTTATTGTTGTATTGCCGTCTCCACTTTGTATAGTAAACCATATTGTGGCTTTTGTAGGTAATGATAAAATAATTAATTAATATGTAGTATGGTTTACATTAGTGCAGTGTTCGCGGCTTAGGTTGCAGTTCAACGACACAAATAAGTACACACGGTGACGACAATGTTAGCTCTTTCAGCAGGTGCGAAGCAAAATTGTATCAACTAGACGCGCCCTTAGGGTCCTTTAATTTAAGCGTTTGACTACGGTGGCGCCGCCGGCCGGAGCGGATCGGGAGTCGTACTGCGTACGGACGGTTGTTTTTTCCATGCAATTGACACGTTGCGAGCGCAGTGCGATTGTGTCCTGTAGTCGTGCGACTGTTATCTGGGGTACGCGAGCACCGTGCGTCTAGACGCTGCGACCAGTAGCGACAGCGTGCCTAAGTCTGTCGTTCCGACTCTGCAACTCAACGCTAAGTGAACTTTGAATATTGTCGGCCATAGCCTGTCATTGCGTCTAGTCGCGAGAGATGTCGCAGTCGCATAGTTTGCGCTATGTCTAATGGTGCATACTGAAAATTATAAGAACAGATACAATGTTTCTCGGAAATATTACGTAAAAACATCCCATATTTCCTTATTATGTCCCACGGCCGTTCTGATAAAATAACATGAGACAGTTGTTCCGTATTAATTTCGGCCCAGTAATATTGTCCACATTCTTATGAGTTGTGGTACGAATGTAATTACTAGCGATTTTATATGGTGGAATAATAAGTTTTTATTTCTTTACGGAAATGTTATAAAGCAATACGCAGGTTTTGGTTAAAATAAACGATGTGTTTAAGTATTTACAAGGCAGATGTGAGTGGAAACGCCGGGAGGGGACGTTCTAGAAGAACTTATTATAGTGTCCTTATTGGTGATGTTCTTCAGAAAGTTCAGGTGCGTAGTACTCGCAACCGGCGAGCGTGCGTGTATACTTTATATGTTATTATTCATAATGCCAGCGCATTATGAATAATGACAAGCGTAGTCGTCCGAAAAAAAATAACCACGAAGAGGATGGCGGAGTCTTTCAGACCCAGCCATCCTCTTCTAACCTAACCTGTCCGAGTCGGGGTGCCCTAAGTCCCGAGCTCGCTTCGCTCGCTCTTGCATGTTATCACAATGCCCTCTCATATTAGGCGAAGCGAGCTCGGGAGTTAGGGCACCCCGAATTGAATAATGCCCCTATTTATTACTTGGTCCATAACATATATATCTATTATGGACGTATACGACGTAAAAGGAGTATGTAAAGACCTTAGCAACCGTTGTGTAGTTTCTGTCTACCCCCATGCGGCCATGGCGAGAAGGCATGAGTTTATGTATGTGTATGTATGAACGAGGTTTTGCTTGATTCGATTACAGTTTGGTATCATACTTTTTTCCGAATACTTCATCAATACCAATAATGTTTTTTCCAGAGTTCTATTTATAATGTTCAGTGTTACAATCAATATTATAGTTTTAAAAATAAGACCACGTTTCAGTCCCACACAAATGTCCTAAATGTTTGTACAAACAAACAAAACCTACCTACTTCATTAAGTAGATATATATTTTGTTTATCTTCAGAAACAACTTATAGAATTGAATAGGGCTTATGTCTGGAATAACCAATTTAATTAAATATTCAAGTAACGTTCTGAATTTGAGTGAAGTAGACGTTGGTATATTTTGACATTTAGAATCATCTATACCTACTTATATATTATGTAAAAACTGTGAGAATTCCAATATGAATACGCGGGCTGGATTAGATTTCTAGTGTAGCCGTTTGCCTTAGCAACCATAGGCTCAATAAATACCTTTGAGAACTTTGTAGGCCTAGCTCTAGTTAGGCCTACAAAGTTACATAGACTGTAGATTTGTAAACCTTTTTCTATTTTGTTGAGTATCTGTTACTTGTTGGCAAGCCTATACTGTCCTCCCAACCCATTAATTTGAAAACATTGTAAAAGCCACTTATTTTTAAAAGTGTAACCGTGGAATTATCTTAAGGCGCTTCCCTGACCAAACGACCTTGAGCGTTCGGTCCTTCTCTGTCCTGTCGCTGAGTCTCGCTTTGTCTCGCTCCCTCCGCACGCTCATTTATCATAAAATTCACAAAAATAATGAAATTATTTGAATAAAAAAAGACAAGTGAAGTTTTAAAATAAAATAAAACGTGTATTATTTAGATTTTTAAATTATCTATCCATTACTGTAATCCTCAAATGAATAGAACGTCACATTTAGCAAAAGATGCATGCAATCAATAATTTTAGTCACTTTTTTACAAGGAGATTTCAGATGAATTTATACCACATAAAAACAAATAAGCACGTGCAATGTTATGATAGGATATCGAACATTAATAATGTGCTTTTAGATGTAGTTTATTACCCATAGTGAATGAGTTAATAGCCTCTGAATAACGCACTTTGACAAGGTTTTGGTCGGGGTACCGCCTTAAGCCGGCTCTTCTCCATTGGAATCGACCAAGTGGAACCGTGCGCCTAGCTTCTGACGTTTCATAAGTGCCCATGTAGGTTCATATGAAATAAAGTATTTTGATTTGATAACCAAAGTTATTTTGAAATCTGTAGGTTAAGTACAGGCAACCAAAAAAACAAGATATGCAAGCAAAATATAAATATCATTGTACATCAATGGTAACAATTTACCTTTATGTCGAGCAGTAAATGTGTTTATCTTAGTGCTAGTGTCACTATTGTGCGGTTGACTGTACTCCAAAAGCAATACCCATTACTATTGCGTTGTATATCATAAGACAAAGAATTGTGATTTCAAAGACGTTATTAAGCAGTAACACACAAACGTGTAGCGACTTATTTAAAAAAAAAAACATAGTCATGAGGAGTACCTACAGCAGTGAAAACTTAAAACTAAAACATGCTTTCACTGCTGGCCAAGCGCAAAATATTATCATACTCATATCTACAAATTGTAATGAGATAGATAGATAGATATATAGATCTCATTCTACGAGAGATGAACTAAACCCAAATTTTAATTTAGTTAATATACCTATATATTATAGATAGCACACAAACTTTGCTTGTGGACTGCTCTATAATGTGTCGCGAGTTTAAACCCATCCGTCGCCATGATCGTCTTTTTGTATTACTAATAATTTATAAGATCATTTATCCTCAATATAGTTATAGTTATAGAGGCGAGTCCCGTGTGTTTGAAGGAGATAGCAGCGCAAGGCTAGTCGGAGACAGACGTGTCGCATTAAGAGAGAATGTTCTTAATATGTTAAGATTGACACATTGTCAGGGGGCCTAAAATGGACGCTTTGACAGAATCATAATATGATCTGCGTACAATTCGTATATCCCGCAATTCACCTGTTTGACAGCTGCTATTTGACATTAGACTTCATTAAAGCAATGCTTAATTTGTCGACTATTTTACGAAACTTCCTACAAAACTGTCAAACAGATGAATTGCGGGATATTAATTCTACGCAGATCATAATATGATTCTGCCAAAGCGTCCATTTTAGGCCCACAGATGTTGTAACTCTTAATACCGCCATCGCCATGTCAAAATTATAAATATTGCAATCGGCACTTTTTACGGAGATTCTATTTTGTTGGTGAATGTCATTAACGATAAAGAGCATACCGTCACGCCCTTTGATTGTTGGAGAATTCAATGGAAATATCCCATAAGTGCGCATTCCAAACCGTGTGTACAGTAAGCAAAAGAGATATGTATGCAGAGTCGCCGGATATAAGTTTAGTAAGAAACCGATGAATGTTTTCGAATAAAATAAAGTTAAATTAATAGAAAACAAATTGGTCGTTTATCAAATTAAATTTCATTCGAAAACATTCATCGGTTTCTTACTAAACTTCAACTATATCCGGCGACTCTGGATATTTATCTCTTTTGCTGACTGTACAACGTTACATTAATCATATCCATATTAAATTTTGTTCACCACTTCTGTGGGAAGACTCACGCCAGCCGGCAGTACTGAGAACGGGAAGGGTTCCATGCACCTACCCGCATCTGCCTAAAACCCTCCTAACTTCCTTCTATTAGTTATAATTAGGTTAAGTTTTAGTGGCATGCTGTCATTGTCCTCACGGCATTATCTTATAGCCATAGGGGAGCAGGTTCCTAGTTGTCTCAAAATTTAAATAAACATTTTTAATTGAGAGAAATAAAACAAAACTACTGATTTTTCTTCATTAATCATATATTTGGTATTTCAGCCTTCATTAATTGCTCTTACATCTTAAAAAATAACAAAATTTGTACGAAAAATTTGAGAATGAAATAATAAAGTCGAGTGGGACAAATTACCCCCGACATGGGGTAGGTTGTCTCAGATGAACGTCCTCGTTGTCACAGATCACTGTTAACATCACTGTCATCGTCTGAGGCACAATTTGGGCAGCAATAAAATAAATGTTTGTTCCCACCACATTTTTCATGCACCCACATTTTGCATTTTGTGCACTGAACCCATCCTTCATTGGGCTTGCTGCTTGACCAGGTTTCATAACATATCAAACATGACGTATCATCCAAATCGTCATCTTCTTCGCTACTCACTTGCTTTTGTTTCTTATTTTTCTTCTTCGTAGGTACCTTTGGTTTGGTTTTTCTCATTTTTTGTTGCTCTGCTAACGCATTCTTAACCGGGGTTTCTGTCAAAATTGCGGTAGTCCTTTTTCTTCGATTGGAAGTCGTTTTCTTAGCTGGAGCTTTCGGAAATGGTCGTAAAATTTCAGGCGTTGGTAAATTTAAAGTTTGAGGAGTAGTTGCACTGGTTCCAGGAGTTGGGGAGGGTGTCCTACAAGAAGCTGGGGTATGTTCCGCGTTTGGACTAACACCGTCTTCGCTCTGTATAGCCTGATCGATTTCCTGGTCAACTTCAGGCCTATCGGTTACATAAGATGGTGCAAAGTCTATGTCAGTGAAGATATTACGATTATAGGGCCATATGCCACTCACAGAAAAGCCAGACATTATGTTCTGGGGAGTTATGGCTGGTGGTAAACTAATTTTGACGATAGCAGGAATATCATAAATCGTCATTGTTTTCCCAGGATGATTCTTGATCCAGTCATCACAAGCAACATTGACATACCTCTTCAAGGGTCCATAAACACTACGGTCTAACGGTTGCAGTTTATGAGAACAATGAGGCGGGAATGACAACACCACAACTCCGTGTTCCTTGCAATAATCCAATGTTTTAATAGATAGGTGAGAATCGTGGTTATCCAACAATAAGAGCAGTGGGCGGTCAGAAGTGCAGCGAGTGTATCGCACAAATTGTTGAATAAATACATAAAAACAGTCTTCGTTCATCCAGCCGGATGGATTGGCGCTACCAGTTGATCCTGTTGGTCCACTGTTAACAAAATGGTCTTTGAAATTTTTTCGGGGAAACACGAAAAAAGGCGGTATGCTATTCCCTGCAGCTGACACTGCAACAGCTAATGTTACCAAAGTACCTCGCTCGGCTGAAGTCAGGGCGCCTATCTGTTTCATGCCTCTTCGAGCAACAATTTTTTGGGGCTTTTGGACAGTAGTAATTCCTGTCTCATCCACATTCCATATATCTTGCCCTTCAAACTTGTGCTTTTCTAAAACTTTTCCTAGGTTATCGAAGAATAAATTAACATTATGAGAATTGAAGCTAGTTGCTCGGGCAAGGCTAGTCGCCTCAGGTTTTCTAACGCTTAGCTCTTGATGTCGCCGCATGAAGCCTTTCAACCATTCTACGCCAGCCATGGCATTATTTTCCCAAGTTTCAGGAAATTTACGGTCTAAAGCGACAGCATATTGATAGGCTAATTTACGAACTTCAAGAGGAGTCAGTCCAAAATATATATCTGCAGCTCTTTGTAAATATTTTGACAAGTTTTCTTCTTCATCATCTTTGAAAACTTGTCTTACTTTTACATACCCTACAGATAACGGATGAGAGTTCTCATTATCTTTATATTTTTTATAATATCTTGCGAGTGTCCTATAGTTAATATTAAAATCTTTGGCAACACTTCTTATAGAATTGCTGGGACCCACAGCACTCACCGCCTCCATCATGACTTCTGCGCTCGTCCGGCCACGATCAGTGAGTCTTCTGCGATTTCTAGGCATACTTTCTATAAGAAACAAAAAATATAATATTTGTTAGAATAATTAAATGTTTACCGGGGTTTGTTGTCACAGTGACAACTAGCCCCAAAAACATTGAGACAACATGTACCAGAGATAAAAAATATAAACACACAAATAATAACCTCTAAATTTTTACAAATGAAAACACTTTTCGAAGTTACATTAAAATTTACTATTTTCTTAGTAAAAATATATGAGAAAAACATAAATACATAACTAAACATAGTCAATAACTAAGTTCAAAGTATAGAGTAAAATTTACTCACCAAACGTATTTTTATAAATTTCACAACACACGGCGATGCAGGAGACTAGTGGCCATGACACTTTCTAATGTTGGTAGCACTGGGGTGCGTTCCAGTTTGTCAATATTCGCGTTCCTTAAATACTTTTACTTTATTAAATATTGGACTTGTGACAACTAGTACTTGAGACAACGAGGACACTCTTCCCCTACTATTAAAATAAACTAATATTAAATCATTTACTTGAGCATTTTCACTGTCTAACCATCGCCAATAAAAGGAACGTAATAAAATATACTGTTAACATTGGCATGGCGGTGACGTGAAACCTTAAGATTTTCCACTACGATAAATCGCACAACGCGCCTATAGAAGTTTTTACTTTGTGAAGTATAGTATTATTATTTAATTATTGTGAATGTGAGGACTATGTGGGTCACTTTTATTTTTATTTTATTTTTTTCACTTTCTCAGGTAGTTTTAATGATAATGTGGCGGTTTGAGTGCTTTATGCGGCCTACCCGAATGTCCTTTTTTTGGTATTGTTCGCCCAGTGGTTGAGCTCCTTAAGTTCTGAGTTGAGCTCCACGATTACTGACAAATGCGTGAACTGACTGGACAGGTCCACTCATTCTGTGTGGTTTTTCCTCAAAAGACCATTTCAGACACAAATCTACATGGTCTTCACATGATCTGACCAAGGTTATGTCTGGACTTTAAAAGAGACTGTGACCTCTGAGTTTATTTCGGCCTCTCTTCTCAGAGTAGTCAGATAGGAAACGCCGACCTCGTCTAGTTTTAAAATATGATTGACGTATAAAAGTGTTTATAAAAACCCTACTTACAGAAATAAAATCATTTATCATTTATTTCAAAAAGTGTTAGCTGCCTGCACATTTATCGCTTTATTTAACTGTACGACCTGTACAAACTGTACAGTAACTCAGTGGTTATACTAAATTAAAATGTATTGTACAGTACTCTGTTGTGCTTGAATGTTGGAATGCTAGCAATTACGCATTTTCGTAACAACACTGACAGGTAAATTGCCTATAAATTACAAACAACACTATGATCCAATTTTAGTAACTGTTTCGTTCCAAGAATAAAATTTAATTATTGAGGGATTTGAATATTATAATATGAAACGCTAGCGTTGAATGCAGATTAACATTTTTAGGGTTCCGTACCTTAAGGGTGCCAACAGGACTCTATTAATAAGCCTCCGCTGTCCCTCCGTTCATCCGTCTGTCTGTCAGCGGACTGTATCTCATGAACCGTAATAGGTAGACACTTGAAATTTTCACAGAGTGTGTATTTCTATTACCGCTATAACAACAAGTAATAAAAATAAAATATACTTAAACATTTAAGAGTCTCCCCAAACAAGAAAAGTATTTAAAAAAATAATGTGTTGAATATTCTGTGGTGGTACGGAACCATTCGTGTGTGAGTCCGACTCGTACTTGACCAGTTTTTAGTGTTATGCGATTCCCGTAAAGTATAGACTATCTGATATTCTCTACACAGTGCCATTATCTGATGATACATTATTCTCGTAATCATACCGATGACATTGGAAATTAGATAATTAATGGTCTGTATGGCAAACAATTAATGACGATACTTTATTTATTTATTTGGGATTACCAACAAAGGATACACAAATACAATATAAATCACAATAATAAAATAGGTTCTTTTACGTGCGCTCCTTCAATTACAGGAGACCACAGCATGCACTTAATAATTATAACTAGGTGTAAACACGATAAAAAAAAAATGAGTAAATAATGAATGATGAAATAAACTATGAGATTAGAAAAAGAAAACAAAAATAACATGTCAAGAGTGTTCATAGATTTAACGAAAAGAGTTTCATCAAGAAGAACTAATTTTCCGGTTAATATTGGCCTCGACGAGCTCATCTCCAAAACTGTGATGTTCCAAAATACCTGTGTTTTTACCATTAATATTAAGCTTAATAATAGGTAAAATTAAAATAACCCCAGACACAAAAAAGAGCTGATGACCTTGAAATGGCTGAACCGATTTTGATAAAACATAATTTCCAAAATCCATTACGTCTTACTAACTCCAAAGTCAATTTGTATTAGCTCCAGCATTAGTGGATAACACAAGGCCATAAAAATATTCCAAGCCGCAAATGTGACCTTTCCTATCGAACCCTTAAAGTCACATCAGTCAATGTCAAGGTAGCAAAAACTGAGTGAGATAGAAATCTATTTGTAATAAGTAGGTAGGATTTTTTCGTGGAACCGACCTTTAGGCTGCCTGACCAATAAAGCGGTCCGAGTAAGCTGAGAAAAGCGGGTTGAGCAATGTGAAGCAGTTTAAGGGGATATAAGAAGCCTATTAAAGTCATCGGACGCTCACAGCATCTTGCTGTACGCCAAGATGCTTGCTATGGGAGTGTACTGATTCGGTTTAATGAAATCTTTTACCGCTAGAGGTCAACGATAGCAGGAGACAAGCCTATGGAAGTGCCCCTGTGCACTAAAAAAGGCGTGGTGCAAGAGAGGCAAGGCATACGAAGCGAAAAAGTTAGCAGACACACCATACGTTCAGGGGTTGAAATGTATAAAACAATTCTTTATCACATCTATTCAAAAAGAGCTAGTTTATTCTTCGTAAATAACGACTAATATAGCTCTTTAATCCCTAGGGACTAAAAGTGATTTGAATTTGGAATGTGGATATTTTTAGTAAAAGTTCCAACCACCAAAGAGATCAATAACGAACATTGTATGAATAAGTAACAGGCTATATGATAAAATAAACAGCGAACAAGACAAATAATAAAACAAGGTCAAAGATTTATTTGCAAACTAAGTGTACATTTTGGTATTATTTTATAATATACGTACTTACAAGTTAGCGGCCTTTTCCAAGCATCGCAAATAAGAGGGTTTTAAGATTAAAAATTAAAAAATCAAATAATTATGCTATTGTCACGATTTTTCATTAATCATTTCATTAAATTAGTATTACTCATTCAAATAATAATAATATATACACATTTTTATTATTCAATAATAATATAAATACATTTTTTATTAATTAGATCACCTAAACAAATTAACTACCCACTCTAAACAAATTAATAAATTTGTTTAGAGTGGGTAGTCATGTAGGTAGTGGTGTAAGTGTGTGCCATGTTTGTGTACGAGAATGTTGTGAAAAGAAAAGTTTGTGAAAAACAAAAAACGCGTGAAATGCATTCCGCCTTGGTTCGTACTCTTTGATCGATTGCTTTCTCTAATTCGGAATTTAGTTAGTTTTATAAAAAAAAAGGTTTTTCTCATTGAGGGTGATAAAAAGTAGAATATCCACCTCGGAAGAAACACTTTTTAAAGCTCTAGTGACGTACTTTGAATCCATAATTTCGATCCAGCCTGTCCCACCTTGCTGCCCTCCCCTAAGTGACGCCCTAAGCCGAGGTTCGTACCCCACAGGGGCTGCCCTTAGCGTGCGGTCACCTAGTATTTAAGAATTTCGCCCCTGGCTGGAGGCTTTAAGTTAGTAGCTTAAGGCACCCACAGGCTTGCCCGGTTAAGTAGCCAAGACCTCAGTGGTCAAAACTACGAGCTGCCAATTAGGAAAAACAAAAAAACAAAAACAAAAAAAACTTTTAATCCCTCACTGCGCTCAGGATTCTACTCTAGAATCCTCCGCTCCACTCTGGATTCAAAAAAACACTCTCGCCTTTAAAATTGTTGTTTGCTCCCTGGGCAAACAATCTAATACTCTTGTATGCATATCCACACTGCTGTGTGCATATCCACAAGACGTGAACTTAGTGGACTACTATTGGTCTTTGACCGTTCCTTGTTACTTTAATGGATAGGTAGCTTTACGGAGTTGTGTGTGGTTTAGCCCCACAACCCTATGAAGCTGAGCTAAAGTATATTATTATATCCTTGTTAAAACTTGTCTAGACTAAGAAGGAGTCTAGACGTGGTCTTAAATGTCAACGAAACCTCATAAGGGTACGTAAGTGCTCATAATTTTCTACCATTTATTTAAAATAATCCAGGAAAGAGGTAACATAAGCTGTAGCGTTGCATTGAAATAGCTTTCATGTGCTGTACTGCATCTATTGTTTTTTAATCGTGTAGAATGAAAAATTAACCAGCAATTTAAATCTATTCTCTTTTGTTTTGTTTCTTTTCTGTCTGTTTGACCATTGCTTTATCTGTTTCTGGTTATGTCGTTAGCGTTAAACCACTTATTTAAATCCCAACTTGTAACTATTCTATTCTTGCGCCTGGTGGTCAAAACTGGAAAGAACGCCATAAGTCGCTCCCGTAGACATTTTACTATAAATGTGAGTGCGTTTGTGGCCACGTGTTATGTGTGGAAGCATTTATGCAGAAGGAGGGTGACATTAGTACAAACTCGCTCGGCTGTTGCTTATTGCTTTAAATATAAGAAGTTACTCCCCGGTACGGGGTGGGACTCGTACACATGACAAAATCTAAGGATTTTTATTCGTTATTTCAGATCATTATAGTTCAGTAGGATGTAAGATTACTTGATATAGCGACGTTTTGAAAATGCTGTCAGTTGGCAGTTGTATTAATAGTTTTGCTCAGAAAACGGTGCTTACTCCTATGACAAATTATGTTCGAAGGTGAATTTATCTGAAACGCTAACCACCGGTGGCTTGGACCTTTTTCGTGATGTCAGTTGGTTTATATAGAAGTTGAATGTAATATTTTCATGGAACCGGGCATTTAGTCATGATAACTCTGATGTATCTTCACCGAATCTAGGCGAACACCTTAAACAGTGCCAAAAGTAAGTGTGTTTGTATCACTTAAAACTACATACAATGAATAAATGGGTACAAGTACTGCCAAATAGAAGGCGATAAGAAAAATAGAGATTAAATTCTTGCTCTCTAAATTAAACCTATGACTGTTGAAATAATACTAGAATGAGCATCAAACAAAAAAAAAAAATAGTTGATTTTAGGTATAAAGAATAGCCTTGTATGCTATCTCTCAGCAAACACGTGGGATTTGAAACAAGTGAAAAGTTTTGAGAGTTTCAAAGCTTTGGAATAAATGGAAAGCCACAATTTTTTTAAGATAGGCGTGGGTGAACGACGGACGCACGCCAGTTGAAGTGATAAGATTTTTTATTTTATTTTTATTTTAGATGGGTTTGTTCTTGACTCTAGTCTAGGTCAGAGATGACAGAGACAAAGTCGAAGATGGAGTGAGCTTACCCAGAAGAAGTCTGTTCACTCTTACTTGGATGAAATTTGGGTTGTACCTATGCGTTCGGAAACGAAAAAAAACAACATCAAGAAGGATTATGCCTCGGAAAGCCAATTAAACGATTGGCCTTGGGGGAGGCATATATTCAGGGTTAGACGTCTTTCGACTAATATGATGTTGATGATTTACAATTTGTTCTTCTAAAAATATTTCTAATATTTCCAAAGAAAACGGTAAAAATTAAAAAGGTCAAAAGCTGTTACTTTTTACTAAATGCATATTGAAAGTATATACGGTATTTATAACAAAAAAAACGATGTTATTAATTTTTGTCTGTCTGTCTGTTTGTCCCGGTTAATCACCAAAACGGCTGGAGCAATTTTGACGGGATTTTCTCTGGCAGACAGCTGATTTTATAAGGAATAACTTAGGCTACTTTTATTTTTGAAAAAGAAAACGAGTAACGAGACACATTATTTTTTTCCAACATCCAAGCGAACGAAGTCAGTAGTATCACAGCCAGTATTAAAATATAACTAACAATAATAATCTTAATATTATAAATGTGAAAGTTTATGAGGATGGATGGATGGATAGATGTTTGTTTGTTACTCTTTCACGCAAAAACTACTGAACGGATTTGAATGGAATTTGGAACACAGTTATTTTATAGCCTGGATTAACATGTAGCATACTTTTTATCCCGGTAGAACGTTTCCGTGGGATAATTTCCGTCCTCCACGCGGGCGAAGCCGCCGAAAAAAGCTAGTATTATTATAAATCTCAAAAGCACCCCACCAGGGGTTGGGGGTGACTTTGATTACCAACATCTAAAACATACTTAGTTTATACAACTAAATCATAGCAACATAGCAACTATGAAACTACTAACTAAAGTACATACGTACTCGTACCAACTGTAACACTGTGAACTTAACGCTCTCTCTGGCTGGTATGAAATTGTACAGAGTGTAACAATTGCTTACTACGTGGAAATGATTCTTGGATGTAGTTCTTTTGTTTAGAGTTAATTTTCTACATATTACTTTGTTGTAAGTCGGTCATTTCTTTTGTTGTTTGAACGGAATAGGATTTTTGTAGTGAATATATTACAGAAACTCCAGTTATGGACAAAGGCTAGCACGTTCAAAAATTCTCAAAAAGCTTTGCTATTTAGTGTTCTTTCTAATAAGCCTTGTTTAATGATGACGGAAATAGTTGCGTAGTATGCGTTATTATGTAGGTAGTAAAGATTCCATCAAACAGCCGCGACACAAAGGCACCGCTCGTCGCGTGACTTACGGTGCCTTATTGCGCTTATGTGAAGGAGCCTTAAATCAAATCAGTCAAATGTCGTAGCAGTTAGGGTTGTTTTCATTGTTCATGTGTTACACTGAGGTGTGGATGCTCGTACATCGGTTTGGCGGTGTTAATTAAGAAAAAATGTGATAAAAAGCTAGTAGGCCCCCTACACACATCGATGATCAGTATCATATTTTATGGTAAAATTTTGGGATCACGTCAACATCCAACTTTCCCTATGGTTAAAAACAAAAGCGTTAATTTTATTCCAAAATTATACAGTAAAATATTACTATTTCAATACCTACAGAGGTTAATATGAATCATTGGTTGGGTGGCAGGTTTATTTTTTTAATTTTTTATTGTTGTTTTTATTGTTAATTTTGTTAGTTTTAAATGCTCATTTTTTATTTAATTTTTTACACTTTGTATTTCCTGTGCGTGTTCCAAATAAAATATATTTCTTTCTTTCTTTCTTTAAAAGATTATACGAAAGAGAACAATTCTTACTTTACCGGTATTTTCTGGGACAGTAAAAGCACAGCTCCAGGCAGTACATTCTAACACAAATACACGTGTCTCTCGTTCCTTTCATATCCAACCATCCGTACGTGCTCCTGTAGTGAACTCTGCTTGCATTGACATAGTACTTGTAGTGACGCATCTCTTAGCATTTTGTGATGATGCTTGGCTATTTGTAGTAGCTTTAAAGAGGCGGCTGTACGTTTTTCACAAAAACAACATATTCTACATGGACACTTATGAAACGTCAAAAGCTATGTGCACGGTTTCGATTGGTCGTTTCCTATGGAGAAGAGCCGGCAAGAAACTCCACGGTTACTCTTCTAAAATAATTGGCTTTTACAATGTTTTCAACTTACAGTGTTAATAGGTACGGGAGGATAGTGTAAGCCTGTCAACAAGTAACTGTTACTTAACAAAATAGAAAATGGTCTACAAATCCATATAATTATATAAAAATGAATCCCTATTTCCTTTGGTCACGCCATCACGCGTGAACGGCTGGACCGATTTCACATTTTTTTTTTTGTGATCGTTATTGTCAGGAGAAGAATCTTATGAAATAAAAAAATAAGGAAGTTGATCGGAACGTTACAAAATTTAAGAAAACTTAACGCCAATATTAATTTTACATAACTGTCAGTTGTTTGATATAACTGTCAGCGATTGACAGAATGCGCGCTGCAAATATCGTTAAACACAGATGGATCGGTTGATAAATGAGTCGATAGTTTTAGTTTTCGTCAATAGTCAAAACTAAAACTAAACGACATAATATGACATTCATAGTTAAGACAGGACAACGTCTGACGGGTCAGCTTGTATACTATAAACTAGAACCTGTAGAAGTTGAAGATGGGTGGATAGGATGACGAGCTTAGAGGATCGATTATTGAGGCACTAAACTATAAAAGACTAGTCTTTACCCGCGGCTTCGCTCACATGGGGGGTCGGATATTATCCCACGGGAACGTACTATCGGGATAAACGGTATCCTTTGCCCTAAACCAGGATGAACTGGATTTTCTGTATCCTAGAACCCATAAAATGATAAAGATCGTTGCGTAGGATGAGAAGGTTAGAGGATCGATCATTGTGGCGCCAAACTATAGAAGAATAGCTTTTGCCCGCGGTTTCACCCACCTGGAGGTTGGACTTTATCCCACGGGAAACGTACCACCGGGATAAAAGGTATCCTATGTCCAACCCAGGTTATTTTTTATCCCTGCTAGTAAATACCCAAACCCATTCAGCTGTTAAAATGTGAAGAGGCAACAGATAGACTGAGTTACTTTTGCATTTATAAAATTACTATATAGCTGTTGCACATGACTTCGTCTATGTTCCAGGATGAAAAGTAGCCTTCGTCCTTACCCAGATCATGGTCTATCTGTGTGCTAAATTTCATCCAAATTCGTTCTGCTGTTTTGGCGTGAAAGCGTCACATACAAACAAACTTACTTTCGCGTTTATAATATTAGTTAGGATTAGATTATGAACTTATGAATCATTTTGAAGCCTATTGCTAATCCATTGTTACATGTGTTCGTAAAATTTGTCTGTTCAACAACGTAACTAACGCAATGAATGTTGTTGAACGGTCAAAATGACAGCTATTCCTACTGCCAGTGCGTTACGCAATTACGCCTCAGTGGTCTGTGAAATGATCATTTGACTGATGAGTCGTAACCATACCTATGTATCTTTTTATCCGACTGCGGGGGAGCCCAAAAGAAGAGTTACATTCTTATTACAATTTCCTTTCAGTTCAGGATGTTTCAGTCAGATTATTACCAAACTACCGACAGAATTGCAAAGATAGGGAAATAAAACTGTCTATTTTTCATATGTTTTTACAAATGTGTTCACGTCTTCCATAAGAATGTCTGTCATATTTTTGAAGTACCAACCATTCACCACAGTGATTACTTACTTCTAAAGTACTTACTTCTAGAATCTACGTGTGCGTGCGAACATTTTTCTTTTTTACGTGATGCGTATCACTTTATTTTTTATGAGGCCATCACGGATTCTTCAAGACCTGTTTAGAAACACTACAGTATGTAGGACCTACATGTTGTACGTGTAATAAAACTGTGGTCATTAAACAACATCTGGCTTTCTAGAAAAAATAAAAGAAAGTTTCAAAACTTTCCAAGCCCACAAATTGGTGCTTGGAGTTTATGAAAGTCTTTTTGTTCTAGTATTATCTCCAAAAACTTGTTTATAACAATAGAACTTACACAAAATTAAGCCTGCTCAAAAACCAACGATAAAATGGTAATGTAACATCACCTACGAAATTAGACGCAATAAGCCACATTTATGGCTCAATTTGGGTACACTGTTGCACTACCGTCTAATCCGTCTTCAGTGACCTGTACTCACAGTTCGATAGCACACCTCTGACCCTTTGGATGGAGCAGATTGTGATCGTTGTTTACCCGAACTGGGTTAGTACGGGTCAAGTGAAATTAATTAATGGTATTAAATTTCAGAAGATGCAAAGCGTCTAATTGTATGCAAGGTATTGCAATTTGGATTTATTTACGTTAAAAGAATTCTAGGGTAAATTGACACTTTCACATGGATAGTTACTGTGAAAAAACATACGTCTAAACATATAACACATTTAATAATTAGATACCTTTATTTGAAGAATTAATATGACAGTTTCGACATGCATTCTCTAGTCTATAAAAAACCCTATATAAAAATTCTACATTTATATCTGTAATTTTTATGGGTGGTGTGATATAGAGTATTCTATTCTTCAATAATAGTACATCCACATTTTGCAAGTTATGTTTAAGTCAGATGTAATAGGGGGCAAACCTTTTATACCTAGTATAATTCTTATCCTGCGGATTTATCGCCGATTTTCCACACAAAAACTGTCACATGTCAATTTTATTCCACAGATAAAATAGGAAAATTATATGTGCGGCAACAAAAGTTTTCTTTAGCACCTGCAACCTAGCGTCTTTTTTATATGTAGGCGACGAGGTAATAGAACAGCTTCAATTATTTTAATTCATCATCTTTACTATTCCAACAGAATATCAAAAAACCAGCGTCAATTTACGAACGTAAATTAGTATGACTCAGACCTACCGATAAATATATTTACTTCTGAATTGATAACTCCGTGACTAATGTTGTAAGTGAGCTACTAAGCGAGCTCAGTACTTAGGGCACCCCGACTCGGACAGGTTAGGTTAGAAGGGAATGACGGGGTCTTTCAGACCCCGCCATTCCCTTCGTCGTTATTTTTTTTTAAACCACCCAGAAGTAGGAGCCCCGCTGAGCGGGGCTCCGTCCACTTCGCTTGTCATTATTCATAATGCGCGGGCATTATGAATAATGCCCCTATTTATTACTTGGTCCATAACGTTGCTTAAGAATTATCACCAAGCTGCGTCATATTAACAGTAGCTCGTTTTGCAATATATGGTCGCTTGAAAACCATTTATTAGACGCTAAAAGTTCGTCGCTGACCTATTAATTCATTAGACAACTAAATATATTTGCAGACGAGAATGACATTTTAAAGAAGCTGCTTTAATTAGCACCCGATAAAATATATCTAACTTTGGCAAAATCAGCCATAAAGAGTTTACAAACTGATTGCAAAGCACTAGACTATTCTTGTTCTTTTAGATCAATTATCTTACTTTATTTGACATTTCAATAAACTGTTTACAATTAAATTATCAACATCCATAAAATGTCAAAAACCTTATAACGATATGGTGTTATAACGAACAGAAAAAATATGTTATAACAAGCCTTCCGGTGATAGTAATACACCATTGTTTTACGCGGGTCGTAAATAATGGGATACCCATGTATGTCCCCCGAACGGCTTGTTTATTTCGTGATAAAAAGTGACAGGATTCGCAAGGGAGGCATTCGTATTTTTACACTGTCTGAAAAGCGTTAAATTATAGCGAATTGTGTTTTATTGAAACTATAATAATATATGTACCTGGATATTTTTATCTTGATATATTTATGTGTGTTGACTCAGGATGGAATTGAGTGGAAAAAATAAAAAGAGGTCTTTGCCCTGCAGTGCAAAACACCTGCTGAATTTTATGTCCGGCGGATGTCTGTTGTTCTCTACATGTCGCTTTTCTCAACCGATTCTCGAGAAATTTTGTGAGCAGGTTTGGTAATTATATGGAATTTTTTGGTCAATTCAGTTTTCCGAAATTTTTCAAAATGGCAGAGTTATGGGTGCACACGTAAAAAAATGTTTCAGCCATTTTGCGCTATTTGTTTAAAGGTGTGCTGTGAACATTAAGTATTAAGCTATGCAAAGACAGACTCACAAGATCTACGGCTCAAAGAGCCACTAATTATATTTATGTATGTATTGAACGATAACCGTTGCCTATTGAATATAAAACTGCGTCTCAAATCAAATTCATTATTTCTAAAGTGGTTTTCATCGATGAATTGGTATGCTATGCCTTTTGTGAGATCAAGAATCCAATAAATGGTTATAGTTTTTTTTTTTATAAGAATTATTACTAGTAGGAAGGGCAACGGTAATATTTATTGGAATGATAATATAATTATAACGATTGTTTTATAGGTAAACTGTGCCACGGTCATCTCATCTCAATTTGTTTCTACCCAAGTTTCTGTACGAATAATAATATTATAAAACCTTCATATCTCATAAATTGCCGAACCGATTCGGATACCTACCATATATCTTCAAAAGGAAAAATATTATAATATTAAAAATGTTTGAGGAAAAAGAAATGGCAAAATACTGGAAGACGCACTACTAAGTGTATGTTTATTTTCCTATAGTACCTTTAGCTCGCTTTGACGGCGGCCATTTGCAATACTGATATTATATTGTCAAGTCAACTGACGAAATTAAATGGGATGATATTACTTTGTTTTCATTTGTTTATTTCGGTTAATATCTCGTGTTTAGGCTATTATTTTCTTCTTTTTTTTTTGTTTATTATTTATTATATCGGTTCTCGGTAATTCTTATGGATTTTTACGATTTTATTGTTATTTTTCGAGAGTTTCAGTATTTTATTGTTTTAGTTTTGCGATAAAAGCATTATTTTCGTTTTCTTTTTCAGTTTTCGGCCAAAAATACAAATCAGGTCGAATTTAATTTTCAGGCGTTTTTTTTTCCCTCGGTTGGACTCTAATAAACACCTTTTTTCAGAACTCTTTTCTTATATACCACATATAGTTACGACAATAACAAAACACAGCTTTGCTTATCAACCAATCTTGGTTCCATTAACATTTCAGCTTTTCAAGTTCTTAATGATATTGAGAGTGAAAATAACAATACATGAGATGATGGGAAGCGGAAGCCGTCCTACGGTCGAAGATCTCCATAGAAGACCGTTTTCCTCAATACACTCTTACAAATTGCATTCAATGAGACGCAATAGAATAGTCTCAAGTATCTTTCCTCCCGTAATGGACGACAAAATATCAATATTTTTGCGTTTTCACTAGGTTTCTTCCATGACATGATGATGATGTTTTCATTATGGAATGCAATAAAGTATTGAGTATTGAGTATTGAGTAAAACGAAGCAAAATCAAGCAAGGTTTAAAAATAAAAACGAAATAAGAAAGAAGCTACAGCGCAGACGCTAATATGGTGTGATATGTCTGAAATAAAAAAAATATTTATTTAAAGTAGAAAATGTAATATTGTATTCACTGTTCCTGAAGACAATTTTGAAATCAAAGATCGCTTCAAACTTAAACTCAAACTCAAAGCATTTATTTCATATAAACCAATTACAGGCACTTTTGAATTGTCAAGGGGTCAGGCAGTCAGAAAAATTAAGCAAGTTGCCCATTCTAAAAGGTAGTAGTAGGTACTCGTACCTATGGAGAAGAACGGGCAAGAAACTCCACGGACACTCTTTTAAATCAACATATTATAGTTACAAAAAAAATTGGTTACATCATTCATGTTGAAATTTTGATTGTTATTTAATTTAAAATTAGTGTTAAGATTGAAGATCTATAATAAATTATGACCATCAATCTTGGTCAACAGATTACGAACGCTGTTTGTAATTTATTAGTATCTTTTCTACAGCAGTACTAATTGTAGTGGCAGTTAACGTGTGTGTTATATTGCGATCTCATGTTATAGGGAGATCTAACGTATTGCGAACTCAGTAAACCATTCTCATCCTCTTCATGAAATATAATCAGCTAAAAACAGTATGAAAACGAAAGTCAAATGATTAAAACGTCAAAAGATTGCCTAAGATAAATAATTCGTCCACTACACTGCACTTAATTTAAGCATTTATCTTTGAACCGAAAAGAGAGAGTTAGCAAAAGTCTTGACGTGTAACGAAGTTTTGGAGTAGGCAAGTAACTGTGGAAACTGCAGCGCCGACAAAGGCGTGGCTCCTAAGTTAAATAATATAATAATTTAAATGTTAGAGCCAGTTCTTGGGTATTAATCATAGCTCTCTTGTACGCGCTAGGAATCACAAGAGTATGTATGTCGGTAATATTATTATTGTTTATAATAACATAACATCCCGCCTGTAATTCCCGAAGGATTATGTAGAGGTGTAGGTACATCCACATTTTTCTAGTTATGTTTAAGTCCCATGTAATAGGGGGCGAACCTATAGCCATCAACCGGCAAAAATGCAGAGTTCGGGCTGCTACTGAGAGATTCCTGATGGGAAAATCCAATAACACTTCGCCCGGCTTGGGAATCCAACCTAGGATTGTGTCAATAAAGCAGTCGGTAGCTTATATTGTTTATAATAGTAACTTGTAAATGGATTTCTACAATTAACGGCAAAAGGCTCCCGCAAACAGGCGCGACACGACAGCCCGACACAAAGGCGCTGCCCGTCGCGCGGCACGAGGTGCCTTTGTGTCACGCTGTCGCGTCGCGCCAGTGTGCACGAGCCTAAAAAGGGCCTTTTAAATTGTAGTATTGAGATACTACAATTCAAAAGGCCCTTTTTGCCGTTGTTGTGAGCAACGATAGTACGCTCGGAAGATCATTGTGATCATTGTGACCTGCGCCCTAATTGTATAACACACTTATCAATCACAACCTGAATCATTTTCAAGGATATTGCTAATCCATTGCTTCATATGTTGTCTGCTCAACAACGTAAATAACGCAATGAATGTTGTTGAACTGTCAAAATGAAAGCCATTCCTACTGTTAGTGTTTTACGCAATTGTGTGTGTTACCCTACTGATAGTATTTACTTGTGATTATTGTCATTATCACCTCAGTTGGCAAATGGTATTTCATGTACCTCACATTATGGCGAGAATGACGACTTTTTCATATTTCTAACAGTTAATTATTTATACAAAAATTCTAGTTGTCTTTTACAACAAACACGGAAAGATAAAGGATGGCCTACATTTGAATGAAAAACATAGGATCCAATTACATTCCTTTACAAACACATCTCCGTAATCACTAAATCTAAATCCTAAAATAGAAAACGTCGAATTCTTTCCGCATTCCGGAACGTGGATTCCTAATAATCCTGACCGAAATAAATTACGGGGATAAGGATAAAGCGCCATCGGTCATTATAATCCGGTGTGACGTCACCATTCACGTTATCCATCGCAGTAATCTGAACTGAGGCACAAAAAAAGATAGGTACAGAAGGTCAGCTCAATACAATGAGCATGAATAAACAAAGGCACTCACACACGCGTAATAATAATAACGACACCTCATCTGTGTGGGAGCGTCGATGTTCCGTGAACAGTCGATCTGTATGCAAACATCGCGGTCGACTAGTCGCGTGATAAATCCGACAACGCTCTCTGTATGGAGTAGCGCTAGCTCATTGCATGGAACAAGATAGAATAGAATAGAATACTCTTTATTATGTATATCATAAAAATCCGTAAGAATAAGATGCGAAGATGTCCGCTCTCTCGCGCGTGCAAGATGATTATGACTAGATGGACAAGGTGTTTTTAAGTGTATTGTGTCCATATTTTAAATTTGCTTGTGTGCGTAAATGCGGTAGTGGAGCGCATCATTTCAGAGTGCGCAAGCTCTACGCATGGTGATCTCAAACGAATGCCAGTCAAATATTACACGCACACATTACATAGATACACACACATACATACATTGTCAATACACGTACTCTCTAAATTTAAACGGAAGGCCCTGTCTCCTGTGCTGTGACCCAGCTTTTCAACTAGTACAGTATACAAGTGTTATTTTCCATTAAAGTTAAGTACTGTATTGTATTGCACAGTTTTTGCTTATCCATAACTGGTGGAAAATAACCGTCATACTGTTTTTGGAACAATAAATTATTATCTTATCTTATTTAAATCGTTAGATACACCCGACCACGTCAAAAGATGATCACGCTTCTCGTTAATCGCTGGTGACATTTGGATAGTATTGACTCACTCACTCATACTAAAAGCCGTATCATTTATACTATACGTACTATCATTTCATGCGGGGTGTGGGCTCACTTTTCTCAGTATGGACTCATTTTTGTGCCACTTATGTATGGTGAGGACAAATCTAATGATTTAAATATTTCATGACAATCGCAAGTGCGCTTGCAGTCGCTGTACGTGAATTGTGTCTATGTATGCGTGCGTTTTCGCTCGTTCAATTGAGCTAACCTTCTGTATCTATTTATTCTGTGAGGGGATGTGCCTGAACTCGCCTTTAGGAAAGTCGTGCTCCGTAATGAAATATTAGTTTTTAAAAGGATGGAAATGTCAAAGAAGTTTTCCGCTGCACGGTGAGTTTTATAAAGTATGTCGGAGAATTAAGGTGGTAGAAGATTTTTTTGTGATATGAAAGGAGGAGGATCTTTTTTAAATGCTATGAATGAATGATTATGTATTTAGGTTGTTTTGTTGGATAAAAAGAGTTTTTTTTTTTTTTTTTGATGCAATATTGAGTAATAGAAGACCTATGTCTATGCTATGATCCATTTCAGTAGAAGTTCCAGGAAACTGATCTGGTACATAATTCCATTAAAATTCTGCTATGATAAGTCTGTTAAATAATGCTTATTTGGTCACTGCAACGCCAGCCTTAAATGTTGGTAAGTCCTGTACTGATGAATAATAATATGTATAGAGATACCTGAATAATAAATAATCAAGTAAAGTATATCTGAACTACATAGATAAAAATATAACCGATGTAAAAGCAATTGTCAGTGGAGTAACAGAAAACGACTATAAAAAGAAAACTGTTTAGCTGCAAGGCATATCGGAAAAATTCTAGAAATCAATTTCATTGCAGGAAACGTGTCTTTGTCTATTCTCTGCACGTTACTTATGGCTTCAATAGAAGCCGATGCTCGCTGATATCTCTTACAATACACAATATACTGCCTTTACTAAAATGTTTCATTTCTCAAGTGCACGTCAATCATGGTAATTTCAACCTTATGTCAATGTGGATAAAAGCCACATGACGTGTACTTGTGAAGTGTACAAAGAATATTACTAAAGCTTTGGTTTCATTTAAGAAAGCGGCAAACGGTCACTCATTATCGACTTTCCAAATACAGAGTGTTTTTTTATCACTTTTATGTCAAATACTGGTGAAAATGACAGATTTTTATGAAGACCGTTATATTGTAATATGACTAGGGTTTCTCAATTCCTGGGAACCAAAAACATATTTCCCAGGAAAACCCAAAAATCGGAAAAAAAAAAGCATTTTATCTTTGAAAGAGGATTCTGTGGGTTTTGAGTCACATAATATGTTGCTTTATGAATGGTCAACGGACTGACGCTGACCGACACCGACGGAGGGAGTGGGATAAAATGACAAAATATTATTTTCATTAAACTATTTTTTCTTTACTCATTAATATAAAATAAATAAACCTCGTAACAGTATTTTCATTTTTGAACAAATTAAGCCTTCAAACATGTTAAAGCATTTAACAACTTATCAGAAAGTTGACTTCTAATTTTTGTAGCGAAATTACCTGCTACCGAAAACACTCTTTCACTCTCTGTGGATGTCGGTTTAACAGATAACCCTGGGCCCTTCTAAAAGTAGTTCAATACTTCAGAATGGACCCTACTCCCGATTAATTAACCTTTTTGCATGGGCAAAAACATATCGGGTATAAGGACAACTGTCAAACGGTATTGTCATTCATTCTTAGTTCGGTCCTCGAAGTAATCTTATGTCCGTAGGTGATACGGAGTAGCAAATGACCGTAACTTCAGCCCGAACTACGAATTCTGTGATTACAGACTAGATCCCCTGATTTGGAGTCCGTTTTCGGGAGGTCTCTCTGGAAATCTTTGTTTAGACTTACAAAACGCAAAAACGTAAAAACTTTTGAACGTTAGAGTTATTTCCTCAAAAGTCCCGAAATTTTCCGAAATTGGGATCGAAAGTTTTCCCGGGTGTTCCCGGGATCGGGAACCTGGGAAAGAAACCCTAAATATGACGGAGCCGCTTTCCTGGGAAACCAAAGATTAACGCCATTTATGTATTACGTTCGTTCCCCGTAAAATGTATTACTTCAAAGTTAAGTACAAAGCCCGCTTTCAGGTAAATAAATATTATTTCGGGAGTACTAAACACTGAGCCTCTCATCCATAAATCCTTGTCATTTCATTTGAACGAAGAAAATTAGAAGAAAAAAAAGAGGTAAACATTATTTTAATTGTAATAGACGTTTGTACATAAGTCAAGTCATATCGGGTTGTACTTTAGTGAGTGTATACTTGAACCTGAGCAAGGTTTGTTTAAACTTTCGGCACATGCTTTTCGACCAGACATTAGCATTAGGTAAGTAGTAAAATTATCTACTTCACTTGGTATACAGTATTTTATATCGCACATCAATAAAACTCTTGAATTATAGTATCAAAGCAATGTACCTGATTCTATTACTTTGCGAAAACTCTTATTTAGAACTACCCAGATTCTAAATAAAATATAAGCTAGACCCTATTTATCTAACTTAGAACTAAGCTTTATTGGCACTGAATTTTTTATAACAACATCTTTTGCTTCAATCTTACAAAACCTACACGTGAAGGCCAGTTCTCAAAGTATCATGACGACGGCTAGTATGGTGATATTACAAATGCAGTCTGTCACACCCCCACCATATACAGTTAACTTTGACTAAGAGTAATTTATTTGTTCAAAAATAATGATAAATAATAATAATTTATTTGTGTTTTTTATATAAAACATTAGTCAGGCAGGGTCCATAGTCTTCCCATACTCTTAGACAAACAGTCCACGTAAGCTACCCAAATCTAGCGTCCAATATGTTTGTTTCCATATCCTGCAATAGTCCGACACCAACCGGGGGTTGTCCTTGGGTGCACTAGTACAGTGCATACAGGGATAATCCTAGAAATCTTCATGAAAGAAGAGTTTTGGCCGAAAGGTGTGGTGTACCGACGTTTTCGTGGAAGGTTACACGACACGCAGCGCAACACGACGCCGACCCAGTCGTCACTTTATAAACAATAATTTATTATAAAAAAATATGTATGTTTTGGTTAAGGTATCTATGGGCCCGCGTCGCCTGAAATAAATTGATTATTATTATTATTTTATTTTATTATTATCGTCGGTTGGTGCCACATTCCATTTATAATTGTTTAAGGCGCCTCTGCGAGTTGGCTTCGGCCCCTCGTACTTCCGAAGATCCGGGACCCCGTGGTCCCGAGATATGTGAACATAAAAATAAAATAATAATATATACATATGTCTGTATAATAATTTAGACCTAATACACTTTATTCTATGATCAGATTTTGAAAATCTGTGTCTGAACTAGATATGAAATATCTGTATTTCAGACATCAATCAGTGTGAGACTCTTCGTCTGTTGTAGACGACGTTTAGGTATTAACTTTGTTTGACCTCTATACATATATAACACATTTCATAAAAGTTTTTTTTAAATTTTTTTATTCGAAAATCTGTTTCAACAATAACATTATTTCTAGTCTGCCAACCTGCATAACAGTTTGTCGGCAGTAGTTCTCATCTAGTAACATTTTGAAAATTAGTAATAATGTGCTAAAGTTTAATTAAGCTATAAAATAATACTTATAATTAATTATCTACAGTCGAGATCAAAAATCTTACCTTTTACAGAAAGGCAATTTATGCAAACTTGAGGTTTGTTACAAACACAGTTACACAACTACGGACACAATGAGAGATAATGTTATTGTAGTATTATTTTAAGTTGGTCCTTTGACTTGACATGCAATATCAGTTTTGGAGGTAGCTCATTCACTAACATTGGTACTACGTACCTTCTTGTGCGCTTACCAAAGTAGTTTATTACTTTTGGAACAGCAAGTGTCTTCTTCTTAGATAAACGAGTTGGGTACATAATAATATAAGCTTACGTTCCACTTTGTGGCATTGATTATTGAATTGTTCAGTCAACATTATTAACATACTTTTAAGATGGATAGGGATTGCTTTACATTTTTTTTTTTTTTTCATAATTTTTATTTAATGTTTTCTTAGTTTTTTTTATCTATAAGTAGTTTTAGTAACCTTATTTGCAAGATATTAATTCTATTTAAGTGTGTAGGGAATGTAAGACCATATGCATCCAAGCCTCCTAATTGAGTCAGTTAATACCTTATCTATGTTAACAGTGCGACTTTTATTTTTATTATAATTTTCTGAAAGCATGACCCTGTGGAAACAGTAAGATGCGATAGCCATTCAAAGAGAAAATGTGCACACACACATTACAATAATGAGTGTTCCAAAAGTACGTATAGAATTTGAAGAGCCACCGAGATCTTGCGATCTGACGCCACTGGATTTCTTTCTTTGGGGCTACATCAAAGATAAGGTCTACACCAACGATCTACAAAACATTGACGACTTGAAACACAATATTCGCCAAGTTATTGGTGAAATGAGCCGCGAAATGTGTGAAAATGTAATGAAAAACTTCGGCAAAAGAATCGGCATTTTCAAAAATGCCTGTGGCGGTCATTTGGTAGATATTCTGTTCAAATAAAATTGTACAAGTCTCTTCTTTAATATAAAATAAAATTACGAAGAAATTCCAATCCGTTCCCATTTTATTAAAAAAACACATTCTACGAGTATACCTACTTTTGAGACACCCATTATTATAAAGAATTAAAATTGTTTGTTTGTTTTTAAGAGGTAATCTCTAGAAGTATAGATGCGATTACAAAAATAATTTCACTGATGGAAAGGTACTTTATTACTGAGTATTATAGGATATGTTTTGTGGTAAAGTAGACTTCCATACGGATGAAAAACAAGGGCATAAGTATATATTTACATTGAATTGTTTCGTTTGATTAGAAAACTGCAACGGCAATTTAAATGCTTTATATATATTTTTTAACAAAATGGTGACTGAAAATGTTTCCATACTTCGTGTTTTGTTTCAATAAAGTGGCAACTGGATAGTGACGTAAGCATGTGTCACTCCCGGAGTGCCAGACCTTGTTTTTTTAGACGATGGGCAGAACCTAGTAGTAGATGACCGGTGTTTAGACGTGCGAACTTTACAAAAAAATAGTTATATTTATCAGAAATAGGTTTTTTAGTATATCTTGACAAACATGAGACTATTAAGTCAGTTGCAAGTGTCCACCCCTTCCTTTTCTTAGAGCGATAGTTTGCCTAATATATATGTAAAGAAACTGTATTTCATCAATGTAATTATACAGCGCATTAGGGCTGGTAAGCAGCTAGTGACTACTTACGTAAACTCATAGATGGCGCTGTCTGTAATGGCGACACACACCGAGGATAAAGCAGATAACGTCTGTCATGTTTGTGCATATTGTTGGAAAATAATTATGTTAATAGTTATTATAAAAATGAATTGAGAGTAATAGACTTTAAATGTCCTTTCTTTGTTTTCAGGTAAGATACCTATTTTAAGTTTACGGTGTAATAATATTGTACAATTACTCTTGTGTAAAAATAATAATCTTTGCTCCAGACCGTATTCCGGCCATGGCGGCCAATCTCAACGGAGATTAGCCTTCGGCGCGGGAGATATTATAGTGTACAAGTGTGTGCACTCTCTTCCCTTACTTTCATAGTCCGATGGGACGGCAATCCGACACGACCGGAGAGAGATCAGGCGCCGGACCAACGGCTTAACCTGCTTTCTGAGCCACGGGGGAAGTTGGCCTGATACACAGTATCCAAAACAATTACTTCTTAATTACTTGATACTTGCAAATTTTGCAAGTCAAGTTGCCTTCCTATTTAATTTGGCAAGTTAAAGTCAGTGACTGTATAAATGTTCTGCAAAAACCTGCTTTACAAAGAGACCACTAGCTTCATTATCATCCTTCTCACAATTTGATTAAAATAGTAGACTGAGCCAAGTTTTCATTGTAGGAAACCAGAACTTTGTTTACTTACAGTTTTGGTAATTAATCTCTGAGAAAATTGTCGTAAGTAGTTAATGAAAGACGACTTAAAATCTTTGATAGCTACTCTTTTGGTCACTGTGAAATAAAATTTAGATATTCTATTCACCATAAAAAATGCTTTTAGAATAATTACTTTTTAGACCATTTTAATACACTTCCTTCTGCGAAGCAGTAAAGGCAATTGTTGCGCCCTCACGCCCCTAGTCGCCGCAGGAGGAGACACCCTGGACGTCGGGAGTCGATTGCCGACTTGCGGACGGAGAGCAATGGGCAGCTCGCCGTCCGGTAAGGACTAGGTCCGGGTCGACGGCGTGAAAGACATGTCAGCATCATTGACGGGGTTCGATAGGGCCGATGCCTGCCGGGGTCGCGGATTGTTCGAAAGAGTTACCGTGGCCCTGGCGCACAGGCAACTGAAGGAACACGGGTTGGTTTTAGTCAGCAAGAGTCTGACACACCCTTCCGCTCCAGCCAGAACGTCATTTGATGATTTCCACCCAAAAAAAAAGACGTATGTGAGTATGAGTAGTAGAAAGAAAATTTGAACAAGATACAAGCGAAGGAAAGCATTATATATACATATATTAGTATCTGTAACCTTAGCCAGAGGCTAAACATTGCCATACAACGAGGCAATGCCGACAGTCTCTTGGGTACATTATCAGTCGACAGCGAGGCGGAAGAATTTTTCGACGCCATATTTTAGTTTTTTAATAGTTTTAGTTAGGTTAGGTATTCACTTTTTATTTTAATAGTTTGTTAGTTAATTCTGTTAATAAAACTCGCATACAAACATGAAAATAAAAATGAAAGTATAACAACTGGCTATGATATCATACTAATATTATGAATTTATGATGCATAAGTAGTAACTCGTTTTCAGATAGCCTCACACTGGCCAGACTAATGTAAACTTAGGGAAATTAATAGTCTATCATTTGACTACTAACCAAAATTCAAATCGCATTGTCATCCTTTGACTGTTGTATTAAATGGCTATAACCCGGCAAATTGACGTAGTGTGCCAAATTACAATTTAATTTCCCTGACTGTATATTTGGCGCACCCCAGTCAGCCCCGTAACCAACCTTGCTGACCGTCTAATGTTTTCACCACGGCAAGCTATTCTCAACCTAATTAGAAAGACGAAGAAGTAACAGGTTGTTAAGTAATTAAAGAAAGAATGAAGAAAGAAAATACGTTTATTTGCGATAAACATGACGCAGAGAAAAACACACAAATACAAAAAAAGAACGAGTTGGGGAAAATATGCATCACATCCACGCAAAATGGCAATCAATACAATATAACGAGTACCGACTTTATAAAATCGTCAAGTTCTAACCTTTGCCATTTAACTCCAATTTCTTTCCAATCCATACCACTAAAGATTATTCATATATCAATTCCTTGATCTATACAAGATTGATAAAGATAAAAACCAGATTGATATGAGCGTGTATGAAAGTGGATTTTATTAGGGTTTTCACTGACATTCTGAATGTTTTGGGGTAGGGATAAGCCGTAATAATTTTTGTGTGCGAAACCACTGGCGCGTCGGCCGGATAACGAAATAAAAGTTGTACAATTTTTTTTCTTTACTGTTTTTTATACGAAATATTGGTGCCGATTCTCTTGTCACAAAATTCTCTAAACTAGACTAGAAATCACCAAAATTTAGTTAATTCCTTTTAAACGACGATTTATTATTCTGAAATAGACTAAAAAGTGGCACAACTTAAATATATTTTAGTTTGACAGCACTAAAATGGCATTGAATTATTAGTTTAGTGAAAATGCCAATTTTGCAATTCTGAATTTGTCGTTTTTCACCTAAAACTTTGGTTGTCTAACTAAATCTGGCTATTTTAATGGCGATTAAAAAAGTCTGGAATAAAATTAGTTGTCATGAACTAAAATTCACCACAACACCTCGATTTCAGGTGCAAAAACAGTACTGTATTTTTTTTGCGTATATTTCGAAAATTCTGTATCCTATCGCAAAAATAATGAAAATTTCGACCTCCCTTTATCCTTAAACCCTAAAACTCTATGTATTGCATATTTTCCATAAAAAAGTGAAAAATTCCATATAAAACACGTCGAGGATGCCACCATCACCAAAAAAAATCACGGGCCTACCCCGTGATTTTTTTTTAAAGCCATGGTGGCAAACAAGTCCCACGTGGAGTCGCGATTATCAAATTAAATTTTAGTTGCGTCAAAATATTTTTTAAATTTAGAGATATTTTTTTGCAGAATAGCTTTAAGATTCTCATAGCCAAAAGTAAGGAATTTTAGTGATAGTTTAGTTAGTTTAGTTCGGTGTACAAGAGAATCGGCACCACTGTCTCATTTTACTAATTTGTGGCCTCTTTAATATCGTTATATAATCTATACAGGGTGGTAGAGACATCGACGCACAACCTGTTACAATAGGTTATTGAATAAAAAATCAACTGTTTCCTATAAAAGCGCAATACCTACGCAGTCTAAATAAACAGCTGTTTTTTTTTCTTAATAACCGACGAAAAATTTCAATTCCGGGGGTCCAGAATCATGTACTGAATCCATGGTGACAGGTTGAGGGTCGTTGTCCCTGCTACCCTGTATAAAGAAATATTATAAATGAAAGGGACTACATGACCTAAACGCAAGTTTTATAATGCCTGAAAGTATATGATCCACTGCAGTAAACAAAATCAGAAAAATATATAATATTCCTTCAGGATATAATTATGTTAGTTAGATAGTGTGTTGAAAACATAATACAACTAATTTAATACGATAGAAAAAAATCACGAAGATACCTCTAAATGATATTTTAATGATAAAAAACCATACTAATATACATACAATTATTCTGATTTTTGTCAGATTATTTTATAGGCAATATATTAACGTAATAGTGTTTTAATTTTTTAGTCCAGTCAATAGTTTTTTTGTAAATCGATAATTACTTCATATTTTGCAATAAATTACCAGAGTTGTGTCATCGCGCTTCTCTTTCTTTTCTATGCAGTTCGACAGTGACCACGCTTTAGCTGTTGTCAGCCTCTTAAAGTTGTTAAGTTTTTGTGTGTGTCTGTGTGACCGCGTTGTTCTTCTAAACTACGCAACAGGGTTTGACGTGGTTTTCACCATCATCTAAAGAATTTATTCCGAAAGGTTTATGAGTATAATAAATTTGTAATTTAATCTTACATATACTAACATGTTGTTTTTACTTTTGTTTTTATGAGTGTCTATAGTTTATTTTGTGATAATCCTGTGCGAGCCCCAATAAATACTTTTTCTTTCTTTCTTTCTTACTTTATTTTATATAATAAAGAAATCTTGATCTTTTGTCAAGTCGTAAAAACTGTGTGAAGTATGGGCTTGGGTTGGGTTCTCTTTTTATTGTAATAATCTGTTGATATTTATTAAGCTGTATAACTGGCAACGAAACTAGAGAGGGGCCTATGCCCATAAATGCACTTATTTAGGCTATTCGATGCGGTTTATATGTTGACTGTTCTTTTATTAGCCTGTAAACTCAATCTAAAATAGTTTCAAGGTTTAAGCCATATTAGAGTAACAAATATCAAAACGCATTTTTATCGACTATAATAGTGAAATTAGAACGATATTCAAATTCTAATAATAATAGTTATAATTTAGGAATTGGATAGGCCCAATTTTGAAATTATAAACCATTCTATTCTCGGTGCTAACTCGATGCAAATATGTCGAAAATTCAAACGTACAATTTGATTTGAAGTAAATACATAAATGAAGGCATTATTTGTGATTAGGTGTAAATTGGTTATTCATGCTATTCCATTATTCGACTGTCCATCCAATCTCGTTATAGATTTTATCACGACTATTAGTCATGGCACAAATATAAATGAAGGAACCAAATCCTAGTTATGTATTTAATCTAGCAAAAACAATCACTATCTCTAGAATTGTGGTAAAACAATAATATTCTCGTCTGCCTATCTTCCTGCGTCAGTTATTTTAGAGTACGAAATTAATAAGTGTCTATAATATATTATATAATTATAATGATATATATGTACACTAAATGGATATGAAATAAGGTTTATGACGACCATACTGTTCAGAAAACATGTAGATGTGGTAAGAATATAATCATTCATAATTTTGATTTATTAATTATTCATACAAACCAAGATCGTACCGTAAAACGGGGTGAATAGGAACGCAGGGGTGAATCGTAACGAAACTTTAAAAGGAATTTTAAAATTTAAATAATATAATTTGTTGCCAACAGGGACACGTAATCGGTTAATTATAATACAGTATACACGTTACAGTCCTTTTTAGCGACAGACTATAATATTTCAATGTTAAAATCCCTTTTAAAGTTTCGTTACGATTCACCCCTGCTTTCCTATTCACCCCGTTTTACCGGTAATTAGCAAAAAAAGATGCAGGCGTCGATGAAACGTATGAAAATCAGAACGAGTAGTTATACTCAAGCCTTAAAAAGAAAAATGTTTGTTCATATATCACGGCAAAAACCTTCTAAAATTAGAGCCATAAATTCAGGCTTCCTCGGAGACAAACTAGAGACTTTATTGAAGATTTTCCGTCTCAAAAAATCTCATATTTCTCGAACATCAATTTACCTAAGTAAGCAATATGTACGTTAGACCCGGGATCTTATCCTAGAACACGAAACTTAATTTAGCTAAAAGTACATATTTTTCCATGAAAAAAGATCCGTCTAATCATATTAGATATTTATAACTTTGGGTCCATCACTAATTATCTATAAGCAGATTTCATGGGTCACTGGAATTTGGGACACTTGAACGCCTCTCATCAGAAAAACCTGTTTTGTCAACTGAAGAAGATGCTTAATTTTGTTGGTACCTTATTTTTATATTCCAGTAGATAAAGCTCGAACAATCCACAAAACGAAGCCACATAAAAATGTCACTTGCAAATCCAAAGTTTTCCGACCATATGAATACGATTAAACGAATCGTAAAATCATCTCCAATAATTTATCTTCCATGCAAATGCACGATTCCTTTTACAACAATAGCGGGGAATACTTTATCATATGAATACGATATCGGCACTTCAAACAATTTTACACTAGAAAATATCATTAAAAAATCACACTTCACTCACCGTTTTTTTATTAAATCACATTTGCAGCACGTCGAACTAGGTTAAGGAAATAACTGAGCTTAACTTTGTAGGTAACTGTAGTTCGGATAACGCGCGCCGAATTAGTACACACGAAACACGGCAAGTACGTCTGAACGGAATAGTCGCCCGCGTAGCACTGGGAGACGCGCAGTCTCCGGATCATGCCGTACCAGCTCCCAAATGACTCGCGTAGCCCGTAGCGCTACGCCGTACCGTCGGCGCTACGACGCTCATAAATTATGATAAACGCGTTTATTTAATTACACCAATGGGCACGACATTTTTTTTTATACTATAAAGTAGCCAAGCAGAATAACAATTTTGATCTTGTTTGTATTAAATTTAGGTTAGATTTTGTTTGGTGTAGGATAATTACCAGCAATAAACAAAATTTAGCACATCATAATTGAATATTTCCTTTTATGTAACTTCGCAAATTACCTTGATTTTTTATAATTTCTTGTACAATATAAAAATAAATCGGGATGTCTTTAAGCGTAGGTACGACTTCCGTCTTAAAAGGCTTTCTTTCAATGGCTCGATTAGGCTCTTGACAATATAGAGCGAAGTAATCCAGGATCCCGTGTATATAGCGTGCGAAAGTTTTTACAGTGCAGTTACGGTTCTATACAGCTCAAGTACACCAATAAAATGAAGAAATTGTGTTAATTGAGCTGTTCATAAAAATGTTATAGACACGTTGGGAAAATAAAGATTAGAATTGCTACGAGATATGTTCGTTTAATGACTAGATTTTTTTAAATCAGTTATTTGAAAGCTGTGGAAAGTAGGAATTTTTCAAATTAGCCAGGATACTAAAAAAGTACCTTGATTTGTATACGTATCGTTTATCACTATTGACAAGTATATTCAAATACAAATTCACCCTTGTGATTTGAATGATTGTTTATTACGAAAAAAAAAGTGTGTCATGTTAATTAATTTTATTTAATCGTTAGGCCTGTGTTATAAACTCACATTGATACCTTATCGATCGCGAATTCACATAAGCTAGTTTCGTTTACCCATTTTCTGACTGGTTTCTCTGACTACACAGAAGCGCCTGAGTTCCAAAAATACTGATAAGTACCTACATTTTGCTACTACTGCAACCCCCTTTTGATTACAAGCGCAGTACTATTGGGGTTCGCATGACAACTGGGACAGTTAGAACATGCTCTCTGAAGCACAGATTGATCACCATGTGTAAAGCATGGTCACTCATCCAAGGACTGACGAAAATCGATCCGTACGGTTAATAATGAGTGAGAAGTCCTTTTTAGGGTTCCGTAGCCAACATACGGCAAAAACGGAATCCTTTTAATTTCATCATTTCCGTCTGGCCCTCTGTCCGCCCGTCTGTCTGCCACAGCCATTTTTCTCGTAAACTATTGGCGCTATCGATGAAAATTGGTAAGACGGTTCATACTGTGCACCGCTACAGAAAAGTGTGGTGAAAAAATTACGAAAAATATCATTTGGGTAGGCACACCCCATGTAACGAGGAAAGAAAACAAACATTCAATGCACATAATCGTGTGAGGATCGTTGGATCCCATAATTAAAAAGATTATGATGCTTCTAAGTGATTTCGCCATTTAAGTCAATAGATTTTAAGTTATGGGATAATTTCGGCTACAACCGCAGAAATAACTTTGTTTTTCATAGCTTTTTCGCGAAATACTACGAAAACGACAGTTTTTTTAATAAGATACTAGATTTTTCTCCTGATGACGCTTATTTTGCCATTTATAATACCACTCATAGGGTATGTAAGGATCGTAGCAGGTGGCGTTCTGTTATGTCTACCTGCCCCCATGGGGAAAAAGGCCTGAGTTTATGTATATATGCGTGCTCTATCATTGTCCGATAAGGGAAGGCACCCGTAGACAGGACTTGAAGAATAAATTTTTGACTAATCATAACTTTAGAATTGTTAAACACTGTCCACGATACCAGTGTGTAAAATTATTCAACAGGTTGCCTTTAGACATAAAAAGTGCTGTCTACAGTAGTGATTTCAAAATAAAATTAAAAAAAATCCTATTGAGTAAGTGTCTATATACTGTAGAAGAACTGTAATGTTAAATTTTATTGGATTATATTCATACTGATTTATTGATCTAACTGTAATTTTAATATAATTTTTATCAATCTATGCTAATTTGTCTTTAATTAATTATTTTATTGTTATTATTTTAAGTTTTGAGGTGTTAGCCATATTGTTTAATTTAATATCTAAATTCTATTGACGTAATGTAAATTTATTATTTGTAAATTGTTGATGTAGTTTAGACGAAATTCAAATGTAATTTATGTTATTGTTTATACTGTAATTGTGTAATTTTTGTGTGTAACTTGTGTTGTAATTTTGTGTGTACATTCAGATACAAGTTACTTGTTAATGAATAAATGACTATGACTATGACTATGTCCAATTAAAATTTTGGTTAAAAAACACTTCCTCTCTCCTTAAACATCATCATTGCATTAAATTTCCTTGCTTTTGTCTCATGTTTATTATTGTATACAAGCTGACCCGACAGACGTTGTCCTGTCCTAACTATGAATGTCATACATATGTCGTTTAGTTTTAGTTTTGACTATTGACTAAAATTAAAACTATCGACTCATTTATCAACCGATCCATCTATGTTAAACGATATTTGCAGCGCGCATTCTGTCAATCGCTGACAGTTATGTAAAATTAATATTGGCGTTAAGTTTTCTTAAATTTTGTAACGTTCCGATCAACTTCCTTATTTTTTTATTTCATAAGATCCTTCTCCAGACAATAACGAACACAACAAAAAAAAAAAGTGAAATCGGTCCAGCCATTCACGCGTGATGGCGTGACCAAGGAAAATAGGGATTCATTATTATATATATAGATATATATTATATGTAGATAAATATAAATATGTTTTATCTATGTATGTATTTATTGTATACGTAAATCGACGAAGAACTACCAATATCTTCTATCTAGTTTTAGAATTTTTTAACAAATAAAATAGTAGCAATTTCTATTTAAAGTTAGGAGGTATTCGCAGCAAAATTAGCGTCTCATAATTTAGAAGTTATTTCTATTGGTGTTTATTGGAATAAGTAGTCAAATATCATGTTAGGAGATTTTACCAGTACACGCAAAATAGCATTTTAAGTCGATTGGCATTAAAACTAACAAAAATCGAAAAAAGGTAGGTAGGAGGTATTGGTAGTTCATCGTTGAAATGGTACACCACTGATAACGTGCATTATTTTCTCTCCTTCTCCCTTTAATCCATCCAAAAGTTGTCTGTAAAAGATTGCTTTTAATGATAAGATCGCCCATTGTGTCATTCTATGTAAAATTTCTACATTCATATCTGTAATTTTTATGGTGTACATAGTAAAGAGTATATATTCTATTCTATTCTATATATCCCACACCTATCTAAAGAGTAGCACAACTCAAAATACTTCCCTTTTTTTCAGAAACAGCAAAAAACATTTTACTCGTTTTCTATTTGACCGATTTAAAATTATTGTTGTATGATGTTGTTTATTATTTTACTAAGATATTATTTTTGCTCAATTAATATCTTAGTAAAATAATATATAACATCATAGAGATTCCAACTATCGCAATAACTCGATTTTGGATTATTTTGACTTGTGCCACCCTTTAACTAGGTGTGCGATATGTAAATTACAAACCCGTTGTAACGGTCGAAAAGCAAGGTGAAGGTTCTCAAGTCGAGGCGTATATTTTTTTATAGAGTAGTCCGATTTTCATTTTTTTTTGTTTTTGTTTAGTTTGATTAGAAATAAACGTGACTATTATTATTATTTTGGTCTTAGTATGATCATTCAATTGGGACTTGTCCTGACATCAGGCAATATCTATATAAATAAAAATTAATTTCCAAAAACTTTGTCCGCGCATGTCTTCAAAGCGGCTGCACCTATTGACATTATATTTTTTGCTGTATTTGTAATTGTTAGGACAAGGTTCGTATGAAAGCAAATCTTTGGAAAATCCACCGGGAAAGTCGGAAATTTGGATGCTATTTTTGTATGAAATTCACCCCGGGAGACGCCGGGCACGAACACCTTGTAGACAATAATTTAAAACTTGTTAACATTTTAATTACCCGTTGCTTTTTCTGAAAACTGGACTTTTGGCTACCTTGTATTAATGTGTGTATTTTAGGTTTATAGTGTGCGTTTCATATTTGAAGAATAAACAACTTTTCTTTCTTTTTGTTTAAAAACATATTTAGACTAAGTAATTGAAGGGTTTTTTACAAAAACAGCACAACTTTTTAGCAACAATTTTACAGGAAATAAAAAAAACGTTCTATAATCCATATTTTTCATTTAATAACTTAGAACTTTTGATCATTTATTCATGTTAATGTATTGTATTGATTATGTAACATTTTTTGTTATTTGTACCTACTGTTATGGAATATAATGATAAAATGTAGTTTGTACTAGTGTTCTTTTTGTAAAAAAAATGCATTTATGTTATTTTTGTAAAAATAAAAGTAAAAGTTTTGCAATGAAAGACATCTAATTAATCATAATTAAGTAGTTTATTGCCATACAAAACACTTGCAGCCATTATACAGTCTAATTAACTTATTATTTATTCTTCTCCACTTACATCTTCATTATCAATATCAATATCTTCTCCTTCCTCTGCTACAATTTCACATATTTTATCATAAATAATCATCTTGTGGGGTTCACTCAAAAAATGTTTCAATCTCTGAATATCCTTAGCTTTATTAGGATTTAATGGAATTTGAGCCTTGTACAATGGACTAAAATTCAGTTCCAAAGGCAGTGGACGCTTTGTCCGTACATGGATTCTTGTCCATTCTCCAGTAAAGTTATACTTAACTAAGACAAATGGTGATTCTTGATCTATTTTAATCATTCTTGCAGCTTTAATTTTCATTGCTGGTTTACAAGTTTTTAAAAAATAAGGCTCTACTGCCTTTTTCAGGTCAAAAAACATGTCATGAGTGATACTTTTCACTTCAAAAGGTGATGGATGTTTGCGTGCCGTTTTAATTAGATCTTCCCATTCTTCTGGAGTTTCTATGGTGTGTTTATTTTTCAAATTGCCAATCAAGGCAAAATCCTGGTCATTTGGCAGGTAAGAGTGGCCACGTATAGGAAATACGTATTTTATAGATTTAAACAAGCGAAATACATGAACTAATACATATAAAAAATTTATCATGAGGTAGTTTTTATTTTGACCAGGACATCCATCACTGAAGATTATAAGATGCTCATTGGTAATACTGTGTTCATTAAAATATTTTAATAAAAGAGATGTGACATCACATTGCCCTTTTTTTCCTTCTGTTTCGAGGTATAAGTTCATGCATACTTTATTTTTACCAATATCATGTATACCGAATACATACATCCATAATTGACGGGCATAGAAAACATCCCCTGTGCGAATATGTGGCAGCGGCAGGTTCTGCATGTAGTCAAAACTAATAGCCATCACATTATCTTGCTGTGCTTTAAGTTTATATTTCTTTTTTATCTGGTGAAATTTGTCTGCTTTAGTTAGATGAAGTTTATGCTCAACTTCCAATATTCTCTTTGTTTCTGGTAATACAGCACATTTAATTTTTAATCGATAACTATCACAGACAGCACAAGTGTCTGTTCTAGGTAGCCCAAATTTCAGATTGAACTCATTATTAAATACAGACCAGTATACCACATAGCTTATGTTTATTTGGTACATTTCCAAAAATAACTTGTGCATCTTTGTCACACTTAAGTCTTCTGGCAAGTAAAATATGTTGGGGTTATCACGACGTGAATAATGTGACTGTCTGGATTTAAATGATGCAATATGATCACGTATTACATTTAAAACAACTTCTGGTGTTTTCCTCACTCTATTTCTTGTGTGTTTGCCTCGTTGATCCTTAGGTGTCAATATGTTTGCAGATATTAAGCTTTGTAATCGTCTCACGCGACCCACAGATATACCATGAAAACTGCAAAACGATCGCATGCAAACATTTATTTCTTCCAGTCCTATTCGCACTTTATATTTGAAAGAACTCATTCTGAATTTTCGCGGATTAGAAACTGTGTGTCTAGCAGCTGGAGAGGTAGAAATCAAACCCATCAAATACGCATCCTGTTCATTCTTGTTATCAAGGTTATTGAAATTGGCAAGTATCATTTCACGATCTCTGGGTGACACTTTATTAAAACATTGGTAATGCTTGCATCTGAAACAATGTAATAGACTGAGTTAGGCCTACTATTTCAAGATACTAACGAAAAAAATACCTAAATACAATGACAAAACAAACCTGCAATCAGGACCGATTTTCCGAGCTGCCACCAGTTTGTTTTTGTGGTTGATATGTTCCTCACCCTTTACTTTTTTGTTTTTGATAATCGTTTCCTTTTTTTCTTTGCGTTTTCTTTTAAAAATTGAATTAGAAAATTCCTCACTTTGCGCGTAGTCCGACATTTTTGACAGCTATGACTGACGTTTTATTTTTTCACATAAACTACGTAACTGCGTTCAGATACGTCGTTTTTGTAAAATTTGCACGCAGTTGTGTAGTTTTTGTAAAATATGTGTTTTTTTACAGTGTGATTCTATGCTAATCATGCTGTTTTTGTAAAATCGAATTAAACTGTCTAGTGTAACTTTTTCCATAGATCATATTGCCATCATTAAAAAAAAAACCTTAAAATTGTTAGTTACGTAGTTTTTGTAAAAAACCCTTCAATTCATGAAGGGGAAACATTTTTTTCCAAACAATCCATTCGGAGCAGATGTTATAGACATAAGTATATATAAAAATACTTATCTAATATAATTTCTTACGACCTACGTCACCGTTATTTTACTCTCGGGAACTGATATTCGTATTCTGAGAATACACGACACACTTGTAATATCTAATATCACTTAATTAATAACACATTGTCTGAGCCAGGCTGAAACATAGCGTAATGAGACAGATTTCGCTGAAGCCACGTTTGACGTAATCAATTTGTGGAACGTGACGTTTGTGCTCAGTTTCTGTAACATAAAACGATTCGTTAAAATTACTAGAGGTGGTGATCATAGACGTTCGCATTTTGGCGTGGGCTAGATGATAATAGTTCAAGCCATGATTAAGTAAAAAGAGATGGCGTAAGCCTAGCACGACTGCGTTGAGTAAACGTAACGTTCATGGATACGAACGATTTTAAAATGGAATTTACTCGTTTTTAAATATTTACTTACTAGCTGTTGCTTGCGACTTCGTTTGTGATCCAGGATTAAAAGTAGCCTATGTTCTTACCCAGGTCATCTGGTTGGAAAATTTTATCCAAATCCGTTCAGCCTTTTTGGCGTGAAAGCCTAACAAACAAACAAACTTACTTTTGCATTTATAACATATGTTAGGATTAGGATTATCACTATGGATATAATAAGGGCTAAAATAAATACTGCAACCACCGTCCTGTAGCAAGAAATAAATAATCCTACTACTAAACAAGGCTAGGATACTGAAGTCTTTATTCATATCTATAGATGATACTTACTGCGCTTGATGCAAAAAAAAAAACAAAATGCTGTAGTATAGTTTAATTTTCGATTTAAAATCGTTCGAATTTACGTAACGTTAATGTCGCGTATTCGTGCAAGGGCCTCCGACATCGACCGCTGCTCAGAAAGATTGTTAGTAGGGCTAACTACCAAGAGTCCGCCGTGCATTCTTCCTACAGTCCGGCCGTCGAGAGAGACAATTCTAATGACTAATAAAGATCAAATTTGCAAAACACGTTTTCGTTTGTATGAAACTGACGGGTGTCAAAAATGCATTCATAGCTCCGTTGTATGCGCTAGGAACCATAAGAGGATGTATGATAATCTATGCAGATTATATTATTTAAAATAACCTAACATCAACCCTGTAAATCCCGAAGGTTTAGGTAGAGGTGTACGTGTAGTACACCCACATTTCGCCAGATATGTGTAAGTCGCTTGTAATAGGGGGCGACGCTTTTGCCATCAATCAGGCACAATTCCAGACTTCGGGCTGTTACTAAGAAATTCCTAATGGAAAAACGCAATACCACTTTGCCCAACTTTTTTTTATTTTTTGGAAATCATCCAATGACCTCTCCCGCTCTGGGCGGAGCGGAAGGGCGTATCAGACTCTTACTGACTAAAACCCACCCGAGTTCCTTCAGTTGCCTGTGCGCTAGGGCCGCGGTAACTCTCTAGAACAATCCGCGACCCCGGCAGGCATCGGCCCTGTCGGGCCTATTAGTTATGCTGACATCTGTTTGAGGCGCGCGTGGAACACGACGCGCCGTCGCCCCGGGTCTGGTCCTTACCGGACGGCAAGCTGCCTATTGCTCGCCGTCCGCAAGCCCGCGATTACAGTGGCGGGGAGTCGGCTATCGGCTCCCAACGCCCAAGGTGTCTCCTCCTGCAGCGACTAGGGGCGTGAGGGCGCACCGATTGCCTCACCCTCACGCGCTCCGCCTCCTACTTTGCCCGACCTTGGAATCAAACCCGGGACCTCATGCTCAGCGGTAGCGTTAGCGACCACTAGACCAATGAGGCAGTAAACTAGATATCATAATTATATAGTGACAGTTGTGATCTTCTAAAAGACAACGTGATTATTGGCTTTGACATTTTGTCCAGTGTTCGGACTGACACAAAAATGGTATAGCGCCCGAGGGACATACTGCGGAGATAAATTAATGTATCATGTCAAGTAATATCCCAAAGGTTTTAGCGAAGTTAGTATCAGGGTCAGACACTATACATGAGGCATATTTAATATATTACATATTACACATTTGGTAGTCACTTTACTTTTTTAGTGTCCTGAATATGAAGAACGTGGCATTATTAATTTATTACATGTTCCCTCTCAGCCTCTTTACGTGTATTAGGTACATAGTATTGTACCTAATATACGCAAAGCGAATATTAGATGCATACCTTTTCAACTCACTCACATGACTAAAGCCACAAATTACTTTTGTCTTATTTGCGTTATTTTAACTTAGCAACTATATTTTAAAGAAAGAAACCGACATACTCGAACTCAAACTCAAAGCATTTATTTAAAATAAACCAATTACAGGCACTTCTGAATTGTTAAGGAGTCGGTCACTCAGAAAGATGAAGCTAGTTGCCCAGCCTTGCTAGTTGATTAAACGATTAAATGATTTTATTTCTGTAAATAGGTTTGTACAAACACTTTTACACGTCAATAATATTTTAAAAACTAGATGTGGTCGGCGTTTCCTATCTGACTACTCTGAGAAGAAAGGCTGAAACAAACTCAGAGGTCACAGTCTCTTTTAAAGTCAGACATAATCTTGGTCAGATCATGTGAAGACCATGTAGATTTGTGTCTGAAATGGTCTTTTGAGGAAAAACCACACAGATTAGGTGGATCTATTCAGTCAGTGCACGCATATGTCAGTAATCGTGCAGCTCAACTCAGAACTGAAGGAGCTCAACTATTGGCCTTTTGTTAGAGCTTAAAGGTACGAGTTCGTAGCCAACTGCAGACAGCAGCAGCAGACAACGTGTCGTCGGGACACTACTGGTTTCTATGTATTTCTATGAAGACGACGTGTCGCTACGGCAGGTATTTCATTATTTCATTTTATTAGCCAAAAAGGTTCAATCATCATTTAGTTAAAAAAAACGTACCTACGTATGTTATGTAAATTTCCTATTTTCATTTATTATCAAATTAAATTCTACACCCAGATTCAGAATAAACTCTAAAACTAAGACAGATATTGACTCTAAAACCTCGTATAACCCTAGGGGACATATTGTAATCTAAAATCAGTGTAATATATGACCGCTTGGAGACTAAAGTGACGTTATTATTAAGAAGACGTGATACGTGTCACAACTGTTACGCTTGTGGTTAGGGGTGTCACCGTAAGGCTTGGCCACACTTGAGCACAATTATAACGGTACAAGGACACGAGCGGGGAAATTCGATGCGGTGCAGTTGCTGAGTTTAATAAATAGTAGATTGTTATACAAGGGGCTAAAATGACCAAATATGAGGTAGTTTTACTCACATTAGCGAGGGAGTAAATAGAATCCGAGTTATAATGGGTTTTTAGCGCCGTGTGTTACACTCTACTTTTCACTACGATTGCGAGAAAATAAAATAATACAATACAATATTAAATAGTTTACTTATTTTTTAATTTCTTCTGTAGCCGCAACGCGACGCACGCATTCTACCGAAGAGACCGCCGCTTATACATAGTTCAATTTAAAAAAAAAAAAAAAACTTTGTTTTATGAAACTGTAAAAGTCGAGTCGATTATTCTACTTATGAATAAAGATATTTTCGCTTCTGTGGGCTCGGTGGTAAAAAAAAAAAGTCCTTTAGAGGCAAATATGCTATTTTTTTCCCGCTCGGTACGCTAACAATGACGGAGTTTTTGAGCAAGAGGAATGAAAAATTAGTTTAGATCATGATTGTGTCCGTCCCAGGTTGTGCAGGTCAGTGCTTGGAACATAAGCTGTAGTGTGTACAAGGCTTTGCAATATGAAGCTAGGCTATTATCTACATATTCGTAGGTAACCTACGAATGATATTGAAGTAAATATAATAGTCGACAAAAATTCTGATGGCATGATTGGCGCAATGAATCAAAGTCAAAGTCAAATCATTTATTTCAAATAGGCACATAAAAGGCACTTTCAAAAGTCAAAATTTACAAAAAAATAGAATTGATTCTAGTTGCCCCTTCCAAAATGTAGTTTCGTGTGATGTAGAATGGGCAAGAACCTCCACCGTTACTCTTTTAAAATGTTTTACAATATTATATATACATTAATTACATAATTATACGTGAAGACGTAATAATAGGTAAAAATAATTAAATATAAAGCAATGACAGGAAAATAATTATGAATGTGACCGACTTTTGCGTCACTGGTAGCATGGTATAATAATATACTTCGCCAGGTATAGCATTCTAGTCACGGGGGTGACACAAGCCTACGTCATCACCGCTGTGTTACCAGTAGTATGTAATAATAACTCCCTAATCGCCTTTATTACCTGTGCGAATCCGATAAAACAAAGAGATTTTAACTAACAATTACATTGGTATATGTTTAAATTAAATTGTTTCGTTTGATTAGAAAAATGAAACAATATATCCGCTCGAACGCCCTTGGGATGGAATGTATCCCGAGTTTTTATACTATTAAATTGCTCAAGTGCTTGCGTGTAAATCCATTAACTTGCCCCAAGTGATCTACCACGCGCCGACTTTATGTAAACAAACCCGATAAGCGGCGTCATTTAATGGCGACTGAAAATGTTTCCATAATTCGTGTTTTGTTGCAATAAAGTAGCAACTGGATAATGACGTAAGCATGTGTCTCTCCCGGAATGCCAGACCTTGTTTTATTAGACCATGACGCTATTGCCATCAATCGGGCACAACTCTAGACATCGGGCTGTTACTGAGAAATTCCTAATGGAAAAATGTATATATATATATTATGTTCAGTTCCGAGCTAAAATAAATACATATATGATTTATTTAATTAGTCCCAGTCTAGGTAAATTAAGCGCGTAAGGTCTAAGTATTCTAACGCCCAAAATATGGTATAAATCGTACAGATACTTAGTTTACATTTTTTGTTATAAAATTAATTGCTTTGACGAATTAATATTGAGTTACAAAACCCTCAAACAAATGATCAGAGTGAGAAATTAAATCCTAACGAAGAAAGGCCATTGGCCAAATAGCTAAAGGGCCTAAAGAGACTAATCTATCATCATTCTAACTGACAGCTCTGAAAAGTATTTTGTTCAAATTAAAATAGAATAGTGGAGACGAGTTAACGTCAAAAACTTAATTTGAGCCTTTTCTTCATTTTACATTTTAAGCCTTTTCATAGGCACATTTAAGTTAAGTCACAGTAAATGAACTTTAGTAGTACTCTGCCGTGCCTCTTGGTGTTAAAAAAGTTTAGAAAACGTGTGTAATTCTTTTGTTTTGGTAGAATTCTAAAAAATATAAAGACAACTGAAAAATAAAAAAACAGAATAAATAATTTTAAAGAATGGCAGAGAACGTCTTGTGGCATTGAAACAACCTTATAATTAACCTCATATAACTCTTAAAGTTCTTATTTGTATTTGTTGTAGTGTAAATTAAAGAATATTTTATCCGCATCCATTTTGAAAATAAAAGTATGAATAAATAAATAAAAAATAGGTGGTAGGGTTTGATAAAAAAAAAACCAGCAATTAATTTCATAATATCATATAAAAATCATTAAACTCAGCCCAGTTTGTTTACAAAATAACAAAACACCATGGACGTCAATCATGATAATCATAAACTGCGTAGCAAGGCAATACAACCGTTAAAGGGTGACAAATTGCTATCCAATTACTTAAGAGTCAATACACAGCCACTTTTCCCCACTATACAGGAACGACAAGCACCCGACACTTTATTTCAGATTCCGTGACGAAATAAAAGCAATTTATACATAGACACATAAAGAGTAAGGGCGTTTGTACACTGCCACCGTCACAGACACGTCAAGTTCGGTTTGAATATAATCGTTTCTCGGTGACATCCCGGTGACGGCGGTAGTGGACAAACGCCCTAAGACATCGTGCCTATTATTTCGTTATGATTTTACTATAGTACAAAAGAACTGTCGTTTTTAGCCGTTCCCATAGCCGTTCTCACGGGGACTGGTATTTTTTCCTCAATGTTTTTGAAGTGGAAACTTCTTTAGCCGCGTTGAGCGATTTTTGGTAGGTGCCAAACTTATGGGTTCGCGTCACCGACATGCTAATGTGACGTGTTGCGCCAGACTGGCAACGCGCAGCGACCTGTGTAAATTTTGGGGATTTCAATTCTGTCGGTAGTCCCCATGACAGTCAATTTTTTTTTGTAGTATCTGCTAGTAAAAATAGAACGGCCTCGCAAAACAAAGTCCAGAAACAATAAACAGAATACAATCCTTCCCGAAGTCTCCACTATAGCTAAAGCATTTTAGCTTACTTTCAAAGTTGGTAAGCAAATTATAAAAGGCCCACCTGTGGTTGTGTTCCTCTTCCTATGGACATTCGTTTTATTATACATTCACATCTCCAATAGTGCGTTCCCATGCCTGAGACAAAGCAGTTATGCCTCATGTGCTTGTAACAACCGGAATACAACATCGGTGCGGCAGAATTATACCTATGTATAGAAAAAAAAAAACATTCACACTAAAAAAATATCGTGAACGACAGCTCACCGTGTCACGGTTTATACGAAAAACTTCATTCATATATACAAGCCACGATAGAAAACAGGACGATTATTTATCGTCACGATACAGTGCAGTGAGAACACTCGCTCATGTTCACAGGCAATTTTAATATAATTACGTCATCGGTCCGTACCGCTGGCTTGCTGATATTGCGTCACAAAAAATAGAAGGGCCATTATTAGAGGCTTGGCTCACACTGATAGATAGGTAGGTACTGTCGGGGACACAAGTCTTAATACGTTTAGTATAAGAATTTGTAATTTTGTTTTTTAGATCAGTTCGCATTTGTAATAAATAATTGTGGTTTATGCTTAGCCTCACTTAATTATGTTGTGTCCTTATTACAATCACATTGTCAATACTATAGTATCGAACATTTAATTAACACATTTCGTAATGAGGCAACCGGTAATAATTATGCCTGACCTTGCGTTGGTCCTTTACTTATAATACGACATTTTTTTTTTAATTTTAGGCGTCAGCCTAAAATTGCTGGAAAAAGCGACTGATTGCTTCAAAAAGTGCTGGTTCTCAAACCAGCACTTTTTGAACGTGAAAATTACATAAGACAGCCCCCAAAACGTTTACTCTTCACCACTCCCTAGTGCTTTAGCTGTGAAGAAGAAGCGGCTCAACAAACTCTTCAGCAGTAAAATAACAACGGCCGGGAAAAAAAACGCAGCTACCATTATATTTTTTAATTTTATTTCTCTATATCGTAGCGGTGACTGACCTATCACCTAAATAATCGAAATAAAAAATCTGGCTTGAATGCTTACTCCAGCCAGATTTTTATTTTGTTTAATCCAACGTAAAGTTCGCTCATCCATCCCACCCACGCCAACCAATACATTTGAACTTATTATTTTAATATTAATCGACCCAGTTTGTATTCATCCTTTAGATTTAATTAACTTTGTATTTCTAATAAAGCTATTTGTTATAATATTCTTGTTACTGCCGAACACACAAAGTTAAAATATTATATTTATGATTCGCAGAATTTTGTGTTCTATTTATTTATATTGAAGACTTCATCAATAGCAGTGATTGTGTTACAAAAAACAAAACATTTTAGCTACACAAAACATATGTAGTTCGAGATCTTTGTAAATATATTGAACTCAGTAAAATTTTGTTAGACTAAAGTAACAAGATTTAGTTTAGTTACATTTTCTCTGCGATTTAGTAAAGTTTGTTAATTATAAAAGTGACATTTATTTACTTTATTATTTTCAAACACACACATTAAAAGTGTCTAGGGATCAAACACGTTTTTGCTAGTTACTAAAAATCAGGTATTTAAATTATATTTTTTGTAACTCCTATGGATACTTTTTTTTAGTAATTTTCGTCATCTGAAAAGGAAATAGTTTTCAAATTTCAGTCACATGATGAAATTATTCTGTCATGTCGTATTCTTATATAATCCTGCAACGGGTTTGAAGCCAAATCAGTAAAATGTATGACATACTTCTGAGTGGAATCAATACAAAAGAACATTATTATGGAGAGGAGACGTCATTTGAGCCGAGAAGAAATTATCAGATTCGTGGAATGTTGGAAACTGGTTTTCGGCAAAGTGCCGTGGCAATCGCTCTCGGCACTACACAGAGTGTTACACGTTATCGCATCAATGACAGCGTGGTAGAGTACCATGAAGGACGAGCTCGCATCACCACACGCAGACAAGATCGTTACATACAAATTACTGCTCGACGGAATCATACAATGACCGCGATGACGGTGGTTACGATGTTTCATAGCTCTTCAGGGACGTTAATAAGCGATCAAACCATAACAAATCGCTGGCTGAAGTCAATTTTCGTTCCTGAAGGCCGCTACGTGTTCCACCTAACTGAACACCGCAATCTAAGAGCCCGTTTACAATGGGCTCATAAACACAGAAATTGGGCAGAAGAGGGGCGTTTTGTGTGTTTTTCGTGACAAATCTCGCTTTGGTATGAGGCCAGATACTAGTCGTACACGGTATTCAAGGACCGCTGGACACCAAAAACGTTTAAAATCATGCCAGGAATTCCATGCATACTGTAGTTGGAACAAGCATGTTATGGGCGGGTATTTGGATCGGCGGAAGAACCGAACTGATTTGGATCAGAGGCAACACCAATCCACACATTTAGATAGAAACGATTGTATCAGATGTTGTCATTCCTTTGCGGATCCCATTTGGTGCTTAATTTCTACGCATGATAATGCACGTTCACACACTGCCAGATTCGTTGCAAACACACTTACCGCAGCTAATTTCAACGTCCTACCATGGCCTGATCAATCGCCAGACTTGAATCTCGTTGAGCACGCACGGGATATGCTTCAAAGAAGAGCTCTGCTTAATATGAATGCCGTACTCACACCAGAAAACCTTTTTTGCCTGTTACAACGGACGTGGACGGCCAATCCACAAATTGATTTTGGATGAACTCATATTTTTTTATACTTTATTAAAACGAACCAGGTTCTTAATAATTAATTACAATCTAGCCTATATGATTAATGAGCAATTTTAATCTTACTTAATTTTTTACGTGATAATTATTTTAATACTTAAAATAGTGTTGATTGTACTTTACACAAGTCCGTTCTACTTTCTTAGAATCTGATATAATGATATAAATACATTGTTTATGTGTTATTATCTATGTCATTAACACTATTATTTTTACAATTTTAATGCTACACGAACTCAAAAGGTTTAATTCGTTTTAGTCTTCGCACTATATTTGTTTCGTCTAACAGCTGAATTGTGTGACGTTGCAAAATCGATAAATAACGCAACAGATAGCGACATCTTGTGTCAGGATAGACAAGCTCATGGCATGACTGCCAAAGTAGCCTCTGTAACACTAGAGAAACCTAGAGAAATTATGTCATGTACATTATATACTAGATTATTAGTTAATTTAAATAAATAAACATACAGACATCATTTCCTACATTTTATTTAAAACAATGCCTAATAAATGCAAAATAACCAATAGACAAGAATTCTATTTGGTCTATGGTGGTGGAAGTGTCTAGAAGGATTGTGACATTGATCAAGATAAAGGTCAAGACCCGCAACGTGTGTGACACGATATGAATAGGATTTGGAATAGGGACTGAGGTCTGGAGGATCAGACTGTACCCAAAAAACCCGATGGGTTTCCAATAAGTCCCATTCGAAGCTGAATCCGGTCTGGCTGTTTATGGCTGGCCTTTCTTTTAGGGATTAGTCTGATGCATAATTGAGACGTGATGCTTGAGTAGCCCCGTGGTCTGATGATTGGAATGGATCCGGGTGCAGACAACCATTGAGGTGTGATCATCCGTTTGTCAAGAAGGCCTTACTTAGCCGAATATCGGTGATGAGGGAAGTTCGCCGCTCCAGGTAACGAAGCGTCATTATCAATACCCGTAGGCCATGTAACGTGCAAACACAGGGGTATCCTGTGTTTGATGCCAAGGGTCGTAGTCCCGTCCAGCGAAGGGATTGTACTAAGCGATCACCGAGTATATCGGTAAGGTAGCAATTTAGTCTATGAGAGAGTTAGACCTATTGTATGGACTAGGTAATGAGACCAGTTGCCATGAAGTGTTGTGTCGCGGGTTGCCTTGCATAATCTTATGTTCCCGTTGTTAGCACAACCTTGATAGGTCGGTATTTGTATGATTGAGCTAGTAACTATTAAGTGGTTCACCTCACGGACTCGCTATAGCGACTCTGAGTTATTGTTATAATCTCATTGCAGGTCAACACACCAATACAACTAGACCCGAGACTGGTTGTACTGGTGTGGATACCCAAGTGTATGGGGGAAGGTATGTGGCCAGCCACATTAAATATTGTGAACCTTCAATTGTGTTATATATCTGTGTTAATAAACCTGGTATTGTGTAAGAAGGTACTTGTTTAATTGAATATTTCCCTAACAGCTTATTATACCCTATAAATTTACTTTAGTACGGTGGTGAGTAGTACAACCCCGAAAGAGACCATCAACATCTAGTTTCCTAATCAATTCTGTACAACTCGAAGGAGCCGGGTTACAATTGCCTTGGTGCTCATATGTCGATGGAGTCAGTGTTCATGTGCCTCAGCAAATTTTCATCCGTCATTTGATTGACGTCCGTGAAGGTTTCTTCTAGGTGATGTGCAAATCTTAGAGCCTTTTGCTCATTGATTATATTATTTTAGCTTGCGAATAGTCTTTATTAATTAAAAATCAGAGAGTACTTCGTCGATCTACACATATGAAGACATTTTATTTAAGCAATCTAAGTAGACATTTTTATTTAATTTCTATAGGGCAATAACATTTTATTTGAATACCTTGATCCCTAGATACTTTTGATGTGTAGATTAATTTGAGATTGAGATTTTATTTTGCAAGTAATTAACTTTAAGAACCAAATACAACGATAGTTACAAAATAAAGAACCTAATGTAATCAATTTACCTACCTATATATTTCAGCTAATCTTCTTAGCGTATCGATGGCAAAATGTTCAAACAAGTTTGACTCAGAATTCAGCTGCTCGAACTCCGCTCTCTAACACAGTCATAAGATCGTCAAGTGCACAGGGCATGCGACGCAGGATGGAAGGCCACTGTCTATGGGGAGATGCCATATACGCCCTTGAGATCAAAGCCGTCCGATCCGAGATAAGACATTGCAACCCCTTTGAAACAATGCCTAAGTACTATTATAATTTTATTTCATGAAGTTTATAAAACTTGCATTTTACCGTACTTTCTATTTTTCATACTATAAAGTGGTTTTCGTAGAATATCGTGTAGGATTACGTTCCCGAAAGATTACTATCTCTCATCCTTCAACCTCATTTATCCGCAGTATCAGTGCCTTGGTACATTATGTCCTTATCAGCGTAACGACTACCGCCATCTAGCGAGAAAACGTTGAGGCTAAAATTAAGGAGACCTCTAAAAGGCCTGAAAATGTTTTCAAATACAAATGACGTGTTGAAGTAAAGCTAGAAGAAAGTTTTTGTGCTAATTAATTTTGGGCGGTTTTTGTATCACAGGCGGGCAAAGGTCTGTTTTTCTATTTATTTATGTACCTTCTGCTTTCTAATTTAATTATACGAAAAAACAAAGATGAATCTGATTAAAAACCTACCTCTTTAAAGTTTTTGGGAACACACAGAAACCTGTACAGGTGATTTTTATTTCTAGCCATTATCTTAATAAAAATATTCAACCTATGTTGTATTTAACATTGTCAAGTATTATAAGCATACATTAATATTCAAGCTTGTGCGATATATCGCTGAGTGCCAGATTATAATTATTATGTTAAAAAGAAAGAAAGGAAACTACATATTATATTAAGACCACAGCCACACTATTAATTAAGTAATATTGGCGACTGCAGTGACCATAAACATTGTCACTTTATCAACTTTCATGGAAGCTCAATTCTGTGAACGGACATTATTACAGAATTATTATTTTTTAAATTATGAACTGTACAAAGTTCAACATTCATTGGAAAATAGAGGAGCATTATGACTGTGGAATTTCATACCAACCGTTGTTATTAATGTTTTATCTTTTCCGAGTAATTGGTTTGAATTAAAAAATACAGGGTTAAGTTGTAATATTTCAATTGTAATTTTTCTTTCTACTTTCTTTTACTTTATAAAGTCTTTTGAACAAACTTAGTTCTACTTTTTGTTTTATTTTTTGTCGATATCGATACCCAACACGTAGGTTAAGTTTTGCTAGCTAATTTAATTTTACCCTGTTGAGCTTATAGCTTCGATTTATGTTACAAACGTAAAGCGGAAATTGCTAAGCGGTTAACTAGCGTACATGAGTTCCATACTAACCCTAATAACGGGAACCTAATTAGACAGCGACGGCGCGTTTTCTGCCTCGCTAAACATGAAAAAACAGCACTATTTGGAAGGATTTTCAGGCATACTAAATTCATATCAAACAGATTATTTGATTTTACGGCAGTATGCAATATAACTGACTAAATATCTCACCTCGCACTCACAAGACATGGTGCGTATTTCCTTCCTGAAGACGCGACAAGAAATTCAAACCATTAACATACATAAATAATCCTTTAAATAATTCAATGTTCGTAGCACTTTAGTCAACCTCTGTACCAGTGCTTGAGTGTTTTGATAGATCATCGGAAATAGCCCCCTTTGTCTCATCTTCCTTACAACTTTCATTCGGAGGGCTCGAAATGAGGGTGATTTATTAATTCCGTTTACTTGACAGCCAAATAAGTGAAATATTATTATATTTTTGCTTGTCTCGACGTTTTTACTTGTTTGGTTGTAGACAGGTTGTTAAGAGATACTTGACGAGGTAATTATGTCACGAGTGTGGTAGGAAAAATATGCTTTTGATCATTGGAGATATAATGATGAAATCGAAGTGACGTTTTCATTGATGAGTTATTAAAGATTCTGTTGATAACTGTACTCGACGGTTCACGTCGTCATCATCATTTTAGCCAAAACACGTCCTCTGTTGGTTACATTTTAGAACTTTTCACCTGTTAACCTTTGGTTAGAGTGTACATAATATATTATGTAGAAAACCTATCTTTCGCTGTTTACTTTTACGACTTATGCTGGAAAAATAAATTCCAGATCAGTGTGTCGGGATATTGACTTAGCTGAAGTCAAGTCAACCTTGGCAATCGGTGAAAATTTATATGTTTTTTCTTAAGTGTTATTTAAAATCATGAGATAGCTTGGAAACGTTTCGCGTGCCAAGGTCGAACCTCAGACATAGACAGATTTTCAAAAACCATTTTTATAAGTATTTTGTAACTGGCGGCCCGCCCTGGCTTCGCACGAATTTTAAAACTTGATAAAACATCGAGATTTCTTTGTTATAATTATGTAAGATTAATATTAACGTTTTATACACATAAACCTTCCGGAATAAATTCTCTAAATGATGGTGAAAACTGCATCAAAATCTGTTGCGATTGCCTAGCAAGACACGAAGAGCAGATTCAATTTATAATATATGCGTATGACTTTAATTTAATCGACCAGTCGGGATATAATTTGAGTTGTTTGGTTGCGTCATTAGACATAATGAATAGGTCTGGCAGTTGCAGCAGATTGGTGAATGTATTGTAGGTTTAATTAAGTATGAGCAGTTTGTGTGACAGAAAAAAGGTTTCAGAGATAGAAGTCACCCACCTCAAGACCTTCAAAACACTTCTCCATTTTCCAATTAATTGAATCTTGTACTGCTCTGTCAAGGTCATAGTTTATTATTATTATTAAATCTTTTTACAGTCAATGACCAAGCTTAGAAAATGCGTAATCCAGGTGTTGGTTAGGCTGGGTACGCCACAATTGCGGCGGTAAGTCCCGTCTTTGAGGATTGAGAGGATTGAGTGGATTGAGAGGTGCCACGACGTTCTCACCTTCCGCTTGACGCAGGTCTTCATCACACACGGCTGTTTCGGGAGATTCCTTTTCCAGATAAGGTGGAAGTAAACGCCCAGGTGATATCATTGTGTGGATTGACCGGAGGACACGATGGAGCATACGGTGGAGGTCTGCCCGGCTAGGGCGGAGCACCGCCGTGTCTTCATGGTGGCGATCGGCGGCGGCGATCTCTCGCGTCTAGCCCTGGTCCAGCCCACGGTACGAAGCGATAGGGCATGCGAAGCTGTCACCTCCTTCTGCGAAGCACTGATGCTCGCGAAGAAGGAGGCGTAGCACGTGAGGGTGAGGCAATCGTTGCGCCCTCACGCCCCTAGTCACCGCAGGAGGAGACACCCTAGGCGTCGAGAGTCGATAGCCGATTCCCGGCCACTGTAGGCGCGGGCTTGTGGACGGCGAACAATGGGCAGCTTGCCGTCCAGTAAGGACCAGACCTGGGTCGACGGCGCGTTGTGTTCCACGCGCGCCTCAAAGTGATGTCAGCACTAATGGACGGGGTCCGCTAGGGCAGATACCTGCCGGGGTCGCGGATTGTTCGAAAGAGTTACCGAGGCCCTGGCACACAGGCAACTGAAGGAACACGGGTGGGTTTTAGTCAGTAAAAGTTTGACATGCCCTCCCGCTCCGCCCAGAGCGGGAAAAATTATTTGACGAATTCCCACCCAAAAAAAAAAAAGTGTTTGTTAGGCAGGAGTGATTCATTTCATCCGGTGAATGTATGTAAATATTGTTTTTATGTGAGTTTAGTACTTTAGTCATAATTGTAACACATTAACATAGCTTTTAAGTTTTTGTAGGTACCTAACTAACATAATATGAATCATTGTTGTCTAAGCAAATAATTTAATTTAATTTAATTAGCCAGCGATTTTCATGGCATGATATGTCTCACTGCTGGGCAAAGACCCTCCCCAAATTATTCCAAGTATAATTTTCCTGAGCCACCTCGAAAAATATTTATGTAGTAAAAAAATTCGCTCACCGCCGCCCCACCTTCAACATGACGTACGCTTTATCACGCTTCCAAAAACAAAGTTCAGTAACAAAGTAACAAATAAAGTTAGATGAAATTTCTTCTCGCGATGATGACATATTTAGTTACATCATGTTTCTATTTGATTAAGGGGTAATTAAAGTTACGCAATTTGTTTAACTTTTGTTATTATGTCTGTGTATCATCGTGTCATGTGTTTCGTTTCTAAGTTGACGGCGCATTGCTTGCGCCATCTATTGAGAGATACGTCGGAACGAGATATGACAACTGTCAGTCTGGCGTAGCGTCGAGGCGATGCTCAGCGCGGCCATGTTGAACTTCACTGGTTTCCGAACGTCAACGGCGAGCGCACCACGTACCCGACGAATCGCTTCTGTTCCGAGTAATCTTGTCCCTTTTTATTTCAAAAATAATTAAAACCGGTTGATTAAGTGATTACCTAATTACTCGTGAATAGATTTTTGTGAAATTGTTTAAGGAAGATATTTTGTACAATTAAATAACTTTTGATTGTGACTCGAGTGATTCTTTGTTGGTTCCTACCCACATTACCACTTATTGAAGAGATGGCCGATTCTGATGATGACGGGCATCAGCCCGTAGACTAATTTTCTATGAAATGACGTTATTGAGTTGATCGTTTGGTAGAAAGAAGCCACATTCAGACTGACGGAAGAAATGGTTGTCTCACTTCTCACATAGTGCATGTAAGTCATCAAAAGAGTTAAGTAACCAGTAACGTCGAATATAATTGAAGTTTAGTAACAAAGCGATTGATGTTTTAGAATGAAATTTAATTTGATAACTGTACTGTTTGTTTTCTATTAATTAAATTAAATTTTATTCGAAAACATCTATCAGTTTCTTACTAAACTTCAACTATATCCAACGACCCTGGTAACTTATCACTTTTGGTGACTGTACAGGGAGTTCGAGGGATTTACAGGTGTGCCTGAGGTACCTGCGAGGAGGAACCGTAACGTAAATTCTAATGATAAAAAATATTAATACTTGTTTCACACATAATATTAACTAGACTCGAGTCTTTATTCATGTCTATGGGTGATACTGATTGTGCTTGTCGGAAATTTTTAAACCAAAATGCTATAAGATCTATGTATTTTCGATTCAAAAATCGTTCGAACTTTATGTACGTTTACGTCGCGCGTTCGTGCTTCTTAGTAAAGTTGCCATTTTGTTATTCTCAGCAATGAGTTTTTTTATGTATCCGAAACTAAATGTTTAGCTAATTATACCAGCTTGGCGATTTACTAGTTAGTAGTTTCGCCAGCATCCGTACTTTTTAATTTGTCAAATATTTTAGTTTTCACTAAGGATGATTTTTCATGAATTTATTGGATCAGACACTATGAAGTGTTTTTGCAGTATTTCAACCGATAATTACAGGGAGCGCTCATTCACCGGTTGTTTAAGTTGTACTAGTAGGAGAAACAAAGCTTCATGTTTCCTGGAAACATAGTATACTTCCTAGACTAAGGACCTGCGTGTATTCTGTATTCAGTGGAGAATAAAAACGAAGGGACTATATCTCAGTAGCGGATGCATATATAAGGATGTAAACATGATATGTGTTGTGATTGTTAGATACCTAGGTAGCCTTTGACTTCATTATTACAGGAAATAAAGATATTATCAACGATTTAAATCGTTAGATTTGCTCGACCGCGTCAAAAGATTGTAAGAATACTCGTTAATAAGTAATGTTATTGATTCACTGATTAATGTTTTGTTACTCAAATTACGCTTTACCTAAAGTGATTGTTTTTTAAATGTTGTCTTAAATAAATAATGAATTTAAGCACTCGCCTTATTTTAAATAGTTGTTACATTGTTTAGATAATTATTCAAATGAATATATTTGATTAACTAAGGTAAAGCAGTGCATTATTATATCGTCTGATAACAGATGGCGTTTCATGCTCCGTATTGCTTTACCACAATACATAGTTGTGTGCCGTACCGAAAATTTTGGCCAGTTATCGTTCAGCCTTTGAAGTGTAAAGTGCTCTAAGTGGAAGAATTGCAATATATTTGATTTACTATACCTTGAGTGTTTTATTTGTGTAACAAGATGGTCACGTTTCTGTTTCGTTGAAAATACTCGGGATGTGTGAGCTAACTCTTCGAACTCAGCATGAACTGTTTCCCCCGCGATTTAAGTACAGTTAGGGCAAATCTAACGATTCAAATATTTGGACTTGGATTTTCACTCGAGATGTCATCTGTGGTGAATGTGAAAGTTTTCATATTTCTTCAAAACTTGAGTCTGTAACACGGTCCTTTATTAATTTTCTTGACACCCCGGTAAGATATCAATCACTTCTGTCAATCATTTTCTAGTGGGTGAGATGAAACCGTCTCCAAAGTTTCCAATTTTATTACTTTATAACACAGGGGGACAAGCACAATTTATAACTAGGTATCTCTTCGCTCAATCTTCGATTATTTGTGTGAACAGATCAGAGTGGAAGAAATGAAGAGTAAAGATCTTCCAGATACTTAGACAAGTAGCAACATACTGCTGACTGGACTGAAATCATCAACGTTACCTTGCCAAAGGAAGCCACTTTTTTTGGTTGTTTTTTTTTTGCCGTTGAGTAGCAGACGACTTGATAGCCCACTTGATTGTAAGTGGCTACCGCTGCCTATGGACATCTGCAATAAATACCAGGGGTACACATTTGTATTGACTACCCTTTTTTAAAAGGACTATCTTATTTTTTTTTCTTGAAAAAAGAAACAAAATTGAAATATTATATTTCACATAAACTTACATGGGCACTTATGAAACAGCAGAAGCTAGGTGCACGGTTCCAATTGGTCGTTTCCTATATAGAAGAGCCGGCAAGAAACTCCACGGTTACTCTGTAGCGGAAATAGCACATTCTAATGTAGCGGCATCTACATCGCCATTTGCGAACTACGCATCACACTGATGTCAAACAAAATCCTGCATCGCGCAAGCAAAGTTTGCCATATAATTGTATACATATAGTCCTCCATATCGGTTTTGATACCGGCGACTCTTTGAAATTATTATATCTTAACCTGTGCCCTAATGTGACTCTTGTTTTAAATACCCGGTCACAACTAAAGCAATAGAGTCGGCCGCAGAGTTAAAGGTGTAGGTATAGGAGGGCTTACGTCTCTCTTTATGGATAAAGAGAGACCTAAGCCAAAGAACAATGCCTGATGAATAAAGGTCATGTAAGTAGCATATAACGGGTGTAAAAAAGACACATAACGAAGCAGAGAGTCACAAGTGAACTCCCCGTAATTGTAATTTTTTTTTGTACCTGGGAACCTTCTGGTTATGGAGATATTGAAGGTCAAAATGACAAATTTTCTGACGATTTTTTACGAAAACAAGTTTATAATGTTATAACACAACTTTAAATACCCCATGACCCCTATACCGTTGCATACACCCAAAAGCACAATGTTTTGCGTGGGTTACATTGCGTACTACCGCAAACAGCAAAAAATTTCACACCAAAAATCTAACAATACTAACCTACCTATTTAAGCACCATTGTTACTAAAACTAAATTATGTACTTTATAGTCTGAAATAAGGGAAATTTCCCACCAGACACCACACCCATCTGGTCGGATGATCCTCCCTATTCTGTAGAGGATGAGTGAACTTTACACCCTGTTTCTCTCCCTATTCATACTGGTGATCCCGAGTATGAACGTCAGCGCAGCCATCGAGCAGCTAAAAGAAAGCTATCGCCATAACATTTTTTGAAGATCACTATCGTTTGCAGGGTTTGGCATTTCGGTAAAGCCCATTTACACGCGTAACATGAGTAGACACGTTCGTATATTAATCATTTTTAACATGACAGGTGGCACGCCCGGCCGACCTCAAAGAGGATGAAAGTACGAGTATTTGTATTCACAACAATAAACACGGGAATATTTCCATTTTTAATTCAATGCTTGTGAATTAGTGGCACAAATAATGAAAAGCGGTGAAATAAAAAATGCTTATCGACTCTCATATCGGTTTATAAATAAAAACATTTTTACAAAAAAAAGTTTTTTACACAAAAACAACCGACTTCCAAAAAAAACACTAAAAGACGTGAAAAATAACTTTAATTTTGGAAGTGGGTGTCTTTAGTTTTGTATTTTCGTTTTTGGCTACCGACTTCTGAAATTAAAGTTATTTTTCACGTCTTTTAGTGTTTTTTTTGAAGTCGGTTGTTTTTTTGTAAAAATGTTTTTATTTTTCACTTTTTAGTTGCGGTACCTACCTCACACAAATTAGTATACCACTACTTGGTGTGTAAATAACAGTGACAGGAAATTATTATCACATCATCGATATAAACTAAGTGGAAAAAATATGCAGTATTAAGGATAACCCAAAACTACTGGTCAGACCTTGATCAAATGGGTCCACATGTGAAGCACCAGCTATCAAATAAAAAAAAGAATCATCCAAACCGGTTCACCCAGGAAAAAGTTCTGAGCTAACACACATAAAAAAAAAACATACAGTCGAATAGAGAACCTCCTCCTTGAATCTTATTAGAACTAAATAGGACCAAAAATTTATAAATCTGACAGTACAGTCAACCGAACATCAGTGGTTATAATTCGATATTGACAGCCCCTGTATGTCGTAGCAGGATTGCATGGATTGCTTTCATGATTTATTTCTATCTCAAAAAACTATAGTTACTATAGTAATTTCTATTAAAACCCACTCTTTTTACCAATAACACTCACGGAATTTATTCTATAGACCCAATCACTTTGTTACACTAATCACTGTGCCCGCACGTTCGACATCGTTACGCGAGGTCATCAACACTTGTTCCAGTTGTCAATACAACCCGCACTGGACTGTGGAAGTCGTTTACATTATCCGTTCACAAATGCCTGCAATCCCTGCGTGCTGGCCCGAATTACAGGCTAATGCACTCGTGAATGCCCCATTATTGGGACATAGTTTAGTTTCGCATTTTGCGATTTGGATAGCGTTGGCGAACGATTTGCAAGGTTAGCCTCAGTTGGGTGTTAACTGCTGTGACTTCTTTTTTTAACCGACTTTACAAAAAGGAGGAGGTTCTCAATACGTCTGTTTTTTTTTTTTGTATTAACTCAGAACTTTTTTCTGGGTGAACCGATTTGGATGACTATTTTTCCTGTCATTGTTATTTACATACCAAGAAGTGGTATACGAATTTGTTTGGGGTAGGTACCGCAACTGAAAAGTGAAAAATAAAAACTTTTTTACAAAAAAAACAACCGACTTCCAAAAAAAACACTAAAAGACGTGAAAAATTACTTTAATTTCGGAAGTCGGTGGCCAAAAACGAAAATACAAAACCAAAGACACCGACTTCCGAAATTAAAGTTATTTTTCACGTCTTCTAGTGTTTTTTTTGGAAGTCGGTTGGTTTTTTGTAAAAAACGTTTTTTTTTGTATAAGATAGATTCTTTCATCACTATATCAGGTGATGATAAGCAATGATGCCGTCGATGACAATTACTATACACCTTAGCCACCGAAGTAACCTATACACTCGTGACATGAAAAATAGTATTATAGGACAAGTCTGATAAATACTTAATTAAACGCAGTCAGTAAAAAAAACACCAACCCGCAATGCCTGAAATCATTCCAAAATTCTAGTTTTCCTTTTTAAAGTCATAATAAAGATAAATCAATACGTAGCATTTAAACACTCCGATATGCTTCAAGGGTTTACCAAGAAAATCTAACTTTTCCACTTCAATAAGACCAGATGAACTATAACCTTAAAATATTTAGGACCTATCCTAAAAATGTTGCAAAATATTACGTACAAAGTTAGCTTTATCGTTTTCTGAAAGTTGAAGGTATTCGGTAAAATGAGAACGAATAAAGTAATTTGTAAAAAAATAAAGAAAATGCGTTCTACGTGACTTCAATGCCGTTAATTCCATGGTTTGTGTTAACATGACGATTCTATTTTTACCACCTCCTAGGTATCGTATTATTCTTTCCTATTGGCACAAACTATTTATTCATTGTTTTATACTGCATAACATAGCATAATCAGCCTATAATTTTCCTATTGCTGGGACACAGGCCTCCTGTCTGTGAGAGGGAGTGGGCCATAATCCACCACGCGGGCCCAATGCGGGTTCTTTTGATAGTATTTTCGGCAAAAAAAACCATTTTAAAAATAAACTCTTTAAAGTTTGACATAAAAATAGTCAGATTTTTCGTTTTACGGATATCTATTTCATTTTTGCTAGTTCGGTTCCTCTTTGAATATATTAAAATTAAAAGACTATAATGAACGCTCAAAAATGACATGATAAATAATATTTGATATATATATATATATTTTTCAATATCTGTATATTATTTTAAAATAAACCGAGGCCATGGCCTTTAGCCACAGTGATAGTATTTTTATTTTCAACTTTAACTCATTTCCGCTAGGATAACTACAACGAAACATAAGTAGTGTATAATTGGGGGTTCTGGATCACTTGCTCTCGCTTTCGCTCGAGCGCATGATCCAGAACTCCCCAATCATACATTACTATCGTGATGTGCGATATAGTTCATAATATTGATTGAGTATTGTGTTTCATTCACAGTGGAGCGCTTGATACAGGATCTCCAATTTTTTTAATGGTCCGAGCGGTTGTCGTGTGTATTCATAAACAGGCATGGTATCGAACTGTTATAACGAAGCAACATTATCGCGTGAACTTAAAAATAATAAACAACAATATCATGTTCGATCGCCGCGCAGCGCTGCATTGAAACGATGTAGTGCATATTTTTTTGTATTGATGGATACAAAAACCATATTGAGAGGTCAGCTGTTACTGGAAATTGTAACTTAATGTGTAGCCGTGTGTAAAAGTAACTGTATTATGGAGATAGAGTAATTGATTATAATATAAAAGAACGTAAAAAAAAAAAAGTCATAAAAGCCAAAACCAAACCGGAACAAATACTCATTTGTTCCGTGCGGGAATCGAACCCGCAACACTTTGGCACATTAATTGAAACATCTATTTTAAACCTACTATTTACATTGTGATGTAGCGAGTCGAGCTCTTAACCAATGCACCAAACGTGTCGTCAGTGATGAGATAAAATATGTATTCAGTATTAAAGTACACAGGTACATTCGTGATATCGACATGTTTCGACTTGATTCTGCCGCCAAGCACATAGTTGTAATATTATGAAGGAAATTAAACCTTAAAGACATGAATCTATATACCTTATATAAGAGAATCTGTTTTGTATCTAGATCGTAGAGAGCCTTTGACTGCGACACAGTAAATACAAGTTTTTTGTTTTTGGCTGTTTTCGCTACCCTGAGATTCAATCACAATGTCGGTAAGTAATAGTTATAACATATTAGGTAAATTATTATTATTGTTTTTTATTAATTATTATAATGTAGGCATTGTATGTAATCATACTCAAAACACAATTTATTTCTGTTTTCAGGACAATGAGGATCTTTTTAATTTTATCCCAAACAAGCAGCTCAAAGAATCTGTTACATCACGACTCAATTTGAAGAGAAAAAATGACGCGACAGGTCCTCCACAGAAACTTGAACGACAGCAAAACTACTCGTACATCAAAACCAGGGCGCCAAATACATCTTCAAGGACATGCATGATCAAAATTGAGATATACGAGTGTGATAATTTACCAGAAAAATCTTGCAAGTGCAGTGCAAATAAGTGTGTGCAATTTATAACTGAAAATGTTGTCACAAGTGATATATACTTAGATTTAGAAAACATTATTAGTAAAATTCGTGAGAATATATAATTGAAATTATTTTATATATTTATTAAGTATAGAGAGAGAGATATTCAATGTAATCATTATGTTAGTACCAACGTTTGTGTTTGTTTTTTATAATTAGCATAATAAAATAGCATTTAATAATATACTTAAATAGTACAACTAATATTGTTGATTGTATCGCATAAAAACAAAAAACAAAAAAAAAACTTATTATTTCATACACATTGATGTTAGATTAGGTAAGGAATCTGTTATTTCTTAGAAGATTAATTAGGTACTCTTTTAATGAATATATTTAAAAATAAAAATTCTGTTTGTTTTCATTTTCCAATATCAATTTTCATTTCAATAAAAAATAAGAGTAATTAATCTTCTAAGAAATATCAGGTTCCTTACCAAATAGTAAGGAAAAAAGGTGCTTATTATAATTATACACATTGATGTTAGATTAGGTAAAGAATCTGTTATTTATTAGAAGATTAATTACTCCTTTTATGAATATATTTAAAAATTAAAATTCTGTTTGTTTCATTTCCCAACATTCAATCACCCAGCCTAATTCTGTAATATCTTATTACGAGTTCTATAACAAAAAACCACTTAGAAATCCATTGCCACCTCTTTCCATTTACATTAAAATGAGCAGGATAGCTATAGCTAACACAGCCTTTACGACTTGAGAGTTTAAAGAATAAGGCGACAATTCTGTGTACATGACAAATAACTACCAGAGATCTCATTTTATTGGTTTCTTATAAGTTTGTATGTATTCCGACAGAGTTAATTGACACCTCATTCCTTTCACGATTGTCGTCTCCAGTCGCCTCCAAAAACTCTAATAAGGATAAAGTGCTGTGAAAACACTTTCCATAACTAGAGTATTCGGAAGCATTCACATTGCGACTTCAGTACGAGAAATGAATAAAATAAAATCTACTCTAGGTTCTCAAGTGATAGAGATGAAATTCTAATAACAAATATTATTTTAATTAATTTTTCGGAGTAATTATTGTTAGAAACTAACATATGACTAAGGCTTTAGGATTTAGGTCTATAAAAAGCATGTGAGAGAATTCCTTTACATTTTGTCATTGTTGTGCTGAAGTGCATTTCACTGAACAGTGAGTTTAAATTTGTTTGTGGTTGTTCACAAGTGTTGCAGAAACAAAGCATGTGAGTATTATATTTTATTTAATAAATATTTTTTCTTCGATCCTAGGACTGTAATAGTTAATTGTTTTACCACTGAAATTACTCAATTAAGTTTAGATCATATAATAGTTATTTCAAAACTATTGTACTTGTACTGCATTTGTAGTTTCATATTAATATTAATATTTTTACAAACGTTTAATAATTATTAACGTTTTATTTTTACAAACGTTTAATAATTATTAACGTTTTATTTTTACAAACGTTTATTTAATAATAATTCTTGCTTCGTTGTTCTAGCATGCAATAAAAATAAGGCCTAGGTTTGATTCTTAGGTCATTTAAAGTTTTTTTTTTTTCCTGATAAGTACTGTAAATATATTATTCCCTATTCGATGAGATTTCAAAACGCTCCTGTAAAAAGTAAGGGGGAGGGACTAACAGCACACCTCTGCCTAACCCTTTGATGAATACGGGTGCTGTTGTTTCATGTTACTAATGTTGGTAATAAAAATATTTATTGCATTTTAATAATGTTTTCAGGGCTCAGTCGATGAATAATCCTTTTTGGGTTGAAGAAGAGGACTCCACACCTTCAACGTCTGGACCAACAAAAGAAAAAAACAAGCGGCAGATCAAAAAAAAAACAGCTGTGAAGAGAGATAAGAAAATGTCTCAGAAGAAGAAGGCTTTGCTTTCTAAAATCCTTTCGCTTCAGAACCAGAGTCTGATAGCGACGGGCCGGCAGTTGTTACAACACCAGCTCCAAAAAGAAAACGGAATACCAACGCTTCAGACTGTGAGGTAAGACATTTTTTTCAAACATGTTAAATTCCCATTTCATTTAAAACCATTCCAGTGTTTTACAGCGTGTGATTTTCTCCATCAAAATTATACTTATTTGTGGACACAAGTGTTTAAATAGACCTTTTCTAATAGATAATAGATTATAGTTATGGTAACGGTAGATTCAAGAACGTGGAAGTCTGGAGTTTATCTATTATATTTTTTTTTACATATCTATATTTTTTTTTACTTATCTATTTTTTAATTACTCGCCCTGACGCATTATTATTTTTAATTAAAACTAGTCATCTTATGTATTTCAGGATGAATCGTCTCGACCGCTGATCCGTGCTACCACTCTGAAGAACTGCTTCACTCAGCAGGTGGCTGATGGTTATACCTTCCAATCAAACCCGGACAGGGTTGGAAAGTATTATTTTGAATTAAGAGTTTATAACACGGGTGAAGTGGAAAAACTTACTCCAAATGAACGTTGGAAACAGTCTCTTGTAGCATTAAAATTATCAATAGAATAGAGAATATTTATTTGATTTATAATAATTATTTTACATGTACTTTTTCAGAGTTTCGATGTAAAATCGAAATTGAAACTTGAGATATTAAAAAACCCGAATTAAGAAATTCTGAAATTAAGAACAGAGAAATAAAAAACTGAGAAATTAAGAACTGAGAAATTAAAAACTGAGAAGTTAAGAACTGAGAAATTAAAAACTTAGAAATTTTAAATATGAGAATTTACCAACTTTTAAATAAAAATTGGATGACTGAGATAAAAAAAAAACATTTAGTAAAAATAGCTTTTTATAAAATTTAAAATAAGTGTAATGAACATGTTTTTTTTTTTGTAAAGACTAATATTTATGTTTCAAAGTTATCAGCACACAGTAGAACAAATATTCATATATCTAATCGATTGCTCTGCTCAGAATGATGTAAAATCGAAATTGAAACTTGAGAAATTAAAAAAACCGAAATAAGAAATTCTGAAATTAAGAACTGAGAAATAAAAAACTGAGAAATTAAGAACTGAGAAATTAAAAACTGAGAAATTAAGAAATGAGAAATTATGAACTGAGAAATTAAAAACTTAGAAATTTTAAATATGAGAATTTACCAACTTTTAAATAAAAAATGGATTACTGAGATAAAAAAAAACATTTAGTAAAAATTGCTTTTTATAAAATTTAAAATAAGTATAATGAACATGTTTTTTTTTGTAAATACTGTAATTATTATGTTTCAAAATTATCAGCACACAGTAGAACAAATATTCATATATCTAATCGATTGCTCTGCTCCGAATTCGAAAATATTCAAATTATTGCTATTGCTTTTAGAAATAGAATCATAAGTATAAAGTGAATCCACTTAAATCTAGTGAAGTAACAATAACTCCAGAAACGTTTTTATTTCAAATTTCAAAGTCAGTATGTGATATTATCAATCTTATGATTCAAAAACATAAAGCAATTAAAGTCAATTTTGAATTATTTGTGTCATACATTTTGCCAAAAAATAATCAAAGCTCTATGAAATCTTTCAACACCAAATATGAGATAGCAGTTCCGAATACAAATGTTTATAACATGTATTTTAAATGCTCTGAAAAATTATTATTTAGAGTTTGAACTTGCCGAATCTGGTTGGGCTATTAATTCTATAAACCATTTGGAAATAAACATAAACAAGTGCAATCCTTTAAGAGCTGGAACATACTTAGAATTGCCTACGGTTATAAAAAACACAAAGTCATGTTTGAATATACACAACAATGCCAATCATTGTTTTTTGTGGTGTATTATTGCCCAGATGTTTCCAAAAAGATTGAATGCTAATAGAACGCAATCGTACCCACACTATACGTTGCTTTTAAAAATAAATGATATGTCTTTTCCGCCATGTTTCGATGATATTAAAATATTTTAGAAAAATAATCCTTGTATAAGTGTGAATGTTTATGGTCTTGAAGCTAATAATCATGTAACTGGTCCTCTATTTTTGACACGTGAACGAAAGCTTATACATGTCAATTTGTTGTACATAACTAAAGATGATAAAGTCCATTTTTGTTTAATGTTATAAGATCTAAAAATCATCAAGTTTTTACACAAAAATTGAATAAACTCATACTTAATAGTGATGACGATAAAAGGCAGAGAACTGAAGGTTGTTTCAACACTTTGCCTTGGGGGGCATTATAGTTCAATACTTTAATACTTGTTGGATTACTGTATTCGTTCTACTGTGCTAAAACTATAGTTTAAGTTAAAAAAGCTAATTACAAATGATTTAAATGTGTAAAAAGTATGTAATCGAATAAAAAAATGTAATAAATGAATGTTACTATAATCAATAAATGAATAATCGATATTTATTTTCTTTTCTTTTCCTTTTCCGAAAGATTTTCCCTCTTATAAACACTGTGTATAGATTATGTCATGGTTAATGTTAATATTTTTTTTTTATGTCTATTAGCTTGTCATAACTATTATGCAGTGTTTATTATTAAGAGGTATCATACAGGATCAAATTAAATTAGCTAGAGAAACTCCTCAGATGTGATGGGTATCGATACCTAAACATGATAAAACAAAAGAAAACAGATTTTCTCAACTCATACTTCAAGTACCAGCACAACCAGCGGTCGAGGACCCCAAATAAAAAATAAAAAAATATCTTCTTTTTTTGTTTTTATATCGATGTGTTTAGATATCGATACCCATCACGTCTGTGGAGTTTCTCGTTCGTTAGCTAATTTAATTTGACCCCTGTATACTAACTTATTAGGTGAATAATAAAAAAAAACATTATGTAGAATCAATTTTAATTTTATTGTTTCGCCTGCAATTAAATAAATTCGACCAATAATAATAACTAATAAACAATAACTTATAAACTGCATTTAAGGTCTGCATGTGGGTGAACTTAATTTTTTAACTATTTTACCGACGAGATATTCTGCTTCATCCATAATTTCATCGTAATTGTCCTTGACTAAATACTGAACATTCACACAAGCACAATCACTATCACTGCGATCAACACGATTTATTAAATTATTGTCATTTAAATCACAAATAGATATTTTTATTAAATGGTGTGCTTTTCCTGGATCCTTGCGAATTACGTAAGATGTAGACGGTGTATCCAATAGTTTGGGCAGGGTAATTTTAGAAGTTAATTTCAACTTCTTGTTTTTTCTTTTTATTGGACTTTCTTGAGTATCCTTGACTTTATCCTGCTGATTTTCCTGGAACTCAGTTTGTTCAACATTGTCCCCAGTAAATTCTTGAGTAAAATAGAATGACTTAATAACATCATCAACAATATCAAGGCCTTCCATTTTCTGAAAAAAAAAAAAAAATGATAAAATTAATTTCCATTTTCTTTTATATTAAATTAACATTATTTTTATTATTAGACTTGACAAATTTATTAGTTACTTACAATCTTAAATAGATGAATTGACGATTAAAGATAATTTAATAATAATTAAAAAAAAACTCGTCCACTACGAACACTGTGACGGACACTGTCGCTGTGTAACTCAGTCGAGGACACGACTCTTAATAACGACCCAGGTCCAAACCCGTTGCTAGAATACTGTGCTCGCAAGTCACATATTCATATATAAAGGATAGTAAGTAATGAAAATAAATAATAGGCAAGATGAAGTTGATCAAACAACCCATATCCTTGAACGTGAATAATATCAATTTCAATGACTCAGCTCGTCAGATTAGACATAGTGCTTTATTGCCTAATACAATTCGCTGCATAATATGTGGACCCTCGAACTGTGGTAAAACAAACGTTATGATCAGTTTACTGCTGCATGAAAATGGGCTCAAATTTAAAAATCTTTATCTTTACTCGAAAACTACTTTCCAGCCAAAATATCGGTTTTTAAGTGAAGTATTAAGAAGAGTACCTCAGATACAGTTCAATGAGTTCAATGACGACAAAGATGTTATAGCTCCGAATGAAGCTTTAACAAATTCTGTATTTATTTTTGATGATGTTATGTGTGAAAAGCAAATAAACATTCGTAATTACTTCTCTATGGGAAGACATAAGCAAATTGACTGCTTTTATTTATCACAACCCTACTCAAAAATTCCGAAACAGTTGCTACGTGATAATGCTAATTTTCTTATAATATTTAAACAAGATGATGTGAACTTAAAGCATATCTATGAAGAACATGTAAATTCTGATCTGCGGTGGAATCAGTTTAAAGAAGTTTGTAAAACTGTTTGGAGTAACCCTTATAATTTTCTACTTATTAATAAAGAGTCGGCATTAAATAATGGGAGGTACAGACAGAATTTTGATATTTTTTTAAACTTTGAATGAAGGTACATACTTATAAATGAATTACATACATAAATGCTGTTAGTATTATTCCTTGTTTAGCTGAATACAGTTGTTATTTATTGTAAGATGGACAAAAATATTAAAATGGAATTAGTGAAGTCTGTCGACTCCATAAAGAATAAAATAAAACAAATGAAAAATCAGGAACATACAATGAACTTGTCGCTTGATAAAATGCTAAAACCTGTCACAAATCCTCTAAAAACTCTTGTTGAATCTAATAGATGTGCAGAAAAAATAAAAATAAATGAAAATCCAACTTTAAATAATTCTGAAGGAATCGAATTCGATGAAAAGAATACTAGCTCATCTACAAAGCTCAATGACTGTTACGATCCAAAACTAAATTCTACCCAATTCGTCAAACAAAATGCTAAAAAGGAATCGATAGATAATTTAGAAATGTCATTAGAGGATGATGATATCTTTGGTATTTATGACGGTGTTAGTATACCGTTTGGAATTAGAAGTGAAAATAAAACTCTATTGATGGGTAATTCAGCAGTATCATTTTCTAAAATTGATAGTTTGAATAACGATACAATCATTTTAATTAAAATCGGTGACAAAGCTTACAATTTAACAGTTGGTCTAAAAGAACTTTTACTCCGAAGAAAACCCGATTTAAAGTTAATATCGAGCGAAGATAAACTTGTCTATAAGGATATGTTACACTATACAAATGCACATAAAAGAGATTTTAATCCTAAAGGTCAAATAAGAGGTGACAAAGGTACAAAATATTGTAAAATAATAAAACCTCTATTTTTCGAATTGTCAAACGATGTTATACATGCTCACACTAAACTTGGAGGAAAATTACCAACGTTAAAAAAATACAAAAACAACACCGACTTGGTATATTGGGATGATCCTAACGAATTAGTCGAGAGATTGAAACTATTAGTAGCTTCAAGAGATGCTGGCAATACAAACCATGATAATGAAATGTTATCGATAATTGAAGAATTAAAAGAAGCTGACATAATTAAAGAATAAATAGTCGTAATAATATGCTTTACATTCAGTATTATACATGGATTCAAGACAAATGTACTGAATTCTGACCATGAGCAAAGCCGATGTGGTAAACGAAATTCATAAAAATGCAAGGGTAAACTTTCCCCGAAGACATGTTATTATGAAAGATATAGACGACCTGTGGCAAGCAGATTTAATTGATATGCAATCAATTTCAAAAGAAAATAAAAATTACAGATTTATTCTTACCGTTATCGATACATTTTCGAAATATGCTTGGGCCTTTCCTCTGAGAAGTAAAACCAAAGATGATGTATGTAACTCATTCAAAGTTTTGTTGGCTACAGGGCGTGTTTCAAAAAACCTCCAAACAGATAATGGAACAGAATTTTATAATAATAAATTTCGAAAGCTTATGAAATCTAATCATATTAACCACTATTCAACCTTTTCAACAAAAAAGGCTTCAATAGTTGAAAGATTTATCAGAACTTTGAAATCTAAACTGTATAAGGAATTCAGTTTAAAAGGCAGCTATAATTGGGTAGATAGTACACTTAATGATGTTATATATAAATACAATCACACTTACCATCGGACAATTCATGAAATTCCTGCTAATGTGGATAACATGAATAAAAAACGTATATTAGAAAGGTATTTAAGGTCGGTAAAAAATGAAAGAATAAAAAGCAAGTATAAAGTGGGTGATTATGTACGTATCAGTAAATACAAAGGAACATTTGAAAAAGGATATACCCCCAACTGGTCGACAGAAATATTTAAAATTCGAAAAATACAAAATACAACTCCTATTACCTACTTAATTGAAGATACAATCAGAGGTCAACCTATTTTAGGAGCGTTTTACTTACAAGAGCTTCAAAAGACAAAATATCCTAATGTATATCTAGTCGAGAAAGTTCTTAGAAGAAAAGGAAACAGGGTTTTAGTAAAATGGTTAGGTTTATCTTCTGCTGAAAACAGTTGGATTGATAAATCGAATGTAGTAATATAAATAAAAATAACTTTACTAACCGTATAAGTATTTATTAAAGTGTTCAATCCAGATTCATTAGTCTTATGATGTGTATTGGAGAGAGTAGTCTTCTCAATTGGCTTATAAACAATTTACCATTTGAATTACACTTACCAGGATACAATTATTGTGGTCCTGGTACAAAATTAATTAAAAGGCTTACACGCGGAGACGAAGGTATTAATAAATTAGACGAACATTGCAAAGAACACGACATTGCCTATCTCAAATCATCAAACTTAAAGAATCGTCACAGAGCTGATTTAATTTTGTTGAAAATGGCAAAAGAGCGAGCAGTTGCCTCGGATGCAAGTGTAAGCGAGAAAATCGCAGCACGCTTAGTAAGCAAGACAATGTCTACAAAAATAAAAACTGGTTCCGGCCTAAAAAAAAATAGAAAAAAGTGCTTTCAAAAACTTACACCTGGAAAAGGGTTAAAAAACAAATTTAAAAATGTTATCACTAAAACGAAAAGACACATGAAAAAACTAAAACCAAAATGCAAAAAAGTGGCAATAGAATTAGCTATGGCCGCAGCCAGAGAATTAGCTGATGATTCATCCATAAAACTTCCTCGTGTTATTCCTATACCAAAAACTGGTGGTGTATTACCTTTGATTCCTATTTTTGCTGGATTATCAGCAGTGGGAGCAATAGCAGGCGGTGCAGCAGGTATTACCAAAACCATAAATGAATTCAAGATGGCTAAAAAGCTGTTGGCTGAATCGAAGAGACACAATGAAAAAATGGAAGCTCTCTGCATTGGGAAAGGACTACACCTTAAACCACATAAAAACGGGCTTGGAATTTATGTATCGAATGAAAAAAACTAAGATATCGGCTACCCAAACGAGCCCTAACTAACTTTGACATTTTGAAGTATGGAACTAATATTCCATATTTTAGAGGAGTCTTTATGAGAGATGAACTTCCTAAATACCCGTTTAAAAAAGAATGTGGAGTTATTAATTTAGATAGTTCAAAAGATCCTGGCTCTCATTGGGTAGCCTATGCAAAATACAATGATTATATTGAGTACTTTGACAGTTACGGAAATCTTAAGCCTCCAAAAGAATTTATAAAATACGGAGGTACTAAAGTCCACTATAATTATGAAAATATACAACGCGATCATCCTTTCAATTGCGGACATCTCTGTTTAATTTTTCTAAGGAATTTTTGGAGTAGTCTAGGGATAAAATAAACAGGATCTTCTGAAACAGTCCAGTATGCAAGCATGTCTACCACAGTTACCATCTCTGGAAATAAATCTGATTTGGTGTCATACTTTCAACCTCCACTGCATTTATCCGATCAATACGAGTGCGGTTTGTTATACTTTTCAGTGTTAAATTCAAGATCAAATGTGTCCATCAATAGCAGCAGTCTATCTGTAATCAGAATTGAATGTGATCTTGTACACAGTTCGTACTGCAACGGACTACCAACTCATTTTATTCATGAATTTGTATTTGATACTGCTCCGGGTCATCAGTGCATAGAAATACCACGAAACGTTATTTACTTTCCAGTGAACAAAAATATAATTTCATCTATATCTGTTAGAATTGTTGATCAATTTGGTTATTGTATTAACTTTGGTGACGAATTCAATATTCAACTACGTCTTCATTTAAGAAAAACAAAATGATACTATATTATAAAAACACTCCTGTGAAAATAAAACGTATTATTCCTTCAACGACCACTAAGGTGAATAGACGTAAGAAAAAAGTTAAGAAATTGACTGAAGCAAATAAAGGTTTTCTTAGAGCCCTAGGTTTTAAAGTATGAATATACTCCAGATTACTGAATTACCGCACTTCGATAGTTCGATCGAAAGTTATGAAATCCATTCATATAATCCCTACAATAACAGCTTTAGAGAAAACGATGAAATCAGAATCCCCATACATCAGCAAGACATATACGTGCTACCATCAGCCAGTTCAATTTACATCGAAGGCCAAGCAAAGCTGTTCGGTAAAGATGGGAATCCGATCAAAAAAACTGTTACGTTCACTAATAACCCTGTTATGTCTTTGTTTCAAGACATCAGGTACGAAATGAATGGTATTGAAATAGATCGTATAAAAAATTCTGGAATAACGTCAACAATAAAATCATACATCTCATTAAATGAAGCTGAAAATAAAGTTGCTGCGTTATGGGGTTGGAATTTAAACGGATTCCAAAGTGATGGGCATTTTAGTTTAGTGATACCGCTAAATAAGATTTTAGGGTTTGCAGAGGATTACAATAAAATCGTTATAAATTGTAAACATGAACTTATATTGAATAGAAGTAACTCTAACTTAAACAGCGTTATTCTTACTGATGATGTTGCTCATTTTCAAATAGATATGCAAAGAGTTCAATGGAGGGTGCCACACATAAAAGTGTCAGATCGAGAACGATTAACACTTTTAAAGCATTTAGAAAGAGATAAACCCATTCAGATGGCTTTTAGAAATTGGGATTTATATCGTCATTGGAAAGCCAATACTACTTAAACGCCAACAGGCCATTTTACAATAGAGACATTTTAAGTTTTTTTTTTTACAAAACCTTGGCTAACTTTTTTTCTAATTTAGTAATCGAAATACAGTATTGGCAAAAAATTATTGTGACACTATTATCAACGTACTGAAATCGAGATATTTTGCATATTTATTGTAATTCAGGAAATAGCTGTCACTTAAGTACATATGCTCTGTACACTTCTTAAGGAGAAAGTACTTATCTTCATAATATATTTTAAGTGCGGTTATCGAAAAGTACTGACAAGTCACGTCCTTTCAACTGTATGAAAGGAAAAATTACTAACACGCATCACGGGTTGATGTAGTCTCAAGATAAAAGTACTTAAACAGTATAATATGTCGCAAGACCTTACAGAAAAGCGATGTATAGCATTAAAAGTTGGTACCATTGTTATGCCAAAAAGACTTATGTAAAAGATATATCATTTAAATTTAAATATTATTTTCTTATCGGGCATAGACAACAATAAGTAAGTGCTAACAATGCTACTAGCAGCGAATAAAATAAATGAGAATACTATTATCCTAATTTGAATTCGACTGCATCTTTTTACTATTTTGGTTAAAAAAGGAAAAAAATAATAAATACAGCTTGCTTAGTAATCACTTTTAATAAAAAAATTAAACAAATTGTTGACAGTTTTCTTTTCAGTCTTAAAACTTGGCTGATTGTGGCAAAAGTCACGCAACACACTACGAATAATAAACGCAACACAGTTTTCTTATTAATAATAATTATAATTACAATATTATGTAGGTACTGGGTAAAATTTTTCTTTGGCACAATTTTCGAAGAGATCAAATTGATTAGGTCTATACTCTATTTGAAATAAGATTAGACATTTAAATTTTAAACAAACCTTTTTTACAGTCCGTCCAACCAATTCTGATTTCTATACCGTAGGCATAAGGATAGCATGCAAAGCAAAAAGGTGGTTACAATACCAACTATTTACTGCAGCTGCTATTTATCTTGCCACCAACGCAACAGAATTCAAAATCGGTTGAACGGACTGTAAAAAGGTTTAGATATAAGTTTAATCTTATTTGAAATGGAATATAGTAGATTTTGAATACCTTTATTTAAAAAAAAACTAGTATAATTATAATTATGCATTTTGGAAAATAATACTTGTACGGTATTAAAAATCTACAAAACCTATAATTATTTTTATTGGTAAAATATTTCATAATTAGGTATTGTCTTCGACATCCGTATCTTGTAGGGTGTCTTGAACATTAACGGCACAAGGAAAATTTTCGTATTCATAGTGATACATTTCAGGAATTATCTTTGATGTACAAAGTTTCCACAAATCTTGGTATTTCTTCTTCGATATAGGCAATCGAGTTTTGTAAATTTTTTTAAGTTGTAGTATTTTGTTTTTATTGGTTATTTCTATTTCTTCTACTGGACCATCTGTCGCCATTGTATATTTGATTGCAATTTTCTGTGACTCAGATTTTTTTAATGTTGCTGTACGTACCTGCAAATAAAACAAAATATAATTAGGTTACAATACATAATCTGATGGCTATAACGTTACGATCGAGAAAAGTCAACATTATAATTACCTTAGATATTTTCCCTGTCAAATTTCCTTTAAAATACTTATCTCCGACAACATCCCAACCATAAAAATCCTTATGTGTTAATATTTCCACATAGTAAGGCTTAGGATTCTTTCGGGCTAGAGTAAAAACAGTTGCCCATTGCGAAGGTGCCCAAACGATTGTGTTTGTTACGCTTTTTTCTATTACAGAATGCATCGAATCCACTGGCATGTAACTATGACCAGGCAAGAGATAATTCATTTGAATGCTGGCAATGTTCTTGCAATTTTGCAGACAAGTATTAATGCATGCAAGAACAATTTTATTTTTATTTTGTCCGGGGCACGCATCGCTATAAAACAAAAGGTGTCTGACTGACCCACGATTGTCTACCATCTTGATATATTTTTCTAAGATGGTGCACACTTCGTTAGCTCCACGTTTGCCTTCTGTCTCAGTCCAAGAATAACAATAGCCTTCTCTAGTTCTGGACTCATAAAAAGTAAGATTATATACAGCCAATTTGCGACTGTAGTATAATAACATACTTTGGCCATACGGCGTATTTAGAACTTTTTGTAAATCAAAGGACACGCAAAGTATGTTTTCATCTTGAATTTTCTGATGTGCTTGAAACCTTTCATAAGTTTCTTCCTTGTCTTTAAGATGAGCCAGTTTTTCTTCTCTTCTTTCTTCTTCTCTTTCTCCATTTTCTTTTTCGAAACGCACACACTTAGCACATTTATCTTTACGCGGGATATGAAATCCTATATTAAATTCTCGAAAAATATTCTGAAAAACTCTTTCTCCCACTATCTCTTTATCTTCACGTATCATTGTTTCCTTGTAAATTTTATACAAATTAGCCAAACTTCGGAATTCTTGAGGAAGATAAAATCTTTTTGAATTTTTACGACAATAATGCGACGGTAAATATGGTAAGCTTTTGATATAATTCTTTGTTTCCTCTAAGTTTTTTTCTGCAGTTTTGTTTGATGGAATATGCTTTCCTCTTGAATCTTCTTTAGATGAGCCATGAGTGGCTTCTGTAATAATATTATAGAAATATTTTTGCTTAATATCTAGCGTGTTCAATAAAAACTTCAAACAAACTTTTCTTTTTCCTTCGCCTTCGTTAATGAAATATTCAAAGGTGCATTGCCTACGACTTTGGTCATCTATAGCACGCTTTCTCTTAATTGCCATCTTTTTAGAATTGCTCACTAACCAATCTCTTCGTCGCTCATTATTAAGACTCCAATAGTGATTAAAAATAGCTTGTCTCTTATCTGAACTTATATTATAACATTCATTATGACAATTTCCAAGTACACATGTGTTACTCTTCATTTTTTTTTCTGCTATGACTTTTCCCGATATAGAAGTATATTGCTTACCACTGTTTTTTAGATGGGTTCTTAGTTTATTCTTGTTAATTTTTCGGTCTTTCTTTTTTGGCTCTGAATTTTCCAGCGTATCATCAAAATTATTATCTTTTAGTGGTTTCTTTTTATTTTTTGATAATTTTTTTTGTTTTTGTTTTTTGACATTATTTTCATTCGAATGCGAAATGCTATCAATTGATTCTGTTGAATCCTTCCAAGAACTTGAACTGTAAATAAATTCCTCGCTGTCCGATAAAAAATCAATATGCTTATAAATTCTATTCCTTTTCAAATTGTCTCGGTTTTTTAAAACATTTTCAACCTCCCCGGATTGATCTGCGTTTTCTTCTGGTTCTATATCTATAACGATAGTTGTCTCGATTAAGTTATTTGTCAAAGCGTCTTCATCCCTTATTTCCTGTAAGCAGTCTTCCATTTCCTTAAGTCGCTCATGTAATTTCCTTTTTTTATAGGGTTTCTTCAAAGATAGTTCAGAAGATTTACTTTCAAAAGATGTGTTTGATTGAAGATCATCTTTTGGAGAAGGTGATCTGTGCACTCCATATGCGTCTTGATCAACAGATTTTTCATCTTGGACATAATCTTCTATTTGCAAAATTGATTTTTGCGATAGATGTAGGACTTGGAATGTTTCTGTCTGGATGCAATCACCCGTCTGTGAGATTGACGCCTGTGTGGGATGGATGTCTTGGACGACGGGTGTCCCTTCGTGAGCGTTGACTTCTGTTTGTAATTGATTTAAGACTTGGTATATGAACGTTTCTGCCTGAACGCAATCGCCTGTCTGTGAGATTGATGCCTGTGTGGGATGGATGTCGTGGTCAAGGTATTTTTCTACCTGGCCGTGGTCTTCTGTTTGCAATTCATGAATAACTTGGTTTAAGGATGCCTCTCCCTGTATATTTTCGCTCATCTGTGAGATTGATGCCTGTAAGGGATAGATGTTTAGACTGTGAGATGTCCCTTCTTGATGATCGTCTGCAGCATGTGAGATTGCTTGTGGTAGGTGTATGTCTGGATCAAAAGATTTGCCAAGTTCTTCAACCGCACCTGTTATAACAACAATAATTTTAATTATTTGTATATTTTATGATAACTTTTTACTTAAATAATACATAGCTTAAAACATACCTGCTTTTCTCTGCTGTATCTCCAAAGTATCATATTCTTCCCTAAGCGGATGTCTTAATTTTGTGACGTAATTATCACGTTCAGAATCTGAATCATCATAGCTTTCGTCTTTGGTAAATAGTCTTCGAACAACATTTAGTTTAGGTGGTGGTTCTTGATTTGTATCTACAAATTTTCTAAAAAACGAGGATCGACGACTGTTCATAATGAGTATGAAATTATTCTGAAAATATAAATAAGTAATATTATTCATAGAAATAACAACTCTTGAGGAGCTCGTGGTTTAGTAATAACAGCCGCACGGTTCGATCCATAAGGTTAAGCTACGCTTGCCGGGGTTGGTCTGTGGATGGGTGACCATCTTTACATACCGAGACTCCTTCGTGCCTCGGAAAGCACGTTAAGCCGTTGGTCCCCGCTGTCATTCGTTGATCTTTGACAGTCGTTACGGGTCGTCAGAAGCCCGAAAGTCTGACAACCAGTCTTACCAAGGGGTATCGTATTACCCAGTAAATGGGTTGTGGAGGTCAGATAGGCAGTCGATCCATGTAAAATACTGGTATTCAGCTGCATCCGGTTAGACTGGAAGCCGACCCCAACATAGTTGGGAAAAGGCTAGGCAGATGATGATAGAAATAACAACACAATGTATGACTCATCATCAGCCTAGCCTTTTCCCAACTATGTTGGGGTCCACTTCCAGTCCAACCGGAGACAGTCGCTGCATGTAAAATACTGGTATTCAGATACCAGTATTTTACATGGAGTTACTGCCTGGTACCCCTTGATAAGACTGGTTATTAGATTTTCAGGCTTCTGGCGACCCGTAACGACTGTCAAAGATCCATGAATGACAGCTGGGACCAACGGCTTAGCGTGCTTTCCAAGGCACGAAGGAGTCTCGGTATGTAAAGATGGTCACCCATCTACTGACTAACCCCGGCAAGCGTAGCTTAATGGATCAACCCGTGCGGCTGTTGTTACTTAGCCACGAGCTAGTAACATCTATCATGTCGAAAACATTATTTTTATAAAATATCAAGTTTAGCTTAACCTGATCGATCGACCCGTGCGGCTGTTATTACTTAGCTACAAGTCCGTCAAGACAATGTATGACTAATTTGAGTAAAAAAGAGGATTTACCTACATTTAAATAGGTACGGTATTCTATTTAGTTAGTCTGTTTTATTTACCTACAAGTAAGTAGGTATCTTATCCAACTTCGGCATTCCGACAAATGCCTATTTAATGATTATCTGCATTCAATGAAAATAGTACACGAATGATTGCAAACTATATCCCATAATTAAGAAAGTTTAACAATAAAATTGGTAAAGTAATGATTAATATTGCTAAAAAACTTTCTCGAATATAAATTCGGCAGGGCAACTAAAACAACAGATTTCTAGATGTGCATTATCTTTGTAGTTTAAAGAAACAATTATAATAAATATTTACTTACCTACCTTGTCTCCAAACTCAAATAATCTGAACGATTCACTTTGCTGCGGGAACTACATAAACGCGTCACTCACTTGTCGCTGCGCGAAACCGACTACAAGCAAAAGCAAGGTCGACTCATCGACTGAACCGCCGACAACTCGCGCGCGAAATATAAATTATAAGTACTCAACGAATCGTAATCAAAACAAAATTTAATTTCGAAAGACTTAACTGCATATTTTTTGTACGTGTTTCACACATCTAAATGCTAAACAAACTATTAATATTTTGTCGAGTAAAATAGTCCATGCTTAATAAAATAATTATTAGATTTCATTGAATGTAAAACATTCTAAATAGACACTCAAATACTTAGATATGAAAAGCAAAGTTACTAAAACCGTTCAGTCTCAGAAAACTGCGAAGACAAAATATACTAACACGCCATGCTCATCAATTCTTACGTAAAGCAAATTTACTTATCTACATATCAACTCGTATTAACAGCCGGAAAAAAAATACTAAAGCGACATCAATGACTCAAACTACAATATTTTGAGTTGCTGAACAAAGTTAAATTGGCTGATGTCAGTATAGAAAAATACTAAACTGACAACGACTAAAACATAATCATAACTTGCATTACGTAAGTATTTGTTAAAACATTAAAATTATGATAAATACCATACTTTTGCAGTGCTTAACCGCCACAAAAATGCTCAGATTATTACAAAATCCCGACTAATCGACGCAGCAAAAAAAATCCAATCCAACGATATGTATAACTCATTTTGGCCAAAATGGCGCTTAAGTAGTATTGGCTTTCCGGTGACGATATGAATATCCTTTATTACCTAAAACCACAAAACATTCTTGGTCAGTTAAGACTGCTTCACAATTGGAAAAGCCTAGATATGTAATTTTTTGCTTACAAACTAACAGAAAAAATAATAAAACTAAAGACATATCTCTATTCGATCATTGCGAGGTGACAAACGTTACGCTCTTCTTAAATTCTCAATATTATCCTTATGAGCCTTTGGGTTTAAAGTTTTCTGACAACAAATACAGTATATTATATGAAATGTATGTGAAATTTCGTCAGTCGTATTACAACTGTCCAGTAGACCCGTTGCTCGATCTAAAGGACTTCAAAGAAAAAGCTCCCCTGTTTATCTTAGACTGCTCAAGGCAAAACGATAGTCTAAAATCAGGTCCAGTAGACGTACGCATAGAAATTGAATGTTCAACGCCAATACCAGATAAGACTACTGCATATTGTTTGATTATAAACGATCGACTTGTGGAATACAAACCTCTCAGCAACATTGTGCGCAGGTTATCATGATTGCTATTGTGGATATTCAAGGCTTTAAAACAGAAACAAATGAATTTATAATAAAAGAAATCGCTATATTATATAATAAAACATTACAAGTGTTTTTATTTAAGCCACCATTTCCATTTGAAAAATTAACGAAACAAGAAAAAAAACAAGTTAGTTGGATTGAACGTAACAGAAAGATATATTGGTGTGAAGGATTTATTCCATATTCCAATTACCAGAATTTTATTGCTGATATTTTAAGAGATAAATGTGTCTATGTTAAAGGTTCAGAAAAAGTCTTGTGGTTAAAAAATATATTAGAAAACAGTAATAGTAACATATTTAATTTAGAAGATAAAGGTTGTTCTAGTTTGTTAAGTCTGCACCATCAATATAAATATTCTCAAGATTTGTATAGTTGTATTTATCATGACTCTGTATGTGCTTTAAAAAATGTATTGTGTTTAAATAAATGGTGCTATGATAATAAAATTATAAAATAAACTTTTTTTTTTTGTTTAATTTCTTTATTTTTGGTAAACCGTTTCCTATCCCTCCCAATCTCTTCAACGTCGTCAAATCGTTATAAGCTGCTGACTGTAACTAGACGATGTCATTATGCAGTTATCTGTAAAACGGGGAAGCATGTCTCATAATAAATACAAACCTCGATATGACATGTATAATACTTATAAAATTCGTCAATTTTCATTTAACTATTACTGGGCAACGGCTGATTCAAAGAAAAGATTAGTGATGGAAATGGCTGACGCTGGATTCTTTTACTGTGGCAATAGTATAAATGATAAAGCAGCATGTTTTTCATGTGGAGGTGTTATAGAAGATTGGGAGATTTATGACGATCCTTGGATGCAACATGCTATAAATTTTCCTCAATGTTTTTATTTGAACGCTGTGAAAGGAAGAGAGTATATATTTAATACGCGTATCTGCATCACAGCATTAGACTCCTAGCATTGCAGTGTAATAGATAGATCTTAAGTATATAACTAAGTAATAAATAACACAAATATTTACTGCACCACGAGAGATACAATTATTGATATTACCTATCTACATCATGTTACACTCAGAGAAATTTGATTTGGAAGGCATTTCTAAACTTATTTTCAAGAATACTAGGGGTGAGATAATATATATTCAAGATATGCACCCTAGAAAAAAGAAATCGAACTCAGGTGAATTAAAACATCAGGATAGTGATATAACCCGAAAAGAAGATTTATTTTACCAGAAGTTGGAAGATTCAGAGAAATCTAACTTGAAAAATACTCACTACCTTATACTAAAAAGCGCACCTGGTGAGGATCTTCGCAAATTCGTTAAAGTTAGCAACAAACATACTGATCATGAAAAATCGATTGTTAGTTCGTCAAAGACCAGTGGGAGTGAGTAGTATATCGACAGCAACTGCAGATCTATTCCATCAGGAGAGTGATACAGCACATGAGTTACTTTTACACAAATTATAAACGGAACTCAGATTCATAAAAACCTCAGGTCAGCGATTCAAGAAAGAAGATTTCATTACTTATTACTTTAAGTACACATCGCACCGCTGATTGGGGTGTTCTGCATAACGCGCTCGAGCGAAGCGTGAGCAACTCAATCAATATTATGAACTATATCGCAGATCACGATATTAGTGTATGATTGGGGAGTTCTGGATCATGCGCTCGAGCGAAGCGAGGGCAAGTGATCCAGAACCCCCAATTATACACTACTAACATACAATGCGGTATCTATTACGTGTAAGAAAAATAGTCGAATACATAATACCTATATATGGCTATATTTCAGTATAAGCTAGGCCGTAACTTGTCTTTACGGCTTCGGTGCCGTCTAACCTTTGGTCGTAACTAGTATCGAAATACGTTAGTAGTTTGTAGCAAAATTATCTGGTTTTCTAAATATTTTATTGTGCATAAAAAAATGTGAAATAGAGCCTATTTTGCATTATTGTAGATACAAAAAGTCAATCTACCTAGCTTTTTCCTAACTATGTTGGGGTCGGCTTCCATTCTCCGAGTCAGGGGCAACATAATTCGACTTCTATTAAAAAAAAAACGACTTCATAATTATCATGTTTTTAATGGAAGTAATGTTGTTTCATATATCTAGTTAATATCACGATAATTGCAGTGGTATTTAAATTTTCACTGCTAAAAATGGACTAAGACCGTGACTTTTCTAAAAACCAAATTGCCATGATCATTGCGTTTGATTTAACCTTAAGGAACAAAAAATTGTTATTATTTTGACGGCCAGTTGGCCGTCAAAATAAACTGTGTGAGCGATACCGACCACATCAAGGCCACGTCGCAGCCACAACGCAACGCAACTGCAAGAAGCTGCAGCGGCACTATTCACACGTAACCACTGTTTGCCCACATTTTGTTGCTGCAATGTGGTGTGATTGTGGTACATATGTTCGCGCCCTTACTCGTTCTCAAGCTCTTCTGCAAGAATTGTGCTCCAAAAAGTTAATCTAAAAAAAAAAACCCGACTGCGTATAAAATGAATTTAAAAAAAAGATGGAAACAAAATGACATATTTTTGTCTCAAACTCAAACCATTTTTTTCAAATAAACCAATTACAGGCACTTTTGAATTGTCAAAGGGTCAGTCAGTCAGAAAAATGAAGCCCATTCCAAAGCGTAGTAGGTACCTATGGAGAAGAACGGGCAAGAAACTCCATGGACACTCTTTTAAATCAACATATAGTTACAAAAAAAATAGTTTACATCATTCATGTTCAAGTTAAAAATGTAAGAACGATGTAGAAAGACGTGCACGTTTAAAGCATCCGTAATAAAAAAGATAAAAAACAATTCAAAAATTAAAATTAAAATAAGCCATGGCAGCCAAGCCTACTGACGGCGCCCGTTCACGAACATGACGTATGGATCAGCATCATTCAGCTCAACCATTTTGAAGGGAACTTAAAGATCCAACACACACGCCACCACCAGCGAGACATTTGAGTGAGCATGACATACTGTCAGCCGCCAGGGCACATTCAAGTCAATGAAAGACGAGCCTAGTAAATGGTGGCTTTATAGTAGGTACATAGTGCTCACACATGTGCTATGCAATTATGCAATTATCTCTTATCCTACACCCAATCTCATGCGGTCGGAGAAATCTTCTTTTTAACAATAAAGACCTATTGCCTCAGACTGCATGAGGTTGGGTGTGTGGGATTGGAGATAAAAGTATGTCATCTTGTTTCCATTTTGTTTAAAGTTTACTTTTTACGAAGACTGGCTTTTTGATTTTTTTGATTAACTTTTGTTATTTTACACTTTTTAGTCAGGATAATTTTTCTCTGAATGTATAAAGCAACGCTTTAGGTAATGGTCGTTTACATTACACTAGTTTACAAAAAATAATTTTTTGTCTGTTGCCGCGAATTTTGTGGTTGATAATGTTCACTAATGACTCGGTTTTGTCAAATCTACTCTCAAAAATTTTTGAGCAGATTTTTAATTTTTATCATTTAAGCGTGTATATTAATCGATAAAAGGCGTATTTTACTGTTTTAAGATTAGTATCTGATGGTTTTGCGTTATGAGTAGTTCAAGGAGATGTTGTTTAAACAATCCAGATCATTTTTGCAAGTTTTATCAGAGTTGGCGAAAAATACCTATTTTGAGTTTTTTGGGATGCTTTTGGATAAAAATGAGAAGTCTTGGGCTCCCAATTGTGTTTGTAAATCGTGTGTGGAATATTTAAGATTATGGAAAAGTGGTAAAGGAAGTGCCTTTAAATTTGGAATAGCGACTATTTGGCGAGAACCAGGAAATCATCTCGAAGACTGTTTGTTTTTATAGCGTGAACGTAAACGGTTTAAACACAAAAAATCGAGCTAAATGGCAGTACTCAATTTAAAAATTCTATGACTGAGTCAGAATTAAAGGCATGGACAGCTTTCGTCTCTGTGATGCAGAATTTTCTCGGAAATAAAACCTTCTGCTACAATTAAAAATATGGGGTGCAATACGAGCATAAAACTCCACTTCCTCCATAGTCACCTGGACAGGTTTCCGGAAAATTTAAGAGATAAGAGCGAAGAGCAGGGAGAGCGTTTGCATCAGGACTTATGCGTCATGGAATAGCGCTATCAAGGTTTTTGGGATACGAATATGATGTCTGACTATTGTTGGTATCTGATACGTCATTTTCCAAAGTCTACAAATCAGAGAAGAGCTTTAAAACGATTTTTTTAGAACTGTCAATGTTTTTTTTTATTTTAGTACTTTTTCTTAGTAGATACATGTTTTTTGTCTGTTTCAGCTCTAGTTTCTGAGTTTCAGCTATGTAGGTAACATAGCTGAAACTCAGAAACTAGAGCTGATAAAAATAATCTAATTATATTTTTGAAAATAGCATATCATAATTATGTAGTCAGCAACAGCTAAAATTTTTTTCCGCAACAGATGCACTGTGAACTAGTGTTATCTTTCAAAGCAGTAAAATTCTGAGGTTGTCACTCGTGTTTAAGAATTATATCGAAATTATGGTAATTATTTTTTTTCACGTTAATAATACCTAAGTTATGATTATATAAGAACTTAATTACAGCTTTCTTATAAGTTTTAAACTATAAAGACTATAAATCGTTATAGATCCTAAATTGTCATTCAAAATGAAAAATGATTACATAAAACTAAAAATGATTTTCAAAGACCTATTCAACCATACCCCACTTGACATAGTACGCCGACAATTTTTTTTTTTTTCACAATATCGCGTCTGGTTGTCGCCATATTGAATTTTGATTACCGTCATGTCTTTAGTGACACTCGCAAGATGAAGACAAATCGAATCATCAAAACCGGCCCACGCGTTTGGTCGCCACAAAGGAACAAACATATACAAATTCATAGGCTGATAAACACATTACCCTCCTTTGCGTCGCACAGTCGGGTTTAAACAAATTAACCTTAAACAAAATAACGCCAAACCGAATATTTCACATCTAAAGAGAAACACATCGTGAGGAAACCTGGACTTATAGTTAATATAAGGTTAAAATCGCCAACCCGTCTTGAGCAAGCGTGGTGAGAAAATAATGCTCGTGCCTTCTCTGTATGGGAAGAGGCCTTTGCCCTGCAGTAGAATAATAATAGGCTGTTATTATTTATGTATATTATTATTTAAAGAGAGTATCGAGTACAGTACTAGATAATGTGGTACATTCAAGTAATATTTATTTGGTTCCAGACGTACTTAAGTGACATTATTTTCCCAACTAAAGTTTGTATGTTTCTTTGCGGAAATACCAAGCAATACAGAGTCGAGATTCCACGAATTTCATTTGAATACATCCTAACAATGGGCTAAGGGGTGGTCTAAGGGATAAAAAAGAGCGCTTTTCTCGTCAGATATCATTCCTGGGAATGGTGCAATAAAAACAAACTCTTACATCAAAAAATATTTTCTATGCCATGTGCCCGATAGGATTTCCCATCCTTACGGTGACGATGCGAGTGGATCCGTAGGCAACAACTTTTTCTACATTTTATACAACTTCGAGACCTCACAAATAATGATAAAAATACACTTATGAATAAAAACAAGAACATCAATGTTTATTTTTAAATACTAATGTAACATTAACATTTCAATGTTTTTTCAATTTAGATTCTGGGACAACAATGATGTCATCGTTGTTAATAGATCGATAAATCTGCAAATAAAGGACTAGAACTATCTACAAATATCTGAAGCATATACAATGGAAGTAAATATTGGGTGTGGAAAAAAGGCATGAATGTAGAATAAATGCTGCGGAAATCCGTTCCTTGCGAAGCATGTGTGGTGTAACTTATGAATGATAGATTGAGAAATGATGTTCTATGGCAACGATTCGGTTTAAAAGAAGAGGTGGTGTTTTTTTTTTTTTTTAATAGTATGCTTGTGGTAGAAAAATAGGTGGAATAAAACCAATGTATAAATTAGACCAATTTTATAATAAACACAGTAATTATTTGTAATGAAATACTGTTCACAATAATATTAAGACATCAAAACAATTTAACATAATTGTTAATTATTCATAATAATAATCATCACCAGCATGAAGCAACATAATATATATATATTTATAAAGAGCAAATAAAATAAAACATACCTGACCGTTCAGAATGGTCTTGCCGAGTCCGTAGTCGAATAAAGTCTGACCGGTCGAGCTCGACGTCTTCTGTGCGCCCCCGTAAGGGGGCGCGAGGAATCGGTTTTGGGGCTTTTTGGCCCCTTGCCCGAGGCTGCGGTCTCTCGGTCCCCAAACTTGGGGACCCGTCCTTGGATTTCCCTCCCCCTCCCGCAGGAGGGAGTGGGAGTGCTTTATTGCACACCTAGTCACTGAGGGGTATACCTCCCCTCAGCGGTCTGTAGTGTGTTTCTGGAGGTGTAACTGTGGGAGCGCCTGAAGTGCTTCACGACGCCCGTGCGACCAGGCCCCTGCCGGGTGAGATCCCTAGTTCCCTAGGGAAGGCCCAGCAAGAGCCGATCAAGCAACGAGGGCGTCGGTTTTGGTTGGCGCTCGTCCACAGTGGCGGCTGTCCCCGCTCCCTACAACGAAACCAGATCTAGCCGGTAGCGTTGCAGGACGCGGAGCGTTGTAGTGAGTATCGAGCGACTTGAGGTGTGTGTACGTCGCTCGTGTGGTTTTCTCTGTGTTTTTCTGCGAATGTGGAGTAGTGTATGTGTGATCCGCGCACGTATCGCCTATATTAACTTAGGACGCTTTGTGCACGGCGGGTGTCTGACCGATCGAGGCACTTGCGCGCTCTTATAAACTATGGCTTGCTTGTCAGTGGGTGGGAGGCGAGTAGCCAACCGAACAAATGATTACACCGGAAGTTAATAGAAAAATTACATTAATATTTTTAAATTAATCAAAATGCAACGTTTCGCCCACATGATTATATATGGTTTCGTTATGTTGAGAGGATGAATGAAAGGCGACTAAGAAAAGGTATAAGGTAGTGGAAAAGCCGGGAGCAGACGCGCTAGAAGGACATAATACAAGGAACTCATTGGTAATGTTCTTCTGCAAGGTCAGGTGCGTAGTACTAACAACTGGCGTGTGTGTATGATCAGATGTATAAACGTAAACGAAGCGAAAGGAGTATGGATCATAAGAAGAACGCGTGAGTTTATGTATGTATTTGTGTGTATGTACCTAATACACATGCTTAAAACATGCACTAAAAATTACACTGTATTCATCAATCAGGAGTTCTTATGGCACTATGATTTGTAAACCACACACACTACGTATACTTTTGTGCAAGTTAGTGGTTGGCGTCTTTGTGACTTTAGTTAGGGCAAGTAATATGTAGAAACTCTAAGATAATCTCTCTGCCTCAGTAAGTCTCCAGTGGATAAGGCGTTTCATAATATCATAAAGAAAAGATACTCTCAATAGATTCCCAGACCAAGATAGAGGGACTAAAAATAGTAAGACACAAAAATATGCCCAAGGAGACAATCATGATTTTTTTTTCTATTTTTCCAACTCATAAAAAGAAATAGAAAACAGATTTTTGTCAAAGGGAATGGCGTAATTACAGCTCATTGTCTGTGATACCGTGGTTCGATTGTTCGATACGAGTGATTAAAATAAAATTGTCTTTTGTATATTGTTTACTAACAAATAATTTTGATCATTATATCTTGGTGGCTAAAGTCGAGATTCCATTTCCACCGATGCCCTCGATGAATGCAAGAATTACTCGTACAGAACAGCAGGATGCAATTAATGCAATTGATTAAAGTTGTAAGTGCTAGGCAGGACGGGTATTAAACGTGAGTGCTTTTTGCTTTTTGCAGTGGTGGCCCAGTGGTAACGGCCCCGACTTACGAAATGTAGGTCGTGGGTTTGAACTCACGCAGGCTCTTCTTTGTGTTAATAATTTCATGCTGCAATGCTCTCAAAACGGTGAAGGAAAACATCGTGAGGAATGTTTTAGAACCAAAAATTTAAAGTCATGTGATATGTACCAACCCGCACTGGGCCCACGTGATAGATTACAGTCCACTACCTCTCGAAGAAGTTCCAGTAGTGAGAACATTATAGACTGATTATGCTTTTTTAAATAGTCGCATTTCCAAGTAAACACAGTACAGATTGATTCGCTTAATCGAATAATATTTTTTTACCAACTGAGAAATGTGTTAAAGTATTTCATTTGCATGTTATCGGCAATCTTAGGGGAAATTATCCGCTTTCTTTATATTATATGGTCCGGCCTGTTTGCCAACATACAACTCGTGCGAATTAATTAAGCACCATGCTTGAATGCGGCCCCTCTTCCGCTTCCCCCACGGAGTCCCGCGTTCGCCTTATCCGTTCAGTAGCGATAGCATCTTTGTGATTTTACTATTTTCCACTGCCTTCCATCAGCTTGCATCATCACACTGCTGACTAAAGGTCTCCCATGACTTTCAGCTGCTTCCTTTTCGAGCTACTAACCTAACCATTTAGCACTTGTTTGCTTTGTCCAGGTATTCCGGCCATCTTTATCACGGTCTGCCACAACCCTATTGACTGTGTCAGGACTCCTGAAGGCCAATTCTCGTAATTGAAAACATTCAAAATCTAGTCACAGACTCATTTCAGCGACAATCAATGTCAAAAACTTATCAAAAATATGAATATTTTTGTCTGATTGAGACAGATTTGAATGCAAACTTTCTTAAAAATACCAGAATTGCCTCTGACACTGTATGTTTTTGGGCACGATTTACTATGGATGACGGCATCGGCCGCATAATATAATATCTTGCTTTATGTCGCGTCGCGTCAAGGTGCTTGTTCGGGGAATGTACTGATGTAATAATCTCTTTGAAACAATCTAGCTAGCCTACAAGATGGAAAGCAAAAAAAAACTCAGTGGCGATATATAATATATGTCATCATCAGCATTTCAGCTGGAAGACGTTCACTGCTGGACACAGGCCTTCCCCAAGAACTGCCACTTCGACCGGTTCTGTGTTTCTTGCATCCAGCGGATTCCTGTAGCCTTCACAAGGTCCACCTTGTGAGAAGCCTTCCAACACTACGTCTTCCGGTAGGCGGTTGCTACTCCAGAACTTTTCGGCCCGATCGCTCATCTTTTATGTGAGCATTGTGCCCTGCCTCTAATATAATGTACAAAGTGTATTTTAAAAATAGTTTGTTAATAAAGGCTATGTGAATCTATTCTATAACCTACCTACATAAAATAAAGATATATTATCCCCTCTTCATCGGGTACAGCAATACAGTGCATAATAAATTAGCAAATCTTCAAATTGGCACAAACTACGTACTTTACTCAAATAGCTTTAAACTTAATTTTCAGCGTGTAAAAATATTTCACCACTCGGTTTTTAGCGTTGGAACTAAACAGGCAAGTTTTAATAGTGCAGACTTACAAGGATAGCATAGCATTTACTGAAAGAGACAAGGATAATTTTGTTTTAAAAATCCTGCAATAATTAATAAACGGCCAAAGCAGGAAATGTCTATTCCTTCAACTCCACTTCATGTTTAAAGCCCGGTAAGAAGCAAACGTTTTAGGTAATTGACAACAGCACATCGTGGCAACAAAGAAGGTTCAAAATAGCGATGCGTTTGATGTTACTTGAATCGAATGACCACCAAAATAAAAGTGATTTTGTAGTTTTAATTTAATTAATAAAATAAATGCACGGCTCAGTGAAATATTTTTTAGGTATTTCTTTAGTTGATTGAATTTTCTTTATTATCATTACATATAAAATGTATCTTTGAAACCTTTTGAAAAACAAGAACTAAAAGGTACTAAATAAAACTTACGTTAACATAGAACTTTAATATTTTCTTAATAGCTTGCGGCTTATCTTAACGTGTAAGAAGGACGTTGACGCCTCAAGTTTTTAAGAAAATATTAGAGTTCTATGGTAACGTAAGTTTTTTTAGTACCTTTTAGTTCATTAAAAGCATGTTTTAACAAAGGTTTTTAGTTATCATTTTATTTTATGCTTTTTAGAATTAGAATTTATTTAAATACCCTTTCTATCACCTTCTCTTGAAAGGTACTTACAAAGACAAATCCAACGAACCCAAACACGCATTTACATAAGTCATGGTGTGAAGCCAGCTGAGATGCACTATCCAAGTCATGCCATACTTTAGAACGGACTATCATCATAATTTAATGAGTACTTATACAAAATTTCCTGCCTGTGCTGTTGACCGCTGAGGAAACCTCTCGTATGAAGCCAATCCTGGGTGCAGCGGCCAGATCATGGTTAACTTTAGAACGAGCTATCATAATTGTATGCGTATATAAAAGTTTGTGTCTCTGCTGTTGACCTTTGAGGAGTTCCCTCGACTGGAGCCAATTCTGGGTGCAGAAGCTAGATCATGGTGGACTTTAGAAGGAACTACCATAATTAAATAAATCGTTTTTTTTTTTTGTGTCTGTACCGTTGACCGTTAAGGATTTCCTTCGTCTGGCGCCAATCCTGGGTGTATAATCAGGTCATGCATCATAAAAATGTATTTTCTTTGAAACAGAATCGACATGAGAAATTTCAACTCCGTAGGACAAAAGGAAGTGGTATTAATTCAGCTTGCAAGATTTGGCCTGAACATAGATACAAACATTGTAAGTTAAATAAAAGCTTGTAATTAAAATATGATAGTTTATATATTTATATTTCAATAGCATCTACCCCCAAGCACGCTCGCACCACGTGATTTATTACGTCACATTGAAGCGAGCGAGAGTGAACAATTGAGCAGTTGGTCGCGTGACGTAGAAAAGAAGTATACGGTGAGTTCAATGAACTCTGTAGCTAGGCAGAAAGTGAACAGCTGATTTCTCGCGTCGTTCATTAGAGCATTTCAACATTTATTGCTGTTTTTTTTAAATTAAACTGTTTTATTTACATAAATGGAGTGCTGCGCACAGAGAATGTAATTTTACAATGAACTATAGGAATAAAAAGGAAAAAAACTATAGAAAACATGAAAATTTTCCTGAGTAAATTTCCAGTGGAATATGATTCAAAATAAGGAGCTGAATGCACCCTATTAGTTTGCAACGGGCTGTCCCTTATACCCTATATACAACGTCCCGACATCAATCGTCAGGCAGTTGCCCTGACACGACACCCATCTGACAACCCAACTTTACACCCTGTTGCACATACTTCTATATGCCAACTACGCTCGAGTATTGTACCTAGTTCCTTAAAATTTCTCCACATCTATGTAACTCGACTAACAAGGTTGCGGGCTCGGAGGTAATTGTATGACAAACGATATCCCCCGTAGCTTGTAGTTGCGAGTTTTTTATATTTACCGTCAGTTGCCGGCGAAATTAGGACGCGTGTGATATTGCTCAAAATTAAAAATAGTTTGCTAACTGGAAAACTGGTTTTTAATCGTACGTTACAGGATATGTGCAGTTTGTACTGTACCTATTGCTATTTTACAATCTACATAAAGGCATCGTATATTTTCGTTTTATGAAAAGATTAGCTACTAGAACAAACGTGGGCAGGCCTGAAAACTAAAACTCAAAGCATTTATTTCAATTAAACCAATTACAGACACTTTTGAATTTTCAAGGAGTCGCTCAGTCAGAAAGATGAAGCTAGTTGTCTATTCTAAAGCGTAGTCTATGTTTTAGAATGGGCAACTATAGAGAAGACCGGGCATAAAACTCCATGAATACTCTGGTTCTGTCAATCTTTCCGATTAATAACTCTAATTTAGGCGAATGCAGAAAATGAATATTCGTCAATAGTGCAATGTGTTCATTCTTTTTTAGCAGGCCAAGGCCTTAACCATTTCGAACTCCTTTGAATGTAACACATAGCTGTAAGTCACATGAAGTCATGAACCTTCCTCTTCCTTCTCTACTTACGAAACCCTATACTTTCTAATGACCATCCTTCTTCAGTTTCGAAACATTAGAAGAACTAAACTATTCAATATCAGAAACTGTTAACTAGCACACAACAGACCCTCATAAAATAACGTGGCGTGATTTTTGTAAATTTTAATAAACATAATATCCTGCAAAGGTTTTTTCTGCTCAACATTCAAAAGCCCTGCGCTCTCACCATAATTTATGGCCAATTTTAGACGTTCATGTTTTAATTATTGCTTGGCAACGCCTCGTGTATTTATAAAGGACAAATTGAAATTTTAAAAGCGTTTTTCATTCAATTCATTTTGTCATTTTCTCCACAATTATTGTTGGGCGTTGATGTGATGAAAATATGGGATGGTAGAAATATTTTTGGGGCATTGTCGGCGTGTTATTGAAAGATGAATATCTGATCTTTTGTGGACAGGAATGTTCCACTTTTTGTTAACAAACAAAATAGAGTTTTATCAGACTTGTTTTGCTTTTTAATTACTGGCATTCCGTGTTGCCCAGAATACTGTCCAACAAAGTAAACTGGTAAAAGCTGCGTAATTATGAAATAGAAAATAAAATATGAAGTGAGCCGTAAATTAGAAAAAAAAACTTTTTTACACAGAAGCAACCGACTTCCAAAGAAAACAACAAAGACGTGAAAAATAACTTTAATTTCGGAAGTCGGTGGCCAAAACCGAAAATACAAAACAAAAGACACCGACTTCCGAAATTAAAGTTATTTTGGAAGTCGGTTGTTTTTTTTGTAAAAAACTTTTTTCATTAAAGTGAAACTTTTATTACCTACATCGTCTCTAACTTTTTCGTCTGTGTGTTGCATGTCGCGTGACGGTCGGCCGCGGAGTAGCGAAAAAGTTTCACTTTTACCGTGGTTTCATAAAACCACACAATCCTTTTTTTTCACTTTTTAGTTGCGGTACCTACCCTACACAAATTCGTATACCACTACTTGGTATGTAAATAACAGTGATAGGAAATTATTAACACATCATCAATATAAACAAAGTGGAAAAAATATGCAGTATTAAAGATAACTCAAAAACTACTGGTCAAACCTTTATCAAATTTATTAAATAAAAAAATAAATAAATTTAAATGGAACTACATGTGAAGCACCAGCTATCAAATAAAAAAAGAATCATTCAAATCGGATTACCCAGAAAAAAGTTCTAAGCTAACAAAAAAAAAAAAACATACAGTTGGATTGAGGACCTCCTCCTTTTTTGAAGTCGGTTAAAAATATAATATAAATTAGTCACTACATGTAACCGTCTAGACAATAACGTCTTTACAAATGATAGTATTCACAAAGATTATTTCTTTTAAATTCTTCCAATAAATTGGGGTCTACTCATAGCATTTTGTTGACAATGTTGGAAATTCTGCAATCGTATGGTGCTGAATCGTGGTTGGTTTCTATATGGAATACTTTAACTGGCTACTTGGTATACTTGGATAGATAATAATCATCAGATAAGCCTTTCACACTTGGATGAGGAATGCCTTTCATCAGTACCAGCTCCGAATTCAGCTTAAAATCAGGCTCATACTCCCTAGCCAATATGATCCTTTTACGAGTATACGCCGATTCCAAAATTAGTAAGCGAACGCGGATGACGGCAGAAACGGAGCGAGCGGCGTCAGGGGAGAAAGGTCTGCTTGCTTCGGATGGGGCTATAGTTGATAGGCTGGAGAGAGAGAACACGGACCTGCGTTCGCAACTCGCTAGCCTCACAGCAACGGTGGCACAAATGGCGGAGCAACTCAGCCTCATATGTAAGGGGCAGGTTGCTCCGGAAGTGGAGCCCCAGCTTCAGCGTTCCATCGCCATAGAAATTGGGGGTATGATGGATGAACTTGGCATCCATCATACCCTCAATTTCTATGGCTGCCATTGGGAGCAGGTTGCTTCCTGAAAAGCCACTACGTCCGCCTCTTTCATCCGCGCAAAGAGGGCTTTGGCTCTATAACCAGTTGCACAGGGTCCCAGTGAGATCCCAAATTCTAACAGAAAAAAGGAAAGGGAAAGGGCAAAAATGGGAAGGAGAAATCGGTGACTCCGGTGGTGGAGCTTACCTGTAGCAACCGCATAGGCCTTACAGCTCGCGTCAACGGCTGAGGCGGGGGCTTGGTCGACTGTGGAAAAAAAGGCAAAGACTCTTCAAATCAATGCCACAGCTGGTGCCCCAGCCATCCTATCTGCATCGTCTACCCCTGCAAAGGGGAAAAAACAGCCGGTCAAACTTGCCTTCTGTTCCCGCTTTGGCAGCGATTACCATCATGGTAAGGGAAGGATCATCCGCCACTCTCGCAGAAGTTCTGTCGGTAACGCGACAGCAGATTCGGTTGGCCGATCTCGGCATCGATACTGTTGGCCAGAAGAGGGCTGCGGATGGCGGAATAGTTCTTTCCATCTTTGGTGCAGACTGTCCCACCAAGGCTGACAGCCTCGCAAACCGTATGAGGGAGGTCCTTGCCGAGTACGACGTGCATAATGCACGTCTGATGAAAATGGCTGAGGCGAGGATCATGGACCTCGACGATGCTGTCACGCCAGAAGATGTGGCGATAGCTATTGCCGAGGCGGGTGGTTGTTCTTCCGGGGACGTGAAGGTGGGTGAAATTTGACACCCGCCTACTTCTCTGGGGCACGTCTGGGTTTGTGGTCCACTGGCGGCGATAAAGAAGCTGGCGTCCAACAAACGCATGTGGATAGGATGGACGTCGGTAAGGGTCGAGGTGTTGGAGGCACGTCGTATGATGTGCTTTCAATGCCTGGAACCCGGGCACGTCCGTCGGTTGTGTACTAGTGCGGTTGACCGGAGCACTCAGTGTAACGCTTGCGGAGAACCCCACAAAGCAAGAGAGTGCACGTCGCCGACTGTGCGGTGTCCTGTGTGTGCGGACCAAGGTCGTCCAGCTGACCACAGGCTGTGAGGCAAGAAATGCGCTCCACGCAAGAAGAAGGCCTCGCTTGCCGCCCTGGCCACATTGCAGAGATCGGCGCCAGCACCGTTGGGTGCGGGCCCACTGAAGGAGATGGATACGTCATCTTCCCAGCCCTGAAAGTCCTCCAGTGCAACCTGAACCACTGCCGCAATGCGCAAAATCTTTTTCTGCAGACTATTGCGGAGTGGTCGGTAGCCTTGGTGGTGGTAGCAGAGCCCTACGGTCTCCAGGATCACCCTCGCTGGTTCCGGGACCCCTTCGACTCTGTTGCCGTTTACTGGGCTGGTGGAGGCAGTGGGCCTCACTGCTCCCTGCTCGATAGGGGGCAGGGATATGTCGAATGGGGACATCTGGCCGTAGTGGTCTGCTACGTGTCTCCCTACATTTCACTCGCCCAATTTAAGGGATACCTGGACAGGGTTGCGAACTGCATTCGAAGCAAATGCTCACCCGTCCAGTGCTTGTCTTGGGTGACTTCAGTGCTCACTCCAGAGCTTTGGGTAATAGCTGGGATAGGCTGAGGGGACACGTAGTGCAGGACTGGGCGGCTTTACTTGACCTTCGACTATTGAATCGAGGATCCGTTGCCACATGCGTCCGATGGCAGGGGGAGACATTTTTCGATCTCTCATGGACGACTCCTGCTGTAGCCCGCATGGTGTCGGAATGGAGAGTAGCAGAGAAGATGGTCACTCTTTCTGACCATCGCCACATCGTTTTTGATATGGCACTCCATCCCTCCGGCCGCGGCGGCCCGAGCCATCCAGGCTCAAGTCCACTGACGCGTCGTTAGGCCCCCAAACAGCTCAATAGAGATTTGCTCGTCGCAGCTGCCAACGTCGTGGCGTGGCCAGATAATGGTGGATCCCAGGGGATCTTGCTGGATCCAGAAGAGGATGCGGAAACAATGACGTCAACTTGCGTCATTTTGCAAGGAGAGCTCGACCGAGCCGTGAAACGCTTAGGGGCTTGCAACACCGCGCCAGGTCCGAATGGTATCCCTGGCCGGGCGTGGGTTATAACTCTGGCTACTCTGGGTGACTGCATTTTTTTTTTTTTTTGGTTGGGAAATCATCAAATGACCTTTCCCGCTCTGGGCAGAGCAGCAGGGCGTGTCAGACTCTTACTGATTAAAACCCACCCGTGTTCCTTCAGTTGCCTGTGCGTCAAGGCCACGGTACCTCTTACGAACAATCCGCGACCCCGGCAGGCATCGGCCCTATCGGACCCCGTCAATTATGCTGACATCTCTTAGAGGCGCGCGTGGAACACAACGCGCCGTCGACCCGGGCCTGGTCCTTCCCGGATGGCGAGCTGCCCATTGCTCGCCGTCCGCAGGCCCGCGGCCCGCACCCACGGTGGCCGGGAGTCGGCTATCGACTCCCGACGCCCAGGGTGACTCCTCCTGCGGCGAGTAGGGGCGTGAGGGCGCAATGATTGCCTCTCCCTCACGCGCTCCGCCTCCCCCTTCGCGAGCATTACTGCTTCGTAGAAGGAGGTGAATACTTCCCATTCCCTCTCGCTCCGTACCATGGCCTGAACCAGGGCCGGACGCGAGAGATCGCCGCCGCCAATCGCCGCAACGAGGACATGGCGGTGCTCCGCCCAAGCCGGGCAGACCTCCACCGTATGCTCCACCGTGTCCTCTGGTCGACCCACACAATGACAACACCCGGGCGTTTCCTCCCGCCTTATCTGTAACAGGAACCTCCCGAAACAACCATGTCCGGTGAGGACCTGCGTCAGGCGGAAGGTGAGGACGCCGTGGCGCCTCTCAAGCCACTCCTCAAAGAGGGGACTTACCGCCGCAATTGTGGCGTGCCCAGCGCTGGGTTGCGACAGTCGTACTCTCCATGCCGCCATGAGATCCCGCCGGAGCTCTGTCCGCTGTGCCGCGATTTCTCGCGGCAGCGGAGTTACGCCCCGGCGTTTCGCCTCCCAAATGTGCGCGAGGACTTTTGTCTCCAGATCCCATGGCGGTAATCTGGCAAGGAGGCTTGCCGCCTTGCAGGAGACCGTGCGGTATTCCCGGTCCAGCCGGATGGCCATGACCCTCTGGGACGCGTTCAACCGGCGTGCTGGTCGGAGCCTCAATGAACGCGCCCACACCGGTACCCCGTAAAGGGCCATGGACCGCACGACCCTAGCGTAGAGCCTCCGGCAGGAGGCGTTTGGACCTCCCAGATTGGGGAGGAGCCGCTTCAAGGCAGCCCCGGCCCGGTCCAGTCTGGGAGCCAAACGTCGGAAATGCTCGACGAAGTTCCACCGGCTGTCGAGGACGAGTCCCAGGTACTTCATCGTCGACTCGACGCCGATGTGAACCCCTCCCGCCATTATTTCGGAACCCGAGATTGGTGCGTTCCGAGGACCATGAAAACACATGGCCTCGGACTTATGCAGGGCCACCTCGAATCCCAATTGCCGGATCCTCTCAATAACTGGCGCAACCCCGCGTGTCATTAATTCGGCCGCCGCCTGGTGCGACCTCCCCTGCGCAGGACCAGCGTGTCGTCAGCGTAACAAACGACGCTGACGCCGCTATGGGAGGTCGGCGCGCAGCACCCAGTCGGACGAGATGTCCCACAGATGCGGCCCTAGGACGGATCCCTGTGGGACACCGCACGACATCTCTTGCCGGTTCCATTCTCCCTGGTAACAGGAGTAGATGACGGCCTTGTCCGTCAGATAGGCCTCGACTATGCGACAGAGGTAGGTCGGCATCCGGTGATACCGGAGTGCCTCCCTGATGCAACTCCAGGGCAGGGTATTGAAGGCATTGGCGATGTCTAGAGACACCGCCAACACGACCCCACCCCGGGCCACAGCATCCCCCGTCGTGAGGGCTCGCACGTCCACCGTAGAGCGCCCCCTGCGGAAACCAAACTGGCTCTGGTTTATAGATCAACATCTTTCTGCTAATAAATTGAACAGTAGTTTCATAATCTTTATATTTTTAATCAACATCCTTAAGCTAATTCCTTATTCCCAGGCGCCACCCCCCTGTCGGTGGGATCTAGGATCATCATGTCCCCTCTGCGTCCGTGGCCAATTTGACTAGTGACTTGCAGTTAGTGTTGTTTTGAAGTACAACCGTTTACGAGATGTTCTAAATGACATTAATTTCGAAAAATAAAAATAACTTCGAATAAATAGTCAAATTGGCGACCCACGCATAGAGAATACATTGATCCTAGATGTTGCCGGGGTGGCAGTATTCTCAGCTGCCACCCCTGACGACTGTGGGAGACGCCTGGGAATAAAGGTTAAGGCTGGGTATTTTTGTGGTGTACATAATAAAGAGTATTTATTCTATTCTATAAAAGCAGTCTTGTATTATAACACTTGTTTAAAAATCTACATCCTTAAGCTAATAAATTGAACAGCAGTTTTTATAACCTTTGTGTCATCATTTTTATAATCAACATCCATAAACTAAATAATTGAACAGTACTCATATACAGTGAATATCGGGAAATAGTATCCATACGGTTTAGAATTAGATGGTACTTTGCAAAGTGACAAAAAAAAAAACGATTCAATTAAATACGGTTCCAATAAGAACCTTGGATAAAATTTTAAGTCTCTATGAGCAGTCCTTCTAAACAAGAATCATTTTTAATACATGTTTTCGGCCTATAAAACTTTGTTCGTAAGTTGCCGGTAGTAGTCGGCTTGCACCATTTTCTCTTTCTGAATCTAATCTTTGACCAATAACAATTTGTTGTGGTCTACTAAATGTCTTTTTAGTTTCAAAATATTGTAACTGGAGTAATACTTTTCATTACAGTTTCGATACATAAAGATGGAATCTCATTAATAAGAGACAATATTATGAGTATACTTTATAGCTGAAATGACGGATTCGAATAGACATAGGTACTGTCTATCCGAATCCCTCATTTCAACCCATCACCAAATATTTCAACTATATTTCTGGGTAGGTTTTGATTAGAAAATAAATTGACTATCATTTAAGATTTAGATGTTTCAAATAAAGTTTCAAAATCTTCGCAAGGAGGTGGAACAATAAAATTGTCACCGTTACCTATAGTTCGAACGTCTGACAAAACTGAATAATTTGCTAACGAATTATCAATGTGAGTTATTAAATGATGCCTAAAGTTTTCTTCAGCCCATAATAAAGTTCTATATTCAAAATGATTAGTAGATAATGTAAGATGAGATTTAAAAGCATCGAGATATTGTATATATTTTTACACTGAAAACAAATAACCATTGCGGAGATAAGAAAAGCAGGGTGGTAAATAAATGTAAAGTTAGGTATATTAATTACTTAAATTGCAATCTGTCAGATCTTGAGCCTTTATCATAGGCTGGATAATTTATATAAGCCTTTTTGTACAACCATACACCATGGGCCATAACTTGAAGGTGAATATTCCAGATTTAACGACCAAGTGAGTTTGAAACATGCATCTACAGACGCCAAGATGTTGGGGCAGTTATAAAAAGTATTAAGGTTTACCACAACAAAATAGGACTTGACGCTTGATAAATTAGGACCAACTATTTATGATAATGTAAGGTTGTGGGGCCTTTTTCTATAATACTTTGGTGCCTTTTGGTGATTATTAATTTCAAGTAACTATCGTTTTGTACATGTATAACAAAAGCTTCGCGACTTTCAGCTTTTAAAGATTTCCATTTTTTCTCATGTAGGTACCTTCTTTTTGGCTGGAGGAGGTTTTGCGTTTGGAGCTCGAAGAGGCAGTAGCGACGGATAAAGCAATAGTGCTTGGATTAATCAGCTTTGGCAAACTCAATATTGCAGCAAGGTTAGTTTTCTCTTCGCTCGAATCTGAAATAAGAATTTTACTTAATAAAAACTGGCTGTCAACATTTTGCTATTTGTTAGGCCGCAATCTTAGACAACAGACAGACAGACAAACAGACACACTGTTGATAGTTAATTCTCCTTGCATGCATGCGCTGTGGTCGTCAAAAAAACACTTACCGTCTGCCAAATGGATAACATCATTGCTATAAATGTCTTTAGGTTTTGTTTGTTTTAAAAGTCCTTTTAAAGTTTTCTTCACTGAAGGGAAGTTCAAATAAAAGTATTTTTTTTCTTCAGGGTAACAAGCATTGAAATCTTCTTCAAGCTGAAACAAAGGGTTAAATATTAGGGTTTGCGCACAGAGCAGTTGTCTTCTACATTCCTACCAGCACACCGACAAATCATGATAACTAACCACTCACGCGCTTGTACTTACGCGTGACGTAGGCCGAAATGCCCGCGAACATTTTTTGTCGGCGCGCGCCGTGCGCCTAGCCACTTATACACGACTTCTACACGAAATATTTCTATGAACTGATAGTAAACTAATGATTGTTTCATATAGTGGACAGACCAGGCTTGATTATACATTTTGTTTTAGAACTATATATGACGTAGTTTTTTTTTTATTCGCAAATAAATAATAAAATCTGTTTTATTTCACTAACTAAAGCGTTGACCCTATGTTTTTTTTTACAAAAAATGAAGTCCCATTCATTAACTACACAATGCCATCATAATATTTACTATTTTCTCCAAAGTTTTGAAATACAAAGAATAATAACATCGCGGGAATATACTCTCGAGAATGAGTCATGGCGGCCATTTTGAGCGTGAGAATAAAGCGCGCTATTCACGGATGTTTATTATTTTTACCTGACTACCAAGAAAGGGTTATGTGTATAGTTTGTTTGTTTGAAATTTACTGAAAATGTGTGTAATTTTAATATTGTAACTTTAAATATTGCATGTATGCAATTAATTGTCGAGTATCGGCCAGTATTAAGTGTATTGGGGTATAATTAAGGATAAAAAATAAAAAATGTACAACGTAATTATAACTTTTATTTCACAAGTAGTCATTTATTTGTTTATCATTGGATCACCAACATAGGCTACACAATTACATGCAAGTTAACATAAACACGGACAAATACAAGTGTGCGCCTCCAATCAAACCCAGCCAGACAGCCGGCAGACTGGCAACAAGAGTACAAATGGCGAAAGCTGGGAAGGAGCTACACGTCGGGTTTCTGCCTGGAGTACCTATATTTTTTTTCTGCTTCATAAGTCTGTAATAAGTATAAACATCAATATTTATATTAATTATTATGAAATGCCTCGTTGGTCTAGTGGTCGCAAGCGCTACTGCTGAGCATGAGGTCCTGGGTTCGATTCCCAGGTCGGGCAAAGTGCTATTGGGTTTTTCCATCTGGAATTTCTCGGTAGCAACCCGGAGTCTGGATTTGTGCCTGGTTGATGGCAATAGGCTCGCCCCCTATTACATGGGACTTAAACATAACTGGCGAAATGTGGGTGTTCTATAGGTACACCTCTGCCTAACCCTTCGGGGAATACAGGCGTGATGTTACGTTATGTGATGTTATGTAAATATTATATAATGTTTACAGGACACAAAATCCCCATACATTCAAAACTATACATTCACATTCATACCTACATACATAAATATTCTAGTACATTTTATTATCAAATAAGTTTTAATTTAAACAAGAATAATAAATGTAATAATTTAGTTATTTAATACTAAGGACATGTTTCAAAACATACATACATAAATAAACTCACGCCTTCTTCCCATGGGGGTAGGCAGAAACTACAGAAAATCCATAATTAATTAAGTATTAATTCTATTTAAAACATTAATTTTATACTTTTTGCTGTGCCCTACAGGGTCCATAATTGTGCCTTAGCTTTAAGCCCATTGTAAGATCTTCAAACATTATGAAATGCAAATAAAGATATGAACACATACTCTTCAGCCGGGGTCAGCATGGGTGCTGCGGGGCTGGGTGTTGCGGGACTGGGTGCTGCGGGACAGAGCTCAGAAGGCCCTGGCGCTGGCTCTGCCTCTGGCGCTGGCCCTGCAGGTGTACTGAAAAAAAAACAATATGAGTTAAGAAGTTGAGAGAACAATTTGATTTCGAAGTTGATCCCGTTAAGTTTTTCAGTTCGATGCTATGTAGCGTAATCAGCCTAGAATGTTCCCACTGCTGGGCCACAGGGCTCCTCTCTTTGAGAGGGAAATGTATTAGATTATATACAATTTGAGATAACAAGTTGATAGAACAATTTGATTTTGAAGTTGATCCCGTTAAGTTTTTCAGTTCGATGCTATGTAGTGTAATCAGCCTATAATGTTCTCACTGCTGGGACACAAGGCTCCTCTCTTTGAGAGGGAAATGTATTATATTATATACAATTTGAGTTAAGAAGTTGAGAGAACAATTTGATTTCAAAGTTGATCCCGTTAAGTTAGGTAATCAGTTCGATGGTATGTGTAACTAGCCTATCAAGTTCCCACTGCTGGGACACAGGGCTCCTCTCTTTGAGAGAGAAATGTATTAGATATATACTTTTTATACAGCTACTATACCTCTTTTCAAACAGGTACTTATGTATTTGTTATACATTATACACTATACCTCTCTCCAAATAGGCATCGCCCTCGCCCTCGCGAGCGCCTGCGACCTGCTGAGCCTCGCCTGCCACCCTGTCCTTGAATAATATTATCCATTTTGCATTTTTTCTGAAAAATATGGCAAAAATCGAGATTGTTTTTTTTTTTTGAGTAATTATCACAAATCAGAACTCAAAGGTTTCAAGAGAGAAGAATAACCACAATTTATCATGAATAGGTTTCTTTAATCCGTGTCAATGAACTACGCCACGCCGCGTGCTTCGAAAAAAATTGGCTATTGGTTTTTGCAATTAGATTTTGTACTTTGAAATCACAACGAAATGATATAATATTGGTACCAAACTGTTCGTAATTAACCAGGCTACATGGTTAATACACATTCATTTACGTAAAAAGTAGTAATAGATTCGTTTTTATTACGTTTTTCAAGAGCTAAGAATTTTTCAGACAACAATGAAACATATTTCTAATTATAGGAACGATTTTAAAACTCGAAATTCAAATGTAGTATAGATAACTCGAAAGAGCGTTAAATCACGAACAAAATGGTATATAATGTTGATTATAATCATTACTTACCGTTTAATTGTGTATCATAAAATCCGCGACGACGAAATGGCAGATTGACAGCCCACAGTACACTTCGCAAACTTATTTTCAACCACAGATAATTTTATTCTTACGTCCGATACACACACATGGCTTTCGAAACAAAAATTCAAAATTTAACCACCTTTCCAAAAAACATGAAACAGAAGGGGTGGGTCCACGCATAAAATTCAAAAAAATAAAAAACAAACGTGCTGTCCGCTGACAGTTTGAAGTGGTGAAATAATGAAGATGGGGGCGTTTCACGGATTACAAAATTTACTAATTTTTGCATTGGGGCGCGTGAGTGGCTAATCCATACTAATCTATCTAAATATATAAAAGGCAAAAGTGATTGACTGATGTATCAACGCACAGGCTAAACCTTTAAGGCTAGAAACTTAAAATTTCGCACACGTATTCCTCTTATGACTTAGGCATCCACTAAGGAAGGATTTTTCAAAATTCAACCCCCAAGGGGGTGAAATAGGGGTAAAAGTTTGTATGAAACTTTTTATTCCTTGAACGTATTTGCATGAAATTTCGTATGAATTGAATACGGCCAAAATAATGAGTTACGTATTTCAGCGTTTTACAAAATTCAACCCCTAAGAAGATAAAATAGGGGAAGAAAGTTCTAAATAAACACAGGTCAAATCCTAGGGCTAGAAACTTAAAATTGCGCACACGTAGTCCTCTTATGACGTAGGTATCCACTAAGGAAGGAATTTCAAAATTAATAGGGGATGTATGGAAGTTTATAGGAAACGTTATATTCCGTTAAAAGGCTTACTTAAAATCTATTTATTTATATAAAATTCAATGTCCTGACTGAGATATCAACGCACAGCCTAAACCGCTGGTTTTAGAGACATGCAATTCGGAGAGTGTGTTCTTTATGAAGAGTAAGTATCCATTAAAAAAGGGTTTTTCGAAATTCCACCCCTTAGAGGGTGAAAATGGAGGATTTTGTTTGTATGAAAAATCTTATTCCTTGACTTAATAAACTTGAAACTTGGCACGAATACTAACGCAAATAAATAATGAACATAGTCATTTTTCATTTTTCTAAATTACCCCCAAAACGGGGATTGCGGTGTGTGAAAGTTTGTATGGGAAAATCTTATTCCTTCAGTTAATAAAGTTGAAACTTGGCACGAATAGTTACCCAAAGAAGTTATGAATTTTGTCTTTTTTAGTTTTTCTAATTTAATCCCAAAAGGAGGATTGGGGTGTGTCAAAGTTTGTATGGGAAAATCTTATTACCTGAGTTAATAAACTTGAAACTTGGCACGAATACTTATCTAAGTAAATTATAATCTTAATCATTTTCGATTTTCTAAATTACCCCCAAAACGGGGATTGGGGGGTGTCAAAGTTTGTATGGAAGAAGTTTAGCGCGCTGTCCGAAAACTCAAAACTCAGTACTTACGAGTATACTTAAAACCAAAAATAAAGAATAACCTGTATCAGGATTTTTCGAAAATCTACGCCTAATGGGGTGAAAAGGGGAAGTAAATTTTACAGGGGAGGCTTTTACTGGGAGCCTTGATTAACTCAAAATGACATAAATAATCTTTGAGTCATGGAAACATCTCTAACGAATTTTCAAAATTCCTCTGGGGCTGAAAGAAAGGGATACAGTTTATAATGCGTCATCGGACAGAGTTGTTGTGGAGGGATTGCAAAGTGGGGGCATTGTCTTATAAAACAGCGTGCCCTCTGTTTGCGAGTCAGTCGGATCAGCCAGTGGTCACAGAGAGCAGTCGTTTGCAAAAATAATTGTTTTTTTAGTTCCGTGCGGACCCAACATTTTATTTGTTTTCTTTGTGTTTGTACCAGTCTCCAGCCGGCACTGGTGCGAACACAGGGGGAGCCACCGTGCAGCTCGGTGAGTACCTACTCACCGTAGCGGTCGCGGCGACCACTTCCCGAAGGATGCCGAAGCCCGGCGCGCGCGGCTCGCTGGGCCGCGACGCCGGGACCCCGGAGTCCCGTCCGGTGTTGGACCGGACGACGTCGATGCCGAACATCGGTGACGCGTCGTCCGGTGCGCCGCCGGCCGGCTCCACCCGCAGAGGAGGGAAGGAAGAAAACGTCCCCAAAGGGAAGAAGAGGGAAGAACGAAGAGGGGGGGGATCGAGTGCCGCCGCAGCTGCCGGCGCACCGACGTCATCGGCGCCTGCGCGTGCTGCGCCGACGCCGTCGTCGAGCCGACAGCATGCGGTACCTATCCGCCCCGCCGCGTTCCGCCCGGTGCCGACTCAGGCCCCGGGGCCTGTCGCGACTACAGGCCGCGCACCGCATGCGCGCGCCGCTGCGCCGCCCGCGCCTGTGCGCACCGCTGCGCCCGCCGCGACTCCGTTCGCGTCCGTGCGCTCCGCTGCGCCCACCGCGCGCGTCGCTGCGTCGCAGCCGCAGCCACCCCCCGCGCCCCTGTTGCGCACCCCACCAACATCATCCGCGCGCCCCCGAGCACCCCCCGCGCGCACTGCCGCGCCGCCGCCACGCTTCGTGTCGCCGCCCGCGCCCTCCGGGGCTGCGCATGCGTCGACATCGGGGCTTACCCAAGCTGTGCCAGCTCCGCGCACCGCCACATCCGGCCCCCGCTTCTCGCTGGCGGGACCGGCGACGGCGGAACGAGAGCGGCCAGCAAGTGCCGGGTCAAGGACGTACCCGGCACGTATGACGTACCAGGCACCCGACTCACCGGCGCCGCCCCGAGCCTCAGCCTACGACTCGCCCGCCATGCTGTCGGCATGCTCCTCACGTGTGGGGTCAAGCATGTCGCTGGCATCGGTGGGCTCGGCCGCGTCCGGTCGCGGAGACGTGTCCAGGGACACGACGCCGCGACCCGGACGACGGCCCACCGTGGGAGGAGCCGACGCCGACGCCGACGCCGCGATGATGTCGCCGGCGTCACCGACGCCGTCGCTGGGGTTTGACTACGAGTTTCGGCTCGAACCCAGACCCCAGCGGCAGCGTCGCAGGAGGAGTACCGATGAGGCGGCCGATGAAGAGGAAGCGAAGCGGCTCTGCCCGGACCCGTCGCGGCCACAGCGCGATAGCGCGCCGCGGGGCCGGGGCACGCCTGCGTCGCCCACATTCGCTGACGCGGCGCGCCGCTCGCCCCCCGCCTCACCTACACACACGAAAACAACCGCAGGGGTAAGTGCCTTAATCATACCCCCCCCTGCCCCCTTTGCGACTACCGCACCCCCTGCCGCACCCCTGGGCGCACAGACGGCGCCGGGGAAACCCAACAACAAGAAGAAGCTGCGATACCCTCCGCTGGTGGTGGAGAGGCTGCCCAACTGGGCCGCTCATTTCCGGGCCATCAGCGCCAAACTGGGCCGGCCTCCTAACGCTCGTCCATACGGGGGTGGAGTTCGCTTCACCCCAGACAGCGAGGAGGAATACAGGCTGGTCCAGAGATACCTGGTAGGCCTGGAAAAAGAAAGCGGCGTTTCGTGGTTCGCCTACTCACTGCCGGCGGATAAGAGCATGAAGATCGCCATAAGAGGACTCCCAGCTGACACGGACCCTACGGAGATCGAGGAGGAGCTCCGGGCGTTGGGGTACCAGCCGGAGTATGTGCGTCATATCAAGGGCGCACAAGGACGACCCGGCTGTGTGTTCCACGCCATTTTAAAGAAGACCCCCGACGTCCGGGCCATATATGACACCACCATATTTATGTATATGCGTGGTGTCAGGATTGAGGCTTGGCGTGGCAAACGTGGGCCCGCCCAGTGTCACCGGTGCCAGCGTTTCAGACACAGCTCGCACCAGTGCCACCGACCGCTCGCTTGCGTGCGATGCGGGGGCGAGCACGTGGCACGAGATTGCCCGCGCCCGCGGGAGGAGCCGGCCACCTGCGCCAACTGCGGTGGCCCGCACCCCGCGTGCAACAGACAGTGCCCTGTGCTTCGGGCAGAAACCCGAAACAAGCGAGCGGGGACCGCCGCCATTACGGCCACTTCACGCCGGCCCTTAGCGGCCACCGAAGGGCCGCAAGCAACGCCGATGCTAGAGGCTCAAGGCACGACGCTAATGGCGGCGGCCAACGAGCCCACGGAAAGGAACCAAGCCTCCTCCTCGAAGCGGAGGAAGAAGTGACGAGGGGGGAAAGGCAAGGGGAAGAAGCCCAAACCCCCTCCCGCGACCCAGGAAGAGGTCCCAACGGCCGCCCCTGCCTTAGACAGGGCGCAGGTTGTTGACAACCAGACATCTAATGTCATTGGTATCGCTAGCGCCGGCATAGCGCCGCGGGGAATGGCGGAACTTACCAAAGAAAAGTTCCGCATTCCAACAAGAGGTGTCGCTAGCGGTACCAAAGAAATAATAACAACAACCCGAATGACCAACAAAGACTTCACAACCTGCGCCATTAAACTGTTAATGGACTTAATCAAAGCAATAAGGCAGGGTCAGGACATAGAGACGGTCATCCTTGATGGCCTGGCCACGCTACTAACTTTGTACCATGGCTAGGCCATTAAGGGTGATCCATTGGAACGCCCGCGGCCTAAGGGACAAGGTCGCCCCCCTCCGCCATCTCCTTAGGGAACAAGACATCGACGTGGCGCTAATAAGCGAGACGTTCCTGGGACCCGGGGACAGGATTAGGTTCCCGGGATATCTCGCTTATAGGACGAAAGGTCGGCCAACATGAGGTACCGTGGTCTGGCGGTACTAGTGAGGCGAAGAGTCGTCCATCAAGAGCTCCTCTTGCCGTCATTAAGCAGCTTTTACGCGCTGGGTGTCCAGCTGCACGTAGCCGGCGAGGACATAGACATATATGCGTGCTACAAGCCGCCCGCAAATCATCTGGACGTGACCGAGCTGCGGGCCCTTGTGGACAGCACACCACACGCCACCATCCTCGCCGGTGACTTCAATTGTAAACACCCGGCGTGGAACTCACTTCAAACGAATACCGAGGGGAGACGGCTCTTCGCGGACGCGGAAGCCTTCGGCTATACGGTGTCCGGCCCAGAGACGCCGACCCACTACCCCGAAGCCGTACGGTACATGCCGGACGTGCTGGACATCGTAGTCCACCGAGGCACTGCCAGATCACGCAACAAGTGATAGACGACGAGCTACAATCGGATCATCAACCCGTGCTCGTCGTCTTATCGGGTATGCCGGCCCGACTGAAGCCCGTAGCGCCACGTCGACGAACGGACTGGACGAAGTTCGCAGAGGAAGTAGAGACCACCACGCCGACTCGGCCAATCACTACCTCCGCGGACGTGGACCAGTTGGCAAGTGACGTCACTGCTTGCATCCAAAGCGCCTTGCAAACGGCGACTAGCACGCAGCCGCAGGGGAGAGTGCTATTGCCGCCCCTGCCGGCGCATATTAGCGCGATGATCGCCGTCAAGAGGCGCGTTCGCAAGCAGTGGCAGCAGCTGAGATGTCCAACAATAAAGAGGCAGCTTAACCGTCTCGCGGAGAAGGTAAAGGCCGAGCTTCAGGCGCATACCGCCGCGGGCTGGGAGGAAAGAATTGAGGCGACGACGGACAGTTGGCCGTCCATTCACAAACTCTGCGGCCAACTCACGAACACCCCAGCCCCGGTGCGACCGCTGCTCAACAGCGACGGGGCGCTCAAGTATGTAGCGGAGGACCGGGCGGAGGTCTTCGCCGAGCACCTGGAGCGTCAGTTCCGCCCCAACCCGACCCACGACATCGAGCATGTCGCAGCAGTCGAGAAACACCTCGGAGACTATTTCGCAATGCCGATAGCTCCCGATGAAGATGCTGTTTACTTCTCGCCGGGCGCAGTCAGACGCGCCATCCTTAAGACGAAGCCTAGGAAGGCCCCCGGTGCTGACGGTATCACCAACACAGTGCTGCGCCACCTGCCGTACCGTATGGTAGCGGCGCTGGCGCGCCTGTTTACGGGGATACTGCGCACGGGGGCCTTTCCCGCTTCGTGGAAGGAAGGGCGCGTCATTATGCTGCCCAAGGCGGGAAAGAACATCCTGAAGCCGGAGAGCTATCGGCCGATCACGCTGCTGCCGACGGTCTCCAAGGTGTTCGAAGCACTCCTGCTGCGACACCTGCTCCCACACATTGCGCCGCGCCCAGAGCAGTTTGGGTTCCGGGCGGAGCATAGCACGACGCTCCAGCTGTCGAGGGTACTGCACCACCTCGCAGCCGCGCTAAATAAGAAGGAGTACTCGGTGGCAGTATTCCTCGACATGGAGAAGGCCTTCGACCGTGTGTGGCACGACGGCCTGATTTACAAGCTGGCCACTTCAGGCGCGCCCCGTCGCGTTGTTAAGGTGGTCTCTACTTTTCTCTCCCACAGGACTTTCAGGGTGGTGGTCGACGGAGCGCTGTCAGGCGCCCGCCCGGTGCTAGCGGGCATGCCGCAAGGCAGCTGCGTGTCGCCGGCGTGTTACTCGCGTTACACCGACGACATCCCCACTACCCCCGAGTCGACGCTCGCGCTGTATGCTGACGACGCCGCGTACATTACTACCTCGCTTAACGCGAAGTACGCGGCCGTCAAAATGCAGCGCGCCCTCGACCTCCTTCCCGATTGGCTGGCGAAGTGGCGGCTGTCGGTGAACGTGGGTAAGACGCAGGCGATGGTTACCGGGTTTGCGCCCCTCCCACCACCCTTGAAACTACAAGGAGTCGACATCGATTGGTCGCCCCGGGTCAAGTACTTGGGTGTGACCATCGATCGTCGGCTCACGATGGGGCCACATGTCCGCAAGGTCGCCGCGCAGGGTAGGGTCGCCCGCAACCTGCTCCGCCCAGTGCTCTCGTCCCGCATCCCGGCGCGCGTCAAGTTGGGCGTGTACAAAGCGTACGTGCGCCCAATCTTGACGTACGCCGCCCCGGCATGGTTCGCCCTCACGAGCGAGTCGAGCCGGAAGCTGCTCCGCACGCAACAGAACCAGGCGTTGCGGACCATCGTAGACGCTCCTCGTTTCGTGAGGAACGATATCATTGTCCGGGACCTCGGGATTGAGAGCCTGGATGAGTTTGTGCGGCGCCTCGCGACGGGAATGTTCGCGCGTGCCGACGCATCTGCTTGGCCCCATGTCAAGCAGATAGCGCCCTGGCATGCGCGCCCCCCCGACGCGAGACCCCTGCCCCGCGACCTGTTAGCGGACAACTGACCCCATCCACCGGACTGGACTCCCGAGTAAGCTGCATACAGGTTACACGCGGCTTACTCGACCCAACTGAACTCTACATTACCTACATGCACCCGTTGCGTAGCGTGTTCTAAGTTAATATAGGCACGTTACGTCAACGTACTACAGACACTCACGTCTATACGTGCGACCATACTCACACGCGTAGGCGCCGCGCGGGCGGCTTCTCGCGTAGACACTGAGCGGTGTTACACACACTACAATACCGCTCACACACTCACGACGACCCCTTAGCCCGGACCGTAACTGGCTAGCTCTGGAAGCGGGGCGGGCGGGGGTCGAACACCTAATTCTGTAGGAGCGTCGAGTCGGCACCTCTGCCGCTGGTCGTCCTCGCTGGGCCTCCCCTGGGTAACCAGGGGTCTCACCTGGCGGGGACGGACCGCCGAGGTGTCGTGAAGAAAGCGGCGCTATGTATTAGCGTCGTGGCGCGCCTACAGAAAACAAATAGCAATCACACACATGGGTACGCGTTGCGACGCGTACCCAATAAGCCGAGGCCATTGCAGCCGACAAAACGAGGGGCCCGTAGTTACGGGTCCCATATATGACGCCGCGGCCGGGGGGCATAACGCCCTGGCACCGCTCGCCACGCCCCCTTGCGGGGGCGTTGCGATTTCCCAATGAGTGCGAGTCAGTCGGTCTTCGGATTCGACTCGATAAAGAGCCCCTGTTCCCGACAAAACTGTCGGTTTACCTGGTACAGCGCTGCTGTATATTCACATAGTTGTATTGGCTCGCTGATACACTTCGTTTTTGGGTAGCTTTGCCACTATACGAATTGAGACCTTATAAAGTCCGTTCTATTAACTAATTGTTTCTGTTATTAGTCCATCTTGTCATAATTACCGTTTGTATTTTGTTATTTTATTGTGTAACTAGTACCTACTATAATAAAAACCCTGTAATTATTTATACACTCTTGTTTATCCCTATAAAATGGGAACTCCAAAATCCTGACGATATGCCCCTCGGCAATCCTGATCCTACATATAGGTAAATCTAGGCAAATCTATCTATATATCTGTCTATATAGATCTCATCATCATCATCAGCCTATATTCGTCCACTGCTGGATGTAGGCCTCTCCTAGTGACCGCCACTGAGCCCGATCATCGGCTCTCCTCATCCAGTCTCTGCCAGCCGCCTTTCGCAAGTCGTCACTCCATCTGGCCGGCGGGCGTCCTACATTACGTTTCCCCAAACGCGGTCTCCACTCTAGAACTCGTTTTCCCCAACGATTGTCGATTCTGCGAGAGATGTGACCAGCCCATTGCCACTTCAGCTTGCTTAGTCTTCGGGCTATGTCGGTTACTTTGGTTCTCTGACGGATAACCTCGTTTCGGATTTTATCCTTCAGAGAGACTCCAAGCATAGCCCTCTCCATAGCTCGCTGAGCGATTTTAAACTTATGGACCAGTCTCACCGTGAGTGTCCACGTTTCGGCTCATAACTGGTAGGACGCACGCGTTGAAGACTTTCGTCTTTAGGCACTGCGGTATAGACGACGAGAAGACCTGACGAAGTTTACCAAATGCTGCCCATCCTAGCTGAATCCTTTTATCGGCTTCCCTCTCAAAGTTGTTCCTACCCAACTGCATATTCTGCCCGAGGTAAACATATTCTTGAACAACTTCAATGGGGACACCTTCAATGACAATCGGTCTTGGGGTAATAAGGGCGTTAAACATAACCTTGGTTTTATCTATGTTCATCCCAAGACCGATGCGTCGAGAGGCGGCAGCTAGGTCAGTCAGCATTCGTTCAAGATCCTGCAGCGACTCCGCCATAAGGACAATATCATCGGCGAATCGTAGGTGTGAGATGTACTCGCCATTTATGTTTATGCCCGTTCCTTTCCAGTCCAGCGTCTTAAACATATCTTCCAGGGCGCCAGTAAACAGTTTCGGGGATATGACATCCCCCTGTCTCACTCCCCTGCGCAGCTGGATATGTTTTGTCTGCCGGTTCTGTACCTGAACAGACATATTCGCGGCGTATATAGATCTATCTATCTGATATATCAACGCACAGCCTAAACCACTGGTCCTAGAGACATGAAATTTGAAGAGTGTGTTCTTTATGAAGAGTAAGTATCCACTAAGCAATGGTTTTTCAAAATTCCACCCCTAAGAGGGTGAAATGGGGGGTTGAATTTTTTGTAAAACTTTTTATTCTCTGTGTCGATTGACTCGAAAATTTGTACTCTTCAATTAAAATTAGGAGACACGTGTATCACAGTTTTCCCAAAATCAAATAGGATTTTTCTGTGGTAGAGGTGTATCAGTAATATGTGACATCCCGATTTTCGCATTGGCTCGGGATATGCGATGTTGATAATGCCAGTATACTTATGTGTACAAATAGATTTAATGAATCATTGTCGTCACAGAGGGCCTAGATAAATGGCATTCGCTTCGGAGCGATTCTATTTCTACAATCGCTATCGCTTTCGCTAATGATTCCAAAAACTAGCGATAACGCTCGTCAAAAAGTAACGGTCGCAAGCGCTACTACTGAGCAGGAATGAGGTCCGGGGTTCGATTCCCAGGTCGGGCAAAGTATTATTGGCTTTTTCTAAAAGGACTTTCTCAGTAGCAGCCCTGAATCTGGTTTTGTGCCCGGTTGATGGCAATAGGCTCGCCTCCTATTTACATGGGACTTAAAACATAATTGGCGAAATGTGGGTGTACTACAGGTACACCCCTGCCCAACCCTTCGGGGAAACAAGGCGTGATGTTATGTTATGTTATAAGTAAGTCCACGTGAGTAGCTCGTGGCTAAGTAATATATAACAGCCGCACGGGTCGATCCATCAGGTTAAGTTACTCTTGCCAGGGTTGGTCTGTGGATGGGTGACGATCTTTACATACCGAGACTCCTCCGTGCCTCGGAAAGCGCGCTAATCCGTTGGACCCGGCTGTCATACGTTGATCTTTGAGAATCTTTATGGGTCAGCAGAAGTCCGAAAGTCTGACTAGTCTCACCAAGGGGTATCGTATTACCCAGTTACTGGGTTGTGGAGGTCAGATAGGCAGTAGCTCCTTGTATAAGACTTCCCGACATCAATCGTCGGGCAGTTGCCCACCAGACACAACACCCGTCTGGTCGGAGGGTCCTCTATTTTATATGGAGGATGAGTGAAATTTACACCCTGTTCTTCATGCCTCTAAAGATTTAAGGAATTGGAATTTAGTCAGAGTACGTTTCTTGAGGTAATATATTTTATCTGTTTGTTACTTTTTCACGCTTCAACGGCTGGATTTGGATGATAGGTAGGATACGGATAGGCCATGACCTGGGTAAGGACATAGGATACGTTTATCCCAGTAGCACGTCCCCATGGGGTAATTTCCGACCTCTCCGCGGGCGAAGCCGTGGGCAGAAGCTAGTTGTATATAAATGTGAAGTCTGTCTGTCTCATCGGTTTTTACAAATAAATCGCTGAACCGCTTTTGATAAAATTTGGTATGGATATTGCCAAGCGAATTAATTGTAAATTAAGTATCTTAAATTAAGTATCTTAAGCACTAGATACCTAACAACTACACTAGATAACTGATCGGTTTGCCTCTGGCTTGGTATGTCACACCTTGCGCTGTAACGCATGGTGGAATGTAGTACGTCGTAATCCTCGTCGTAATCATTTGGAAAAAAATCTTTTATTTGTTTACTCCACTTGTGACATATTTCTTAAATAACATTAGAATTTTTGTGGTCTTTTACTATATGTTTGCAAATAGCAGCAGCTAGGAGATTTCTAGAATATTCATTATGTACCGATTTCCGGAAAAGCTGTAAGAGACCTGATGTCTCAAAGTCTTCTTTATGTAATTGCAGTAGGCTCTGTAAAAAGAAAACAAAACAGAACCATTAATGAATTATAATAATTAAACAGTACCTAGGTGACCAAACACAGCATAGAAAAACAAAAAAAAAAAAGAGTTGGATTCGCACACTGAGGGTGTCATACAAAAACCTACTACAAATTACTCAGTTGAGTGAACATGCGGTTTCTAGTAACATTTTTTTTACTTTTACTAAATTCATTTTTTTTATAGCGGCCATAGTAATACACAATTTGTGAAAATTAACAATAATAACAATAATTTTTATTCACAAAACATAAATTTTGACCAAAGGTGTACAGAATAGTAAAAAACAAAAAAAAACTGAAGTACAATTTTAAAGATTGGGTAAAAGGTAGGTAGAGGTCGAAAGCCCAATAAAGTAGGTACCCTGCCCTCCAAGTAGGAAAATCCTGTATCTTGGGCGGCAGAATTTCAAGTGTCTACGTATAATGGTTCAAAAGATACAGCCCTGTGACAGAAGTGAAGTCGGTTGTTTTTATTTGTAAAAAAGTTTTTATTTTTCACTTTTTAGTGAGTCAGCAATTCATTTATCTAAGTTACAATAGCCTAATATCAACTACTCATCACCTTTTGCAAAATATTCCTTTTCCCGAAGCAGGGACGTTAATTGTTGAGGAGTTCACCTGTTAAGAACCAAAAGAACTGGAGCTGATGGTGAAGCCACCATCAGCACCATTTCACCATATTCATTGTGACGAGCATAAATTGCTTAGCAACCATATTAAAGTAATCGAATCGTAACCCGTGAAATACTTATAATTGAGTAATTCCGGTGGCCACCTCTGGTCTTCATCCTCAGTTCCACTTCATTGAATGGTGCTTTTCGAGAGCAAATACATGAGTTACTATAAAAAATACCCAAACCGCTATAGGCGTGCCTGTAAATTTGGAGGATTTCCCTCGATTTCCATGAGATCCCTTCATCAGATTCTGACTTGGTGACAATGGGACCACCTCGAGAGTATACCCTTTCAAACAAAAAAAGAATTTTGCAAATCCGTTTATCCACTCACGCGCCCCAATGCAAAAATTAGTAAATTTTGAAATCCGTGAAACGCCCCCATCTTCATTATTTCACCACTTCAAACTGTCAGCGGACAGCACGTTTGTTTTTTATTTTTTTGAATTTTATGCGTGGACCCACCCCTTCTGTTTCATGTTTTTTGGAAAGGTGGTTAAATTTTGAATTTTTGTTTCGAAAGCCATGTGTGTGTATCGGACGTAAGAATAAAATTATCTGTGGTTGAAAATAAGTTTGCGAAGTGTACTGTGGGCTGTCAATCTGCCATTTCGTCGTCGCGGATTTTATGATACACAATTAAACGGTAAGTAATGATTATAATCAACATTATATACCATTTTGTTCGTGATTTAACGCTCTTTCGAGTTATCTATACTACATTTGAATTTCGAGTTTTAAAATCGTTCCTATAATTAGAAATATGTTTCATTGTTGTCTGAAAAATTCTTAGCTCTTGAAAAACGTAATAAAAACGAATCTATTACTACTTTTTACGTAAATTAATGTGTATTAACCATGTAGCCTGGTTAATTACGAACAGTTTGGTACCAATATTATATCATTTCGTTGTGATTTCAAAGTACAAAATCTAATTGCAAAAACCAATAGCCAATTTTTTTCGAAGCACGCGGCGTGGCGTAGTTCATTGACACGGATTAAAGAAACCTATTCATGATAAATTGTGGTTATTCTTCTCTCTTGAAACCTTTGAGTTCTGATTTGTGATAATTACTCAAAAAAAAAAAACAATCTCGATTTTTGCCATATTTTTCAGAAAAAATGCAAAATGGATAATATTATTCAAGGACAGGGTGGCAGGCGAGGCTCAGCAGGTCGCAGGCGCTCGCGAGGGCGAGGGCGATGCCTATTTGGAGAGAGGTATAGTGTATAATGTATAACAAATACATAAGTACCTGTTTGAAAAGAGGTATAGTAGCTGTATAAAAAGTATATATCTAATACATTTCTCTCTCAAAGAGAGGAGCCCTGTGTCCCAGCAGTGGGAACTTGATAGGCTAGTTACACATACCATCGAACTGATTACCTAACTTAACGGGATCAACTTTGAAATCAAATTGTTCTCTCAACTTCTTAACTCAAATTGTATATAATATAATACATTTCCCTCTCAAAGAGAGGAGCCTTGTGTCCCAGCAGTGAGAACATTATAGGCTGATTACACTAGATAGCATCGAACTGAAAAACTTAACGGGATCAACTTCAAAATCAAATTGTTCTATCAACTTGTTATCTCAAATTGTATATAATCTAATACATTTCCCTCTCAAAGAGAGGAGCCCTGTGTCCCAGCAGTGGGAACATTCTAGGCTGATTACGCTACATAGCATCGAACTGAAAAACTTAACGGGATCAACTTCGAAATCAAATTGTTCTCTCAACTTCTTAACTCATATTGTTTTTTTTTCAGTACACCTGCAGGGCCAGCGCCAGAGGCAGAGCCAGCGCCAGGGCCTTCTGAGCTCTGTCCCGCAGCACCCAGTCCCGCAACACCCAGCCCCGCAGCACCCATGCTGACCCCGGCTGAAGAGTATGTGTTCATATCTTTATTTGCATTTCATAATGTTTGAAGATCTTACAATGGGCTTAAAGCTAAGGCACAATTATGGACCCTGTAGGGCACAGCAAAAAGTATAAAATTAATGTTTTAAATAGAATTAATACTTAATTAATTATGGATTTTCTGTAGTTTCTGCCTACCCCCATGGGAAGAAGGCGTGAGTTTATTTATGTATGTATGTTTTGAAACATGTCCTTAGTATTAAATAACTAAATTATTACAATTATTATTCTTGTTTAAATTAAAACTTATTTGATAATAAAATGTACTAGAATATTTATGTATGTAGGTATGAATGTGAATGTATAGTTTTGAATGTATGGGGATTTTGTGTCCTGTAAACATTATATAATATTTACATAACATCACATAACGTAACATCACGCCTGTATTCCCCGAAGGGTTAGGCAGAGGTGTACCTATAGAACACCCACATTTCGCCAGTTATGTTTAAGTCCCATGTAATAGGGGGCGAGCCTATTGCCATCAACCAGGCACAAATCCAGACTCCGGGTTGCTACCGAGAAATTCCAGATGGAAAAACCCAATAGCACTTTGCCCGACCTGGGAATCGAACCCAGGACCTCATGCTCAGCAGTAGCGCTTGCGACCACTAGACCAACGAGGCATTTCATAATAATTAATATAAATATTGATGTTTATACTTATTACAGACTTATGAAGCAGAAAAAAAATATAGGTACTCCAGGCAGAAACCCGACGTGTAGCTCCTTCCCAGCTTTCGCCATTTGTACTCTTGTTGCCAGTCTGCCGGCTGTCTGGCTGGGTTTGATTGGAGGCGCACACTTGTATTTGTCCGTGTTTATGTTAACTTGCATGTAATTGTGTAGCCTATGTTGGTGATCCAATGATAAACAAATAAATGACTACTTGTGAAATAAAAGTTATAATTACGTTGTACATTTTTTATTTTTTATCCTTAATTATACCCCAATACACTTAATACTGGCCGATACTCGACAATTAATTGCATACATGCAATATTTAAAGTTACAATATTAAAATTACACACATTTTCAGTAAATTTCAAACAAACAAACTATACACATAACCCTTTCTTGGTAGTCAGGTAAAAATAATAAACATCCGTGAATAGCGCGCTTTATTCTCACGCTCAAAATGGCCGCCATGACTCATTCTCGAGAGTATATTCCCGCGATGTTATTATTCTTTGTATTTCAAAACTTTGGAGAAAATAGTAAATATTATGATGGCATTGTGTAGTTAATGAATGGGACTTCATTTTTTGTAAAAAAAAACATAGGGTCAACGCTTTAGTTAGTGAAATAAAACAGATTTTATTATTTATTTGCAAATAAAAAAAAAACTACGGCATATATAGTTCTAAAACAAAATGTATAATCAAGCCTGGTCTGTCCACTATATGAAACAGTCATTAGTTTACTATCAGTTCATAGAAATATTTCGTGTAGAAGTCGTGTATAAGTGGCTAGGCGCACGGCGCGCGCCGACAAAAAATGTTCGCGGGCATTTCGGCCTACGTCACGCGTAAGTACAAGCGCGTGAGTGGTTATATGTGACGGAGTTATGCCCGAACATACATTTAAAAAAAAAATATATATATATATATATATATATAAACATCCGAATTGATAACCTCCTCCTTTTTGAAGTCGGTTAAAAATAATTGGAAAACAAACGATAGCAAGTAATATAATATTTTATAAGCAAAATGTATGCTTACGTTAATATCGATGACATAGAAATGTTGTGTAGTTATGGCTGAAGTTGCATCAAGGCTGGGGGCTCTTGTTTCTAATTGCTCTGCCACGGACACATTCGTTGTTTCTATTTCTTTTTCAGCATTAAGATCTTGAATTATAACGTCCTGAAATAGATTGATTGTAAGTACAAAAATTTTAAGTAACTTTTATTTTACAAGATGCAATTCCTGTGGAGTTTCTTGGCCAGGATCTTCCCCACAGAAGAATGTCAAACTTGTTCTTAATTTACGTTGGTTATATAATTTGAATTTTGTATTTTTGAAAATAGTAGTAATTTTATTATCTTCAATTTTAGTCACTAACCCGTGCTACGGGAGTGGCAGTGGTTAGTTAGGACAGAGCTGAGCAACCATATCGTTTCGAGTCCAGCACAAACCGCGATGCAAATACCGCTGCAGTCTACTCATGGTGTAGAAGTGGAAGATGATTTGGTTGGATGGTTTGGGTTGTTTCAGTAAGTAGCCAGTGCAACGCCCGATTAAGGAGCGCACTGGAAGATGCATTTCGTGAGTATAGATCCACTCCGACCGAAATTAGAACCCGATTACCACGCCTGCCTATGCACAAAAAAAATAGGGCGCTGGTGTGTGCCCTGGACTCGCATCTTAAGAATGTGTTTGAGAGCAGCGAGAATCTCGTTGATACACATTCAATCCTGTATTGCGCGGCTGTTGCGGCATGTCGTTTAGCGAACGTCAAGTTGCCAACCTGTAACGGGGCTACTCGACCAAAACCTGCCGTACCAGACTGGCAGTGCAGGATCCAGCGTCGTATCGATGAGGCCCCACCACCACTAGTAGTTTGCTACTCATCGGCAAACTATACTGCTTCAGGGAGGGCAATATACGAACACGAGTGATGCGCTTTGTGAGGCGGGCATTCTCGGGGACTGAATGATTTCAGTCCCCGAGAATTCCTGAGGGCTGATGCCCTCAGGAATACATGTCCCGTGTCACAGAGCGCATCGACTTCCTGAAGCAGAAAGTTTGTGCATGGGCGAGCCGTATTCGGCGGTAAAAGCGGCGGGTTGATCGGTACACACAGAATCGCATATTCCAGAGCGATGAGAGATGGGTATATAGAGCTTGGGAGCGACCTGAACAAAATGAGACAGATGAGTGCCGCCCGGATGATGCCGCCACGATTACATTCTGGCGCAACATCTGGTCAGTGCCCGTCTGTCACGTTGAGGCTGACTGGATACGGGATGTCGAGCGGGTGTGTGAAACTGTACCAGAAATGGAAGCGGTACTAATTACGCCATTAGACGTCGCCAAAGCAGTCCGTCCGTTACCGAATTGGAAATCACCGGGACCGGACGGATTGCACAACTTTTGGTTGAAATGGCTAATTAGTTCACATACCTGCCTGGCATCTCAGTTCCAAGCATCTTTAGAGTCCAAGTCGCTTCCGCAGTTTCTAACAACAGGCGTTACTCATCTGCTCCATAAGACAGGTAGTTCCACGGATCCCAAGAATTATACACCGATTACTTGTTTGTCAACGATCTATAAACTTCCGACATCCATTTTGAGAGCGAAAATTAACACGCACATTGAAAATAACTCGATTATGTCAGCCTCTCAAAATGGATGTAGGAACGGATCCCGTGGTACTAAGGAGCTACTCCTCATCGATATGGCCATTAACCAACAGGCTCGTCGATCCTGCAAGGATTTGTCGACATGCTGGATAGATTATAAGAAGGCCTACGACTCAGTGCCACATACGTGGCTTATGAAGGTGCTGGAGTTGTACAAGATAGATACAACTCTACGCACCTTCCTTGGGTCATGTATGGGGTAATGGAGGACGGTTCTTCGCTATCCAGGGTGTCAACAGATCCAGGGGAATGATGAGCCTGTATGGATTAAACGGGGAATATTTCAGGGCGACAGTTTGAGTCCACTTTGGTTCTGCTTAGCCCTGAATCCTCTAAGTACACTACTGGAGGATTCAGGTCTAGGTTATCGGTTGAGGAGAGGTGGTCAGGTCATGTCTCACCTCCTCTACATGGATGACTTGAAACTCTTTGCCCCCAACAAATTGCAACTGATGAAGCTACTGAAGGTAACTGAAACTTTCAGTAGCGCCATCAGGATGGAATTTTGTGTGGACAAATGTGCAATCATGCATGTAAAGCGAGGTGAGATTATGGAATTCGAAGGAATTCAACTTTCGGATTCCATACACCTTAAATCCCTCTCCTCATCCGAAAGCTATAAATATTTGGGTATGTCGGAAGCGTTAGGCATCAACGTTGCTGACATGAAACAATCGTTGAGGGAGCGATTCTTTGGTCGCCTGAAGAAGGTATTAATTAGTCTTCTTTCAGGCGGAAACAAGGTGTGCGCCTTCAACGGTTGGGTCATGCCAGTATTGATGTACTCTTTGGGCATACTCAAATGGACTCAGACAACTCGACGCCCTGGATAGGAGGGTCCGTACACTGCTGACCGCAAACCGGATGCATCACCCACGATCATCGGTGATGAGACTTTAAATACCGCAGGAGTGCGGGGGTCGAGGCTTTTTAAATGCAAAGACCCTCCACAACCGCGAAGTGTGCAGTCTCAGGGAATATTTTTTAAAAGCCGAAGTGGGTATGTACCGTGATGTGGTAGCAGTGGACAAGGGCCTCACCCCGCTCTCCATGGCTAAAGAGAACTGGCGCAAACCTGTGGTACTTACTACTGATGACCGCAAGGAGGTATGGCAAAGCAAGGAGCTACACGGACGCTTTTATCGGGCTCTTCACGAGCCCGGTGTAGATTTCTTAGCGTCCGTATCCTGGCTATGTTTTGGTGACCTTTTCGGGGAAACCGAAGGTTTCGTCTGTGCAATTATGGACGAAGTTATCTTGACGAATAACTACCGGAGACATATTATGAAAGACGGGACGGTTGACGTGTGTCGGGCATGCCATCGTCCGGGTGAGTCCATCAGACATATTGTCTCTGGTTGTTCTCGTCTGGCTAACGGCGAGTACTTGCACAGGCATAATCAAGTAGCCAGGATTATTCACCAGCAACTTGCTTTGAAATATAAACTAGTGGATTCTGAGGTACCGTATTACAAGTATGTGCCCGACCCAGTTCTCGAAAATGACCATATTACGTTGTACTGGGATAGAAAGAAAAATAAAGAAAGAATAAAGTTTATTTGGACACAGTACGTGAAACACAAAACACAAATAATAAAAAATAAAAAGTGATAAAAGTGTGTGCCTCACGGCTGCGCCAAAAAGGTTCATTTCAGCATTAATGTCAGACAGATGCTATCTGACGCTGGTTTTCTAATGAACCCTTAGGGACTAGTGACGGGGAGTACAAACAGTTTCAACATACCTAATATATGTTTTTATACTTATAAATAAATGAATAAACTAGTACAAACTTACTTTGTATCAAATATAGTAACAAAAAACAAAAACAAAAAAAATAGAATAAAAAAACTACAAGAAATTATCTCAGCAAAACCTGTTCTTAGAGATTAACTACATTGATCAGTGCACGGTGCACTCGCAAAGCTCCACAGGCCGCCGAGCGCGACGGACAATACACCGACGCGACAGTTAGTAAAATAAATACTGTGGATTCATTGAATAAAAACTAAATAAAAAACATCCATGAATGGTTATAATAATAAAAAATAAATAAAGATCAAGAAAATAAAAATAAAACTAGTCATAACTTGACGGAGAAAGTGAAGTACTCGTACCTACTTACAACAACAAATGAAGCAATAAAGTGAATCTAAGATGGTAAGCGTCATTTAATGTGATAATTTACTTTTTGCTGATCAGTAATTGTTAATTTCGTGCTAATTAAAATAACGGTTATTGCTCCCTTCTTTTTTAATTTTGCATTTTCATTACAAGAAGTAATGTGTCCGTATACATTACTCACAGGACTCACAACTTCGACGGTACTTAGGTGCCGCGAGTAGATTGAGTTGGGGACAACTGAGCCAGCAATGGACGGTAAATCACCGAGAGCACGCAACTACCCGCATAATCCAATATAAATATATTTTTATATTTTCTTGACACTACAGGAAATTATGGTGTAAGCTAAGTACAGTAGGCAATTTATATAAGTGAAACGTTTAGGGCGACCATATCAAGTTTCCGTTGCGAGTCTATCATATGCTGTCGTAAACGTGCTCTGAACGTGTGGTGTGTGGGATCGATCTATCATTACTGACAGGACTATTGTCGCCAATAAGCCTGATATAGTGGTGATAGATCGATTAGCGCGCCGCACGATGATTATCGCTATTACCATTCCGCATGACGAGAACCTCGTGAAAGCTGAGAAAGAGAAACAAATTAAATATCTCGACTTAGCACACGAGGTTGTTGACATGTGGAATGTGAGCTCGGCTGTCATTGTGCCGATTGTCGTATCGGCCAATGGCCTGATGGCCGAAAGCTTCGATCAACATCTCTCGAGGCTCTCGTTAGGCGGTTGGGTCAAAGGCCTGATCCAGAAGGCACTTCTCCTCGATACGGCTCGCATCGTGAGGAGGTTCCTGTCTCTGGAGCCCTAACCACCGGTAGCTTGGACCTTGCTCGCGATACCGGCGGACCACTACTTTTTATATTTTTAAATGTTTTTTCGGTTTTTATAAAAATATTTAAAAATGTATATAAATAAGTATATAAGTAAATAAACGAATAATAATATTAAAACAGACTATACACACAGACACAATCAGGTAGCAAAATGACCAATCAAAAACTAGCATTCAAATATAAACTCATACTTACAAGGTATAAACACTCCATATTACAAGTACGTACGCACTGCTACAGATCAAGCTATACATTTCCAGTATAAGGTGATCTCGCATTGTATAGGATTTCCGTACAATGAGAGGTCAGCGTAAACTGGAAATGTGTAGCTTGATGTGTAGCCGTGTGTACCACAAACAGTTCTAGAAAATACCACACACAAACTCTATTACGATCGCGGCATACTAACCGACAGGACCGTTCATTATAATAGACCAGATATAGCCCTTCAAAATAAAGTTAATAAAGTCACATACCTCATAAATATTGCAGTCCCTAATACATACAATTTACAAAAAACAATAGGTGAGAAGATCAGTAATTACGCTGAACTAAAAGATGAAGTGACCAGAATTTGGAGGCAGGAAAAAGTATACCTACGTAGTACCCATTGTTGTTGATCGAATAGACATGAAAGACTCAGTTTACATAATACTCCAAAAAACTGCAATTTTAAATACCTGCACTATAGACCTGCTTGTTAGGCAGTTCATGCAAATTGAGGAAAATCAAATGACTCCTCATAACATTAATTCTAGGTGCTTAAAAAAAACACCACACACGCTACATTGTCTTGGCTCTGGCCCGTTAATGTAGCTTAAACTAGCCAAAGAACTAAGAAACCAAATTTCTTTACCAAAATAATAATTTATTTAATGCCATAAAACCTGGTTATAGAAAAATGTGAGGCCCTGGATGAGGACCTGTATTTCAGGAGCCAGTGAGAGTATTACATTAATGACGACAAAGTTACTTAGATAGACACTCTACGTGACCTTGGAGTTATATTTGAATTACCAAAAAATTATATATTTGCACCATATCTACACCACACAACTAAAAAAGGACTATAATTTAAATGTTCACCAACAAAAATGTTTGACCCTAAGACTAAGTACCAAGTAAAATATCTTAACTCCAAATAAAATAAACCCTCTCTATACTGAGGTGCCTAAAGAACAACGTTTTAAGTTGCAAATTAATGATAAACTCATCAGAATGATTGTACGTGTTGTATTTATATTATTTTTGCCTACCAAAATGCATAAATGCTCACCAAATCTAACCATAGACGGTCGATATCAGGGGCACCCCGAGGTTCGGTTGGTTAGGTTCCTTTAAACCTTTTAGACAGAAATAGGAGCCCCGCTAAGCGGGGCTCCGTCGACCTGCTTATTAACCCTAACCCACGCCGGTCGACGTCAGGGGCACCCCGAGGTTTGGTTGGTTAGGTTCCTTTAAACCTTGTAGACAGAAATAGGAGCCCCGCTAAGCGGGGCTCCATCGAGCTATCTTGGCAGGTAGTAAGAAATTAAAAGACGTTTATAAATCTATAAGGCATAGAATAAAAAGGAAAATAGGTTCATTGCTACAATGCTTTATGAAACACAATTTGGTGAGCATTTATCCATTCTGGCAGGTGTTTCGAATTTTTTGGTAGTAAAATAGGTCTAAGATGCTGGGATTTTGTCATAAGACAGTGTACTTTACACTTTGTAGTTGATATGTAGCAGAATACTGTAATATGGTGTGGCGGCCGCACTATGCTACGAATAGTTGGCGTCTAGAACACGTTCAAAAACGCTTCGATTGGCATCTAGCTGTTTCTGTTGGCATAGCTAAAAAAACATCTTCTTGTAAAAATAGATTGAATTTCTTCAACACTTTAGAAGAACGAAGATGTTTAAACGACGCAATGTTTGTATGTAAATTTCTTAAAGGAATTATCGACTAACCTCCATTTGCTCGCACTCAATATCTTGCGTGCTCCGTCCGTCATGAATTCCGCGTAGACCTATTACTACTCTTTGTCCTCCACAGAGAACATCAATATAGCGTATAACTGTCTATATGCTAGGTTTTGCAAGGTTTTACTATGTAATAGCGATCTAATCGATTTACACTTTGATTCCCTAAGCTGAAATCTAAAATTCTTGACTGTTTGTCTGATTTGTTATGAAACCTTTATGATGACTTTTGAATCTAGCATATTTTTCCCGTGGTATTAAGTTTGCTTGAAAACTTGTCATGTACCCAAGTTGTCAATTAACATAATTTAATTTGGGTAATGTGGTGTTTACCTTAAAGTAATTAATCTACTGTACTAAGTTTTAATTTCATGTTTTTTTTTAAATGATATCTTTAGTGTAAGTCATTGTTGGTAGTCCTAAGTAAATAAATAAGTTCGTTTATTTGAAACGGAAATTGAAAAGCGAAAAATAAAACCTTTTTTACAAAATTTTGAGTCGGCGCCAAACATACAAGGCGCCATGAAAACTTATGGCAGCTTGATTGATCGTCGTTAATCGATCTGCGTTGATTGTTTCGCCGACTCAAAATTTGTAATTTACATTGATTTCAGAGCTTAGTTAGACTGAAAGATTTATTTTTTGCTTTTCAGTTTCTTTTCCCGTCGGTTTAATTTTTTGTAAAACAGTTTTTTATCAAAATCAATCTGCCTAGCCTTTTCCAAGACCCCAAATATGTTAGGGTAGGCTTCTAGTCTAACCAAATTCAGCTAAATATCAGATTTCTACATGAAGCGAATGCCTATCTGACCACCACAACCCAGTTACTAGGAACTCGCAAAATCATCATTATTCAGAATCATTATGATGCAAAATCATAATTATACACCACTTTATATACACATTGACATTGATCATTATTAAATTCAAAATGTCATGAATTTACTTTGTAAAGTATTATTTTACTTTTATTATTGTGAGGTTTATGTGTGTTTTTTAAATTATTTTTCTATTAATTTTAATAATGGTCTGGCAGTTTGAATACTTTATGCGGTCTACCCATAGATATCCGAGAGATATGCCTTCGCTCTATATTTTCTCAAGTTTAAGTGTCGCCACCTTTTCCCCACTCCTGAACCTCACACATAAACAAAAGAAATAGATACGGCACACATGATGCTTTTTTCGCACACAAACAAGAAAATATGCGTAACACTTATGTACTTTTTTATTGCACATATGCTCAAAAGGGGCGGGCCCTAGAAAGTATAGACACAGTCACTGAATGCACACATCAACTCTAGCATCAACTAGGGAAAAGGGGTTGGTATAAATATTAGATCGATAAAAAAATATATCGATGAAAACCGACTGCAAAAAGAGGTGTTTTTGGGACGTATTTTGTATCGTTTATTGACGTGATAACGTCTTATAAATCGATGAACGCCGGCTGCACGCACGAAAAAACATGTCTCATTGTCACGTTCCGCCTGAGCCGATGACGTTATCACGTAAAATGATCGTCCGTAAACCGACTTTACTGACAACCATTTCTTTTTCTGCTTTTCGATGTGGAATATTAAATCACCAATAAAAACAAATCAAGTAAACATATAATATTTTCGTTTGCGAATGACATTTAAGTAAATCAATTTCCTCAGTTTCTCTCTGACTTAAAATTAAAACTGTTCAACTATCGCACATAAAACAACAATTCAAATAGGTACTTATTGAACATTATATCTGCCGTATTCTTAACCAAAAAATGTAAGCAAATATCAATATGTTATTCCCTCACACATTTTGTCACTGGGATATTATGATTATCCATCGGGTTTTGCTCAAACTGGTGAAAATCAGTTGATGAGTAAATATTTGTATCGACAAAGTATCTAAGAATTTTTGGGACTAGCAACGTCTTTGTGAACTTTGAATTTACTTGAAATGTTATGAGGGAAACTAATTATTTATGTTTAATTTCGGGATCTTTCGGGAAACTGAAATAAAATGTATTAATTCTTTTATAACAGATTCTTAATACCTATATAATTTCTTATTAGAGATTTCTTATTTTCTTATTAGAGCAACAAAAAATTATCGATATCCATATCTCAGCGCAGCGTACCACTAATGAATCGTTTTGACATGCGTCAGTCATTAGGCAAAGGCTGTCGCATGTCAAAAATATTTCATAACTAGATAATTTGTAAATTACCTAAATATTATAATTAATGCAGTGATTTTTTACATATCGGTGGTAAGACAAGCCACTTGTCCTAAGGTTTGTTGTAATTGTGTGATTTTGCAAATAAGGACGGAACAATTCGTCATTTCGTAAAAATACGAAATCACATACACGGTCTGACCCTAAATACGCGCGACGGCAGTAAGCACCGTTTACTCATATCATGACTAAACGGTGCTCACTGCCGTCGCGCGTATTTAGGGTCAGTTTGACCAAACGGAGGCGACATGTGCCACGCCTCCAAGCCATATCCCTCGATATCCGTGGGTCTACCCTAACATCCTTTTTTATTTGGTATTTTTCGTCGAATCGTTGAGCTCCCCAAGTTAGTTGGGCTACACGATTACTGACAAATGTTTGCACTAACTTCACTGGTCCACTCAAATATGTGTGGTTCCTCAAAAAAACATTTCAGGCACTAATCTACATTATCCTAACATGATCTGACCAAGTTTTATGGCTAGACTTTAAAAGAGACTTTTACCCTGGAATTTGTTTCACCATTTCTTCTCAGGGGTAGTCAAATAGGATATGTCGACTCCATCTAACTTAATAAGCTAGATAAAATAAACATAAAATAATCTAAATAATATTTATTTTATTTTGTTAAATGACGTGTAAAAGCGATTCTGATATGACCCAATAAACAATTTAAGTTAATTTAATTTAACAAATTAAGTTTTTTATTTTCAGTTAATTTATTTTCTTAGCCTTTGATTAGACTGGTTGTCAGACTTTTAAGTATCTTACTACCCGTAACAACTGTCGACTGGCAGCTGAGAACGGCTTAACTTAATTCTACTCGTTTCAATTCGTACATAATAGAAACAACAAATTTTCTGTTTCAGAATTTCCTGACTCACGATGGCAGTTGAAACAATAGATCCAGCCCAGGAATATGAGGCAAAGTTGATTGCCCGTATGAAGCTGGTGAATGAACTGATAGCACGTGGAACCTCTGCCATGCACTAGTTTTACAGCGGCGCTACTGTGTTTCTAACAGGCGGTTCTGGCTTCCTCGGCAAGCAGCTCATTGAAAAATTGTTCAGATAAATATAGACGTAATAAATATTATCATCATCATAATTTCAGCCGAAAGACGTCCACTACTGGACCCATCGACTGGTCCTGGCGTTCTCGCATCCAGTGGATTCCGGCTACCTTCAACAAGTCATTGGTCCACCATGTAGGAGGCCTACCAACGCTGCGCCTTGCGGTACGCGGTTGCCGCTCCAGAAACACAATATTATTTACACAATTATATTGTCCTGCTGAGTTTTGTCTTAGGAACAGATACAAAGTTCAATAAGGTCATACATTTCACCAGACTGGTCTATAACAAAACATTTGGAAATACTTTGATTGTGGGTATATTTAAGGAGTGTAATTCCCTGCCGGAGTCTGTTTCTTGATAGCTATAACCTGGGTAATTTCAAGACGTGAGTGAATACGTTACTTTTATATAAGCGTAATCCATCGTCGACCACATCATCGCTTTCCATGACGTGAGATAGAGATCAAAAGCGAATCTACCAATAAAAATACGAAACACAGCTGTTGATATCTTCAAAGAACGTAGGTTTATGTATTGATATCACTTATAAAATCATCGCACCAGTTGGCATTTAACGTAGCAAATCTATTCCGTGTGGCCTTAAAAACATAATATAAATTTTGATTGTAGGTAAAAAAAATTAATATAGGTCAATGGTGTAGATACAGGGTCCAGCGAGAAGAATTTCTGAGACTTTGCTATCAAGCCAGTAATATAACATAATACAAGTACACGCGCGGTCAAATAATAAGGGTCGATGGCGAAAATCCCTGTAACTTGCATTAATAATGGTACATGTATGAAACTAACTTTATATTACAGACAACTTTAATAACATGAGATAAAACCTTGAATGAACTACAACGTAATTAAAAAAAACAAAAACCCTCGTATTTGGAAGTAAATTCAATTCGCGGTTGTTTTACTTTTACTTGTTTTCTCACTTTTGTTTTCAATCTGTCAAGTCAAAATTATAAAAGGCGCTCATTGTCGTCTTTCACCATCATTATTGAATTACTATCATGTCGCTTACACCAGAAGAATGTACACGTATCGTCACTATCTTAGAAGAAGGTAGAAGTCAGCGAAGTACAGCAAGAACAATAGGCGTGTCACTTTCTACAGTGCAGCGAGTCGTCCAACGCTTCCGAGAAACGGGGCAGAATATAAGAAGACCAGGAACCGGCAGACTGAGTTGTACTACGGCTTGAGAGGATCGATTTATTTTTATGACCATGCTCCGAAATCGGCACCCCACTGCAGTTGAAGTAACCGTACCGTATCTTCCGTCTGACGCAGGTCCTCACCGGACATGGCTGTTTCGGGAGGTTCCTGTTTCGGATAAGGCGGGAGGAAACGCCCGGGTGTTGGCATTGTGTGGATCGACCGGAGGACACGGTGGAGCATACGGTGGAGGTCTGCCCGGCTTGGGCGGAGCACCGCCGTGTCCTCGTGGCGGCGATCGGCGGCGGCGATCTCTCGCGTCCGGCCCTGGTTCATGCCATGGTACGGAGCGAGAGGGAATGGGAAGCAGTCACCTCCTTCTGCGTAGCAGTAATGCTCGCGAAGGAGGAGGCGGAGCGCGTGTAGGAGAGGCAATCATTGCGCCCTCACGCCCCTAGTCGCCGCAGGAGGAGACACCCTGGGCGTCGGGAGTCGATAGCCGACTCCCGGCCACCGTAGGCGCGGGCCTGCGGACGGCGAGCAATGGGCAGCTCGCCGTCCGGTAAGGACCAGGCCCGGGTCGATGGCGCGTTGTGTTCCACGCGCGCCTCAAAGAGATGTCAGCATAATTGACGGGGTCCGATAGGGCCGATGCCTGCCGGGGTCGCGGATTGTTCGAAAGAGTTACCGTGGCCCTGGCGCACAGGCAATTGAAGGAACACGGGTAGGTTTTAGTCAGTAAGAGTCTGTACGCCCTTCCGCTCCGCCCAGAGCGGGGGAGGTCATTTGATGATTTCCCACCCAAAAAAAAAAAAAACTCAAAATGATAAAAGGCGGTCATTGTCGTCTTTCACCATCATTATTGAATTACTATCATGTCATTTACACCAGAAGAATGTACCTACACGTATCGTCACTATATTAGAAGAAGGCAGAAGTCAGCGGAGTACAGCAAGAACAATAGGCGTGTCACTTTCTACAGTGCAGCGAGTCGTTCAACGCTTCCGAGAAACTGGGCAGAACATAAGATGGCCAGGAACCGGCAGACCGAGATGTACTACGGCTCGGGAGGATCTTTTTTTTATGATCATGCTCCGAAATCGGCACCTCACTGTAGTTCACGCAACAAATCAACTTCGGGAGACCCATAGAGACGACGTAAGCGAGCGGACTGTAAGGCGGCGCGGCGGCAAATGGTCCAAAGCTTGAAAGAGAACATCGGGTAGCAAGATTACGTTATACCGGCGATCACGTACAATGGGGAGACGAAGAATGGGCTACAGTAATGTTTTCTGATGAATCCTGATTTATGCTGTATGCACATGACGGGTGGTGAAGAGTCTACCCATGGCCAGGTTAATGTTTTATTCCAGCTTGTTTTGAGGAAAAAGTGCCGTTCGGCGGTGGATCTGTTATGGTTTGGGTTGGAATCTCTTCAGAGAGTCGCACTGAGTTAGTGCTGATAGAAAATGGTACGCTAACTAGAGCAAGATATGTGGAAGAAATTCTTATTGAGCATGTCGGCCCATATTTAATTAACATGGGTGAAAATTCATTATTCATGTATGACAACGCCAGGCCACATACAGCTCAAATTGTAAATGATTATTTTCAAGACGTTTTGGTATCAATTGCATGGACTAGCCCGCAAGAAGCCTGGACCTGAATCCAATTGAACAAGCTTGGGACAAGCTCGGGAGGTGTGTAAGAAATCGAAACCTCGCCCCAGCTACACTTCGAGACCTGAAACATGCGTTGGTGGAAGAATGGACCAATATCTCGCAACATCGCATAAGCAACCTAATAAATAGCATGCCCAATCGCCTGGGAGCTGTGTGTGTGTGTGTGTCTCATGCAGTGCACCATATATTTTATAATCTAAGCACTGCACACAATCACCGGCAGCGCGCACCCGGGTTTGGCCCCTAAGTCCCAAGCTCCTCGGTAGCCAGCCTCTCCTCTGCTTACTGACGTACGGGTGTTGGCGTCGTCGGCAGGGAAAAATATTCGTCGCTCGAGCTCGACGCAATTGCCACAGCCGGTGACACAGCACTCTCTATGGCACTGGGTTCCGGGGCGGCGGCGGCGGCGGTAGTGGAATGGAGCTTAGTGACGAGTCCGGAGGTGGTAGGCTTGCACGGCGAGCTGCTATCTCGTCATCATAACATGGTTTTCATAATCTTCAAGAATTCATTAGTATGGAAGGCCGAATTTGCCAGCCGTCATTCTTGATTTCTGGATATTTGTTTGGTTTTTCAATGATATTTATTGTTTGTTAATTTATTTATGATTTTTATTCCAAAAGGTTTGATATTTGTACTTACTTATGTGATTTACGGTAATAAATAAATACGGGAAATAAGAGACATGAAAAAAAAATTACGTTGTTGACCTATCAGTGTTTGTTTTTTATTTTCATAGCGGTGGATGGGATTGAACTTGGAGTGTAACAAAATTGATTGAGTAATGGATAAAAAAATAAAAAACTTTTTTACAAAAAAAAAACAACAGACTTCAAAAAAACACACTACAAAGTGAAAAATAACTTTAATTTCGTAGTTCGGTGTCTTTGGATCTGTATTTTAGTTTTTTGCCACCGACTTCCGAAATTAAAGTTATTTTTCACTTTGTAGTGTGTTTATTTGAAGTCAGTTGTTTTTTTTTTTGTAAAAAAGTTTTTTATTTATAAAAAATACATACTTTTTAGTGATAAATACTTTTTAGTGATAAAAAAAATCAAGATACTTGATTTAGCACACGAGGTTGTCGACATGTGGGGCGTGGACTCTGAAATAATTGTACCGATAATCGTTTCAGTAAATGGCCTAATAGCGGAGAGCCTCCACCAACACCTCAGGAGGCTCTCATTGCGCAGCTGGGTCAAGGGCTTGATTCAGAGAGCAGTACTTCTGGATACGGCACGCATAGTGAGGAGGTTCCTCTCTCTAGAGCCCTGACCACCGGCAGGTTGGACCCTGTTTCTGATGCCGATGGGCCACAATTTTTTATATTTTTAAATGTTTTTATATGTTTTTTTGTAAAAGTATTTAGAAATGTAATTAATGTGCATTAAGATGAATAAACGAAAATAATAATCCATTTATTTCAGGCGACGCAGGCCCATAGAAATACAAATTACAAATTTTCAGTCGACGCCAAACAATCAACGCAGATCGATTAACGACGATCAATCAAGCTGCCATAAGTTTTCATGGCGCCTAGTATGTTTGGCGCCGACTCAAAATTTGTAATTTACATTAATTTAAGAGCTTAGTTAGACTGAAAGATTTATTTTTTGCTTTTCAGTTTCTTTTTTCGTCGGTTTAATGTTTTGTAAAAAAAAAAATATGAATACCTCAAGCAGACGCTGAATTTTAACTGGACTGAAGAAAAAAGTGAAACCTCCTGAAGTTTTGTCAGAATTTGTGTACAAATTTTTGTGGAAGATGGGAAAGATCAAATAGAAATGGAGATTGGCTGGAATCTGCCATAGCCTGGCATGAAGCCCTTATGTCTACAACAGAAAATGTTGATCCTGATGATGATGATGGCAGTGAAGATATAGAAAATTTGGCACCATCTTCACCAATAGCTTCAACGTCATCTTCACAATGTACGCTGAGAAAATCCTTTGAAAAGCTATCTAACAAGCAAAAAAGAAGACGCGTAGAGCGCTTGTCCAAATCAGTGTCTCCAAAAGAGATACAGAGTGCTACTATTAAAAATCTCAAAAGTAGTGGGGATTGGCAAGTAAGTCAAATACTGGAACATTTACTAAACCATTCTGAAGATATTGATAAGGTAAAAACTTGCATAAGTCAGAAATAAAGAGAGTTTATACACCTGAAAAAGCGCTAGCTCTCTCGATATCGCTTAACTTATCCAAGTGGCAATATATGAATCTACGAGATTCTGCAATTAAACAAGGTGCAGTATCTATGTATCCCTCCTACTACAAAATAATGCAAGTGAAATTAAACTGTTATCCTGCAAAAGAGGACCTCACCATAACCGAAAATGGAGCATCTATTAAACTGCAGGCTCTACTTTATTTGACTACCTTCAGATTACTTGATGCAATGGACTTCAATCTATCATCTAAAGCTGATTTAAAGCTGATATGTAAATGGAGTTTTGATGGAGCATCTAGTCAAAGCAATTACAAGCAGATAGCTAGCAGTTCAGAATTTGACGATTCCAGTGTTTTTATGGTCAGCTTAGTACCCATAAGGGTGATGCGTGACGAAGAAATACTTTGGGAAAATGATCGTCCGTCTTCTACGTTTTACTGCCGCCCAATTCAGTTCAAGTTCATGAAGGAATGTGAAAGTTCAGTAAAACGTGAAAAAGAAGCCATAGAACTGCAGATAGATGAACTTAATCCATATAAATTGCAGGAAGTGACCGTCACACATCAACTGTTAATCACACTAGTGAATCACACACTGTAGGTATACGACAAACTATACGGAACGCGCGGCAGTTTCTGAACGTGTTCAATGCTTAACCGCCAACAACAAACTCTGCTCTGCCGAGCGCCAGGCGTCCCGATTAGTCAAAGTCAAACGATTGATTTAACATGTAAGATTGTATTTTCAGACGAAAGTGAATGTTCACCAACATTTGAATGAACGGAGTAAATATTTAATCAGTTCTACACGGTGACATTTGAATCACGGTTTTGCTAGAACAAACATTGTTCAGACCATGGTCTACTACCATTCTACAGCATCCATTAAAAGAAAAACGTCATTGGTTTTCGAAAAAAGAGAAAAAAGACAAAGTTAAAAAAGCCGGGTTTATCGTTACTCCCTACAACACAGACACTGCGGCGCTCGCGTCTCAAAGTACAATTGCAGCGCGGCACGCGGCTTACGCGCGAGACAAAGCATTGTTTACAGGGAAATCCCAATCCCAGGCAGGGGAATCTCCATAAATGAAATTTAGTTAGAACTTATTTTTGTACGTCTTACTAGAAAATACCAAATTTAAAAGTTATTTAAAGTTTCTATTGTTCTCAAACATGTTGCGTAATTAGGCCTCATGTGTGTGTCATGTGTTTACTATCGGTTCATAGAAATCTTTTGTTTACAAGCCATGTGTAACTGCCGGAGCGCCCCGTGGCGTGCTGACAAAAAATGTTCCGGGACAAATTAAAAAACAAATAACAAGTCAGAGATCAAACTTACTTACTTTATAAACAGAAAATAAAATAAAATCGATTAAAATGCTAACAACTTACCACTTATTTACCTAACAAACATAGCTTTCACAGAACATGAGATAATTTGACATGATCACCCTGAGTGTGTCATTAAAGATTTCGGGACTGTCTCCATTAAGGAGTTTATAGCACCATGCATGCGACACAACAGGGAATGCGCGCGCGACACAGTGCGGCAATGGGATGTGGCGAACAGTCGGTATCGGTTATGGCTTGGTATGGCTTTAGCTATGGTAAACTTTGGTACTTAGGGATTTTCTGGCTATGCACGACGCAGGCGACGCACCGTACCGATGCGGACGGCGCGGCACGGCGAGGTTGCTGACCTCTAATTTTATAATTTCGTTCGGCATGTATTTAACGCGGCGACAAATTAATCTGAAATTGGGATTAAAAAATAATTAAAGCCGGTAGCAAAAATAGTAGGTTGGCAGCTACAGTGAAGAATAATTTTAAGTAGAAAGTAGCAGCTTAATAATCAGTTGTTAGCTTTGTTTTAATTTAAACTGGCATCGAGTTTCTGTTTTGGCGAGGCCTCCTATTTCTGAATGGCAATAATAATAAGGCGTAGCCGACGGAGGCCCGCTTCGCGGGGCTCCTACTTCTGGGCGGTTTAAAAAAAAATAACCACGAAGGGGACGGCGGGGTCTTTCAGACCCCGCCATCCCCTTCTAACCTAACCAGTCCGAGTCAGAGTGCCCCAAGTCCCGAGCTCGCTTCGCTCGCTCTTGCATCCTATCCCACTGTTAATATTAGTCACCACTTCATTATTTATAGTACCTCGCCTATGATTTCTAGGAGCAAATAGTTAGTAGCCCTTTAAGTTGTTAGTCGTCTGCAAAATAATTAGCTATTTCGTTCTAGGTGCGAACTTACGGTAGGTACTATCAGACATGGTTTTAATTCTGACCTGTAACTAGGACCGAGTACCTATTGTATCTACCGTGACATTATTAGGTAGGTATTATTTATTTATTGGGATATTACAGAAACATGACAAAAACAAAACATACCACGAAACAGGGCTAGCTCCGTGTGCACCAAGACAAGATTGACTCTAATTTTGGTTGAGAGTACATGCGCCTAGCTTCCGCCAGATTGTCATCAGCAATTGAGTAAAAACGCACAATAACCAACCACTCCACACTCGAATAGTTAGAACTCATTTTCACTAAAAACGGGCGATGCATGCCTGTGACGTAAATACATCGGATGCATACGCGTCGCTCGCTCGAGACATTTCGGTAGACTGTTTATGTTTATTGCCCGAGTGGTTTGAGCGGCCCGCGGCATTCGACAAAAGAAATGGGCGGAGCGATACTTCGCACGATTGCTTGTCATTGGCTAATGATTTATTTGCATTTCGGTCCGCATTGGCCGGAAATCCTTGTAGTCCACGTGTACTACCGCGATGAGTACTGTGATGTTACGGTTAATGTTTGAACACTTTTGAGCAACATATGACTTATTTGAGAACGCCTAGTTTAGTTTGTTTTAATAACATATTTGATGCTGTAGCATGGTAGTAGACTATGGTCTGAACAACGTTTGTTGTAGAAAAACGGTGATTCAAATGTCACAGTGTATATTAATTTATAATTTCCTTATGAAATTTGACAAAAACCAACTATTGAAATACCTAGTCGGTACAGCGGTGGTTTGAATGTTGGTGAACACAGACCTTAGGCCAGCTATACCACCCGGGTGTTGTCATCGTGTGGATCGACCGGAGGACACGGTGGAGCATACGGTGGAGGTTTGCCCGGCTTGGGCGGAGCTCCGCCGTCTCCTCGTGGCGGCGATCGGCGGCGGCGACCTTTCGCGTCCGGCCCTGGTTCAGGCCATGGTACGGAGCGAGAGGGAATGGGAAGCAGTCACCTCCTTCTGCGAAGCAGTAATTCCCGCGAAGGAGGAGGCTGAGTGCGTGAGGGAGAGGCAATAATTTCGCCCTCCCGCCCCTAGTCGCCGCAGGAGACACCCTGGGCGTCGGGAGTCAATGGCTGACTCCCGGCCACCGTAGGCGCGAGCTAGCGGACGGCGAGCAATGGGCAGCTCGCCGTCCAGCAAGGACCAGACCCGGATCGACGGCGCGGTGTGTTCCACGTGCGCCTCAAAGAGATGTCAGCATAATTGACGGGGTCAGATAGGGCCGTTGCCTGCCGGGGTCGCGGATTGTTCGAAAGAGTTACCGTGGCCCTGGCGCACAGGCAACTGAAAGAACACAGGTGGGTTTTAGTTAGTAAGAGTCTGACACGCCCTTCTGCTCCGCCTAGAGCGGGAGAGGTCATTTGATGATTACCCAAGCAAAAGAAAAAAAAAGAATACGTTTAACGCTGCATGACAGAAATAAAACGATGGCATTGTTTTAAATACGTTTAGCGCTAAACGCATTTAAATACACTCACATTTAACCGGCCACCTACATTTTGTCAATTTCTTCAAAATCAATGATATTATAACATAATTAATTCAATTACGATAGTATCGTAATTAAATTAATTATGTTATAATATCATATTGGGAGAAACTTTACGAAAAAAAAGGAAACATGTGTAAGTTATGAAATGGTTTAAACTTTTAAACTAAGACAAAAAATAAAAAAAATTAAGATTATGCAGTCTTCTTACAAAAACTAAAAATTTGCAAAATGTTAGTTTAAAAAAAGTGTGTTTTAAATTATCGGATTAATAATGTGTAGTTCCTCCTCTGGCCCTAATGACCTCTTGCAACCGATTTGAAAGCGCGGCCCTTATGTCTTGGATGTCGCTTTGGGGAATGTTCTCCCACTCCTCAACAGCTGCAGTTTTTGGCCCACTGATGGTCGTAGGAGCTGGTGTACGACTCCTGATCCGTCCTTTGAGGTTGTCCCATACATGCTCTTTTGGGTTCAGGTCAGGACTCCGAGCTGGCCATGATGAGCGATGAATATTGACGGCATCCATGTAATCGGTGACAAACTCTCGCGGGGAATGCACGAGCGTTATCGTGCATAAAAACAAAATCATCGCCAATGAATGGCGCAAACGGAATCACATGTGGTTCTAGGACTTCTTTCACGTATCTGCGAGCATTAACGCTACCTCTATCGAAGACGACCAACTCTGTATGAGTGCGTTAACAAATGCCACCTCACACCATTCCAGCCTCCCTTATAGCCCACTGTTTTAACCACAGCGCATTCAGCAAACCTTTCACTGCGGCCTCGTAAAGCCACTCTTGATTCATCAGTGAAGAGAACTGCCTTGTATTGTTCCGAAGTCCAATTTAAATGTTCTCGAGAAAATCGAAGTCTCGCTCTTCTGTGAGTTGCGGTCAGTTCTGGGACTCGAACTTGTCGAAATGCTCTCAGAACCCTTTCTGCTAAATTTCTTCTTATTGTTCTTAGGCTCACACTTACATTTCGTACCTCAAACAAGCGGTTACGAGCCTCAGAAGCCGTTGTGAACTGAGCTGAGCTTCTTTATCTTCAGAACAGCTAAGAAAGTCCACTAGATAGGTACGACGATCACAATCTGAATAATTTTGAAGCTTATTGCTATTACATTGCTTCGTATGTTCGAAAAATGTGTCTGCTGAACAACGTAAATAACGCAATGAATGTTGTTGAACTGTCAAAATTAAAGCTATTCCTACTGTTAGTGTGTTCCGCAATTACCCCGCGGGTCCTAGCACGCTTGATATTTGTTTGTGATTTATGATTATTTTTCGTATAGCAATTGCTTTTAATTGCTGTGAGTAAATGATTATACGTATTATTATATATTTTAGTATTTCTCATATCTGCCGTCCTTTAACTAGAAAGCCGTTAACCCTCAAATAGTAATTTTTTTCTTATAAATAGAAAGTAACCGAGTTCAAAATTCTCTATCTTTCTGTCTAAGAAACATTTTTACAATATAAATAGTTCCAAAGATATGAAAATTTCGTAGGCCGTTAAGTAACATAATTTATGACGATTCCATCACTTGAAAGCATCTAACCCACACTTCTTCGCTTAATGTACTTTAAAATACCTTAACTGCCCGATGTGATGATATTTTTCTAGCCTTCTACTTAACTACAAGTACGTTATCTGATTATTCTTGACTATAGAGAAGCAAAAGGACTATAACTACTTTATAGTTAAGCATTTAAAGACCAGATTCAGTGAAAAACTTAACTTATTTGCAGTTACCCGCCCTTAACGCTAATTTAGTTAAGCATTTAATTCTGTTAATTTCTCACAAAACTTTACTTGAAAATAATTCTTGCCTATTTGATGAAAATGGTGGGAAAAAAAAATATTTTGCTTAGCTACAAAGCAGCTAAGCCTCATTACCAGTGATCGGAGTAGGTAGATTGATTTTTAGTACTTGTATCATAAATGCACACAGAAAGAATAACATGGATAAGCCATTTTTCCGGAAAGTAATTCCGGTATTTCCGGATTTAGTATTTCCGGCGGGCGTACGCATTGTTCTGATAACCGGTTATTGTACCACCCATGATCCTTTGTTCTGATTGGACGTTGGGTTTTGTCAAATCGTGACAAAAAAAAAAATAGGAAGAATAATAAAGAATAAAATTGCTCATTTTATTACAATTCCTACCTTTTTTTTGAGGATGGCAAATCATCAAATGACTCCTTCCACTCTGGCAGAATACAATTCCTACATAAGTTCCGGTTTTTTTTAATAATCCACCAATTCCGGAGGAATGTCCATAGTAATATATACGTTTCGGATCAATGACCCCAGTTCAATCTACCTACTCCGATCACTGCTCATTACTTAACTACAAGGCAGTTTGCCGACTCACGCGCTGCGTTCACTCCGGGGGTGATCAAAAAGGTGGTTTTGAAAACTGATAGCACTTTAGCCTCCTTAAGTAAAATTTTCTTTTTGACCACCGTGGGTTTTGCAAATATCAATGATAAAATTCTATCTAGCTGCCTCGACGACAACAAATATATAGACAAACGTGGAAAACACATTAAATCTCCAAAATTTTATCGTGGAAGTTATCACTAAACATATCGAGTCCTTCAACCCATCTGTGCCGCATTATGGTCGTGAGCATGCTCCAAATCGTTGTTGCAAGTAAAATAAGCGTTAAATTCATGTACAAAGCACCCCAACCTAAAAATTGGATATGAAATGTATTGAACTCATTTGAAAAGCATGAATATATCGTTTGCTCGCCTTGGTATTGAGGAATGTGAACTATGTGAGTGATATACATTGCACAAACCTGATACTAATCATGACGCTCGAAATTAAATAATAGCCAATTGCACAGCTTGCGAGGAGTGGGCTGTTTACCACGAAAAATACACAAATGCCAGACAGTTATAATACTCGTAATATGATTCCCATAAATCTATAGAACAAAATGAAAACCAGATATATTACAATAGTGACTTGAAAAAGGTAATAATGCTGCCAAGGCACGAAACATTTGGGCACCCCACAATTGCGGCGGTAAGTCCCCTCTTTGAGGAGTGGATTTAGAGGCGCCACAACGTCCTCACCTTCCGCCTGATGCAAGTCCTCATCGGATATGGCTGTTCCGGGAGGTTCCTGTTCCGGGTAAGACGGGAGGAATTGCCCGGGTGTTACCATTGTAAGGATCGCCCGGAGGACACGGTGGAGCATACGGTGGAGGTCTCCCCGGCATAGGCGGAGCACCGCCTTGTCCTCGCGGAGGCGATCGGTGGCAGCGATCTCTCGCGTCCGGCCCTGGTACAGGCCATGTTACGGAGTGAGATGGCATGGGAAGCCGTCACCTCCTGCGAAGCAGTTATGCTCGCAAAGGAGGGTGCGGAGTGCGTGGGGGTGTGGCAGTCGCCGCAGGAGGAGACACTCTGGGCATCGGGAGTCGATAGCCGATTTACGGCCACCGTAGGCGCGGGCTTGCGGATGGTGAGCAATGGGTAGCTCGCCGTCCGGTAAGGACCAGGACCACTTTGACGGCGCGTTGTGTTCCACGCGCATCTCAAAGAGATGTCAGCGCCAATTAATGGGGTCAGCTAGGGCTGATGCCTGCCAGGATCGCGGATTGTTCGAAAGAGTTACCGTGGCCCTGGCACATAGGCAACTGAAGGAACACGGGTGGGTTTTAGTCAGTAAAAGTCTGACCCGCCCTCCCGCTGCGAGTCGCGAAACATTCAAAGCGGTTATATTTTGTCCAAGACTAACAGCATTTAATCAAACCTTCGCTCCAGTTGGAAAAATCACCAAGGACTCTAAGCCACTTGCGGCTATTTGGTACGAAGTTATCGCTGGGAAAAAATAAGAAGACATAATAAGTACATATTGAAACATTTTCTTATGTTTCCGTGATGTCAAAACAATACTTATTTGGATGGACAAACATAATAATCAAGAATAATAAAAAAATCTGGCAAAATTTACCCATTATTCGTTATGATAATGAACATTATCAAAAGACCAGTCACAGTATAATATGTTTTTTTTTGTATATTACTTATTGATCTGAATATGTGCCTTTTTATCATGTCTGTGCATGACTGTGTTTAATGTAGATACTGTTAAGTTCCTAAATACTTAAAACTACAAGCTTTTGCTCGTGGATCCGACCGCGTGGAGGTCGGAAAACGATAATTATTATTTCGAATATTTAATCCACGGGAATGAACCAACGTGATTCCAGGTCTGGTCTACCAGTGTGCCAAATTTCCATTAAATCCGATAAACTGTTGAGGCGTGACTAATGAACAAACAAAATATATACAAACTTAACAACTTTATCAACTCATAAACATCAAACTTACGTACTTTCAAATCCATACTTAGTACTATCCCGTAATATCATTCCCAACCTCAACGCAGGCGTACCCACGGGCAAAAGCTAGTTTATAATATTTGTAGGATTAAGTTTTAATACATTTAATTTGTATACTTGAAAAGTGATTTTAGAATTGCTTTTTTTCTGTTTATTTTTTCAGAAGAATGTACTTTTTAGTTTTTTTATTACTTTTATTTGAGATAATATAAATAAAGACTTAAGTTGCCTCATAACGTCATCTTAGTTTATTAAAGTAATTTAGTGAGAAGTTTTCAATTAATTGAGCTCCTTAAGTTCTGAGTTGAGCTGTACGATTACTGACAAATGGCACTGACTGAACAGGTTAACTCATCGTGTGGTTTTTCCTCAAAATACCATTTCAGACACAAATCTACAAGGTGTTTACATGATCTGACCAAGATTATGTCTGGACTTTAAAAGAGACTGTGACCTCTGAGTTTGTTTCGGCCTTTCTTCTCAGAGTAGTCAGATAGGAAACGCTTACCTCATCTAGTTTTTAAAATATGATTGATGTGTAAAAGTGTTTGTTCAAACCTACTTACAGAAATAAAATCATTTATCAACGAAAAAATTAAGCATATACATTAAGTTTAATTGTCCATGCCTAATTGTGATCTCATGATCTGTAAGATCTAAATTAGTTACTAGTTGAATATTGCCTATTAAAATTATACTTCCTACTATAATACCTTTTAAATATTGAAATATACTTTAGATTTTTAAAAGAAATGTCTTTAGTTTCTCACATATTCCTATATGAATGCTAAACTATAAAGAAGTTAACCACAAGCGAAATATTTTTAGCCACCTTTAAGTTTAGTAAAGTAGTTAAGATTTTACAAATGTTCCATACATCATTGGCAATAATTAGCTTAGAAGCATCTAAAGCACCGTAACTGCTCATTAAGAAAGTTATTGAAATTTAAATCGAAGCAAATGTCATAGCTATAAAGCAGTTATGTCACTTAACAACTTTTTAGTTAAGTATTTCTAAACAAATTTAACAAACAGTAGGAAGGTTAGACATTTATATAAATTACTTCACTAAAAAACCGCTAAGGTATGGTTAACGGCCTTTTAGCACAGTAATGTGATGCATTATCTAGATAACATGCTTAACAAAATAAGAAAAAATAATTTTAAAAGTAATTAATAAGACTTTCTGGACATAAAGGATTCTTTAGGATAAACAGAAATAAATATCAATTAATGTGTCCAACAATCATTAACCTAAGTATCATAGTTTTCAAGAAACAACGATTCCCACGTTTTTGGCCATTTTCTCGAAAACAACTTTTTGGGCTTAACGACCTTCTAGTTAAAGGACGGCAGATATATAATAAAGAATTGCTTGTCCTGTGAATTATATTGTAATAAGTTTTATCCGAATTCATTTAGTCCAAAGTATATAAGTAATAATAAATAACTAGCTTATGCCCGCGACTTCGTACGCGTGGACTAACTTACTTATAAAAAGGTATCCTGTGCGATAGGTGAAAACTACAGAATACCGAAACTCCCATCAAAATGCGTCCAGTAATTTACTAATCAGACAAAAATTCCAAAAACCGGATCTTAAGTGTAGTGCGGAAGCGCCGTAATAGTCATGAAAGAAAAGGGGATTAGGTGACAATAAAAAAAATACAGGTAGGTAATTAAAAAAAAATATGTTGCGTTACTTATATTTACCTAAAACTAAACACCCGAAATATTAACGTGAATTCCGTAAAACAAAGTTAACTTTACCTACTGTTACAATTTCATACTGTGACGCGAAATTTTTGCACAGCGGGGTCAGCGAGTTCATTTGAACTGCACGTTCGCGCGACTTGCAACGCGGGGTGGGAGGTAACGCTAATTGCCTACTGTGCTCGAATATCCTGGCCTTAATATAATACAGCATTCCAAGATCGACAGTCACACAAAAACTCACTATAGATACTTTCCTCACTAGGCCAAATTTGTCGTATACATAATATTTACGACTGGTTAGAGGGATGGGCTGTAAATGCTGTAATGTGTAAGACCTGTTTTTGCTAGCATTCGGCCTTGAAGACCCCATATCGGTTTTAAAAGTGTATGGAATATAATAATGTATGTACAGCGCCATCTATTAACAATAAGTTGTACCAGCAGCGGCGTTGAAGAGCTGAAATTACTGCTAATCTTGATTAACCTTGGTTTGGTGATGATAATTATCTTTAGACATTTTGCCTATGTCCACAGAAATTCACATGTAGGTGATTCGGTTAAAATAACTGGGTGAAGGCTTGTTATTAATGTTTTTGTTATACAAGGGCATTTTCGGAGACTTTTTATAATTATGAAACAGGTATTACCTAGCATGGTTTTATATGACGGGTCTATTTTGTTCATACATTTAGTCAACCTTACCACTTTTTTGTAGTCACTAATAAATGGCTGTTAGCTAAGTTAATTGTTACTGCGAATACATCGAACTACACGTCATTCTAAAGTTTAAAAATCAATCTGCCAGTTTTATGTTCAACGCTGACTAAGGCGTACAATCGATTTGTAAAAAATACGAAGCATCTTTGAAACAAGTTTTACCATCATAAACTGTTCTAGTTGGTACCAAGCGTGGTATCAGCCTTTTGAAACTTAATTCCAATAAAATTATGTTCGATAAATTGAAATAGCTAGAGGAGCACGCAGTGTTCTATGCGTGCTTTTATGACGTGAGATCGTGGGATCTGCACTTCGTGATGTGACCCGCTAGGCATGGCGGGCTCCTGCCGGGGTCGCGGATTGTTCGAAAGAGTTACCATGGCCCTGGCTTACAGGCAACTGAAGGAACACGGGTGCGTTTTAGTCAGTAAAAGTCTGACACGCTCTTCCGCTCCGCCCTGAGCGGGAGAGGTCATTTGATGATTTCCCACGCAAAAAAAAAAATATGGTATGGCGGGCTGATACCAGTCCCCCGACTGGTATAAGGTGAACGTACTGGTATCTCCGGTCCCCGACTCATGGTAGTAGAAAGAATAGTGGAATTTTAGTCGGTAGAAGTCCGATATAATCCTCCATTCTCCCCAGACGGATCGTCCCCGTCAGGACTTCCCCACGGAAAAAGGTATAAAAACTAACACAAATATTTCAGACTGTATAAATTCTCGTGGTAAGAAAAGAAGATATAAATGAAACATATTATTAAATTAAAAGATTTATTAATCATGGCCGTATTTTAAACTCATATATCTTACTAATATAACAACTTAAAACAACTAAAAAATAAAATAAGACTTCATAATATACCTATCACAAAGATTTTCCTTCTTGAACCCTTCAAGCAACGATGGATCAAGCATCTTATTGACTATGTTGGACACTCTACAATCATAAGGTGCTGATGCATGATCAGATTCTATGTTAAAAACTTTCACTGGCTTGTTCGTGTATTTAGACAAATTATAATCTTCAGGAAGATTTTCAGCTCTTGAGTGTGGCAGGCCTTTGATAAGGACCACTTCAGAATTTAGCTTAAAATTGGGTTCATAGTTTCTTGCCAACATAATCCTTCTGTATGCTGATTCTAATATTGACCACTTATATTGATTGGAATAGTTACCCAGTTTCCTCATCGTATACAAGCAAGCATCAGCTTTTGTTTTCCATTCTTTGATCTGTTCCAAATATTGGGTCAATTCCTCGGAAACCCCTCCAGTCATTAGCTGGTAAAAGTGTTCCAAAACAACATTTTGTAGCTCTGAGTCCGTCAACTCCCCTAAATGCGAATTTAGCTGTATTCTTAATGCATCTGGGCTGCTGTCCAAACAATATACAACTCCAGTGAGTCCTGTAATTTTCAAAAACATGAAGATTTGAATGGGAACCAACCATTTGTAATGGAGCGCTTTGGAGAATACTTTATTAATAGAATTCATAATATCGTGTTTCAACGTCGGAGCATGAAATCGATTTCACTTATGGTAAAATAGTCGAGCAGATGGTAATCAAATAGTTGTGGAATCAAGAAACAACGTTGCATTAATATGCATAAAAATTGCTCCAAAAATACAAGTATCTATCTTGATTAAACTAGAAAGTAATCAGGGAATTGTAACAAAATTTAAGCTTTGAGGTATCAAAACATATTATCGTTTATTTAATAGAAATAGCAAAGGCAAAGATAATTCCTATAAAAATGAAAATATGAGGACAAAACAGTATTGTCTTTTGTGACGGATATGTTGAATTACCTTCTTCCTCCAATAAGGCAGCCAGTTCCAAAGCAACATTCACTCCAAAGGAATAACCCAGCAGATAAAACTTGGATTGGGTCTCAAATTTGGTTTTCATGAACTGAAAAAAATTATAAGAATTTTTCTTAAAGACGTTTCATGTCTACAGGAAATTTGATATAACAAATAGCCTAGTATTATTATAATGGGTAACCTCTCGGTGGTATTCTAAAAATAAAATATTACTAAAATTAGGTTTGGGTCCCGGCTCGGGCCAGGTAAATCATTTTTGATCGTTTTTCGTCTTAAAATGCAACGTGTTACGAAACTTGGGCAATATTGCAAAAATGGCTATTTCATTTGGTTTACCTACCACATTACTTTTATTTTGATGACTTGATTATTCATCTAATCTAATTTTATAATTTATACAATTCTTGTGTCACAGTGTTTGTCATCGAACTCCGAAACGGCTTGGCGGATTTTTATGATTTTTTCGTGTATATTTGGTAGGTCTGAGAATAGGAAGGCTATTTTTTATGTCCCTAGGCGGTAAGGGGCCACCCGCTCCAGATTCTTTTAATTATTATTTTTTGGGCAAAAAGTTTATTTTTTATTTTTTTTGATTTGGCATTTATTCTTCAACCAACCCCTATTTATATAACCCTAAATTTTCACCCTTCTACAACCAACTCCTATTTTTAATAGCAATATTAGTATTTTTACTTTCATCCCCAGATGCGCAATATGGCAATGATTGCAATGATTAATAATAAGATGGCAATTGATTAATCATTGTCGTATGATATTTTTTTATGTATTTACCCCAATGAAAACAGAAAATTTCATTGTTATAATCGATTGTAATAATCAATTGTCGTCCAGTCGATATTGCAACTTAATGTTGAAATTTTCTTCTCTCAGTGGTCGATAGGTAACTGATCAATCAACAATCCAGGCATCTAGAGGTTTCACCTCTCACTCAGCAAACAGTACGGAGTAGGGATAAGAAAGAAGCCGGTCTCCTGTCTCTCTCACACTAGAAGCTTTCTCTCACTCCCTACACAGTTTTCGCCCATTATTATTATTTGTGCATCGACCGTAGCAGTGACTTTTTACTTTCTCAGTGCAACTCTCATGATAATTATATTCTAACTATATTCTAATTATCTTCTTAACCTGCAAAATAGAAGAGCACAAAGAACAGACAAACACATCCAACAAGATAATGAAAATGTGCGTGTGAGCATGGCGATATTGCGTGAATCACAATCACAAGAGGCACGAGCTGAACGAAATCAACAACGACGCGACGATTGGAACAAAGACAAGCGCGCCGGTTCGTAGTTAACACACGCAGAGCAAATCACCGACAACGCCAACTAGTACATCCGATTTGTTCCTTTGTCTAGCATTCGAGTATCAACCAGATATTGAATATTACGCTCATTAGAAAGTGACGATCGGTGCTATGGACAAGGAATGATCCTATAGGGCCCTCCATTAATCACGTGAGGCTCGAAAGGGGGGAGGGGGGGTTGGTAAAAATCACAAACAACCTTTCTGTGTAGACATTTTTGTCAAAGTCCTTAATTTCAGAATAAAATTACATTATACTTTATATATACCGATTTAAAGATAATATTCTAAACAATTTAAGATTCTTTGTAGGTACTGAAAAATACACGTGATTTTGGGTGGCGGGAGGGGGGTAGTCTTAAACCTGACCACGTATCACCAAGGGCGAGGGCGGCATAAAAAAAATGCTAAAAAAACATCACGTGATTAATGGACGGCCCCTATTGTCATGAGCTTAAATTCAAAAATGAGTCAGCCGGGATGTGTTTGCGCGTCAGGAAAAGTGCAATTACCAGGAATTAAAACACCACCTGAACCATTGAATGGCTTACTTATCGGTACGGATCCAGATTCAAACCTGTTCCTGAAGTCCATTCGCACATTCAATTCATGCTTCCAAATGAAATCGTTCTGAGCAACAGAAATAGTTCACAATAATGCGGCAAACGGTCAACAATACAATTCAACATTCAAAATCAAAGGCCAAGTGTATCACAAAGTGGGCTCATTGCTGCCAATGCCAAACAAACCACATTTATTTTTACAAATCTACTTCGCGGGCGGTGAGAACCCCGAACGTGCATTCGCCAAACGCGTGGATGCGCGTTGTGGCTACAATAACCTCAATTCACCTTATGCCAGGCGCATCGTCGGCGAGCTGGACGCCCTATTGAAAGAGCACAATGGATTATTGAAATTCTTCAAATCACACATACACAAATTACAAAGTGACAATCACGCTATTTTCATCAATCCTGATGAAACACCAGCTGGAGAGCACATGCGTGGATTCAATGCGCCTGTTGTTGATGTCGTTATTATTTAATTACATTTTTTATTCTCCATTCCTCTTTCAATCATAGAACCGAACCCACATACTTACAATAAGTTACTTATTTTTATTTAACTACCAAAATATTCACTAGAAATAATTAAAAGTTGGCCGGGTCAACTAGTATCTGATAAAAATCAAATCATGAAAAAAATATACTCAGAGAGGAAAAATAAAAAATAAAAACATGATGCAGAATACGGTTTTAGATTTTCGCCCTGCTCTTGTTTTCAAACAAAACCAAAAAAAAATAGTAAGACAAATGTAGAAATAAAAAGACGTCATAGAATAAAAAAACCAAACCACCTTTCGAACTGTAACAGCCATTTCAGGAGTACTACATCCTTCAATATCTGGAGCTAATTGGACGGCCACGGCTTGTACTTTGAGTCTCTCTGCGACCGAACTGAAGATTTGGTGACGGCCTTCAAAGCCTGGTATCAGCGTCAAGTACATTTCGGTAGGGTCAAGGTCATTCTGAAAAGTATATAATATTCGTCAAAATATAAATAGCCAAAGAAAAAATCTTACGTTCACTACGTTTGAAAAAGGGTGGGCAGATCATCATCTGGCTAGCCGTTTCTCTCACTCGTCTAAAGTATGTATTTCATAATCTGAGTTTGTTGTTATTAGTTGCCTATCCTGTTTAGTTAAAATAAGTTGCCAACTTTTCTTCAACATTCAATAATACTGTAGGTCAACAGCGAGATTATGCGATTACTTATTGAACTCAATTTTAAAAAAATGTAAATACTGGTAGATGAGAACTGTGGTTATTTTTTTCGTCCCCTCGCTTTGTTTACAAATATAAGATTTGTTTAAGAAAACTTATGCACTAGTCATTACCAAAAATACCATCAAATCTCTTATCTAAGTAATTGTGATCATCTGATAAACCAGTAGGTACTGATTAAAATTTAATCTTGACTAAATTAGCTCGAATCTAGCTAACGTATTCAAGAAAAAAAAACTAGCCCTTACAAAGCGTCCACATTTTAAATCAGCTCCGGTAGTATTATCATTAACAAAAAAATGTATCAACGGCATAGCGATATTATCACTTCGCTTCATTCGTCTTGTGATCGCATGCGCTACTACTCCCAGGTCGTGCAAAGTGGTATTGTGCTTCTCCTCGAGGAGTTTCTCAGTAGCAGCCCGGAGTCTGGCTTTGAGCCTGGTTGATGGCAATAGGCTCGTCCCTTATTACATGGGACTTATACAGAACTGGTGAAATGTGGGTGTACAATATCAGGTACAATTCTGTCGGTTCGGGGAAAACTGGCGTAACGTTTTGCTAGGTTTACCTGTGTCCCATTGTTGAGTAGTGTGACCATTGGTACAATAGGATGCGATGTCAAAAGATGCTCTTCTTCATCATTAATGCAAGTGTAGAATGCGCCTAAACCATCATTGTTCTTTGCATGTTTTATGGTGTCATTTCCAATGTTCTTTAGACTGAAATAAAACACATTAAGATAAGAAAGTAGATATACAAATATCCCAAGAAAAGTACTTATATGTTTCGGGAATCATCGGCTATCTTCGGAAATACGAACGAGGCTTTGCTCGTTCGTTTTCAATCAATCATTTTATTTCAGGCAGCTGAGGGCCCATACATAAAATACACACATTTAAAATGTATTGTAAATGTGTGTGTGTGTGTGTTGTAAATGTGTGTGTGTGTTTTAAGATGTAAGCGCATATCTTTTCTGGTTTATCTGTACCAACCTATTATAAAAAAAAACAGAAAAGCATCTGCAAAATAATGATGGCAAAACCTAATAAAAAAAAAAAATAGAAAGAGTTCTATCAAAATCATTCAAACTTAGACCATAAACTAGACCCATTCAGAGACCTTATAGACATGTATGTACCATATGTAGGTTACTACAAAGTACCAAACAGTACTATCTCATCACTACTCGACGCAAATTGCGTAGGACCATAAAAACTTTGCTCACTCAAACCTATTTTCTATTAAATTTTGCGACTGAACACAAAAAGTAGCTGATAAAGAGAGATAAAGATATATTTATTTGTTTTTAAACATGTGTAACATTATACATATACATGCAAATGTGAATGTAAAAGTGAAAATCTGAGACACTATTGGTGTAAAAAATAAATTATAGATACTTGAAATATAACACAATTAACAAAGAAAAAAAAAGCCTGATAAAATTAAAATATAACACAAATACATAGATTAGAAACTATCATTTAAAAAATCTTTAACATAGTAGTAACATTTTTCCGTAAGTAACTTTTTGAGGCTTTGTTTGTCTTTAGGCCTTATGTCAATGTTACGTAGAATAATAGTCGCTGCTTTTTTTTATGATATAATAATGTGGTTGGTATTTCACTTTGATAACGTATGTGACTTTAAGTACTTCATACTTCACGTATTTGCAATAGATTTACCTACTTATACTAAAGTCCATATTTGTTAATCTCCAACGCTGTTTGGTTGTGCCAACGTAGTCAATTTACATTATTATATTTTTTATGTATAGCATTTACACATCAAACATTATCAATCAGTCAATACATTAAAAATGTACAAGCGAAGAATGAATAAAATTAAGTTTATCGGTGCAAAATTACCACAAAGAATTTTAGTGTAAGCAAATAATTACTTAAAATACCAACTTACCTTGCAATAGTCATGCGTTGGAGCTTTTCAACTGGATAGTCGATTTTATGTTCATTTTTGATAAGAGTTTGCAATTCCATCAAGTTGGCTTCATTTAGTTTCAAATCATTAATTAATGAGCCATTCTGAACATCTTCGATTTTTGCAACAGCTAAAATTGTAATAGATTTTATAATATCAAAGGAATAATTTATTTTCATTCCTAATTTTGATTTAGACATCACAAGACTTAGGTCACGTGATATTAACGAAGGACTTAAAATAAATCAGATACCTATAAAATTCAATAAATAAAGAAGTCTTTCAGATTCTAATCGTACAGATAATTTATAAGTGAATGCTTTGGGATAGAAGAATACCTAAGTTGTCTTTCAAAAAATTTGGCAAAATTAATAAAAAATATTTTCCGATATATTCTATTTCTAATACAAAATTGAATATAAGGTACAGATGATCTATACTAATATTGAAAAGCGGTAAAATTTGTGAGTTTGTATGTAGGAGGGGTAATCTTCGGAACCACTGATCCGATTCCGATTTTTTTTTCACTAATGGGAAGCTATAGTATTGCCGAGTGATAAAGGATATATGACATGTTAAAACAAAAAGAAACTCACGGACGAATTCGCGGAGAGGAGCTAGTAATTAATTAATACAATTTATAAAATAGATTAAAACAAACCAATCGAATTAAAAGGTGCAACAGCAAATTAACCAACATGTTTAAATTCATAATTTAAGGTCCCACAAATGCCGAATTCGACCAGCAGATACTGTCGAACTTCGCCGGTACCAAAATACGTGTTCAATACCTCTATTGGGTAGTATTGTCGCTCATTGCACCGCACTCAACAATACCAGATGCATTAATTCCGTTTCAAATCTCGCACGCCAAACTCATTAGGTTCCATCATTATAGCACTTTGGAATTGGGAACATGTAGCTACGGTAATGTAAACAACGTTGAATGAGCTGTTTACCGATTTTGATTCATTGAACTAGTTGAACAAACGACGTGCAATTATATGTTTTTATATTATTCATTTAATAACAGATGTTTATTTCGACGACAAAGGATGGGTACAAAACAGACCGATTTGAGAACTTATTTTTTATTATATAGTTACAATCTAAAAATAAACTTCTGTGACCTCCTTTTAACATACGGAACCCTAAAAAAGTATAGATACCACACACGACTTACTTTTGTTTTAAGTGAAACCCTGGCAGACATGAATATTAAACAGTGCAGAGGGCGTTACATGTACAATTTGGAGGCAACAATACAACAATAAATAAAACACCAGCACACGAGTCTTTTGGAACTACCAAATAAATCCTTGCATCTAAATTACAAAAGTGTTTTTTTCAGACAAACGAAATAGTAGTGATGAGCCAACTATGAGTTTTACTAATCTTTGACTAGCTATATTGACTAAATAATTGGTTATATTTGATTTAAAAAAATGTATGCAAACTGGGAACGGTATTAGATACACGCATTTTCATTTTTTGTCATATTGTCGTCTCCATCTTGTCGTTAGAATTGTAAGAAAAAACAACTTACTAAATATTTTCGCTAGTTTCATCTCGTAATCACTGGAGTTTTTATTGTTCGAATTGTAGGTCAGAACATTATCGTATTTTAATTTCAAACTGGTTTCCATTGCGTTGAAAAACGTTGCCAATGTTTGTGGCTCCAAAATTATTGTTGAATCTTTCAGTATTTTGTTGGGCTACCAATGACAAGTAAACAATACGCACTTGTAAATAAATGATCGAACGATTATTAAAGAAGTTTCATGTATCAGATATTACAAAAGTTAAAAACAAAACAACTTACGCTACAGTGACCCAGGCATGTAACCAACATCAGATCATAGTATTCATAAATTAAAAAAAAACTATACAAAGCAATTTTAAAAAGTGGATCAAACTAAAAAAAGAGTATGGGGTTCTCACCATTGTTACAGCATCTGTTCTTATAATAAGTGCTGGGAAACCACTTTTGGACCTTGCTTGGCATATGCCATCCATTACTGAGAACGAAAACTCAATACTGGCACTTTGGGATGACTTCGCTAGTATGACAAAGTGGCTGAAAATATACCAATAATAAATTAAAATCATTTTTCAAACCTGAAAAACGGTGATAGAAAACATCTTGAGGCAACGGGCATGTACTAAAACCAAAAAATCGAAGACATGTGATTTCTACCAACCCGCTCTGGGCCCATATGGTAGATTTTGGCCCACTTCCTCCCACCGAGAGGAGGCCTATGTCCCAGCAGTGGGAGCATAAAGGCTATAAACACCTATCACCAACGCAACTTAAAAAATTTGGAAAATCCAAAAGTGCACGCCTCATAATCTCATTCAATTCTATAAAAAATAAAAATATAAATAGATGTACAGTCTTGTAGTTTTCGTTTTTTATTAATTGTAATTAAACGACTGAAATAATTAGCCATTTGCATTCAGTGACCTACAATTGTCGGTTAGAATTTAAAAAAAAAAAAATAAAAAAAAAAATGGATTTTTTCACAAGTTACAGTGTTTCCGGGTTTCACACATGACGGACAGGATTTTTTTTTGACCTATTTTGGTGTTTTTTTCCAATTCTATTGCAGTAAATCAATTTTTTAAAAGTATGAAATTAATCTCCATTAAATTATCTCGACAATAGTATGCAAAATATCTTGATTCCGTGAACTAACAAGGCTATAATAATAAAAATAGCCGCCAAAGTGAGGCGAAAATTTTTTTTCGATCGTAAAGCACTCTCTGATGCTTCGCATCATGAGTCGTGCAATTCATGTCTAATCTGAGAAAGACCAAAGTGTATGTAGATGCCACATAGGACTTACAATAGCTAATAATAACAAAAGCATAATCAGAAAATCTGAACATAAGTGGTACAAAACTAGATAATATTGTGGTCTGAAATTGCCAAACCATTGAACAAGCGTGGTGATCTTTAAGCTCGTTTCTTTTCTTATGATAAAAGAGGTCTTTACCTGACAATGTAAATTTTTATAGTTACTTTACAATAATTCCAACTTAAACTTGAAGCATTTTATTTCAAAATTAAAATAAGCAAGACCGTAAAATCGTAAGCCATTTTGCTTGTGCTTCTTTCTCTAAAACGGCAGTAGCAGCAGTAATTTATCTCCAAGAATAAAACTTTAAATTTTACCTCAACTCATTACAATAGTTTTTAGACGTCAAGTCGAGATTTATAACAGCAGAGGCAGTCTTATTGAATATTCGAACAAAGTCTAGTGCATTCTCTTCGTTTTTATCTTCTATATCTGGGACTATGAAAATTCCTTTGATGGATCCTATTCTGGAAGCTTCTTTCAACATTTTCGTGCAGCCATCCTGTGTTTGGAGATTCTCCGTAGATATTTTTACTGTAACGTTGTGCTTACTCCACGATCTGTTGAAATAAAAAATGTTACGAAACACAATATTATTCCTTCTCAATTGTTACAACTGTTGTTCTACTTGATATTGTCAAATAACGCTGACACAATATAAAGGGGATAATATATTATATCTAGGTCAGCTTTGTCAACTTTAAAATCAATTCGTCTTGTCGATAGGTATTTCAAGACATTTTATAAATTATTAATGTGTCTTTTAGTAATACTTTCAACTAGGTACTCCCAATGCACTGAGAGACTGGCGGCATTGCCACGATGTATGGCAATGCTTAGCCAGCCTTTGGGTCTCGGGAAGTGTCAATCAGCTGTTTGGAGATTTCATTAAATAGACATCAATAAATAGATGTAGGTACTTACACAAATTTAGTTTGCCAATATCCACTGACTTTGGACCTGTAGTGTAATACAATCTTCCTAGCTCCTTTATTGACCAATCTGTCAGCTAGTTCGATTCCTATACCATTTCCGTCACAAACCACTATGTACACACCGGTTGAGCTGTAGTTCATTCTGAAATATTAAATCTATATATAATATGTATTATATATTTTGATAATGAAATGGTCATGCATTTTATTAGAAGCTCACCATATGACTTCACTCATTCGACTGCCAAGGGAAAATGTCGAGAAAAACATATCTAGATTATTACGCATGTATTTTTTTTAAATCTAACTCTAATATTTGCATGATCTATCGACGGCTGAAGTTCATAATTTCCATTTGGTTCATACCTAATCTTACAATTATTTATCTATAGGTACATATCATAAAATACTAATATAGAACTTTTGTCGGTTTATCTGTGCGTGGCTGTATGTTCCGGATAACGCAAAAACGGCTGGACGGATTTGGATAAAATTTGGCATACAGATAGTTTATAACCTGAATTAACACGTAGGGTAGTTTTAATCCCGGTAGTACGTTCCCATAGGATATTTTCCGACTTCCGCGCGGGCGAAGCCGCGAGCAAAAGTTAGACCTAAATACTAAGCGTTTTACAACACAATATTTAATTTTCTATCAAACACATCAATCTAAAAGCCACAATATCCATCAATCAAGAAAACATTGAAATAAAACCTGCAAATATATATATCTTTACATAGAGATGCCAAGAAATAAGTTAATATATAATACCGTTAATAACGTTTTTGAACTGAAGGAATATTATGACATTTTTAATAATTTAATGTATTCTGAAATTAATATTTGCACACCACATGTAATGGTAGAATGTAATTGGGCCACATTTATATTAACATCATACTACTTTGTACACCTACATTTTATTATTATTATTAATAAAGCATTACTCCAAATATTATAAGAGCAGCAGCAACAGACCTGTCATATTAACGTTTAAAAATAATGAAATAAATATTTATACAGACGTCTAAATATAGTGCAAACGAAAGTCGAAGGACTTTTGACTTGTATCTTAGAAATAATGTCAATCCTTAACGATGGGGTTGATAATCATTTTGATAATATAATTTAATTTATTAAGTATTAGAGAATTAAAATAAGTACTTGGAACTGTAATGTTTAATCTGAAATTACTTAGGTTTGATGGAATGAAAGAGATAAATACATCACATAAACTCACGCCTTCTTCCCATGGGGGTAGGCAGAAACTACAGAACGCCACCTGCTACGATCCTTACATACTCCTCTTGCCTCGATAAATAAAATAATTAAAAATAGATGGATTAAAAAGAGCCATTTACAAGAGCCAAGGGTAATAGTTATCTGACCCCTGAAGGGCCTTGAGGGACCCTTAACTTCAATTATTATTCCCTATTCTATAAGAACTTTTTTGTAACAGAAACTGAGAATACAGTGTTTTGTTTTTGCATACACACTTTAGTATCACTATTATACACATTACACATTTTACGTCTAACAAAAAATAGGTTTATTATCAATCTTAGATTTTGCTAATGGCTATAAATATTTGGTATTTTGGTACAAAACTTAGTTTTAACCGACACTGTGCCGACAAAAGTAAGAGAACACAAAACCATGATTTTTAGTACTACTGTCAGAACAGACCATTACGCTACAAGATTATACCTATTAATTCATAAAAATAGGGCATCTATGAACAGCACTCCAATGGTGTAGCACACTGTCAATCACAACCCGAAAGTTTTTGAAGGAAATTCCTACTCAATTACCTCATATATTAAAAAAAATCGTAATAAACGATGTTGACCAGTCATTGTCAGTATGATATGCAATAATCACGCTGGTCTCACAATATCTGACTTACCTTGGTACGACGTCAAAGCCATGTTTCATGATTTCGGGACTTCTCATTCTTATTAAAACTTTGCCCATGTGCTTGCTCGATGAAAGGAGTCTGAATGCTCTTGAGATTTCAACTGGTGAATATTCTACCCGACTTATTGGTCTCACTGTACCGTTTGCAATGCCTTCAGTTAACATTCGTTGGAGAAGCTGTAACGAAAACAAATAATTTACATAATAATATAATGAATGGAGTATATCTATATACTCCACCTTATCGTAAATCTCTATCTGTAATTTTTATGGTGTACATAATAAAAAGTACCTATTCTATTAATTATCTATTATATATCTACACAGGGTGGTCCGAACAGTGACGTCATTAAAAAAGTTAGATTCTTCATGCCTGGGTATGGATGGGTATCCGAAAATAACCCATATACATTCCGTAATTCTTGATAGTTTTCGAGTTTTATATTTTTTTTTAAATATTGAAAATATGGGAACCGCTTTAAAAAATATATATCTTTATTTTTACATGGCTTTTAAACATTTTTCTTTCGCAATTTTCATTTTTATGGAATATTCTTTTAGAAATAAAACAATCATCTGCCTATCATTCAATATACAAAAATTTGGATCGAAAAGGAGGAATTAACGTTTGAGTGATACTGAATCTTGGACCATGGGCACCTTTGTTTGAAGCCTGTGCGCTAGGGCCACGGTAACTTGGAAGGCTAATTCCAAGTTACCGTCAGTAAGAGTCTGACACGCCCTTCCGCTCCGCCTAGAGCGGGAGAAGTCAATAGATGATTTCACACAAAAAAAAAACCTATCTACAGACATGACACTTCGTCAAGTGAAGGATTTTTGCTTGTACTTGATTTTATATTATGGGAGTAAAGTTGATTTGCATTTTCATGAAATATGATAAAATATTGTATAAATATGTGCAACCACTATTTTTATCTCGTAATAATGAAAAATATTAAAAATATATTCCTCAACAATTTACAGCAGTTACCTTTTGTTGGACTTACTTCATACGGTTATATATGCCAAAATGTTCAGTTCGTCCAAAAAGAATACCTAATTAAGATTGAAGTTTTACAGAGGACAAACACTACCTACTAGTCAAGCTGATGCGTCAATTTGAGACTGAAGTTAAGTTGCGTATCGCGGCATCTCTAGCAATGCTCTTTCGTCGTGTGGCCTACTCAATAATTTGTTTAAATCTAAGTCAGTCTGTGTCTGTGCTGTGCTGTGTTGTGTGTCTGTGTCTTGTATTACTTCCAAGGTTTTAACACGACTCAGAGCAACATACACTTGTCCTTTGGTGATTTTTTTCTTATCTAGATCTATAACAGCTATTTCCAGTGTAGTTCTCTGTAACTTGTGAACCGTAACTGCCCAACTTAAAATCAAAGGTAACATTCGGCGCTCGACATCTCCGTATCCTTTAGTTGCCTAAAATTTTAAAACAGTAGCAGTACGAGTAATCGGTACTCAGCCATTTTCATCTTTAATTCTACTTCCAATCGTATCATCATCAAATTTAACTAACACATTCCGGTAATGGCCCTTGGAAAACACTATTTGGTGAAGTAGGATTGATGATGAAGACCATAAAAGGACGAAGCCACCGGAACTACTCAATAATAAGTATTTCACGGGTTGCGATTCGATTACTTTAATATGTTTGCTAAGCAAATTAATCTCGTCACAATGCTTATGGTGAAGTAGAGCTGATGGTGAAGTACCAGGAGAACTCCTCAACAATTACCGTCCCTGCATCCGGAAAAGAAATATTTTGTAAAAGGTGATGAACAGTTACCATTGGGCTATTGTAATTTACTTAACTTCGATAAAATCCAACCCACAAAAAAATGCGAATAATAAAACAATTAAATTTTATTACACAGCAAGTATTGGTATATGAATTTGTGTGGGGTAGGTACGGTCACCATCACCATTACGATAACTAAACAGGGTCGTCGGATATAGTTGAATTTTAGTAAGGAACCGATGGATGTTTTCGAGTGAAGTTTAATTTGATAAATTGCCTGTTTGTTTTCTATTAATTTATTTAAATTTTCAACTATATGGACGACCCTGGATACGAATCTCTTTTGGTGACTGTACCACAACTAAAAATTTAAAAATAAAGTTTTTTTCCAAAAAAAAACCTAGTTCCAAAAATAAAACACTACAAAGCTAAAAATAACTTTTATTTTGGAAGTCTGTAACTAAAAATGAAAAAGAAAACTAATGACACCGACTTCCAAAATACGAGTAGCAGTAATTTTTCGCTTTGCAGTGTTTTATTTTTGGAAGACGGTTGTTTTTTTTTTTGTAAAACTGTTTTTTTGATACGTCATTTATTATATTCTTTGTATATATCTTCCGTTCGTGGTTAAATAATAACAGCCGCACGTGAAAGGGTGACCATCCATAACATATTATAGTAAATCCCTTAGATGTTGCAAACATATTAGTAAATCAATTTAGTTACAAATGTATTTTGAGTAATATTAAGAATCTAGATACCCATATATTTCTTAAACAGAGCATTGAAATATTTCAAAATGACATAGTTATTGCGCCTGTTACTCTACATTTAGAGTAACAGGCGCAATAATATGTCATTTTGAATCTATGTGTGTCTATCTCATTAGATAGTGAAAATAGATAATAGTATGGAAAATAAGAAATCATGTGTCTATGACGACATTCCAATAGTAGTTATTAAAGATAATTCAACTCAACTCAACTCAAAGCATTTATTTCAAATAAACCAATTACAGGCACTTTTGAATTGTCAAAGGGTCAGTCAGTCAGAAAAATGAAGCTGGTCCATTCCAAAGCGTAGTAGGTACCTATGGAGAAGAAAGGGCAAGAAACTCCATGGACACTCTTTTAAATCAACATAAATATTACTCGTAGTTACAAAAAAAAATGCTTACATCATTCATGTTGAAATTAAAAATGTGAGAACGATGTAGAAAGACGTGCACGTTTAAAGCATCCGTAATAGAAAAGATAAAAAACAATACAAAAATTTAAATTTAAATAAGCCATGACAGCCAAGAGATGACCAGTCCCTACTGATGGCGCCCGGTCACAAACATGACGTATGGATGATATATTAGCTATAAATGCATTTCCGAGGGTATCATTCCGGAACAGTTAAAAATAGCAAAAGTTATCCCACTCCACAAAAAGTGCTCTAAAACAGATCCAAAGAACTATAGACCTATCTCTTTGCTCCCTATTCTTTCCAAATTTTTTGAAAATATTATTAATAGTAGACTTGTACTTCATCTAAATTTGAACAAGATTTTGCACTTGAGACAATTTGGATACCAAAAAAATGTGGGCACAGGGGACGCTATATATACATTAGTGGATTAGTAAATTCAGTAGGAAAAATAGGGTAGCTGGCATTTTCCTTGATTTACGCTCAGCCTTTGATACAATTGACCTCAATTACTCATTGCAAAATTAGAGCATTATGGTGTGAGGGGGAAAACTTTACAACTTTTCTCATCTTATTTAAGGAACAGGAAAATTTATGTGGATATTAGTAATATGCAAGCTAATGGTAATAGCAATTGCAATAAATCTTCAATGCAAGATATATGTAGTAGCGGGCGTACCACAAAGATCGATTTTGGGGCCTATTTTGTTTATATTATTTACAAATGATTTAATAAATTATATTAATTCAATATTTCCCGACACACAGCTGACAGTTGCAGTTGCAGATGACACCAACGCTATAGTTGAAGCTAACGACGACACGAGCTTTCTGCTATGGTTAATGCAGTGTTGACAGTTTTTAATTCTTGGTTTGAAAGTAACAAGCTCATAATTAATACTGAAAAAAACAAAATAATGTTATTTAGTACAACAGCTCGTAATAAAGACAACATGACAATCGCACTTAATGAAGTTAAAAGTTACATAGTTAATGAGGTAAAGTTTCTAGGGACAAATATTATGGACAAATATTTAAATTGGAAAAGGGAATTGCAAGCCATTGACTCGTATATTTCCTCAGCGTGTTATGCCTTACGCAGTCTTAAGGATGAAATATACATAAAACACCTTAAAATGGTATACTATGCTCTAATAGAATCAAGGTTAAGATATAGTGTTCAGTTTTGGGGGAATGGTTTTAGATATAACTGCCAGAGAGCCTTTGTACTCCAAAAGAGAGCCATACGAACCATGGTCCGGATATCACAAATAGAGAGCTGTCGCCCACACTTCATAAATTTAAAAATTATTACTGTGCCCAGCCTTTATGTTTTAGTATTGTTGGTGAATTAAAAAAAAATACCTGCGTAATTATGAAACAGATGAGGACAGACAGTTGAGGGAAAGTACGCGCAGGAGAGATCTTAAAAGCAAAATAATACCCCAACTTAAGATTGTTCAACATAGTCCTCAATATCAAGCAGTTCGGATTTTTAATAAGTTGCCATTATACTTAAAAAGTATAATTTACAAGAGCTCATTTAAGTCGAGACTCAAAGCGTTCCTTTTGGAGAAAGTGTCTGTATTCGATAGACGATGACATATCCACATGTTAATTTTTTTATCTTAGTTAATGTGAGACTGGGTAATATTAGTATGTAGTAGATTGTAATGGTATCGACATTTTAATAGTATTGAATGTTTAATTTGTAATGTTACTGTTTTTTTTTTTGTGTTTTCTATAATTTATTATATTGTGAATGTGTCTTATTTATTTATGATTTCAAAGACAATGTGATTTGCTCCTGAATAAATTGAATTGAATGGAACATATCGCGACCTCTCCGCAACTCAGAACGTTGGTCCTGGCTATCATTCGCAGATCTTTGACAGTCGTTGCGTGTAGTCAGAAACTCAAAAGTCTGACAACCAGTCTTACCAAGAGGTATCGTGTTACCCCTTTCCTGTGTTGTGGTGGTCAGACAGGCAGTAGCTCCATGTAAAATACTGGTATTTATCTACATCCGGTTAGACTGGTAGCCGACCCCAACGTAGTTGGGAAAAGGATTGGTAGATAATGATGAATACCTAAAGTCCCCAACCCCCAGTCCTAACATTATACTAAAGTATATGTGACATTTTGGATTAATTTAATGTACTAAACGAGTTTTCTACAACAACCAATTTATTTACACTGATGAATAAATACTATGTAATTTATAATTTTACTATTAAACATTAGTCGCATGCGTCACTAGTTCTAGTGGTATATAATGTCACATAATTAATTGATATTTAATTTTTGTATTTACTTGAAAGTGGCCAGATGATGTCTGTGTTATAATAGTTAGGGAATACCTAGGCTGATGATAACGAAAATTGACTAGAGCCTGTACAAAGAATAGAGTTGAAGTAGGTTATGGCTAAAAACATTTTAAAATTATAATAATATTATAATTGATTGAGAATGAGGACTGAATTGAGGATAATTCAAGATATTTATGATTTAACTTATTCTAATTTATTGTAGTTCAATTTAACCATTTACATAGGTCTTTTCCACGTGTTACCGTCTAAATTTTATTATGTAAATTTTAAGTCTGTTCTATGACCACGGATCTGTTTAGCGCTACATCTTATTTTTAGGTAGGAGTCCTAAAACCGATTGCAATCAAACTTTTTAGGACAGACTCAAAGATATTTTACTAAGAGATATTAAATTCACGTGTGTCTAAGTTTACCCGTGCATTTTCTTAATTTAATTTTTTATATAAGTTTCTGCAATACGCTCTTTTAACTTCTTTTACAATTTTTTGGTGATAAAATTATATGGTAAAATTATAATGTAATGTTGTAAAAACGTAATGTTTTAAAAGTGGCGATAGTCTTTTTTTTATTATTTCGCTACAGTTGCTTTATAAGTAAACAATCCTCTTAAGTTTTATAATTCTGAGGAGTACTAAATGTCTCTATAATAATTCACTCACGTATAACGTCAAAGTGTATGTAATTTTCCTCACTACATCCCATGCAGCTGCTGCAGCACAGTGACTGGAATTTTCAGCTATGTCAAAAGTAAAAGCAAAGAAAGCGCTGAAATCCGCAGTACGACATGTTTTGAGTTTAACATTTACGACTTTAAGTTAAGTTTTTCGTCCGTCTATTAAATATAAAAGGCTTAAAAAGGAAATAGTTTTCAACATTTTCGTATTTAAAACTATCTTAACATTCGTTACCTTATAAAAACGATAATGTTCGCTAAGAAATTTTATTGCATAAGGAAACTTTTTGATAGATTAAGTTATAATTAAAATGAAACACACAGTCATTCGACTTGTTGTTAAAATTACCAAAAGTAAACTTGGGTTCTCACAATTGCTTGTGGTAATCGTGCATTACGATTTTTAGGTGACACGATTTTTCTTGTACCTACAAGCGCGAATCTATGTTTTTCATAAAATGACAAACAGATACGCGCTTGTCGGTTAGAATAAAATACGAGATTATAATTCAAACAGCCCTACGGTAATATTTATGTACGATTATATGCAAACTATAAGCCCCATGGAATTTCACATCGGTAAAAATGACGGACTTCCATACAAACTTGTCGCTATTTAACCCCTTTAGCGGATGAATTTTCAACAATCCTTCCTTAGTGCTCACCAACGTTACATAAGGAACTCTAGCGCAACATTTCATGCTTCTAGACCCATCGGCTTAGGCTGTGCGTTGTATGTCAGTAAATGCATTAATTTAAGATTTTTATAAAGTAGATTAAAAAAAACATGAAAAACAAGCCTCACCATTTTATCCATAGCGTTCTTCAGTCGGAATATACTAGAGAAATCAACAGCCTTGTAAGATCTTTCTTCCTCTAAGAAAGACATTCCAACATCCTTGTTCTCGCTCATATCATAAGTATTCAGGTCTAAAAAGCAGCCGCAAAACCCAACACACTTCATTGCAGTCTGAAAAAAAAAAACAGAGTTCAGAAAATGTTAATCACCTTTGGTCGTGATATGAACGATCTACATCTAGAAGTAATGGTTTTTGTCATCAGCTTTCAGTTACTAAGGACCTGAGCTTATATGGACCAGTATAAGAGAATCAACTACCAACACTTATGAACTATAATCATAACATCATAACGTCACGCCTGTTTTCCCTATAGGATTCGGCTAAGGTGTACTTATAGTACAGTCAGCAAAAAAGATAAGTTTACAGGGTCGCCGGATATAGTTGAAGTTTAGTAAGAAACCGATGAATGTTATCGAATAAAATTTCATTAAATTAATAGAAAACAAAATTGTGACCCTGGATACTTATCTGTTTTGCTGACTGTACATCCACATTTCGCTAGCTATGTTTAAGTCACATGTAATAGAGGGCGAGCTTATTGCTACCAACTGGACACAAATCCAGACTCCGGGCTGCTACTGAGAACTTCCTGATAGAAAAAACTCCAATAACACTTTGCTCGACCTGGGAATCCAACCCAGGACAAATAACATACACTCGAGAGCAATGAATCCGGGTCACTTAAAGAATGTTAAAAATCTCGGAAACTAAAAATGATAGGTTAATGCAATAAATTGTATTTAATAGACAATGTAATACTCCTTAAATGATTAAATGAAAGTAAAAAAAAATATGAGTCACCATACATTTTATTAACACAAAATTACATAAAGAAAAAAACTGCTGATCTCTCCTTAAAACAAAAATAGGAAACATGAAATTTTTGAACTATATTACGATTTTCTTGAATTTTAATACTTCGTATTGCCTCCTAGTGCTTCCATTACTGCGTTTACGCGGTTTGGCATGCTGTACACCAAGTTCCTTATACGATTTTGGGGAATATTCTCCCATTCCTCTGTGAGAGCAATTTTGAGCTCACGAAGCGTGATTGGGGGAGGGTTTCGTTGTTTTACGCATCTGCCTAGCTCGTCCCAAGCATGCTCGATCGGGTTGATATCCGGGCTGCGCGCTGGCCACTCCATACGAGTAATGTTCATCTCTTGAAGGTAGTCATTCACAATCCTACCTGTATGAGGTCGGGCATTGTCATGCATAAATATAGCATCCTCACCTAAATTGACCATAAATGGACCAACGTGTTCATTGAGGATTTCTTCCACATATCTTACGCTAGTTAAAGAGCCGTTTTCTATGATCACCAGCTCTGTGCGACTTTCAGAAGAAATTCCGGCCCACACAAGTACAGACCCACCACCGTAGGCTACTTTTTCTTCGATGCATGCTTGCTTGAATCTTTCCCCTGGTCTTCGATACACTCTGTGTCTTCCATCGTGCTTGTAGAGCATAAATTTTGATTCGTCGGAGAACATAACTTTTGACCAATCTTCAATACTCCAATTTACGTGGCTCTGGGCATATCTTAGTCTTGAAATACGATTTGATTGACGTGTAAAAGTGTTTGTACAAACCTACTTACAGAAATAAAATCATTTATCATTTATCATTTACGATGCCCACGCTCCAGTTTAGGGCCGTTTGCAGGTCTAAAGGGTTTTAAGTTAGATTCAGCAAGCCGACGTCTTACTGTCCATGCACTTGGGTTACTTCCTCCGAGGCGTCGAAACTGATTTGTGAGTTCAGTTCCTGTGAGAAAGCGATTTCGAAGCATGGTGTTCACCAAGTATCGGTCTTCTCGTGCTGTGGTACACCTGGTTCTGCCCGTTCCTGGTCTGCGTAGGTTAGAACCAGTTTCTTCGTAACGTCGGAGAACTCTTTGTACTGTTGACAGCGACACACCGACAGTCCTGGCTGTATCGCGCTGACTCCGGCCGGTTTCCAGCATTGTAAGTATTCTGGTGCATTCTTCAGGCGTAAGCGACATAATTTCAGCTTGAATAATGAATATAGAGCACTATCAACATGGTTTATGTACCCACATAAATGACAGATTACAAACAAAAGCAAAACCAAATGCTGTAATTTCGTAGTTCCATCTTCGAAAGTGGCCCTTTTTCAAATTTGATTTTTTTATGATATAACTTTACAATAACTAAGAAGTTTTAATACCTTCATTTAAGGAGTATTACATTGTCTATTAAATACAATTTATTGCATTAACCTAGCATTTTTAGTTTCCGAGATTTTTAGGATTCTTTAATTACGTTGTGTAGCAGACTATTTTTACAACTTTTATGAAGCAATGGATTAGCAATTTCCTTCAAAATCGTTCCGATTAAAACTGAAAGTGTGTAACTCAATAAGAGTGCTCATTAACTAATTCCGTTTACCATGAAAATGTGCTCATGTGTAATTCGTGGCTAGAAGGAGTCTTAATACTGGGCACATTTCCAAGTGCTGTTTTAAATTTTATTCCATAAAAGTTACTAACAGCCAATACCTGTGCCGGGCTCGCCATTGCGGTGTCATATCTGTTTACAATTTATTAGTATTTAAGTAGGATATTTTATATAATAGTACTATGGTTAGTCACCGGAATTGAAGTAAAATTAATATACATATAACGGTTTTTCCTCCAAAAAATGTTATTTAATTAACAATAACGGGAAACAGGGGTCATTCACTCTGATAAGTTTGTCATGGTCAAGTCATATCCTTGAAATATGTAGAATCATTTTTTTTTAAACGTCCACGTCATTAGCCATTTCTCTCTTATGCGAATATAAACAATAATCATCTGACTACTGGTCTTTTCTTTGATTTATTGAAAGCCATCGATCTGGTGTCACATGACATATTGCTAGATAAGTCAGAGATTATCGGGATTAGGGGACCTGCACTGCAGTGAATATCGTCTTAATTAAGTAATAGACAACACTGTGTCATAAATACAATTACGAAAAATAAAGATGAGACACCCTACTCATCGGAATGTAATTATAATAAATATGGCGTTCCACAAGGAAGGGTACTAGGCCCAATATAATTTATTATAAACATAAATGACATCATAAAAATATCCAAGCATAAATGTACATTATTTGCCGACGACATAATATAGACTATTATAGTGACATCTGATAAAAAGAAAAGTACCATCACAGATTATGAGTTTAGCATTAATAATACAATAGACAACTTATTGCATTGGCGTGACATGAATAATTTAAAAATAAATTTAGATAAATCCACCATAGTTTACATGAAATTTAATCAATGGAATAATAATAATCACAACATCAAAATTAATATAAATAAAATCAATGAGGTATCACATAGTCTCAACAATGACTTTGATAGACATTCCCCATAAGTTCAATTAATCACTAATTATATAATACTACGCTATGGTAATGTAATGTAGGGTAATAATATTGATCTACATAGAGCATTTTTCGCTCAAAAAAAGTGCGTAAGAGCAATACGTGGAGTTTAACCTGATGACTAATGTCGACCAGTATTTGATAAACTTGATATATTACCGGTGCCATCTCTATACATTTACGAAATAAGTGTAATTGTAGTTAAGAATAAAGAACTGTATGGGTCAGCAAATGATCTGAATCGTCGGAACAGACGAGATCCTTATAAATTCGTACTGAATGATTTACCAAGACTTGCTGAATACAAAAACCGCCTAGCAATGTGCGTGCGTATTTACAACAAGATACCGAGCCAATTCAAAACATTAAATTCATAATAATTAAAGATAAAGTTAAACAAGTGGTTGAATGAGTATAGCTTGTATAGCTTAAAATAATTTATGGGTAAAAAATGTTGACCCCCTGTAAGTTTTACCATTTTGGAAAATCCTGAGATTTAGCAGGTTATGTTTTATCCTAGCTGAGCATGTTTGTGCCATAATAATTATATTTAACACCATTTTTTACCATGTTTTATGCCATGCGAGAAGTTCCTTATCGCACGGTACGGACTTTGCGGGTGGGGGCTAGGCGAAAAAAAGTGTAAGAATTTTCCGCCACTAGTTTCCGTCAAGACCCTTTGAACGCGTTAATCTCAGGAGCTACTTGTTGGAATTGATAAAGGATTTTTGTGTTGGATTGTCCATTTATGAGGAAGGTTTTAGGCTATATAAAATTACGCTACAATCAATAGAAGCGGAACTTAAATGAAAAATGTTGCAAAAACGGGGAAAAAAATCCTTTTGAGAGTTGACTCAATATAACCCTTTTTATGGTAATCAAATTTGTTCTATGGATGTTCTAAATATACTACGAAAGGAACTTCGTTCCAACCGAGTGTTCCACGACATTTACGCATTTTTATAATTATAATTTCGTTTATTACCATACTTATTCATTGCTAAATATTTTTATAACAGAACATTTAAAAATATAAAAAAAATGAGGTCCGCCGGTGTCAGGAGGTATTATTATTATTTATTATCATGTATCAAATAAAATTCAACAAGTGGAATTTACTAAAAATGTGTTCCAACCACAGAGCACGGAGATGCCTTGGCGGCTGCTGCTAGAAGCGGCATTGTCGACACTTGCCATACAAACCAAGCGTTTCACCGTAAAGTTGAACTTCCACACAAATGACGTATTGAAAGTGACGGCACTGAAGGCAGTACATGACAGAAATTGTGCACTCAACGCACTTCTGGAGCTATGAATTTTATTAGTACCGCCCTCTCTTGATACTGACGGTGCGGTGATTCCATTCTTTGTGATTTCGACGTAACTATGAGATACATGAAACTGGTCCTTGTACTATCCTATCCTCTTTTTATTTCAGAACTGCAGAATAAAGATGATGATAAAAATGGGATCTTTAGGTATATTTACTCACCTCACGCCAAATCCCACCACTACAATTTATGACTAAATCACAACTTTTGTTTTTTGCATTTGACTTAATCCTATTCAGGAAAGAATCATTCCAAGAATAGTCGATATTATTCTCTGAAACATCAAAATACATAGTATATAGTTAACTGATTCATATTCAAGGAAGCCAACCCCAATTAATACTGGACAGTTTGTTTAACATTTACGTGTTCGTTCACATTTACTTCACTGTTATCGTGTAAATTAGGCGATAAGACCATGGAATAATAAGAATTAGATAAAAATCACGGTCCGGAAAAAAATAGAAAGAATTCTATTCTATTCATTTTTATCTGAATAAGCGATCCATGATCACCATCATGATCCATTTGTGTTCAGTTTAGTTTGCACGGGACATGCTACAACTATGACACCAAAGTACATGAAGTAATAACCTATCAACACAAAAATCTAAAGAAAGACTATTTTAAGGCTGTTTCCTGGTCAAGCGAACATAATTTTGTCTACCTAACACTTACCATCAAGTTTAGGGAACATTCGAAGCAGCAAGTTCTTCTTTAGCACGTTACTGACAGTGGTAAATACAGTACAGTCTAAAGACAGGCAAATAGCTATCACTGCTTGTCCCAGAGCACCTGCCCCGCCTGTCACGAATACGCTTTGACGTTTTGAGAGATGACCTCTCATTGCCTGTACGAGAAAAAAACGAATTAAAAAAATAAGAGTTCTTTAGAATAGTCATCATTCATCATTTTCGTCATCAATTTATTTGGAGTTGTCCGTCCTAACATGTCTTTTTCTTCCATAGTTCCATAGTTTATAGGTAAGTGTTGAAAATTACTACGAAGCTACCTGCCTAAGTTTAGTTTAAAATTAGGCAAAAGTCGAGTTTTGGGCCGAGACTTTTTTACTCCTGACTCGAGCATTAGACGAGATGGATTGGGTAAAATACAATGGATTTCGTTTTTTGTCGTTTGTCTACGAAATCCTATAGATTAAAAAGAAGGTCATCAAGCATTAATAACTTTTTATAACTTATGGCAGTCAGTCTGCAAACCAAAACGTGTCATAAGAACCTTGAAGTTCATATAGCCAAAATTGTCCTATGAAAAGCCAAAATCTCACTTGACTGAATATGAAATAAGCAAGACTATAGCTAAGCTGTTCTAAGATACTTGCACCATACACAATCCTACTTGAAGTCCACAGCTTACCCAAATTGAGAGAATAAATTATACGTCAGTCCACTGCAGGAGATAATCTCCTAAGACTGACTTTATACCAACTTGAGTTTACTCGTTCAGTAACGTATATCTACACAAAATAGATAGGTATGTACAGAAGGATGGTTCCAAGCAACGAGTGAAAACAGGCGCACGAACACATAGACGCGTGCGATCTCAACTTAAATCAGACCTCAAATTGTTTGAAGGTCGTTTTATGCCAAAAAAGTTTTACATTCTTTCACCACTTTGTGTAAATAGGAATATAGCAGTATTTAGTTGGTCTTTGCATCCTAAAATATCAAATATATCAAGAAGAGAACGCACTTACTCTTGTTCTGATTCTACGTTCGTTTGGCTTCGGGCCCTATCACACGAACCACAACTACATCATATCGCAGCGAAAAAATGTGGGCAAGCAGTGGTTACGTGTGAATAGTATCGCTGCAGCTTCTTGTAGTTTCGCTGTGGTGACTATAAAATTAAATCAAATGGTCGACGCAACGTGGTTTGTGACGTGGCTGGCCGCTAGTGCGTGGTCTTGTTGGTGGTTGCGTTGTGCCTGCGCCTTGGCCTGGATGTGGTCGGTATCGCCCACTAGGTTGATTTTGACGGCCAAATGTGGTCCGTATGAATAAACTATTAATTTTCCGTACAAGTTAGCGTCCGTCTAGGTGTTGTCGGTGTGGTGTGGTTCTGTTTCATGTGATCGGGATCTAAAACCCATCTTCAAACAAATTTAATGCCAGTCGCGAGTACGTTTGTACTCACTGTAAGTGAAGCGTGTCTTTGTGAGCGTGCGTTTTCGCTCATTGTTAGGTACCGACCTTCTGTACACCTCTATCTTGTGCCATGTGTATATGAAGGATACCTATTTACTTCTACAGATATGGCATCTTGGGAGTGAAATGAAACATTTAGTTATTGTTCCAATAATACTACTTTTGGTTAGCAGGAGTGTTATAAACAAATATACATATTATCAGGTTTAGTTATGATCAGCAGAGGTCGGAATCTGCCGGTCATCCCAGGTCCGTATTTAAGTGATATGATTGACGCCCTGTTTTTAACAACGAATTCATTATTGTAAATATTACAACTTCTTGCAAATTATAGATAAATGATAGAAAAAGATTAAGAAAATATTGGTATGTCTCATTGACATTACATTTCAATACTCTCCAAAACGATTTTAGAGTCATCCATTTCGAACATTATATTTTATACCTAATGATGTTTAGACAAGCGCCGTTGGTTCGTCTAGAAACAATTAGGAAATGGGTTCAAGACTATCCTGACCTAAAATACGACGATGTTACATTAACATGCACCGTATGTAACATTATCATGCATTGTTCGCGTAAATTACACGTAACAGATTATGTCAGAACAAGCAGACTTTGAAAAATTTGCGTAGATCCCCACCGTAACATGAATTTTGTTGCGACCTGGCGATGAAAATGATTTGTGCCAACCTTCCATTGCACAAATTAAGTAATATTAGGTACATTTTCGTAATCTAAAAATAAAAATTGTGATCGTTATAATGTTCCAGAGGAGTAATTCCTTAGGAAATATATTTATAATAAAGTTTATGATGCAAAATTTGTGCAGTTACGAAATGATTTAAAAGAGGGTTTTTTTTTTGGATTTCTATAGATGTGACAACTAAGAAGTTGTCTCATCTATAGAAATCTAAAAAGGTAGAAAAGTTACGAATTTGATTATTTCATGTCTTGAAGAAGAAGCTCCATCAATACCGCATCTAGTCTCTTCTAAAATTATAGAGTCAAAAATGCATTAACTAAATATATATATTATTTGAAACAACATTAAAGTGGCTGTGGGAGGAATAATCTGAAAACAATGTTAAGCAAATAGTGTATTTACCAGTGATGCCGTAAGCTACATGCTGAATGTGGGCCGCAAAATTAAGTGTAGCCATCCATAAGTTCTGCATTTTACGAGTGTAGTGCATGGACTACACAGACTTGCAGAAGAAGTTAGAAACCATTTAAAAACGCAGCTTGAAATCACCAAAACGGGTAAAAAAAATTAAACAAATGTATCCAAGATTAAATTTACCTCACATGTCGGTAATTACACGTTGGGGTACATGAATTCAAGCTGCTGAGTACTTAAATTAACATTTTGAGAGCGTCAAAAGTGTCATCGACAGCTTTAACTCTAGAGATAGTGCTGCAATTCGCATAATATGTCAGCAATGTCTTGCGATGAAATCACGCTTGATCTACAAAACGTTGCATTGAACTTCAAATTTGTTCCTGTAATTACTATAGACGTAAATAATTATACTTCCAAAAGTTTACAATTATTTGATGAGAGCTGGAACCGAATCTCAGATGTATTAGGCAGAAAGATGAAATTCAAAATATTTGCAGTCACAAAAATAAACCCAGATTTACAAGTATTGAAATGTATTAAAGACAAAATTGGCTCTTAATTTGTGCCATGGAAGGTTGGCACAAATTATCAGCATCGACAGGTCGTAATAAAACTCATGTTAGGGTGGGGATCTACGCAAATTTATCAAATGTCCACTTGTACTAACATGATCTGTTACGTATGATTTACGCGAGCAATGTAAGATAATGTTTCAGTCGTATTTCAGTTCAGGATAGTATTGAACCCATCTCTTAATTGTTTCTGGACGAAGAAACGGTGCTTGCCTTAACATAATTAGGTATAAAATAATTATAATCTTCGAAATGGATGACTGTAAAATCCCTTAGGAGAGTATTAAAGTGAAATATCAATGAGATAATACCGATATTTTCTTAATCGTAGGTCATTGATTGATTGCGAAGAAGGTTATCTATCATTAAGACAAAATAATCAAGAATGCAATGAATGAATATGCAAGAAGTTCTAATATTTATAATACTTAATGAAATGGTTGTTAAAAATAGGGCCCCAATCATATCACTTAAATGCGGACCTGGAATGACCGGCAGATTCCGACATCTCGTGATCAGTGACTTATAAAGATACGCTATATTCGCCAGAGTTTATTCCTATTTTTCTTCCACATTTACCAACTTACGTAGTTCCTTTCAATATCTAATGATACTTTTTAAATACTTAATGTCCTTTTCGTAATAGGTAAGATTCACCATCAATGTTAAAATATTTCCAGTATCATTATATAAGTAAAAAAAGAAACTAATAATCAAAATTTCATTGGTAAATTGCGTGCAAAAATTGAATATAAAAAAAAAACTTGATTTACAGGCAATGTATAAAGATTGTGGTGTATTCTTACCAAGCAATAATAAGCAACAGCATACGGCAGCGGTACGGTTGCAGCATCTTGCAGGCTCCAATATTCCGGAACTGGCCATAACAAACACGAGTCAGCCTCGACAGTACTTCCTAATGCACCACCAGCAACCAGGCCCATCACTCTATCACCGCTGTCGAAACAATTAAATGTTAGTAAAGTTATTGGTTAGTTGTTTAGCATTGTTTGGTTGTGTGTGCCCATTTTTCTTCATAGAGATCTACGTTTAGGAACGAGCAACTAGTTTTAACTTTCTGACTGGCTGACCAACTCCTTGACAAATCAAAAGTGCCTGTGAATGGTTTAATTGAAATAAATGCTTTGATTTTGAGTTTATGAGAATCCTCCCCTGAATCAAGAATTATCAGAACGGTGTTCGTGGACAGATTCATCATTTTCATTGGCAGTCTTGTTCCACCCACTACTGAGAATAGGCCTCCTCCTTATTGTGCCTGGTATGTGCGAGTCTAATCCAGGTCTTTCCCGCGATCTTCTGTAGGTCGTCTTCCCGTCTGGCTGAACAGATTAGATGTAGGTACCTGATATGCTCTATTAAATAAAAATAAAATAAAATAAAATTTGTTTATTGCAAGCAACATGACTCATATTTAAAAACAGATACACTAAGAATACAGACACGGTAACAAACACAGACAAAAACAAACACTCACAAAGTAAGAATATGTCTGCTGCAGCATTGCTGGATATAAGGGCAATCCAGTCTGTTGGCGATCATCGCCAGGACGGTGTTGGCGCTGCCCCGCACTCTGCGCACCAGAGACGCGCACTGCTTGCGCATCGTCGCGTGAAAGCAATCGGTGCGCGCCTCCGCGAACATACTCGAGGCGCTGCAGTGGCGGGGCAGCCTCAACACCACCCTGAATGCGTTATTGTACTGGACGCGGAGGGCACTGTATGCCGCCCGAGTATACTTTCCCCACAGGCTGCACGTGTAAAGGGATGTACAATATGCTCTAAAGAGCGTTATTTTTACTATTGACTAGGAAGTCGAAGGAATTTCGTAAGGTCATCATCTTCCTAGCCATTTCCAACTATGTTGGGTCAGCTTCTAATCTAACTGTATGTAGCTGAATACCAATATTAAAGCTTTGTATCAATCATCTGTCGTATATTTGCGGCACGATTCATGCTGCCATGCCAAAACATGTCTCAAGACCAGCTAAAAATATAACTTCGATTAGGTATTTATAGTTTTTCATCATTTTCCTCTCTCATTTGGAAATTGCCTCTTTAAGTATTTTTAATGGCTGTTCGGGCTTGCAATAAAGCCAAGTATTTTCTAATAGGACTTTTAAAACTTTATCTGGTACCTAATAAATTTTTGTATAGTCAAAACTTACTTTGCGTCAATACCGCTGAAATCCATGCCGAACGACGATTTATCTTCACTGTTGTTGCTAACTGCTTTCTGAACATCTCTTAATGATATGCCAGCGTAGGAAACCTGTGAAAAATAAGTACTGATTGTAACGGGTGGGATTGTTTATATATTTTTTATTTACGAGTACACACTACCAAATAACATTTTAACATCATCCTTCATATGGTAATAAACAGTTGTGGACGTCTTTGGCATCTGAAATAATAGGGGATCATAAACGCTATTTCAACCTGACTAAGTTGTTACGGTTATTTCAACATTCATAAACCTTCTATTCACACATGCTCAAAGCATATTAAAACTTTTTAATATCGGAAACTGTTGTAGAAACTTATATCACACCAAAAACATTTCAGGTAAAACACAGGGCAAATCTTATGTGGTCGTCTTGGCAACATTTTACATGAAATGTTTTTGGTGGGATTTCAGTTCTTTTTGTAAGTTGCTAGGCAGTCTTTTTAGTGTTTATTTTTTTCTTGTTTTTTAAGTCTATTTGGGGGCACGGTAGTGTTTTTTTGTACACTGAACTTTGTTTACATACCAAATTTCGGCTTTCTAGCACTTCAGGAAGTACACTAACATTTTGAAGTCTCATTCAAACTTCCACCCCCCCATTTTAGGGGATGGGGGGCGAAAGTTATAAGTTTATGAATTTTTTTGTTGGTTGTATACTAAACTTAGATTACATACCAAATTTCAGCTTTCTAGCACTTCAGGAAGTAGCCAAACATTTTGATGATCATCAGTGTGTCAGTGTATCAGTGAGTGTGTCAGTGACGAAGTCGGTGTATTTTATATATCAATAAAATCTAAAGTATTAGAGCTATTCAATTGAGACTTTGTATATTTAATTATTCTATTATTTATATTATATCCTGAGAATATGAACTATCTGGTACATCGGAAACCAACTCTATGAGGGTTCAAATAAACGACGAAACACTTCGAGAAAAGGTAGGTAGTGCCCTTGCGCTTCGCCTGGCTCGTCTTGGCGGGGGCACTACCGTGCCGCCAGATCTGAATAAACATTAATAAAAAAACAATAAATAATTTAAAAAAATATTGTAAAGTAAATGAATTTGTTATCAAATTGATTACCAACTAAAACTGTCATTCCTTGACAGTTGTATCAAATAGCTATAATACGGTAAATTGACGTACCTAGTGAGTCAAGTTGATAAGTGATGAGTGTGTTGATGAGTGTGTGTTGGTGAGTTGATTTTTATGGTGTATATAATAAAGAGTATTCTATTTATTTTATACAAAAATTATTTTACTAACTGAATGTTAAATACTTACCTGAACTAATTTATTATTGGCAACAGTAGGAGGTGCTTCAATCCATGTAAGGTCATCCAGATTACCGGCTGGGCTCGTCAGGGTGACGTTTCGAAGCATTTGAGACTTTACAGCTGAAGTGTGGTAAAAGCCTCCCCATTGGCCCTACATGAAACCCAAAGTATGATTAAATTAAAAGAGGGAAATATTTAAAACTTATCAACATTCTTATGATGCACGGTTTTTAAATTTAATGAGCCTCTTTTTTAGTTTCTGATATTTTTTCACAGTTTATCGCTTTAACTAAGCTAGAATACCCAAATGGGTTAGGTTAGGTTAGAACAAACCGCGCGCGAGCCGAGCGAGCGAAGCAAGTTAGTAGCAAGAGAGCGATGGCCATCAGAGCTATCAGGGGTTATCGCACGATCTTCTACGAGGCGGCTTTTGCACTGGCCGGATCTCCGCCTTGGGACCTAGAGGCGAGAGCCCTTGCGTCTCTGTACCGGTGGCGCGAGGAGGTGCGGTCGCGGGACGGTGGACCGATGCAGCGAGAGATCGAGCTGCGTCGGTCGCAGCTCCACGAGGTCCTGGTGACGGAGTGGCGGGACAGGCTTTCACGCCCTATCGCCGGCCTCGTCACCATCGAGGCGGTTCTGCTGGTACTCAACGAATGGCTCGGGAGGAGGCACAGCTCCCTGTCGTTTAGGGTGACTCAGGTGCTCTCGAGGCATGGTTGCTTCGTGAAGTACCTGTGTCGCATAAACAGCGAGCCGCACCCTCGGTATCATCACTGCGTCAACTGTCCGGAGGACACGGCGTGGCATACGCTGGGAGAGTGTGGCGCATGGGAGGAGCCACGCCAAGCCCTCGTGTCAGAAGTCGGAGCGGACTTGTCGCTTCCAGCCGTCGCTTGTTCGATGGTCGGGAGCGTCGAGTCGTGGGATGCGGTGATCTCCTTCTGTGAAACCGTTATTTCACAGAAGGAGGCTGCGGAAAGGTTGATAGAGTGGAGGCCACTCTCCCGATCCGCAGGAGACATACCAGGCGTCGGCGGAGGGCGGACAATGCAGCCTCCATAAACGGGTTCAGAAGAACGACGGACCTGGGGATGTCCGCCACCCCTCATATAACAGGACTCGAGGCGGCAGCGCATAGTGTTCCACGCGCGCCCCTATTGGACGTCGCGAGGGAAGTTTTACACCTCACTCCCCACGCGGACTTGAGGAGGCCCGCACAGGCGGGCCGGCACTAGCCAGGGATCGTGGAAGGCAAACAAGTTTCCATGATCCCTGGTGCAAGTGTGGAAAGGGAACACCTGGATGGGTTTTTAGTCAGTAATATACACAGCCCCCCCGGACGGAGGACATCCATGAGGAGTTCCCACCACGGAACAAAAAAAATAAAAATTTGAACAACCGCGCGCGAGCCGAGCGAGCGAGGTAGGTTGGTCGCAGTCACAGAAAGAGTTGCATTCATTAATTATATTAGACTGTTCATTAATAGTTTTAGGAAAGATAAATGGGAATTATTTGAGGTTACATGCCATTATAAAAACCTGCTAAGTGCAACCACCGTAACACATATTCTGTGAAAATTTCAACTAGCTAAGCATTTTAAAAGATATAGCCCTTAGACCGACGGATAGGCCGACAGACCGACGGGTCCCTTCACCCTTTATAAAATTGCATGTTTGGACCTCAGACCAAGTAAAAAATCAAGACATAGCGCTGCGAACAATACAGTAAAGCATGCAAAACTACACCTTGCTCTGTGCATACACGCTCACACGCACACATTTACAATCAAACTACATCTCACTAAGTGCACACCATTTTTACGAAACCGGCCTCAAGATACTATTGACAGCGCTGTCTTGATTTTATTTAGTCTGAGGTTTTAACACTGGAAAAGATTTAACAAACTAGAGCATTTAAAGCTGGGTATTAAAAGCGTTGATGTAGTACACGGCGTAGCAGTCACGCGGTCTCTTGGTAAATCCAAGTCACTAGAGCTACAAGCAAAACCTAACATACTCGGCAGCTTTGCCGACACAACTCACGTCAACTGCCAAAAATCTGTTATCACTAATTCGTTCACAGACGTGACTTTAGATATGAATGAAAGATCTAAGAATAATATTATAAACATAACGCCTGTTTTCCCCAAAGTGTTAGGCAGAGGTGTACACCAACATTTTGCCAGTTATGTTCAAGTTCCACGTAATAGGGTGCGAGCCTATTATCCTCAACTGGGCACAAATACAGACTCTGGGCTGCTAGTGAGAAATGTTTGATTAAAAGACCCAGTAACACTTTGTCGGGCCTCGTAATCGAATCTAGGAACTCGTGCTTAGCAGTAGCACTTGCAACCACCACATTGACGAGGCAATCAAATAAATGTTCGGGCAATTAATTCTCCTTGGAACATTAAATTTAAATAATGGTTATAAGAATTTTATGGCAAAAAGATTAGAGCAACTACAAACTTACGAATTTATAAAATTTCACTTACTCACCTTCAAGAACAAAAGTCTCATAGCAACACTTTAATAATATATTTTGTTAGACTTATTTCCTATACGACAGCAGCAAAACTCTATCAACATCGTTGAATGCCCGCCCCATATATATGTATATATATCGATGTGCTAAAACGCCGAGATTGTGCTCAAGACATATTGACAGATCTTTAGCTTGTCACCTCCTAGCATCATGGATTCGAAACTTGTGAGGAATTTTATAAATAGGGTCCACTGTTCTTTTTACTAAAGAAACAAGCGGATAAATAAATATGTATGGTTATACCGACTGACTTTGAGTTCAGGAAATGAACCAGTTTCCAGAAGTTCCTGAACTCATGAATATAAACCACTTTTATAATAGCACCGACTCTAAAATATTGAAATTAATATATACTTTTCCATAAAAAAAACAATATTTACCCTATTTGTATATAACGACTGGTTTTTTCGCTAAAATCAGAGTAGGTCTCATAGAAAAACTTGTTGGTTTATATTTATAAACTGTTTTCACTACCTACCTTCCGTAAGATATTGATGGCAAGATTTTTTTCAAGTTGGTTCTTGTATATACCAGTGTTGGGATTGAAAGCAGGTGCATGGAAATCGTCGATTACCACCAAGCCAATTTTGTCAATTCCATTACTTCTCAACTTTTTGACGAAACCTAAAAAAACAATATTATTATGTTATCATCAACCAAAAATAGGGTTGGTAAAATCTTTCATTAAGTCATTAATCATAATAATCATTAAGCTGTACACAAAATTATGTAAGCTGATTTTTTATAAAATAGGTATCTGAGATTTTATCACCCGTTATTAGTGTGGTCTGTTCAATGAAATTGTACCAGCAACATCCACATTGTTGCTCGATTGTCGTCAAACATGAGCCTAACCATAATAAGAATATGTATTAAGTAAAATACGTTTAGATTCTATATACGGAATTATAATACCTAAAGCTCCACAGTAAGGCTGCTTTTCCGACACCAGCACCACACGCTTCGCTTTATTAAGTTCATCATATACGCGCGGCACCCAATCCAATTTATTATCACAATTTACAGGCACATAAGTAACATCCTTGAGATTCTGCCTTTTCAATAATATTAATATTTGCTTCCCATCCGATATAGAACTCATGACGCTAAAGTGGTTCATAAGTCGTTGAAGCTTTGGCACTCCCGACTCTAGTACTAAAACGAAACTATCCTTCGAAATATTTCGTAGTGACTCCAATTTCTGGAAAAGGAAATTGTACTATGGTATTTCGTTGAAATTAAATTGTGCTACTAGTACTGTTAATATATTTTGAAGTTATAGAAAAATATAAAAAGCGCTTTATAGAGATCAACAGTGAAAAATAATTTCCCAAAAGTTATAGTGTTTTTATTGAACACATGGTTGAATTCACAACAAAATGATTCGTTGGTTTTATAAATAAAACGTTCCAGTTTTTAAATAAAACCAAGATGCACTCATTCGGCAAACGACTATCTTGCCAAGGACGAAAACTTTGACAAAATCCACAATCAAAATTATATAAATTCAATAAGACGGCTCTTACCTTTTCATCTCCCAGCAGATCTTCAATAATAAAAACATTTGCTTTATCGATGCCAGAATTTTGGACTAACAAAGTATCAAAATCGATATTGATATTTATAACTGAAGCAATGTCAATTTTAACATTGGGTAAATCGTTCGAAATCTCTTGGATAATACAATTTAAATTGGTATTTGACGTTACAATTTGGGTGGCCTTGATCTCTTTCACTGTAGTGTTTTCGGCTACGATTTGAAGTATTATTTGAAGAGCAGTTTTTAGCTGAAACAAATAAAATCACATATCTTTTATATCAAAATTCTACATATCAATCATTATGGAATCTTTTGATATACTTAATATAGAATATATGTATAACGAAATTATTTTCTTTCTCCTATTACATATAAGTCACATATTATTACGGTTAAGTTATTTCATTTATTGTTTAATAACAATATATTTAGTAAAACTTTTTTTTGCTGTTGTAAAGATTTTGCCGACTTTCATCCTAGATGCAAGGCTGCAGATTAAATCCTGTGCCATAAACGCTCCAGCGTGATTGACATTCAATTAAGATTTTTTTTATCCTATGAGAAAATGTGAGGAAACGATGCCTTTATGCTTATTTCTTTAGTTTTCAATTTAAACGAAGCAAAAAGCTAGGCGAAGTTTTTTGATACGTCATTCATTCAGTTATTCTTAACATACATACGCAAACTCACGCCTTTTCCCCATTGGGATAGGCAAACATTACAGAACGCCACCTACTACGATCCTTACACACTTTTTTTGCTTAGTACACGTTCATACATCTCTGTTTATAAACTAGCTGTTTTCTGGTTCTTTGTCATCACTGACTTAAAAATCCATAGGCTATATGTTTTGGAATAAAACTATCACATGTGTTATTCTAGGGCATGCATAATCGCTTATCATGAAAGGCACATCACTACGTCAAGTAACTAGTAATAGCTTCATTGGGTTTACTAAAAAACAAAGAAGCATTGAAAAACAAACGCTTGAAAATGTTCGTTTGTGTTTAAAATCAAATCAGATCAATGCTGTGCTTGCACACAGTTTCCAAAAATAAACCTATTTCACTTTAAATGTGTTAAATAGCAGATACATTTAAATTATTATAGTAACACATTGTCATTGTCACATAATCGGTATGTTATTATATGTATACTATATTATTCCTCAACTTTCGAAATTGCACCTACAACTCTGTCTCTGCATAGCCCAAAAGTTAACTGGTAGTAGATGCCTAAGGCATTAAGTTCATCTCTGTACATTTGTGTTAGTGAATGTAATTAAATATAAAAATGTACATTCTCTTTTTTAAATATAATAAATGATGCATTGTCATAAAAATAATTGATGGATTTTCTAAAAACGGTGCCTATAATAAGGATGAGGTACTCTATTCTATTTTAAACTAAAATGATACTTACGTCAACTTTGTCCATTGAGTAGTGTGGATAAAACGCTCTCGTTAGCAAAACGTCTGATAGTGGCTGTATTACAGGTTTATCTATAAATATTACGTTATCAAGCTCGACTCCTGCACACCTGGAAAATAAATGAATAATGCAACATGTTTTTTTTTAATTTTTATAATATGTCAGGGTAAAAGTTTTTCGTATATTATTACAAAAAATTAAGACTAAGAGCTCGTGTGGTACCCAAATATTGAGCTTTTTAGAAAACCTAAACTTTTCCAATGGGTGAAAGCTATTTAGTGGTCAATCCTTAACTCTTCAGCTATGTCGTAACTACTAATATGTATAATGTTAATGTAATGTGATAATGTGAGTCCACTTTTTCAAAATTTGTCATCGACTTTATCCGTAACAATGACTTCATTACTGGGGAGATTGTTGCACACTTCTTTCCTACTTCTCGCATTATCTCTAGCATTAGGAACTGCTACTTGGTGAATGTTCCGACTTTTCTAGGTCCTCAACCAAATTTTAATAAAAGTATTTTATGTACTTTTTTTCTAACTTGGAACATAAACTAACTCGTAAAATATGGGTATACTATTGCTAGACCACTGCCTAACCCTTTGGGGATTGCAAGCGTGGTGTTACGTAATGATGCTTGATTTTTAAACTACCTACGTTATTGAGAATTCTCGGAAAACCATTTTTGGGGCAATTTATCATAAATGTTTAGTTCCCAGAAATATGAGAGCACTTCAAATGACTTAAATTATTTGACATTCGAAAATATATCAACCCTCATTTGTTTCAAAAGTGCCTTTGTAGTTTTTATTTATGTCTTTATTGACAAATATGATACGTCTTATTATCATGTCAATATTACAGCGTACTGAACGACTTCATTTTTTACCGACTTCTGAAAGCTAGGAGGTTCTAAATTCATCTGTATTGTTCTCGTATGTTTTGGTATACTCTCTATATTAACCGATTTACATAAAATACTTTTGTTGTCTTTTATTTTTCGTCTTTACAATTTTTTTTTTTGTGTTTGATTTCCACGCATACCTTTTGTACTCGTCCAAGCTAGCAAGATTATTAAATTAATTACTTTTTCAGTTTAACTTTTCTTTAATAAATATTGTGTGTCTTAGACAGCACTCAACGTATAACAAACACTTTCAGATATCAACTTGGAGAAGCATAAAAGTATTATTTAAATAAGCTAGGATTTGTTAAGCCTCATCAGAATCTATTTATATTTTTTTATTCAATGAAACAATTTTGGACATTCATTTCTAATAGAAAAAAATCTGCTGGCATTCCATCGATTATGAATTATCACAACCAGTCAACTAGCAACCCAGGAGACGTTTATAATCTCTTTTGAGACTTTTTTAATTCGGTTTATGAAGCATCCACTTATACTTATATTCCATCCACGTATGACAACTGCTCTGATAGCTACACTCTGTTAAATGACATTCAGTTTTCTATTGATAAAGTAGGTACTTAGTGCGCTCAAGGCATTGGATCCTTCTAAAGGGCCAAAATCGGATGGTATATCTGTAACTTTCATTAAACAGACAGCCGTTAATCTGTGTATACCCCAGCATATTATATTTAACTAATCTATTTCTCAAGGATGCTTTCCTCAAGCGTGGAAACTTGCAAATATAACCCCTCTTTACAAGCCGGGTGCTACTCATTATTTTACATTATATACTACGAATTCTTATTTCAACTCCTTATTTATGGCTTTTGTGGATAGGATTTTGATTCCGATTTGTTACAGTAGTAATGGCAATCATGTCATTTAGTCTAAATAGGCTTTTATTTTTACATAGATTCTTTTATATTTTGTGAATAAGAGAAAGTTGTAGACTAGATTTGTGGACCTTTTTATATTTTGTTGAGTACATGTTACTTGTTGACAGGCCTACACTGTCCTCTCATATCTATCAACACTGTAATTGGAAACATTGTAAAAGCCCCTTATTTTTAAAAGAGTAACCGTGGAGTTTCTTGCCGGCTCTTCTCCATAGGAAACAACCAATTGGAATCGTGCAGCTAGCTTCTGACGTTTCATAAGTGCCCATGTTGGTATATGTGAAATAAAATATTTTGATTGATTAATTGATTGATTGATGGTTCTCTTCTTACATTTCTAATAGGACTCAGAGGGATATGATAAATGGTTTCATTTCCAGCACGCTAAGTATTACTTCTGGAGTACTCCAGGGCTCTATTTTAGGACCTGTTTTATTCATAATTTTTATTAATGGCATCAATACATGTTTTCAAAATTCAAAATTATTGCTATACGCAGACGACCTCAAAATTTTTACGCCAGTTAAAAATTTGCAGGATTAACTACTCTTGCAAGTGGACCTAGATAGGTTCTCTGCATACTGCTCATCTAATAAACTACAACTTAGATATCTAAATGTTGCTGTATAAGCTTTACTAAAAACAAAAATATTATCAGGCATTCTTACTCTTTAGATACTGTAATTTTAACTAGAAAAACACTAGTGCGCGATCAGAAATCGTTAGCTCAAATACATATTTATGTCTTTAAAAGTCGCTAATCCGGTCCCAGTAAGAGTACCCTGTTGCGGTATGGAATCCCTTCTATAGTAAATACTCAGACGCAATTGAAAGAGTTCAAAGTAAGTTTTTGAAAGCCATGCATTTCCGTTGTTTCCGTACTTATGCATCTTATAGTAATCTTCTGAATAAGTATAAGCTACATAATCTTAATGTCAGACGTATTATTCTAGAGACAATGTTTTAATTTGATATATGTAATAGCACATGTGTGATTGTATGGATATTACTTATAAGATTAGCTACGTAGTATCTAGAACAACCATAAGCCGTGGGGTGCACGCACGACCTCTATTCGCGTATCTTCAAGTCATACGAACGCAGGCTTGCGAGTACCGCTACGTCGCATCACTGGTCAATATAACAATCTCTCTCAAAATATTGACATCTTCATTTTTCCAAATGATAGATTTAGGGGCCTTGTTCGAGAAACCATTTTGGATATTGCTCCGTAATATTTAACTCTTAGACTGTACTTTTATAATTTTTTGTGCTTCTTTTTTATTTGCATGCCTGTTTAATTTTGTCAGTAACACATTACTTATGTATTTTTCAAATTCTAAGCGCACATCGCAATAATTTTATAACTTGTTTTTATAATATGTGGAAAATGTCGTGGGTTATACATTTACTCACTCTATAGCACCAATTTTGTGTAATACTGTAATGTGTAACTGTTTATTTTCCCAAATAAATAAAAATAAAATAAACAAAAATTCGGCAAAAAAAAACACTGAGCTCAAAAATCTTTCTTGCGCAAAATGTCATGCTTCTAGACCCTGGGGTTTAAGCTGTGCATTGTCTGTTAGTAAATTTTAGATTTTTATTAAGTAGAAATATAAGAAGAACACGTCATCACGTCTGTTAATTAAGAATAGGCTGATGTTTATTACACCGACAACCGGGTCCTAATTTAGACAGACGGACAGGGCTGCTGCTGAGAACAAAACGTAAATTAATATTATAAAAATGTTACCTAACAACTCCGTGAAAATTATTATAGTGAGCAGCAACACAATTAACACCATTAATTTTAACTATGTTTAATATCTTTTGATCCATGACGCTGATTCTTAACTTTCTGATGAACTTAGGCGTTGAGATCCCTTCATGATTCCTCGATAGTGCATTGAGTTGGATCAGAGAGTCTAGGAAAGTCACCCAGTCATTATCACTGTTCCATTGAACGAATGCTTTTTGACGGTTGAGAACTGATGATTGAATGGATTGGAACTTGTCCCTGAAAAGAAGGATAAAAATTATTCGTCGTAATTTATTGTGAAACAGAATGCTTAACATTAACTAAATACTGCTTCTTCTACTACACCCTGTAATTGTGTGTTTATTTGTTTTTAATTTTTTTTTTTCGGCGGTAAGTACCGCCGAAAAAAAAAAATTAAAAACAAATAATCCACTGCTGGACATAGGCCTCCGCCAAGTGGCGGAGGCCTATGTCCAGCAGTGGATGACGATGATTGCTATAAGAACTACATTTGATCCTAGTTCTTCTTCGCCAGCAATTTTGGTGTCGCCCTAAGGAATGGACGAACTAAAGTGTCGCCACTCTTGAAGTCATAAAGGTTTTCTAACGTTTCTTGACAATGTATCATAGGGTTTAAGTTTCGGAATCGAAAAATAACATCAATCAATCAATTCAGCCTATCGAAGTCCACTGCTGGACATAGACCTCTCCCATGCTGTACCACAACACCCTGTTCTCCGCCTCCCGCATCCAGTCTGTCCCAGCCACATTTTAAGGTTGTCTGCCCATCTAGCTGGGGGGCGTCCCATACTACACTTGCCGATACGGGTTTTCCACTCCAGGACTCGTCTACTCCACCGGCCATCATCCTCCGACAAACATGGCTAGCCCACCGCCACTTCAGCTTGCTTACTCTGCAAGCTATGTCGGCAATTCCGGTTCATTTCCGGATAATTTTGTTTCTGATTTTATCCTTTAAAGAGACCCCGAGAATAGCCCGCTCCATAGCGCGCTTAGTGACCTTAAATTTATGGACCAGCCCGACTGTTAGTGTCCACGTTTAAATACCATATGTTAACGGGCAGGACGCACTGTTGAAGACCATAGTCTTCAACATTTCGGGATTGGCGACGAGAAGACATGACGAAGTTTTCCAAAAGCTGGTCATACCAACTGGATCCTTCTGTCGGCTTCTTTCTCAAAGTTGTGTCTACCGAGATAGATGACTAGCCCTAGGCAGACATACTCCTCCACAACTTCGAGAAGCGACCCTTCGATGTGGATTGGACTCGGCAGGACGTGCGAATTGTACATGATTTTCGCCTTGCCCTGAATTTGGCCAACCCGCCAGAAGCTCCATTCAGGCTATGCAGCATCTGGTCTAACTGTTTCAGCATCTCTGCCGTTATGACGATATCATTGGCAAAGCGAAGATGTGAGATGTACTCATCGTTCGCGTTTATACCTTGTCCAATCCAGCGTCTTAAAAACGTCCTCCAACGCATTGGTGAATAGTTTCGGGGATATCACACCCCCCTGTCTCACTGATCTGGCCAGTCATCGTCGCAGCGTCATACAAACATCTCAACACTTCGATGTATCGCCAAGCAATTGGACATTGTTGCAGCGAGGCCAGAACTGCCCATACTTCGATGGAGTCAAAGGCTTTCTCGTAGTCCATAAAAACCATACACAGCGTCTAGTTGTACTCTTCGGTCTTCTGCAAAATTTTTCGAACAGTATGGATGTAGTCTACGGTATTGTAGCTTTTTCGAAAAACGGCTTGTTCTGGTGGCTGGAACTCGTCAAGTCTCTGGGCGAGACGGTTCGTGACGACCCTCGAGAACAGCTTGTATACCTGGCTCAGTAGTGAGATGGGTCTATAATTCTTCAGCAAGGTATTGTCACCTTTTTTAAGAAAAGAACCATCACACCTCTGCTCCACGCCTCGGGCGTTGTACCTTCTTGTATGAAGTAGTTAAAGAAACTCGCTAGCTCTAGATTCTCTGTCGTTATTTCGTCATCACCTGGTGCCTTGTTGTTCTTTAGCTGCTCGAGAGCCGCCCTCATCTCGCACTGGTCGATACCCAGGAAGTCCTCCGTGAAGTGGCGCGTTAGTTCAGAACGATGGCCATCTTCACTATGTCCCGCTGGTTTCGCCGTCCACGTTGATTTTATGCGTCCGTAAAAATTCTCGACTTCCTCGACTATCTCGGACTTTGAAGTCACGATTCTACCATCCGCAGTTCTTAGTTTCGTCAGATGGGATCTCCCTAATTGCTGAGCGAACACTTTCGACCCTCGGCTCTGCTCAATCGCGACCTTGATGTTACGGGTGTTGGAGCACCGCAGGTTGCGTCGCGGCAGCTTTTGAATTTTTTAGGTTTAAGACAGTCTTATCTGGCAAAGACGACTGCGTGGATGGGAACTCTCGTCTTTACCTCATAAGTCCGAGAGTTTCCAAGGAAAGTTTGGACATCTTACGTTTTTTCTGCAACGGGAAAAGTCTGTTGGACACGTGACGTAGCGCTTTGTCTACCTTGTCGCCTTTCTCGTCGACAGTGTTTGTAGTTTTCAGTAGGACGAACCGATTTTGAAGTTCCAGTTGGAACATTGTAACTGTGTTACGCCATTACCCCACAATTTCAGTGGAAACCAAATTGTTTAAAGAATACAAATCAGTTAGTAATCAAGTTAGTAATTGTAGTTTTCTATTTTGAAGTTAGAATTAAAGTTGAACTTACTTGTATGAATATCCCCTTGATCTCAGTATCATATAAACATCATCACAGTTCAATATTATTTCTTCGTCGTCAAACTCTAAGTTTTCTGTTTGTTTATAGAATTTGAGATTTCCTAATTTACTAATAATACCACTTGCAATTCGTATGTCATCTTGAATGACCTAAAATGTTGAAGAAAATTAATACAATGCTGATTAAACAAATGAAAATATTGTGATCAGCCTAGACTTTAGAATTGGAGAGTGAATCCTAACCAGATAACATGAGTCAAAAGGACACCCCTGTAAAAGGGACGACAACATGCTCTCATTTTAGTTAAAAGAAACGCTTCTATTTGAAAAAACAAATAATTATGTTGTTTGACTTTTCAATAAAAATAAAATGGATTGCTGATAACTAAATCTAGATCAATTTAATAAAGGTCAATTAGTTTTAGACGGTACTGTTACAGAAATTGGGGCTCCTTAATTGCTTTCAACTTTCCTATTTTAATTAAAATTGTACCGTATTGAAATCTCCGCAGTCATGGTTTAGAATTCAGTTCATGTTACAACAATGAGAATCTGATACTTTGAAATTGATACGCCGTTACTTACCTCAAATGTATCGCTGCCTCTATTTATAGCAATACACAGTCTAAGTGGAACGTCTGGTTTCAAAATAACTTCGCTATAGAAGTGAATATCTCGGAAGACTATAGACTGGTCCTTATAGCTTTTGCCAATGTGCATCGCCACGGTTTCCCACACAAGAACTAGGACTGCTGATTCAGGAAGGACGTTGGCACCTACAAGATAAAATTTAAATTAAAATGGCCGCACAGCTCCTGTCCTTAGAAAGTATAATTTGTTAGCACAATCTATATTTTTTTTGCTATGTTTTTGCCCTAAAAACTACGATGCACGAATTATTCTTCAGTTTATTGCATGACAAACCGTCTCTAATATGTCCTTCTAGGAACTTGTTCTCATCATCCTGTGTAGATATTGCAACGTTGCGCTCCATCGCTGTTCGTACTTCATCCTTTTCTAGGAAAGATAGCTGTGGCCTGCAAACATGGCGAAGTTTGAATGTTCAATGTGGATGAAAGTATTTGAAACGTGTAGTCTAGCGGAATATTAATTTGGTCTCCCTTTTGTGTGTGTAGGTTGGTGTATGTACAACTTACCTCATTTACAAGGTATAATACTTGCATGCCAGACATTTAATTAGTGTGCTTCTCTAGTAATTAACTTAATTTAGTACATCAAAGGTAAAATTTTAAGATATTAACTTCGTGGTTAAATCAATATTAATTTGAGTATTTTTTTCTGATATTGAGCTATATAGTTATAATGATGGAAATTGTAAGAGCATTTTTTTATTAAGTCGAAATGGCTAGTTATGTTTAAAAAGAAGCGGTTAAACCTATGCATCTCTTAAATATTAACATTTCAGCGTCCTCTCTCTAATTATCGTAAATACATACAAAACGCGTTGAGACATTGTCATCTAAATCGGGCCTACACGCTAACACTCGGCATGGGAAATAAGGGAAGCGACGGGATGTCACCGGCTTGACATGATGTCATGATAATTAAACCATAAAGCGTTTATGAGGGTCAAACTCAAACTCATAGCATTTATTTCAAATAAACTAATTACAGGCACTTTTGAATTGTCAAGGGGTTGGGCAGTCATAATGATGAAGCTGGTTGCCTATTCCAAAGTGTAGTAGGTACCAATGGAGAAGAATGAGCAAGAAACTCCATGGACACTCTTTTAAATCACAATATGGTTACAAAATATTGGTTACATCGTTCTTGTTGAAGTTATGCATGTGAGAACGATGTAGAACGTTCAAATATTAAATTCAATTAAAATAAGCCGTGGCAGCTAAGAAATGACCAGTCCCTACTGACGGCGCCCGTTCACGAACATGACACAAATACCGTGTTTACCGACCTGGCTTTAGACACAAATATGGTTACAGTAGGCTCCGTTGGTAGTTGTGTACACAATTATTTTAAATGTGCATGCTGACATATAAAGGGCACTGCATAATTATTTTTAACGAACAAGTTGGCATTTAAAGGGCAAAGACCGTCACCGGTTGACATTTACGCAAGAACATGGAGGGGCACAGGGTATATAAGAGCGGCAAGCCAGGGAGCTACATTAGTGATGTTTTATTCGCCAACATACTACTACCACATTATAAGTCGTGCACCGAGGATCGACGAGTGGACCAAGTAAAATGGATACGACCAACGGCGGCACCCTGAAGCGGAAGCTGAGACTACTGAGCCCGCCAGACTGCACCGAGAGCAGCCCAGAGGATGTTCAATGGAGCCCAACGCTGCAGCCATCAACGAGCAAAGTCTCCAACCATATAAAAGCCCAACTATTGACGACGACGAAAGGGACGGATGGGCTGGCCAAGTCATCGAAGCAGTATAGTGAGCTGATGAAGAAGGAAGCGGAAATAATCGGACGATACATGATGGAGTGAGGTATTTGACTCCCCCCGCAACGTCTAAGAGAGGCGCTCGTGGAACACTACGCGCCGCCACCTCGGGTCCTGATCTATGAGGGGCGACGGATGTCCTTAAGTCCGTCGCCCCTGGACCCATTTAGGGAGGCTGGAAGAGGGCATTGTCCGCCCTCCGCCGACTACCCGGTGCGCCTGCTGCGGGCCGGGTAAGAGGATGAGATCTCTCGCTCTCTTTCCGCAGCCTCCTTCTGTGAAATGACGGTTTCACAGAAGGAGATCACCACATCCCACGTCTCGGCGCTCCCTACCATCAAACAAGCGACGGCCGGAAGCGACAAGTCGGTTCCAACTTCTGACACGAGGGCACGGCGCGGCTTCTGCCATGCGGCACACTCTGCCAGCGTATGCCACGCCGTGTCCTCCGGACAGTTGACGCAGTGATGACACCGAGCGTCCGGCTCCCTATTTATGCGACACAGGTACTTCCCGAAACAACCATGCCCCGAGAGCATCTAAGTCGCCCTAAACGACAGGGAGCCGTGCTTCCTCCCGAGCCATTCGTTGAGTACCGGCCGGACCGCCTCGATGGTGATGAGGCCGGCGGTAGGGCGTGAAAGCCTGTCCCACCACTCCGCCACCAGGACCTCGCGGAGCTGCGACCGACGCAGCTCAATCTCTCGCTGCATCGGTCCACCGGCCCGCGGCACCTCCTCGTGACACTGGTACAGAGACGCGAGGGCTCTCGCCTCTAGGCCCCAAGGCGGAGATCCGGCCAGTGCACAAGCCGCCTCGTAGGAGATCGTGCGATACCCCCTGATAACCCTGACGGCCATCGCCCTCTGCGGTTTTCGCAGCATTGCGATGCTACCGGCCGTCAGGCCAAAGGCCCACACCGGGGCCCCGTACAGGGCCATGGATCGCACGACCCGGTACAGCCTCCTACAGGCGGTGCTCGAGCCCCGCAGATTGGCAAGCAGCGTTGCGAGCGCGCCCGCCACGCCCATCAACTTGGGCGCCAGCCGCCGAAAGTGGGGGCCGAAGTCCCACCGGCTGTCGAGCACCAGACCTAGGTACTTCATGGTAGACTCGACAGCAATTCGGGCCCCCCCGAACACGATGTGTAATCCGGGCGTTAGCGTCCGCAGAGGGCCGTAAAAAACCACAGCCTACGACTTGTTGAGGGCCACCTCCAGGCCCTGACGCCGTATGCGGCCCACTACCCGCGCAACCGCAGCCATCGCCAGCAACGCTGCCTCCCTGTGAGAGCTTCCCCGAGCCCTGTGGAACACCGCACGTCATGTCGCGCCGGCCCACGCCGTCGCGTCCTCTATAGGTGACACACCTTTCAGCCAAATAAGCCCCAACGATGTGGCGGAGGTACGGGGGCACCCTATGGTAGCACAGTGTCTCCCGAATACAGCTCCAGGGCAGGGTGTTGAATGCGTTGGAAATGTCCAAGGACACCGCCAGCATCACCCCGCCCCGGGACACTGCTTCCTCCGCCAGGACTCTAACCCGCATTATGGCGTCCACAGTGGAGCTCCCATGTCGAAACTCGAACTGACTGTCGTCCAGATCCGGCTCCTCTCTGTACAAGTGGCCGACGAGGCGGGCTGCAATTATCCGCTCCAAAAGCTTGCCCACCACGTCCAGCCGTACTATGGGCCGGTATGTGGACGGCGAGTCCATTGGGCGCCCCGTCTTCCTGAGCAGGACCAGTTGACTAGTTTTCCACTGGGTAGGGAACCGGCCCTGCTCAAGGCAAGCTGTGTAGAGTCCTCTCAGCTGGGACTCTAGCTCTTCCAGAGCGAGGACGAGCGCTCGGCCCGGAACTGCATCGGGCCCCGGAGCAACAGTTTTGGCCCGGAGCAGCGTTACGACCGGCCGGAAGCCTAACCTAACCTAACCTTACATAACAAAAGTTCATGTGTCACAAGTTGTCTAAAGCCAGGTTCAGGTTACACCGGAATTTGGGCTCAACCGGGACGCATAAAGAGAGCAAATATCTCATATTCAGGTCCCAGCCTAAGTTGAGGAACGTAAACAATAAAAATACAACGTGAAAAAAAAATACAGGTAGCAAGTCATAATTTGACATTTTTCCATGTTGTGGTCATAGAGTCATAATAAAGCAGTTTTTTTATACAGCTGTATGGTCATCAGCTTCAAGTTAGAATACAGGTTTTAGTTTGTCAGTTAAATACTGTTCATTTTATTCACAACCAGTTGTACCCACGGCTTTGCTCACGTACCTATATATACTTTTGACTTTATAGATCAATGGAAACGTGAAGTTATAATATATTATTCTTCTGAAATAAACACAATAGCCCGTAACGTAAAGTACTAACTTATGCTAAACTAAAAGAATTTCATATTAAAAATAGAAAATTACCAATCCTCACTGTGCTCCCACTCCACAAAGTGCGACAAAAGAGGCGTTTCAGTAGACACAGGGAATTCAATCTTAGGATATAGAACATCGACCCTGGGATTAACACCAGCCTCGTACAGTCTGAAATTAAATATCAATCATCACAGAAGAAAATTAAAAAAACAAGATTTACCATTTCATTCAGGCCTTATATTTTTATCATGCAGAATATTACCACGCAGTTTACCAAGCGGGATTATAAAGAAGCATGTATTTAATCGTACCCCAAATAGCTCTTTAATGTCCTAGAAAAACTAACTCAAAAAAAAAAATGTGCCTCGTTTTGTGAGCCTCAAATAATTGCCATTTTGTTTCATTAATACCAAATAGTTAAATAACTGCGACCAACATGGACGTAGAAACAGCTTGGCGGTTGGTCGCAGTTCTAACCTAACCCATTTGGTCGGGGTGCTCTAGCTTAATTTCGCGAACTATTTAGGTCGCATGTGGTTGCTCACAGTTCTAACCATAATTAAACCATTTGGTTAGGGTGTCCTAGCTTAGTTACTGCCACAAACTTTGAGTAAAAGCCAGAAAGTTAAAAGCGGCATTTCTTTAAGTACGTTTTTGGAAGGTCAATAAGTTTTTAGAGGAGCAGTTAAATATGTCCCTTATAAAATCAAACCACGTATCATCATCATCCTCCTGTCAATAATATTGGGATAAGGACACATCATCACTCTGCCAATTTGCGTCACTAACTTTTTTACCATTTCTAACTTACTTTCCAACAGCCTGCAGAAGAAACTTCACTCCGTTAGTGTTGCCACGTCTAGTAAGAGGTATGTGCGTGCATTCTTTATGCGATCTCTTTAGAATGGCCTGAAGTAGACCGTGTGGCGCGATTTCGACGACTATAGCGTTATCTGGTATCATCTTTGACATTTCTTCGAAGAGTACTGGTTTCTGTTGAATGCATGTAAGTTTGGGTAATCAACAAAGTTTCGAGAGTATTCGGCACTAACCAAACTTGACAAATTGGATTATTTAGCAAAAAACATGCTGCTATAACAGACTTTTCTAAGCTTCTTGTGGTTTTGCTAGGGTACAAGTTCAGAATATTCACAAATATGAATACTCTCAAATGGAAATTCTTTACTAGTTACTTTATCAATAAACTTAAATAGTATTTAATGCCCGTTTCAAGTAACACTAGGTGACACTTATTAGTAACTAACGGAAAAAAATATATTTAAGCAACCATTAGACAAGACTAAAGTCGCGACACCGATTCGTCAATGCGTGATGCTCAGGCAATTCTAATGGGTTGCAAGATTACTAACAAAATTGAGAGACAACGGACTTGCCTTTAAAACTTAAGTAAATACCAAAAATGTAGATTTCGAAGCTTTTGCCTACTGAGAAAAGAATGTTAAAACCGGAGTCTGTTGGGTCTAAGGGTGTCTGTCCACCAACGCCATCACCGGGATGTCACCGAGAACGAGATGATGGAACCAAAGTTGCGATACATCCACCACACGTACGGTGACCGAGCGCCGTCATCCTGGCCGCCGAAGTTTAGAGTAGTTTGGCGCGACCGCTACAACTCAGCCCGAGATTGTGACGGGCCGATGTGCTGGCAATACAAAACACGTTTGATCTTTTTCCACGCACCGCCGTTGCACTTGCGCGGCGCCGTTCATCCGACTCTTTGTTGTTACTGTCTTCATTTGTTACAGACTTCACGTTTGGTTCGAATAATCTCGTTTCTCAGTGACCTCCCGGTGACAGCTGCGCTGGAATAACGCCCTGGGCTTTGCTTACGGTAGGCATTACGTAAGTAGGCAATTTTTTGCTGGGTGTTGGTAAAAACGGGCGTTAGTTATTCGTAAACATACTTATCTTCAATCTTAACTTGACCCAGAAATAAAAAATAAACTGACCAATAAATTGTTAGCGTGGTATTCAGCAGAAGAATACACGGCATTAGGTTCATCCCACCTGTCTTGGGGAACCGACGTTGATATCCATTTGTTACTCCGTTTCTTCGGGTTTTTGATCACTTCTCGTAAACGTCTGAGTAATTCAGGGCCTGATGAAAGTAAATTGCATTTCAATCTCCACATTAACTTCATATTTTTAAATCTATATGTCGGAAATACGTTAAATCAGTCGTTTGACTTAGACTAATCGGGATGCCGACGCTGGACAGCGTCTATAACACTTGACCAGAGGAAAGCTGAGTTTGTTGTTGGCGGTTAAGCAATGTTCACGTTTAGAAACTGTCGCGCGTTCCGTACAGTTGTGTCGTGTACCAACAGTGTGTGAATTGCTAGTGTGATTAGTTTGATCGTAAATTATAATTTGATTTGAACTTCAAACGGTTTTTCTATTGCGCAATAACCAACACTTATCATAGTACGCCCACAGTAGTTAAAATATAGCTAACGATAACGAGAGAGATGTACCTTCTCTGTCATCAGAAGTTTTGGTTGAAGCGCAAAATTAAGTCGCTATAAGTGATCGTTGGCGTGCCATGTTTGAACAATATGGCTGCACGATCATTGTACTGAGCTGTTTTGTGATTTGTTGAAAATCACTGCAAGGCAAACTTGCTGTGGCTATCAGTAAGGTGGTCAAACGAGCATCATCAACGTGGCTATCTGTTGTGTTGGGCATAGACTGTATGCACAAATAACTCTACCAAGTGACGCGTCGGTTGCGCCGGCGCTATATTGAATAAACAGTGTCTCTAACCGGCGTTTGACGTATCCCGAGCCCGTATTAAACCCCGCCCGAACTACCGCGTGTGCAAAGCCAATACTATCGCAATTAGCATGCCAAGGAACGAGGTGGAGTGACTTTATGAATCGAGCCAAGTAACCCCGCAGCCGTCAGCGAAGCCCTTCGTGTGCTTCAAGTGTGGGAAACTAGGACATATCGCGGTCCGGTCCACGATTAGTGCAGCCAAGCGGATGATGTGGTGCTGCAAGCAGTGAACGGCTAGTGGATGTTTGCGTCGTACAACTACCTTCAGGCACGTTAAAACATAAAGGTGAGCTGTATTCTTTTGTTTACGATTCTGGTGCTGAATTCTCGTTATTTGTGCAGCCAAAGTGAGTGGCAAACGAGTTAATAACGTTGCTGCGTTGACTGATATTGGTTAAACAGTGGCGGGGGGTGGTGGTGGGTACTTACATTTACATGACGCACAATTCGGTTTCAGGGCGGGACTATCCACTGAGAGTGCTATTTTATGCCTTAAGCATACTGTCAGGTATTACACGGAGAAAGACGCCAATATATGTCTGTTTTCTCGATTTTTCAAAGGCTTTTGACACAGTTGCCTATGACATACTGTGGCGAAAGTTAGAGGAAACGGGTATGCCAACGGAGTATAACAGTATTCTTAAGTTCTGGTATAAAAACCAAATTAACCAGGTGAGATGGGTGGATACACTATCTGATGGATATAAGTTGGAATGCGGTGTGAGGCAGGGCGGCTTCACGTCTACCGACCTCTTCAGTCTATATATGAACCAGTTGATCGAGGAGCTCAGCAGGACACATGTCGGATGCTAAATTGATGGAACATGTGTCAACAACATAAGCTATGCCGATGATATAGTTCTGCTGGCCCCCTCTGTCAACGCCCTGAGAACTCTGGTTCAAATTTGTGAACGCTACGCATCCGAGCATGGTCAACTAACAGAAAAGTGAGGTACTGATTTTTAAGGCCTGAACACAGAAGTCTAGTACAATGCCTCCGATGATGGTCGATGGAACGGCATTGAAAATTGTGCAGAGCTTTAAATATCTGGGTCACTGGTCTCGGAGGACTAAAAAGATGATCCAGATATAGAAAGAGAACGCAAGGCGTTGGCGGTAAGGAGCAATATGCTGGCGCGTAGGTTCGCTCGATGTACTAAAGAAATAAAAATAACCCTCTTTAGCATTTTTACAATATTTTTACTCGAGCAGCCTAAGGGTTCGGTATACGCAACGAGCCTACAACGTCCTGCGTATTCAGTATAAGAATGCTTTCAGAATAGTGTTGGGGTTGCCGCGGCATTGCAGTGCGTCGCAAATGTTCGCAAATGCGCGCGTTGACGATTTTCACGCTATAGTGCGTAAAAAAGTGGCGTTACTATTTCAAAGACGCGGTAGCACCAACAGCATTTTGAAAATGATTGCATCCCGACATGATTGTCCCATACAGGCACACTGGGTGGGAATAGTTACGGGGCAATTATAATGTAAATAAGAAATGTCTTTATATTAGGTACTTACTAACATAGATCTTAAGAAAATTGTTACTAACACTTATATGGATTTTGTCCGAAATAAAATGGAAATAATAATAATAATAAATATTCCATGAACCTTAGAGCCCTCTCGGCATCCGAAACCTATAAGTATTTGGGTATGTCGGAAGCGCTAGGCGTCAATAATACTGACATGAAGCAATCGTTGAAGGAGCGCTTCTTTGGCCGCCTGAAGAAAGTATTTAATAGTCTTCTATCAGGCGGAAACAAGGTGCGCGCCTTCAACGGTTGGGTCATGCCGGTTCTGATGTACTCTTTTGGCATACTCAAATGGACTCAGACCGAACCCGATACCCTGGATAGGAGGGTCCGGACGCTGCTGACTGCAAATCGAATGCATCACCCACGATCATCGGTAATGAGGCTGTCTATCCCGCGAAAGTGTGGAGGTCGAGGTTTTTTAAATGCTAAGACCCTCCACAATCGCGAGATATGCAGTCTCAGGGAATATTTCCTAGAAGCCGACGTGGGGATGCATCGAGATGTGGTCGCGTTGGACAAGGGCCTCACCCCGCTCTCCTTGGCTAAAGAGAACTGGCGCAAACCAGTAGTGCTCGACACTAACGATCGCATGGAGGTATGGCAGAGTAAGGAGCTTCACGGACGCTTTTTCCGGGCCTTACATGGGCCCGATGTAGATGTACAAGCGTCCGTAGCCTGGCTACGTTTCGGTGACCTCTTTGGAGAAACCGAAGGTTTTGTCTGTGCAATTATGGACGAAGTTATGATGACGAACAATTACCGGAGATTTATTGTGAAAGACGGTACGGTTGACATCTGTCGGGCATGCCACCGTCCAGGAGAATCAATTAGACATATTATCTCTGGGTGTTCTCGTCTAGCTAACGAAGAGTACTTGCATAGACACAACTTGTAGCCAGGATTATCCATCAGCAACTTGCTTTGAAATACAGCTTTGTGGAATCGGAAGTGCCGTACTACAGGTATGTGCCCAACCCAGTTCTCGAAAATGGAACTATCACACTGTACTGGGATCGATCCATCATCACTGACAGGACTATTATTGCCAATAAGCCTGACATAGTGCTGGTGGATCGAAGAGAGCGGCGCGCAATGATCGTTGACATAACGATCCCGCATGACAGGAACCTCGTGAAAGCCGAGAAAGATAAACAAATCAAGTATCTTGACTTGGCTCGCGAGGTTGTCGACATGTGGGACGTGGACTCAGCGATCATTGTGCCGATAGTCGTGACAGCCAATGGTTTAATAGCGAAGAGCCTCGACCAACACCTGAGGAGGCTCTCGTTGAGCAGCTGGATCAAGGGCTTGATTCAGAAGGCGGTACTTCTGGACACGGCTCGCATTGTTAGGAGGTTCCTCTCTCTGGAGCCCTGACCGCCGGTAGCTTGGACCCTGTTCCCGATACCGGTGGGCTACTATTTTTTTGTATTTTTAAATGTTTTTATATTTTTTTATATTCTAATATTTAAAAATATAATTTATATGTATATAGTGAAATAAAGGAAATAATAATAAACACGTGTATACATCACGGAAGAAGTCTTATGTAGCCTAAAGTTTAACGAAATCAGACTAAGTTCGATCGGAAGTTAAGAGGTCCGTTTAAGGTAGCGGAAGTTTTGGATGGTGATCGCTATACGTTAGAAGCTTTGAATTCTAACCGTACTTAACAGTACGCTCACGATAGGTTCAGAAAGATGCCAGTGGCTCATGTACCAGTCGACGCAGATAGTGATCACAGTGGTGATCAGCAAGCCTAAGTTATGGAAAGCATGCGAGTAGGGGTTCTCTATTGGCCGTAGTAAAGTCAACAGTACCAGTAGTTACTACGTAGTGGTAGCCCGGTAGAAATCGGTGTATCTCGAGGGAACTCAAGTAGTTCGTGGGTGCGCGATGGGCGTGTATCTCTGGCAGAGGTCGGGGTCCGGAGTGACCGTAGTGTGTAGTCAGTGGGTGATGCACACGGGCGATCGATGTATATGCGTACAGTTGATCCATGCGCTGGATGTGTGAGAGCAATGCGATTGCTGGTCGGCTGGAGAGCCGTAGCGTTAGAGTGGTTTACTCGTGTGTGGGTTTATAGGTCTTTAAGGCTCTTAGGGAAAAAGCTGATTGGGCTCTGGTTGATATTTTTGCTATGATTAATCAAAGCTTGTTTAGTTAATTTATTTAAAAGAATTTTTTCGTTAAAACTAAATGATTGAGGATAATGTTTTGTGATTTCAAAGTCGGAAACCGTAAATTGGCCGAGTCGAACATGCACTGTTTTTGAGTTTTTGGTTGCAGGTACACACGAGGATGTGTGCAAACAGGATAGCCGTGTCGGAAATACGTTAAATCAATCGTTTGACTTTGACTAATCGGGACGCCAGTGCCACCAGGTGGCGCTGGATAGAGTCTATAACGCTGACGCTTGACCAGAGAAAAGCAGAGTTTGTTGTTGGCGGTTAAGCAGTGAATAGGTTTAGAAACTGTCGCGCGTTCCGTATAGTTGCGTCGTGTACCAACATTGCGCGAATTGCTAGTGCGATTAGTTTGATCGCAAATTATAACTTGATTTGAACTGCAAACGGTTTTTCTATTGCGCAATAACCAATACTTCCCATAGTACGCCCACAGGTGTTAAAATATGGCTAACGATAACTAGAGTGACGTACCTTCTCCGTCATATAAAAATGAAAAGTTTTTCGTTAGTAAGCGCATCACTTGATTTGCATTATTTACACTTGATTCTACATATGACTAAACCGATTTGGTTATTTTTTTTCATCATCATCAGCCTACAGCAGCCCATTGCTGGACATAGGCCTCTCCAAATGCACGCCGTTTAGCTCGCTTCTCGACCACTCTCATCCAGCTGCAACCAGCCACCCTGCGAAGAACATCGCTCCACCTAGCCTGAGCGCGTCCTACCTTACGTTTGCCGATTCGCGGTCTCCACTCAAGAACACGTCTTCCCCAGCGGTCATCGGTTCTAAGAGTAATATGGCCGGCCCACTTCCACTGCAGCTTGCTTATTCTGTGAGCTATGTCAACAACTTTGGTTCTCTGCCAGATCACCTCATTCCGGATTCTATCCCTCAGAGAGACTCCAAGCATAGCTCGTTCCAAAGCTCGTTGAGCGACCTTGAATTTATGGACCATCCGTATCGTGAGTGTCCCCGTTTTGGCTCCGTAACTCATAACAGGCAGGACGCACTGATTGAAGATTTTAGTCTTTAGGCTCTGCGGAATACGCGGCGAGAAGACTCGACGAAGCTTTCCAAACGCTGCCCAGCCCAGCCGAAGTCTTCTATTAGCCTGCTTTTCAAAGTTGTTCTTACCAAACTGCAGAGTTTGCCCGAGGTAAACGTATTTTCGAACAACTTTGAGAGCACTTCTATCGACACCAATCGGTCCCGGAGTGACGTGTCCGTTGAACATAACCTGGGTTTTGTCCAAGTTCATCCGTAGACCAATGCGTAAAGAAGAATCAACTAGGCAGCGGTTCAGCCAGTATGACGATGTCATCTGCAAATTTCAAGCGTAAGATGAACTCGCTGTTGATGTTAATGCCGCATCCTTCCCAGTCCAGCATCTTAAACACATCCTCCAATGCGTTAGAGAATAATCTCGGGGAAATAACGTCCCCTTGTCTCACCGCAAGAGTCTGTCTCCTCGACGCAGGAGGATATGTTCAGTTCGCTGGTCCTAACTTTGGACTGTCATGGTCGCGTTTTCATAAAGACATCTCAGCACTTGGATGTATTGCCAGTCGACTGGGCAATGCTGTAGAGGCTCCAAAACAGATCAGGTTTTGATAGAGTCAAAAGCCTTCTCATAGTCTACAAACGCAAGACACAGGGGTCGATTATACTCTTCCTACTTCTGTATAATTTGCCGCACTGTATAGATGTAGTCTGTGGTGCTAAATCCTCCTCAAAATCCGGCCAGCTCCAGTGGCTGAAACTCGTCGAGTCTTCGCGCTAAACGATTCGTGACGACTATTGAAAACAACTTTTATAAGTTGTTTTCAATAGTTGTCACGAATCGTCTAAAAAAAAAGACCCACGTAAAGATTTACAGACTTACGGTCTGTAAATCTTTAGAAGGGTCTTATCACCCTTTTTAAAGAAAAGAACGACCATTTTCCTTCGCCACGCTTCTGGAGGTCTACCATAGAACAGGACAGAGTTGAAGAGCTCTCGAAACTCTTTCAGTATAGAATTTCCTCCCATTTTTAGGAGCTCGGTCGTAATCCCGTCCTCACTAGAGGCTTTCCCATTTTAAGCTATTTAAGAGCCGCTTCGATTTCGTCTGGGCTGACTTCTGGCAGGTCTTCCGTGAAATGGCGGGTCAAGGTGAATCTAGAATCCTCATTTTCGGGATCAGGCCGAGATGCATGCAATGCGTACAATCGGCCGTAAAAGTTTTCCACTTCCGAAAGGATCTCCGGCTTCGAAACGGCAATATCCCCACTAGATTTGTTCAACTTCCTCATGTGGCTCCTCCCGAGGACTTGGACGAACAGTTACGACCCCCGATCTTGCTCAATCGCTTCCTCTATAGAGCGTGTATTGAAGTGTCGGGGGTTGCGTCGTACCAATGTTCTAATATTTTTGTTGACTGCTCGTTATTCAGACGAAGTTATAGGTGGGTTTTCACGTCGTTCCGTCATAAGCTCCAGAGTCTCTTCCGAAAGTTTGGATATCTTGCCCGTACGCCGCATTTTGCAAAATCGCACACCTTCCTCCTTGAGGATTTCCACCATTTGGTCGAGCGCCTGGTCGACGTGATTTGTGGTTTCCACGGCAGCGAATCGGTTCTCCAGGTCTGACTAGAACGCTTCAGATCCTAGCATAGTTTGGAGCATATTTGGACGGAGCCTAGACTTCATCAAACGAGTTCGCTCAAGCTTGAAGTTGACATTCAGAGGGCCTCTAACAAGTCTGTGATTACTGTCGGTATTGAACCTGTTGATCACCGAGACATGCCTGAATATATTATGCTTTTTATCCATTATAATGAAGTCTATCTCATTTTTTGTCTCAGTAATGTCGGGACTTTGCCACGTCCACTTCCTTTAAGGCTGTTTCTTAAAGAATTGATCAAGAAAAGCCCCTCCTTTTCAAAGAAGTTGACTAGCATTTTGCCCCACATTTCCAAAAGTAGGACCTTTTTCAGTTTTTATTTTTACTTCTGGGTATGAAACATAGTTTCAATGTGTACCACCTACTGTATCCTAATGATTCTGCATGACACTGACAAATAGAACAGCAACCAGCACCCTAATTACATAACACACTATCAATCACAATCTGAATCATTTTGAAGCATATTGCTAATCCATTGCTTCATATGTTCGAAAAATTGGTCTGCTCAACAACGTAAATAACGCAATGAATGTTGTTGAACTGCCAAAATGAAACCCATTCCCACTGTAGGTGTGTAACGTCATTACCCCGCTGCGCGCTGGTGTAATAAAAATACTTTCACATCGTAATTTCACTTACCACAATGCGCGATATACCTCGAATGGTACGCAATATTGGCACAAGGTACTTCTTTGGCAAATATTCCACGATTTGTCAGTTCACCTACGAACTCCTTCATTTTGTCAGCTGGACCTGATATCGTTGAGGATTCAAAGCTGTTGTGGCAGGCTATGTCTATTTCTGGTGGACATTGATCTACAATCTGAAAAAATACAGATGTTTAGGGTTCCATACGTCAAAATGAATAAACAGAACCCTTATAGGATCACTCGTATGTCTGTCCGTATGTCACAGCCAACTGCTCCAAATCTACTAGACTAATTTACTAGAAATCTGGTACACATGAAATTCTGTGCTCCAAATGCGGAAAGGTAACGTTAGTTAAGGTATAAAACATGTTGTGTCTACTAGTTTCGTTTATCGTTTAGTTTAAAACTTTGTCAAGATTGTCTAAAAGGTAAAAAAATCGCTTAACAGTAACTACATGTCTGAAATAATGTCATGTATGATATTTGTTCTAAACAAGACTTGTTTTTGACAATTTTTTTACAAAACTTGTCGTCGAAAACAAGTATCAAAACTTGTAAGGGTGTAAACGCGGGGTAAGCATGTTATTTTTTGGTGTTTTTAAACTGAATTTAAGATTTAAGCTTTGTATATTTTTCTTCTTTATTTCTTTCATAAAAATTAATATAATTCTCACCGCTTGATATCCGACACCAACAGCAGCCATAGATCCTTTTATCAGATCTGTTTCTAAGCAAACCTTCCCGCGGCTATATGTAGACAGGATCAACTCTTCAGCCGTGAAGGTATCGTCGTGGTATGCACACGCCATTTCACCCAAACTGTGACCTTTGGGAACGAAAAAAAAATTAAAGGTGTTGCGAATAATTGCTTATTTTTTCATCATCATCACTATTTTTTCATCATCATGGACTGTTAATCGATCCGCATTAAATTTCAACAACATTTTTTATTTCAATTAATTTTTATTAAACAATAAAGGTGACGTATATATCGCTGACTGAATTCGATAGTGACACAAGACAAAATTCAACAATTTGAGAAAACGCACAATAAATATTCGAAGACTAGATGATGGAATATAATATATTCCATAAAGTACAGTCAGTAAGAGCTAATTTGTGCGCGCGCACTAGTCTTCGAATATTTATTGTGCGTTTTCTCAAATTTTTGAATTTTGTCTTGTGCCACTATCGAATTCAGTCAGCGATATTATGAGTATGTATGTATCAATTTAGCAGAAAATCCAAGAGGATATAAATGACGTAGTGATGGGTATGCAAAAATAACGTGTTGTGTTTTAAACATTTCAGTGATGTACGAACAGTAAACTGATTTTGATGGATTGTCATAAATTGCTGGAACTCCGCATAATCCCATTTCATTCATTCATATAAATCAAACTATTGAGTTCACACGAATAACGTAGTAGGCACTGATTGAAATAAAACTATCGCTTCTTCTATTTGGAGTATTAGTATAATTACTACCTCGTGCATCTAAAGTAGTTTTGTAGAAAAAGGTGAAGACAATTACCTATGTTATTTGTCAATACTCACCACACCATAATAAATGGAGTGGATATAATAAAAAAGCTATATATCTGTGCTTGACGACACCTATATTATGTCTGCCTCGTTATAAAAGTTCTTTTGTAGTTCCATCATATTAATAAACTGTCAATTTAATTATCCGTACACCCATCCTACGTAAATAAGACCAAATTGTAGTAAATTATTGTAATTTACTTACCGATAATGTAATCAGGAACAATCCCCATCTCCTTAATGACGTCCGTCAGTCCAATTTGTATCGCTCCGATGCCAACGAACGCGTTCAGAATATTTTTGAATATGGTATTATCTGGTTCTGTTACAATCCTAGTGAGATCTAGGCCTTTTGGTTCTAGTACTTTGTGACACCTGCAAAAAATGTTACAAGTTTAATTCGCACCTTCAAGCTCCAGTCGATCTTTTCTGTAAACATCTCACTTTAAACATATGGGTGAAGTGAGCTTGAAGTGAGCTGTCAATAATGACAATCCCTAGTAATCCCCAGCATCAGGTGGAATGCCAGGTCACTTCAGGTCAGTTGTCCCGGGAACATTTTTACAGAATAGATCATCTGGCCTTTAACTGTTTAACTGAGCCGGTGTCTAAGGCAGCTGCGCGGTGCCAGAGGGCTTGTCGAGGGGTGACGTGTCGCGAGAGCTCAGTCATTCGCCCGCAGACAGGCGTCAACACTACTCCCGCACCGCACAGCTTCCTCAGGCATTCCCTCAGTTACGTTTTCTGGAATTCTGACCAACACACATAATTATATGCAAACTTTCCCATGGGGGTAGGCAGAAACTACATAACGCCACCTGGTTCGATGCTTACATACTCTTTTTGCTTCGCTTACGTTCATACATCTTGTCATAAACGCACGCTGGTTACAAATACGTACTACGCACCTGATGTTTCTAAAGAACATCACCAATAAGGTCACTATACATAATTATGTCCTCCTAGGGCGCAGTTATTTTTCTTCTAACGACAACCCAAGCAGCAACTTTATTGCAACGAGAATAAAGATCACTCTCTTTTGACATTGAGTTAGTAAGAAAACATTAACAAAGGCAATCTATCATAATAAGTTAAAAGGGCCTTCCTCGTAAAAATAGCTTAAGTTTGACTTGGAATTTGAGTTTTTCTTGTTCTTGTATCACTTAAAATCAAAATATATTTTTTTATTTCATATAAACCTACATGGGCAATTATGAAACTTCGGAAGCTAGCTGCATGGTTCCAATTGGTGAATTCCTATGCTAGCAAGAAACTCCACGGGTACTCTTTTAAAAATAATTGGCTTTTACAATGTTTTCAAATTATAGTGTTAATAGGTATGGGAGGAAAGTGTAGGCCTGAAAAAAGTACCAGGTACTTAAAAAAATACAAAATGATCTACAAATTTACAGTTTACAAGTTAGGCCTACAACGTTCCCACATTCACAAAATAGAAAAAAAAACTATATAAAAGATAAATTAAATAATGAAAATAAAAGCCTATTTAAACCAAATGACATGATTGGCATTACAACTTTATCGAATTTGAATTAATATTCTGTCCACAAAACCTGTCACTCATTTTCTTTACGAAACAGCTTACTAAAATCAGTCATCTACAGCTTGATTTGTAGAGTCAAGTGAACAACGAAATTGATCCGTTGGTCTCATGGTTGCAAACGCGACTGCTGAGCGTGGGGTCCTGGGTTGGATTCCCCGGTCGGGCAAAGTGTTATTGGGTTTTTCCATTAGGAATTTCTCAGTAACAGCCCAGAGTTTGGAAGTTCGCGGTGCGTCGGAAAGCACGTTAAGCCGTAGGTCTTACGCCTGACCAACCTGATTGCATGGGCAACGACAAAAACTTTTTCACATCGTCTAAATTGATACAAAATTATTCAGTAAAATTTGTGTAATTATTTTCAGCATTTCATAATTATAATAGCGAAGAGTTATTTTTTTTAAGTGTCTGTGCCAATTATAATTAAATAAATAACTAAATAAACCTACTGTCTTGATCGACTTTTGTCGGTGACTGTACCTATCGCTCTTTGAAGAAACTCGAGGTATAGAATGCCATATAAATTCAAACCCACGCTTACAAACGCTCGGTTACAACTTAGTTCAAAAAGTATTCAGTATTATTCAACATTGTAAACCAAACGAAAATCTGCATAAGTACTTCTTCTACACGAACATGAGATCTAAAAATAATCTGCTTTTCCAATTAATGATGTAGAAATATAATACGAAGTAAATGGAATGAAATCTAAGAGCTGTTTTGTCAATAATAATTTTGTGTAAAGAAAAAATATAGCACCTAAACTGAAGAATGGTTTCAAAGTATGTGTTTCACTATAATTTTTGCTAGTTTTTCATTAGTTGTATTTGAGTGTTTTTAACTCGAAACGATTTTTTTTTACATTTTGTTGTTAAGTGAATATTCTGTGTAATCTATACATTTATACTAATAGTGCAGTCTGTAACCCTCATGTAAAACTGTATAGACTGGTCATCGAAAAGGTTCAGAAGTATTTTGCCCGCTACCTCTATTTAAAATTTTATGGTTATTACCCGTACATTTACCCAACACCATTTGTGCGCCAGACACACACCCGTCTGGTCGGAGGATCCTCCCTTTTCTATAGAGTACAAGGTGACCCGACAGACGTTGTCCTGTCTTAACTATGAATGTCACATGTCGTTTAGTTTTAGTTTTGACTATTGACTAAAACTAAAAATATCGACTCATTTATCAACCGATCCATCTGTGTTAAACGATATTTGCAGCGCGCATTCTGTCAATCACTGACAGTTATTTTCAAACAACTGACAGTTATGTAAAATTAATATCGGCTAAGTTTTCTTAAATTTTGTAACGTTCCGATCAACTTCCTTATTTTTTAATTTCATAAGATCCTTCTCCTGACAATAACGAACACAACAAAAAAAAAATGTGGAATCGGTCCAGCCGTTCACGCGTGATGCCGTGACCAAGGGAAATAGGGATTCATTTTTATATATATAGATAAGTGAACTTTACACCCTGTTCCTCATACCATTAAATTGGTTATTAATTAATTAATTAATAAATAATAATAAAGCTGAAGAGATCTCTGGTATTACCAGTCGGATTTGATAGATTATTTTTGCATTTGATAGCCCAATTTTTGAGGAAGGCACAACACATGCACACATACGCAGGAACATCACGCTAGGGCCCTTAGACGTCACTATGCGAAGTCTCAGTAAAACTACGGGCACGCAATGCGATGCGACGGGATGGGTCAGGGGAACAACAAATTTCACGCGGATGAAGTCACGGGCAGAAGCTTTCATGATAAAAGGAAGACAAGACGTATACAAAAAATTACCGGCCAAAAGTCAAAATTCCTGTTTTTTCCAAAATCTTTGAAAAAGTTGTTTATTACTCTTTATACCAATATGTTCACAAATATAATATTTTGTGCAAAGAACAAAACGGTTTCCGGAGAAATAAAACCATAACATGGCTATTTTTGACCTTTTAAATAATGTTATGTCTGCTGTCGATAAAAATATTCCCATCTATGCTATTTAAATAGACATGAATGACTAAAGCTTTTGATTATGTTGATCACGAAATCCTCTTAGACAAATTGTATTGCTATGGCATTAGAGTGAACATTTTAAAATTACTAGAATCATATACGTAATGGATTGCAATGTACTGAAATCACAATAGTGTGCGCAAAAACCAAAACGGAACGGACGCATGTGTCAAATTTCAGAAATATAAAATATGGAGTGTCTCAAGGTAGCGTGCTTGGGCCACCTTTATCTCTGATTTACATAAATGATTTGCCAAAAGTGCCACAACAACAAATGATTTTGTTTGCAAACGATAGCACTGCCATAGTAAAATGTAAGGACTGAAATATTTATCAATTTGACATTAATAATACTCTTACTGACATAATTAATTGGCTTAATATGAATAATTTAATAATCAACCTCAAGAAAACCAAAGTAATGCATTTCCACCAAAGAATTGAAGCTCCAAAAATTCGTATCAATTACAATGGCAACGAAATAGAAGAAGTAAAAGTAAGTGTATTTTTAAGTTATTTTGACAATAACCTTAATTGGAAAGCCCATATAGAACAGCAATGTAAAACAAAAACTGCATGCACTTTTTCAATTGGCTAGAAAAGTAAATATAGACGCGTTACTTGTTGCCTATCATGGTCTAGTAGCCTCACTTCTACGATACGGAATTATTTTTTGGGGTAATTTCCCGGATAAGGGATTACTATTCAAGGCACAAAAAAGATGTACGAGTATTAGAGCTATGTGTGGTCTGAACACAGATGACAGCTGTTTACCATACTTTAAATCTTTAAAAATACTTACGCTACCGGCGATATACATATTAGAAATTAGTATCTTCGTTAAAACAAATCCCAACCTTTTTGAAAAAATTACAATGGTAAGAAATGTTCCAATTCGTAGTTAGTACAAAACTTCTTTGAGTAATTATAATTGTAAAACTGCATTAGTAATTTCGCGCATTTATAATAAAATTCGATACAATTATAAAATTTTACAAAAATTTTGAGAAAAAATGAAATTATTCTTATATGATAAATGCTATTATACTATTGAAGAATACATATTTATGACGAATTAATTTAGAATTACAATTATAAATATTGACATTAAATAATCTTGACATTTTGATTATTTTGACATTGATTTTTGACATTTTAACAATTCCTCATTTAGGTTTGACATAAGTAGAGTATTAGATAATATTATGTAATTGTTCAATTTATTTTGTAATTTAATACCATACTAAAATTATGCATGTTTCTTTTTAATATTTTAATTTTCAATGCTCAGCTAGATTTGCACACCATATTTGTACGCCTCCTGGCATAACATAGCGCTCTGTTCATCAAACATAAGATATGTATTTCTTTACCTATGTTAACAAATGAATAAATGAATAAACGTTGGAATGTTAATAATTATTATAATAATAATTAATTATAATGTTCTCGTGGAAATGGTTGGGTATGTTCGAAGAATTACTGAGCTCTAGAATCAAAATCATCAAGCAACAAAGTAAATAGATACAACCTCATTAAACGATCTACTTTTTATTTATTTTCTAGAAGAAAAATATACCTATGCTTCAAAATGTTGTAAAATGTTTCACTTACTAGACTACATAATAGAAAACTGATATACTGATCAAAAAAAAAGCTATTATGTATTGCCGGTATCACAAACCTTTAAACATTACGAAATTGGTCATTGAAAAAGTGTTGATACAATTCTTATATCAAATATTTTTAAAACAAAGACATACTTGTGGATAGCAGCAGCAAATGTCGGAATTCTCATCAAATCAGCTCCCATACCAGCCCATTGGGATCCCATGCCGCTGTACACAAACCATAATGGCCGTTTCACTCCTGGAAAATAGTCCACACTCTCTGCTATGCTCACTGTTTCTTGGTCTTCATTAGTGTCTAGAAAAGAAAGAAAACTGGCTTAGTTATTTTTATTTTAATAGGGTGTTCCCTATTAAAATAATAATAACCAAGCCAGAAAACCCTGCAAGAGGCTCTACTCTTAAAATAATCTCTAAGTCATCTAAGTATTCTACGCCGGATGCCTTATTCTGTGTCAGCAAAACTGCAAAATGAAACTTTTCTTGTACGCTGAAATTTTTAGGGGCTAAATATATAAAATAAGTAAACAAATAACACAGTAAACCAGTAATAACGAAGAAACCCTCCTAATTTTTCTGTACCCGACAGGGTCCATATTGATATTTTACTTTGTTAGACCATCTATGTAATACATATGGAATGCAATAAAGAATATTGAGTACTGAGAACTGAGTATTGAACATTTAAATACTAATGACAATAATTTGTACTAATTATGACTCAAAAAGTTTATGTAGCCGTCCTTCAAAATCTATATAAAGAATTAATCTTCGGAAAATTACCTTCCTGAGATGGAAACAGGATATTTTCTGATTAAGAGTCCATTTGGTGAAAACACAATAAAAACGTAAGATAAAGAATGTTCGATACGCTCAGAAGACACTCTTTCAAAATGATGGATTTGTTGACGCGGTGTAGATGCTCCATAAATGCATATCATGATACTGCGCTAACTTGCTAGCGCTGCACTTTTGTGCTGCGTCATACTGCGTATCTATTTTTTTGAACGTCTACGCTAAAACAACGCTAGATATCTGTGTTAAAATGAATGAATATTTTCTTTCCATTGTTTTTCGGCTATGCCTCCTCCGTTTCTTAAAAATATCGTACCTAGAATTGTGAACCCTCGTCCAGTGTGTCCAGGTATATCCTTTTCATAAATTTTATGTAGGAGAGCAATCTCCTCAGGGTCAATAGGATGACTTTTCATGATGTCCAAAATTTTTTGCACGCCAGTTTCTTCTCTGCCTGAAGCAAGTACTATGTGGGGGATTTGGCATTTGTATTTTTGAAGATTCTGGAATGCAACATTAAGTTTTAATACCGTTCACAAGTTCCATATATTAAAATCATATTATTGTTTGGAGATAGCGTAAACAAAATGGTAATTCATATTGTCTAATAAAAAACTTTTTTACAAAAAAACAACCGACTTCCAAAAAAAACACTAAAAGACGTGAAAAATAACTTTAATTTCGGAAGTCGGTGCCTTTGGTTTTGTATTTTCGTGTTTGGCCACCGACTTCCGAAATTAAAGTTATTTTTCACGTCTTTTAGTGTTTTTTTTGGAAGTCGGTTGTTTTTTTGTAAAAAAGTTTTTATTTTTCACTTTTTAGTTGCGGTACCTACCCCACACAAATTCGTATACCACTTCTTGGTGTGTAAATAACAGTGATAGGAAATTATTAGCACATCATCCATATAAACTAAGTGGAAAAAATATGCAGTATTAAGGATAACTCAAAAACTACTGGTCAGACCTTGATCAAATTTAAATGGGACCACATGTGAAGCACCACCTATCAAATAAAAAAAGAATCATCCAAATCGGTTCACCCAGAAAAAAGTTATGAGCTAACACACATAAAAAAAAAAAAAAAAAAAAAAAAAAAACATACAGACGAATTGAGAACCTCCTCCTTTTTGTGAAGTCGGTTAAAAAATAATTTGGCACAAAATAAAGAGCTACATAAAAATATTAAGGAAATATCAGATATTCCTTCTCTCTTCGCGCATTTTATGTCACTGTCCAGTTTAGACGCTGTATATGCGTTGGTTTGGCGAACGGCTACACTATATCAATGCCAAATGCGAAATCAAAATTCAACCCAATCATTTTTGAAAATGTGCTTCCAGTTTAACACAAGCTGTCCTGCTCTATTTTAATGAAATTATTTACAAAACAGAAAACACAACGAGACCATAATTATGATTGTAGAAATTACCTTTTCTTTATAATGTCCCTTCAACACAATATGGAAATTGGCACCAGTAAAAGAAAAATTGTTCAGAGCTGTGAATCCTCTATCAAAATCTGCATGTTCTGTGACCACCTGGATTCTTCCATCTTTTATTGCAGGAATTTGATCCTGAGGGTCATTGTAATGCAGATTGGCTGGAAGCTTACCTTTGTGGTATGCTAGACAAAGCTAAAAAATATAAAATAAAATCTTACAATCTATTTAATAGCACATTATTTTAATGTTGCTCTGACCATTTTTATAAATTACTAGCTGCGCCCCACGATTTCACCAGTATAACTCTCGATTCTGTGGGAATATCGGGATAAGAATTATTTTTTGACGTAATCCAGGTCATGTTCTACCCATGTGTCAAATTTCACCCAAATCCGTTCAGTCGTTTTAGCGTGAAAGCGTAATAAACGTATAATTCGTACAATTATTCGTATAATTTCTACTTTTATATCTGTAATTTTTATGGCGTACATAATAAAGAGTATTCTATTCTATTCTATTCTATTCTAATAAACAAACATAAAAAAAAAACATTTTTCTTTATAATATTAGTTTAGATGAACTTAAGTTACTTGTGATGTGTTGCAACGTATATTTTAAAAATAATGTAGGAGAATAAAAATACAATCAGGAATTACTACCATAAAATATTATTTTAAGTCCTAAATTTTTATAATGTTTATCTAAATGCGTAATAAAATATTATAATTTTCAATTATTGTTGCGATAAAATATAATAATTGAATACAAATTATATCATACTATGATGTTCTATTTATTCAATAGACTATTTATTTAACTTTCGATTGAATGAACTTCTAAACACAGTATTAAACTTCTTGTATGCATAACGATGACAAAGAAAACCTTACACAATTAACGAGGTATTAAAATATAAAACAACGATTCTTTATTAATAGCAGGTAACTGTAGCATCAATTATAAAAAAACAATCATATTTTTTTTTCCTGTCCTTATTTTTTTACGAAATACAAATGTTGATGGAAGGAGAGGGAGCGAAAGGCTAAAGGAATTATGAATGGATTGTGTGAGGAATAATATGAAAGAGAAAGGAGGGAATTATAGCGTGACGGTTGATAGGGAAGAACGGAAGAAGAAAACGTGATGCGCCAACCACAAGTAACATCGAGGACAGGGGCAGGAAGATGTTGATTGTTTTTTAAGGACTAACTCCCTAAAGATACAATCACAACGAATGGTTTGAAGCACGAAAGCAAAGGAAAAATAAGTATTACCTTAGTAACAGCACACACGCCAGACGCTGGTTCACTATTCCCCATATTAGACTTGACACTTCCAACTTTAACTGATGCTGTTTTAGCGAAAATATTTCCGATCGCATTCAGTTCATTTTCATCAGCATTTGCGATTGCTGTTTAATTAAATAAAAGTAATTAGATACAATAATAAATATTATTAAAATAGGTAGGTACTATGATAAAATTATGCATCAATGATTAATTCAAGAGCTTTTCAACGGGGCTTTATTTTACTACAAGTAGTAATAGTTAGATCGTATATTAAATAACTTATAATGACTTCTAGGAATAAGCCAATCATATACAAAACAGAATACTAAAAATAACATTTAATTTAATAAAAATATATGTTGTTCTCTATGTTCTTGATATACCTACACATAATAAGTAGGTATATTTGACTCATGTATATGATCTAAAATAATTAATAAGTAGTAAGTAATGCAGAAAAAACTAATCTGTTTACAATAAACAAAACGGTATTGACATTGGTGTGCGTCTTCATTCCATTTTAGATTATGTTCTCATAACCCCATGTTTGCATCCTTAGCCAAGTTGTGATACCTGTTTTCAACAAGTCTTGTAAAAGACTTGTCAAATTCTTGTCGTATACAGTATGGAAACTACATATATGCAATAAACAAATCAACCATCCATCCATCCATCTGCCATTGCTGACAAGATACAAAAAATTAACGAAATCGGTCCAGTAATTAGGTCAAAAAACAGAGTTTTAATTTTGAGCAAATTTTAACACTGTAGAATGGGATCACTAGGTCCATGATTCAATGAACTTGAATCCTTGAACATTGAAAAGCAACGGTTCTACGCAGTGCAAACTATCACGAAGCTGTTACGTATTCTACTTCTTATTTGCCTAAAGTGTAAAATCGGTACACCTTAACTACAAGGTACGAAGGTACGTTGTCTAAACAGTGTGTTTTTTTTACTGATTTATTTTGTTTGAAAAATTCACTTTTTTAATTTTCATACCGTATTTAACACAAGCTGCGCCCCACATTCCCTCACCCACATAAGTCTCGATTTCGTAAGAATATTGGGATAAAAATAATCCAGGTCATGATCTGCCCATGTGCCAAATTTCATCTAAATCTGTTCAGCCGTTACAGCGTAAAAGCGTAACAAACAAACATACAAAAAATAAAATCTTTTCTCTATATAATATATTAGCTTTTGCCCGTGGCTACGCTTGCGTGGATGTCGGAAATGATCCCACGGAAACGTGCTACCGGAACAAAAATTAGCCATGTCCTTCCCCAGGATGCCATCTATCTCCTTGTCAAATTTTATCGAAATTTGTTCAGTGGTTTAGGCGTGAAAAAGTGAAATACAGACAGAGTTACTTTCGAATTTATAATATTAGTATGGATTAGTTTAGATGTAATGACACTTAATATTGACGTTGTTTTGAACAAAACTTTTTGTATCATCTTTTTAACATTTTTGAAATTTTTGTTTACCACACTCTTTACAACTTTTTAGGTGTAAAAGATAAACGAAAAAGTAGACACAACTTAAAGAATACATACAGTACACCTTGGTGTAAACGCGGGATAGATGTACAAAGTATATTTACCTGCACCATGAGCTTCAACATATTCAATGTATTTAGGATCCACGTCAGTTTCTTCATAGAACTCATTTAGGAATTTCTCAATATCTTCAGTCTCACGATTAGGCAGGAACTGAGCATCCGGTCTCATATTATAATTGCCTTTTGCATGGTATACTTCGGCGTATATTCTGTGTGAGAAAATAAACATAACATAACATTAACATAAGATTTAGTCTGTTAACGCAGACTACATCTTATAAAGCTAGATGAAAGCTAGTAATTTTAACAGGAGCGACGCGAGTTCTAGGTTGGACTTAGCGCGCAATAACACGTAATCAACACAAACCTAAATATTTAACAATCGGCGAAATGAAGAAATCAAGAAATATTATCATCAAACAAGTCCAACAGTCGGAATTCAGAGAAGATATTATCAGTCTTCAAAAATAATAAGAGTTGGTGGGAGGATCGCTAATGTGAATATCAATCAAAATATGAGACACCCACTCATAATACCCAGAAACTCTCATCTCAGTAACTTGCTGATTGACCAAGGACATAAGATGACGTATCATGGCGGAGCTCGAATCACGCAAGCTTGTCTGCGTCAACAATATTAGATTCTGGGCGGAATTCGAGCAGTCAAGTAACGCCTTAGAACCTGTATCAAGTGCAGACGTCACGATCCAATCAAACAAGAGCAGTTGATGGGAGACTTGCCTGCAACACGCAGCAATCCAGCACGACCTTTCTATCACTCAGGGGTTGACTACACTGGCTTAGTCTACGTTAAAACAAACAATGGCTGAGGAGTAAAGACGACAAAAGGATACATCGCTGTGTTTGTATGCATGGCCACTAAAGCTGTATATCTGGAATTAGTCTCGAACCTGAGCTCCTCAGCATTCTTATCAGCATTACGCAGAATGTCAGCAAGAAGAGGCACCCCAAAACATATATACAGTGACAATGGTATAAACTTCGTAGGAGCAAGCAGAATTCTAAATGAAGAATTTATCAATATTCAAAAAGTATTAGACGTGGAATTTTACGAAGCTATCACCAACATGGAGATCAATTGGCACTTTAGCGCCCCATCCTGGCCAAGCGCGGGAGGTCTATGGGAAGCAGCTGTGAAAAGCTTAAAGTACCACCTAAAGAGAGTGATTGGCGAACAAAGGCTGACATTTGAAGAATATACAACAGTGCTAGCACAAATTGAAGCATGTTTAAACACAAGACCATTGTGCGCTCTTAGTGAAGATCCAGAAGATTTAAATTACCTCACGCCATCCCACTTTCTAGCAAGCGGACCAACCTTGACGTTAATCGAAACGGAAAAATATTTACGTACGCGATGGTAACTCACACAAAAAATCATGGATGATTTATGGAAAAGGTGGAGAGCGGAATACCTAGGTCAATTGTCAGTGCGTAGCAAATGGCGGCAACCGCACAAAAACTTGGGGATTAACGACATTGTCATCATACACGACCATGAGGAAAGTGGGCTATGGGAAGAATCACGCAATTACATCCCGAAAAAGATGGGTACGTCCGAGTGGTTACTATTCGGACGAAAAACGGAGCAATGAAAAGACCAATATCAAAGCTTTCAGTATTGCCTATTAATGAAAATCAATCAAAAGAGCAAGAACATAAAAAATCAGCAGCAATCCATAACATATCAAGTCAACGAACACGACAATCGTCATCAAAATTATGGAACTTAATTCATACCATACTCATGATTCTTATTGTAATGGTACCTACAGCAAGAAGCGAATACAAGTTCTCAAGCCTGAACAATAATCAAAGCAAATATTTTGACAAGGTAGCCAATATGCGGCTACAACATGAAGAATGGAAGCTAATAGTTTACTGCGATATGGCTCCATATTGGCGAGGATTAGATGTACTCAACAAATATATGAATCACCTGGAAAACATATGCTCAACAGTGCCAAATAGCACAATGTGACGTAGTCCGATTACAGTTACGTCATGGGTACGATGAACTCGAACACTACAACAGCGTTTTACTTGGTCAGCAAATGCACCGATTACGCCGACGTAGAGGTCCTATCAACGGTGTAGGCTACGTTGCACAAAGTTTGTCCGGAATATTGGACGAAGATTTTGCCGAAAAATATCAGAAAGACATCGACCTTATCAAGAAGAATCAAAAACATCTTGCCAGATTGTGGAAAAACCAGAAATCAATCGTTGAAGCAGAATTAAATATCATCAAACGAGTAGAAACCGCCTTGGGAAAACAACATAAACTCATTAATCAACACATAATCCTCTGCAATCAGGGAATAAACAAACTAAAACAGCAGATTTAAAAGACAGACAGCAGAAGTGACTTTACTTTGTCAGCCTTTGTGGCAAACAATATGCTGTCAAACCTGAAAAATATCCAGGAAACGCTAGTAGATACAGTGGCGAATATTTTCTATGAAAAATTCAACTGTCACATCTTAACACCATCACAGCTGAGAGATGAACTCAATAATATAACAGGACAACTATCAAAAGAGCTGACCATACCCATAAATAACTTTCAAACGGATCTGGCAAAGATATATCATTTACTGAAAGTAAAAGCGAGAGCAACCAAGCAATACATGATTTTTGAAGTCAAGATTCCTCTTGTGACGATGAGCTTTACAACCTCATACCAATCCCGCTGCAAGTAGCTGAAATTATGGTCACCATCACACCTATCGCGCATCACTTAGCGATTAACATCCAAAAAGACTCGTACATACCGATATCGGAAGAAGATTGGGGAAGATGTACGCCTTACGATCTTAACGACTTCATTTGTCCTCTGAAAAAGTCTATTTATCAAATGACCTCAGACGACAATCTGTGTATAAAGGATCAAGTTGCAAATCAATGTCAAACCGAAACCAATGAATGTATAGATCAGTGGAAGGAACTAAGCATCGTCAACTCATATTTGTATTATTGTCGTGGACAATGCACCGTGCGAGTCATATGTGAGGATCATATTTCTGTTGAACGATTCAGCAAGGCCGGGGTACTGACAGTCGGTGACGGTTGCGTAATCAAAGGTCAAACATTTACGATTTATTCGCACCAAAGCTTAACTAACTCAATCCATACAAAAATAGACGTCATTGATATTGAGATTCCGTCTATAAATCACATCATCAATCTGACTATACCATCCACTGCCGCACTGAACGACACCGAAGAGACTATCAAACGGCAAAAGGAATTGGAAGGCATCAGTCTCGTTATCAAGAATGCCAGAGCGAAGGAGGTTGAGGCATTGAAAGATCAAGTATCATCCCACGACAGACACCACTACATCGCCATATACACTGTGGTTGCAATGGTCATTATCTGTATTCTCGTCTTCTGGTGGCGACGGCTGCGAGCGCACAGGGACACGGTTAAACAGGTTCATCAGGAACCGGAGGTGTACTACACGACAGCTGCAAGAAGACCGTCACAGACCATCGCTTCTGTTGATAACAGTCATAGCAGCACACGCATAGTTGACAGGGCGTCGTCACCACGTTTTGGAAATCAATACAGATCAATGTATTGTTATTTAAGTTATTTTATAAGAAATTATGTTTTATCACTTTGTAACTCATCACGATTCATATCACCCGTGCCCCCTTATCTTCTCTGGGCCTGGAACATGTACAGTGCAAGCGCAGCACAGTTTTCATATCAATAAGTCAGCATTTTACCTGCGCCAGGCCGGCCAAAGTAGTACACGAATAGCATTCATACCGCGTGCACTCATCTACCATGCAATCATACTTTTATCAATAAATATCAATCAATCAGTAATCAGTGTATCAATCAGCAACAACTCAAAGTGTAAGGTCCCAAACCATACACATAAGTTTCCATAATATACGCTACCTCTAACGATGGGTCCCAAATTACACGCAATCTCGTCATTCTCCTTTAAACTTAAGCAGTCTAGCAGAGCATTCAGAGCATTTTTTTTATAAGGACGTTTGGGAGCCTGAAACCTACGAAAAAAGCGACAAAGCACGTCATCGAGTGAAAAAAAAAGTTAAGATATGAGTAAGAGATACAGTTGGCAAAGTTTAATTTGAAGTTGAATGGAAATGCCTACAGTCATTTTTAAAAATGTATTCATTATACGAATATAATTATTTGATACACAAAAAGCGTTAATACATTATGAAGTCTGTGCCATCATCATGAAAGCATTAATTTATGGTCAATAGCAAAATGAAAGGAAAAAAGCTCCATTTGTTAATAAAATTTGGTTGGTGGTTAATTACTTATTGTTTGCCAGTTTTCTTTATTCAAATCCTAAATTATTCTGTAATCTAATTATCATTCTTTAAATTACCAATATGCAGCCCTAACCCTTCGTATGGCGGAACGTGGATCCATGCGAGACACAGTGGCTTATAATTGTTTCCATAATAACGGCATTCAACCAGTTAAAAACGTTAAATTATCTGAATGATTCGATAAAAAAAGATAAAATCCTTTAATGAATACTACTAACCATTGAGCGAATTTATGGCACTTCATTTAGAGCCTGCGCCCACTGGCAGCACTGTACGGCAGGGATCCTTCGGCATCACTACATGCAAGTGCATACTGGCAGCAACTGTACCACGGTATTATTAGACATGCCGCGACGTCCTTTTTCAATTTGATAGAATTTTCAACTTTATTATCATATTATAAAGTTATATTCCTATTTTCCGCATAGAAATCCCTTGCCATGCCGCGCTGCTAGTGGGCGCAGGCCCTGAAGGAGTTGGTATATCAAATTGACTTACCTGTGCGCGTCCTCAGCCTTCTGCAAAAAGATAACATTGACTGCATCCGCCCTCACATATCCATCGGCGTTCTTGTCAAAACATTTTGTCTTTCCATCCAAACATAGCAGGCCAGCTCTTAAATACAGTTAAAAGTGTTAATTAAGTCAGATTAATGCTAAGGTTTACTTGCTACAAAACTAAGTAAACACGTTTAGCGCTAATCTTGTTTAGTGATTTAAAGCATCGTTCATGTTTCTGTCAATGCAAACGTGTTTATTGATTTGTGGTGCAAATGGCCTGTCCTTAAATTAAAAGCTACAAAACTCATGGAAATTAACTAGCTTTTGGAGTTTCACAAGGCAATATCCTAAGTCCATAGCTGTTTCTTGAGATCTAATCTTCTCTGTATACAAAAATAAGTTAATATTACTTTTAAGTTATGGCAGCGTACCTTCTCATATTCAACGTCAAATTAGGATGGACTCCAAAGTTACAACCACCAACAATAGCTGCATCGCATTGTCCAGATTTGATGGATTTATAAGCTATCTCTAAACAAGCGGTAGAACTTGAACAGGCGTAGTCTAGACCGTAGGAAGGACCTTTCCCATCTATCCAGTAAGAAATGCGGTTGGCTAACATAGCCTTGCTGCTCCTAAAATAAATGTATCATTAATAATCGGGATATCTATTTAATCCATATTATATCAGCCGTCTGTCTTCATCTGTTGATTTGGGTGTTGCAAGGTTATAACAATATTGGGGAAACGAAATATATACGCATAGCCCTTTGTTCTCCCCAAAAGGAGCAAATCTGGATATCCTCGTGAAAAAGGCCGGCTACAATAACATCGACATCATTTAAAAATGAAAACAGAGTTAACTAACTCCATATAGAAATGGCAATGCTCAATTTCATAATTATTTTTGCAAAATAATAATATTACTTACCCGTTTATAATGAAGTCACTGCGCTTATTCTTAGTATACATAGACAGTGCACTATTGTCAGCGTAAGATGAACCAACAAACACGCCTACTCTCTTTCCTCTCAGTGACTGAGGACTTGTTCCTAGAAATTAAATAACAAACAATTAATGTGTTTTCCTGCTGAAAGCCAGTTCAAGGAATATTAATCATACATGATTACTGTAAGCATTTGTTATGGGACAAAATGATTACAACAACATAATATTAATCCAATATTCCTCGAAGGGTTAGGCATAGGTGTAACAACTAGCCTGTGTTGTCCCACTTCAGGGCAAAGGCCTCGCTCTCTCATTTCCGCACAATACCATCTGTTCCTAGTGCCGACCAGCCCTTACGGTATGAGTCAAGCTCGTCCCGTCATCTTCGTCTCGGCCTGCCGCGATGAGCTCGACCTCGAGCTCGAGCTCGGTCGAGCTGCGACCGACGCTGCTCCATATGCCACTGCATCGGTCGCTTGTCCCGCGCACGCGCACCCTCACGCCACTGATACAGTGACGCGAGCACCTTCACCTCCAGGTCCCAGGTCGGGAATCTGGCCCGTGCACAAGCCGCCTCGTAGGAGATCGTGCAGTACCCCCTTCTGACTCTGACGGCTATCGCTCTCTGAGGTTTTCGTAAAACAGCAATGCTACTGGCCGTCAGGTCAGCCGCTCAGATCGAGGCCCCGTAAAGGGCCATCGATCGCATGATCCCCACGTAGAGCCGCCTACAAGCGGCGTTCGGGCCCCCCAGATTGGGAAGCAGCGTTGACAGCGGTCCAGCCACGCCCAACTACTTGGGCGCTAGCCTCCGGAAGTGGGGGCCAAAATCCCACCGGCTGTCGAGGACCAACCCCACGTAACCCCAGGTACGTCAGTCCCTCGTTGGTAAGCAGCAGGGTGGTCCACCACGTGCAGGTGAAGTTAACTTTTGAGAAGTCCGGTTATTGTGTGCTCCCCTTACACACCGCGCGACGCGTCGCGTTGTGAGATAATAATACTGTATGGTTAGATGTGTTTTTATGTTTGTTATGTTGTATTATTTTTGTTGTTAAAATGGTTATAACAGTAAAAAACCGAATATTTTGTTAGATTGTGACTGGAACGTAGTAGTAGTTTAGGGACCTAAATAGGTAGAAAACAAGGATGGGAAATGTTAACAAGGTTAATATAAGGCCCACAGTTGGACAGATCTACGACCTTAAAAAAGTGAGAAGGTGGCAACGGGGTTCGGTAAATTGTGTGTGGTCTAAGAAAATTAAATTTAGGAAAATATTGTACCTGAATCAAAAATTGCTCCATAGGCATGCTCCATGATCTTTCTGCCCATAGGGTCTAAAGCACATGCTAGTTGGAAGGTGACTCCAAAGAATTGAGCATCAAACTTGTCTGTGCCCTTAATTTTTCCCATATGTTTGGGCACGTCAGGATCATTGAGTTTCCATTTTGGTTCTTCACTTGTTACCATATCAACCTGTTCAATGTTAATTAGTTAATGATTTATTTGCATTTTTTTACCACAAAGTCTATCCTTTTTTGTAAAACAAGCAAAATCTTGTAGACGAAATCTAATCATTGACATAATTATGTTTCAAGCATTTGAACTGTGATATCATTATTCCATGCACCGAATTATCGAAAGTCAATAATACTAATTCTAATTTTTAAGTATTTTGATTGTGTTTTTGTCAGTGTGGATCTTTTTGTTGTCTGATAAATAAATAAATTATAATTATTAATACTAAACAATTTAATTACGCCACCACTTAATTTTTTTTTTTTATTCAACAAATAAAATTATTCTACTAACCTTGCCATAAAGATTGTTCATGAAATCCAAAACACTATCCGAGTTTGGGAAAACTCCTGAAATACCACTGATGACCACTTCTCGACCAGATAATGGCCTTGGAACATCTCGAGCGTTTTGGCCATCAGCTACCACCTTCTCTTCAGAAGGACCCATATTCAAATATTTTGTACCGTGATTTCAGTTTGAACTATCCGAACTAACACTCGTCGTCCCTATCATTTATATTGCACTATTGAATGAATTTATTCGTACTGACTTATAAAGTCAGTATGAATAAATTCATTATGCGATACAATATGCACGGTCTAATGTATATTTACATAGTCAGAATTCCGTTGACTCACTGAAACACTGTTTAAATGGCAATATGCTTGACCACCCGTCATACTCGGCACATATTGGAAGGACAGCTAGGTTTTAAACAACGCCGTGAAAAACTAGCTTCTATCCAGCTCAAGCAATTGTCATTTATATCACAAAAAACAACTGATATTGTACACATAAAGGATGAAAACAATGTGGTAGCTGATACCATGTCCCGTGTTGAAGCTGTCACTATCGAATCCGACTACACTGCTCTATTGCAGTCGCAAAATTAGGATGATGAACTCCGCAAGTATCTCCAGTCCTCGCAAACTTCATTAAAGTATTTAATCAACATCACAATCTTAGCCATCCTGGAGTCAAAGCTACTCTGAAACTAATAACCGAACGTTTTCTGTGGCCTGGGATGAATAAAGACTGCCGATCGTGGACATCAACTTGTATAACTTGCCAGCGCAGTAGAATTACAAGACACGTCAACACCCCATTGGGGCACATCAGCAATCCAACTGGCCATCTAAGACACGTGCACGTCAAGATAATCGGCCCCTTAGCAATATTCAAAGGTTTTCAGTACTGCTTCTCAGCTCTCGATAGCTTTACCCGGTATGGCCCATGGTTGGCATAACAGCAGAAGTGGTGGCTGAAACTTTTACCAATGGATGGATATCTCGATTCGGCGTCCCTAGCGTAGTAACAACCGGCCAGTGTCGTCAATTCGAGTCGGATCTTTTTCGAAGGCACCTGCATGAGTGCGCAGCAACATGAATTAGGACCACCAGTTTCCACCAATATGCCAATGGCATCGTGGAAAGACTTCACCGTCAGTTAAAAGCCGCCCTTAAGTGTCACGACGATACGTGGGTAAGGGCGCAACCTCTTATTCTACTGGGTATTTGGACGGCCTCAAACTGAAACGCGGTGACTTGAAATCCTTATCAGCGGAATTATTATATGGTGAGCCTTTCCGCTTACTGAAAGAGCTCGTAGTCGACCCTCCTGCATCTGAACGGCTTGAAGACATTTCGGATTTCGTCGTAAAACTACGGAAGAAGTTTTCCAAATTGCGACCAACAACAGCCTCGGGCCGCTCACAACCAAAAACTTTTGTCTTCAAAGACTTAAATGTAGCAAACTACGTTTTCATACGTGACGATACAGTCCGCAAGCCGTTGCAAGCTCCATACACCGACCCGTACGAAATTATAAACCGTAAAGAGAAAACTCTAACAACAAAAGTCAGGGGTAAGAACGTGGAAGTTAGCTTAGACCGCATTAAACCAGCGTTCATTGAATATGTTCTGCTTCCTCCTCCGTCTACGCTTATACCCCCTTAACGTACTATCGTACCTTGTAAAACTTCTATGCCGTATAATACACCAGCAGAGTACACCACACGGTCTGGTCGAAAGGCGCACTTCTCGAAAACATTTGACCTTTCAATTTCTTTTTTATTGATTTTTTCATTTAACATTCTTGTAATTTTTTAAACGTATCGTTGTTTCTTTATATTTTTATTTTTGTATGGTTTTCTGGTCTGCGTAGTGTAGCTAAGGGTTGGTGTAGCGTTTCCGAAGGGACTGCTGGCGCGCAGTCAGAGAGACATCTTTGGAAAGGCGAGAGATAGGCATGTCACTGAGACATGGATTTTTGAAAATAGATTGAATGTGCCTAATAAATTTTATTATTTATGTATGTAAAAAGTCTGGCGCTTGTTGCACCAGATTACAGATATACTCTTGTGGCCCAAAAGGCAAACCTAAGCACATTTACTCTGATAATGGGACCTCCCCAACCAGCAAAATAATCTTATTACAAAATATGATAAGTTTGTTAATACTTATAAGATTCTTATAAGTGCATTAGTGTAGACTATTTTACTTAGAGTAGCATTTCACAAGCCTAAATGTAATCAGGAGCTTATTTCTATAACTGAGTCTTATAGTAAATACAAGTTTAACTTATAGGACAGTTATAAAACTATTATACTTATGAATGCATTGCACAAGACAATATGCTCAGGAGCATTGTTTTCTATATAAGTCCTATAGCTACTATAAAATTAACTTATACTCGTAGGACAGTTATAGCATGCATTTACTTTTAACCTACTTAGCAGAGATCCTTCTGCTAACATTTTACAAATATCCTATGAGAGCAAACAAGCTTATAAACTACCGGACCAAGCACTTTGTAAGTAAACGTCAGCCATTTTGTCAACTCATAGTCAATTGCTACAGATTATGTAATGGAGGGTTCCGTTGAAAATAATGTTGTACCTGTTGAGTGCTATTCTGATCATGAAGAACAGGAAGAAAAGTCCATGAGACGATTCAGAAATAAAAGAAAGCACAGAGTATGAAAATAATCATGGATCGATATACAAAAATGGGCTATAAAATTTAATATACTGCATTTGGCACCAAATAGACTATCAATAACAGTATACAAAAGAATTATAAACATTCTACCCAAAGAACTTTGTTAAAAACAAATAAAAGTCTTGTAAAGTCAAATCATTTATTTCAAATAGGCATATAAAAGGCACTTTTGAACGTCAAAATTTACAAAAAAATAGAATTGATTCTAGTTGTTCCTTCCAAAAGGTAGTTTCGTATGGAGAAGAATGGGCAAGAAGGCAAGAAACACCACCGTTACTCTTTTAAAAATATTTTATAATATTATGTATATATTAATTATATGTGAAGACGATGCACCTAGAATAAAATTACTATACCACAACAGGTAAAAATAATTACATATAACGCATGACAGGTAAATTAATTATGAGATAGATACATGGTGCTCGCATATTTACAAATAATGAAAAGTAAATGATTTTTCCAAAATTTCACAAGTAATAATTTAGTGTGTGAGCTAAAGTAACTTTAAATAATGTAAAAAACAATGTCATAAAAATTATATATTAAACAATTAAATTAGCAACCAGTTTGATTTTGTCTACACTCTATATTGTCCTATGGAGCAGGACCAGCATGTTTCCAAGCATTCTTACACATACACATACACACATACATAACATCACGCCTGTATTCCCCGAAGGGGTAGGCAGAGGTGTACCTATAGCACACCCACATTTCGCCAGTTATGTTTAAGTCCCATGTAATAGGGGGCGAGCCTATTGCCATCAACCGGGCACAAATCCAGACTCCAGGCTGCTACCGAGGATTTTTTTCTTATCTAGGATATAAACTAATTTGTTATCTAATTTGTAATATGCTTGTTTACAAAGTGTACTTTTAATATGAGTAAACAGGGACACTTTGTTGGCTGAAGACAAAAAGGAACTACCCGAAATTTATGGTTTTTTGTGGCAATGTTACAGGTACCCTTCCAAATTATTATACAAGGGCAATCTTTTGGAATCTGCAGTTGGATGCCAACAAAATGACCCTCTCGGGCCAGTCATTTTCAGCTTGGCTATTCATCCAATTATGCAAAAACTAAATTCAATATTTAACGTGTGGTATTTAGATGATGGAACGGTAGGAGGTGATGTAGACACCGTTTTGAAAGACCTACACACTGTTTTAAAAGACCTACAACTGCTCAAACAGCAATTTAAATCTCCACAAATCAAAATTGTAGAAAAAAGTTCACTGCACCTCCTAGGGTCCCCAATTTTACGAGTAGAAGACAGCTTTTATCCTTTCATCGACTCAACGAAAAAATCAAAAACCTCAACGAAATTTCGGACAGACTTTCCAAAATTAATTCACCCTGATTAGATACTGTTGTTTTGGTCCAAATTTTATATATTTTCTACGTTCCTCCCCTTTATGGAAGCAGCCACATCTGTTGGACAAAATTGACCAAATTATTCGCAGCACAGTAACATCCATTTTAAACGTGGCCTTGGACGACCGAGCGTGGCTTCAAGCCACACTACTCATCCGTTTTGGTGGCCTCGGCGTCCGCAAAATTACCAGTATTAGCTTACCGGCGTTCCTGTCCTCTGTTCACAGCACCGAAAAGTTAACCAGGAAAATTGTAGCCCCCTCCCTGGTTGACTCTGAAGTGCCGTGCTTGACTGATGCGGTGAACGCCTGGACAGCAGTTTGCCCAGATACAGATCGGCCCGTGAACCCATCTTCCCAGAGACAATGGGATGAGCCGCTCTGCAGGTTGGTACGGTATAAACTTATCAATACGTCCTCCAATACTGCTGAGCGTGCCCGCCTGCTGGCTGTGGGAGAATGGGAGTCGGGCCTCTGGCTTCAGGCGCTACCGTCGCCCAACATAGGTACTATGTTGGCTGACACTACTTTCCGGCTCACTACTTGTCTGCGTCTGGGCGCTCCTTGCGGGGCTCCGCATCGCTGCGAGTGCGGTGAAGCTGTCGACTGCCTCGGACATCATGGCCTATCTTGCAGTAAGAGCTCAGGCCGGATAGCACGGCACGCCTGCATTAATGACATAATCCGTCATGCTCTTGCCACCGCCGGGGTGCCAGCTGTTTTAGAACCCAACGGTTTGGCACGTGACGATGGGAAGAGACCAGATGGAATGACCATAATGCCCTGGAAGTTAGGCAGGCCTTTGGTGTGGGATGCAACGTGTGTCGACACCCTTGCGCCATCCCATCTTCCTAGCACGGCGGGCTGTGCTGGGGCGGCTGCTGCAGGTGCAGAAAACCTCAAACGGCGAAAATATTCGAATCTTATTGATAGTTATATGTTCGAGCCGTTTGGGGTTGAAACACTAGGGCCGTGGGGTCCGAGTGCCCACTTGGTTTTTGGAGACATCGCCAAGCGATTGATCGACTCTTCACGTGACCAGAGGGCTGGCCTATTTTTTGGCCAAAGAATTAGCATCGCCATACAACGTGGCAATGCTGCCAGCCTTTTGGGCACTTTTCCTGTCGACAGCAATGCGTACGAATTTTTGGATGCCCTATGATTCTTTTCATTCTTTCTTTTTTATTTTATTTATTTGTATTTAGATGTATATTCTATTAATATTTAGTTTAATTGTATGATCTAAAGTTTATTGAAATAAAACTAATACATTATATGAGTTTTAAATTTTCTTTCATTTAATTGCAATATATCACAAGGTATTTTGTTGTAACATTTAACACAGTACCCCATAAAAGATGTATGTACAGTCTGGGGCCATAAATCCAGTAGCACGTCAACGATCGTATTCGCCTGCACGGTACTGCGCGTAAAAATACATGTGTGAGTGATTTCAATGCTAACATTTACGCGTCATACAGGTATAACTACGAGAAGGTAGAGGTGTGTGGGGTCAATACTAGACAAAGATAACAATATACTTTTGTTTTCTTCACATTAGTGTTCGCACCAAGTCAATTCGAAACTAAAGCGAAAATTTAAACTCAGGATAATCTGTTCATGTAGTTAAGTGTAGCAATGTATGACTTGGAAACGAAAGTCTGCCGGTTCGAATCCCACCCTGTTGGCTGGGACCGGTTTTATAATTATTATTTACTTTTTATTATAAACAGCATTTTTTTTTTTTATATTTACATGAATGTTTTATATAATTATCATAATAAGCAATATTTATATAGATTACATATATGAATATTGTTTATATTATTATATATAATCATATATACTTACTTTATATGTGACATTAATATTATTTATATATAAATATTATATATTTCGTAATAAATACTTAGTTAAAATTGATACGATAAGATTTTAAGCCGAAAATTACAAAAATGAATAACATTTTAGGTTGAAATAAAATAATAGTAGGTAATTTGAAGAAGCATTTATTTATATTAAAATAGGTAATAAGTTGAAAAACCAAAATATATATCAGGTTTGTTAATATGAAAATAAAACTGTTCCTATGCTTTTAACTTTATTGAGATTATAGCTTAATTATTCATTTTCTCAAAGAGAAAAGAAGATTGAAGCTTAACCCCAATCTTACAATCATAAACTAACTTACGTATTACTATATTACGACCAGCACATCCCCTGTAAAAAACAACGTATTAATATTTGGTATGACCTCCATTATTGTCAATGCAGCTAAGCAGACGTCGACGCATGGAGGCCACAATGTTTGCACATATATCTGTGCCTCGTAAATTATCCCACAATTGAGAGCAATGAGATTTAAGCTGCTCAGGACATCTCTCATCTCTTGCTTCCCATCTTTGAACCATTATGCCCCATATATTTTCAATGGGGTTTAGATCAGGGGATCGTGCTGGCCAAGGAAAAACTTTAATATCAGCATGCTGACTAAACCACTTTTTTACAACACTGGCACGATGTATTGGACAATTATCTTGAACAAAATGTAGTTCACTAAAGTCTTCCGTGGGATAAACATTACGCACAGTAGGTAGCATTATGTCACTTAAAACTTCGACATAATTAGAGCTGTTGGCACGCGTAGGTATGAATTCCAACTCACCCGGCCCTTGAGCACTAATCCACCCCCACATATTCACACTTATTCTACCTGAATCTGTATTCGGAATAATGTTTTTCTCAGACCAGCGAGTATTGTCTTTTCTAAGTCTTCCTTTTTGGCACGATTTGAAAGTCTTCTCGTGAGAAAATATGCTCGTCTCCCAATTAAAATCTAAATATTCCCGAGCAAAACGTAGTCGTTCCTTTTTGTGTTTTTGTGACAAAAATGGTTTTTTAGCTGGTTTCCGATGATGTAAGCCTTCGGCATGGAGTGCACGGCGAACAATTCGCAATGATGTATCAAATTGATCTGCAAACATTCTAGTTGGAATGAAACCTTCTTCCTCAAACCTCTTTACCCAACGGCTCACAGTATTTCTCTAAAAAACGAAAATATACTTATTATTACACACTTGCAACTAGCGATTTATTCAAAAAGAAAATCATACACCACAACATTACCATAATTATAATCTTTAAAAATAACTTACACATAAGCCGGTTTCAGTTGAAATTTGAGAAATATTAAGCCCATTTTCACGCAAAGCGACAATATTTGCCCTGGCATCAATACTAATATTTGCTTGCATCTTGATTAAAGATATTCAAACAACACGCTAATCGCAATAATAATACAAACGCTCGTAACAAAGTTCACCTACCAACAGCGTCGTTACTTTATTCAATCCAGTAGTTTATTTTGTTTCACATTCACCCTCATCTTTTTTCTTTTTTGTTAATAATAAGTTCAAATAATACACATTCCATCGGGTCTAACTTATCGTAGACGTTCAGAATTCATAATTAAAACACAAAAAGTGTATCGTCACTGGGGTTTAGAACGCAGGCTACAACGTGCGAACCATGTCAAAACGTTAACCGCTAAGCCAGATGATAACATATTATATGCATTGAAATTAAATATCAGTATCATAATACGCCGTCGCGACATGACAGGCTTGTCACTAAGGCAAATGATCATTATGTCGCACTCTTTCTAACTAGATAATGATGAAAGAGTGCGATATACGTTATTGTGTATGTGTGCAAAATTTTTGTTATAGATAAAAGGTCGTAAGTGCAACTTGTTTTGATGCGATTGATTTGTGAAACTGCTACTGGATTTATGGCCCGTACCGTACTTTAGATAATCTAAAAAATGGTTGATCTATTTTATCTTTATTTCTAGTAATAAAATTATTTCTATCACTTTTTTATTAAAAAGATGTAGATTTTTTCTTACGTACATAATATTTGTAAACTTGCATAAACAGTTGACGGACGAAAAAATAATCAAAGCTTAGTTTTTGTCATCTCGCCCATCTCGAGCGAGATTTAACGGGTGAGGTTGATAAACGATTCATAAGGAACCCTAATTTGTTTTAAAATGGAGGAGAAGTGATATTTATCAAAACTGTAATAATATGTAAGCACAAATTTTCTTCTAGTGATTCTATAAAACACTCAATGCAGAGCATTTTAAAACATGGCGAATATTCACAAGAATCATTGAATTTAATTTTTAATAACAAATACACAATCTTCAATTTTGCTTTAGGCGTTATGAAAAAAAATATATATGGTACATATTCACAGTAAATTTGACTTCCCACCAGTTTCCAAACTATATTCACAAAGTAACTAGCTATATTAAAAACTAATGAATATTAATGGAATTATTTATTTTAGTAAGGAATAAATGAGAAAACAAAGGAGATTGTCAGAAATGTGGCCCCACGAATCAACACGTATGAAACCTTTACAATAATTACTAGTTTTTTTTAATCATTTATATTACAAATATTACAATGGAATGGATATTTCTTAAATTCCAAAAACATTTTAAAAAGTACTTCACTTCGGTCTTTTGCCACGGCACCATTATTTTTTGTTTCAATTTGACGTTTTGAATAGGCATAGAGTATTGTAGCTCATACAACCAAGTTTTTATGCGCAGCGATTTATATTGTGCATCTTACAAAACTCAGCACGCTCAGCGCTTGATCTATGAATAAGGTGTTTAGTTACAAACAGAATAAAGCGATTGAAAGCGCTATGTAAAACGAGCATCGACATTGACAGTCGACAATTGACAGATGACACTTTGCATTTGATAGTAATGACAGTCTCGTTATTTCGGTCTGCGTTGGTTGTGTGTGTTCGTTTATGTTATTGTTTGTCATTGTGTTCCGGTTTTATCTAACAACTTGGGTAAAGAATGTGATCTCTGCCAAGTTATATTGCCACATCGTGCACGTTCTCATCAAGTAATTGCACTGAGGACAGACACTGTGCATCATGTGAATATTAGAAACATCATCTTGGATAGACATCTGCCATTGCAGGTAACTAATATACTTTCGTTTTTCTTTTCAATAACAGACCCATGCTGTGGCCCGTGAGTGCAGTATCAGATAGATAATTATAAATGCATATACACCTAGCCTGAAACAAATGTCTGAAGGCCATATATTACTTGCAGGCTCGTGCGTCACTTTGTATTTGCCATCCTTACTGGCAAAGGGCTGATCGTGCTGCCAAGCAGTTTTCACACCATCAACCGTCTACATCGTCATAGGCAACTCCATCAACCAGGAATCCATTAAGATGTGCAAATTTCCGCATTGATTTAACGAGGTTGAGGCGACACATTTTAAATAATGATACATTATTCTATCACAAATTCAACAACGTGTTGCACCACAAGTGGTGAGTGTTTTCTTATATTTGTATATATTATAAAATAAAGTAATGCTTCTTATCACTCAAGACTAAATAATTCATTATATTACAGGTGAGTGCCACTGACTACATATGTGATGCATGCCACTCAATATTGAATACACCAATGGCCTTAGAAGATTCTGCAGTATTTGTAGGTCATCAAAATGTGTGCATAAAATGTGGTCACTCTGTGGCACAACTGCGATACCCCATTGTACAGGCCGAGCAGAACTAGCATGTCTTGAATGTTGTGCAAAACTGGATTCACCCATGAGAGGTAACAGGGGGGAGGGAGGTACGTCCAAATAAATATAATTATGCAATCTGATTGAGTTTCTGTGTAATATCAGTGTGTAACAATGATATATATTTTTAATTTCAAACTCATTGTTCAGAGACTCTGGAAGCAACGTTGAGGATAGAAAAGCCATTGCAATAATAGATGGGACATTATTTATGTGGAAAAAAGCAGCAACTACTCTCATCAGAAGAAAACTTGTTCACTTCATAAATATAGAAATCTGGTCAAACCATTCATCATTCATAATAGTATGTTGCGATGGCACATAATCGACTTACTGGGCCCGTATCCTTCCACAAAATTAGATGCCGATATTTTAATAGACCAATTAAGTGATGCATCTTATCCTTTGAGATAATATTTTAGAGAAGGTGATACATTTAGTTTGAAAAGGGGCTTTTGGCAGAACATTTCCCTATTGGAAATTTATAATTACTTTGTGCATTAACCTCTGTCAGTTCAACAAGGTGAATTTCAAATCATCGACAGAAAATGCCAATGAATCCTGTCGTTGGGTTTGCTGCGACAGGAATATTTTAACAAAGCCTCAAGACATTGAATTATTAATTTTAAGGTCGCAGCAGCTCTAATAAACAGATTTCACCCTGTTTTTGTTGACAGATAAAATGCAAGGGAAATTATTTCAATAATTCAAGAAAAAGTGTATAACTGACAGATTTTGTGGAAATAAATAATTTAAACAGGATTTGGAAACAATTCCACAGTTTAGCTGTAGAAAAAGTTAATATCGAAGCCATTCCACAAATGGACTATAATGCTTTAGTTTCAATAGTACTAGGAGAATATCAAATAAAACAGGTTCGCTCATACTATGTTGAACATGTGAGATAAGACGGTTTATATATTATAGAAGTATTCTGCGAGGTCGACGAGGAGTTACTAGGCGAATTGCAAATAACAGATACAGAAAATCTATCGCTACTTGGAGGCCAAATATGTAGTTGCCATATAAGCTAAAAAACATACTTTGTGTATGTTTTAGTAGACGCTAACGAAAAGACATGGCTAAATGAAGCTTGGGCGATTGCCCTAAGCATGTATAGAAATTTCTCAATAGTTCGTAACATTCAAATATTCATTCAATAATTATTACGTGTTTATTTTTCTCCTAGAACTTTTGTGAACTAATCAAATAATTAAAAGTTATTTACTCGTTTTACCATGTTTTTTGTTTGACAAGGAGAACATGACTTTGACGTTTCGTTCTACGAAAAATGTGGACAGTAAACCTACTTTTTAAGATATTTGCGTAAGCTGACATATACAGTATTCATTATTATAATAACTTATTTTTGTACCTCAATACTTTTTAAACGTGTTTAAATAAAGTAAATGGCTAAATAAAGTATGTGCGACTGTCCTAGCAACTACATGCAAATGCATGCATGTGAATGTATGCATTGTACCTAGTAATATGTAATGCTGAATAGCTGAATATCAGTATTTCGTGTGAAAAGTTTCAGGAACTTTTCACATCGTTACAATCCTGAAAATAAAATCGTATAAGTAAACTACTACGTCAACGGGTAAACACAGTTCAACAAGGTAAAAAAAAGGATTTGGGAAGGAAAATCACCCCCTACACATACATATTATACGCACTGATTAAACAAGGACATATAAAATATGGAAATGAAACAACAACGAGATTTATTTATTTATTATGTAGGTACCTACATACATTATTTATTATGAAGCTAAAGTGATATGAAGTAAATTGAGATCCATACTGCATACACTTTTGAGAAACAGACGTGATGTATATGTTTGTATGTATTTGTAACTGAGGTTAGTTCCGCCCTGTGTAGACCCGTAATAAGCGCGCATGACGTTCTCGTTCATAGACTGAGTGCATCTCATGCACTGCACCTTATATTTTATAATCTAATAAATGCACACAACCACTGGCAGCGGGCACCCGGCTCTGACCCCTAAGTCCAAAGCTCCTTGGTAGCAGGCTTCTCCCCTGCTGACTGACGTACGGGTGTTGGCGACTTCGGCGGGGAAAAATATTCGTCGCTCGAGCTCGACGCAATTGCCACAGCCGGTGACACAGCACAGCACTCTCGATGGCACTGGGTTCCGGGGCGGCGGCGGTGGCACGGAGCTGAGCTACGAGTCTGGAGGTGGTAGGCGTGCACGGCGAGCTGCTATCTCGTCAACATAACATGGTTTTCATAATCTTCAAGAATTCATTTGCATGAGAGGCCGAATTTGCCAGCCATCATTCTTGATTTTTGGATATTGGTTTGTTTTTTTCATTATAATGATGTTTATTGTTTGTTAATTTATTTATGATTTTTATTCCAAAAGGTTTTGGTATTTATACTTACTTATGTGATTTACGGAAATAAATAAATACGGGAAACCAGAAATATGAAAAAAAAATGACGTTGGTGACGTCTCAGTGTTTGTTTTTTATTTTCATAGAGATGGATGGGATTGAACTTGGAGTGTAACAAAATCGATTAAGTAATCGATAAGATCGGAAGAAAAAATACAATTGTTCTTGTTGATCATTATTCTTCCAACATTGTTCGACATAAAATAGTTACAAAAATTGCGATGGTTATTGGATCATTTGAAAAGAATAAACAGAAGTTAATACATGTTTTAGCTATTTTTTATTTAGTTCTAATCGAATAAAGTGAAATTGAAAAGAATCGATTGTCAGTTTTTAGTGCCACCACTGTTCTCGTGGCGTTCCTTTTCTGAATATTACCAATCATTTCTAGAAATCAGATGATGGTAATCCAAGGAATCAGATGAAGGTAATCCAAAAATCAACGTTTTGAGAATTATTGAGGTACAAAAATATATGACGTAATTATTAAAACTGTTTATTCTAGTTACGCAAATATCTTTAACAGTAGGTTTATTGTCCATATTTTTCGTAAAACGAAACGTCAGAATCAAATTTTCTTCTTGTCAAACAAAACACATGGAAAAAAACTTTTAATTTTTTGATTAGTTCATGAAAGTTCTAGGAGATTATTAAACACGTAATAATTATTGAATGAATATTTGAATGTTACGAGCTAGTGAGAAATTTCTATACATGCTTAGGGCAACGATTTAGCCATCTCCTTTGCAGAGATGCCATCAAACAGTATTATTGCAACTGTATTGTTGGATGCAGAACTATTGGTTGCTGCGTCCATGTTATGACAATAATATGGTACTTGAGAGCTGGGCAAGACATCAAAACTATTTTCAACACCCCTGCCCAGTTTTTGGATGGTATTTTAGTAGAAAATATAGACGATCTGACATGAAGTGACCAGATAATGTAATGTCGGTTTAATTCAATAAATTTTATGAGATTTTATGTATGTAGTATTCGCAGTAAAATGCAATACTTACCTACTCCTATGTCACACAAAAACGAAACAGTCCATAGCTTTGAACTAGTCATAACTACAAATACATTAGTATAGAAAGAATAATTCTGACTACATAATAGTATGTAATGAAACATTTAAAGATAAAATACAATGTATTTTTCACTAATAAACGCTAAGTTATTACCGTAACGTATAGTTTCTATTGGCATAATTATAACCTCAAAGTCTGAAAGTGTTTTGGATTTTATACAATTCTTAAAAGTGTCCATTATTTTTATTTAGCTCTAATCGATTATGCATTATTTAGTACACAAAAAGTAAGTTAAGTTAAGTTCAGTTAATAAATCCAATATTAAGATGAATGAGACTGTTTATCTATTATTAAAGCCATTATATTATGTCATTTGTATGTTGTTATTTGTGTGTGTTGTGTATTATGTTTTTTTTATTATTGAGATTCTATTTATTTATAATTTCATATTTGGAATATCAATTTTCCTAATAAACACTTGACATCTGCAATGTAAATGTTCTATCGAGAACGAAGCCTAAAGTATAATAAGTGATCAAACGAACTTACCTGTTGTGAAGTTCGATCATTATTATACGAAGGGCTTCGTTCGAAGATATAGGGAACCCTCCCTACCCAACCCCAGAAAATTTGAGATTCTCATACCTTACTCTAAAATAATGACAGATATCGTATAGAGCGGGAATACTTGCACTTGTGCGTTTAGTTTTTGCTTTCAGCTCTAATTATGCATTTGGTTGTCGACTGGTGTCAGAAAGCTGCAATTTAAATGGTATATCGAGAACGAAGCCCTTCGTAGAATAATGATCGAACCTCACAACAGGTAAGACTTCACAAAAAGGAGGTCTCAATTCGACTGTATTTTTGTTTTTTATATGTGTTAGCTCAGAACTATTTTCTGGGTGAACCAGTCTGGAGGATTCTTTTTTTATTTGATAGCTAGTGCTTTACATGTGATCCCATTTAAATTTGATCAAGTTCTGGTAGTTTTTGAGTTATCCTTAATACTGCGTATTTTTTCCACTTAGTTTATATTGATGATGTTTTAATTATTTCCCGTCATTGTTATTTACATATCAAGTAGTGGTATATGAATTTGTGTGGGGTAGGTATCACAACTGAAAAGTTTTTATTTTACAAGAAAACATCAGACTTCCATAAAAACACTAAAAAGTGAAAAATAACTTTAATTTCGGAAGTCGGTGGCCAAAACCGAAAACACAAAACCAAAGACACCGACTCCAAAGAACCGAAGCTATTTTTCACGTTTTTTGTGTTTTTTTTGGAAGTCGGTTGTTTTTTTTTTGTAAAAAAGTTTTTATGTGTACAACAATACAGTTTTAAAAAGATTTAGAAATTGCGACAGTTCTTTTTTCGAGTTTCCACCACTAAAACTTAAAATTCTAACCCACTGTTGCCGAGTCCCTATTGAAAGAAATTGTTATATTTGAAGGGACTTGGCCCTCATCAGTGATATTTATTGGATCCATGATCCAAATTCTGAAGTTGCACTTTTTAGGTAGGTGTGGATTGGCGGGCGAAGAAAATAGAGACACTCGTTATAACAAAATCACTTTATTTTAACCAGTAATCCTTAGTAAAATATTCACCACAAAATAGGTAGCACAACATTTAAGACACTCCACCGAACGCGTAGCACGCCTGTGCGATCTCGACCAAATCTCAAATCATACTGCCAGCAAGTCGTCGCTTCCATCCGCACTAGCGCTCGGTGTTGTATTAGAGTGTCGTATCATCAGATGTGACGTAGCAAACACAGATAATTCGTGTTCACGACACTCTAAACTAACAGCGACATCTAGGAAATCTAACCAACACTAATTTAAATATTGAAGCGCCGTCATATTTGTAACCATGTATTTAATTTCGACTTTGTTAGTGCTCGAGATACTAATAAAACTTTCAATACACTTATGTTAAAAAAAACTGCTGATCTATGGGGAAATTCCATAGAGGTTGCAAAATGCATAATCAATACTGTAGCGCCTGAATTGGTAATTATTTTTTAATAAATGAATGTATTGACAGCGGTGTAATTCCTGACTTAATGAAGAGCAGTAAATTAATACCTTTGTTTAAATCGGGCAGCTTATCAGACCCCACGAACTTTAGACTTGAACAGAATATACAAAAACATTTGGAAAATTGATGATAGATCAATTGCAAAGACAATTTAATAAACATAAAATATTAAACAGTAAACAATTTGGTTTCACAACGGGTCGCTCGACTACCGACAGTGGCGTTGAGCTTCTTGCACATATTTTTGAGGCCTGGGAGTAGTCGCATAATGTCCTTGGTATTTTTTGCGACTTGTTTAAGGCTTTCAATTGTGTTTCTCATGTTATATTGGTCGGGAAATTGCATTACGTGTTAGAAATACTGCCTTGGATCTTCTTATTTGGATAATAGGATTAAAAGAGTTGACGAGTTGAACCCAGGGATTGCTTGCCTTAATGGCAAGCAATCTCTGGGTTCTATTGTCATGGGAGTTCCACATTGCTAATTCTTGGTCCTTTTTTATTTCTCAAAAATATTAATGACCTACCTTGCATTGTAAAGAATAGTCATGAAATAGTGTTATTTGCTGATGACACATCGCTTTTACTTAAGCTTAAGCGACAACAGACAGTTACTGACGATGTAAATAATGCTATCGCTAAAATAGTGCATTGGTTTAGTGTTAATAATTTACTTTTAAACGAGAAAAATACAAAATGTATTAGATTTCTGACACCTAACGTTAAGCTAGTGAAAACCAATGTAGTAGTAAATGGGGCGGAATTGGAACTTGTCGACACCATTGTATTCTTAAGGTATTACTTTGGACTCGAAACTACAGTGGGGCTCACATATATCTAAATTATCGAAGCGGCTAAGCTCTGCAGCTTACGCGGTCTATTAATTCCGTCATTTGACTGATGTCGAAACGCATTTTGCTGTGGGGAAATGCAGCCTATATTCAGTCTATATTTGAGCTGCAGAAACGAGTCATTCAAACAATGTATAACCTTAGTTGTAGGCATTCAATGAGGGATAAATTTAAGGAAATTAACATAATGACAGTCGCATCTCAATATGTATATGAGAATCTAATTTATGTAAAAAAGAATATTAATATATATTTTAAACACAGCGAAATTCATAACATAAATACTAGAATCAAAGATTTACTTATTGTTCCCATGTCTAGGCTCTTAAAAAATTGTAATCCATATATTATATGCTCCAAAGTATACGTTTTTACAGCAAACTCCCAAGCCATGTTAAAGAATTGAACCTTAATTTAAATCGTTTATTAAACAGAAACTCTGTCAAAAAGGTTTCTATATAGTTAAAGATGACTTGGATGACAAAAAGGCTTGGTATTGATTAAGCTACTTCAATGTCCCCCTAGCAACAAACCATTTTATATTAAGTGTTTTGGAATTAATAATGTCATTTTTATTTTTATTGATGTAGTGACAAAACTTATGATATTTTCGGTGACATTTAAAGAGAAAACTGATTGTGCATGTGAGTAGTATGCAAACTAGATTGAATACATGAACGTATAATTGTCTAGCGGTTTTGAGTATATTATGCGGTATACTCAAATGTCTTTTATTTGGTATTGTTCGTCGCATCGTTGAGCTCCTTAAGTTTTGAGTTAAGCTGCAGGTTTACTGACAAATGCGTGCACTGACCGGACGGGTCCACTCAATCTGTGAGGTTTTTCCTCAAAAGACTATTTCAGCCACACACACACACAGACCACAAACACATACACACACACATACACACAGACACAGTCTTCACATGATCTGACCAAGATTGTGTCTGGAATTCAAAAGAGACTGTGATCAGCGAGTTTGTTTCGACCTTTCTTCTTAGAGTAGTCAGATAGGAAACGCCGTCCTCATCTAGTTTTTTAAATAGGATTGGCGTGTAAAAGTGTTAGTATAAACATACTTAAAGAAATAAAATCATGTATGATTTATCATTTTGAGGTTAGTTTACGTGTAAAGTCCACCATATTACAAATCTATTGATACTTCAGTCATCCAAATCAGTTCAGTAGTTTAGGTGCTACGGTGGAACACACGTATACCTACATACACTGCTGAAATCATAACCCTTCCTTTTGGCATTGCCGTAGTCGGGTAAAAAAATGTGTACGGTCAGGGGACCCCCGTCAGGTACAAAGTTCCTTACGCGATACTCGCTCGCACTGACATAGAGACTTTTTCGCATGTAGGGTGCCTAACGCTTTTTCCTTACGTGACCATTTCTACCAGTCAACTCCTACCGCAAGCCGCGTTAAGGAATTTCGTTCCAATAATATCGAACTGCTGAGCTGTGATGCCAAAATTCAATGTACGAGGTGTTTTTTACTTACATAACATACGATAAAATTTTAGACTTTACATTTTATTGTGTTGTAACCTTGTATGGACATTTGAATACAATTGCATTTAACCTTTATTGTTTCAAGTTGCTATTTTGTTTGTAATATAAGTAATTGTACTGTAATAGTACTTATTTAATCAGCTTAATGAGACAATAACCTATTCAAATAGTTAACCAAAATTATAGTTTCTATTGACTATAACCGATAAAACGAAGGACAAAACTATTATGTATGCGATAGTTTTGCTTACAAAACGTAAAATTACATCGCGAAAAACTTTAAGAAAGAAACCACTTCACGAGAATCAAAAAAGTAGCGTGCAGTGATTACATTGCATAGAAATTAGGTTAATCATAATTGATCCCCGGGACCCCGAGATAGGTAAACAATGCATAAAATTAATCCTAGCTAATTACTTCGCGTCGGAAAGCAAGACACATAACAAGCATCTTACAGGAATGTACACTCACAACTTCGGAAACCCTTGTTGATATTTGCAAAATCTTGTAACAAAAGAATAATAAAAATAAAAAATAAACTAAGTTTAAAAACTATTGTAAATTGTAAAAAAATATATAAACCTCAAAAGGCTCAAAATAATTACAAAATAACGAAAGCCAAAAACATGGCAAAAACTACCTGGCAACATAAAAACCAGAAAAAACACAATATTATCAATTGTATATATTGTTATTTATTGTCTTGTATATTACAAGCCAGCTTATTGATAAAATTAAATTTAGTAATAAAATTGTAACAATTCCAAAGAACATTTGTAATGAAATTAATAACTACTTTTTTGATAAAATACAGCCCAAATTAATGGACGGCAGCCAATCTAAAGCAAGTAGGAAAATAGGCACAAGAAGGGAGTCAATGTTCATGGCACCAAGCATACCAGAAGATATCCATAAAATAATAATGTCACTGATGTTATATCTTTGGGGATATACTGGTGTAAATAAAGCCCAGGAATTTCAGTATTACTATTTTTACTTCACGACGACCGATTTTACAAAGCTTTTCGTTCGGTTATTGGCAGGAAAGTCTCCACAGATAAACTATGAACTAGTCATAACGTCACTATGACATTGACAGCAAAAACACTGTTGCCATTGTAAAAACACTTATAAAATGTTGTCACTTTTGAAGGCTTTATAAAGCCTGAACACTGAAAAATACAAATAGCGTAGGTTACGATGGCGTCTCTACAAGGATTTTTAAATCTGTAGCTAATGAGACTATTCGTACACTTAAGTTACATACTTAATCTTAGTGCTGGCATATATCCAGATGCTTTAAAAACATCCATTATAAAACCAATATTTAAGAGGGAAAATAGAGAGATAATGAAAAATGATATGCCAATCTCATTGATGCCGATTATTAAAAAAAAAATGAGTAGTTTATTTACAAAGAGTTATACAAATATTTAAAAAAAAACATTATATTGTGTGAACAACAAAAAGGATTTAGACCCAGCGGAACAATTAATATGGCGATTTTTGATTTTATGCAGGATTTCATTAATAATGTAGATAAACGAAACCCAGTCTGAGCCATTTTCTGTGACATGACGCAGGCGTTTGATTATGTCCACCATCCTACACTTCTGAAGAAATTCGAAGCTTATGGTATAAGGGGTAATGTTCTAGACCTGTTTCAGTCTTATTTACATAATAGACGACAAATAACTGAAATTAATAGTATTAATTTAGCTAATAACCAAGCCGAGATATTTAGATCAGACGAGTGTATAGTTAGTTACGGGGTACCGAAGGGGAGTGTGTTGGGTCCCTTGCTATTTATGTTATATGTCGGAGACGGTCATTGGTATGGACACTAAACGAAGCGCAGCACGAGTTCCGGAAGGTGGCAGCACCGTCGCGATGACGTGCATACTCGGCTAACTTCGTGCTATGACAGAGCCTGGCTGAGGAGTGCTGATGGGACAAGTGGACACTTACCATTCTGCCTTCGAGGAGATCAGTATCTCCACCCTAGGAACTGTCACGCGTTCCGTATACTTGTGTCATGTACCTACAGTGTGTGATTCGCTAGTGTGATTAATTTGTTCGTAATATTTCTTTAAAATCAATAATAAAATGGTTAGACAAAAAACTTAATTGGAAACAACAAGTAGAGTCACTTTGCAAAAAACTAAGCACATCCGCTTACGCTTTACATAATTTTTCGTCTATTGTAAATCTAGACGCACTCCTGACTGCATACCATGTTTTACTTGAATGCCACCTACGATACGGCGTTATCTTTTGGGGCAATTCCACTGAAAGAGAATCTGCATTCAAAGCACAGAAAAGATACATACGGTCCATTTTAAAATTCCAAACAACTGATAGCTGCGTGCCATATTTTAAACAAAATAAAATATTAACTTTACCATGCATATATATTTTAGAAATGGCAGTGTTTGTAAAGTTGAACCCTGATCGTTTTGACTGCATAGCTGACCTATTTCCACGAAATAGGCGGGATAATAGTAGGCTATCTCTCCCTAGTGCGAGAACGACTTTAATGCGCAAAAGTGTCTGCTACATGGTGCCAGTCATTTATAATAAATTACCGAGGAGTTGGAAAGAATTAAACTTGACCTCGTAATAATAATAACTTAATTCAGAAAATAAATTCCATATAAAGTTGTTAGTAAAGCCTAAAACTATGTTAGTAACTTATACCTACTTATAAAAAAAATACTATATAATTTACATTAAAAAGGGCACCACCAGAACTGTGTACCTTATTCCAGTGCCCCACAATAGGACACTCAACCCTTTCTGTTATGGTGTTTAGAAGGCCATTGGAGCTACCCCGTACACGACGCATCAGGGAGGCCACTCTGTTGCGCACTATTGCTCTAAAGCAGTCGGTGTTGGCCTCCGCAAACATCCCCGATGCACTACAGTAGCGTGGCAACCCCATCAGCATCCTAAACCCATTATTGTAGAGGATCCGCAGGGCATTGAAAGCCTTCTGCGTATAGCGGACCCACAGGCTGCAAGTGTACAATGTCTTTCAGTACGCCTTAAACAGAGTCATTTTAAAAAAAATTGTGCACCTTGCAAACCTGCGCGCCAGCATATTGCATCTCACTGCCAAAGCCATGCGTCCCCTCTCAATATCTAAATCATCAGAGAGGTCCTCTGTGAACCAGTGCCCCAGGTACTTGAATTTGGTGATCCTACTTACCGGCAAGAATACTTCGTTTTTTTTTAGTAGACAAAGTGTATCGTATGACGGAATTTTTAATGGCTAAAGGAATTTCTTGATTACTTCTATAATTATTAGAAATTGAAAATATGGTATTTAATTTTAATTTAATTTTAATTCAATTTAATTTAATTTAATTTTAATTTAGTTTTAATTCTATTTAATTTAATTTAATTTTAATTTAATTCCAATATGAAATAGGTTGACTGTTGTGTGTATTATAAATTACTATTGAAGCACTTCATAATTAAATTGTAATTATAGTTCATCAATCTTTATATTTACATAGTACGAGATCTTTATTATTATGTACTTAGCATCTCTCGTGTATATGTACTTTTGCATGCCTTCTGGTGAAATATGGCTGTTGCTAAATATATATACAAAAAAAATATCTACAAAAATGTTTATTTCTTGACCATTGTTGTTAACCTTTTTTTGGTGAATGGCGCCTCCTTTTAAGCAGATCCGCGCCTCTCCATACAGGTATGTAGTAAACTATGACAGATTGAGCAAGTGATAAATAGTTAAACATTTATTTTTACCATCTAATTTGTTAATTAGAAAGATGACAAGAACAAGTACTCCGTTATCTGTTGAGCGGCCTACTCTAAAACCATTTTTCCTATGCAAAATATGTATATTAAAATATATATCAGATCAAGGTAACACGGATAATTAGACAATAAAATACAGGTACACACCTATTCCCACCACCCACCACCACCACCACCTATTTTTTTTTTTTTCTATTTGATAAATAGATTTAATTTAGGAGATTTCTCGGTTTTCTTTTGTATTTTTTGGAAGTATGTGTCTTAGAGATTTGAAAATCTAACCCATTTTCCTAATTATATGTTTTATGTCATCGTGTTTTGTCCCCATATTTGCGAAATAAATATCTTATCTTATCTTATTAAACACAGGGTTTATAATAAATGAAATTCAAACAAACTTAGTAAATTACTTTATTTGTTATTCACAGAAATCACTGCAACTTATTTGTTTAGTTTTTACAATTTAGTCACACGAAAATCAAATAAAAATCACTAATTTACATAAATTACTTTATATAAATGTTTAACTATAATCAATTTACTAGGTACAATATAAATCAAAAGTTTATACTTATCGGGTTTTAGTTATTAGCACATACAGCAATATAGAAATATAATCAAAACGTAAGTTTACAGAGCTTCGAACTGTGCCCTGCTTATCAAAACGTAGTCAATACGTTCACAAGTTACAATTAACAAGGAAGTTTTGACATGATCGTGTAAATTACGTTTATTAAAGAAAATCTACGGGGTTTGTAAAGTTGAACGCTTTTATATTCTACTTGTAAGTTCTAAAATCAAAAACTTATGCCGCCATATTTTTTTCGCGCCATTTTTTTGTATGATTTTTTAATTGAAGCTCTTAAAGTATACGTATATAGTAATACGTATGGCTGAATGGTATATTGTCTGTACTTAATATTGCATACACTGTCTTTTGTTACACCATGCATGTCAGAAACAGCATGGTATTGAACTCCGGTTTCGAACCAATGTAAAGAAATTTGTAATATTAATTTGGTTGACAGGCCGTTGTTTCTGTTTGAATTTCTTTCTAAATGGCTACCCAAAATGTTAATTAAATGTTAAAATATTTCAGCATTACGTCGAAACCTTTCGTTAAATTAGTAGATCATCTCCATATGACCATAGTCAATTCTTCTTTTATATGTTGTCGGTTCCGTTATTCTAAAATTTTCTTCATCACTTGAATCACTGACCACATTAAAAAAAAGAAAATCGTATTTAAAAATTGATTGCGGTACTAAGCGTGACACTTGTAAACTTGTAAGACAGAATGGAGAGTCGACGGACACTCTCAGGATTTGGCATGATTTTCAACAAGTTGTAACTTTCATAGGATTTTTTGATGAACAAAATCATGAATACAAGTGTAAAAATATACTTGTGAAATAAATGACGACACTTGTAACCCGTAAATGACACGTGTAGTTTTGATAAACACATATTTATAATAATGATTTTTTTACAGGAAAAATGCTTGTAAGTTTTGATAAACAGGGCACTAGTCAGTTATCATTATGAAAAAGAGAGCGATATTGAGACGTGCAACCTTATTTATGCACCATGTCCCGTCATGGCGTTTTGAAGTGCGTGGAGGGGCTTGAAAGTGGTAAGGGCACGCTGACAGTGTTGCCAGCGTTTTAGCGGGCCAGTATAGTTGTAACAGCTCAGCCGTACTGAAACAAAGTGTCCACACGATGTGCATTAGTCAACTTTCTAATAGATCTATAAGATCCTCTGTATCTAATTGACTGTCAGCATCATCAGTATCACAACCAACAACAGCTACATACGGCCTCCAAGAATCTACAGCGACCACTGTGCTAAACTTCTTGTACCCTATACCGGTCATGACCAAGTGATTTAGTTATTCTATACGTAGCATCAAGCTTCCTATTTACTCCAGACTGACCACAGCCTTTTGGATTACACCATAAGACCAGGTCCCCTTTTTTGTAGATACGACCCTCTTTACGTTTCTTATCAAATTGACGTTTCATTAATAGTTGATGACGTTTAATTTTAGCAGTGGCCTTTGCTCTTCTATTGTCTATATTTAAATTGCTTTCGCAATTTTCCAAATTTGGTACTTTACTCTTTGTTTGAACATTAAATTAAAGCGGGCATGACCTGTGGTTTCATGGCACGTATTGTTAATACCGAAAACTACATCAGGTTGGCAACAATCCCAGTTAATTTCCTCACTGCTAGAACTTAAACCATTTAAAATTGTTCTATTGACCCTCTCAACCTGACCGTTAGCTCTCGGTGTTACAACTGATGTCAGTACATGTTTTATAAGGTGTTTAACTGCGAAGTCTTCAAAATAACGGCTACAGAACTCAAGACCACGATCGGACACTATGGTGGAAGGGAAACCAAATAATGAAAACACATCATGTAAAATATGAATAGTTTCAGCTGAACTTAAGGTGCGTGTTGCTCTGGCTATAAAACATTTTGAGAAGGAACATGTAATTACTAACATATATATTGATTGTGTTTACTAGACTTCGGGTAAGGCTCTACATGGTCAATATGTAAAGTATCCATTGGTACTTCAGGTTTTGGGATAAGATTTAAATTTCCTTCCAGTTTTTCATAATGTCCTTTCCGAAAAGCGCAATCCAGACACGAAGTAACATATTTTTTAATGAATGGAACAACATTTTAGGGAACCATAATTTTACTTTTATGGTGCTATCGCATTTCTTTAATACACTATGTCCCATATTATCGTGATATTTTTACAAAACCTTCCAACGTGCATTACAAGGGACTAATAAACGATCCCCAAATAAAGTTTTCTTATACAAACGTTCTTTACATATTTCGTAATTATTCAATATGCCTGGATTGGCATTAGGTTCACGCAATTGGTTGATAATGTTACATAGCTTAGGATCCTGCATCTGAACAGTAACAAACCAATCATCAGCAGACAGAGCATAAACGTGGGCATCTACTGGGTTACGGCTGAGCGCATCAATGTGCCTCATTTTGTCTCCAGCTCTATATTCTATTTCTAAATCGAACTCTTGAATTTGCAGCCACCAGCTTGCAATTCTCGGAACTAGATCTTTTTTAACAAATGTGTGTCGAATAGCAACAAAATCCGTTAATATGTTACCTTAAGTTAGGTAAACAAATAAACTTTGAACCTTTTAACGACTCAATAACTGCTAGTGTCTCCAATTCGTAACTGTGATAATTCTGTTCTTCACGCGTAGTTGTGCGACTAAAGTACATTACAGGGTTTAAAGCGTTATCTACTAGACGCTGAAGCAAAATTCCTGCAACACCGAATTTTACTTGCATCCGTATGGAGTTTGTGGTATTTCGTTTAGCCCTCTCAAAATAAACAAGAGGGTTAACCGTAATGTTACAAGTTCTGTGTGGAAATTTATTTCATAGATTGCTAAAACTGGTTGAGAGACTAAACTAGACTTAAGATCTCTAAAAACTGTATCTTGGGCTTCTCCCCATGACCAGGTCATATTTTTCTTTTTAAGATCTGTAAGGGGTTTAACAATAAGGGAAAATGTACGTATGAACTTTCTAAACAATGAACAAAGACCAACGAATTGCCTAACATGGTGAACATTAGATCGGGTAGGAAAATCACGTACAGATTTTATTTTGTAATCACCTGGCTTAATGCCATCCTTTGAAGCGTAATGACCGAGATAATTTAATTCAGTTTGAAGAAAAGAACAATTTTTCATATTGAGTTTAAGATTGGCCTCACGTAATACTTTCAGGAGAAGTTCTAGTAGCTCTAAACGTCGTGGAATATCGCTGCTTGGTAATAAAATATCATCCATGAATGCCAGAAGATGGTCACTATCACCCATTTTCTTAACCTTATTAATAATTTTATTCAATAAATGTTGAAAAACCGCAGGTGAATTGGCTAAACCGAACGGAACCCGAACGTATTCATACTGCCCGTCCGGTGTAAAGAAGGCGGTTTTGCTAATCGAATTTTCGGAAACCGGTAATTGATGATAAGATTGTGACAAATCTAAGCTAGTGAAGAAGTTTTTACCTGTTAATTTCGAAATTTCATCATCGATTATAGTCAAAGAAAATCTATCTTTTGTAGTTACTGCATTCAGGGCCCGATAATCTACGTATAGCCTTATGTCTCCACTTTTCTTTTAACTAAAACATCGGGTGATGCAAAATCTGAATTTGATTCCCTAGTAATGCCGGCTTCTAAAAGATCTTTAACTTTTTCACGAACAGTTGAAAGTTCCGGTAATTAAAGTCTATACGGGCGATGATATCAGCTTATCAGTGTTCAATTTGATTTCCATCTCTGCTAGGCCTGGGAGTCCCAATTCCAACGTTTTAGACGCAAAATAAGAACTATATTGAGACAAAATAGTAAACAAACGTAGCTCATCGCCGTCACTTATATTACCCACGTTTATGTTTACCAAATTAACACCACCAATACACATATTTTCAGCACATAAACCATCATCAACTAAAAGTATATCCTTTTGGCCCAATTTTGTCACATTTGCATTAGAAAAATTTGGTACGAAACCACCAACAGCTATATTATTTTGGCTTTGAAGCCCAGCGTCAGAATTGGACCAACAACAAAGAAAGATTTGACTCACCCAGCTAGCTTCAGCTTCTTGCAATATTTCGGCACAGCATTGCCCTCTTGCCACCACCTGGCCAGCTGCAAACTCCACCACTTTTGAAACCAGGTTGTAAACTCTGAGCAAACCTCTTGATCTGAGAGGTTGAAATAACGAGGATTAGTATTTACTACTCCCTTTGATCCACCATTAATTAGCACCGGAACCATTGCTGCTTCGTTGTGTAGAATAGTTAAACTATTTTTGGAAACGAGGTCGATTCTTTGTTCGGTATTTTCTAGATAGACAACTACCTGGGATTAGGATCATCATTTCACTGTATTGCGGTCGTCAAATTAATAAGTGAAAAAGCCTTGTAAGCCTGTAATAACACCGGCCCATACTCCGTTCTGTTTTAACCAGAATACAATCTTCATACATCGGAATACAATGCAATCGGTAAAGTGGTTAATTTCCATGACGAGCAAGGAGCTCTCGCACCACTGTGTATAGTATTTTGGCGCCACCCGGCCTAGGCCTTCCTTTGAAGGAATTTTGACACTGACAAAGCCAAATGGGTACCAAATAGTTTTTTTTTTTTGACTATCCCCATGCATGTATACTGCAGCTTAGTCGTATGCCAAATGCACATGCTAGGTAAAAGTTAGAAGATTGTTCAGATTTTGCAGCTGATGGCAAATGCTAGTTAATGAACTCGTCTCGTATTCAACAGAGCCAACTAAGGTCTTAGACTGAGGTCTTCAATCAATGCATCTTGCCTACGATAACTTACTGGGCCGAGATGTGGACTCTCACGGTACGCTTGGTCCATAAATTCAAGGTCGCTCAGCGAGCTATGATCCGGCAGAGAACCTAAGTGGTAGACATAACTCCTATAATAAACAAACTGAAGTGTCCATAGGCCGGCCATATAAGCCGTATAACCGATAACCGTTGGGGACCACGTGTTCTTGAGTGGTCACCGCGAATAAACAAATATAAGGTAGGACGCCATCAGGCTAGGTGGGGCGATGACTTTCGCAGGGTAGCTGGTAACAACTGGATGAGAGTAACCCAGAATCCAGATGAATGGCTTACGATTGGAGAGGCCTATATCCAGCATAGTGCTGATGTAGCCTGATGATGATGATGGTGGACTAGGTCCAAAAGTATTGGTCTATCAAAATAATAATATCTTTCTTTCAGCTCTCAGGATCTACATATATAGTATTTAGTAATAAAAATAGAGCCTACTAAACATTCCGAGCAAATATCATTTCCGTAGCATAAGTTTTGGATTTTGCTCACCATCAAATTCTAACATTTAAAACCACGCTTTCACCAGTACGTACATATTTTCTTTCCAAAAAGCCACAAGTTCCATCCTGCTGCTTTATGTGAATATCACAATCTCTTACTAATTACTTACAGCGCTTTCAGGCATTTTTCAATACATTTAGCCACTTCATTTCAGTGGCCTTCTTCCTGGCTTTTCTTTTTTGCACGACTCATGATGCGAAGCATCAGAGAGTGCTTTACGATCGCAATTTTTTTTCGCCTCATTTTGGCGGCTATTTTTATTATTATAGCCTTGAAGATATATATCCTCCCTAAAAGAAGTATCTGTAGACATACGTAAGGCCCTGATATCTAAAGACAGAATGTTGTAAATTGGTCGTCATGCCCTGTGAGAAACTTTACTCTAGTCACACGCTGTTATAAGTACCAGCAGTACGGACATGTGGCCAAATCTTGTCGGGAGACCACCCATACCTGTGGCCACTGTGGTGATCAGGGTCACTCCATTAAGGAATGCACAAAGAAGGCTGAGGAACCAAAATGCGCTACTTGCTTGTACTTCAAAAAGCCGAACAATCAGAAGACAAGCGCTGCTGACTGTCCAGCAAAGATAATGGCTGAAAAGAGGTACATAAATTCTGATGATTATGAAGGCGCCTAAGAGCGCCGCTAATTACGTATTTTTCTGGCCCTTGTTATTTTTTTTATTGTTATAATTATGATTAATAATTTAATTATTGACATAGATAATTTCTCTATTTCAGAATCCCATGTTTGTGACGTTGAACACTGTAAGCAATATCTCTCCTCCCTCACTAGTCCACTAACCATACTAACCCAAAATATTTGCTGTATTTTTAAGAATTTCGACAATTTTTGCATTTTTCTACAACGTCTAGACATAAAATGTGACGTTATTGTTTTAACCGAATGTTGGCTTTCCAAACAATATAACATACCATTGATTCCGGGATATAAATTATGCACAAAAGTAATATAAACTACAATCAGAACGATGGGGTGATGGTTTATGCACGAAATCATCTCAATGTATCGACTGCAATACATTGTTAGTTAAAATTGGGTCAGACTTAGAGATACTTGCCTTATACCGACCCCCGTCTTTTAGAAATATAAACAATTTCACAGACTCTGTCATCTTTCAAAAATACAATTTTATTTGGAGATATTAATATCAATATTATTCCAGAAAGTGCCGCCTTCCATGTTTTGCTTCCCGCTCACACGCTTCATACACATCAAAGTGTAACGTATAACCCGAAAAAAAATCAGTCATCTTCAGGTTTATTACAAGCACACTCATCACAGTTAACATCAGCCATCATGGTAATTTTTGTTTTGCTTATGTAGGATAGTGATTGGCTGAAAAAATTCAGGGCCAATCACAATATCTAACAAGCACACCATTTACGTGTAGCACTATTTTATCATCCTTTGCGTTGCTAGAAACTGACGAGACTGAAGTAGAAACGATAATTATGAGTTTAAAGGACGACTGTGCGGTTGGCTGGGAGAACACATTTTGGTACCGCCATCGCTATTAACTTATATTTTCCAAAAATGTTTATCTACAGCTATTTTTCCCGAGTGCCTAATTAAATCTGTTAGTGTCCCTGTTTATAAATCAGGCAGCAAAGATCAAGTGACAATTTATAGACCTATTTCCTTACTGTCTTCTATGTCTAAAATATTATAAATAAAGGTGTACAAATACATAGAGGATAAATTAATTTTATCATCTGACTGACTATCTAGCACAAGAACTTGACAAAGGTAGGACACAGTTGGAATCTTCCTGGACCTTGCCAAAGCTTTTGACACAGTTTATATTCCTATTTTGTTGCACAAGCTTGAAGCCATAGGTATCAGAGGCACCCAGCTGAAACTATTTAAGAGCTATCTAGAGGACCGTACCCAATGTGTAAGGATTGGCAATGTTCTCAGCGATGATGAAAAAAACACGTCCTTTGGAGTTCCCCCAGGAAGTATTTTAGGGCCTACACTATTATTGATACATATAAACGATCTTTGTAATCGTAACCTAAATTACGGCCAAATTGTTACCTATGCTGACGACACTGCCCTTCTTTTTTCGGCTGAATCAGAAAAAAATGTCTACAAGCTTGCGCAACACGGATTCAATGTTGTTAACAAATGGCTTCAACGTAATTCACTAACATTAAACGCAGACAAAAGAAATAACATTAAGTTTTCGATGCGCAAGCAAACATCAACTAGTATCACAACATTATAATGCTCATTACTGCTCAATTCCCACAAATAACAAAATACCTTGGTGTCATAATAGATGAAATACTTTCGTTCAAACAACATATAGAAGTTTTATAAAATAGAATTCGTAAGTGGATATTTGTGTTTAAAAAGTTACGCTATATTGCTGACCCAAAAATAGTTAGACAAGTTTACTTTCCTCTATGTCAATCGATATTAACTTACTGTATTACCACATAGGGGGGAACGGGTAGAACAAGGTTACTAACCATCGAGAGAGCTCAGAGGGCGATTCTCAAAGTGTCTACTTTCCGCCCTTTCCTTTTTCCTACCAACCTCCTATACAAATCTAGTAAAGTGTTAACAGTTTAGCAACTATTTATAATGGGCATTGCGTTAAAACAACACACAGCTCTACCCTACAGCACTGAACATTCTTATAAAATACAACAAAACATGCTTATATATCCAAATTTTATCTGTACCTCTATAATAGACTAAACGCGAAAGTAAACATTTACTCCCTGAACTACGCAAATTGTAAGAGAATTCTCAAGGAGGCTCCCCAAAGTATGTCTTACGAAGATACAGAGAATTTATTAACTGTGTTAAAGTAAATTTGTATACTCACCTACGATAAGCATTCATCAAATTTAGAAACTAAGATTTAATTCAATTCAATTATTTATTTCGGAAAACACATCCTTAATGTTAAGCTACTCGACATAAGTATAATTTATTAGTCTATTGTGAACTTTTAGATTATTTATTAATTTTATAAGACTATCTTAGCACTTTTCGCCTGAAACACAGGATTACCAAGTTCAGGCATGTAAGTCTTTAGAATATAAATTAAATTTAAGCAAAACTGTTCTAATGTTTATACCTTGTAATTTTTAAATAAATATATTATCATTATTTCCACCAAACGGCATCGCATCGGATCGGAAAGGATACGAACAGATGCGGCGACAGCCGATCGCGTCCGACAGCACGTCGACGCGTACGATCGGTTCAATGGCATCGCTTGCGAACGTATCCGTTACTGCGCCTAGTCAAATAATTTCATTCCTACCATGTTGACGTGTTCTAATTCGGATGAATGTGTGATCGGATATGACGACAGGCGAACGGCGCAGATTGCGCGTCGCAGCATACTTTTGGCTACGATTGCGTGTCGGGGAAGACGCCCGCAGTCAAGCTGCTGTACGCGGCTTGGTAATATAGACTTTAAGTACTTTTAATACACGATTTAATATCGTTTAAAGATTGTAAAATCCGTTCCGATCCGATGCGATGCGAGCCGTTTGGTGGAAATCATCCTTTAGAAGGCACTGGATTTAAGACTTGCCTAACCAACGTATCAGTTTTGTATGTGGTTTATACTTTGATTATTAAAAGGTAAACAAGTTACTTGTTCATTTACACTTTCAAACAAAACCCTCGAAGTTTTTTTTTTCTCGACTGATAACCGCGGTCTATTAATTTGTAGTCCTTTAAGCAATTATAGAATTGTAATCCTACAGCTCAAATTCCTTGCTTGCCCCTCTAAATGGAAGAATAGGCATTATTAAACGATAAATGAAAAATGATTTTATTCCTGTAAATAGGTTTGTACAAACACTTTTACACGTCAATCATATTTTAAAACTAGATGAGGTCGGCGTTTCCTATCTGGCTACTCTGAGAAGAAAGGCCGAAACAAACTCAGAGGTCACAGTCTCTGTTAAAGTCCAGACATAATCTTGGTCATATCATGTGAAGACCATGTACATTTGTCTGAAATGGTCTTTTGAGGAAAAACTACACAGATTGAGTGGACCTGTCCAGCCAGTGCACGCATTTATCAGCAATCGTGCAGCTGTACTCAGAACTTAAGGAGCTCAACGATTAAATTATTATAATTAATTATTCATTATTATTATTATTAATGATTTAATTATTTATCTCCAATATCAGAATGCAACCTCTCTTGCGTATGCAACCACAACCGCTACTCGCTTTTTTAAGAGGTAAAAAGTACGGTAGCAACCAATCTGTTGTAATAAATCACTATTCGCCGTCACCCACTCAAAAGTGTAGTCGCAGCAGTTATATTGAAGACTGTTTACTTGTTATAAATTATTTCTTTACTAAATAAACATAGCAGCTTAAGATTTATTGCTAACTTGCAGGTAGCAACTATTATTATTAAATAGTTTACCTCTCCAAATTACATTACCGACTACGCTCATTGTTAGCTATGCTATCAAAACATGAGATCTTATGAGATATTCTTTTTATTGCTTGCTTTGTTTTTATATACCGTCATAATCTGTTTACAAATAGATAGTCATTTTCTCTCGGTCTTTGAGTTCCACAGAAATGAGCAAATAAAACGGCAATAATAATAGGCACACTATGCCATCTCATTTTTCGTTTTGTTTGAGCTGCAAATTAATAATATGCGTGAAAACACGTGTTTACTTTATCTTATTTGCTAACTAGGCTATGATATCGTTCCGAGCACAAGTATTTAGATTTTGATTACTTCCTATTTTTCTGAATGAGTAATGTGACTCAAACGCTAACCTTCATCCTGGCAGGGTCGCCAATGTGGTGTTCACCACGTTTTAGGAAGTATTCGAGTAGGTAAAATATGAGACGTTCATGGACTTAACAAAGTGTCAATAAGAGAAGCACAAAGCTGGTTCAAGCGTTTTCAGTCCGGGAAATTTGATGTCAAAGATGCAGCTCACTCTGGTATTCCTATTAAGGATAGTCGATGCCATTTTTGAAAAAATGGAGTAAGATCGGCATATTAGTAGTCACGACATAGCTGAGGAGTTAGCGGTTGACCATGTGGTGTTCACCACGTTATAGGAAGAATTCTAGTAGGTAAATTATTTCCTGTACAACAGCAGAGGTCACACGTCCGCATCGTTCGGACGCCAGCAAGCAAGTGACCACTCTGCATCCACGGGTGGGTGTCGCTGCGCTAGTTTATCATATCAATACGCTACAGACCACAAAACAGCTTTGACCTATTTAGAAAATCCCGAGTACCTATACAAAAAAGTTCGATATTTGGGTGGCACACGAGCTCTAAGTCTTGAATTTGCATATAAAAAATACGAAAGAACTTTTTGCTCGACCTAATATTGCATGACAATTTAAGACATGTGTCGCAATTTAAATTTGTTATTTCACTATGTTTTCCGAGGTCAATAATTGAAAACCCCTATTATTATTTTCCGTTGAAACTTCTTTGTTAATATCTTCCGAATTCTCGTCTTGATTTTCGTTAAGAGGGCAATATTCGTGATAATACTAATCGTTACATTGGTAATCGCAGGGAAATAGACTAGCTTAATTTCTTCAACTAAGCTTAATTTCTTCAACTAAGCTTAATTTCTTCAACTAAGCTTAATTTCTTCAACTAAGCTTAATTTCTTCAACCATAACTTATTGACACTCGACAGTGACTTAGTATAGCTGTAACAGAATCGTTCCTCACAAGTTCTGTACTTGACTCGGAGATTACGAGCCACGGATGGAGTGTGTTACGTCGGGACCGCATCACCGGTGTCGGTGGCGGCGTTTTACTCGCTGCGCGACCCGGTGTCACGATAGCACGCCGCTGTGATCTAGAGACTCCTGCTGGCGAGGACCTGTGGGCACGTTTCACGACGAATTGTGTTAAATTCTATGTTTGTGTTGTGTACATTCATCCTAGAGCTCCTGATGGAATATATATGCGTTGGTTTGAAAAAGTGGAAACCATTGTTGACAGCTTAAAAAGTACAGTTATCGTCCTTGGTGATTTAAACATAAATGCTAATCGCATATCGAAAGATATCTTAAATTACTATTGTTATTTTCTTTCTGTTTGTGGCCTAACTGAGAGGAATGAGGTGATGAATGCGTATGGAGGTAAGTTGGATGTGCTGTTGGTGTCAGATACCATCAGCAGTGTCAATGTGTCAGAGATTAATGGGGGAGGTCTTGTCCCGCGACGAGACGCCTATCATCCGCCTATAAAGGTATGCTTAACAGGTACCGACACAAAGTGCTGACCTAACCCCAAAAAAGTAGATCCCAGTAACCTTGATGCACAGAGGGACTGGATTTTTTCTGAAGGTAATTTTGAAGCCATGTTTAAATTAATTTCGGAAACATCATGGCAAGATGTGTTCCTTGCTTGCAATGCTGACATTGCCGTAGAATATTTCTAAAGCATTATGTATGATATATTTGATAAATGTGTACCCAAAAAACGCAGGCCTAAGATGCAATGTATGCGCTATCCAGTTTGGTTTACGGCAGAATTAATTAACGACATTCAATGTAAGGCTGATATTCACCGAAAGTGGAAAGCTTCTCAGAATCGTGAGTTTTACAATAAATTCTCTTTTCTTAGGGCTAGTATTAAAAAAAGCGTATCCCTTGCCTACGACGAATACATTAAACGCATTCAAATTAAACTTAGACGTGATCCCCGTGCCTTCTGGCAACATATAAATAGCTTTAAAGTCAGAGGTGGTTTTGAACCAAAAATAAAGTATAATGGAGTTGAACACGTCAGCAGTGATACGGCAAAGGCTTTTTCCGACTTCATTGCAAGCGTTTTCTTGCCCGACGTTCTTCTTCTTGATTACATAAATAAAAACAATAGCTGTCAGAATAACTATTCCAACTTTGTGCATATTGATAAAATGGAATTGCCAGATGTAGAATCAGCTATTAATAATCTAAAACTGAATTCTGCGGTAAGTCCAGACAGCATTCTTGCAGACATCTTAAAGGGGTGTAATAAATTCATTAAAACACCTGTACTTCACATTTTTAATGTATCGCTCTCCACGGGTCAGTATAAACGGCGTTGGAAGGTTTCACGAGTTCAATCTATACCTAAAACGAAGGAAACTTTTCATATAGAAAACTATCGGCCTATAGCCATTCTGTCATCACTTCCAAAATCGTTTGAATCTATATTACACAAGCTGATTAAAATAACCAGATTCAACCTTTTCTTTGTGACTCTCAGCACGGCTTTCGATCGAACCGTTCTGTTAGTAAAAACCCTTTAACGCTTGTGGATCTCATATCGCAGCACATGGACAAAGCCATACAGGTTGATGTTGTTTATTTCGACTTCAAAAAAGCCTTTGATCGCGTAGGTAATGACGTGTTACTGACCAAACTTAGTAACATCGGTTTTTCACCAAAACTACATAATCAAAATTTCCGCAAGTTATATGCGGGACCGTCAACAATATGTCAGACATGGTTGCTTCGTTTCAGACACATATCACACTCGATCTGGTGTTAATCAAGGGACCATTTTGGGACCTTTATTATTCGGAATTACGGTGAACGATCTTGAGAAGGTTCTCAAACTCACCAAGTGCTTGCTCTATGCTGATGACCTCAAGTTAATATATAGTTTTGATGAGATTGGCGTAACATTAACTCTTCAGGAGGACATCAACTCAGTGTTCCAATGGAGCATTGAAAACAAGCTCCTTTTCAAAACGACTAAGTGCAGTGTTATGTCCTTTAGTCGCGCTCAAAGCCCCCGGCATGTGGAATACTTCCTTGGAAGAAAACCGATTACCCGTGTCAATTCGGTAAAGGATCTAGGAGTATTATTTGACCCGCGACTATCCTTCCACGAACATATACGGTCTCTCGCCTCTGATTCATATAGAAGACTAGGTTTCACTATTCGAATTATAAGAGAGTTTAACAAACCTCTGGCCATTAAATTAGTTTATATGGCTTTAGTGAGAAGTAAACTAGAGTCGGATTCGATTATTTGGAACCCTTATGAAAGTACTTACGCCTTGCTTCTTGAGAAGGTCCAAAAAATATTTCCGAGATTTTTATTAAAGTAACTGTTCGGGTACTATCCATTCCTGTATCCCACAAAATGTTTGCTAGGAATGCTGAAATTTAACGAATTACGAAATTTAACGAATAACGTTAGACGTAATTACTTCTTACTCATGTTCGCTTGTCGTATCCTTCGTGGGGAGTCTGATTGTCTGGAACTAGTAGCTCAGCTTGTGAGACTTTTTGTTCCTCCTGTACTCAAATACCAACTTAGACCACGATTACACGGATTGTTGGCAATTCCGTCAGCATGCACAATTTCGCATGCTAACTCACCATTAGTTCGCCCGCTCGCAATGCTGAATGCTCTAATGGCATCGACACGGGAGTGTGATTTATTTGCCGCGAGATGGATAGACGTATTTCGTGCATGTTTGAGATTCTGTGAGGTGATGGACGATAGATAAGCTTTTTTTTATTTTTGACCCAATTTTATTTTATTGTTGTATGTTAGTTTTACTTGTTTTGTTAGTTATCTTTATGTATTGTGCCTAATTTTGATTCCTTCCTGATATATTATGTTTATTTTTATTGAAATTCTAACTGTGCAATAACATGGACCTAGGTCTTTAATATTGTGTATGTTTCTCACCAATAAATAAATCGTAATGGTCTAGGTCAAGCTCGTTTAATTTAAATCCTTTAATATGGACCTTGGCCGGACCTGCGTCATACGCATTGTGACGTCACTAGATTGAACTTTAGGTTGCTAAATACCGAATGACTGTAAAGGTCTATTGAACGATTGGTTCCAGTTGCCAAATGGCTGTAAGGGTCTATTATATAATTGTTGTTGATTTCCAAATTGTTGGAGGCGCATCCCCAATTGTTGCGGACGTATCATAAATTGTTGCGGGCGATAACCAAATGACTGTGCTTGAAATCCAAATTGTGGAGGACGCATCCCAAACGGTTGACCTTAGGACATCTACCAAAATAAAATTTGGGTTATGTATTTGGTTGCGTAAAATATGTTTAATATTATTAACAGGCGAATTATAATTATTTGTGCCGAATTTAAACATTTGTGTATATTGTACATTTGGTATAGCGTGTTTATTGGAGGACGTCAAAAAGAAAAGAAGAAAGAAAAATAGTTTATTCTGCACAAACATATGCGCACATTGCGACTAAATGTAATTAAAATGCACACATACAAAATAGCCAAAAGCCTCTAATTCAATCCATAAAAAGTTCGGCAATTTTGTCCATTGCTTGATGTTAGGATGGCCAGGGACCAAAGACAATAAACATTGCTCTGTGTTGCGACCACTGACTTATAAATCATATATTTATATGTCAATGGTTGCGACACTGGGAAATGACAACAAGTAAACGATCAAAACAAAAACATAGACTACAATAGTATACTGGCAATAGGCAGGCAGCTTCACCTTTTTTTTAATATTAGGTAGTGTTCAAACGCAGCGCCATCTAGTTTTTCGCTAAGGGAACTAATAAATATATATGTATAGACAAATATAAACTACCATACACTATTTTCTACAATATGCCAAGAATTCAATAAAGCATGTCCTGTAAAAAAAGTTACTATCAATAGTAAAGCAAAATTTTGTGAATGAGCCACTGTTGGCATTAGAAAAATCAGAGATATTTTATATAATTTGTATCACGAGATATCATTGAGTTCTGATCAAACCCTTCATGATTATGTAAGAAATTATTCTAATATATTCAAAAGAGTCTGCGCTCAAGCTAAATCTAAATTCTTAGGTAACAAAATAAGTATTTTTAATAATTAAATAAAAGCTGTGTGGCAGGTAATTAACAAAGAAACTGGAAACACCAAACAGCAAGATCAAAATGAATTGTCTCTAAAAATTGATAATGAAACCATTTCAGATAAGTTGAAAGTTGCTGAGACACTAGAACATTCCTTTACCAACATCCCAATAAAGGTTACGAAATCTCTCCCCTCATCATCTATATTAGCTGAATCACTCCTCAAAGAAAACTTCAGTAAGGACATTCCAAGTTTTGAATTCAATCCCATTTCTATTGTCACAATTAAAAAAGCATTCCAAAGTCATAACATAAAAAACACTGAAGACTTATGGGGGATTTCCGTTAAGGTTCTTGTAAAAATCATTGACACATTTGCCCCTGTCCTAACAGGCATATTTAATCAATGTTAAGACAGCGGTACGTTTCCTAATTTAATGAAACATAGTAAAGTAGTACCAATTTTCAAAACAGGTAGTAAGGGTGATCCCTCTCATTATAGACCTATATCTGTGCTACCAGCATTGAGTAAAATCTATGAAAAAATCATGCTAGACCAGATGCTGTCACATTTTAACTCAAATGCGATTTTACATAGTCGCCAATTTGGTTTCACGAACGGTAGGTCGACGACTGACGCGGGAGTAAAACTTATCAGTCACATATTGGAATCCTGGGAGAAGTCCCAGGATGCAATTGCCATTTTCTGTGACCTCTCAAAAGCGTTTGACTGCGTTGACCACAATACACTGATCTATAAATTACACCACTACGGATTTCGTGGACAAGCTGTTGATCATGTTCTTTCCTATCTATCATACAGGCAGTAAAAAGTAAACATTAACGCGGTGACGTCCTCGGGGTCCTTAGTTAAGATGGGCGTATCTCAAGGTTCAATTATTGGCCCTTTCCTTTTTCCAGTTTATATTAATGACCTGCCTTACATGATGGCTAACTTATCGGATATAATTTTATTCGCTGATGACACATCTCTTATTTTTAAAATAGACAGAAAAGATACGGATGTACCTAACCTCTGCCCAACACTTTAGAAACACAGGCATAATGATGTGTATATTTGTACATCTATAAAAATTAAATATGGCATGCAACTTGCGTCATCGCCAAAGTGAATTAATTCCAATCAGGTTGAAAACATTTTTTTTTTCAATTCACATTATTTCATGCGTTATGGCGTGAAAAGGCAAAAATAAGACGGACAGAGTTACTTTCGCATTTATAAAATTAGTATGGATAGATAGGTTCCACCTTACTCTCAGTAGCCAGAAGTAGGTCGATCTGGTCTAATCTTACGAATTACAAGAAAACTGCAGGATTTTTACCTTCATCAAAATTTCGTTTCTTAAAATGGAGGTAATACTCCCCAAAGTGGCTTCAGCGGTTTCGTAGTCATTTAAAAAAAACATTTCGTTACAAGGAAAATTGCGATTTTATATAAAATGCAACGTGGGTTCCTCTTGAGACTAAAATTGGTCTTAATTGGTATCACGCAAGGCCTATAATAAGGAATCTACATAAATTTGGTTTTATAAATGTTATATTAATTCAGGAATTTTCCCTACCACATGTGTGTTTACCATAATATAGTTTGTGTCATAATGCTCAGCTAGAATTTCAGTTATTATGAAAGCATTTGACATAATGCTATTAACTGCAGCAAAACTGTTTGAATGCTTGACATCATAGGATTCAAGCAGTCAGACAGGTCAGGAGTATCTTGTATCTATTTTCCACAAAAAATGACTAACATAGACTACCTGCTTGTCAACATCAATCATCAGATAAACCTCTTCTCCCAATTATTTGGATATCAATACTTAGAAACAAAATTATTAATCTTCGAAAGGCTTTGCATCATTTGTAATTGATATCAAAATTATTACACAATAATTAAGGGTTAATTAATTAATTATATATCCTAATTAATGAATTATAAAAATCCAAGAGTTTTGATCCAACATCGATCAATAGCTGATTGATGACCAAAGTTTTTAAAGGGATATGATGGGGATTAATTAATACTCTTAATAAAAGTAATATAATTTATTATGAAACTTAAATATTAATCAATGGCCGTACTTAAACTTACTTAGCAAGCTTAGCAACGCGAAAAGCAAATAACTCATCCCAATATCATCTTGGTTTTTGATGATAGCAAACTGAAATATGTAGAATGTAATATACGAGTACTGTACAATTTACTTAGGAAAGGATATGGCAATGATAACGATATCAATATAAATAAATTACATCATCTTGAACGATTCAACTAAGTAGGTATCGCAAAGGACTTCCTTCTCGAACTTCGATAGCAGTTCAGGACCTAACAACTTATTCACGATGTTGGATACTCGACAATCGTAAGGTGCTGACGCGTGGTCAGATTCTATGTGGAACACCTTCACTGGCTTCTTTGTATACTTGGATAGGTTGTAGTCATCAGCCAGAGCTTCTGCTCTTGGATGAGGGATGCCCTTCATAAGGACCAGTTCTGATTCTAGTTTAAAATCAGGTTCGTATTGTCTTGCCAACATAATCCTTCGGTACGCGGCTTGAAGGATCGATCTCTTGTATTGGTTCGAATAGCTTGCCAGTTCTCTTAGTCTACTCACACACGCTTCAACCTTCTCTGACCAGTTCTCTGATTTCTCTAAATCCTTCTTCAGTTCTTCACTATCCGTTCCAGTCATGAGATGGTACATGTGTTCTACAATAGAATTCTGTAACTCCGTATCAGTTGAATTACCGACATAAGCGTCTAGTTGTACTTTTAATGCATCTGGGCTGCTGTCCAAGCAGTACACGGTTCCCACGCGACCTGAAAAAATGAGTTCAAATTATAATTATCTTTAAGAGTTTTCTGCTGATGGAAACTCAACTCTCAGTTATTACGGTTAGAGTTTGAAATTGCTCAGTTGCTGAATAAAGGAAACCGGTGTTTTAATAGATAAGCAAGAGGATTTTTCGAAATTAAAATGTGCTCCATAAAAGTCAAAATTTGGAATAATGTGACGCAAGGGATTCAGTCTATAAAAGTCTTCCCTTTTGATAAATGTTGCCTTAATAGGTAATTTAAAAATTATTTTCTGTGGAAGCGTCAAAAATAAATTTGAAACTGCTTGAAGGAAGTTTTAATATTGCCGCAAAGAGGCGCCAATGCGCTACAAAACAGTTATATAGGCGCTACATTTTCGTATTTACGTGGTGGTAACGTTGGTAGAAAGGTTTAGAAAAATAAACACATACCCTCTTTTTCGAACATTGCAGCTAACTCTAAAGCAACGTTCACGCCAAAGGAGTATCCCAGTAGGTAGAAATTGGATTTCAGTTCAAACCTCTTTTTCATAAACTGGAAAGCATAAAAATAAACTGATTATGTAATCGCTGCAACAGAACATTTCAGAATAATAGGGCTCGTCACGTCCTCGTTTTTCTATATTCTGGATCTACAGTTACATAAATAAATTGGTAACATTTTTACATTCTGCATTCTACGACACTAGAAATAGTCTAAATTCCAGTATTAAAGGTACATGGTGCATATAATTCTGATTCATTTTATCTAGCGTTCCATAGCGGACGTCCACTTAATTATAATAACACAGGTAAATAACCTGTCAAAGCAGAAATATCGTGTGTAACAGGAATGGTTAAATTACTTGCAAATAAACTCAAAAGGGAACCGTCCGTTCTGTTTACTAAACCAAAAACAATCCATTGCTCCGGCGAGTAAAATAAATAGCTGATATACAACAAATATGGATGGATGACTTAGAACTTTCCGGTCTGAATTTCAAAAAGTTCAGCTGAATGTGTTATAGTGTGGAATTTTAATGTCAGTAAACATGACGATATTTCTGGTCCTCCTGGTTTCGACAATCGGTAGAATGGTCCTTCCGACCATAATTAACAAAAAGTTTGTTATAAAATACATAAACTCGGAAATTGTTTAACTGTATGACCCAAACATAATTTAGGGAACAACTGAAAGTACATTGTCCTCAAATTCAGTAAAAAGTAAACAATTCAATATGTACACGAAACGGTGCAATTATTTCAACTGTTTTTCTTTCGCCCACAATCGACGTCGAAATTTAAAAATTCCGTATTCGAATGGATATTTAACGAAGTGATGAATAACTTAACGAATTGGAGTCCCAGTTGGACGAACAAAGAAAACAAAATCTACCACAATTTATTCACCAATCACGGTCCATTTTATTACGACGTCCACTGAGTTCCTGCATCACTGTACCTTGGGAAATATCAATTGAATTAATTCAATCTTTTATAATAAAAGAGAACGACTACTGTTCGGGAACAATAGTAGGTACGGCGCGCGTGCAAGCATGAATGGCTCCCAATCCTAGGTCACAACGTTCAATACTTAATAAATATACGGGAAATTTGAGATGAATCGAGGTGCTGGATTTTCTTTAGGAAATATAACGACTAAAATGCAATATTTTTCGTGTACGCGTCCAAGGATGGAAGGATTGTTTTCGATATTCTGCTATACTGGACAATGGATATTGGAAAAGTTAGAATAATTTCAGTAATTATGTGAAACGAATTCCATAAGATTGTTAGTTTTGTTCCAACTTTGTTATGATTCCTTAATGATTAAATCAAGCTTCTGGCTCCGGAATTGTGACTTTTAGGCAAAAAAGAATCTAACATCTTTTTACATAAATGTATGGTGTCAAACTCACCTTCATAATATTGCTTGCCATTTCCTGTATACTGTTTTCGGTCATGTCTGGACCTAGTTGGAACGTCATGGCTTGAACCTTTAGCCTTTCGGAGACGCGTGTGAAGATTTGGTGGTGGCCTTCGAATCCTGGTATCAGCATCAGGTAAGTCTTTCTAGGATCTAACTCTTGTTCTTCCTATATATAGAAATGATAAATGTCTATGAAATAAGTTCTAATATTAAAATCAAGGTTTCGATCCATAGGTATTGAGATCCCGAAAATCTAATTAAATTTCCGACAAGAACAACAACCAATTTTAGTGTAAGTATAAATGGTTTAAATACTAAATGTTATTGATAGATGTCCTGTCTCGCAAATATTTAATTTGGACAGTTATTTTACCAACCTCAGAACCATTACTAAGTTTTGTCGGCATTTGTATCATAGGTTCGGTAGCCATGCACTCGTCTTCGTCAGTGTAAGTGTAGAATGCTCCTAGACCAGCATCAAACTTGGTGTTTTCTCTTTTCTTTATAGTGCCGAAACTTTTCAAACTGTGAAGATAAAACGCATATTATACATCCAGAAATAATATAAAAAACAACATATATTTTGAGGATATTTTTGGCAGCCAATGTTGAAACTTAGACGGCATTCGATGCACGTAGCGGAATACTATAAAACACATTTTTATTTTTTGCCGTATTGGTTTTAATTAGTAGTTGTATTATGGTACAAAAAACAATAAATATAGATTTATTGAAACATAAAAAAAGGAACGTCAATTTTATTGATATTTTAACAAATTTCTAACGACAACTTTAATTTGCAAATTATAAGATGCAGACCAAGAAAAAATTAAGGTTGTTTCCGAATCAAATCTTCACTGAAAAAAATATATGACTGTGAATAATAGTATTCTTTTAAATTAAAAAGAATATTATTTTTCACACAGTCATAATATTGTATGCATAAATAAGGCACTAATGAGTAGGTATTATATATTATCTTACCTCGCAACATCTAGTTGGGCCACCCTCTCATTGCAAATGTCAATATTATAGACATTTTTGATGAGTAACTTAATTTCTTGTAAGCTGGTTTCATTCAGGCATAGTTGTTTCAGGGTGAGGTTTTGTTCAATGTTATCAACATGTTGCACCCCTGGATACAAAGACCAGTTTTATTAGAAAAATATTTTCTTTCATTGTATTTCGAAGCAGTACACAATTTATATTAAAAGTAATAAGAGCAGATAGTTTATTGAACAATGATAAAACAACAGAAATTTTAGGCTGCTAATTTATTTTAACTATCTACTTATTAAAAAATAAATGTGTTCTAAATATTTTTTGGCTACATAAATATTCAAATGTCAATTTTAAAGAAACAATACCGATCAGATAGGCAGTAAAAAAAATATTTAGAATGACTCGACGACAGTATCGTGAGTTGAAATAACACCGCTACCATACATTTCGTAGATCGACCCTCTTTTTTCAAGAAATAAAAGTAACTTACCAATAATTCTCGCGACCTTTTCCAAGAAATCGTAATTGTTTCGTTTCTTCAAATCGAATGACACGACATTCGTGTAATTTAGTTTCAAACTCGTTTCCAAAGCATTCATAACTGTTGACAGTTTCTGTGAGCGAGTTTTAGTTTCATTTTCTAAATTGTTATCGAACTGTAAAAATAAAAATTCCATTACGTTCTGTCTCGTAGGGCAAAAGCGAACAAGAATATCAAATTGATATTTTCCAGTTATAAATAACTATTCGATCTAAAAAGGGAAAAATCCGTGTGTGGTCCGGGGAAGCAGGAACAAAGTCCCACACGCACACACACTCGTTTATAATAGATAGAGACAGTGAGAGAAAGAAAGTCGCATGGCGGGAGTTAACTCATCGTAACAACCGTTTACGCTGAGTACGCAGCCGCCAACCTTCGTATTAAAGTGCAACCTAGCAATAAGATCAATTACATGTTATTCCAAATAATTGTTTGTGAAGTTAGTTTTTAGATCGGCCTTCAGCTTAATACACTGTTTTTCTGTAATTAAAATAATTGTAATAAATAAAGTTTTTTTTAACTAAATTCCCGATCGCCGAAACATAACTGGCGCAGTCGGTAGGATCGCGACGCTCTAAGTTCGAATCCAACTCTTCGGCATAAGAGTGACGGTTCTCAAATCGTTCCTTCGCGATCCGCAAAGAACCTTACTTGCGGTCGGGCATCTGTATAGAAGTAGGAAGGTGTTTCTCCGGAGAATTGGAGGAAGCTGTTGGCAGAGACAAGACTCGACAGGAGATGCAGTGGCTGCTTTGGTGAGTGCTCTCGTATAACCAAGTGTCCTTGCTCTATTTCCTGCCTTACTATAATTTTTGTATTTTATTTAAAGTATATGTGTGTCTGTCTATAAGCTAAAATCGCGTTAGGCACCCACTTATTATAGCGTGAAGATATTCTGTGAAATTCCACGTGAAATACTACACCGCTATTGTTCTGTTTGAGTGCCACTAGACAGGTAACTTACAGTAAAACAATGTCGCTCAGAGATTATGATGCTAACTATAAACCGTACAAACTTATTGCAGACTTGATGCCAAGATATGATGGCAATCCTAAATTGCTTAGATATTATATTAGAGAGGTAGAAAGTTTATTAACTTTAACTAGTGAAGCAGATCGTTCGCATCCGGCATTTATCTGCTTGATTAAGAGTAGGCTAAGTGGTCCAGCTATCGATGCCATAGCATACGAAGAATATCTCAGTTCCTGGGAGTCAGTTAAATTAGCTTTGATTAGGCGCCTTGGAGAACCACGCAATGAAATACAAGTTATGCAGGAGCTCACACGGGTACGTAAGTCAAAGAACGAAGATGCGGAAACCTTTGGCAAATGGCTCCGTGAATTATTAGACACATTATACTCTGTAGGGGAACATGGTAACAAATCTTATTATGAAAAGATGGTAATTGAACAGTACGTAAACCAGTTAGATTTTCATGTGTCATTAGGTGTTAGAATTGCGAAACCAGAAACATTTGAAGCAGCTATTATTGCGGCTAGGCAAGAAGAGGCTAGGCTTGCATATAATAGGACTAATCATTTTAATAGCCCATCAACATCCCAAGCGAAACCAAAGGAGTTGCCTAGGCAGCAGCTTAACTCTAGTCCTTTCCATACTAACCTAGTAAATCCAGCAATGTCGCCATACAAGCCCCAACAGAATAGCATGAACCCAGAACAGCGTCAACAATGGATACAGTCTATGTTACCCTGGAAAAACCGACCAGCATCAGGTAACGTCAGCCCAAGTGGATCAGGTAATTTTAGAAGTGGAAACTTTAAGAACCAACCTAACGTTCCAAAACAGCAGGTTAATCCTCCTGAGTTATCATCGGACGTCACTATGCGTACGGCAGGTAAGCCAGAAAAACCACAGTTCGCATCGGGGCAGTTATTCTATATCCCGAGCCAAATGGAAGGTCAGGTGTAACCAATACCCATTGGTAGTGAGTATTTCGGCCAATTCATAGACATTAGTAGCGACGTTTCCGACCCTAACGTAGTTATAGACGAACAAGAGGTAAGCCAAGAACAGGATTTTATATTAAACCCCGATCAAGACAACCGGACATAGTATCCATTAACCTACAAACTAAACAATTTTTACCATACATTGAGTTGCCAGAGTTTAACGGTAAGTTTTTAATAGATACAGGAGCCAGTCATTCTGTTATTGCATCTGATGAAATTTTTGCTACTATTTTTGAATACTGTGTAGAAACGGAGCCATATCGAATAGTTACAGCGCATAACTCCTCAATTCACGATAAAGTAGTATACCTGCCCTTGCCCCCTGCGTTTAATAGCGATATAACCCATAAATTTTTAATATTCGATTTTGATACGAAGTACAAGGGTCTAATAGGATTCGATCTTTTAAAGAAACTGAAAAGTAATATTGATTTGAATAATAACGTGTTACGAACATCAACAGCACAAATACCTATTCACTTTAGCTCTCCACCCCAAAAGATAAAAATCGATCCTAAGTGTGAAAAGATAGTTACTGTTAAAACTAACTACGTGGATGGACAGTACTTACACGATGATTTCTATTGGTCCGATAACTTGAAATCACCAGCAGCAATAATTAACGTTACTAATGGTTCCTTTAAAACTTCAGTTATTAATTTCAGTGATGATAAAAAATATATTCCAGATAAGAGTTCAATAGAGTTAGAGTTATATAATGAGGCTAATAACATTAACAGTTATAACATAAACACCGTACAAGTGCAATCAGATATCGATCGCATATTAAATGAAAACTTAAAAAAAATTCGTACAGGGCATATGAATGAGGAAGAAAAGCGTGAAGTTACTAGGCTATGTTATCAGTATCGGGACCTATTCTATTCAGAAGACATTCCACTGACCTTTACACACGCAGTCAAACATGAACTTAGAATAAGTAATGATACACCTGTTTTTGTACGTAGCTACAGACAAGCCCCCCAACAACGCAATGAGATTCGTAAGCAAGTAGATAAACTGTTACAGCAGGGCATTGTTAGAGAGAGTATATCTCCTTGGTCATGTCCCGTGCATATTGTCCCTAAAAAACCCGATGCATCAGGAAAAGTTAAATGGAGACTTGTAATCGACTATAGACGACTGAATGATCGTATAATTGAAGACAAGTATCCTTTACCCAACATTCATGACATCTTAGATAGATTGGGGCGTGCCCAGTATTTTACGACCCTGGATCTCGCCAGCGGTTACCACCAAGTAGAGATGCATCCCAAAGATATTGAAAAAAACAGCGTTTACAACCGAACGAGGACATTACGAGTTCTTAAGAATGCCCTTTGCCCTAAAAAATGCGCCAAGTACTTTTCAACGTTTAATGGATCACATTTTAAGAGGAATAGATAACGTTTATACGTATTTAGATGACGTAATAATTATATCAACATCTTTACAACAACACATGGAAAAATTAAAGCAAGTATTTGATCGGTTTAAAACTCACAATTTGAAAATCCAATTAGATAAATCGGAATTCTTACAAAAACAAGTTAATTTCCTAGGACACGAACTTACAAATGAGGGCTTAAAACCCAATAAGGACGAAATTAAAGCAGTACTAAATTTCCCTTTGCCTAAGACTCAGAAAGACATAAAGGCTTTTCTAGGCCTAGTAGGGTACTACAGGAAATTTATTAAAGACTTCGCAAAGTTAACTAAACCAATGACCTTATGTCTAAAGAAAAATAGTAAAGTTATCCATTCCCCAGACTTTTTAGAAGCTTTTAATAAGTGCAAGCAAATTATAACAAATGCCCCAATACTACAATACCCTAATTTTGATGAACCTTTCGTGCTCACCACCGATGCATCAGATGTAGCATTAGGTGCGGTATTGTCACAAGGTATTGTAGGTTCCGATAAACCGATAGCTTACGCATCCCGGACACTGTCAGATACCGAATCTCGGTATTCTACAATAGAGAAGGAGTTACTAGCAATAGTGTGGGCAATCAAGTATTTCCGTCCTTATCTTTATGGTAGAAAGTTCGTTATTTACACAGACCACAGGCCCCTTACTTGGTTAATGTCACTGAAAGACACTCTAAATTAACTAGATGGCGTTTAAAGCTTGCAGAATATGACTATAAAGTAGTTTACAAAAAGGGTCGTCAGAATACTAATGCAGATGCTTTATCTCGTGTTAAAATATTTCATGGTAGTATGGATTCATTAGCAGTAAATTTAGATGATAATGATGATGATGAAATAATTAATAGAATATTTGAAAACGCACGTAGAGTAGCTGAAACTGAAACGGAGGCAGCCGTGCCTCAAGATAATGACAACATTCAATCACTAAACCCTAGTGTTCCCCAATCTCATTTAGGAACAGAATCAGACAGTATGAGCATAGTGTCAGCCGAGCCTGAGTTAGTCTCTACACGGCATACACAACCAGACAATGAAAATAAGGGCATACCTATAATATCAGATGCTATAGATAGGCAGCTGAAACAATTCCACATAAGATCAACACCCGGCTCAACATATAGAGTAGATAACAGATCCACTAACTCAAAAGTTGTCATTAAAGATGTTTTTATTCCAGTTAATAATACAGAATCAGAGATAGTTAGATTTTTAAAGGAACACACAATTGCCGACCGAGTGTTTCATTATTATTTCCATAGTGAAGAACTGTATCATGCCTTCTCCAGAGTCTATACTACTATATTTAACGAGCGTGGCCCAAAGTTACTTAAATGTACTACGCGCGTGACCCTAGTAGAGAACAAAACTGAACAACAAAAGTTAATTAAGAAATATCACGAAGGAAAGACAGTACATCGCGGTATTCAAGAGACGTATAAGCAGTTGCATAGAAACTATCACTGGCCTAACATGTTACTTACCATTCAGAGATTTGTTAATCAGCGCGATATTTGTTTGCAGTCTAAATATGAGCGCAATCCCCTAAGACCACCTCTAGCTATTACTAATACACCGCGAAAACCAATGGAACACATATTTATGGACCTTTATTCAACAGGCGGAGTAACATTCCTCACAATCATTGATAATTTCTCCAAATATGATCAGGCAGTTCCTTTAAACGCGTGTAGTAGTGTGCATGTAGCGGAAGCGTTGCTAGACGTTTTCTCGGTGTTAGGTTTACCAAACAAAATAACCACGGACTCAGACACCAAGTTTGATAATGATGTCATAAAAGATATATGTGCCTTACATAATATTCATATACATTTTACGACACCATATAACCCTAACTCTAATTCACCCATCGAACGTTTACGTTCTACATTAGCTGAAATAATTAGAATACAACGAATGACCAATAAAGACGACCCCATGCAGCTTATCATGAAGTATTCTATTATTGCATATAATAATTCTATTCATTCGGCTACAGATTATACACCTCATGAGCTGTTATTCGGACACACAGCATCTAGGAATCCGCTAGAATTATACTATCCAAAAGAATTTTATCAGGATTACGTTATTAAGCACCGTGCTAACGCCGAGGCAGTTCAAGAATGTATCGCAGCACTTATGTCTAAGAATAAGGAGCAGGTGATTTCTAAACGAAATCAAGAAGCAGAAGAAATCAAGTTCAAGGTAGGTGAGACCGTTTATAAACAGGTAGCAAAGTCAGCACGCAGTGATAAAACTAAGCCTGTGTTCAAAGGACCCTACAAGATCATCCACCTTCATCCAAATAATGTGGCTGAAATTATAGGTAACCACCCAAACTCTAAGTCTATTAGAGTACACTTTAAACTACTACGGAGGCCTCATCTTGTTGCAGGACCCTCATCTCAGGAGCCATCGTGCTCTACGCAACAGGAACCGTAACTATTGACCCCGTTAATAATGAAAATGGCATCCTTCTCCTAAAACAAGGACAGCTCCTTAAACAGGATAATTACTTTAGTCTCGCTTGCGTATACAATATAACGAACCTTCATTTTACTTCCATCCAACTTATGTCATTATATGCAAGCACTAAAGCAGCTGAGAGTGTAATGTCAGGAGAGTTACATAAAACATATAGAAATCAAATAGAGTATAGTTTAGATCAAATAGGTAAAAAGATAAAGTTTTTAAGCCCGCAAGTTAGAAAAAGACGCGGTTTGATTAATGGGTTAGGTACTGTCGTTAAATTCATAACTGGAAATCTTGATCATGATGATGCAGTTAAATTCGAAGAAGAAATATTAAACATGAGGAATAGAATTAATAATGTTCAGAATATGCAAAGAAAGTCCTTAGTTCTAGCACAAAATACAATAAATGAGTTTGGCAATCAATTAGGTAAATTGAATAGTAATCAGAATAACTTGGCTAGCTTATTGAAAAACATTACACGTAACGGTAACGACGTAAATAATCATATACATTTTCTAGATATATACGTACAGATAGATTTTAGTTTACAGATTGTTTTAGATAAGTTAATGTTGTTAGAAGATGCCATGACGTTCGCGCAACTGGGCACCATGCATCCTAGTATTATAAGTCCTCAAAATCTAATAGAGGAATTAATCAACTTAGGTAACACCTATTCGTTTAGACCAGTAGCTATTATTAATCTCAGTAATATTCATAGGATAGAAAAATCAATTAGAGTTAAGGCCTATAGTACAGTACACTCTATAAACTTTATCCTAGAAATCCCATCAGTAGCCCCACAAACCTATGACCTAATTCATCTCTACTCCATTCCCAACAAAAATAACCTTACTATTATCCCTAAATCCAAATACCTTGCACTTGGGAACGATGAGTACGCATACCTTGAAGAAGGCTGTCAACCCTTGACCGATGACATGCAGCTTTGCAAGACCCTGGACACCAGAAGAATTGAAGACACCGAAGACTGCATCCCATCACTCATTCAGCATCGTAAAGCAAACTGTACACATGCTAAGATGAGCCTAAGAAGAGGAAAAATTCAAAAGATCGGAGACAACAATTGGCTACTTGTCCTGAACGAAGATGAAATTGCCAAAACACAGTGCAAAACTAAGACAGACTACAAAAGGTTAACTGGGATTTATCTCGTCACACTAACAGAAGATTGTCAAATTAACATCATGAACAGAACACTACGAGCATATACAGATACTATCGTCATCAATGAGGTCATACCTTTACCAGAGCAACATCAAGTCTTAGAAGAAACTGTTCAGTATGAATTACAACTAGAAGACATCTCGCTAGACAGCATCCATGAACTTATCAACAAAGCAAGCGATCTCTCTTTATCAGATGACCTCAATTGGCCAATGATGATGGCCACACCAAGTTGGACTACGGTACTCCTATACATCGTATTAATAGCAGCAGCATCCTGGAAGTTGTACCAATGGAAGATCACTAAGATATCAGAGGACATCAAAGGCAGCGAGGCAACCAAAGGCAGCGTGGACGCCGCCAGAAGCAAGAGTTGCTTCCATCTTATGGAGGGAGGAGTTAACTCATCGTAACAACCGTTTACGCTGAGTACGCAGCCGCCATACCTTCGTATTAAAGTGCAACCTAGCAATAAGATCAATTACATGTTATTCCAAATCATTGTTTGTGAAGTTAGTTTTTAGATCGGCCTTCAGCTAAATACACTGTTTTTCTGTAATTAAAATAATTGTAATAAATAAAGTTTTTTTTAACTAAATTCCCGATCGCCGAAACATAACTCGGCGGAATAACACTTTTTCCTTACGTGACGATTACTACCAGTCAACTCCTACCGTAAGCCACTTTGAGAAAATTCGTTCCAAAATTAAAGTTTAAAATTGGTTATACTTGTAACACATTTTCAGATCCATCCCTGTAATAGTGATTTATACCTAGAAAATTTCAATTTGATATTTTTGTTCTTATACAACACTGTTGTGAATGATAAAATAAGAATTATCACCGAATTTTTCACAAACAATCTATCTAGCATAATAAAAAAGTACCACCACAAGAATGTAAATAACGTGATTTATCATATAACCACCTCATAAAAGTAAATATGTTAAAATAAGGTTCTATGAAATAGCTAAAAACAAAAAAGTGCAAATATTTGCTTTCGTATCAAGAGTGCATAACTCGAGAATTCACAAGATACAACGCGACGATGACGCACATTTTATTGCTAAATACACACACGTAAACCTCTGAATATCCACAAACAGCACGCAAAGTTCCTTCCCGGATACAGTTCCTCACACTGCGTCAAATGAAATGCAAATATTGAAATAACTTGAACAGGAATACCTCATTGATCGAATGGATGCGGAAGACTAGAGCTGGCAAGCACGCTTCATTGCGGGCTTCACATATTTTCTCAATCACAGAAACTGCATACTCGTCGCTGGCACTTTTTGAAGAATAGTTCAAGACCACAAAATGCCTGTTGGAAATTATTTTAATGAATGAATTTGTTTTTACGGGACATTTTGTTTGAAAATTATACGCTATTCATTTTCTTTAGAGCATTTAGTTTATTTTAGTATTTAGTTGTCTCATCGGTTTGTTACCGATCGCCAATATCTATAATAATATTTATATTCAAAAAGTACAAAATAAAGTGGCTTTTTATATTATCTGTCTGTATGACCGTTTAGACCATCTTTCACCATAGTTTAGATAATTTATTTTGAAAGATTTATGTGTATAAAATGTTCTTATTAAACTTAAATATTTCTCGATGCTTTTTCAAGTCAAGAAAACCGTTGAAAGCAGGGGCGGGTCGCTAGTTTATTATAAATAGTACTCATACATACATAAACTCACGCCTTCTTCCCATGGGGGTTGGCAGAAACTACAGAACGTCAAATAGTAGTTTCTTCAAATTGGTTTTAGGTAATAGAGCTATGTAAGATGACAATAAAAAGAACTAGGAGAGGCTCAAAATTATTGTATTTTAGAATATATTAGGGCTCAAAATTATTGTATTTTAGAATATATCAACAAAAATCTAGAGCTTAGGAACCAGAAAGGCGAACATTTTTATAAAACTGAAAAACCTTTAAAATCATCTTGTATAACGTTTTCTCGGGTCCTACTGCTAGTCCATCAACATTCATAATTTGTGTTATATTGTGGTGCTTTCTACCTAAGTGTTCATAACGTATGTAGTACTTTTTTCGATGGTAATTACTTTAGTGGGTAGCGTTTAGTTTCTCTTAAATTCAGTTAGGATCGAAAATATTTAAAAAGTGGTAGATACGCGACATTTGAAAATCAAACTGAAGTGTGTTGCTAAAAATTTATACAATGTTCATACAAAGTTCCTTGCCTCTGCCATTCAATAAGATTGAAGCAACAAATGAACTACATCGCCAGAACACTGTTTAGAGACAGTGTTACTTTCATTGTTGCCTCAAGTTATGGTATGTCACAGACTGTTAATCAGGCTTTAGGTCCGGATCCATCGTAGAATTAAACAATTTAAGATATATAAAATAAAACAAAAAAAAATATAAACAATTTAACAGAAAATAAATAAAAGAGAAAAAGCAGATTACGATTGTAATGACATTTATATGACACACAATATTTCCAATCTAAAATTGGCAATACATTCTAAATTAGATATGATTTGTAAAAATAATACTCACATCAAACTACTGCAAAGGTTTCTAGAAGACACATCTAAGTTCGCAACAATACGAACGGCGTTATTAAACTTCTGTACCATACTTTTGGAATCCAAAATTACTACTTTGGGTTCAGTGTTGTAATTCTGCACAACGAAAATTCCTTGAACAGGTGCCATCATTGTTCCTTTTTTCAGTAAATTAATACATTCTTTATCTGTTGATAAGTTTTCAGAACACACCTTCACTGATACGTTGAGTTTCTTCCAAGACCTGAGAAATAACATAGGTAGTTAAAATGAATAAAGTCAATATTTAACTGACAGGTTTTGGCAGTATTACAGTCCTTGTGACTACATCCAATGTTGGGTAAATGGGTAAGCTTTGGTTCTAAACTAACAGATTCTACAAATTACAGACAAATAGGAATTTCTAATTTTGTGGTTCACAGTTGCAATGGAATGATACGTCCCATCAATTTAATTATGATCACGTTCGTGAGCAGGACATAAACTACGCTGCAATACAGTTAAAATAGGTTAAGTTCTATTAACAGCAAATAGTTTATCGGCCAGTTCTATCACTTCAATAACAAATGCATGAATAATTTCATTGCATAAAATGAAAAAAATACAAAAAAAAAACATATGTGTATTCTTTTGAATTCGTACCTAAAGACTAATATAGGAATCATACAATCAATAAGAAAAAACATACTTACTCCAACTTATTATAGCAATACCCAGCCGGGGAGTTAGGTTTTAGATGTAGAACTAGGTTTCTGGCACCTCGCTGAACTAATCTGTCAGCTACTTCGATTCCAAGTTCACTTTCATCGCAAACAACGATGTATGTGCCTTCAAAAGAATAGTTTAGTCTGAAAAAAGAAAAAAAATACTGTTAATAAAGTTTACTTTAAACGATATTTATTTCTGTAATTTGGTTCCAAAAACATTCAGTGTTTCCTATCGGACTACTCTGAGAAGACCATGAAGATTAGTGTAGGAACTAGTCTTTTGAGGAACGAATCACACAGATTTAACCTATACAGTCAGTAAAGAGCCGAACGATTCAACGAACAATACCAAAGCTAGGATATTTGGGTAGGCCGCATAAACTACTCAAAAAACATAACGTAACGTTTAAAACCAACTGAAAAAACATACCCACATAGTCCTCACATTCCCATTAAATAAAAATAATATTGTTTCTCATAAGCAAATATTCACGTCATAGTGATGATATTGCCTATGTGAAATCAGCACCCTAATTGGGTAATACAATTCCAATCGAAATCTGAATGAATTTGGAGGATATTGCTAATCCATTGCTACATTATGTTCGAAAAATTTGTCTGCTATTGTTGAACTGTCAAAATGTAAGCCATTGCTACTGTTACTATGTCTCGCAAATACCTTATAATTTTTCGGGATATTAGAGAATTATTTTATTATGATACAATTTATCCATCCACTACCATTTTCCTGTTTTATTTTTCCATAAAGTTAATTTTATGAAGAAAAAATCAAATACCTTGGAGTAGCATTGAAAACCTCGCTTGAAACCTGGGGATCTTTCATTCTTATTAGTACCTTTCCACTGAACCTCTTAAGAGACAGGAGTCTGAAAGCCCTGGAAACATCCATTGGAGAATATACCAGTCGGTTCAAAGGCCTAACCATGCCCTTTTGAATGCCTTCACTTATCATACATTGCATTGTCTGAAAGCAAAAGGAAATGTCACCTTTATCAAAGAAATAACAACAAAAATGTATAAATTAAGTAATTTGTATTTCTGTACAAGTGAAATCATTAAATTAAATGATTTCAAATCGTTATCCTTTTTTTGTGGAATTCAAAACAATAATTATAGAAAAATCAATTAGGTATAATTCAATCATGCAGCCGTTGGGAATAATATTTTAATTTTAGCAATATTAATTATGTTTCTGGTTTTTTTCTTACCGTCTTCTCTTCAGAGTATTCCGGTTTAAATAGGCTGGAAATTCTGATAGCTTTGTAACTTCTTTCCGAGCACAAGTAAGACATTCCGAAGTCTTCGTTATTTTTTATGTCATCACCACAGACGTCCAGTAGGTATCCACTATCGCCTACGCATTTCATAGCAGACTAAAAAAAGACGAAGATAGACAAATTAATAAATAAAAAATCAACAACTAAAACAAACAACGTTTGAAAATCGATTATAATGTTCGACATATTATATTTGAACAAAATATTAAATATAAATGATTTTATCTCTATAAGTAGGTTTGTATAAACACTTTTACACGTCAATCATATTTTTAAAACTAGTTGAGGTCGGTGTTTCCTATCTGACTACTCTGAGAAGAAAGGCCGAAACAAACTCAGAGGTCACAGTCTCTTTTAAAGTCCAGACATCATCTTGGTCAGATCATGTGAAGACCATGTAGATTTATGTCTGAAATGGTCTTTTGAGGAAAAACCACACAGATTGAGCAGACCTGTCCAGTCAGTGCACGCATTTGTCACTAATCGTGGAGCTCAACTCAGAACTTAAGGAGCTCAACCACTCAACGAACAGTACCAAAGAAAGGACATTTGGGTAGGCCGCATAAAGCACTCAAACTGCCAGATTATCATTAAAACTACCTGAAAAAGTAAAAAATAAAATAAAACTGACCCACATAGTCCTCACATTCACAACAATTAAATAATAATACTATACTTCACAAAGTAAATTGTCATGACATTGTTTATATAATAGTTATCAAATGTCAAAGTTTATGTAAAATAAAGTATATAAAAAATACAGCAAAAATAAAAAAATATAATAAAATAAAAATCATTCAGTATGCAAAAATTAGAGCAACTCAATCCCAAGCCCTTTTGTCCTCAATATAATCCTTAATGGTTTAAAAGACTTTCTGGCACAACTTGCGTTTAATTAAAGATTTGAATTTATTCTGGCTTAGAACTTGAACGTGGCTTGGAAGTTTATTATAAAAGCGGATACATTGACACCTGAACGAGCCACCCATTTTTTTGAGCCTTGTTGTAGGTACAACAAATTTGTGTTTGTTCCTAGTAGTTATATTATGGATATCACTGTATTTATTAAACAAATTTATATTTTTATGGGCATATAAAAGATTTTCATAAATATATTGAGAAGGCACAGTCATTACATTAATCGCTTTATATTTCTCTCTGAGAGATTGTCTCGGACTTAATTTATAAATTGATCGAACAGCTCTTTTCTGCAAAAAAAAAATAGTCTAAATGTCTGCGGCATTTCCCCATAATAGAATACTGTAGGACATAACACTATGAAAATAGCTAAAGTACACTAAACGGGCTGTCTCTGTGTCGGTTAAATTACGAATTTTTCTAACAGCGTATGCTGCGGAGCTTAGCTTTTTTGACAATTTATCAATATGTGGGCCCCACTGAAGCTTAGCATCTAAAGTTAAGCCCAAGAATACTGTGCTATCTTGAACCAGTACCATTGACTTTTGAAATCGCGCTATTTACATCGTCAGTAACCAGCTGCTGACGTTTAAGTTTAAACACAAGTAAAGTGTCATCCGCATACAACACTATATCATGATTATCCTTTATGAGGTAAGGCAAGTCATTAATATAAATAAGAAACAAGAAAGGACCCAGAATTGAGCCCTGCGGCCTGCGCCCATAGTTACTGAAGATTCGGGAGATACTTTTCCATTAATGTCAACGCTCTGAATCCTATTACTCAAGTATGAAGTAATTAAAAAAACTAAAAAAATACGCTTTTATAGAAAATCCAACTAAAAATAGAAAATATATTTTAATAAATTGATTTTAAAAAAATTGTGTAAGAACAAATGATTTTATTGTAAAAAAAGCGTGGGGTGCATGGTATCAATAGTTATAAATATTTTATGAACAGATATGAGTAGAAGGGTAATTTTGATAATATCCTGAAAAGCACCTCACGCTTTTTTTACAATAAAATCATTTTTACTTTCACAATTTTTTGGAAATCAAATTTATTAAAATTTATTTTCTACTTTTTTGTTGGATTTTCTATAAAAGCGTATTTTTTTAGATTTTTTAAATTATTATTTATTTTTCACATTTTATGGTGAATTTTCTATAAAAGCGTATTTTTTAGTTTTTTTTAACTATTATTTGAAGTGAAACTTGTAACGTTACATTTCATGTAGCGTTACAATAGGTCTGACAGAGAAGAGAATGTGCTGGGTAGTGAGTCTGAGTATGTTCATAGGAAGTATTAAGACGTGTGTGAATGGTGGTTAAGTCTGAGGATCGAGTGCACTGTTAGAAGGATTTGTTTGGGAGTAATAAATCAATTTATTATAAATATTTTTTTAGGGGTTTTTTTTGGATGAAAGAAATATTTTTTAACTATCAACAAAATTTATTAGTATTGAATAAATCGCTTTTTTATCTTAATTTTTTTTTTTAACTCTTAAAAAGACATATTATATTGAAAGAAATATTTGTTTGCACCAAATAAGATTTATTAATAGTTAAGAAATATTTTGTTGGCGGGTGTTGTTGGTAGATGGCTGCACATAATGGCGTAGTTTTATATGTATATATATATATATATATATGTATAATCGGATACTCGTGTGTGCATGCTTAACCTATTCATTGTTTTGACATGTTAATTTAATTTTTATATTCCGTTTCACCAAATTTCTAATTCGTAGTAATTTTAACAATTAAAATAATACAGTGAAACACGTTTCTTATGTGTTCTCTCAAATATTAATATCCTATTTTGTAAATACTAATAGATCATTTGTTAAATAGTAATAAATATTTCGTTGGTACTAAAAAATAGCCACTAATAAATGCAACTAATAACTGTTAATAAATATTTGTTAAAAACCTTTCCTCTAACAAATCATTTATTAACTATTAACAAATCTTATTAGATACAAAAAAATCCTTCTATCAATGTGTATGTTAGAGTATTTTCATGGCAAGTATTGGGTCGTGTGAGAATGTTGGCTAAGTTTGAGGATCGAGCGTATGTTAGTGAGTCTGAGTATTATCATAGAAAGTATTGGGTCGAGTATGAGTAGTGAGTAAGTTTGGGGTTCCTACGGTTCCGGGAGCAATCTCGGTGAACGAAGTGTGGCGTAGATAAAATAAAATTGTGTACCATCTACCTTTAATTTATCATCAAGAAAAATCTACGTTACCTACTTTGTCGACGTATGAAAGAAATTTTATATCAAATTAAAAAATAACATGGTAGTAATTACATCAATTTACTATTAAAGTACATTTTGAATAATTATTGGCTGCAGTCGAAATAAAATCGATAAATATTGTTTTATATCAGAACTCTTGAAACGCACGAAATTACCTGACTTTTCTGACGAGTAGTCATATGTTTGTCTCAATAAATAGGTCATGTATGTCTCTAAATGTGGCTCAATTTTTTTTTTCATTACAATAATTTACTACCTAAAGTGAGTTTGATTTTCACATAACATAACATAACATCACGCCTGTATTATCTGAAGGGTTAGGCAGAGGTGTACCTATAGTACACCCACATTTCGCCAGTTATGTTTAAGTCCCATGTAATAGGGGGCGAGCCTATTGCCATTAACCGGGCACAAATCCAGACTCCGGGCTGCTGCTGAGAAATTCTAGATGGAAAAACCCAATAACACTTTGCCCGACCCGGGAATCGAACCCGAGACCTCATGCTCAGCAGTAGCGAACGACAACGTAGACGAACTATAGTACACAATATTTTCGATATCCTACTATGAAAATCAATGATTTTCAATAAAATTGAGCCGTCATTGATGTTTATTCTAAGTCTGTAACTTATTCGATGAATGGGTAAATTGAGTGCCTACTGCCTTCCTTGGATGAGATAGCCTGTTCTCAGATTCCCTCTCCGAAAATTTTATCTTAATCATAGTCGGTAACTTATCCGAGAAATAGGTGATCAGCGCGCCAAGTAGTTTCCTTTATTGGTCTTGACGCAGACGCTCCGGTTATCAGGAAAACAAAAATTCGCTAATCCTGATTATTCTAGTAAGGATACGGGTCAAACTGTTTAAAATATTGAATTGTCATCGGTCCTTAATAAGTATGCCAAATTTCGAGTTAATCTGACGTTTTGAAGGGGGTCAAAATCATGTTCGAAGATTCCATTACATACTAACATACTGACTACGTATGAAGCTAATAAAAGCGTATTAAAAAGATCCAGAGCGGTGTTCCGGATCCCGTAGTGGCGGAGTTTCCTGATTAATATTTCATGAAGAATGCAATCGAATGCCTTAGATAAGTCACAGAAGATGCCCAAGGCATCGCATTTATCTTCCCAAACATTATAGATATGACCTAAAAGTTCAACCCATCAGTAGTTGAACGACCCCTAGTAAAACCAATCTGTTTGCTATGTAATAATTTATGTTTATTAAAAAAACTTTGCAACAATTAAACATAGATTATAATATACAAGCTAAAACTAAAATATATATACCTACTCTTTACTAGTGTATAATGTAAGCTCAAAGGGCATCAAAAAAATCGAATAAAAATAATATAAATATTTGAAAATAAATAAATGATAATCGTAGTCTTAGACGAGTAAACACGGATAGATTTCTGATTAAAAAGGAACTTACATGACGCAACGGCCCGCTGGCACAATTTATGACAATGGGGCAGCGTTTCGTATAGGAGTTCATAATGACTGTGCTATGAGAATCGATACGTGAGCAGACGACGTTTTTCTCTGTAACATGAAAGATTTTTAACATAAATAAATAGAACATAAGATAATATAACATGGTATGTTACCTACATAATATAACATAAGATGTGATGGCCTATTGCAATCAACCAAACAAATCGACGAGAATTCCGGGCTGTTGCCAAGAAATTATTGATGGGAAAACCCAATTACAATTGACTTTACCCGACCTGGTAATTGGACCTAGGACTTCATGCCCAACTACGATTACGTCACTAGGCTAACGAAAGAGTGCAAAAAAAAAGAAATCTTACCATCCAACTGTGGAAAAATTTTCAGCAATATTTTTTTCTTCTGTGAATCATCTACACCTGCATACACCGGGTATCCCAGGAAAAGTGCCAAAGAAATGAATGCCTGGCCTAATGGTTGTTCTGCGCCATTTATAAACACAGACTTTTCATCAAACGTGTCAGTTTTATAAAAGGTGTTCTGCAAAACAGACATGAAAGGATACATATTTAGTGAAATATATATACCTATTAAAGATTAACTAGTAAATAAAAAGAGAGAACTCGATACGACAACATTAAAGGACAAAAGTATGTCATGTGGTTGTTCTCAACTGTGCTTGAATAAGTGCTATCTTACCAGACAATAATATGCTTTCACATAAGCTAAAGGCACAGTGGCTGCATCCTCCAAGCTCCAGTGTTCTGGAACAGGCCATAGCAGTACTGGATCTGCTTCCACAGTGCTGCCCAATGCACTCTCGGGAAGTAATCCCATAACTCTTTGACCACTGAAAGAAATGGAGCATTCAGTTAGATAAGATAAGATAGATAAGATATTTATTTCGCAAATTTGGGTAACTCGGTGACATAAAACATATAATTAGCAACAGCCATATTTCACCCGAAGGCATGCAAAAGTACAGATTTACGAGAGATACTAAGTACATAATAATAAAGTTATACAATGTCGATAATAAAGATCGATTAACTATAATTACAACTTAATTATGAAGTGCTTCAATAGTAATTTACATTTAAGTTTAGTAGTTATGTTGTCCTATTCATTACAAGTTCGCAGCTACCGCTACTGAGTATAGGCCTCCTCTGCTTTATGACATGGTTCCCTGGTCTGTGCGGGTCTGAACCAGGTCCCACGATTCTTTAAATTTCAGCCACCCATTAATTAGGCTGCTGATGTGTCAAGACTCGTTCTACTATCTGATTATATTATCATGACTACGACTTACTTGATATCAATGCCGCTGAACTCCTTTCCAAATCCCTTGCTCGGTGCAAGAGAAGTACCAGCTGCATTATGAACATCTTCACTTGATAGTCCAACATAACACACCTGAATAGAAAAAATAATAATAATATGAAATACTATCTATAACAATTTGGCCATTTCGCTGACGACTGAGCGTTTACAACATTTTCTTACCTGAACTATAGTGTTGCTTGCAGGCATTGCAGGCTGTTCAACCCATTTCAAACTATCCAGATCACCAGGCAATGTACTGGTTAAGGTGGCATTTCTTATAATTGTATCTTTACCATTTGTTATGCTATAATAACCACCCCAGTGTCCCTAAAAAAACAATTTGTTACAAATTTGTAAGGAAAAAGACTCACTGACACTAACATTACTATATTAAACAAATAAGGAAAAATATTAGTTACAACATTGACATTTCAGTATTGTTTACCTTCTTGAAAACATTAATTGATAGTTTTTTCTGAAGTTGATCTCTGAATATTTCTGATTCCGTGTTGAAGTTTTCGACGTGATAATCAGCGATAATTACCAATCCAATCTTATTGCCGTAGTCTTCTCTTAACTTCTTCACCATACCTGTTAAAAATATCATTTAATTTTACACTCACCAATGTATTTGGAACAGGGAAGGAACATTAGGTAGATTATTGACAAATTACCTAAGAGACCAGAGTAAGGTTGCTTTTCCGAGACCAACACAAGTTTTCTTGTCCTTTCTAACTCCAACTGCACCCTCGGTACCCAAGTAAACTTGTTATCATCAGTTATTGACATATAAGTAATGTTTTCACTGTCACTAGAATCAACCGTGTTCACTAAAACAAACTTTTGATTGTTGACGCTCATAGTTGTTATGACGTTGAATAGCTTGTATTTTGGTAATATTCTTGCCGTATCTTTTTCAATTGCCAAAATGAATGTAGATTTTGGTAATACAGCTCTTGACATTGTTTCCATTTTCTGAAATAATAAATATTTTTAATGAATTATTGAAATTTATAATATCGAAAAAAAAATACCTATTATGATTTATAATTATTATACTTACATGCTTATCCTCCAACAAATTGTCGATCACAAAAACGGTAGATGTGTCCACAGTACCCTTAGTGGATCCATTTAGTATAAAATCTTTATATGGAATTTCGTCAGTTACCTCTTCCAAGACACTTGATATTTCTGGATAATCCGTTGAAAATAATTTCGTTACTCTTATTTGACTAGTAGTAGTGTTATCAGCGACAATTTGCATGTTTACGTGAAGAGCTGACTTGAGCTACAAAAAATAAATAACATAGGTTTAACATGGGTCTAAAATAACATAATTTATTCAAAAAGTAAAATTATTTTGTTCATTTACGTCAATTTTGCCTTGAAGGAAGTGTGGCACAAAGCAATGGTTTTGTAGAATATCAGCATCAGTTTCGACAAATGGCATATCAGAATAAGTAATAGCAGTGATTTCTACTCCACCGCATCTGGAAAAAATATTCATAAGGTAGGTATAATTTTTTGATAGGCGTTTCTTGGCCGTTCTTCTCCATAGAAACCTACTACGCTTTGGATTTTTCTAACTGACCCACCCTTTGAGAGTTCAAAAGTGTATGTAATTAGTTTATTTGAAATATATGCTTTGTATTTGAGTTTGAGTGTACAAAACTGAGGTATCAAAAATGTGAGTTAGGTCAAAATTTTATGATTTTTTGAGAAAATTATTTACCTTGTAATATCATGTAAATCATAGTACTCAGCAGTCAAACATGGTTCACCGTCTACATCTTTCAAAACGATTTGTGAGTGATTGTCGGTATTGATGGTCAGTTTATTTAAATGTTTCAGTTTTGATAATCCAGCGTAATCCCTCTTGAGCACAGAGAATTGTAAAAGTGAATCAAGAAGTGGAATCCATTCTTCAGTGTGTTTGATGTTTGCTGTTGTACTGTTAGACGGTATTGAATGAATTGACTGGAATTTGCCTCTGAAAATGAGAAGGAGTTTTAGTTTTGACACCTTTTTTACTTTATGATCATTTTGCTTGGTTAGACTAATACTGTTTTATAAAAACTTACTCGTAGGAATAACCTTTCATGCGTAGAATTTGGTATATGTCTTGAGTACTTAGAAGAACGTTATTTTTAATAGCTGGCTTTTGCAATTGACGCTTACCACAATTTTTTAGACCCATTTTATTAATATAGCCTTTAGCTACCATTGTTAGGTTGCGAGTAACCTGCAATTTATAATTTATTAATGATAGAAGATTAATTTCCACGTTCCCTAACAGTTTATTTGGTTAATATACAGGGTGGCAGGGACATACCATGGATTCAGTTAATGATTCTGAAACCCACCCCACAGCGTTAAAATTACACATGTTTTTTTTTTTAATTACTCTATCATACATTTTGACCGCGTAGGTATTAAACTTGTCTATGAAACAGCTGTTTTTTTTTTAAAATAACTGATGAAATATTTCTACGCTATGGTGTCTAGAATCATGTGCAGAGTTCATGGTTTTAGTTTGCGTGTCGATGTCCCTGCCACCCATCCTGTATATTAAAATGAGTTTAATCCTGTCGTGTTTCCTTCAAACTAATCCGTCACAGATTTCATGAAAGATATTATATTTGTAAGTCTTGGCTGCTTTTTTTTATTTATGTTATAGTATCATATTTTTTTTTTGTTGTTTAATACAACATATGCATTGAAAAAATAATTAAAATCGAAATTTTTCGTATAGGTTAGTCATGCATTTTAAACAATCAAAAGATTTAAGGTGAATGTTAACTGTTTTTTTTAGTTTCAATCCAACTTACCTCGAAATAATTATTTCCTTTATTAATCATTATACTAAGCTCAAGAGGGTCGTCAGCATTAATTTCAACTTCTTCATTGAACTGCACGTTACTAAATGCAACTGACATGGTCCTGTAGTTTACGCCTTTAAACATCGCAAAAGTCTCCCAAACTAGAGTCAGCAATGCAGCTTCGGGGAAAATGTAAACACCTGGAAGTTTTGTATTAATACATTTCTAGTACTACCTCTCCGATAAGATGATAAATAATTACATTTCTTGCATGGACTTTAAAACAGAATATTTAAACAAAAAACTGTATATTTCTGTGTTATGAAAAGGTCGATCTTTCAATTTATTATGACTATCTTTTTGCAATTAAAATTTACAGCTTCTGCTGCTACTTTAATATCATCACTAACACTAACATTCTTGTTTCAAACGTCTTTGCTATAAACTAATGTTTCAACGTATAAGTATTCTGGTCCAAAAGGTATTGTTACTTACCATTTCTTCTATAATTTTTAAAACATTTGTAATCATCGTCATGGATTGATAGGACAAAATCTCTGTTTGCCGTTGTAATTCTGTCTTTTGCGTTGTATTTCGCTTGAGGCCTAGAAAAACAGTTTCAAATGTATTTTTTTGGAAATGTGCTACTTAATACAACCATGACATAATAACAACAGCATGCCTTTTTTCCTCGATGGGTATGACAGACGTGTACCTACATACATACTGCATACCTAGTGCACCCACATTTACATTCTTACTTTATTCTTTTTCTTCATTTTAATTTTTTTCCTCATGGGATGAAGGCATGAGTAGGATGTACTCAATTTTTGTCGACGTTCTTGTGCTGAATCAGCTAATAATATAAATATCATAAAAAGCAATTACCATTTCTCACTATGCTCCCACTCGACTAAATGCGAGAGCAGTGGAGTTTCTGTAGCAACTGGAAATTCTACCCTAGGGTAGAGCATCTTCACGTTTGGAATAAGCCCTGTTAAGTACAATCTACAAAAAAAAACACCATTATTAGTATGCATAAAAAGTGTTCATACATCACCATCAATATGTTTATAAAAGTCCCAGTACAGGTTTTCTAAAGTAAGATGAAAAGAGACGGTCAAGTTTACACCCAAAGCTTTCCCAGTTCTCAATTTATTAAAATTTGCTTCAATTTAAACTATTGAGAATCGAAAAATCCAAAGTGTTAATTAATGATACTTTAGCTGAACGTCAAAATATTCCCTTAGTCGTTTAGTTACTTACTTTCCAATAGCTTCCAGGAAGAATTTCACGGTATCAGCGTGGCCACGTTTGGTAAGTGGTATATGAGTACATTCAGGTAGTGAACGTTTCAGAATGGCTTGTAGAAGACCATGAGGAGCAACTTCGATGACAATAGCGTTAGATGGTATAAGCTTAGATGTCTCTTCGAAGAGGACTGAATTCTGTTGAAGACATAAAAAAGTGTTAGTCAGCAATAATATAGAACCTTAGAGGTCATTGTTGCAAGCTCAATACTCAGCATGAATATTTTCGAGAAAAAAAAAAAAAAAAAAATTACAAACTATTGAATAAATGTAGTGATTTTAAAAAATAAAGGAAAACCCGAAAAAAAAATTACAGTGGCAGATGCATAAAGATTACTAAAAATTAATTAATTATTTTTTTGTTTTTTTATTATAAGACAAAATCCTCCGGCCGCGTTTGTCTGTCTGTCTGAATGCGAAAATATCGAAAACTACCGAACGGATTTTAATACAGATTCCACCAATGGGCGGAATCATTCATCAGGAAGGTTTAGGTATATTTTTGTTTTAATTGTTGCATTGTGTATTGGATAAAGAATTTGGACATATTTTGTTTTATTTTTATTTATTTGGGAAAATAAACAGTTACACATTACAGTGTTACACAAAATGTGTGCTATAGAGTGAGTAAATGTTTAACCCACGACATTTTCCACATATTATAAAAATAAGTTATAAGATGATTGTGATGTGCGCTTACAATTTGAAAAAATACATATAATAGGTAATGTGTTAATGACAAAATTAAACAGGCATACAAATAAAAAAGAAGAACAATAAATTATAAAAGTAAAGTCTAAGGTTGAAATATTACGGAGCAATATCCAAAATAGTTTCGCGAACAAGGCCCCTAAATCTATCAGTTGGAAAAGCGAAGATGTCAATATTTTGAAAGAGATTGTTATATTGACCAGTGAGGCGACGTAGGGGTGCTCGCAAGCCTGCGTTCATACGACTAGAAGAAACGGCGAATAGAGGTCGAGCGCGCACCCCAGGGCTTGTGGTTGTGTTAGGTACTACGTAGCTAATCTTATTAGTAATATCCATACAATCACATGTGCTATTAAATAATAACATAATCTCTAAAATAATACGTCTGGCTTTAAGATTATGTAGCTTATACCTATTCAGAAGATCACTATAAGATGCATAATTACGGAAGCAACGGAAATGCATGGCTTTCAAAAACTTACTTTGAACTCTTTCAATCGCGTCTGAGTATTTACTATAGAAGGGATTCCATACCGCAACAGCATACTCTAACTGGGACCTGATTAGTAATTTGTAAAGATATAAATATGTATTTGGGATGACGAATTCTGTGGCTGATCTCATCACAAAACTGTACATACGGAAGGCATTATTCATAATTTTACCAATGTGAACGTCAAGGTGTAGTTTATCATCTAATAAAATTTCAAGATCGCGCACTAGTGTTTCTCTAATTAAAATTACATTATTTAAAGAGTAAGGATGCCTGATAATATTTTTGTTTTTAGTAAAGCTTATACAGCAACATTTAGATATGCTAAGTTGTAGTTTATTAGTTGAGCAGTATGCAGAGAACCTGTCTAGGTCCTCTTGCAAGAGTAAACAAACCTGCAAATTTTTAACAGGCCTAAAAATTTGGAGGTCGTCTGCGTATAGCAATAATTTTGAATTTTCAAAACATGTATTGATGTCATTAATAAAAATTATGAACAAAAGAGGTCCTAAAATAGAGCCCTGGGGTACTCCAGAAGTAAAACTTAGTGTGCTGGAAATGAAACCATTTATCGTAATCCTCTGAGTCCTATTAGAAACGTAAGAAGAGAACCATCTCAGGAGATCACCACTTATACCATTGAATGCAATCTTATTCAAGAGAAGCTGATGGTGAACCTTGTCAAAACCTTTCCGTAAATCAGTGTATATACTATCAACTTGCACACGAGAGTCCATGTTGTTGAACAAGTAGTCCACAAAAGTTACCAGGTTTGTTGTAGTTGACCTTCGTTTGACGAATCCATGTTGGTATTGAATAATCGTATTGTGCAGTAGAGGGTATACTTTATCATGAACTTGTTATTTCACGGTACATCGCGCTAACCCTTTTTTTTTTTTTTACAAGGTAAACCTGCACTATACCCTATATAATCAGGTAGCTTATTTCATAAAAAAAATCAATGACATAGGGTTTGTAGAGCTAGTTTTTTGTACTTGTAACCGTTTAAAGTTTGTTCACGAAATTGAAACATTTTTTTTAATCATTCAATATTTCGTATTGCCTCCGCGTGCTCTCAATACGGCTTCTACATGATTTGGCTTGCTAAGTACCAGATTCCTCAGCATATGCTGAGGAATATTTTCCATTCTTCAAAAAGTGCATTTTACAGGGCATGAATTTTGATTGGAGGTGGATTTCGGCTTCTAACACGTCTGCCTAACTCGTTTTAGGCAGTTTCGATAAGGTTTAGGTCAGGGCTTCTCGCTGGCCACTCCATTAGATAAATTCCCACGTCTTGAAGGTACTCGTTTACCTCATGAGCAGTGTGGGGCCGTGCATTATCATGCATAAACAATGCATTGTCGCCCATATTGACCAAAATGGAACGTCCATAGAGGATCTCGTTTTATATCTTACAGAGCGGCCAGATTGCAATTTTCTAGCGGCACTAGCGCCGTGCGACCATCCGATGAAATATTGGACCATTCGTGTACAGAACCTTCCCGTATGGGACTTTTTCTTCGAGACATACTTGTGTAAAACGTTCTCCTGGACGTCTGTACACTCGACGTAGGTCTCCTGTCATGATTATACAATACGAATCTCGTTTCATCACAAAACATTACTCTGCTCCATTCGACCTCACCATATTCGATGTGCTCACGGGCATATCTTGACACAGTGAATCGATCTTCTCGGGCCATTGTGCACCGTGGCTTGCCATTGCTTGGTCTTCTTAGGTTAAGTCGAATCTCCCTAAACCTCCGAAGCAGGTGTTGGTCAGTAAAATGTCTCACTCCCATTGCTCGCGCAAGTTTTTGTTTGATAGGTTAGTGTAATATTGTTGACCGCGGCATTGAGCTATTTCCTTCTCCCAATTCTCATACAACAGAACGAGAGGGATGCTCATCTTATGCGCTTCCACCGCAAATGAATCCACCGTGATTCGAAACAACACTCCAGCAATGAGCATCGAGTCCGACGGACGCGTCGTACCGCACCCGCAACGCACCGCAAATAACGCATCGCGCCGCGCCGCTATAAACCCGCTCCGCAACTATACCGCTAATAGAAACTCAAAACTTTTTATTTTATAAGTGTTGGCCGACCCAAGTGTGACATTTAAAAACCAAGTGATAGTGAGAAATTCAGTGAACACGTGGGACGTCTACAAAGGCTATTCTTGAGTCAACGTGTTTCGTTCAGAAGGTTCAAGTAAGTCCATCCATCCCTATTTTCTCACTCATAACCTCATATTCCCATTTGCTCAATTCTGTGTGTCGTCCAATATTTCTAACAACGCAACCCCGCTCATGGTCCTTCGAAGTCGTAATAACTTATACACCACCCATTGTTGTGGCCGCTTGTCTCTGGAATCTTCCCAATTGCTGTGAGTGATAATCCTGGTACATTCCTCGGGTGTGGGACGCAAATGTAAAAAATATATAATTTAATCAATGTGAGAATTGAATTCAAATGTACCTAATCCCCTATTACATGGGACTTAAACATAACTGGCGACATGTGGGTGTGCTATAGGTACACCTCTGCCTAACTCTTCTGGGAATGCAGGCGTGATGTTATGTTATGTTATGCACCTAATCCAAAATTATGAAACGTGATAGTTTTTTTTATTTTTATTTTCTTCCAAATACTTCGAACAGGCCAGTATGTAATAAGGTAATGTGCAATATAATATTTTTTTCAAGTTTTTTTTACTTCATGAAACTAGTGTGTGGTTTAGGAGATGTTTAGATATATTTAGGCTCTTTACAAACGGTTTCTTAATATTGCTCATCAGTGTATGGTTGCGCCGATTTGATTAGAATTATGGTAGATTCGTTTCCTTTCTTTGTTATGTTGGCAAAAACAAATTAATAGATAAGTTGGTTTTGCAACTTCCTATCGCCTACCCCATTTCTGCACATCGCCTTTCGTTCGCGTGTGAGCAAGAAGGCTATACCAAGTGACGCTACCTGGCGCAATCTCGTCGCAACAATTTTAAATAGAGGAGAAAAAATATGGCGTTTTTGTGTGTGTTCGATCCGCGCCGTGCGCACATCGCGCGCTTTTAAACTCGAAGAAACAAGTAAAATTCATGGAAATTGCCTATGTGTAGTCGCCCCAGGCCTTCATAGCATCAAATAAGGTATTGTGCACCCTTTTCTTTACTGTACAAACTGTCTTTATCGCCTAATTCTCTCTCCATAGAGTATTGTACGCCATCCAATGTTTTGTAACACCAACAGCAAAATTATACTTAGAATTCGCTTATTCGCACATACAGTGTACTTACCAATAAGTTGTTGGTGTGGTATTCAGCCGAAGAATACTGTGCAGCAGCTTCATTCCACTGATCTTGTGGTACGGAAGTAGACACCCACTTATTGCTGCGTTCCTTCGGGTTTTTGATGACTTCGCGCAAGTGCTTTAGAAGACTCGGACCTAAGAAAAAAGGATGTCACTGTAGTTAAGCATATCTTAAGTTCATCTTGTAACATCCAGCTCAATTTAAATAATGGATTTTCATCTTTTAGCGTGGTAAGGCTAAAACTAACATAAAATATGTGCATGATGGCCGTTGATCAAAAGTTGCTGTTAGCTTTTTATTTGTTACAAGATAATTGAAATTACTTTATTTATTGTTTTATTTTGAATATCTTACCAGCATCCCGGATATATCTTGAATGATATGCAATATTGGAGCACGGAACTTCTCTGGCGAAGATACCGCGAGCTGTCAGTTCTCCTACGAAAGTCTTCATCACATCAGCTGGACCTGATATAGTTGAGGAATCTGAGCTGTTGTGGCAGGCCACTTCGATTTCTGGCGGGCAGAGCGCTTTTACCTGAGAGAAAAAAAGATAAACTTATAGGAACTCAAACTAAAAACAGCTTGAGTAGAGGCAGAAATCTGGCAAAATCAACTTAATGGATTATTTATGCATGGCTGACGATGGCTTAAGACAGAGATTTAATTAAATCTACCATGACCTTTTTGACTAACCAGGACGCGATATAGGTAAATCTATTTTTAAGTCACAAAAATGAAATATTGTTCTAAAAAAAACTTACCGCCTTAAATCCAAGCCCAACAGCAGCCATAGAACCACGAATGAATGGTGTCTGCAAAGAGACAAGTCCTCGACTGTAAGCTGAAAGAATCATCTCCTCAGCCGTGAAGCAACCGTCTGCGTACGCGCATCCTAGCTCACCCACGCTGTGTCCTGTGATGAAAAAGAAGCGTTTGCAAAGTTAGATTATGGATTTTCCATTTTTAATGCTTTTTGAAACTGCACGGGCATGCCATTTAACAGTGAAATAACTTATTAACCGTGATGGTGTGTCCAAATAATAAATATTTCAATATTCATTTATCATGACCGTATAAGATTTTGTGTTTTATATCGTCGTGATAGGATATTTTAAGATAGTTATAGCTAGCTGATAGAGGATCGTCTATCGTGGAGTATTTAAATGAATTACTTCCAGTAAAATTGACACAAATTTAACTGCATTATTATTTCACAGACTTACCAATAATATTGTCAGGAACGATTCCTATTTCCCTCAGTACATCAGTTAGTCCAATTTGCACGGCAGCGATACCGACAAACGAATGTAGAATGTTGTCGTAAATAATCTTGTCCGGATTGGTCAAAATATTCATTAGGTCTATGCCTTTTGGTTCTAGAGCTCGTTGACATCTGAAAGTAGTACGTATTGTTAGAGTATTTTTTTTGTAGATTTTTGCAAACAATTATCTGCTTCTGCTATATGTACTTTGCTTTGACTATTTCGCACATTTAGCACAAGACTTAGCGAACATAATAATAATGTGTTCCAATCTCATTCTGGCACTTGTAGTTTGATAGATGCGCGACAGTGGCAAGGTTACCGCTGAGGCGGATTACGTGCTAAGCATCTTCTGACTTTCTCTACATTAGTCACAATTAAACAATGGTAAGCAACAGGTGCTAAATTACTATCATTACTTACACTGGAAAACTTAGTTGATCCTTACATTTAGTACTGTATATAGTTTTAATACTTACTGTTCGATAGCTGCAGCAAATATGGGAATGCGCATCAGATCAGCGCCCATGGTGGCCCACTGCGATCCCATGCCACTGTAAACGAACCATACTGGCCGAGCCAATCCGTCTATGTATTCCACTTCCTTCGCTAAACATACTGTTTCATTATTTTCGTTTGTATCTGAAATAATACATACAAATCACGCTTGTAATCCCGAAGGGTTAGGCAGAAGTGTACCTATGGTACATTCACATTTCGCCAGTTATGTCTCAGTACCATGTAATAGGAAGCGAGCCTATTGTCATTGAATGAGCACGAATGCAGACTCCGGGCTGCTATTGAGCTGCTCATCGTCCAGTAAGGACCAGGCCCGGGTCGACGTTGCGTTGTGTTTCACGCGCGCCTCAAAGAGATGTCAGCATAATTAATGGGGTCCGATAGGGCCGATGCCTGCCGGGGTCGCGGATTGTTTGAAAGAGTTACCGTGGCCCTGGCGCACAGGCAACTGAAGGAACACGGGTAGGTTTTAGTCAGTAAAAGTCTGACACACCCTTCTACTCCGCCCACAGCGGGAGAAGTCATTTGTTGATTACCCACCCAAAAAAAAATAAGGCTGCTTTTGAGAAATTCCTAATGGAAAAGCCCAATGACACTTTGCTCGACCTGGGAATCGAACCCAGGACCTCATGCTCAGGAGTAGCGCTTGCGATCACTAGACCAATGAGGCAGTATCTGAAATAATATCAATGAAATGATTCAGATGCTTATTTTGATTTTTAGAAGAACAATAATTTTCGAACATTCGTGTTTTGAGCTCAGAAGAAACGGGTTCACTCAATGTGTGGAGCACACACATTGGACAGCTGTGTCCCATTATTAAAAAAAAAAATGACTCCCGGCACTATATATTTTTGAAATTAATATTTTTGTGTATCAAAATAAGCATGAATTTGATCTGCATAAATGATGTTGTATCCAGAACTAGCCGCAGAGTTCACATGTTTCGTGGAACTAGACGAAATAATAAACTATTTTCTAATAATGTATTTTTTTATGGCGACCAAAGGTTATAAATAAACTAACAGATGGTTTTAAAACTTCTAACTTTAGAACGTTTAAATGTAAACAATTCAATTATCTCCCAATAAATCCTACTACTCGACTAATGATTTTATGAATGAAAATTTGACTTAAATATTAGGAAATAATTATAATATTCTCTTCTTATTATCTCTTCGACATAATTTAATCTTTTTGACATTTCTGTTAGTTACTAATATTTGACTAATATGCAATTTGAATGTTATACTTATTCATTTAATTCAATGTTGTATCAAAGAAACTAACCAAAACTGCGTACGGCGGAACAGCAGAATATTATGAACTTTAAAAACTATGTAACATCTCTGTCACAATATTCTGACAAACAAATTAACTTTAAGGATTGATTCTAATATTGAGACTGTAATTAGTATATGAAAAGAGAGTGCCTGACATACAAAAGCCTAGACTAACCACTGGATTCGATAAGCCATATCCATAGCCAGAAGTATCATGACGACATAATTAAATAATATTATTTAATTATGTCGTCATGATACTTCTGTCAAATAATCACAAACATTGACATGACTTCTAACAAGTTATAATGCCAGATTTACTGGTTAGAGGCCCAGCCATTCAGTAACTGGTTGGTCTATTTTAACATGAGACAACAGTCAAATAATTAAAAATACAACATCAACATTTTAATTAGGTACTTACCAAGAATAGTATAGCCTCTGCAAGTATGCCCAGCAACAGGTTTATCATGAATACCATGAAGAAGACCAATTTGTTCAGCATCTACCGGTAGTTTGTTTATTTTTTCAATCATACTCGTCACACATTTATCCTGCCTGCCAGATGCGAGGACTATGTGGGGAATACTGCTGCGGTAGCAATCGAGCTCCTAGAATACAAAATAAACAATGTGTTTTTTTTACAAATCATTAACATTATATTAGGTACTATATCAAACTACAATTATTAATTTATTATCACAGCAGGTATAACAGAAGGATTGTTCTCTTTCAAATAACTTTCATCTACTAGTGACAAAATTGGATTTAATCTTCCTCCGCGCCTCAAGGGCTTTGAATGCGGGACGTGTTGACATTTATCGAAATAGTCTCGATAAGAAAATGGTATTTATAGATTGATTTATTTTACTCGTAACGCCTACGATCTGCGTTATTGGTTAACATTTAACAAAATGTTTTTACTAAAAGTAAGGTTATTTTAATCTTAAACAAGAAAAATACACACATCATAAGTGTCAAGGGATCAAGCACGTTTTTGCTAGTTACAGAAAACCTGTTTTTTTTTTTTATTATATTTTTTGTAACTCCTGTGGATACTTTTTTAGTAAATTCCGTCATTTGAAAAGGGAATAGTTTTTGAATTTCGGTTAAAGATCAAAATCTTCTGTCAAGTCGTATTCCTATATAATCCTGCAATGGGTTTGAGACCAAATCCCCGTCCGATCACCATGTTCGGCAAGCCTATCCCTTGGGAGAAGCGAGCCAAATACTTGGGTGTCACTCTAGACCACAGACTCTCTTTCGGTGAGCACATAAAGCAGGCGCGTTCGCGCGCCGCTTTCGCTCTCGGTAGACTCCACTTCCTATTGAATGCACGCAGCAAATTGTCAATCAAGTGCAAATTGCGCATTTACACAGCGTGCATTCGTCCTATCATGACCTACGCGAGCGTGGTTTTCGCACACTCGAAACCCCACCACATCCATAGGATACAGACCCTCCAAAACCGGTTCCTCCGTAGGGCAACCGGCTCCCCTTGGTTCGTTCGGAACGAGATCCTCCATCTCGACCTTAAAATCCCCACTATCCGTCAGTTCATGAAGCGCATTTCCAAGCGCTTCTTTGACTCCGCGGCCTCACATCGCAACCCTCTGGTTGTCGAGGCTGCCAGATATGCCCCCTCCCGCATTAGTCGTACCCGCCGTCCAAGGCATGCCCTGTCCGACCCCGATGACCCCATAACCCTCCTCCAGGAGAGCAGTAGGGCCACCAGTACAGTATACAAACACAGACCGCCATCGTTCCGACCTCGCCGCCGAGGTCCTACGCGACGCCCCCGACGTAATTGTCCCCCCCCCCGACCCTTGCTCGACGACGCGCCAGCCCGCGCCGTAGCTGAGCCTGTAGTTTTAAATTCCCCAGTATAATAATAATATAATTTAGATCCAGCCTGTCCCATCTTGCTGCCCTCCCCTCAGTGACGCCCTAAGCCGAGGTTCGTACCCCACAGGGGGTGCCCTTAGCGTGCGGTCACCTAAATTTAAGTATTGTTCGCCCCTGGCTGGAGGCTTTAAGTTAGTAGCTTAAGGCACCCACAGGTTTGCCCGGTTAAGTAGCCAGGACCTTAGTGGTCACAACTACGAGCTGCCAAATAGGAAAAAAAATAAAATATATATATGAGACCAAATCAGTAAAATTTCTGCCATCATTTTGAGTGGAATCAAAACAAAAGAACATTATTATGGAGAGAAGAAATTATCACAGCCGTGGGAATGTTGGAAGCTGGTTCTCGGCAACATGCTGTGGCAGTCGCTCTGGGTACTATGCAGAGTGTTATAAGTCGACTTTAGACACGTGACCGTGTCATTGGCAGCGTAGCAGAGCGACTTGCAGGACGAGGTCGCATCGCATTACGAGGCTTCATAGCTCTTCAGGGATATTAATAAGCAATCAATCCATAGAAAATAAGTTGAATGAAGTCAATCTCCATTTCCGAAGGTCGCTACGTGTACCACCTATTAACCCCCGCAATCGCAGAGCCCGTTGGCAATGGGCTCGTGAACACAGAAATTGGTCAAACGAAGCGCGGCGTATGGTTTTTTTTCTGACGTATCTCGCTTTGGTATGAGGTCAGATAGTAGACGTTTACGGTACTGGAGGACCCTTAGACACAAAGAAGATTTAAAATCATGCCAGAAAGTCCATACCTACAGTGGTGGAACAATCATGATATGGACGGGTATATAGCTCGGCGAAAAACTGAACTGATTTGGATCAAAGGTAATATCAATGCACATATTTACGCTGAAACGATTGTATCAAATGTTGTCACTCCTTTGCGGACCCAATTTTATGCCTCAGTACTGCTTATGCATCATAATGCACGTCCACACACTGCCAGAGTCGTTACAAAAACACTCGCCGCAGCTAATATCAACTTCATATCATGGCCTGCTCAATCACCGGACTTGAATCCCATTGAGTACGCATGGGATCTACTTCAAAAAAGAGCTCTCCAAATATGGATGCCGTACATACAACAGAAAATCTTTTTAACCTGTAATAACGGACGTGGGCGGCCATTCGATTTGAATGAACTCATATTGAGTATGCCGAATCGCTCCGATTGTGTTATACGCGATAACGGCGGAAATACAGACTACTAATTGTTTATTTTACACAATATACACCTTTTTATTCTTATCATTTTGCCACACTTTAACGTCAGACTTAACTAAGGTGAAAAATCCAGCATAAGCAAAAATCGTGAAAAGTCTTTATTAATGTAGAAGCAGACAGTCGATCTACGCATACGAAAACATTTTATTTAATCAATCTAAATTGACATTTTGATTGAATTCAATACTCAATATCTTTATTCCTTTACGTACCTACCTATTGTGTACCTAAGTACACAATAGGTAGGTGGGCAACTTCAATAGGGCAAGAAAGTATTTTTAATTAATACCTTGATCTCTAGACATTTTTGATGTGTGTAAATAGAAAACTTTAAAATGACGCAAACCTAAAAAGTAAAGTAAGTTAGTCAAAGATAATCTTTGGAATTACTTATCCGTTCACAAAAATATTCCAGGGTTAGAAAGCTACTCTATTCCTGAGTTACACAGGATACTTTCAAGACAGGACAATACACGGTTCCTGTGATATCTATTTATATATATGTAGCGGTATCAACATCGCCCCATGCGAGCTACACATCATACTGAAGTCACGCAAATCCTGCATCGCGCAAGCAGAGATTACCGCGCGGCTAGCATATATACAACGACCCGACATCAACCGTCGGGCAGTTGCCCACCACACACAACACCCATCTGGTCGGAGGATCCTCCCTTTTCCATAGAGTATGAGTGAGCTTTACACCCTGTTCCTCATACCTCTATATATACTTTATCGTATATAAGATTATACATTACATAAAAATAAATTATACACTACTTTGAATTGACATTTGTTTTCTAAACATAAAATGGGGTAATCTACATACATACAAGGAAACCGCGGGGTGAAGCTTTAGTTCTAGATGTCTTACCTTAGGCTTGTAATGTCCCTTCATGAGGACATGGATGTTAGTACCGCTGTATGAGAATGAGTTCAAAGCAGTAAAGCCTCGATTAAAAGGAGTGTTCTCAGTTACTACTTGGACTCTCCCTTCACGTACTGACAGAATATTATCGTTTGGCTCACTGAAGTGGAGGTTGGCAGGAATAACACCAGTTTGGTATGCTAGACAGACCTGTAAACCAAAGGAATAAAGTTTAAGATTCGCAAGGAGCAACTTTTTTACCCGTTTGTTAAGCTGACGTTAAAACTACACTTCCATTAATCAATAATATCCTTATTGATTTTAATACCTTTAACCATGATCACATTGTATAGCTTCTAAATCAAACACACAATTTTATCTTATTTTCGTTTTTACTACACAAACATGACTAGCGAAATGTGGGTATACTGTAGGTATACCTACCGCTTGCGGATGATGTTAATGTTTTTTCAAAGTTGTTTGTAAAACCCTATATCGCCAGTAGTGTTAATGCAACACAGATAACGTTATTACCTTCGTTAGCGAGCAAACTCCGGAAGCTGGCTCACTGTGACCCATATTAGACTTGACGCATCCAACCTGGATAGTTTTGTCCTTTGCGAACACTTTCCCAATTGCCTCCAATTCATTGCCATCTGCTTCTGCGAGAGCTGTTTGTAAAAAATAAGGGAAATTAATAAGTTTTGTTATGCTTTTCATTACAGAAAGCGATTGCCGCGCGAATACGCCATCGTCGCGATCATTTGTTGGTGTTCGCTGAACGTTGGCTTCTATTAGAATAACAGATTACGTTATTCGGAACTGGAACCTATTCGAAAGTGTAAATAAAGCTGAGAAAAATAATAGTTTAGAGAAAAACTTTTCAAGATTGATAAATGATTTTATATAAACACGTCAATCTTATTTTTAAACCAGATGAGAAAGGGGTTTCCTATCTGACTACTCTGAGAAGAAAGACCGAAACAAACTCAGCAGGTCACAGTCTCTTTTAAAGACCAGACATAACCTTGGTCAGATCATGTAAAAATCATGTAGATTAGTGTCTAAAATGGCCTTTTGAGGAAACTGCCAGTGCACGCATATGTCAGTAATCGTGCAGCTCAACTCAGAACTTAAGGAGCTCAACGATTCGACGAACAATACTAATGAGAGGACATTTAGGTAGGCCGCATAAATTACTCAAACTGATCCTAACGAAGAAAAAAAAACCAATGACCCACATAGTCCTCATATTCACAATAATAAAAATAATATAATACTTTACAAAGTAAATACTCAAGTCATTGTATAAAAAAAAAATCATCAACGTCAATGTGTATTTAAAAAATAGGAATAAACATACATACGTAAACTACGCCTTTCTCCCTAAGAAAAACTTAACATTGCAATACAAACAATGATACTAAAAGTTTGTCTAAAAAGCACAATTATATTATTTAAAGACTACCCTCACCTGAAGCATTAGCTTCAATATACTCCACATCGCGTGGTGAAACGCCTGTTTCTTTATAAAAGCCTTCCAGGAACTCCTGAATGTCTTGCGGTTGTCGCACTGGCAAGAACTGATCTTGCATGTTACTACTGTAACTGGACTTGGCATGGTATACCTCGGAGTAAATCCTGAGTAATGGGAAAATTAAATAATTATCATAGTAAAAAACATAATAATAACAGCGCGAAAGTAAAAAAAACACATTTTTTGACGGTAGGCAAAGGGTAGGTTTAAGGCTAAAGCATCAGGGTAGCCAATGAAATTCAATTTTTTTACGTTGTTTTGTAATGTTCCGATCAGTACCAGGTTGAATATTGATCTAAATATGATACATGAAATATTTATTAATAGAATTTTATTATAATCATAAAAATCACCAGTACCTCTCTCTAAGTTCATATTACCCTATTGAATGACTATTTCATGAAATCATGACATACGAGTATGAGGCCAATTCTAACGTCTTAAGGAGTTGTATTGCTGATTCTAATGATTTTAATTACGTAAAGCCATATCACTTGTTACGGTCGCGAAAAATATTTTAATCAACAAACGACTTTTATTTACTGGATTTGCTGCTATATTTTTTCCAATACATTCCTCTACGTTATAGTCCGAATCAATTCTTTAAAAAACTATCAAAACACGTTGCTGAAATGGGTCACCAAAAATAACTACGGTGCAAATGCATTAACCCAGTCACACGGTCGTCTGTCGTGGATGTCATGTCACGGTACAATTTCAACTGTACTGCAGAACGCGCAAAAAATAAACGCTGTTTTAATGGACCTTGTAGTTTGACTTGCAGTGAATAGTTTTGGAGGCACTGCAGTGGAATTTATTTTTACTATAGTAAAGGATAACTATAGTTTACGTGTTTTAATATTGATTAGTAGAGCCCTTTAGATATCCGCTAACGGTAAATAAAAAGTTTTAAACAAATGCTGTATTTTTTTTACTTGATATCTAAATAGTCTTAAATAGATATATAAAGTTATCAACTACTACTACTAGCTCTTGTTAAGAAATAATCTAAAATAACTGTAGTACCCTGAAAATGGTAACAGATAACAACGCTTTTGGATTTGAACATGAGTTATCACTCGCCACGAAAACTACTACCTTCCAACTTCTAAACGGTAAAGCAATAAATAACGAGTAGCCACTGACTTTCAGATGGATGTGAGTAAAGAAACTATACGTTAAAATTAGAACTGAAAATAAAATTTACTTTAGAAAATAAAGGTTGACAATGAAAAAGTGGACGCTAACACTTGGTAGCGAGTAAGAAATGGTGTATGTCACTGCTCCATTATGGCATCAGTGTAGAAGGAGTTCCACCATATAGAAGGAACATATTTTATAAAAGAAATAATTTATTTCTGTTAGAAGTGGCTTTGAATTTATGTTGTGTGGATAAACCCGAGTTTCTGGGTAGTACATTATACCCATTTCATGAAATATTAAAATAGAAAACCAAGATAATGATAAACCATATAGGTAAACGTATCTGATTACTTTCCTACCGATAACTGAAGGGTGATCATGCGGACAGAAAATATCAAAATCTTACATAGGAATTCTGTAATGGCAGAGATGAAGACTAATAAAGATGTTAATTGACCTAAGAATATGCGTTATTTTAGCCTACAAACATTTGTGGTTATTTCACAACTTATAAAAGTCTCAGAGATTATTTTAAATAATAAATTCATACATTATCTCATCGGGACGTTAATGTACCACATTTTAATGAATCATTTAAAATCAATTCGTTAATACGAGTATGTAATGAGTTTTCACTTCCAATAATGGCCGTACATTTCGAGGTCCATTGTCATAATTTATTTAAACGTATCGATTAATTAATTATATTAAAAGTAGCAGAAGCGAACCTTCCATAATGTTCTACATAAAAATGACAGAAAGAGATACAAAATGTTAAGCAGCATTATCTGTCAAGATTAATCTTGATTATTTTAACTTAATGTCAAGATAATAATGTTATGGCTTTAAGCTCATTATATGAGTAAAACAAAAATAAAACTAGGATTTATCATGGATAATACTCTGAATTTAAAGGTTGAATATAAAATAATTTCATTATAAACTTACCTCTTTGCATCCTTGGCTTTCTGTAAGAAGAGGATGCTAATGGCATCAGACCTCACAACACCATCTCCATGCTTGTCGAAGCATTTCGTCTTGCCATCCAAGCAAAGGAAGCCGTACCTGAGAGAAATTAATTTTGATGTTAATAAATTATAGTATAAAACTATAACTTAAGAAATTTAAGAGTTGCCAATGAGTCTAGTCGATTACCCGGGCAAACAAACACAAATTTATATCAAAGACAGGTACGCTATAAAGTTTCCACTGCTTGCACACAGGCCTCCTCTTTGTGAGGGAGAGTGGATCGTAATCCATCACGCGGCCCCAGTGCGGGCTGGTAGACGTCACATTTCTTCGTTTTTTTTTGGTTTCCTCACGATGTTTGCCTTCACTGTTTTGAGAGAAGTGGTGATGAAATTAAATACACAAAGTAAAGTGCCTGCCTGGGTTCGAACTCATGGCCTACAACTCGTTAGTCAGGGCCGATACCACTGGACCACCACTGCTCACTCACTGCAACTTACTTGTAAGAGCAAAATCAGGTGAGTCTTTTATTTTTATTTTAGATGGGTTTGCTCTTGACTCTAGTCTAAGTCAGAGATGACAGAGACAAAAACGACGATGGAGTGAGCTTAACCAGAAGAAGCCTGTTCACTCTCACTTTGAAGAGATTTGGGTTGTATGCGGTCGGAAACACAGGCGCATGTAGAGAATTCCACTCTTTTGCAGTGCGCATTATAAAATATGTTTGGAAGCGCTTAGTGCGAATTGGTGGAATAGCAACTAGGTAGGGATGGTAACTTGCAGTGTGCCTAGATGTCCGATGGTAGAAGGGGGAATGAGGTCGTGGAGTTCTTGGGCACACTCACCGAAGTACAATCTGTAGAAGACCGACAAGCAGGCAACCTTACGGCGATGAGCCGTAATATTAATCTTTATTTAATCCTGATCAAATCAGGATTAAATAAAGATTGATGAGATTTGATTTAGGTCTGAAAAAACTATTTTTTACAAAATAAATCAAACCATTTACAGACAAATCATCCGGCTCGAAGGACCAACAATATAGTAAGAAGAGGCGTGTAAATAACTACCTACTTTGGGATGCCCACATGTCCTTGACATTTTCAAAACAATGTAAAGAAGAAAAGAGTTCAAACTAATTATAAGATTTAAAGAGACTAAAAATATGTTAGACTTACTTCCTCATATTCAATGCCACATTAGGGTGCAAGCACAGATTACATCCACCAACGATGGCTGCCTCACATACTCCACTGCTGATGCTCTTGTAGGCATGCTCTAGACAGGCCATAGAGCTTGAACAGGCCACGTCTAGGGCATACGAAGGGCCTTTGCTGTCCAACCAGTAGGAGATACGGTTGGCGTACATGGCTTTGTTGCATCTGGAACAATGTGAAGAATTGATAGTTAGTTATAGCTTGCGTTGACTGCATGTTCAAGTACAGGAAATACTTATTGTCCGTTTGCACTAACACTAGGTGACACCTCAATTTAATCGCTTGGCTAAACGCCGAAAGTTGAAAATCCAACAACGAGCTTTTATTTAGGCATTCATTTAGGTGTCGCTTAGTGATAGTATAAACGGTAATATGTTTTGTAGTGTATGTTGGTAAACGTGGTAAAGATTCCGGTACTTAATATTGTGGCAGAAGGAGGTGCTATGAAACGAAGGTTACATTTGATAATTGAATGCAAAGTCATTACAAATGGATTAGATTAAAAAAAAAACAAAACCGGTCGTGTATTTTAGACACGAGTGGTAAAAATGAATTTACCACTCGTGTCTAAAATACACGGCTGGTTATGTAGGTATATTCTAAAAATGGTTTGTCTGTAATAAATTAAGATTAACAATCGCTATCAGCATGTCTATAAATTGTCAAACAAAGCAAAAGGTACACAAAAAGTGTACTGAAACGGAAAACCAAATTGAACATTTTCAAACAAACAACATTTCAATGAAGCGAATACACTGAGACGTATATTTACTGATCCTAGTTCAGAATGTTTTGACAGCGGCTGAAATGGTAACCGTTTTTTTGATACCATATTCTTAACTGGTATTTTTTACATGCAATTTATGGGCGAATTGGATAAAAATAAGTTTTCAAGTGGAATAGATGCAGATGTGTCATATTTACGTAGATGGTCCAGATCCATGGTGTCTACATAGTTTGTATACTGTAAATGCATTTTAAAACTATCGGTCGAATACATAAACGAGATGTTTAATAGTTTACTAACATAGTTTTTGAGTAGTTACAAATACCCAAGGGATTATGAGTACATTTAAGTCCGGTATGAAGTAAAGAATTTATTTATATTTAAAAATGCAACTCAATATTAAGTCGCCGTTAGTTCTTATGCTGAGATGTCCCCTGTAACTTTGAGGTACATTGTAGCCGTCTTTATGTGAAGAATCATTGAGAGTTTTCACCCGAAAACACTACACAATCCAACACTAGGTAAGTTTTAACAACTTTCCATGTCCAGTAACTAGAAGTTTATGTGGCTACAAATACTTCACCATAAAACTATTATTTATGACGACAATACACCAAGAATACCGCAACATTTCACCTTTCAACCCAATACTAGTTTCGCAAATACGCATTCCGAAACGTATAAATATTTACCAGTGCATTCGGAAGTCTCGTTAATGCATGTCACCGTAAATGTTTTATAGCCTTTCGTTCATCGCAGAGTCAATCGTGTTCACCATGAATATAAATATGTTCCGTTAAAGAACTGTTTTTATTATGTATGCACTGATTATTCTGGGGTTTTATTGATAGGGGCTTATTTAGTATACTGTTCAGCTTTTGTTTTAAATTGTAAACAGTTTATAGAGCTTGAGAATTCTGAAACAAGTCATTGTCTATACGTCGATGAAGTTGATGTAAGTAATTTTAATTAGTTGGTAATTAATTATTTTATGATTATTGTGGCCTGTTTTGGGTATCTCCTAAGCCCTGCAGTAGACTGTGATATATTTACTTGAAGATTGGAGTCACTTCTTAACCTTCATTAATTTTAAATAAACTACTCAAAACAAAATAGGGCCCACCCTCATTTATTTTTAATTTTTGTCTTACAATTACTGAAGCGGTAATGCTAACCAAAATAAAGCATTTGATTGTGTAGTTGACATGTTTATTAGTAATTTTAAATGTTTCGAATGACAACTTGAGCGTTTTATTCAAGTGAGTAGACAGAAAAAGTGAAGTGCTTGAAAAAAACATGAAATGCACCAATTCTGTCACTTGTGTTCTCAGTGTGACTCTAAGTGTTGTTGTTAGACGTTGCTTTCTTGGACAGTTTTGTTTGATAATTTTAATAATCTTGATTATTATGGCTGGTTCTCGACGTCATATGGACATGGAAACCGCAGCAAGAGCAGTCGCTCTGCTTCAAGAGGGAGAGTCTCAGAGATCTGTAGCAATACGTGTCGGTGTGTCGCGAAGAGCTATCCGAAACGTGTGGGAGCGCTATCAGGAAACTAGGAGTGTCGCTAGGAGACCTGGAACAGGAAGAGCTAGAGCTACAACTGCTCACGAAGACCGCAATATCAGGTTAACTGCACGTCGGGAGCGTACTGTAACCGCCCGGGCCTTACAAACCCGACTGCGTCAATCTACTGGTACACAAGTTAGTGATCAAACCATTCGTAATCGACTCCACGAAGATGGCTAACGTTCCAGAGTACGTGCTGTTTGACTCAAACTGACACGGGCTCATCGTGTAGCTCGTTTAAGGTATGCTCGCGAACATTTGGACTGGACCATGGATAACTGGAGCACAGTACTCTTCACAGATGAATGTAAGGTCAAGTTTTACAGTGATGACAAACGAATATGAGTATGGAGAAGACAAGGCGAACGCTTTACAGAACCATGTATCCATGGAACAGACCGTTTCGGGGGTCCAAGTGTTATGATGTGGGGTGGAATAAGCTTGGTAGGCAAAACAGAGCTGGTAATTCTGGATGAGGGTTCTGTAACTGCTACCAGTTATGTTGAGCGAGTAATCCGACCTCATGTCATTCCATTTTCACAAAGAGTGGGTGCTGGTTTTGTTTTAATGCAAGATAATGCTCGTCCACATACGGCCCGTATCACACAAAGAGCTCTTTCTGACGCCAGTATCACGGTTTTGCCATGGCCTGCAATGAGTCCGGACCTTAATCCCATTGAACATTTATGGGATCAACTGAAAAGAAGCCTCAAAGAGAACTACAGTCAGGTGAATAGTCGGCAGGAGCTCATAAACACGTTAAAAGTCTGTTGGGAACGAATACCGGAACAAAATGTTACCCATCTGATTGAAAGCGTACCAGATAGGCTCAGAGAGTGCATACAGAGTAGAGGAGGCCCCACTCGCTACTAAGCATAACATCGCTGAAGCAACAGTCACAAAAATATAGTGATGGGTTATGTTTACTTTTCTCATTATTTTACTGCTATTTCCCTAAAAAGTGTTTTTTATGTGTGTGTTTGAGTAAATAAACAACTTTGGATATTGATTATGTTTAAACAATTTCTAAATCCCTAGCCTAAACATATCTGTCCATAAGCACGAGATAAACCTTAATACTTTTTAATGACAGCCTAAAAACGTGGTGGGCCCTATTTTGTTTTGAGTAGTTTATAATGCACATCAAATCACGCCTCTAATCCACGAAGGGTTGGCCAGAGGTGTACCTAGAGTAGACTCACACTTCTCTAGCAGCAGTTTTCACAGCTTTAAATATAATATAGCAATAATACTGTAATATCACACTAGAACTTATTCGAAAACCGATTTCGGATGTTTTCCTAAGCCAAAGATCCAGTTCTCATTTTCTTCTTGAACCCTACTTCTCATCGAACCCTGAAACAAAACTAAATAAATAAAAGCCGAAAGAGAAAGGCGAAGCTACGAGTATCGTAAAGCGAAACTATCTCGAATGGGAGGCGATCGGATCATATCAGAGATTTATTGTTTTACATCAAAAATAAAAAGTTACTGCGCTAAGTCGCCTTAGGCGTTACTAAGAACGTGACTCAGAAGTTCCACTCCTGAAAAGATGATGTTATTTGACCACTATTGTATTCGAAAATTTTGTGTAGTTGTTTATTATGGGTAGTAGACCCATGAATTAGGATTTATTCTTTATAAAATAGCAGGAAATAGAGCAGAATTAAGAAGGCGGCAAAATCTAAGGAGCCTTTTTGTCAACAGTGAGACCAATATTTTCATTTGTAATGCGATGGTTAAAATGAAAGTTTCATATTATGTTGTTACATGTCATGACTTATCTTTGATAGAGACTGACTATATTAATTTTTCATGGAGTTTCTCGCCGGCTCTTTTCTATACAAAACGACGAATTGGAACCGTGAACCTAGCTTCTGTCGTTTCATAAGTGCCCATGTAGGTTTATGTGAAACAAAATATCTTCATTTTTTTTTTAGAATGTGTCTGTATATCAGCGGTAGGTATTATCACAGCTCATGTCAAGTGGACCTTTTCTTTCCTATCCCTATTATTGTAGAAGGCTGTACAAATGATGGTATTCGTCAAAGTTACGACCACTCCCAAGGTTAAGGATACGATACTAAGTATAATGAAGGGATAGACGTGCGTTAGAATCAGTTGGACGACTCAATCGCTCTTGAGGGAACGTGCTGTGATTTGTTATCATATCTGAAGTTTGGAACTTCTGTTTGGATTGTTTTTTTTTTCTGGTGTAAAATGGTGTGATGATGTTTTTGTTATAACCAGTCGGTTTGCAGATCACAATAACAATGTTTTTTTTATATTAAACATATGTAAATCTTGGATATCACTTGGACTTACGATGAAAATAGATAAATGGTAATTTGTTGTGTGTATCTAAATATAAAAATTTTACTTAGGTACCTGCAAGTCAAAGAAATAAAAGAACAGATTATAAATAATTGCATTTTTTTTTAAGAAACCTTGGCTGTATATTTAGAAGTACAAACCAGTAGTAATTAACCCTACTGATGATAGCTTTCTACTTTTAATATCGATGAGAAGAAGACATTTACTTTTCAGTCACAGGCAGTAGAACCATCAGGCTGATATCATTAAGTATTTATTTCAAAAAGCCAGACCATTATGTCCAATACATATAACCAGACTTTAACGAGTCGTCCTAATACCGTCATAATCCTCACTACTCCCCTCAACCTTCAAACACTACCTTTGAACTCCCATTATAAACTTCAAGTCAGCTCATTACCATTTTAATAAACGACCAAAATTGCCAAGTGGTCCGACCTTTATTCATAATTATTTTCTTATTAGTCGAGTCGGGAACGCCACCTGCGTACCACGGTTACATTGAGATCCGTTTTAGGATTCAGTAATGTTTAGCGAAAGTTAGCTATTCCTGGAAATGAAACCAAATGATTGTTAAATGAAATGATGTTTCAACACAATGCCATTTCATTTATTATTTATTTTATTTTAGATGGGTTTGCTCTTGACTCTAGTCTAGGTCAGAGATGACAGAGACAAAGTCGACGATGGAGTGAGCTTACCCAGAAGAAGCCTGTTCACCCACCAATGGTCGGCCAGTTTATAGTAGGTACTTTGATTCTTGACTTTTTTTAATTTGGCCATTGGCTTGAGAAACAACTAATAAAGATGGACAAGCAGTCTTTATTGAATAAAATACAGTCACGGAATGAATCACACATGACATCAGTATCATCGACAGATAATGCCCGGCCCGTAGAAGGAAGGTAGAAACGTGACAGACTTACAAGTCTTTAGAGGAAGAAGAGATGCAATGAAATTGTTTTTTGGTAAAAAAGTTTTTATGTGAACGAAGTCTTTAGACACAATCAGGGAAATTAATTGTTTGTCAAATCACGGCAAATTGGTGTAGTGTTACACAAAACGCCAATTTGTCATGTTATTGCCATTTTATACAAGTGTCAAAGAATGACAGGGATGCCGACGAGTACTTCGATACCTAAGGGTGAATTTTCACCAATAAAACTGAACGCGGTCAGCACATCTAAACCGCGTTCAAGAACTGTCAATGTCATCAATGTTGTGGAATATTGACACTGACAGCTCTTGAGCGCAGTTTAAATGTCCTGATCGCGTTAAATTTCATTGGTGAAATTGGCACATTAAGTACCAATTTCACCTTTCGTCCTTTTGTTTTTGTATTTATTTGTGTAGTTAGTAATTTAATTTAGTACCTAGTGTACATAGTTACTTATGTTAAATATTGTATATAAGTATTTTACTGTATGCATATGAAATAAATCCTTTTAGTTGGTAGTTAATTTGCTAATAAACAAAATTCTCTGACTTTACAACAGCAAGTAAGCTAAATTATTTTTGGGCATAAGAAACTAGAAATACCTACGGAACTTGGCTTTTATATTTCCTAAACACACCCACTCGCATTTATTTTTATATTGTTAGCAAGGCGTACGAAAAAACAGCAGCAATTTTCGACCGCGTACTACGTTCGTAATGTAATAATAAAAGTCTGTGCGAAAAATAATATTAAGTTCTGGTACTTGTACTATTATGTTTTCTGTGGTTCTGGCAAAATAGTTAGTTCTCTTGCAGATTATGATAGTTACTTTGGTAATAAGAGCCATACGAAATTGTAACCATTATAATTTGGGCTTTCGTGGAAGCGGTAATTTCATCGGCAAATATCAAAATTACGTTGAATTTCGTACGTTTTAATGGAGTTCCCTAGTTTGCCGCCCACCAAGATAGTCTGCGTTGTTTACTTTGTGACTGAAATTATCATAAGATTGTTTAAAGATATAATAACGTAAAATGCTAACTGAGCGACTGGAGATATGAATCTACTTGGCCTTTCCAACCCTTTGTTTAAATAAATGTACATATCAACAGAAGTTTGTATTTTGTTTTGTAATCCTAATCACAGAACAAAACATAATTCAGATTGTTTTAACAGATGTAACTACTCGATTTACTGCAGGGACCAAATACATGATACTTTTTGGAACGAAGTACTGTAACGCTGCTTGCGGTAGGAGTTGACCTGTATAAATCGTCACGTAACAAAAAAGCGTTATGCGACAAGTTTGCAAGATGCGAGAATTTTTTTGAGGGTGATAAAGCCGATAGTGAGATTGAAATTAAAATCCAAGATGGTGGGTGCGCAAACTTTAAAAATGTTCGTCATGGGTGCCGTTTTCATGGTTTTTGAGACTGCTTAAGCCAATAGTGAGGTCAAAATGAAAATCCATGATGGTGGTTGCGAAAACTTTCAAATTTTTCATCATGGTGTCGTTTTAATGGTTTTCGAGGATGCTACAGCCGATAGTTAGGTCAAAATAAAATTCCAACGTAGCGACAACTTTATGACAGCTTCTAAACACTTATACTAGATGGCTCTGTATTAAAAACGCATATTAAATTCACACTTTCTCACTCTCTCTTTCTACAATAAACGAGTGTGTGTGCGTGCGAGTATCGCTTAAGCTTACGCAATACTCGCACGCATACACACTCGGAACCCCTGTCAGGAACGCAGTTCACGCCGCGAAGTTTACACCGTAAGGAACTTCGTTCCTGACAGGGGTCCCCCGACCGTAAACGTTTTTTTCTACTAGTACAATATGCAATTTTATTTTGACATCCGTAAAGTTAAATAAGTTCTATTAGAGGGGGGATCTACCCTCGCAGACAAACCAGCGTGCAAAATCTGGTCTAAAATAAATTTACTCTAAAATGTATTTAGTTAAAGCAAATATGATTTAAGGGGTCATCAAAACACGCTGGGGGCTAAATCGACCCATCTGTTAGCACTTTATAATATTCAGCCTAGACCAACAATGCGTTGAGGTAAGCAAATAAGACTTTGATTCCATTGCGGTCCGTTAATATTATGAATTTATTGGCCATCATAGTCCTGCAGTAAAATTCAGAAATGGGCCTCAAGGGTCGAAAGGAGTAATGAGGGATGACCCTTTATAATAACGTGTTTAGCTCATAAATTGTGTGCTGTTTGAAAATAAAGGAGACCGTTATGCTAGTCGACAAGTTGAGGTTGCTTTAGTGCAGTACACCTAAATCTAAATTTAATAAATAGAAAAGATTTGATTTTTTGTATGTTTGTTTGTTACGCTTTCACGCCAATACGGCTGAACGGATTTGCATGAAATTTGGCACATGGGTAGACCATAACCTGGATTAAGATATAAAATACTTTTTATTCCGATATTTTCACAGGATCAAGAGATATGTGGGTGGTTATTTATGTTATTGACTGGTAATCCAGCAGACGGTCCAACCGATGTTAATTAATCTACGAAGCCTGTGAACATCCCGGTCTATTCTGCTAAAATCTCATCCTGAAAACTTAGGTGAAGTGAGCTTGAATGGCTCGCAAACCAGAACACAGCAATGGTGCTTCCCGGCAGAAATAGTTAAGTATGTTAAAACCATGCATGGTACAGATAAAAGAATATTCCTCCTCACAATAGGGTAGTGATAAAGAGCACACGCAGGTGGCCTCGTAAATCTTCCTACCCACATCTACGTATAAATTGTGGGGTCCAACCGACCTCTAACCTTGACTCACCAGGACATGTAAGGTCAATTTAGAAATATACAGTACTTGCAGCGACAAGGCATTTTTGCGAGTACACTAATGTAATTGCTATGTATTTTTTATTATGTAATTCAGTAACTATTTTGTTTTTGTACTGTGATACGTTCATGGACACATTCATATTTTGGGTTAGCTTTTTGTAGCTCTAGCTATTATCTATTAAAAGGTAATGTAGCATCCCTATAGAAACACGCATCGAACGAATCAGTAACGGCGGCCGAGAGTTTTTTTAATAATTTGTGATACAAAATTGAATTGTTTTTTTTTATAAAAATAGTTGTCAAGTACACAATAGAAACTCTCTTTTAAAATAATTGCCTTCAATGATCCAATATGCAGCGTATAGGTATACAATTGAACCTAAGTAAACATTATACCTAATTGACTTTTTATAATTTTCTTTGAAGATTCGTATGAGCAAATCCTTCTACACGCTTAAGGGCTTACTATTTGTTTACATTTTTTAGTAATAATACCTACAGATACAATGTTAATTTGAACGTATGTGTGATTTGCCACCTAATGATATTTACTTATAAGCAGAACATTTAATTTCAACACTTTTAACTATTTCGTATTAAAATCGTCGTCGTCGTCGTAATTTAATTGTACTCATTCTGTTTTCATATGTTTACATTCATTAAGTATTTATTTAGTTAAAGATAAAAAAGAGCAAGCATGGTGATAATTAATGCTCATGTTTTCTCTGTATGAGAAGCGGGACATTAATAGGCTGATATTATAAAGATCATAATCGTAGAAGATACTGTAGAGTACAAACCCACACCATTTTTTAAATTCCAATTCTGAACAGTTCTATAAATAATAGAAACCGTGAACATGTTAAAATATCACTCACAAACCTATCATATAAACCGCTAACCAACAGACAACTTTCGTCCATTCCCCACTAACGTAGTTAAAACAGCTAAACACGTTGAAAATTCATTTAGAAAATAATTTACTAGATTGAATTAAACTCCTAATAGAATTTATACCTAGTTTCAGCGCCTGCGATCCTTCGTTCTGCTTAATTTACTGCCATCGAAAACGAAAATAAATTGGTAGATATGCTCTCTAAATCAGTGTTGGGTTTCCTTGAGGCATAGATCGTGATAGGATTCCGTAAGATAGGCTAATTTGAAGAACATAAATCTCAGAAAGATAGAGAAGAGTTTTTGTAAAATCTAGTAATTTTGTTAGGGATTGATTTATATTTTAATACTTAGTAATTTAATTTGCATATTAATTATTAGATGTTGTCAAAGAATTAATATATGAATAAAAAGTAAGTACCCAAATGAAAGTTGTGAGTGACATATGTCCCTAATTATTATGATAGTCGATGTCTTTCAAAAAGGTTAGATGTGTTTGTAATCTCCTTTGGCGCGCGTGTATTCTATGCCTGTTATTTAAATCCTCTTATTGAAAAAATGCTATTCACACTACATTCTACATTATTATAATGACGAATGTGTTGCTCTTCCACAATTATTGGATTCCTGCAAGTTAGAGGCACCTATGATAGTAATCTTAACAAAATTCATAAATGCAGAATTTAAATAAAATCGCCATAGACACACTGAGAAGTAGAATTTCAAATTAATTAACTTACCCCGTAACACCAAATCCGTTGCGCTGAATGGACTCATAAATGACAAGTTTTTCAGATTCTGAGAAGGCTGCTCCGATAAAGACACCGATTTTCTTCCCACGAAGTTCCATTGGGTTGATACCTGTCGAAAATAAGATAGCACTTTACTAAAATAATATTTTTAACTTGTTCAATTCGTTCGTGTGGTTTATTTTAACTCTACAAAGATGAAAAATGCTATGTGGTATTTCATAAAATATATAAAAGGTAATAGTTTCATAAATGATAAATAATAAATGATTTTATTTCTGTAAGTAGGTTTGTACAAACACTTTTACACGTCAATCATATTTTTAAACTAGATGAGGTCGGCGTTTCCTATCTGACTACTCTGAGAAGAAAGGCCGAAACAAACTCAGAGGTCACAGTCTCTTTTAAAGTCCAGACATAATCTTGGTCAAATCATGTGAAGACCATGTAGATTGGTATCTGAAATGGTCTTTTGAGGAAAGAACCACACAGATTGAGTGGACCTGTCCAGTCAGTGCACGCATTTGTCAGTAATCGTGCAGCTCAACTCAGGAAGTCAGGACTTACGGAGCTCAACGATTTAAGGTTACATAATTAAGGTTGTTATAGTTTAGTACTAAAATGTATGATATTCATGGTCTTGAGCACCATTTTTAACCGACTTAAAAAAAAAGGAGGAGGTTCTCAATTCGACTGTTTTTTTTAATGTGTTTTTTTTTAGAATGTTTTTGTAGGTGAACCGATTTGGATGATTATTTTTTTATTTGAAATATGGTGCTTTTCATGTAGTTCCATATAAATTTAATAAAGTTCTGACCAGTAGTTTTTGAGTTATCTTTATTACTGCGTATTTTTTCCACTTAGTTTATATTGATGATGTTTTAATAATTTCCTGTCACTGTTATTTACATAACAAGTAGTGGTATACGAGTTTGTGTGGGGTAGGTACCACAACTAAAAAGTGAAAAATAAAGATATTAAATAAAAAAACAACAGACTTCTAAAAAAAACACTATAATGTGAAAAATAACTTTAATTTCGGAAGTCGGTGGCAAAAAACGAAAATACAAAACCAAAGACACCGACTACCGAAATTAGAGTTATTTTTCGCTTTTAGTGATTTATTTTTGGAAGTTGGTTGTCTTTTTTTTTAAGTTTTATTGTATTGCCAGATCTGTCTTAACCGTTACCATTCTGATAAACTGCCTCGGTGTAGTAATCAGGAGCGGGACTACTGAACATGGAGACTTGGGTACGAGGTTCATAGTAGCAACCCTTACGTTCTTAAACATAACTGACAAAATGTGGGCGATAATAAACACTTCTTTTCATCTTTTTGGGGAATACAGCTGTAATTTTTGTGTTATGAAACTTAATTCCTTCTGTTACTAACCTGCATCAAAAATAGCGGTATACGCATGTTCCAGCAATTTCCTGCTCATCGGGTCCATTATGAGAGCTTGCTTGTAATGGACTTTGAAGAACTGGGCATCGAACCGGTCCACTCCAGTGATCATACCGAAGTGTTTAGGAATCTCGGGGTGGTCGATGTCCCAGCGAATATTTTCGTTTGTTACCATGTCCACCTGAGGAGTTAAAGATTTAAATTAAAATCTTATTCTAATAATTAGGCAATTTTTTTGTCAAAGATGCCAGTTGATCATCAATACTTATAGTATTCACCACGTTTGGCAAACGAATTGGTGATCACATAAGTACAATGAGGAAGGTCGGGCAAAGCTAATTGAAGATGATGTAGGTGATTTCATTATTTTAAATCAAGTATGTCAGAATTTAAGACCTTAAATATTTCCTCATAATCAGTTTCTTCAAAATGTTTCTAACATAACATTGAAGATTTTTTAACTTTAAAAAAATCTCTACGAATTGCTTTAAGTCACAATCTTCTAATTTTAGGGTCTCTCAGGAAATGGTCTGATGGTTTAAAAACAACATGACAAAGAAAGTTAATAATTATAACACTTCACATATATATCACAGATCACTGCTCACTCGTACCCCATTATAAAGATTCTCCTTGAACTCCAAAACGCTGTCTGACTTAGGAAACAAACCAGACATGCCACTAATCACCAACTCTTCACCAGTCAAATCTCGTGGAATGGTCTCCGGGTGCTGGGCCACCATAGTTTCTTGAGGAGATGGAGCCATGATGTCTCAAACTGTTGAAGGCTGACTGAAGTTGGAATTGATTTTGAAAGACAAAGATGCTTTCCTTGCAGGTATAGGTTGAACTGATTACTTTCTTTAGATAGAGTCTACTTATATCAACATTCATGAAGATAGAATAAGGCCACCCTGTTTTTTGGAAATAAAAGGAGTATGGTTCCGTACTAATTATGTTTTTACATTGAAAACAGTTTTAGCCTACCTATTTATATCCATTGGATTTTTTTAACGTGAATTAGGACTACAAAACGGTCTAAAGTTAACTTGGTGTTTAGATAATGGGCGTTTTCATAATTTCTAACATGAGGATATTATCGTGAACGTCCACTGCATCACGGTAACACACGAAAGTAAAATATATGGAAATATATTATTAAGACCCTTTAAAATTTCCGTCCACAATAACGTTTTAACGTTTACGTTTACGGTAATATTGTCTCGTTAGAAACTATAAAAACGCACAACAGGTAAGCTTTTTATATCTTATCACTTACAAAGGTATTTTGAAAGTTGGCACACGATTTGAACTCTCATATCACAAATAGAATTTAATTAGTAATCTAATAAACTCTCTAACACTGAGAACTTTTCTCTTCTTAACATAACTTGCACGCTAGAAGTCTCTAAAAGAGAAAGTTTATATGCGTTCCGTTATTGCTTATTTACTTAAACAGCTAGTCTTTGACTTTCAAACATGGCTCTGCAGCCATGATGACTCCGCATGATGCTACCTCTTAACGACCTGATGCTGCCATCATGACATCTATATATATACATTATAAACACACACCCTATTACATGGGACAACTGGTGGAATATGGATGTATAATAGGTACTCGTCTGCCTAACTTTTCTGGAAATACAGGCGTGATAGTATGTGTCCCAATATAAAGTCACCTTACGTGTCTGCCTATATGACCATGTTGTTCTTCTAAACTCTGTTACGGATATCGATGCCGGTTTCACCATCAATAAATTTTGAGAAATTTGATTCCGGAAGGTTAATGCGTATAATACATTAATATTTAAATGATAAATGATTTTATTTCTGCAAATAGGTTTGTACAAACACTTTTACACGTCAATCATATTTTAAAAACTAGATGAGGTCGGCGTTTCCTACCTGACTACTCTGAGAAGAAAGGCCGAAACAAACTCCGAGGTCACAGTCTCTTTTAAAATGCAGACATTATCTTGGTCAGATCATGTAAAGACCTTGAAGATCTGTGTCTGAAATGGTCTTTTGAGTAAAAACCACACAGATTGAGTGGACCTGTCCAGTCAGTGCACGCATTTGTCAGTAATCGTGCAGCTCAACTCAGAACTTAAGGAGCTCAACGATTCGACGAACAATACCAAAGAAAGGACATTTGGGTAGGCCACAAAAATTACTCAAACTGCCAGACCATGATTAAAACTAGCTGAGAGAGAGAAAAAAAAGAAAAGCAACAATGACCCACATAGTCCAATCATACAATTTTTTTTTATTTTTTACAAAACTTGCTACTAATAACGAAACCTCGATGTTTTATCAAGTATGAAAAACTGTGCAAAGCAGGGAGTTCGCTAGTCACTTGTAGAATGTTATCTGTCATCGAAATGGGTCGAGCATACGAACAAACAATTGAATAAGCCAAGAGCAATCTGAAATAAACTCGCTAAAATCTGGTGAAGTCTATCAACCCTTGACTAACGGTATAATTAATTAATTACTACTATTGAATTGTGAACATTTAAATAGCACCCAAGGAACAGCTTGTAACGTTAGCAATTCGTAGTTAATGTAGATTCATTCTTAACAAAAACATGGTAACTACCGACGAGAGCGAAAACTTAAATCTAAAACATGGTTTCACTGCTGTCCAAGCGGAACACGTCATACTCTTAGCTCATTAGTAAGTCGGTGATGCGAACCCACAAAATTTACCCTGCCCAAAAATAATGTCTCATATTAAAAATAAGGTCCTAGGTAGATACGTATGGATCTCTAAATTTCAATTCCACAGAATATATTTTTAACGTATCCGTTGAATAATGCATCATTTCAATTAAAGTACATTAAACTACGAAAGTATAAATTAATGAATGATTGAAGTTATTGACCGACCAATTGAATTGCAAATAGGACAAATTAAAATCATTGAGGCTATCTAAATGTACCTAACTCGTAAGCCATTGAAGTAATTTTAATTCCGTAGTTTTTAATGCTGAAATGAAACTTTTTGGTGCAGCCGTGAGGCACACACACTTGTGGCAAGCACATTCTTTTTGTTATTTTTTTTTGTGTTTCATGAACTGTGTCCAAATAAACTTTATTCTTTCTTTCTTTCTAATTATATTAAACAGTTCAGTAGTATTCTTCTTGTAAACAAGTTATCTAGCTTGTAGTTTTTTTTCTATCATCAAACGGGGTGAATAGGCACGAATTAAGTGATCGATACTTGATTAGTTTAAAAAAGACTTTATTTAGATGAACAGCGTTACAGTTATTAAGATAGTAATCATTATTCTAGTCGTGAGACGTATTTATAATTAATTATTGCTAAGTTTACAATATTCTTATGAACTACTTATTTGCTACTTTGAGTGGAGGTGGATTTGCTGACAAAGCAAATAGTGTTAGGGTCGTCACACTTAACTCCTCCCTCCTTAGGAGAGAAATTATCTAAAGGCAACTCAGTAGTCTTTAGAGAATTTCGTCTAAATCGCTTAGTTAACAACTTTCTTTTTTGAAACAAAAACCCTGTGACGAATACAATTATAATGGCGTAAATACTTATGGTCCATACACTGATTTTGTCACTGATTATAACGGTTTCAACATCACTGGCACTATCACTATATTTGGCCTGGTTCAGCAGTTCCTTGATGTCGCCTAGATCAACTCCTCTGAGGTCCATCTGCTTGGCTGACGAGGTGACGTCTCTGCGTAGTTCGGGCATCTGTACTGGTGGCAATCTGAAGGACACTAAGCTGGTATTCGTGGGTGTTGTGATCGAGATATCAGCAATCTGTAAGGTACAATGCTGACTTGGCACTAATATGTATGTGCCTCGAAGATTATGTCTGCGGGTCTCATCTTCGCAGTGCTCCGTTGCAGCAATTTCCTTTTCCGTGTATATCAACCAGTGTATGCTGGATATGGGCTGCACCTTGGTTTCTTCTATCTGCACTTGGTGTTGTTTGCAATTACTAAAGTTATGTTGTGATAACATAAGCTGTTGGATACATGTTTCCTCCGCGTACTGTACCACGTTGTCATCAGAACAGAGATATGTCAGATCTTCTATTTCTTTACAGCCTTCGGCTACGGATCTGTATTTTGACTTGTTCACTATTAGGTAAGGATATTGGGGTATGATGATATTAGGTTTTTGGGTAATCTGGTTATAGATTGGAATAGGAATAACTTTATAATAATTGTATGTGTTTTTATCTATTAATGGAACTTCTAATACAAATATAATTTTACTATTGTCTATATATCCCTTAATTTCTATATTTCCCTCTAATTTTACTAAGTTATCTAATGTTAATGGATAAATTAAATTATGATGTTTTCTTATAATATTAAGAATATTAAATAATTCTGTGGAATTTGCTATGGATGGATGTAATATGTGCATTTTACTGAAAGCAATTTCTAATTCGTAGATAATGGAATAGATGGTACGACAATTATTTAAAACTTGATTCATACTATTCATTACGGTTAAAAGGTTAGAGTACTTGGTTTGGTTTTGAATAAGTGTTTGGAATTGTCTTATTTTGAAATTTAAATGTCTAGTATTAAAATTAATGTCATCAGAAACATTGAGTAATTTATCAAAAGCCTTCTGCATTAACGACACTTTTCGTTCTACTGAATGTTCCCTGTTTCCTAAATTACTAATCTCTAAATTATATTTTCTAGCATCTTCGTTATCTAAATTTCCTGTTATTACCTTAATAAGGGAGCCCAATGGGTTTAAAATTCCTCTCCTAGTTCTGCTAGAGGGTAGAATCTGTTTTAACCTATCTTTTGTCAATTCGATAAAAGATTCTATTTGTGCTGTCAACCCTAAAAGTTCCCTACGTATCTCACTATTACTTTGAGTTATGATTTTTAACTTATTATACTCTTCTATATTATTTTCTAACTGGACCGTTAGTGAATTTAAGTCCATGGTTTTAATAATATCCCAATGGTTATTCCTCTTCAGAGCTGTTCCAATCCGAATCGGAACTATTCCCGGATTCTGGTCGATCCTCTGGATGTTCAGGGTCGTCCCTTGATCCGCTAGGACGAGCAGTATCAAGCACCGTCTGTGGAGGGCGTTTGACATTCCTCAGTGCTACTTTAGTATTTCTATTTTTCAGCTTAACTGGTACTATATTACGCTTGGGCTTTCCAGTGGTAATTGCCTTTTCGTATCGCGGTAGTTCTTTTGCTTTCCTAGTCCTAGTGTTTTTCATAAAAACCGTGTCCCCTTCCACTAATTTTGGCTGGTCCTCACCTCCTATTTTGTCTCTAACTAAGCATTTATGTCCAATCATTTGACTACTTAAATGCTCATAAAGGGTTTTCAATCGTTTGCGATGATCCTGTAATATCGTTTGCATTAACGTCTTGTCCCTGTCAATATCAAAAGCATTTCCGGAGTCCGTGTGTCCAAAAACTATTTCGCAAGGTGTAAAGTTTGTTGCGCTATGAATAGTATTGTTATAACCCATGATCGCATATATCATAATGGATGCTGCATCTAAACTAGATTGTTCATATTTTGCTAACCTATATATTTCGATAATTGTGGAATGAAATCTTTCCACTATTGCCATTGAATTAGGGTTGTTAGGTGTCCCTATGTGTTGCTCAATTTTATATAAACTTAACATTTCCTTAAATAATTCGTTGTTAAACTCTGTACCTGCGTCACTACTAATGTTTGTAGGTATTCCATACATACTAAAGTATTTTATTAGAGCTCTCACTACTTCGGGTGTGCTTTTATTGGGAATCTGTATTGCTTGACCTAACTTACTAAATGAGTCTACTACAGTTAAATATTGGTTTTTCTCTATGTATAATAGATCTATAAAAACTTCCTGGAATGGACTGTCTGTAGTTTGAGTTAATTGTATAAATGGTTTTAGAGGTTTCCTGTCATACTTCATTTTTTTACATTCTTCACATGCATTGATAATGGCTGTCACTGTTTCTTTCATATTGCTCCACCAATATGATCTTTTTAACTTCATTAGAGTCTCTCTAATACCTCTATGACAAGTCTTCCCTAGATGATATTTGGTAACTAAATCCTTTTGATCACTTTCGTCTGTAACGTTCACAACTCTTTCAGTGCATTCTACAAAGTTTTGAGTTCCCTTTTTGTAAAGTGACGTAGCTACATTAACAAAAGTTTTTCTATGACAATGATCCTCAAAGTAGATAAAATACATTTTTTTGTAATCTACATACTCTTTAAGAAAATTTTTTACTATGTTTTCGCTGTTACTAGGAGGTAGATGGACTTCGAAATTTTTTTGTTTGCCGTTAGAAATATCTTTTACACAGATATCGTCCCTGTGCCAGGTGAAAATATGAATTTGCCTAGCTTTGGTATCTATTGCCTCATTAAGGATAGGAATACCCTCATGTTCCCTATTAGATATTGAATTTGCTGTGGCGACGTCACTTTCGGAATCAGATAATTCTATCGTCTCTATTCCCGGTTCTCTAACGCTAAGTTTTACGATTTCTTCCGTCACATCTTTCAAATGCTGCTGTAATCTCGCTTCCTTTTCATCTACATTCACTACCATTGATTCCGAGTCATCTTTCAAATTCAAATTCAAATTCAAATATTTATTGCAAAACACAGTACATATATGCATTTCCAGGTGTTAAGTGAATGCGCAGTCCACTGCATTTACCAATTCAGGCATGCAAAATTAAAAATAATAGTTAGACAATTTCATAAAATTCAATTAATCGGTTATATAATGTCATAAATTCGGCAGAATAGTTATACCCTGTGCAATAATATACATTCAAATTATAAGTAATGTCAGAATAAACAATGTCCAAATAATTAATGAACTTACCAATTTATAATTTAACATGCATTGTAATATTAAAATTATTATTGAAATTAAAAATACATACTAAATAAACATTCTAATTACATTATATAATTGCATTTAGATAGAATTAAGCTTAAATAACTCGGTCATTTGACATATCTAATTATTATTTATTTAACTTATCTGTTAAGAATTCACCAATGGAATAGTACGCTTTTTTAACCATAAGGTCTGTTAACATTCTCTTTTGTTATATTAATTTTAATGCGCGATAAAGCATCTGCATTTGTATTTTGTTTACCTTTCTTATAATGTATATCGAAATTATAGTCTTCTAAACGTAAACGCCATCGAGTTAGTTTACTGTTGGGTTCTTTTAATGAATTCAACCATGCCAAAAGTCTATTGGTCGGTATATATTATGAACTTTCGACCGTATAAGTAGGGCCTGAAATGTTTGACTGCCCATACTATGGCCAATAACTCCTTTTCTATCGTACTATATCTAGATTCCGTATCGCTTAGTTTTCTACTGGCAAATGCAATCGGTTTGTCTGATCCTATAGTACCTTGAGAAAGTACCGCACCTACCGCAAAGTTTGAAGCGTCTGTTGTAAGAACAAACGGTTTTGTAAAATCAGGGAATTGTAACAAAGGTGCATGTGTCAGTAACTCTTTGCACGTTTCAAAGCTTTTTTTATATTCGTCATTTATCACAATCTTTTTTCCCTTCTTTAGACAAGCTGTAAGAGGTGTGGTTATTTTAGAAAATTCTTTGATAAACTTCCTATAATAACCTATCAAACCTAAGAAACTCTTAATCTCTGTCACGGTTTTAGGTAAAGGATATTTCAGAATAGCCTCGATTTTGTCATTGTTAGGCTTAAGGCCATCCTTTGTTATTGTATGTCCCAAATACATTACTTCTTTTCTTAAAAACTCGGATTTATCGATCTGGATCTTTAAGTTAGTTTTCGAAAATGCTCGAAAATAACTCGTAATTTCTCTATGTGTTCTTGCAAACTGGTAGAGAATATGATGACGTCATCAAGGTAGATCAGACAATGCAAGCCTTGCAACCCTCGGAGGACGTTATCCATTGCACGTTGAAACGTGGCAGGCGCTGTTTTCAAACCGAACGGCATTCTGTTGAATTCGTATAAACCGAATGGTGTTGAAAACGCCGTTTTTTGTCTGTCTTCCTCCTGGATTTGTAATTGATGATAGCCAGACGCAAGGTCTAAGGTGGAAAAGTACATACTCTTTCCTAACTTATCAAAAAGATCATTGATGTTTGGCAAAGGGTACTTATCGTCAACAGTTATCTCATTTAAACGTCGATAATCTACTACCATCCTCCATTTTTGTTGTCCGGAGGCATCTAACTTCTTTGGAACAAGGTGGACCGGTGCACTCCAAGGAGAATTTGATTCCCGGATTACATCGTCCCTAAGCATCTTATCCACTTGACGCCTAATCTCGTCTGTTTGAGTGGGCGGCAACCTATAGGCTTTTACATTAATGGGATCCTCGTTTACCGTTCTAATTTTATGTTTCACTTCGTTAGTGAAAGACAACGGTATGTCTTCACAATAAAAAATCTCCTTATACTCCTCACAAATATTTTTAACCATCGTTCTTTCTTCTTCATTCGTATGTTGTAACCTTAATTTTTTTAAGTTATTTGATAATAGCTTATCCATACTGTCTGTGTCGTTTAAATGACTAACTAAGATCTGGTCGCAGTGATTGTAAGGTTCTACCTGGAATGGGCTAGTGACATTGAGGCTCATTTCTATGTCCTTGCAGTTCTGAATGACCGTATACGCATAACCATTCACACAGTTGACTAACGCACAAGGCATCCTAATCCCTTTAGACAATTCTTTAAAATCTAAAATAGCCTCTCCATTAGTTAAGTTTACAGGAAGTTTTACACTTAACTCGCTACGTGGTGGTAAAATGTAAGTATCTTTTAGCGCTGAAGAATAAACAAAGGGTATGTCAGTATTTCTTGTGCATAAAGTTAGTGTTTGGTAATCAATTTTTGCATCTAATTGTTTTAATAAATTACTGCCTAGTAAACCGTCATAGTGATTATCAACATCGTAAACGTAAAACTTATGACCTTCAGAACTTTTAAATATTTTGGGTAAGGGAGTTAAAACAACTTCTGTATGCATACTAACACCATGAGTACTGACTACTTCAAAAGGTTCCTTGTAAATACTATTTTTAAAATATTGGTAAGCGACACGCCGACCTATAAACGATCTAGAGCTACCAGAGTCTAACATAAAAACTGCATTACCTAGCTCTGGAACTACAATGTAAGGCAAAGAACGATAAATAATACAATTTAAAATTATCTTTTCCCTCTGAATAAGGCTCTCAGGTGAAAATTCTCAATTTGTTCAGGCTCATATGATGTGCTTGGTTGTGGTTCGTAATTACAAGTATTTTGTTCATTATTATCATATGTCGTAAATGAGTCATTATTCGTGTAATTTACGCGTCTAGAGTTTGCAGTTCGCATGGTAACATCGGTGTTTGAACCCGAGTTTGCTGGCGTTGCATTATGCACCGATGACGATCGCGGCGCGACCTGCTGACTCTGCCACGGCGTTGACCTACTTTGTTGTGGCAGCTGATTTTGAGCATTACTTTGATTTCTAAAAGAATTTCTATATTGACTTGAATTATTTGCCGAATCTGAACTATTTTGTGTTGGTGTACTGTATTGTTTTTGTAGATTGGGCGAACGCTGAATAATATCATTATTGTTGAAGACTTTTCCTGGCGGTTTTAAATTATTTTTATTCCTATTATTTTTAGATTCATAAACCGTCTGAAAGTTTTGTTCTCCTAGCACTACTTTCAGGGCATCTTCTAATATTGTCACATTCCTCAGTCGTACCAATCTAACTAAATAAGGTGGTAAATTATACAGGAAAACATTCAATGACGAATTAGTATAGATATGCTGTTTGGCTTGACGTAAATTCGCATCGTCTACAGTTTCTATTATTTTTGCAATCAAGACATTACGCAAGTTTTGATTCCTATGACAGAAGTCTAAATAACTTTCATTGGATTTTATTTTCATTGACTCTAATTCCAATACTAAACAATCTTCAGTTCTAGGGTCACCAAAATGTTGGGCTAGCAATGTTTTCAACTCCAACCAAGTACGAATATTTTCCCGTTCCCCTACTAGGTTCGCGGCCTCCCCGGTTAATCTACTCGTAAGAACGTGGAATAAGTATTCGTTTTGGATTTCTCCCCCTTGAAATGTATTTATAATATATTCACATTTCTTTACAAAAAGTGGGAGTTGTCTAGAATCGCCACTAAACTCTGGAATAATTTTTGCCATGGTTGGCGGAACCTGCACAATTTGATCCATTTTGAAAGGACAACACAGAGAGAGAGAGAAAAAATAGGGAAAATGCCCTAACTACTTAACTAAAGTTAATCTTATTACGCAAGTTTTATCGTAATAAAATAAAATAATGTTATCGCGGTATTGCTCAACCCCCAATAACACAACACATAAAATTAAAACAAAGAGAAAAATTATAAAGGAAAACAGAAAGGATAGTGAAAAAGTTTTACTCACAGTCCTGTAGTTACTCCCATCTCCTCCTTGTGACTACTATCAGATACTGCGCCAGCCGTTGTGCCCGGTACTTAATAGATTTGTTTGTTCGGCGATCTCTGTTAAACTGTAGAAACAGACGTCCAGCTATGCTTGTAGAGTTGTATACGTCGCGAACTGACTACAGAGATCCTACCGGCTGCGCCAATTAAGTGATAGATACTTGATTAGTTTAAAAAAGACTTTATTTAGATGAACAGCGTTACAGTAATTAAGATAGTAATCATTATTCTAGTCGTGAGACGTATTTATAATTAATTATTGCTAAGTTTACAATATTCTTATGAACTACTTATTTGCTACTTTGAGTGGAGGTGGATTTGCTGACAAAGCAAATAGTGTTAGGGTCGTCACACTTAACTCACGCAGGGGTGAATCAGGACTAAACTTTAAAAAGGGATTTTAACCTTTAAAGAATATAGTTTCTTGTCAACAAGAGCACTTAATCCTTTACAGTAAACTCATTAGAGTCCTTTTTGGCAACAAACTATATTATTTAAATGTTAAAATCCCTTTTAAAGTTTGTCTTGATTCACTCCTGCATCCCTATTCACACCGTTTGGCGGTACTTATTAGAAAAGAAGCTTATTAGAGATTTGCTCTGATAGCTTAGTCATTGCAGTGTTGAGTTGACGACTTTCACCTATATTATAACTGCACAACTATAAGTAACTTTCTTTCGAAGACTTAAAGTTAATCAAACTACTTAATCTATCAATTTAGCAACTTTTTAAACGTCCGTTTGCAAAAAATGCTCTTGAATTTTTTTGATAGATTACATAAATGTGGCGTTCAAATGTGTGTATCAAAACTCTACCTATAGTTGATTTTATACAAACACTTATGGAGGACGTTATTTGATCTTTAAATATTTTGCACTCTTTTAATGGTTTTCTTTAAATAAGACCTCCTCGACTGGCTTCAAAGTACGTCGGACGCACCCTGTACATGACGTACAATGTATGAAAACGGAAGCACGTCGGATGATAATCTAGCACTCCGGCACGCCATCCCTACAGAGCGGGTCGCTAGTTTCCATAAAATAACTTTGTTTTCTTTGACAAGCATCAGTGATTCACACGACTTTGGATAGATGTCGCTGTTCTCAATATATTGTAGCATGTTAGGATGAGAATTATGATGATTTTTGGTTAGTGATGTTAAAATAGAGAAGAAAGTAATGAGAAAATATTGCATAAATGTAATGACTTAGTTACTTTGGCAGACATTCTTGGTTTTAATAGTAACTATTTGTTATTAAATTTAATAGCATCACCGTAATTAAGATCACTAAGTTGTGTGTGATTAAAATGATTTTCCTCCATAACTAAGAATAGATAGAATATAGGTAAATCATTTAGTTGCTTATTATATAAATTTGATGGAATTTTCATAAATAGTCCCGATATGTTTTACCTTACGGCATGCCAAAAGTTCAAATGGGAGAATTTATAATAAATAATAAAATTTAATTGATATTAATTTAACAACATTTTTAACTCTTATGAATCTACACTTTTTAAATAAAATAAATGTGTATTCTTTAAGCCTGCAAAATTTACAACACGGATGCTCTTTTAGCTTCATTATCATACCTTCTATAATTATGTATAGTATAGGTAGCGACTTATTACTGATCGGTGGGAGTCCCCCATGCTGCAAAGGTGGGTGCGGCTTCATGTCGTTGTTTAATTTTGTTGCCAATACTAACATTAGTTTTTTAAACACATTGTTACTAACAAAATATGGACCTGGTCTGAAATAAATGTTTATTATTATTATTACACAATTCATTTTGTCATACACCATTTCAAATTCCTAGGGGAAGCGACACAAATGCAGACAGAAACAGGTAGCATTAAGTTGAGATCAGATCTCTTCCGCGGAGGATCGTATCCAATGCTCTTTTACTGTCGTTTTACAGCCGCCACTACACGTGACTGCAAAAGCATGTTATTAAATGATGGGCCATAGAGTATTAATGAGACCAGCGGGGTAATTGCGTAACACACTATAACAGTAAAAATGCCTTTCATTTTGACAGTTCAATAACATTCATCGCGTTATTTACGTTGTCGATAGGACAAATTTTTCGAACATATGAAGCAATGGATTAGCAATATTCTTCAAAATGATCCAGATTATGAATGATAGTGTATTTCGCAATAAGTGTGCAGGTTAGAAGACCATTTAGAACATCATGTTCAGAAGTTCGTAGCTGAATTGGCCTTAATCTACTGGTCTGCGGGGTAATTGCGTATCACACATAAATTGGCAATGGATCGCAATGATGCTGTAATATTATGGTATTAATTTATTCCTAGGCGAGGGTATGAAGTTAAATCGCAGAACTCTGACGGTAAATGACTGATATTCTAACGTATTTAATAAACATGTCATTTTCACAAGGCACCTTTCCTGAAAAATTAAAACTGTCTTTAATAAAGCCCTTATTCAAGAAGGGAGATAAATGTGACATCAACAATTACCGACCTATAACTCTTATACCCATATTGTCTAAAATTTTTGAAAAATGTATGTTTAAAAGGTTAACTGACTTTTGCAATCAATTTCATATTATAAGCGACCAGCAGTTTGGATTCCAAAAGAACAAGTCCACATCGTTAGCAATTTTTTCCCTCATGCAAGCTATACTTTCAAATATTAATAATAATTATATAACTACAGGCCTCTTTTTTGATCTATCGAAAGCCTTCGATCTGGTGTCACATGACATATTGCTACAAAAATTGGAAGCTGTTGGTATTAGAGGACCGGCACTTCAGTGGCTGTCATCCTATTTAAGCAATAGAAAACAATGTGTCATCATCAATAAAAAAAATGAAAATAATGTAATAATATCCTATTCATCGGAATATAAACATAATAAATTTGGCGTTCCACAGGGAAGTGTGCTAGGCCCAATATTATTCCTCATTTATATAAATGACATCATAAAAATAACCAACCATAAATGCGTATTATTTGCTGACGATATTTCTATTATAGTGACATCTAATAAAAAACTAAATACCATTTCAGATCATGAACTTGACATTAATAATACAATTGACAAATTATTGCATTGGCTTGACATTAACCATTTGATGATAAATTTAGACAAATCCGTTTACATCCAATTTAATCGATCAAATAATTCCAAAAATGACATTAAACTCAATATTAATAAAATCAATGAAGTAACGCGTACTAGATTTTTAGGTGTAATAATAGATAAAGACATCAACTGGAAAGAGCACATAGACAATGTTAGCACTAAAATTAATAAATTTGTTTATGCTTTAAAACAAGTAAAAAATGTAACTAATATAAAAACTGCTGTAATGTCATACCACGCGTACGTTGAATCGTTGTTACGTTATGGACTAATAATGTGGGGTAACAGCACTGACTTCCAAAGAGCATTCATCGCTCAAAAAAAGTGCATGAGAGCAATTTGTGGACTTAAGCCCGACGACTCATGTCGACCAATATTTAAAAAACTTGGTTTGTTACCGTTACCGTCGCTTTACATTTACGAAGTATCTGTGTTTGTAATGAAAAATAAGCAACTATTTAAGACAGCAAATGATGTCAATCCTCGGAACCGACGAGATCCGTACAAATTAGTGTTAAATGATTTGCCTAGACTGTCTAAATATAATAGTAACTGCTTGGCAATGTGTGTGTGCATTTATAATAAAATACCAAGGCATTTCAAAGCTTTAAATACAAAATTATTTAAAATTAAATTTCATAAGTAGTTACTCGAGTGTAGTTTTTATAGTTTAAAAGAATTTATAGATAAAAAATGTTGAACGATTTTTGTTGCTTGTCTTTAAAATTTTTGCATGCTATGATTTATCCTAGCTAAACATGCTTGTGCCTGAATTTATATTTAACACCCTTGTATACCATGTTTTACGCAAATAAATATTCTATTCTATTCTATTCTAAATTAAATATTTGTCTGAATTTAAGTACAGCTTACATCACAAATCACTAAATGCGTGTAACGCTAAACATAAATTTAAAACATTATCCGATCTGTGGCATCTTCAAACAATTGACAGAAGCTGAACGATGTTTTAAATTCATTTAGCGCTACATGCGTTTAGTGATTTGTAGTGCAAGCGGGCCTGTCAATTCTTTTCGCAACTCCTTAATAGTTCGTACTTTTACTCCCACCTTTCATTTTTTAATCTGCGCTCTATATACCCTTCATACTCACATCGATAGTGAAAGCACTATATATACTATACTAGGGAAGCCTATGTACTCGTACACAGATGTTCAGTGCACTTCAAAGATAAAAAATAGATTATCCAGCTGTGTTCTTAATTTAAGACTTTAATTGTTTTTTGCAGTAATAGCTCAAAGCATGCATAATGCATTCGTCAAGTTATAAGTTAAAAGGAACACACGGTGCTTGTACGAAGCGGGTAATAGTTTGCTGAAATTGGTGAAAAAATCTAAAAAGTAGAATTTCATTTGAGTTATGAAGACGTATATGAAGTTGTGGAAAATTTTCTTGTTTGTAATTTTTTTATGGAATAGCTGAAATTACCTTTTATTTGCTTTTTGTTTGTTTTGTTTTTTTATATGTGTGTGTGCGTGTGTGTCCTCTAGGGGATAGGCAGTAGCATGCCTTTGTATGTTAATGATAACAGAAAAAATTCTAGGTAATTTATGTTTGCAAACAATCTTATTATCTTGTTTTTTATTTGAGTGTCAAGCCCATTCTTCTCTATTTCTTCTATTTTTATATAGTGTGATTGTAGTAGTCCGACAGAACCACAAATAATATCAGAGTGAAATGTATCCATCAAGATTTCCCAACTAAAACCAAACAAATAATTGTGTGGGAAAAATAAGTCTTAAGATAATGCTACTTTACTTATTTATTCTAAAATAACCTCATTAACAGTCATTGACGCTTCGTACTGAATCAAAATCTAGGTTGAAAGTCAATTGCATGGATTTGTTTTGAACTACTTAGAAATTTTCCCTCACATTAATACATTGCTTCGGAAGACAATAGGTTGTCGGAGAATATAAGTACATTGGTTTAGAATAATTAAGTACCTGAGGCATATTTACTTTATTGTGCCCGTTTAATTTTCCAGCCTTTTTAGTTCCACTGACCAAGAATGACCAGGACCAAGAATGACCAGGACCGACAATGCCCAGGACCAATAATGAACAGGACCAATAATGAACTGGACCAAGAATGACCAGGACCAAGAATGACCAGGACCAAGAATGACCTTGCTGGTCATTCTCGGCCAGTAGAACTAAACGTAACTCGCTTCTGCAAGTTTTTCGCAAAGTTTTCACACACTTATTATTGTTCTAGACTCTAGAAAAATACTAAGTAAGTGAAAATCCAGAGTCATTGATATCTACTGATATCAATCTGATAAAACTGCTTCATTGGTACAATAGTGGTCTCAAGCGCTACTGCTAAGCATGAGGTCCTGGGTTTGATTCCCGGGTCGAGCAAAGCGTTATTGGGTATTCCATCTGTAATATCTTAGTAGCAGCCCGGAGTCTGGATTTGTGCCTATTACATGGGACTTAAACATAACTGTTTTTTTTTTTTGTGTATAGGTACTCTGTAATACAATATTATACAACTTGAAATATGTAAATGCTGTGACACCTGTAAGTGAAAAATTCACTCTAGATTTTACGTTTAATTGTTACAGTACCCCAAAAATGTATTAATGAATAAGTCGTTGGAGTGCCATAATTAAATAAATAAATAAGTAACTGGCAAAATGTGGGTGTACTTTATGTGCATCACTGCCCAACCCTTTGGAAAGTACAACCGTTATGCTGTGTGTAGAGTTGCTCAGAGATAGCTTCGTTGTCTCTTGTTAAGGTGATGCATTAATTTACCTTTGTACCCAGAGCAACCATGTAATATTTTCAAATTCCTAAGTAAATATCCCAACTTCACCAAAGTAATTCTCCAGGGTAATCAATTACGCAGCCATCTTGAATTGGACAAACAAACTCCCCAATTATTTAGTCCCAACATAAATACACACACTCCGCGATAAAGGTCGTTGTTCAGCCTCCTAGCGGCTCTATAAATCCCGGAGACATTAACTGCAGGCACTTAATTAGGTAGATCCGGGCACTGCAAGTGGTCACATAATATTGTCATAGAGTAGCTTTGTTTTGGGAGAAGGGACGGTCCTTTGATATTAATCAGCCGATATCAGACGCTTCACTCCTGTAAACGGTTCTCAAGTGACTGTTCATTTTTGTTTCATTTCGCGTTCACACGACACCTAAAAAATATTTAGGTATGAACTTTCATCTGATCCTTTCATTCTATTTTTTAATCATTGGCAAGCGAGTGAATGATGCTGAGTGCCGAAACCCAAAATTATTGGATCGATTCATTTTTTGTTTAGAAACGTTTAGAAACTGGCGCGCGTTCCATATAGTTGTGTCGTGTACCTAAAGTGCGTCATTCGCTAGTGTTATTAATTTGATCGTAAATTATATAATAATTTGATTTGAACTGCAAACGGTTTTTCTATTGCGCAATATCACACTTCCCATAGTCCGCCCACAGTAGTTAAAATACGGCTGGTGATAACGAGCGAGACGTACCTTCTCCGTCATGTAAAATATGGAACAAGCTGCATAGGTACTTATATCGTAACTACTACAAATCAATCTCATTATTTTATTATATAATAATAAAAGCGTGTTTCGTTTGTTGTTTTTTAGTACTTATTTTTACTTTTTGGTCTAGTTTATTCTTCATTTAGTTAAAAGTCTAAAGTCAACGAAGTTATGACTTAGGCGGTTTACTAGGAGCCACTGAAGAGTTCCACTATCCACCTCCTACTCCATCATCAGATCAGCTCCAGGATACAAAATTATTGTATTGTCATCGGACCTTGATACGTGTGCTTTTCAAGATAGTCAAACGTCTTAAAGTTGGTGTAAGTTACGTTGAAAGATTCCGTTAAATACATAGATAGATAGATAGATACAGGTCAAGTGAATAAAATCGTTTTAAAAATGAACACAAAGTTTATAAGGCCCACTTGCGCGAGAACCTTCCGTCTCCAACATCACACCCTCGATGACAGTCATACCCCAGTTAGGTCTGAAATTCTCATCAAGATAAATGAAATAAATCCAGCTGTAATCTGTCGAGGAGCTCAATTGACTGTCTTTCATCTCCATCGTCAAATGATCTCCAGGTTTCTTTTTTTATGAAGCGTCATTAGAACTACATTATTATGAGTGCCAAGTTTCAACAGAATCGGTTCACAAGTGAACATTCAGTAAGTTAAAAAATCTTTTGACCCCTATTTTTCTACCCTCAGGGTTGGAACTCGTTTTTCAATTTTAAATGGGACCAATTTCGAGATATACCCTATCCAATAAAATAAGAATTGTCAAAATCTAACTACCTTGTAAAAAATTATGCGTGCTCACAGTAAAAAAAAAAAAATGTCGGAGTTACGTTGAATCAATCGTTTGACGACCCCCCCCCACCCCCCCCCCCCACCCCGCCACCAGGTGGCGCTGGACCGAGTCTATAACGCTAACTCTTAACCAGAGTATAGCAGAGTTTGTTGTTGGCGGGTAAGTAGTGAACACGTTTAGAAACGGTCACGCGTTCCGTATAGTTGTGTCGTGTACCTACAGTGTGTGATTCGCTAGTGTGATTAATTTGATAGTAAGTTTCAGTTTGATTTGAACTGCAAACGGTTCTTCTAGTGCGTAATAACCAACACTACCCCTAGTACGCCCACAGTAGTTAAAATATGGCTGAAAATAACGAGAGAGACATAGCCTCTCCGTCATATATATTGATATCAAACTGATTAGGCCAATAAGATTTTTTTTGTAGACACTTGTTTGGTTTTTTACAATTATGAATTGGTTCATTAGGAAAGTTGACAAGGATCTTCAAGACGATGTAGCCTTAGAATTATTATGTTGAGAAGGCCATAACTAAGTTCTGGACCTTTGGACCTTTGAGTAGTAAGAAATCGGTATACTTCAATATTTTTATTGTGTACTTCGGCAAAATGCTTCAAACTAAATTGTTCAGGAAAGAGTAACAAGAGCTTTCTAAGTTTTTGTGCAGTTTACCACTGTGTGGATAGACCGGAGGACACGGTGTCGCATACGGTGGAGGTCTGCCCGTCTTGGGTGGAGCACCGCCATGTCCTTGTAGCGGCGATCAGCGGCGGCGATCTCTCGCGTCCGGCCCTGGTCCTGGTACGGAGCGAGACGGCATGGGAAACAGTCACCTCTTTCTGCAAAGGAGTAATCCTCGCGAAGGAGGAGGCGGAGCGCATGAGGGTGAGGCAATCGTTGCGTCCTCACGCCCGTAGTCGCCGCAGGAGGAGACACTCTGGGCGTTGGGAGTCGATAGCCGATTCCCGGCGCGCGATTCCGTAGGCGCGAGCTTGCGGACGGCGAGCAATGGGTAGCTCACCGTCCGGTAAGGACCAGGCCCGAGTCAACGGCGCATTGTGTTCCACGCGCGCCTCAATGAGATGTCGGCAATAATTAACGGGGTCCGATAGAGCCAATGCCTACTGGGGTCGCGGATTGTTCGAAAGAGTTACCGTGGCCCTGGCGCACAGGCAACTGAAGGAACACGGGTGAGTTTTAGTCAGTAAAAGTCTGACACGCCCTCCCGCTCCAGCCAGAACGGGAGAAGTTATTTGATGATTTCCCACCCAAAAAAAAAAGGTTTGTGTGCAGTAGGTAACAAGCCAAATTTTAAAACCATTGTATAATTCTCCGGAACCACTTCCGGGCTTGATGTAAAATCTTGTGTCAAAATTGTCTGTCATTCCGAATATATGCACCATTGGACGAAGCTTGTGCTTTCCTTCCTCCTGACTGTTCAATGTGTTACTAAATACTTCAACTACCTTTTTTATTGGTACTTAAATAGTATGTTTTTTCAATATAAGCACGTACTTGTTTTAGCGGTGCGGTTCAAACCTCCGTTATTGTTTATATTTTAACGCAGGTGTTTCTACATTTTAATAGGACTTAAAAAAATGCTGAATGGGCCTGCTCTTGTCCTCGATCATGCCTGATGCATGAGGGCGACGGATGAGGTCTGTGGTGGAATGAGCGTGCCCATATGAAAGAAAAGGTTATGTGAACAAAGTGATTTATTCCTAATGTGTCCTCTACTGGGTTTTAATATGAGTCAGTCAAATTATTCAGATAGCAATCGCTCCTTCGCAATTCAGCTTTGCATTCGGACAGTAATCTCACCGGATAAGTTGAGAGCAGCAGTAGTGGCCCAGTGGTATCGGCCCCGACTTACGAGTTGTAGGTCGTAGGTTCGAACCCAGACAGAAACTTAACTTTGTGTAAATTATTTCATCACCACTGCTCTCAAAACGGTGAAAGAAAACATCAACAAGAAACCGACATATTCTAAAATCAAACATTCGAAGACATGACGTGACATCTACCAAACCGAACTGGGCCCGCGTGGTGGATTACGGCCCACTTCTTCTTACCCAGAGCAGGCCTTTGTCCCAGCAGTGGTAACATTATAGGTTGTTTAGGAAATTCCTTAATTCTATATTGAGAGTGAAACGGCCGATCTCAATACTATTGGGAAAGGTTTTCGGCTTGTTAGCAACTTACTTGTAACGGCACAATTAGGTGGGTAGTGGAAAGCTTTTAGCTGCAGTGTAGCTAAAACTGACAATGCCGATTGCATTCCGCTTATGGTACTTAAAATATCAGCTGTAGCGTCTGTCATAGCTGAAACAAAAGAATAACACTGTTAAGCCTCATAGTCGTTTGTAGGGAGCCGAACCCAGAGCCTTAAGCACCTTAGGCATTTGATCTTAATACTAAGACTGAAAGCGCAGGAATACTGTTAAGTGAATTCGTTGCAGGGAATCGTATCCGGAGCCAAATGTCCATCCATGGAACTTGATACCGTTTCAGGCTGACCATGGATGTTAAAGTCACTATAAAAAAAAAAGCCTAAAAAAAAAAAGGCTTTTGTCGAACTTTTTACACCAGCAGGCTTTGAGTCAACATTACTCAGCAAGCCCATATACCTTTAGTGCGTTGCGTATCCAGTATAATAACGCGCTCAGAGCGATGTTTACTTGGTTTGTTTTTTCACGCCGAAATAGACTTTTTTTATGTGATAATAAGACAGAAAGTGGCCTCAGTCAAAAACAGGCTCTCTCATCTCTAATAGATTATTTTTTGGTGTTTACAGCGCCACTTCACACCATGATCTTCGGGTGGTTTACTGAGCTGCACGTCAGTGCTGTAGCTCGGTGACTCGGCCGGGAAACATGATGTCAATTTAGTGTCATGTTGCCCGTTCTTAATTTTATTGTTTATTTTTAAAAATAGTGCCCTTTGCTTGCAACTTGATCTCATTGTTTGGTATTTTATTAATCTTATAGTACATAATATATCCGTCCACAATATAAGTAACTGATTTCATTGTTACCTACATAATGTTAACCTTAGTCTGTAGTTTATACCTTTTTGATAATTATAACGTGCTACTTTACGTTACTATACGTTAGTGCTGTAATATTATTCTTAAATAAATCTATTTTATTTTAATCGACTTCCAAAAAGGAGGAGGTTATAATATGTTCGACTGTATGTACGTTTTATTTTTATTTATGTATTATCTCCGATTTCTTCGTCAATAGCAGATCGATTTTGAAAAATCCTTTTTTGTTTGAAAGGGTATGCTTTCCAGGTGGTCCCATTGTCACGAAGTCAGAATCGGATAAGGGGATCCCATGGAAAACGAGGGAAATCCTCAAATTTTTTAGGCGCACATACAGCGATTTGGGTATTTTTATAGTAACTTGTGCATTGGTGGCCACCGGTACCTACTCAATAAACATGCAGCATCGCAGCCTCTGGACTCGTGTGTTCTAAAGAGGCGCCTCAGATCAGATTAGATTTCAGAATTTGTATGGTTGCTTCTTCTCACAGAGAGGAGGGCTGTGTCTTAATTTTGGGAACATCAAAAATTAACAAGAAAATATAATATTTTCATGTTCATTTTTGACTTTCAAAAATACCATTTATGTGATTATTTGAAATAAACGATTTCACTTTTACTTTGATGTTCCCACAATTAGGACACAGGCTTCCTCTCTGGGAGAAGAGGCAACCATACAAATTTTGAAATCTAATCTGATCTGATCATTTTTTTTGTTAGTTAGAACATTATAGGCTAATTAATTATAAGTTATTATTACCTTACAGCATAATAATAATAAGTATTATAATAATTATTATGCTGTAAGGTTGACATTTAATCTATCTGTGAATATTGGTATAGCCAGTGCATGCTGGGTTATGAAAAATAGACAGTGACCATTTCAGGGTTAAATTCAAGACAATTCAAAAAATAAAAAGATCAGTAATTGAAAATAACTGAGGTACTTACTTGTGGTATCTGCTCACTGCTGAACACCCGAAGTGAAGATGCCGATTGATGATAATGCTCAGTATTTATACCGAAATAATTGAAGCAGACGGCTAAAAAAATACTTATATTTTACAAGTGATCAATTCAACATGTCAAAATAATTTATCTCCTTTGCCTTTAATTTATTTAGCTTACATCGTAATTCTAAAGTGACAAAGGCGTATTTAGCACAGTTCGTCTGCTTTTCAACAAAAGCAGTACACCTGATAGTGTTATCTTCTCTCTCCGCCGACTGTTTCCTTGCGTTCTTAGACAGTTGGAACGTTGCAATCTGGTATTTCTGGGTCGCAACTTGGAAGAATCGGTTGCCCTAGAGCAGGCTGCAGCTAAGCCAAGATTCATAAAACCACTTGCTGTCGGTTCAGGTGGTGTAGGGGTTGCAAGGGCACACTCACCGAAGTACAATCTGTAGAAGACCGACAAGCAGGCAACCTTACGGCGATGAGCCAAACTGTGAAGCTTGGCATCCACCAGTTTTATGTCGCAAATGAGTCTCTTAGCTCTGCGTTCCACCGAGTCAAGCACGGCAAGTTGGTATTTAGCTGAGCCATCCCAAAGGTGGCTACAATACTCCATGCAGGATCGGACTTGCGCTTTGTACAGGGTTAAAAGCTGTCCAGGCGTAAAGTATTGCTTCATCTTATTTAGGATGCCCAGCTTCTTAGCCGCAGTTTGGGCTTTATACTCGATGGTGGCGCCGAAGTTGAGACCAGATGTCAACTCCATGCCTAGGAGCTCGAGCCGATCAGTTACAGAAACAGATGTACCCCGAAAAGTAGGAGATTGGTTGATTTGACTCCTTTTAGCGGTAAAAAGACACGCCTGTGTTTTGGTGGCGTTAAAAGAGACCAGATTGTCATCACCCCACTGGGAGACAAGGCTTAAGGTCAAATCTGTCCGCTCTACAATGGCCTCTCTCAAGGAACAAACTTCGGCCCCGCTGGTTTTTGCGCTGGACAAGTATCTCTCTGAAACAGTACTGTTATCTGCGTACCCAACAATACCAGGCTGAAGTAGGTCATTGATGTGCAGCAGGAAAAGAGTCGCAGAGAGAACAGACCCTTGAGGAACTCCGGCATCAATAGCCATATGGTCGGAGGAGCAGCCGTCTACGACTACTCTGATCGACCGTTCGTTAAGGAAGTCTGATATCCAGCTACAAAAATCAGCCGGGATGCCATAAGCAGGAAGCTTGCTAATTTGCTTTTACATATAAATCTATAACTTTGGAAAATATATGCAGAAGCAACCAAATGAAAATTAAGGGTAAAGTGGATATGTATAGTATGGTTAGTTATGGAACAAGAAAAAGAAATCCGAATGGCGCTTACCCATGACAGGTTGGGATAAAAATCCTGTGAGATGCCGCGCCTTGGACAACATAGTTGACGTTCGCCGGGTAGCCATTTTTTTTAAGTAATGTCAAAATGGATATTGTTATGCGTGAATTTTATTTTTTCTACCAAATATAGTAAGTGTTGCAACGTGAAAAAGTAATTTTATCACACGTAAGTGTTTTTTTCTGTATGAATAATAATTAGGTATATAAAGCTGTACAAACTTACTTGAATTTAATTAATTTAATTTGTATTTTTCTTTGGTATACATAATTACTTTTTCATTTATTTTGAATAACAAGGTCATCATTTAGTTTCATTTTGGGAGAGGTCAGGCAAGAAAGAACTACGCCAAAATTATTTAAATTAACAAAGTCACTTAATAGCTGTTTATAGGGTGATTATTATGACATAATAATATTTACTTTAAGAAAATCTGAATCACATTTTAACCTGACATAAAGTATACGTACTTACCAATTACAACACTAACCTTCTGACTTTTGAAATGGGTAGATATCTCAGTTTTACACGTAAGCACAGTCACGGAATTATGTCGTCTACGATTAACGCTTAAGTTGTTTTTTTAATCTTAATTATTGAGCTTTTAATATTTAATTAAGATCGAAACAGAAGCAAAATAATTTGAATTTCTGACATACAATTTATCGAATAATATTGTATCAATTTAGATGATGTTTAAAAATAGGTAGCCGTATTACGACGTTTGTCACTGACCGTGTTCCAAGATAATATGCTGGACACCTGCAATTAACAATTAATTAAATTAATAATCTCAAAAGTAGTTTACTGGTTCAGGGTTAATAATTTACTACTTAATAACCAAATGCATTAAGTTTACGCTACCTCACGTTAGACAGGTGAAAACTTATGTATTGATGAAGGGTAAAGAATGGAATCCTGAAGGTAGCACAGTATTCTTGGGCTTAACTTTGGATGCTAAGCGTCAGTGGAGCCCACAAAAACGAAGAAAAATTATCCTCTTTCATATACTCTGCTATACTGTAATATGTAAACTCTTCAATTTACTTTTAAGAGCAGGCATATTTAATGTTCTCCATGATTTGGGAAATTTATTAAAGATGATCGGACCCATGCAAAAGATGCTCTTACGCAAAAGAGTGGTTTTAGCGTCGTGACCATAGAGTTTGAAATTATCACGTCTATTCCTAGGGACAGCATCAGACAAAATCTGAAATAAATGAGTATTCGATTTAATGAACATTACTGTTTCCTGGATATACATGAGGGCAATGTTAATATCTTACGTTCGATAAAATAATATTTACAGCTGACCGTTGTTTGTAGTCTAAACATCTATCTAATGCACCTTGTCCGTGCTATTCCCTCAAAAGATGACTCCATATCTAAGAATTGATTCGGCTAAACCATAGTAAGCAGTAATTAGCGCATCTGTATTGAGAACCACAGCAAGCTGTTTCAGAGCGTAAGCTGCACTACTCAATTTTTTACTAAGTGCCTCTATTTGAGGTTTCCAATTCAATTTAGAATCTATTATTAGTCCCAGAAATTTTGTTGTATCAGCTTCATTGATATTTATATTATCAAATTGAATATTAAGATTGTTGATGGATGGATGTTGGTTAATGGTTGTTGTTGTTGTTGATTGTTGTTGTTGTTGTTTAATTGATAATTATTATTTAATTACGGTGAGTGTGAGGACTATGTACCTATACAATACCTATAAAATAAAATGCCTTATTTATTTTAGTTAAATTTTACAAACAGCTGTACTAAACTATGTTAAGTATTCAACGACAGCCAACATTCTTTATAACAGCTATCCACGTTGCGAGAGATTTGACTGCAATATTCGTATCTTCGTCGTTCGTCTTTAGAGACTAATACGACTAATAAACGATGTTTCACGATTTTTTTTCCAAAAAAAAACTTTAAAATGCTCTAGTGTAAAGTTGCCAATATGTCGTTTCGTAAACCGGGTACCGGTAGATGGCGCTGTCTAACTTGATAACTTGATAAATAAGCTCCATGTTTACATTTTAAAATATTTATAATCGTACTTTTGTGTTAAAAATCATTACATACATACAATATTATATACATGTTTAATTTACCAGTGTAAACGTTATCAAAGTGACTAATTCAACAGTGACTAAAATAATTAGTGTTAAATAGCAACCGTGACTATTTGTAAAAACCACAAAAGTGACAATAAAAAGTAACAATAACAGTGATATTATCAGAATCAATACAATCAATCAACCGAACCGTATTCAAAGTGAACATATTCAACATAAATAGTGTTCACATTAGTGTCTCAAACAAAAGTGCACCTACGTCAAGTGGGAAAAAATCCTGACAGATTCGTCATAGCAACCGCTTGGCAAAATTTAAATTTTTCAACCTTTAACATACGCTACCTAATTTCAACGAGAGGTGAGTAGAAACTCACCTAGTAGCTCAGATGACTAATCAGCTACACGAGCCTGACGCTCGCTCCCACGTATCAAGTTCAAAACTGGGGCACGCCATCGATGACTTTTTGTGAGATCTAATTTCATCATAAATAACTTTGAACACCGCAGTTATCAAAAGTCAAGAACGTGCTAACAAAGGGAGCCTCAGTCACATAAGTGGATACATGAATACAGGTAATATTCGTAAGCAGAACACTGAGTCTGGTTCTTTGACTAACTTATCTGTCTTGACAAATGACGATGAGAAAACAATACTTGACACCACAATGATGAGCATACCAGACAGCCGGCACGACAATTATTATAATGATGATATTGTTAATGACTTGAATGAATAAATAAATGCACTTAAGATGCAACTTATGAGTGGTCATCAGGAAAAAGATGAACTCAACAGCGAAAACTTCCGATTAAAATCCGATTTACAAAAAGCCCTAAAGACTGCCGAAACGCTTGGCAGAAAAAGTAGTACACCCTCATCATCGAGTGAACAAAAATCCAAGCATTACAAGATTCTACCAATTGCTTCAAATAATGACCCCAAGACATCGATCGATTATTGCAAGGAAATAAAAGTCACCCCTCTCAACAAAGAAAGTCAAACTTCCGAGATGACTTATGGAACATTGACGCAAAACAAAAACCTGACACCATCTTCGCACCTCGGTAATGTTGCTCCAAAAAACCAGTAGGCGTATCTCGACCAAAACAAAAAATAGACTCGCTAGAATGAGTAGTAGGTGTACTAAAGGAACATTGCCGTTAATCGAAGAAGTCTTCGCTAATCAATTTGACTACAGTCATTATTAGCTATATAACGCCACCACAAATGAGTTGTTACGCACAGTCAAAGACAACTTAAAAGATTTCACAATTCAAGACTACTGCCCGATCCACATTGGAGAAAACGATAAAAAAAATAGAGAGTGTGTAGATATCCTCGAAAACTTGAAAAACTCGTTGAAAAACATTAAACACACAAATATTGTCATATGCGCTCCAACTTTTATAAGAGGCGCACTAATTCATATTATTATAAAGTCGAGATATTTAACAACCTCCTCAGTTTGGAAATAAAAAACCACGAATAGGTATACTTTTTTGACAGCAAACACACCCTGACTCTTGACATGTTTTCCTACAACACAGGAAAAATTAACAAATACGGATGGAGAGACATGTTCGACCAGATCAGATCTAACATATTAATTGACTACGATTGATCGAAGGAGGTGGATATCGTCGCTAACTTTAGTATAATCCACCTCCTTGATGAAGACCATAGTGGAACATCCCGACTCCCACATAAATAGTGTCGACGGATAATAATGCGAACTTAACGGATTTTACGGATTGCCTCAGCCTGTTAAGTGCTATAATTAATAATAAGAATATCGAAACTGCTTTTTTACTAGTAGACTTTCATTCGCATCCCAATGAACAATTTTATACTGAATTGGTTTCTTTTTGTCTGAGTTATTATGTGCCGATGTTGAACTGTTAGGAGTAAACTCTGACATTTATACTTTTATAAGCGATGCGAATGGATCGAGACGTTGGTTAGATCACTGTGTTGCTATATAAGCGGCCATTTACACTATACATTAATGTAAATGTTAAATATGATGTACTTTGGTCCGACCACTACCCTCTTATAATACAATGCAACTTAAATTAAATCAAACCGAAATTGTACAATTCAAATGGTAGTAAAAATCTGTCATGAAATAAAATAAAATGGGGTGATAGAAAAACTAAGAAAATTGACATTTATGCTTAATTTTGTAATGATAATTTAAAATATATTGACTTTCCAATTGAATTGAGTGCATGTTATGACTACCAATGTTAGTAATAATTTGAACCACAGAATTATTATTTATAAAATGTATAATGACATTGTTAATATTTTATGCCAAGCAGCTTCAGAAGGTTACGAAATAAATCATGTGCGAAATAGGAAACCAGTAATGGGGTAGAATAGGTACGTGAGTGATGCTCACAGGCAGGCCAGGCTAAAGTTTGAGCAGTGGGTGTTATATGGTAGACCGCGCGAGGGTCGTGTTTGGATTGATATGCAAACAAGTCGAAAAATAATTAAGTCACGCTTACGATGGTGCCAGGACAATAGTGACTAAGCCGGTGAGTGTCAGCGGCGCTGCTGTGACGATTGCCGAGCTATTTAAGCAGCACTTCGCTGTTTCGTCACCGTTGGGACCGTCACAGTTTGCAGGCAGTGCTGGTTGTAGTGGTCAGGAAGCCGGTGCTCGGTTTACGGCAAAGGAGGTAAGACATGTCATTATGTCTATGTCGAGGGGCAAGTCTCCAGGCCAGGGTGATTTAAGCATGCTGGTCATCATCTGCCCAGAGTCTTAGCGATGTTCTACTCCTTGTGTATAGGACATATAATATTCGTATCTGCCGGAGCGGATGCTAAAAACTGTGGTGGTGCCAATTATTAAGAATAAAACTGGTGATGTTAGTGATAAGAACAACTATAGGCCCATTTCATTGGCCACTGTTATTTCTAAAGTGCTTGACGGTGTGCTTAACACTCGGCTGGATAAATACTTGAATATACATGATAACCAGTTTGGTTTCAAAGCCGGTCTCTCTACGGAAACAGCTATATAGTATTTAAAGTAAACCGTCAAGTACTACACTGATAGAAGTACGCCTGTCTTTGCTTGCTTCTTCGCCTTGTCGAAGGCATTTGACTTGGTTTGCTATGATCTGCTGTGGAAAAAACTGCGGCAAACTTTAGTACCAGACGAACTCATCCGTATCTTTCAATACTGGTACAACAATCAGGTCAATGTTGTTCCATGGTTGGGGGCTTATTCAACCCTATACAGGTTGCAGTGCAGCGTGAGGCAGGGGGGCTAACCTCACCGAAGCTCTTCAACCTGTATGTTAATGCACTGATAGAGAAGCTCAGCAGCACGTATGTCGGTTACCATATTGGAGGTGTGTAACTAAACAATATCAGTTACCATAACGACATGGTGCTGCCGAGCGCTTCTGTCTGTGATTTGTCAAGGCTGACTGGCATCTGTGAAAAGTATGCTGAAAGAACATGGTTTATTGTATAACACGAACAAGAGCGAGTGCATGGTCTTTCAGGCCAAATTGTGTAGCTAATGAAAAATAAAGCTTCTGTGGCTGATAAGATTAAACCTAAATAAAGATAGTAAAACTAAATTCTCAAAATATTTGAAATTGCACAAAAAATTATACAGTTGACACAAAATGCTCAAAACAATCAAAAAATTTAATTATCTAAAAATAAATCTACAACTACGTGGCAAATTATTAAAAGCTGTAAAATAAACACGAGCACTAAATCAATGTTCATATCGCCTTGTACCTTTACAAATACATAAAATAATAATAATATTGAATAATACAAGTATCGAAGGATATGATGGTATAAGTAAAAAAATACTGATATTTATAAAAAAGGGATAATAAAATATATGGCTGAACTGCTTGCTTCACGAAAATTCTTAATGTACAAGAAGCTTTACATTCCTAAACAAAATGAATTATTAAACAATCTATTATTACTTTTTGATATTCATAATGGCAATGTGCTAAGTTTCAAATTATTATTACATCTGTGTTTTTCCTCAAAAACATATTTCCAAGGTGACATCAAAAATTCTCTAAGAGTCAAACTACTTATAGGCATAAAAAGCGCCTACTCATGATTATTTAACTCTATCCTCCTGTCTGAAATCCCTAGGGGCTAGCTTAGAGCTGTAATTTCGTATAAGTAGGTGTCTACAGGTTGAGATTAGTCAACGTTATTGTTATGTAAATATATTATTTATTGCTCACTAACAAAGGATGTTGGCTTAAGTGTTATTGTACTTGGGTAACTATTAATTAACATGGTAATAGAGTGGTCAGTCTCCGTTGTTGGATGTGTATTATTAATGGGGTGAATGTCAAATGGGACAGACTTTCGTGGTTTTACTCGCAATTCGTCTTTTTAGGGTTCCGTACGTTCTAAAGAAAAAACGGAATCCTTACAGGATCACTCGTGGTTCTGTCTGTCTATCCGTCTGTCAACGACAATTTGCTCCGAATCTACTAGACTGACTAGGTACACATGATTTTCTGTGACGCAACGTAAACAAATGTTTTTTTTAATATGGGGGTCACTTTATGGTGCAACCTAGAAAATTAAAAACAAAACTTTTGCAAACTGTACCGTGTGACATATAAAATGAAAGGGCTTATTGTAACGGTCTCAACTTTTATTTTTGTATAATTTTAATAGTTTTGAAGTTATTAAAGAAAATATACATACATATATGAAAATTTACCGAAACCACTGAGCCAAAAATTTTGACAAAATATAGAAATTAGTTCTTTACTTACAGGTTACAGGAAAACCTATAAAAAATCTGGAGTCTTAAAATAACATGTTAAATCTTTCAATATTGTGCGTACAAAGTTACATTTGCAGAATTTATCGGTGAAAATGTTTTACAACTGCAATGTCAGTTTGTTCTTAGGATTTGGGAACTCGCAAGTACTCCCGCCAAGATGGGCCAAATAGAAAAAGCACACACACTGCCTACCTTTTCTCGAAGCGTTTTGTCGTATTTTCATACCCTCCCTAGCTTTGGCCTGGATAATGCTATAGAGCTCAAATTCTGAGGATAAAATGTGGTTAGCAAGCTTATAAAACACACTTAGTTTCATGTGTCTAGCTTTGGACCTAAAATATGTCGATTTCGTCACTTACTGACTCACTAACTCGCTCATCAAAACCTCTACGGTACTTCCCGAAGTCCTATAAAGCTGAAATTTTGTACACAGGCTAGGATTTACACAAAAAAAAAAACCTCCAACCCTTGAAATGGGAGGTGCAGGTCTGTTTTTAAAATAAAACCTCTAGGGTACTTCCCGAAGTCTTAGAAAGCTGAAAGGTATTCGCGCTAGGATTTGCACGCAAAAAACAAAAATATAATAAATTTCTAAGTTTCACCCTCTAAATCCTTTAAAGGATGGTGCAATTTTGTATTTCTTACGGATAATCGGTAAACCTACTTCCATTTGTTATGAAAGCTAGATTAGCATGTATATAAACAACGAAAAATAGACTATTTTTCGTTGTCTATGAAGAAAGTAACTGATGGCGAGCAAGTAGGTCCTCTTTTGCCCAACTATACAAGAACTAAGGGTTACGATGTTAACATGTCTGTGTAATATCAGTACAATATCACCACTAAAATAAAAAATTGAGTACTCTACAAAAAGAAATGAAATCCCACAAAAAAAAATATAGTAGGCTGCCAAGACTTAGATAACACTTTCACTATTTAAAAGTTATCAGATCTAATGTAGAGCCAAGACCCTAACTCGATGAGGCCTAACTCTAAAAACCTTACATCTTGGTCAAACTGTATGCCTTGGGGTAGGCACAAACTACATAACGCTAACAGCGGGCTTAGCATACCGCTGTCTATGTCTTCGAAGAAAAGGCACGGCTATTCTCATACAATGTGTCATTTCGTTTCTCCATTTTTGACATCGCACCGTAAAAATCCTTCTAAAATCTGTCATTTTGTCTTTCGTTTCTGCCCATCGTTGTCTAGGTACTTTTTAATGTAGACTATTTCAGAAGACAGTTGTCTAAGGTAGTGAAGACAATTTGAGTTTTTAATCGCCATGCTAAAGACAGTAGAAAACTTTTTACTCGACGGCCACAACGTATAAAAACGGAATGGAAAAAAGGAATTTTTCACTTTATGTATGGAAAATGTGAAAAATGATTACCTACATGTTGAGTTTTAAGGGTTTAAGGGTTCCATAAAGGGGGTCGAAATTCTCATTATTTTTGCGATAGGACACACCATTTTCGTGATATAAGCAAAATAAAAGATAAACGTGAATAAATTACTGAATTTCGTAAAAAGTGCAGTTGACTCTTTCTACTTTGCTGCTGTCGTACTGTCTTCACGAAACGTCATTTTTGTCTATTCTTCCGTCGATAAGACGGTGCTTGTGCTAAGCCCGCTGTTACGGTTATTACATAATGCTTTTGTTTCGTTTACGATCATTTCTGGTCATACTTGCACACCGGTTGCACGCACTTGACCTGTGTGACAACATCAGCAAGGTAAAACAGAGTACAAACCGTCTCTTATCTGGAAAATTATTTCCGGAATTGTCTTAGTTTATTCAAGCTGCGGATACCATCAAACGCTATCATCTCACCATGCCACAACATCCAAGCTATCCACATCAAGATCTTGTGCACAATAGGCGAGCAATTACCGGTATCTAGCCAGTATGTACTCAAAATAAACAGAAGCTCACTCAGACCACAGAATAGTTACGTACAGAAGGCCGGTGCTATACAATGAGCGGAAACGTACGCACACAGACACGCTTCACGTACAGCGAGTGCAACCGTACTCGCGACTGGCATTCTTTGAGACAGTTTGAGATCACCGTATGTACAGTTATAGTGCCAACGAATAACTTGTTGCAATTCGGTACCTAATTGTTATGAAACATGGGTTCTCTCTTTCTACGATGTAGGTACAGTCGAAAATCCTTTTTGATATATAGGTGAAAATATAAATATTCTCTTCCAATCTTATTTTTTATTGTGTACGTTTTACGCCAGGCTTAGATATCATACTCAGCATTGTCTAAAAAAACAAGGTCTGGCATTCCGGGAGTGACACATGCTACGTCACTATGTAGTTGCCAGTTGTTTATTGTAACAAAACACGAATTATGGAAACATTTTTAGTCACCATTCTGTTAAAAAATATATATGAACCATTTAAATTGTCGTTTCGTTTTTCTAATCAAACGAAACAATTCAATTTAAACATATGCCAACGTACCTGTTAGTTAAAACCTCTTTGTTTTATCGGATTCGCACAGGTAATAAAGGCGATTGGGGAGTTATTATCACACACTACTGGTAACACAGCGGCGATGACGTAGGCTTGTGTCTCCCATGTGACCGGAGTGCTATACCTAGCGAAGCATATTATTATATCATGATACTCAGCACACTCACAAAATTGTTTAAAAGTAATTGCATGCTAGCTGCTTGTATACCAGATAGCTTGTGGTCCCTGATTAAGAATGTGGCCTCATCATCTCATCCCGTGAGTAACGTAGGCGGCGACTAAGGGAGCCTGAGACTCAGTGCAAACCATCTTAGCACCTTGGGACACCCGCACGGTGACGGGTAAACTACCAACAAAAGCATTCCCAAGGAGGTTTGGTGTCAGGCAGGCGGCCGACTGTAAAACTGTGCCAAAATATCTGGTAATATGACAAGTGAAAATTATATAATGCGCGATAGGCTAGGGCGTACCCCACAGGAAACGCGCAGGGCAGCACCCTAATATAATAGAGAAATATGGAAAAAAAAGACATGTTACGACGAACCCAAGTAAATGAGGATACGGGCAAGACAATGATGACCAAATAACTTGTTAGACTTTAGAGGTATCGATGTGCACGTGCGCCTTAGCGAAAAAGGGATAGTGCTATCGGGCATATATAGCTCCGTCTCTCTTTCACGCTGGAATAATGATGGCTTCAACACGTCAAAGTACGGCCGCTGATTACGCTCGTTGTATGGAGTTGACATTCTGTACCAATCTATTTTGTGCTCAGACGCTGTTAGATATGAGTTCCAGAAACGTAGTACTTACGTATTAATTAATTTACTACCCGCAACTAGAGTAGAACTCAAACAAACGAAATTTGCGTTGAGTTTGTACGTAGTCTTATAGTCTTAGTGTGTTTATAGAATTTGCGTTGAAGAATATTTGAATTCACTTCAGTGTATTAGAAATGTGAATTGTGGGATGTTTGTTTGAATTGTATGTGATGGTTTTTGTTTGGGGAAATAGAAAATTAATCACAATCATTGTGTTAAAATGTATGGTGTTCAAAATTAAGTGCATCAATTTAGAAACTCTAGTGGTGTTAGGCGAATCTTTTAGGTATGATGTGTTCAAAAGTAGGCTGATGAAAATATAAATAAATATATAATATAAGCAAATATTCTAGGTGCATCGTCTTCACATATAATTAAAGTATACATTATTTAAATTTATTAATGTATCATATTGTAAAACATTTTTAAAAGAGTAACGGGGGAGTTTCTTGCCCATTCTTCTCCATACGAAACTACCATTTGGAAGGGGTAACTAGGATCAATTCTATTTTTTTGTAAATTTTGACGTTTAAAAGTGCCTTTTATATGCCTATTTGAAATAAATGATTTGACTTGGACTTTGAACAAATGGATCATCAGAAAACGTAGGATGTTAATATGTTGTGCCACTTACAAATTTAGTGTAGTGTAGTGTAGTTTAGTATTTTATTGAATATCTAAACCCAAAATTCTAATTCTAAATCATCTTAAAGATATTTTGCGTATGACAATTCAAATAATCAATCTCTCTAGCCTTTTACCAACTCTGTTCTTCTATGTACTTTTACTATCTACGTTAGGGTCGGCTTCTAGTCCAAACGGATGCAGCTGAATACCAGAATTTTACACCTGCCGAAAAGGACAATCTATAGAAGTCTGCCTGCAAGATATAGGGAACCCTCCCTACCCAACCCCAGAAAATTTGAGATTCTCATACCTTACTCTAAAATAATGACAGATATCGTATAGAGCGGGAATACTTGCACTTGTGCGTTTAGTTTTTGCTTTCAGCTCTAATTATGCATTTGGTTGTCGACTGGTGTCAGAAAGCTGCAATTTAAATGGTATATCGAGAACGAAGCCCTTCGTAGAATAATGATCGAACCTCACAACAGGTAAGACTTCACAAAAAGGAGGTCTCAATTCGACTGTATTTTTGTTTTTTATATGTGTTAGCTCAGAACTATTTTCTGGGTGAACCAGTCTGGAGGATTCTTTTTTTATTTGATAGCTAGTGCTTTACATGTGATCCCATTTAAATTTGATCAAGTTCTGGTAGTTTTTGAGTTATCCTTAATACTGCGTATTTTTTCCACTTAGTTTATATTGATGATGTTTTAATTATTTCCCGTCATTGTTATTTACATATCAAGTAGTGGTATATGAATTTGTGTGGGGTAGGTATCACAACTGAAAAGTTTTTATTTTACAAGAAAACATCAGACTTCCATAAAAACACTAAAAAGTGAAAAATAACTTTAATTTCGGAAGTCGGTGGCCAAAACCGAAAACACAAAACCAAAGACACCGACTCCAAAGAACCGAAGCTATTTTTCACGTTTTTTGTGTTTTTTTTGGAAGTCGGTTGTTTTTTTTTTGTAAAAAAGTTTTTATGTGTACAACAATACAGTTTTAAAAAGATTTAGAAATTGCGACAGTTCTTTTTTCGAGTTTCCACCACTAAAACTTAAAATTCTAACCCACTGTTGCCGAGTCCCTATTGAAAGAAATTGTTATATTTGAAGGGACTTGGCCCTCATCAGTGATATTTATTGGATCCATGATCCAAATTCTGAAGTTGCACTTTTTAGGTAGGTGTGGATTGGCGGGCGAAGAAAATAGAGACACTCGTTATAACAAAATCACTTTATTTTAACCAGTAATCCTTAGTAAAATATTCACCACAAAATAGGTAGCACAACATTTAAGACACTCCACCGAACGCGTAGCACGCCTGTGCGATCTCGACCAAATCTCAAATCATACTGCCAGCAAGTCGTCGCTTCCATCCGCACTAGCGCTCGGTGTTGTATTAGAGTGTCGTATCATCAGATGTGACGTAGCAAACACAGATAATTCGTGTTCACGACACTCTAAACTAACAGCGACATCTAGGAAATCTAACCAACACTAATTTAAATATTGAAGCGCCGTCATATTTGTAACCATGTATTTAATTTCGACTTTGTTAGTGCTCGAGATACTAATAAAACTTTCAATACACTTATGTTAAAAAAAACTGCTGATCTATGGGGAAATTCCATAGAGGTTGCAAAATGCATAATCAATACTGTAGCGCCTGAATTGGTAATTATTTTTTAATAAATGAATGTATTGACAGCGGTGTAATTCCTGACTTAATGAAGAGCAGTAAATTAATACCTTTGTTTAAATCGGGCAGCTTATCAGACCCCACGAACTTTAGACTTGAACAGAATATACAAAAACATTTGGAAAATTGATGATAGATCAATTGCAAAGACAATTTAATAAACATAAAATATTAAACAGTAAACAATTTGGTTTCACAACGGGTCGCTCGACTACCGACAGTGGCGTTGAGCTTCTTGCACATATTTTTGAGGCCTGGGAGTAGTCGCATAATGTCCTTGGTATTTTTTGCGACTTGTTTAAGGCTTTCAATTGTGTTTCTCATGTTATATTGGTCGGGAAATTGCATTACGTGTTAGAAATACTGCCTTGGATCTTCTTATTTGGATAATAGGATTAAAAGAGTTGACGAGTTGAACCCAGGGATTGCTTGCCTTAATGGCAAGCAATCTCTGGGTTCTATTGTCATGGGAGTTCCACATTGCTAATTCTTGGTCCTTTTTTATTTCTCAAAAATATTAATGACCTACCTTGCATTGTAAAGAATAGTCATGAAATAGTGTTATTTGCTGATGACACATCGCTTTTACTTAAGCTTAAGCGACAACAGACAGTTACTGACGATGTAAATAATGCTATCGCTAAAATAGTGCATTGGTTTAGTGTTAATAATTTACTTTTAAACGAGAAAAATACAAAATGTATTAGATTTCTGACACCTAACGTTAAGCTAGTGAAAACCAATGTAGTAGTAAATGGGGCGGAATTGGAACTTGTCGACACCATTGTATTCTTAAGGTATTACTTTGGACTCGAAACTACAGTGGGGCTCACATATATCTAAATTATCGAAGCGGCTAAGCTCTGCAGCTTACGCGGTCTATTAATTCCGTCATTTGACTGATGTCGAAACGCATTTTGCTGTGGGGAAATGCAGCCTATATTCAGTCTATATTTGAGCTGCAGAAACGAGTCATTCAAACAATGTATAACCTTAGTTGTAGGCATTCAATGAGGGATAAATTTAAGGAAATTAACATAATGACAGTCGCATCTCAATATGTATATGAGAATCTAATTTATGTAAAAAAGAATATTAATATATATTTTAAACACAGCGAAATTCATAACATAAATACTAGAATCAAAGATTTACTTATTGTTCCCATGTCTAGGCTCTTAAAAAATTGTAATCCATATATTATATGCTCCAAAGTATACGTTTTTACAGCAAACTCCCAAGCCATGTTAAAGAATTGAACCTTAATTTAAATCGTTTATTAAACAGAAACTCTGTCAAAAAGGTTTCTATATAGTTAAAGATGACTTGGATGACAAAAAGGCTTGGTATTGATTAAGCTACTTCAATGTCCCCCTAGCAACAAACCATTTTATATTAAGTGTTTTGGAATTAATAATGTCATTTTTATTTTTATTGATGTAGTGACAAAACTTATGATATTTTCGGTGACATTTAAAGAGAAAACTGATTGTGCATGTGAGTAGTATGCAAACTAGATTGAATACATGAACGTATAATTGTCTAGCGGTTTTGAGTATATTATGCGGTATACTCAAATGTCTTTTATTTGGTATTGTTCGTCGCATCGTTGAGCTCCTTAAGTTTTGAGTTAAGCTGCAGGTTTACTGACAAATGCGTGCACTGACCGGACGGGTCCACTCAATCTGTGAGGTTTTTCCTCAAAAGACTATTTCAGCCACACACACACACAGACCACAAACACATACACACACACATACACACAGACACAGTCTTCACATGATCTGACCAAGATTGTGTCTGGAATTCAAAAGAGACTGTGATCAGCGAGTTTGTTTCGACCTTTCTTCTTAGAGTAGTCAGATAGGAAACGCCGTCCTCATCTAGTTTTTTAAATAGGATTGGCGTGTAAAAGTGTTAGTATAAACATACTTAAAGAAATAAAATCATGTATGATTTATCATTTTGAGGTTAGTTTACGTGTAAAGTCCACCATATTACAAATCTATTGATACTTCAGTCATCCAAATCAGTTCAGTAGTTTAGGTGCTACGGTGGAACACACGTATACCTACATACACTGCTGAAATCATAACCCTTCCTTTTGGCATTGCCGTAGTCGGGTAAAAAAATGTGTACGGTCAGGGGACCCCCGTCAGGTACAAAGTTCCTTACGCGATACTCGCTCGCACTGACATAGAGACTTTTTCGCATGTAGGGTGCCTAACGCTTTTTCCTTACGTGACCATTTCTACCAGTCAACTCCTACCGCAAGCCGCGTTAAGGAATTTCGTTCCAATAATATCGAACTGCTGAGCTGTGATGCCAAAATTCAATGTACGAGGTGTTTTTTACTTACATAACATACGATAAAATTTTAGACTTTACATTTTATTGTGTTGTAACCTTGTATGGACATTTGAATACAATTGCATTTAACCTTTATTGTTTCAAGTTGCTATTTTGTTTGTAATATAAGTAATTGTACTGTAATAGTACTTATTTAATCAGCTTAATGAGACAATAACCTATTCAAATAGTTAACCAAAATTATAGTTTCTATTGACTATAACCGATAAAACGAAGGACAAAACTATTATGTATGCGATAGTTTTGCTTACAAAACGTAAAATTACATCGCGAAAAACTTTAAGAAAGAAACCACTTCACGAGAATCAAAAAAGTAGCGTGCAGTGATTACATTGCATAGAAATTAGGTTAATCATAATTGATCCCCGGGACCCCGAGATAGGTAAACAATGCATAAAATTAATCCTAGCTAATTACTTCGCGTCGGAAAGCAAGACACATAACAAGCATCTTACAGGAATGTACACTCACAACTTCGGAAACCCTTGTTGATATTTGCAAAATCTTGTAACAAAAGAATAATAAAAATAAAAAATAAACTAAGTTTAAAAACTATTGTAAATTGTAAAAAAATATATAAACCTCAAAAGGCTCAAAATAATTACAAAATAACGAAAGCCAAAAACATGGCAAAAACTACCTGGCAACATAAAAACCAGAAAAAACACAATATTATCAATTGTATATATTGTTATTTATTGTCTTGTATATTACAAGCCAGCTTATTGATAAAATTAAATTTAGTAATAAAATTGTAACAATTCCAAAGAACATTTGTAATGAAATTAATAACTACTTTTTTGATAAAATACAGCCCAAATTAATGGACGGCAGCCAATCTAAAGCAAGTAGGAAAATAGGCACAAGAAGGGAGTCAATGTTCATGGCACCAAGCATACCAGAAGATATCCATAAAATAATAATGTCACTGATGTTATATCTTTGGGGATATACTGGTGTAAATAAAGCCCAGGAATTTCAGTATTACTATTTTTACTTCACGACGACCGATTTTACAAAGCTTTTCGTTCGGTTATTGGCAGGAAAGTCTCCACAGATAAACTATAAACTAGTCATAACGTCACTATGACATTGACAGCAAAAACACTGTTGCCATTGTAAAAACACTTATAAAATGTTGTCACTTTTGAAGGCTTTATAAAGCCTGAACACTGAAAAATACAAATAGCGTAGGTTACGATGGCGTCTCTACAAGGATTTTTAAATCTGTAGCTAATGAGACTATTCGTACACTTAAGTTACATACTTAATCTTAGTGCTGGCATATATCCAGATGCTTTAAAAACATCCATTATAAAACCAATATTTAAGAGGGAAAATAGAGAGATAATGAAAAATGATATGCCAATCTCATTGATGCCGATTATTAAAAAAAAAATGAGTAGTTTATTTACAAAGAGTTATACAAATATTTAAAAAAAAACATTATATTGTGTGAACAACAAAAAGGATTTAGACCCAGCGGAACAATTAATATGGCGATTTTTGATTTTATGCAGGATTTCATTAATAATGTAGATAAACGAAACCCAGTCTGAGCCATTTTCTGTGACATGACGCAGGCGTTTGATTATGTCCACCATCCTACACTTCTGAAGAAATTCGAAGCTTATGGTATAAGGGGTAATGTTCTAGACCTGTTTCAGTCTTATTTACATAATAGACGACAAATAACTGAAATTAATAGTATTAATTTAGCTAATAACCAAGCCGAGATATTTAGATCAGACGAGTGTATAGTTAGTTACGGGGTACCGAAGGGGAGTGTGTTGGGTCCCTTGCTATTTATGTTATATGTCGGAGACGGTCATTGGTATGGACACTAAACGAAGCGCAGCACGAGTTCCGGAAGGTGGCAGCACCGTCGCGATGACGTGCATACTCGGCTAACTTCGTGCTATGACAGAGCCTGGCTGAGGAGTGCTGATGGGACAAGTGGACACTTACCATTCTGCCTTCGAGGAGATCAGTATCTCCACCCTAGGAACTGTCACGCGTTCCGTATACTTGTGTCATGTACCTACAGTGTGTGATTCGCTAGTGTGATTAATTTGTTCGTAATATTTCTTTAAAATCAATAATAAAATGGTTAGACAAAAAACTTAATTGGAAACAACAAGTAGAGTCACTTTGCAAAAAACTAAGCACATCCGCTTACGCTTTACATAATTTTTCGTCTATTGTAAATCTAGACGCACTCCTGACTGCATACCATGTTTTACTTGAATGCCACCTACGATACGGCGTTATCTTTTGGGGCAATTCCACTGAAAGAGAATCTGCATTCAAAGCACAGAAAAGATACATACGGTCCATTTTAAAATTCCAAACAACTGATAGCTGCGTGCCATATTTTAAACAAAATAAAATATTAACTTTACCATGCATATATATTTTAGAAATGGCAGTGTTTGTAAAGTTGAACCCTGATCGTTTTGACTGCATAGCTGACCTATTTCCACGAAATAGGCGGGATAATAGTAGGCTATCTCTCCCTAGTGCGAGAACGACTTTAATGCGCAAAAGTGTCTGCTACATGGTGCCAGTCATTTATAATAAATTACCGAGGAGTTGGAAAGAATTAAACTTGACCTCGTAATAATAATAACTTAATTCAGAAAATAAATTCCATATAAAGTTGTTAGTAAAGCCTAAAACTATGTTAGTAACTTATACCTACTTATAAAAAAAATACTATATAATTTACATTAAAAAGGGCACCACCAGAACTGTGTACCTTATTCCAGTGCCCCACAATAGGACACTCAACCCTTTCTGTTATGGTGTTTAGAAGGCCATTGGAGCTACCCCGTACACGACGCATCAGGGAGGCCACTCTGTTGCGCACTATTGCTCTAAAGCAGTCGGTGTTGGCCTCCGCAAACATCCCCGATGCACTACAGTAGCGTGGCAACCCCATCAGCATCCTAAACCCATTATTGTAGAGGATCCGCAGGGCATTGAAAGCCTTCTGCGTATAGCGGACCCACAGGCTGCAAGTGTACAATGTCTTTCAGTACGCCTTAAACAGAGTCATTTTAAAAAAAATTGTGCACCTTGCAAACCTGCGCGCCAGCATATTGCATCTCACTGCCAAAGCCATGCGTCCCCTCTCAATATCTAAATCATCAGAGAGGTCCTCTGTGAACCAGTGCCCCAGGTACTTGAATTTGGTGATCCTACTTACCGGCAAGAATACTTCGTTTTTTTTTAGTAGACAAAGTGTATCGTATGACGGAATTTTTAATGGCTAAAGGAATTTCTTGATTACTTCTATAATTATTAGAAATTGAAAATATGGTATTTAATTTTAATTTAATTTTAATTCAATTTAATTTAATTTAATTTTAATTTAGTTTTAATTCTATTTAATTTAATTTAATTTTAATTTAATTCCAATATGAAATAGGTTGACTGTTGTGTGTATTATAAATTACTATTGAAGCACTTCATAATTAAATTGTAATTATAGTTCATCAATCTTTATATTTACATAGTACGAGATCTTTATTATTATGTACTTAGCATCTCTCGTGTATATGTACTTTTGCATGCCTTCTGGTGAAATATGGCTGTTGCTAAATATATATACAAAAAAAATATCTACAAAAATGTTTATTTCTTGACCATTGTTGTTAACCTTTTTTTGGTGAATGGCGCCTCCTTTTAAGCAGATCCGCGCCTCTCCATACAGGTATGTAGTAAACTATGACAGATTGAGCAAGTGATAAATAGTTAAACATTTATTTTTACCATCTAATTTGTTAATTAGAAAGATGACAAGAACAAGTACTCCGTTATCTGTTGAGCGGCCTACTCTAAAACCATTTTTCCTATGCAAAATATGTATATTAAAATATATATCAGATCAAGGTAACACGGATAATTAGACAATAAAATACAGGTACACACCTATTCCCACCACCCACCACCACCACCACCTATTTTTTTTTTTTTCTATTTGATAAATAGATTTAATTTAGGAGATTTCTCGGTTTTCTTTTGTATTTTTTGGAAGTATGTGTCTTAGAGATTTGAAAATCTAACCCATTTTCCTAATTATATGTTTTATGTCATCGTGTTTTGTCCCCATATTTGCGAAATAAATATCTTATCTTATCTTATTAAACACAGGGTTTATAATAAATGAAATTCAAACAAACTTAGTAAATTACTTTATTTGTTATTCACAGAAATCACTGCAACTTATTTGTTTAGTTTTTACAATTTAGTCACACGAAAATCAAATAAAAATCACTAATTTACATAAATTACTTTATATAAATGTTTAACTATAATCAATTTACTAGGTACAATATAAATCAAAAGTTTATACTTATCGGGTTTTAGTTATTAGCACATACAGCAATATAGAAATATAATCAAAACGTAAGTTTACAGAGCTTCGAACTGTGCCCTGCTTATCAAAACGTAGTCAATACGTTCACAAGTTACAATTAACAAGGAAGTTTTGACATGATCGTGTAAATTACGTTTATTAAAGAAAATCTACGGGGTTTGTAAAGTTGAACGCTTTTATATTCTACTTGTAAGTTCTAAAATCAAAAACTTATGCCGCCATATTTTTTTCGCGCCATTTTTTTGTATGATTTTTTAATTGAAGCTCTTAAAGTATACGTATATAGTAATACGTATGGCTGAATGGTATATTGTCTGTACTTAATATTGCATACACTGTCTTTTGTTACACCATGCATGTCAGAAACAGCATGGTATTGAACTCCGGTTTCGAACCAATGTAAAGAAATTTGTAATATTAATTTGGTTGACAGGCCGTTGTTTCTGTTTGAATTTCTTTCTAAATGGCTACCCAAAATGTTAATTAAATGTTAAAATATTTCAGCATTACGTCGAAACCTTTCGTTAAATTAGTAGATCATCTCCATATGACCATAGTCAATTCTTCTTTTATATGTTGTCGGTTCCGTTATTCTAAAATTTTCTTCATCACTTGAATCACTGACCACATTAAAAAAAAGAAAATCGTATTTAAAAATTGATTGCGGTACTAAGCGTGACACTTGTAAACTTGTAAGACAGAATGGAGAGTCGACGGACACTCTCAGGATTTGGCATGATTTTCAACAAGTTGTAACTTTCATAGGATTTTTTGATGAACAAAATCATGAATACAAGTGTAAAAATATACTTGTGAAATAAATGACGACACTTGTAACCCGTAAATGACACGTGTAGTTTTGATAAACACATATTTATAATAATGATTTTTTTACAGGAAAAATGCTTGTAAGTTTTGATAAACAGGGCACTAGTCAGTTATCATTATGAAAAAGAGAGCGATATTGAGACGTGCAACCTTATTTATGCACCATGTCCCGTCATGGCGTTTTGAAGTGCGTGGAGGGGCTTGAAAGTGGTAAGGGCACGCTGACAGTGTTGCCAGCGTTTTAGCGGGCCAGTATAGTTGTAACAGCTCAGCCGTACTGAAACAAAGTGTCCACACGATGTGCATTAGTCAACTTTCTAATAGATCTATAAGATCCTCTGTATCTAATTGACTGTCAGCATCATCAGTATCACAACCAACAACAGCTACATACGGCCTCCAAGAATCTACAGCGACCACTGTGCTAAACTTCTTGTACCCTATACCGGTCATGACCAAGTGATTTAGTTATTCTATACGTAGCATCAAGCTTCCTATTTACTCCAGACTAACCACAGCCTTTTGGATTACACCATAAGACCAGGTCCCCTTTTTTGTAGATACGACCCTCTTTACGTTTCTTATCAAATTGACGTTTCATTAATAGTTGATGACGTTTAATTTTAGCAGTGGCCTTTGCTCTTCTATTGTCTATATTTAAATTGCTTTCGCAATTTTCCAAATTTGGTACTTTACTCTTTGTTTGAACATTAAATTAAAGCGGGCATGACCTGTGGTTTCATGGCACGTATTGTTAATACCGAAAACTACATCAGGTTGGCAACAATCCCAGTTAATTTCCTCACTGCTAGAACTTAAACCATTTAAAATTGTTCTATTGACCCTCTCAACCTGACCGTTAGCTCTCGGTGTTACAACTGATGTCAGTACATGTTTTATAAGGTGTTTAACTGCGAAGTCTTCAAAATAACGGCTACAGAACTCAAGACCACGATCGGACACTATGGTGGAAGGGAAACCAAATAATGAAAACACATCATGTAAAATATGAATAGTTTCAGCTGAACTTAAGGTGCGTGTTGCTCTGGCTATAAAACATTTTGAGAAGGAACATGTAATTACTAACATATATATTGATTGTGTTTACTAGACTTCGGGTAAGGCTCTACATGGTCAATATGTAAAGTATCCATTGGTACTTCAGGTTTTGGGATAAGATTTAAATTTCCTTCCAGTTTTTCATAATGTCCTTTCCGAAAAGCGCAATCCAGACACGAAGTAACATATTTTTTAATGAATGGAACAACATTTTAGGGAACCATAATTTTACTTTTATGGTGCTATCGCATTTCTTTAATACACTATGTCCCATATTATCGTGATATTTTTACAAAACCTTCCAACGTGCATTACAAGGGACTAATAAACGATCCCCAAATAAAGTTTTCTTATACAAACGTTCTTTACATATTTCGTAATTATTCAATATGCCTGGATTGGCATTAGGTTCACGCAATTGGTTGATAATGTTACATAGCTTAGGATCCTGCATCTGAACAGTAACAAACCAATCATCAGCAGACAGAGCATAAACGTGGGCATCTACTGGGTTACGGCTGAGCGCATCAATGTGCCTCATTTTGTCTCCAGCTCTATATTCTATTTCTAAATCGAACTCTTGAATTTGCAGCCACCAGCTTGCAATTCTCGGAACTAGATCTTTTTTAACAAATGTGTGTCGAATAGCAACAAAATCCGTTAATATGTTACCTTAAGTTAGGTAAACAAATAAACTTTGAACCTTTTAACGACTCAATAACTGCTAGTGTCTCCAATTCGTAACTGTGATAATTCTGTTCTTCACGCGTAGTTGTGCGACTAAAGTACATTACAGGGTTTAAAGCGTTATCTACTAGACGCTGAAGCAAAATTCCTGCAACACCGAATTTTACTTGCATCCGTATGGAGTTTGTGGTATTTCGTTTAGCCCTCTCAAAATAAACAAGAGGGTTAACCGTAATGTTACAAGTTCTGTGTGGAAATTTATTTCATAGATTGCTAAAACTGGTTGAGAGACTAAACTAGACTTAAGATCTCTAAAAACTGTATCTTGGGCTTCTCCCCATGACCAGGTCATATTTTTCTTTTTAAGATCTGTAAGGGGTTTAACAATAAGGGAAAATGTACGTATGAACTTTCTAAACAATGAACAAAGACCAACGAATTGCCTAACATGGTGAACATTAGATCGGGTAGGAAAATCACGTACAGATTTTATTTTGTAATCACCTGGCTTAATGCCATCCTTTGAAGCGTAATGACCGAGATAATTTAATTCAGTTTGAAGAAAAGAACAATTTTTCATATTGAGTTTAAGATTGGCCTCACGTAATACTTTCAGGAGAAGTTCTAGTAGCTCTAAACGTCGTGGAATATCGCTGCTTGGTAATAAAATATCATCCATGAATGCCAGAAGATGGTCACTATCACCCATTTTCTTAACCTTATTAATAATTTTATTCAATAAATGTTGAAAAACCGCAGGTGAATTGGCTAAACCGAACGGAACCCGAACGTATTCATACTGCCCGTCCGGTGTAAAGAAGGCGGTTTTGCTAATCGAATTTTCGGAAACCGGTAATTGATGATAAGATTGTGACAAATCTAAGCTAGTGAAGAAGTTTTTACCTGTTAATTTCGAAATTTCATCATCGATTATAGTCAAAGAAAATCTATCTTTTGTAGTTACTGCATTCAGGGCCCGATAATCTACGTATAGCCTTATGTCTCCACTTTTCTTTTAACTAAAACATCGGGTGATGCAAAATCTGAATTTGATTCCCTAGTAATGCCGGCTTCTAAAAGATCTTTAACTTTTTCACGAACAGTTGAAAGTTCCGGTAATTAAAGTCTATACGGGCGATGATATCAGCTTATCAGTGTTCAATTTGATTTCCATCTCTGCTAGGCCTGGGAGTCCCAATTCCAACGTTTTAGACGCAAAATAAGAACTATATTGAGACAAAATAGTAAACAAACGTAGCTCATCGCCGTCACTTATATTACCCACGTTTATGTTTACCAAATTAACACCACCAATACACATATTTTCAGCACATAAACCATCATCAACTAAAAGTATATCCTTTTGGCCCAATTTTGTCACATTTGCATTAGAAAAATTTGGTACGAAACCACCAACAGCTATATTATTTTGGCTTTGAAGCCCAGCGTCAGAATTGGACCAACAACAAAGAAAGATTTGACTCACCCAGCTAGCTTCAGCTTCTTGCAATATTTCGGCACAGCATTGCCCTCTTGCCACCACCTGGCCAGCTGCAAACTCCACCACTTTTGAAACCAGGTTGTAAACTCTGAGCAAACCTCTTGATCTGAGAGGTTGAAATAACGAGGATTAGTATTTACTACTCCCTTTGATCCACCATTAATTAGCACCGGAACCATTGCTGCTTCGTTGTGTAGAATAGTTAAACTATTTTTGGAAACGAGGTCGATTCTTTGTTCGGTATTTTCTAGATAGACAACTACCTGGGATTAGGATCATCATTTCACTGTATTGCGGTCGTCAAATTAATAAGTGAAAAAGCCTTGTAAGCCTGTAATAACACCGGCCCATACTCCGTTCTGTTTTAACCAGAATACAATCTTCATACATCGGAATACAATGCAATCGGTAAAGTGGTTAATTTCCATGACGAGCAAGGAGCTCTCGCACCACTGTGTATAGTATTTTGGCGCCACCCGGCCTAGGCCTTCCTTTGAAGGAATTTTGACACTGACAAAGCCAAATGGGTACCAAATAGTTTTTTTTTTTTGACTATCCCCATGCATGTATACTGCAGCTTAGTCGTATGCCAAATGCACATGCTAGGTAAAAGTTAGAAGATTGTTCAGATTTTGCAGCTGATGGCAAATGCTAGTTAATGAACTCGTCTCGTATTCAACAGAGCCAACTAAGGTCTTAGACTGAGGTCTTCAATCAATGCATCTTGCCTACGATAACTTACTGGGCCGAGATGTGGACTCTCACGGTACGCTTGGTCCATAAATTCAAGGTCGCTCAGCGAGCTATGATCCGGCAGAGAACCTAAGTGGTAGACATAACTCCTATAATAAACAAACTGAAGTGTCCATAGGCCGGCCATATAAGCCGTATAACCGATAACCGTTGGGGACCACGTGTTCTTGAGTGGTCACCGCGAATAAACAAATATAAGGTAGGACGCCATCAGGCTAGGTGGGGCGATGACTTTCGCAGGGTAGCTGGTAACAACTGGATGAGAGTAACCCAGAATCCAGATGAATGGCTTACGATTGGAGAGGCCTATATCCAGCATAGTGCTGATGTAGCCTGATGATGATGATGGTGGACTAGGTCCAAAAGTATTGGTCTATCAAAATAATAATATCTTTCTTTCAGCTCTCAGGATCTACATATATAGTATTTAGTAATAAAAATAGAGCCTACTAAACATTCCGAGCAAATATCATTTCCGTAGCATAAGTTTTGGATTTTGCTCACCATCAAATTCTAACATTTAAAACCACGCTTTCACCAGTACGTACATATTTTCTTTCCAAAAAGCCACAAGTTCCATCCTGCTGCTTTATGTGAATATCACAATCTCTTACTAATTACTTACAGCGCTTTCAGGCATTTTTCAATACATTTAGCCACTTCATTTCAGTGGCCTTCTTCCTGGCTTTTCTTTTTTGCACGACTCATGATGCGAAGCATCAGAGAGTGCTTTACGATCGCAATTTTTTTTCGCCTCATTTTGGCGGCTATTTTTATTATTATAGCCTTGAAGATATATATCCTCCCTAAAAGAAGTATCTGTAGACATACGTAAGGCCCTGATATCTAAAGACAGAATGTTGTAAATTGGTCGTCATGCCCTGTGAGAAACTTTACTCTAGTCACACGCTGTTATAAGTACCAGCAGTACGGACATGTGGCCAAATCTTGTCGGGAGACCACCCATACCTGTGGCCACTGTGGTGATCAGGGTCACTCCATTAAGGAATGCACAAAGAAGGCTGAGGAACCAAAATGCGCTACTTGCTTGTACTTCAAAAAGCCGAACAATCAGAAGACAAGCGCTGCTGACTGTCCAGCAAAGATAATGGCTGAAAAGAGGTACATAAATTCTGATGATTATGAAGGCGCCTAAGAGCGCCGCTAATTACGTATTTTTCTGGCCCTTGTTATTTTTTTTATTGTTATAATTATGATTAATAATTTAATTATTGACATAGATAATTTCTCTATTTCAGAATCCCATGTTTGTGACGTTGAACACTGTAAGCAATATCTCTCCTCCCTCACTAGTCCACTAACCATACTAACCCAAAATATTTGCTGTATTTTTAAGAATTTCGACAATTTTTGCATTTTTCTACAACGTCTAGACATAAAATGTGACGTTATTGTTTTAACCGAATGTTGGCTTTCCAAACAATATAACATACCATTGATTCCGGGATATAAATTATGCACAAAAGTAATATAAACTACAATCAGAACGATGGGGTGATGGTTTATGCACGAAATCATCTCAATGTATCGACTGCAATACATTGTTAGTTAAAATTGGGTCAGACTTAGAGATACTTGCCTTATACCGACCCCCGTCTTTTAGAAATATAAACAATTTCACAGACTCTGTCATCTTTCAAAAATACAATTTTATTTGGAGATATTAATATCAATATTATTCCAGAAAGTGCCGCCTTCCATGTTTTGCTTCCCGCTCACACGCTTCATACACATCAAAGTGTAACGTATAACCCGAAAAAAAATCAGTCATCTTCAGGTTTATTACAAGCACACTCATCACAGTTAACATCAGCCATCATGGTAATTTTTGTTTTGCTTATGTAGGATAGTGATTGGCTGAAAAAATTCAGGGCCAATCACAATATCTAACAAGCACACCATTTACGTGTAGCACTATTTTATCATCCTTTGCGTTGCTAGAAACTGACGAGACTGAAGTAGAAACGATAATTATGAGTTTAAAGGACGACTGTGCGGTTGGCTGGGAGAACACATTTTGGTACCGCCATCGCTATTAACTTATATTTTCCAAAAATGTTTATCTACAGCTATTTTTCCCGAGTGCCTAATTAAATCTGTTAGTGTCCCTGTTTATAAATCAGGCAGCAAAGATCAAGTGACAATTTATAGACCTATTTCCTTACTGTCTTCTATGTCTAAAATATTATAAATAAAGGTGTACAAATACATAGAGGATAAATTAATTTTATCATCTGACTGACTATCTAGCACAAGAACTTGACAAAGGTAGGACACAGTTGGAATCTTCCTGGACCTTGCCAAAGCTTTTGACACAGTTTATATTCCTATTTTGTTGCACAAGCTTGAAGCCATAGGTATCAGAGGCACCCAGCTGAAACTATTTAAGAGCTATCTAGAGGACCGTACCCAATGTGTAAGGATTGGCAATGTTCTCAGCGATGATGAAAAAAACACGTCCTTTGGAGTTCCCCCAGGAAGTATTTTAGGGCCTACACTATTATTGATACATATAAACGATCTTTGTAATCGTAACCTAAATTACGGCCAAATTGTTACCTATGCTGACGACACTGCCCTTCTTTTTTCGGCTGTATCAGAAAAAAATGTCTACAAGCTTGCGCAACACGGATTCAATGTTGTTAACAAATGGCTTCAACGTAATTCACTAACATTAAACGCAGACAAAAGAAATAACATTAAGTTTTCGATGCGCAAGCAAACATCAACTAGTATCACAACATTATAATGCTCATTACTGCTCAATTCCCACAAATAACAAAATACCTTGGTGTCATAATAGATGAAATACTTTCGTTCAAACAACATATAGAAGTTTTATAAAATAGAATTCGTAAGTGGATATTTGTGTTTAAAAAGTTACGCTATATTGCTGACCCAAAAATAGTTAGACAAGTTTACTTTCCTCTATGTCAATCGATATTAACTTACTGTATTACCACATAGGGGGGAACGGGTAGAACAAGGTTACTAACCATCGAGAGAGCTCAGAGGGCGATTCTCAAAGTGTCTACTTTCCGCCCTTTCCTTTTTCCTACCAACCTCCTATACAAATCTAGTAAAGTGTTAACAGTTTAGCAACTATTTATAATGGGCATTGCGTTAAAACAACACACAGCTCTACCCTACAGCACTGAACATTCTTATAAAATACAACAAAACATGCTTATATATCCAAATTTTATCTGTACCTCTATAATAGACTAAACGCGAAAGTAAACATTTACTCCCTGAACTACGCAAATTGTAAGAGAATTCTCAAGGAGGCTCCCCAAAGTATGTCTTACGAAGATACAGAGAATTTATTAACTGTGTTAAAGTAAATTTGTATACTCACCTACGATAAGCATTCATCAAATTTAGAAACTAAGATTTAATTCAATTCAATTATTTATTTCGGAAAACACATCCTTAATGTTAAGCTACTCGACATAAGTATAATTTATTAGTCTATTGTGAACTTTTAGATTATTTATTAATTTTATAAGACTATCTTAGCACTTTTCGCCTGAAACACAGGATTACCAAGTTCAGGCATGTAAGTCTTTAGAATATAAATTAAATTTAAGCAAAACTGTTCTAATGTTTATACCTTGTAATTTTTAAATAAATATATTATCATTATTTCCACCAAACGGCATCGCATCGGATCGGAAAGGATACGAACAGATGCGGCGACAGCCGATCGCGTCCGACAGCACGTCGACGCGTACGATCGGTTCAATGGCATCGCTTGCGAACGTATCCGTTACTGCGCCTAGTCAAATAATTTCATTCCTACCATGTTGACGTGTTCTAATTCGGATGAATGTGTGATCGGATATGACGACAGGCGAACGGCGCAGATTGCGCGTCGCAGCATACTTTTGGCTACGATTGCGTGTCGGGGAAGACGCCCGCAGTCAAGCTGCTGTACGCGGCTTGGTAATATAGACTTTAAGTACTTTTAATACACGATTTAATATCGTTTAAAGATTGTAAAATCCGTTCCGATCCGATGCGATGCGAGCCGTTTGGTGGAAATCATCCTTTAGAAGGCACTGGATTTAAGACTTGCCTAACCAACGTATCAGTTTTGTATGTGGTTTATACTTTGATTATTAAAAGGTAAACAAGTTACTTGTTCATTTACACTTTCAAACAAAACCCTCGAAGTTTTTTTTTTCTCGACTGATAACCGCGGTCTATTAATTTGTAGTCCTTTAAGCAATTATAGAATTGTAATCCTACAGCTCAAATTCCTTGCTTGCCCCTCTAAATGGAAGAATAGGCATTATTAAACGATAAATGAAAAATGATTTTATTCCTGTAAATAGGTTTGTACAAACACTTTTACACGTCAATCATATTTTAAAACTAGATGAGGTCGGCGTTTCCTATCTGGCTACTCTGAGAAGAAAGGCCGAAACAAACTCAGAGGTCACAGTCTCTGTTAAAGTCCAGACATAATCTTGGTCATATCATGTGAAGACCATGTACATTTGTCTGAAATGGTCTTTTGAGGAAAAACTACACAGATTGAGTGGACCTGTCCAGCCAGTGCACGCATTTATCAGCAATCGTGCAGCTGTACTCAGAACTTAAGGAGCTCAACGATTAAATTATTATAATTAATTATTCATTATTATTATTATTAATGATTTAATTATTTATCTCCAATATCAGAATGCAACCTCTCTTGCGTATGCAACCACAACCGCTACTCGCTTTTTTAAGAGGTAAAAAGTACGGTAGCAACCAATCTGTTGTAATAAATCACTATTCGCCGTCACCCACTCAAAAGTGTAGTCGCAGCAGTTATATTGAAGACTGTTTACTTGTTATAAATTATTTCTTTACTAAATAAACATAGCAGCTTAAGATTTATTGCTAACTTGCAGGTAGCAACTATTATTATTAAATAGTTTACCTCTCCAAATTACATTACCGACTACGCTCATTGTTAGCTATGCTATCAAAACATGAGATCTTATGAGATATTCTTTTTATTGCTTGCTTTGTTTTTATATACCGTCATAATCTGTTTACAAATAGATAGTCATTTTCTCTCGGTCTTTGAGTTCCACAGAAATGAGCAAATAAAACGGCAATAATAATAGGCACACTATGCCATCTCATTTTTCGTTTTGTTTGAGCTGCAAATTAATAATATGCGTGAAAACACGTGTTTACTTTATCTTATTTGCTAACTAGGCTATGATATCGTTCCGAGCACAAGTATTTAGATTTTGATTACTTCCTATTTTTCTGAATGAGTAATGTGACTCAAACGCTAACCTTCATCCTGGCAGGGTCGCCAATGTGGTGTTCACCACGTTTTAGGAAGTATTCGAGTAGGTAAAATATGAGACGTTCATGGACTTAACAAAGTGTCAATAAGAGAAGCACAAAGCTGGTTCAAGCGTTTTCAGTCCGGGAAATTTGATGTCAAAGATGCAGCTCACTCTGGTATTCCTATTAAGGATAGTCGATGCCATTTTTGAAAAAATGGAGTAAGATCGGCATATTAGTAGTCACGACATAGCTGAGGAGTTAGCGGTTGACCATGTGGTGTTCACCACGTTATAGGAAGAATTCTAGTAGGTAAATTATTTCCTGTACAACAGCAGAGGTCACACGTCCGCATCGTTCGGACGCCAGCAAGCAAGTGACCACTCTGCATCCACGGGTGGGTGTCGCTGCGCTAGTTTATCATATCAATACGCTACAGACCACAAAACAGCTTTGACCTATTTAGAAAATCCCGAGTACCTATACAAAAAAGTTCGATATTTGGGTGGCACACGAGCTCTAAGTCTTGAATTTGCATATAAAAAATACGAAAGAACTTTTTGCTCGACCTAATATTGCATGACAATTTAAGACATGTGTCGCAATTTAAATTTGTTATTTCACTATGTTTTCCGAGGTCAATAATTGAAAACCCCTATTATTATTTTCCGTTGAAACTTCTTTGTTAATATCTTCCGAATTCTCGTCTTGATTTTCGTTAAGAGGGCAATATTCGTGATAATACTAATCGTTACATTGGTAATCGCAGGGAAATAGACTAGCTTAATTTCTTCAACTAAGCTTAATTTCTTCAACTAAGCTTAATTTCTTCAACTAAGCTTAATTTCTTCAACTAAGCTTAATTTCTTCAACCATAACTTATTGACACTCGACAGTGACTTAGTATAGCTGTAACAGAATCGTTCCTCACAAGTTCTGTACTTGACTCGGAGATTACGAGCCACGGATGGAGTGTGTTACGTCGGGACCGCATCACCGGTGTCGGTGGCGGCGTTTTACTCGCTGCGCGACCCGGTGTCACGATAGCACGCCGCTGTGATCTAGAGACTCCTGCTGGCGAGGACCTGTGGGCACGTTTCACGACGAATTGTGTTAAATTCTATGTTTGTGTTGTGTACATTCATCCTAGAGCTCCTGATGGAATATATATGCGTTGGTTTGAAAAAGTGGAAACCATTGTTGACAGCTTAAAAAGTACAGTTATCGTCCTTGGTGATTTAAACATAAATGCTAATCGCATATCGAAAGATATCTTAAATTACTATTGTTATTTTCTTTCTGTTTGTGGCCTAACTGAGAGGAATGAGGTGATGAATGCGTATGGAGGTAAGTTGGATGTGCTGTTGGTGTCAGATACCATCAGCAGTGTCAATGTGTCAGAGATTAATGGGGGAGGTCTTGTCCCGCGACGAGACGCCTATCATCCGCCTATAAAGGTATGCTTAACAGGTACCGACACAAAGTGCTGACCTAACCCCAAAAAAGTAGATCCCAGTAACCTTGATGCACAGAGGGACTGGATTTTTTCTGAAGGTAATTTTGAAGCCATGTTTAAATTAATTTCGGAAACATCATGGCAAGATGTGTTCCTTGCTTGCAATGCTGACATTGCCGTAGAATATTTCTAAAGCATTATGTATGATATATTTGATAAATGTGTACCCAAAAAACGCAGGCCTAAGATGCAATGTATGCGCTATCCAGTTTGGTTTACGGCAGAATTAATTAACGACATTCAATGTAAGGCTGATATTCACCGAAAGTGGAAAGCTTCTCAGAATCGTGAGTTTTACAATAAATTCTCTTTTCTTAGGGCTAGTATTAAAAAAAGCGTATCCCTTGCCTACGACGAATACATTAAACGCATTCAAATTAAACTTAGACGTGATCCCCGTGCCTTCTGGCAACATATAAATAGCTTTAAAGTCAGAGGTGGTTTTGAACCAAAAATAAAGTATAATGGAGTTGAACACGTCAGCAGTGATACGGCAAAGGCTTTTTCCGACTTCATTGCAAGCGTTTTCTTGCCCGACGTTCTTCTTCTTGATTACATAAATAAAAACAATAGCTGTCAGAATAACTATTCCAACTTTGTGCATATTGATAAAATGGAATTGCCAGATGTAGAATCAGCTATTAATAATCTAAAACTGAATTCTGCGGTAAGTCCAGACAGCATTCTTGCAGACATCTTAAAGGGGTGTAATAAATTCATTAAAACACCTGTACTTCACATTTTTAATGTATCGCTCTCCACGGGTCAGTATAAACGGCGTTGGAAGGTTTCACGAGTTCAATCTATACCTAAAACGAAGGAAACTTTTCATATAGAAAACTATCGGCCTATAGCCATTCTGTCATCACTTCCAAAATCGTTTGAATCTATATTACACAAGCTGATTAAAATAACCAGATTCAACCTTTTCTTTGTGACTCTCAGCACGGCTTTCGATCGAACCGTTCTGTTAGTAAAAACCCTTTAACGCTTGTGGATCTCATATCGCAGCACATGGACAAAGCCATACAGGTTGATGTTGTTTATTTCGACTTCAAAAAAGCCTTTGATCGCGTAGGTAATGACGTGTTACTGACCAAACTTAGTAACATCGGTTTTTCACCAAAACTACATAATCAAAATTTCCGCAAGTTATATGCGGGACCGTCAACAATATGTCAGACATGGTTGCTTCGTTTCAGACACATATCACACTCGATCTGGTGTTAATCAAGGGACCATTTTGGGACCTTTATTATTCGGAATTACGGTGAACGATCTTGAGAAGGTTCTCAAACTCACCAAGTGCTTGCTCTATGCTGATGACCTCAAGTTAATATATAGTTTTGATGAGATTGGCGTAACATTAACTCTTCAGGAGGACATCAACTCAGTGTTCCAATGGAGCATTGAAAACAAGCTCCTTTTCAAAACGACTAAGTGCAGTGTTATGTCCTTTAGTCGCGCTCAAAGCCCCCGGCATGTGGAATACTTCCTTGGAAGAAAACCGATTACCCGTGTCAATTCGGTAAAGGATCTAGGAGTATTATTTGACCCGCGACTATCCTTCCACGAACATATACGGTCTCTCGCCTCTGATTCATATAGAAGACTAGGTTTCACTATTCGAATTATAAGAGAGTTTAACAAACCTCTGGCCATTAAATTAGTTTATATGGCTTTAGTGAGAAGTAAACTAGAGTCGGATTCGATTATTTGGAACCCTTATGAAAGTACTTACGCCTTGCTTCTTGAGAAGGTCCAAAAAATATTTCCGAGATTTTTATTAAAGTAACTGTTCGGGTACTATCCATTCCTGTATCCCACAAAATGTTTGCTAGGAATGCTGAAATTTAACGAATTACGAAATTTAACGAATAACGTTAGACGTAATTACTTCTTACTCATGTTCGCTTGTCGTATCCTTCGTGGGGAGTCTGATTGTCTGGAACTAGTAGCTCAGCTTGTGAGACTTTTTGTTCCTCCTGTACTCAAATACCAACTTAGACCACGATTACACGGATTGTTGGCAATTCCGTCAGCATGCACAATTTCGCATGCTAACTCACCATTAGTTCGCCCGCTCGCAATGCTGAATGCTCTAATGGCATCGACACGGGAGTGTGATTTATTTGCCGCGAGATGGATAGACGTATTTCGTGCATGTTTGAGATTCTGTGAGGTGATGGACGATAGATAAGCTTTTTTTTATTTTTGACCCAATTTTATTTTATTGTTGTATGTTAGTTTTACTTGTTTTGTTAGTTATCTTTATGTATTGTGCCTAATTTTGATTCCTTCCTGATATATTATGTTTATTTTTATTGAAATTCTAACTGTGCAATAACATGGACCTAGGTCTTTAATATTGTGTATGTTTCTCACCAATAAATAAATCGTAATGGTCTAGGTCAAGCTCGTTTAATTTAAATCCTTTAATATGGACCTTGGCCGGACCTGCGTCATACGCATTGTGACGTCACTAGATTGAACTTTAGGTTGCTAAATACCGAATGACTGTAAAGGTCTATTGAACGATTGGTTCCAGTTGCCAAATGGCTGTAAGGGTCTATTATATAATTGTTGTTGATTTCCAAATTGTTGGAGGCGCATCCCCAATTGTTGCGGACGTATCATAAATTGTTGCGGGCGATAACCAAATGACTGTGCTTGAAATCCAAATTGTGGAGGACGCATCCCAAACGGTTGACCTTAGGACATCTACCAAAATAAAATTTGGGTTATGTATTTGGTTGCGTAAAATATGTTTAATATTATTAACAGGCGAATTATAATTATTTGTGCCGAATTTAAACATTTGTGTATATTGTACATTTGGTATAGCGTGTTTATTGGAGGACGTCAAAAAGAAAAGAAGAAAGAAAAATAGTTTATTCTGCACAAACATATGCGCACATTGCGACTAAATGTAATTAAAATGCACACATACAAAATAGCCAAAAGCCTCTAATTCAATCCATAAAAAGTTCGGCAATTTTGTCCATTGCTTGATGTTAGGATGGCCAGGGACCAAAGACAATAAACATTGCTCTGTGTTGCGACCACTGACTTATAAATCATATATTTATATGTCAATGGTTGCGACACTGGGAAATGACAACAAGTAAACGATCAAAACAAAAACATAGACTACAATAGTATACTGGCAATAGGCAGGCAGCTTCACCTTTTTTTTAATATTAGGTAGTGTTCAAACGCAGCGCCATCTAGTTTTTCGCTAAGGGAACTAATAAATATATATGTATAGACAAATATAAACTACCATACACTATTTTCTACAATATGCCAAGAATTCAATAAAGCATGTCCTGTAAAAAAAGTTACTATCAATAGTAAAGCAAAATTTTGTGAATGAGCCACTGTTGGCATTAGAAAAATCAGAGATATTTTATATAATTTGTATCACGAGATATCATTGAGTTCTGATCAAACCCTTCATGATTATGTAAGAAATTATTCTAATATATTCAAAAGAGTCTGCGCTCAAGCTAAATCTAAATTCTTAGGTAACAAAATAAGTATTTTTAATAATTAAATAAAAGCTGTGTGGCAGGTAATTAACAAAGAAACTGGAAACACCAAACAGCAAGATCAAAATGAATTGTCTCTAAAAATTGATAATGAAACCATTTCAGATAAGTTGAAAGTTGCTGAGACACTAGAACATTCCTTTACCAACATCCCAATAAAGGTTACGAAATCTCTCCCCTCATCATCTATATTAGCTGAATCACTCCTCAAAGAAAACTTCAGTAAGGACATTCCAAGTTTTGAATTCAATCCCATTTCTATTGTCACAATTAAAAAAGCATTCCAAAGTCATAACATAAAAAACACTGAAGACTTATGGGGGATTTCCGTTAAGGTTCTTGTAAAAATCATTGACACATTTGCCCCTGTCCTAACAGGCATATTTAATCAATGTTAAGACAGCGGTACGTTTCCTAATTTAATGAAACATAGTAAAGTAGTACCAATTTTCAAAACAGGTAGTAAGGGTGATCCCTCTCATTATAGACCTATATCTGTGCTACCAGCATTGAGTAAAATCTATGAAAAAATCATGCTAGACCAGATGCTGTCACATTTTAACTCAAATGCGATTTTACATAGTCGCCAATTTGGTTTCACGAACGGTAGGTCGACGACTGACGCGGGAGTAAAACTTATCAGTCACATATTGGAATCCTGGGAGAAGTCCCAGGATGCAATTGCCATTTTCTGTGACCTCTCAAAAGCGTTTGACTGCGTTGACCACAATACACTGATCTATAAATTACACCACTACGGATTTCGTGGACAAGCTGTTGATCATGTTCTTTCCTATCTATCATACAGGCAGTAAAAAGTAAACATTAACGCGGTGACGTCCTCGGGGTCCTTAGTTAAGATGGGCGTATCTCAAGGTTCAATTATTGGCCCTTTCCTTTTTCCAGTTTATATTAATGACCTGCCTTACATGATGGCTAACTTATCGGATATAATTTTATTCGCTGATGACACATCTCTTATTTTTAAAATAGACAGAAAAGATACGGATGTACCTAACCTCTGCCCAACACTTTAGAAACACAGGCATAATGATGTGTATATTTGTACATCTATAAAAATTAAATATGGCATGCAACTTGCGTCATCGCCAAAGTGAATTAATTCCAATCAGGTTGAAAACATTTTTTTTTTCAATTCACATTATTTCATGCGTTATGGCGTGAAAAGGCAAAAATAAGACGGACAGAGTTACTTTCGCATTTATAAAATTAGTATGGATAGATAGGTTCCACCTTACTCTCAGTAGCCAGAAGTAGGTCGATCTGGTCTAATCTTACGAATTACAAGAAAACTGCAGGATTTTTACCTTCATCAAAATTTCGTTTCTTAAAATGGAGGTAATACTCCCCAAAGTGGCTTCAGCGGTTTCGTAGTCATTTAAAAAAAACATTTCGTTACAAGGAAAATTGCGATTTTATATAAAATGCAACGTGGGTTCCTCTTGAGACTAAAATTGGTCTTAATTGGTATCACGCAAGGCCTATAATAAGGAATCTACATAAATTTGGTTTTATAAATGTTATATTAATTCAGGAATTTTCCCTACCACATGTGTGTTTACCATAATATAGTTTGTGTCATAATGCTCAGCTAGAATTTCAGTTATTATGAAAGCATTTGACATAATGCTATTAACTGCAGCAAAACTGTTTGAATGCTTGACATCATAGGATTCAAGCAGTCAGACAGGTCAGGAGTATCTTGTATCTATTTTCCACAAAAAATGACTAACATAGACTACCTGCTTGTCAACATCAATCATCAGATAAACCTCTTCTCCCAATTATTTGGATATCAATACTTAGAAACAAAATTATTAATCTTCGAAAGGCTTTGCATCATTTGTAATTGATATCAAAATTATTACACAATAATTAAGGGTTAATTAATTAATTATATATCCTAATTAATGAATTATAAAAATCCAAGAGTTTTGATCCAACATCGATCAATAGCTGATTGATGACCAAAGTTTTTAAAGGGATATGATGGGGATTAATTAATACTCTTAATAAAAGTAATATAATTTATTATGAAACTTAAATATTAATCAATGGCCGTACTTAAACTTACTTAGCAAGCTTAGCAACGCGAAAAGCAAATAACTCATCCCAATATCATCTTGGTTTTTGATGATAGCAAACTGAAATATGTAGAATGTAATATACGAGTACTGTACAATTTACTTAGGAAAGGATATGGCAATGATAACGATATCAATATAAATAAATTACATCATCTTGAACGATTCAACTAAGTAGGTATCGCAAAGGACTTCCTTCTCGAACTTCGATAGCAGTTCAGGACCTAACAACTTATTCACGATGTTGGATACTCGACAATCGTAAGGTGCTGACGCGTGGTCAGATTCTATGTGGAACACCTTCACTGGCTTCTTTGTATACTTGGATAGGTTGTAGTCATCAGCCAGAGCTTCTGCTCTTGGATGAGGGATGCCCTTCATAAGGACCAGTTCTGATTCTAGTTTAAAATCAGGTTCGTATTGTCTTGCCAACATAATCCTTCGGTACGCGGCTTGAAGGATCGATCTCTTGTATTGGTTCGAATAGCTTGCCAGTTCTCTTAGTCTACTCACACACGCTTCAACCTTCTCTGACCAGTTCTCTGATTTCTCTAAATCCTTCTTCAGTTCTTCACTATCCGTTCCAGTCATGAGATGGTACATGTGTTCTACAATAGAATTCTGTAACTCCGTATCAGTTGAATTACCGACATAAGCGTCTAGTTGTACTTTTAATGCATCTGGGCTGCTGTCCAAGCAGTACACGGTTCCCACGCGACCTGAAAAAATGAGTTCAAATTATAATTATCTTTAAGAGTTTTCTGCTGATGGAAACTCAACTCTCAGTTATTACGGTTAGAGTTTGAAATTGCTCAGTTGCTGAATAAAGGAAACCGGTGTTTTAATAGATAAGCAAGAGGATTTTTCGAAATTAAAATGTGCTCCATAAAAGTCAAAATTTGGAATAATGTGACGCAAGGGATTCAGTCTATAAAAGTCTTCCCTTTTGATAAATGTTGCCTTAATAGGTAATTTAAAAATTATTTTCTGTGGAAGCGTCAAAAATAAATTTGAAACTGCTTGAAGGAAGTTTTAATATTGCCGCAAAGAGGCGCCAATGCGCTACAAAACAGTTATATAGGCGCTACATTTTCGTATTTACGTGGTGGTAACGTTGGTAGAAAGGTTTAGAAAAATAAACACATACCCTCTTTTTCGAACATTGCAGCTAACTCTAAAGCAACGTTCACGCCAAAGGAGTATCCCAGTAGGTAGAAATTGGATTTCAGTTCAAACCTCTTTTTCATAAACTGGAAAGCATAAAAATAAACTGATTATGTAATCGCTGCAACAGAACATTTCAGAATAATAGGGCTCGTCACGTCCTCGTTTTTCTATATTCTGGATCTACAGTTACATAAATAAATTGGTAACATTTTTACATTCTGCATTCTACGACACTAGAAATAGTCTAAATTCCAGTATTAAAGGTACATGGTGCATATAATTCTGATTCATTTTATCTAGCGTTCCATAGCGGACGTCCACTTAATTATAATAACACAGGTAAATAACCTGTCAAAGCAGAAATATCGTGTGTAACAGGAATGGTTAAATTACTTGCAAATAAACTCAAAAGGGAACCGTCCGTTCTGTTTACTAAACCAAAAACAATCCATTGCTCCGGCGAGTAAAATAAATAGCTGATATACAACAAATATGGATGGATGACTTAGAACTTTCCGGTCTGAATTTCAAAAAGTTCAGCTGAATGTGTTATAGTGTGGAATTTTAATGTCAGTAAACATGACGATATTTCTGGTCCTCCTGGTTTCGACAATCGGTAGAATGGTCCTTCCGACCATAATTAACAAAAAGTTTGTTATAAAATACATAAACTCGGAAATTGTTTAACTGTATGACCCAAACATAATTTAGGGAACAACTGAAAGTACATTGTCCTCAAATTCAGTAAAAAGTAAACAATTCAATATGTACACGAAACGGTGCAATTATTTCAACTGTTTTTCTTTCGCCCACAATCGACGTCGAAATTTAAAAATTCCGTATTCGAATGGATATTTAACGAAGTGATGAATAACTTAACGAATTGGAGTCCCAGTTGGACGAACAAAGAAAACAAAATCTACCACAATTTATTCACCAATCACGGTCCATTTTATTACGACGTCCACTGAGTTCCTGCATCACTGTACCTTGGGAAATATCAATTGAATTAATTCAATCTTTTATAATAAAAGAGAACGACTACTGTTCGGGAACAATAGTAGGTACGGCGCGCGTGCAAGCATGAATGGCTCCCAATCCTAGGTCACAACGTTCAATACTTAATAAATATACGGGAAATTTGAGATGAATCGAGGTGCTGGATTTTCTTTAGGAAATATAACGACTAAAATGCAATATTTTTCGTGTACGCGTCCAAGGATGGAAGGATTGTTTTCGATATTCTGCTATACTGGACAATGGATATTGGAAAAGTTAGAATAATTTCAGTAATTATGTGAAACGAATTCCATAAGATTGTTAGTTTTGTTCCAACTTTGTTATGATTCCTTAATGATTAAATCAAGCTTCTGGCTCCGGAATTGTGACTTTTAGGCAAAAAAGAATCTAACATCTTTTTACATAAATGTATGGTGTCAAACTCACCTTCATAATATTGCTTGCCATTTCCTGTATACTGTTTTCGGTCATGTCTGGACCTAGTTGGAACGTCATGGCTTGAACCTTTAGCCTTTCGGAGACGCGTGTGAAGATTTGGTGGTGGCCTTCGAATCCTGGTATCAGCATCAGGTAAGTCTTTCTAGGATCTAACTCTTGTTCTTCCTATATATAGAAATGATAAATGTCTATGAAATAAGTTCTAATATTAAAATCAAGGTTTCGATCCATAGGTATTGAGATCCCGAAAATCTAATTAAATTTCCGACAAGAACAACAACCAATTTTAGTGTAAGTATAAATGGTTTAAATACTAAATGTTATTGATAGATGTCCTGTCTCGCAAATATTTAATTTGGACAGTTATTTTACCAACCTCAGAACCATTACTAAGTTTTGTCGGCATTTGTATCATAGGTTCGGTAGCCATGCACTCGTCTTCGTCAGTGTAAGTGTAGAATGCTCCTAGACCAGCATCAAACTTGGTGTTTTCTCTTTTCTTTATAGTGCCGAAACTTTTCAAACTGTGAAGATAAAACGCATATTATACATCCAGAAATAATATAAAAAACAACATATATTTTGAGGATATTTTTGGCAGCCAATGTTGAAACTTAGACGGCATTCGATGCACGTAGCGGAATACTATAAAACACATTTTTATTTTTTGCCGTATTGGTTTTAATTAGTAGTTGTATTATGGTACAAAAAACAATAAATATAGATTTATTGAAACATAAAAAAAGGAACGTCAATTTTATTGATATTTTAACAAATTTCTAACGACAACTTTAATTTGCAAATTATAAGATGCAGACCAAGAAAAAATTAAGGTTGTTTCCGAATCAAATCTTCACTGAAAAAAATATATGACTGTGAATAATAGTATTCTTTTAAATTAAAAAGAATATTATTTTTCACACAGTCATAATATTGTATGCATAAATAAGGCACTAATGAGTAGGTATTATATATTATCTTACCTCGCAACATCTAGTTGGGCCACCCTCTCATTGCAAATGTCAATATTATAGACATTTTTGATGAGTAACTTAATTTCTTGTAAGCTGGTTTCATTCAGGCATAGTTGTTTCAGGGTGAGGTTTTGTTCAATGTTATCAACATGTTGCACCCCTGGATACAAAGACCAGTTTTATTAGAAAAATATTTTCTTTCATTGTATTTCGAAGCAGTACACAATTTATATTAAAAGTAATAAGAGCAGATAGTTTATTGAACAATGATAAAACAACAGAAATTTTAGGCTGCTAATTTATTTTAACTATCTACTTATTAAAAAATAAATGTGTTCTAAATATTTTTTGGCTACATAAATATTCAAATGTCAATTTTAAAGAAACAATACCGATCAGATAGGCAGTAAAAAAAATATTTAGAATGACTCGACGACAGTATCGTGAGTTGAAATAACACCGCTACCATACATTTCGTAGATCGACCCTCTTTTTTCAAGAAATAAAAGTAACTTACCAATAATTCTCGCGACCTTTTCCAAGAAATCGTAATTGTTTCGTTTCTTCAAATCGAATGACACGACATTCGTGTAATTTAGTTTCAAACTCGTTTCCAAAGCATTCATAACTGTTGACAGTTTCTGTGAGCGAGTTTTAGTTTCATTTTCTAAATTGTTATCGAACTGTAAAAATAAAAATTCCATTACGTTCTGTCTCGTAGGGCAAAAGCGAACAAGAATATCAAATTGATATTTTCCAGTTATAAATAACTATTCGATCTAAAAAGGGAAAAATCCGTGTGTGGTCCGGGGAAGCAGGAACAAAGTCCCACACGCACACACACTCGTTTATAATAGATAGAGACAGTGAGAGAAAGAAAGTCGCATGGCGGGAGTTAACTCATCGTAACAACCGTTTACGCTGAGTACGCAGCCGCCAACCTTCGTATTAAAGTGCAACCTAGCAATAAGATCAATTACATGTTATTCCAAATAATTGTTTGTGAAGTTAGTTTTTAGATCGGCCTTCAGCTTAATACACTGTTTTTCTGTAATTAAAATAATTGTAATAAATAAAGTTTTTTTTAACTAAATTCCCGATCGCCGAAACATAACTGGCGCAGTCGGTAGGATCGCGACGCTCTAAGTTCGAATCCAACTCTTCGGCATAAGAGTGACGGTTCTCAAATCGTTCCTTCGCGATCCGCAAAGAACCTTACTTGCGGTCGGGCATCTGTATAGAAGTAGGAAGGTGTTTCTCCGGAGAATTGGAGGAAGCTGTTGGCAGAGACAAGACTCGACAGGAGATGCAGTGGCTGCTTTGGTGAGTGCTCTCGTATAACCAAGTGTCCTTGCTCTATTTCCTGCCTTACTATAATTTTTGTATTTTATTTAAAGTATATGTGTGTCTGTCTATAAGCTAAAATCGCGTTAGGCACCCACTTATTATAGCGTGAAGATATTCTGTGAAATTCCACGTGAAATACTACACCGCTATTGTTCTGTTTGAGTGCCACTAGACAGGTAACTTACAGTAAAACAATGTCGCTCAGAGATTATGATGCTAACTATAAACCGTACAAACTTATTGCAGACTTGATGCCAAGATATGATGGCAATCCTAAATTGCTTAGATATTATATTAGAGAGGTAGAAAGTTTATTAACTTTAACTAGTGAAGCAGATCGTTCGCATCCGGCATTTATCTGCTTGATTAAGAGTAGGCTAAGTGGTCCAGCTATCGATGCCATAGCATACGAAGAATATCTCAGTTCCTGGGAGTCAGTTAAATTAGCTTTGATTAGGCGCCTTGGAGAACCACGCAATGAAATACAAGTTATGCAGGAGCTCACACGGGTACGTAAGTCAAAGAACGAAGATGCGGAAACCTTTGGCAAATGGCTCCGTGAATTATTAGACACATTATACTCTGTAGGGGAACATGGTAACAAATCTTATTATGAAAAGATGGTAATTGAACAGTACGTAAACCAGTTAGATTTTCATGTGTCATTAGGTGTTAGAATTGCGAAACCAGAAACATTTGAAGCAGCTATTATTGCGGCTAGGCAAGAAGAGGCTAGGCTTGCATATAATAGGACTAATCATTTTAATAGCCCATCAACATCCCAAGCGAAACCAAAGGAGTTGCCTAGGCAGCAGCTTAACTCTAGTCCTTTCCATACTAACCTAGTAAATCCAGCAATGTCGCCATACAAGCCCCAACAGAATAGCATGAACCCAGAACAGCGTCAACAATGGATACAGTCTATGTTACCCTGGAAAAACCGACCAGCATCAGGTAACGTCAGCCCAAGTGGATCAGGTAATTTTAGAAGTGGAAACTTTAAGAACCAACCTAACGTTCCAAAACAGCAGGTTAATCCTCCTGAGTTATCATCGGACGTCACTATGCGTACGGCAGGTAAGCCAGAAAAACCACAGTTCGCATCGGGGCAGTTATTCTATATCCCGAGCCAAATGGAAGGTCAGGTGTAACCAATACCCATTGGTAGTGAGTATTTCGGCCAATTCATAGACATTAGTAGCGACGTTTCCGACCCTAACGTAGTTATAGACGAACAAGAGGTAAGCCAAGAACAGGATTTTATATTAAACCCCGATCAAGACAACCGGACATAGTATCCATTAACCTACAAACTAAACAATTTTTACCATACATTGAGTTGCCAGAGTTTAACGGTAAGTTTTTAATAGATACAGGAGCCAGTCATTCTGTTATTGCATCTGATGAAATTTTTGCTACTATTTTTGAATACTGTGTAGAAACGGAGCCATATCGAATAGTTACAGCGCATAACTCCTCAATTCACGATAAAGTAGTATACCTGCCCTTGCCCCCTGCGTTTAATAGCGATATAACCCATAAATTTTTAATATTCGATTTTGATACGAAGTACAAGGGTCTAATAGGATTCGATCTTTTAAAGAAACTGAAAAGTAATATTGATTTGAATAATAACGTGTTACGAACATCAACAGCACAAATACCTATTCACTTTAGCTCTCCACCCCAAAAGATAAAAATCGATCCTAAGTGTGAAAAGATAGTTACTGTTAAAACTAACTACGTGGATGGACAGTACTTACACGATGATTTCTATTGGTCCGATAACTTGAAATCACCAGCAGCAATAATTAACGTTACTAATGGTTCCTTTAAAACTTCAGTTATTAATTTCAGTGATGATAAAAAATATATTCCAGATAAGAGTTCAATAGAGTTAGAGTTATATAATGAGGCTAATAACATTAACAGTTATAACATAAACACCGTACAAGTGCAATCAGATATCGATCGCATATTAAATGAAAACTTAAAAAAAATTCGTACAGGGCATATGAATGAGGAAGAAAAGCGTGAAGTTACTAGGCTATGTTATCAGTATCGGGACCTATTCTATTCAGAAGACATTCCACTGACCTTTACACACGCAGTCAAACATGAACTTAGAATAAGTAATGATACACCTGTTTTTGTACGTAGCTACAGACAAGCCCCCCAACAACGCAATGAGATTCGTAAGCAAGTAGATAAACTGTTACAGCAGGGCATTGTTAGAGAGAGTATATCTCCTTGGTCATGTCCCGTGCATATTGTCCCTAAAAAACCCGATGCATCAGGAAAAGTTAAATGGAGACTTGTAATCGACTATAGACGACTGAATGATCGTATAATTGAAGACAAGTATCCTTTACCCAACATTCATGACATCTTAGATAGATTGGGGCGTGCCCAGTATTTTACGACCCTGGATCTCGCCAGCGGTTACCACCAAGTAGAGATGCATCCCAAAGATATTGAAAAAAACAGCGTTTACAACCGAACGAGGACATTACGAGTTCTTAAGAATGCCCTTTGCCCTAAAAAATGCGCCAAGTACTTTTCAACGTTTAATGGATCACATTTTAAGAGGAATAGATAACGTTTATACGTATTTAGATGACGTAATAATTATATCAACATCTTTACAACAACACATGGAAAAATTAAAGCAAGTATTTGATCGGTTTAAAACTCACAATTTGAAAATCCAATTAGATAAATCGGAATTCTTACAAAAACAAGTTAATTTCCTAGGACACGAACTTACAAATGAGGGCTTAAAACCCAATAAGGACGAAATTAAAGCAGTACTAAATTTCCCTTTGCCTAAGACTCAGAAAGACATAAAGGCTTTTCTAGGCCTAGTAGGGTACTACAGGAAATTTATTAAAGACTTCGCAAAGTTAACTAAACCAATGACCTTATGTCTAAAGAAAAATAGTAAAGTTATCCATTCCCCAGACTTTTTAGAAGCTTTTAATAAGTGCAAGCAAATTATAACAAATGCCCCAATACTACAATACCCTAATTTTGATGAACCTTTCGTGCTCACCACCGATGCATCAGATGTAGCATTAGGTGCGGTATTGTCACAAGGTATTGTAGGTTCCGATAAACCGATAGCTTACGCATCCCGGACACTGTCAGATACCGAATCTCGGTATTCTACAATAGAGAAGGAGTTACTAGCAATAGTGTGGGCAATCAAGTATTTCCGTCCTTATCTTTATGGTAGAAAGTTCGTTATTTACACAGACCACAGGCCCCTTACTTGGTTAATGTCACTGAAAGACACTCTAAATTAACTAGATGGCGTTTAAAGCTTGCAGAATATGACTATAAAGTAGTTTACAAAAAGGGTCGTCAGAATACTAATGCAGATGCTTTATCTCGTGTTAAAATATTTCATGGTAGTATGGATTCATTAGCAGTAAATTTAGATGATAATGATGATGATGAAATAATTAATAGAATATTTGAAAACGCACGTAGAGTAGCTGAAACTGAAACGGAGGCAGCCGTGCCTCAAGATAATGACAACATTCAATCACTAAACCCTAGTGTTCCCCAATCTCATTTAGGAACAGAATCAGACAGTATGAGCATAGTGTCAGCCGAGCCTGAGTTAGTCTCTACACGGCATACACAACCAGACAATGAAAATAAGGGCATACCTATAATATCAGATGCTATAGATAGGCAGCTGAAACAATTCCACATAAGATCAACACCCGGCTCAACATATAGAGTAGATAACAGATCCACTAACTCAAAAGTTGTCATTAAAGATGTTTTTATTCCAGTTAATAATACAGAATCAGAGATAGTTAGATTTTTAAAGGAACACACAATTGCCGACCGAGTGTTTCATTATTATTTCCATAGTGAAGAACTGTATCATGCCTTCTCCAGAGTCTATACTACTATATTTAACGAGCGTGGCCCAAAGTTACTTAAATGTACTACGCGCGTGACCCTAGTAGAGAACAAAACTGAACAACAAAAGTTAATTAAGAAATATCACGAAGGAAAGACAGTACATCGCGGTATTCAAGAGACGTATAAGCAGTTGCATAGAAACTATCACTGGCCTAACATGTTACTTACCATTCAGAGATTTGTTAATCAGCGCGATATTTGTTTGCAGTCTAAATATGAGCGCAATCCCCTAAGACCACCTCTAGCTATTACTAATACACCGCGAAAACCAATGGAACACATATTTATGGACCTTTATTCAACAGGCGGAGTAACATTCCTCACAATCATTGATAATTTCTCCAAATATGATCAGGCAGTTCCTTTAAACGCGTGTAGTAGTGTGCATGTAGCGGAAGCGTTGCTAGACGTTTTCTCGGTGTTAGGTTTACCAAACAAAATAACCACGGACTCAGACACCAAGTTTGATAATGATGTCATAAAAGATATATGTGCCTTACATAATATTCATATACATTTTACGACACCATATAACCCTAACTCTAATTCACCCATCGAACGTTTACGTTCTACATTAGCTGAAATAATTAGAATACAACGAATGACCAATAAAGACGACCCCATGCAGCTTATCATGAAGTATTCTATTATTGCATATAATAATTCTATTCATTCGGCTACAGATTATACACCTCATGAGCTGTTATTCGGACACACAGCATCTAGGAATCCGCTAGAATTATACTATCCAAAAGAATTTTATCAGGATTACGTTATTAAGCACCGTGCTAACGCCGAGGCAGTTCAAGAATGTATCGCAGCACTTATGTCTAAGAATAAGGAGCAGGTGATTTCTAAACGAAATCAAGAAGCAGAAGAAATCAAGTTCAAGGTAGGTGAGACCGTTTATAAACAGGTAGCAAAGTCAGCACGCAGTGATAAAACTAAGCCTGTGTTCAAAGGACCCTACAAGATCATCCACCTTCATCCAAATAATGTGGCTGAAATTATAGGTAACCACCCAAACTCTAAGTCTATTAGAGTACACTTTAAACTACTACGGAGGCCTCATCTTGTTGCAGGACCCTCATCTCAGGAGCCATCGTGCTCTACGCAACAGGAACCGTAACTATTGACCCCGTTAATAATGAAAATGGCATCCTTCTCCTAAAACAAGGACAGCTCCTTAAACAGGATAATTACTTTAGTCTCGCTTGCGTATACAATATAACGAACCTTCATTTTACTTCCATCCAACTTATGTCATTATATGCAAGCACTAAAGCAGCTGAGAGTGTAATGTCAGGAGAGTTACATAAAACATATAGAAATCAAATAGAGTATAGTTTAGATCAAATAGGTAAAAAGATAAAGTTTTTAAGCCCGCAAGTTAGAAAAAGACGCGGTTTGATTAATGGGTTAGGTACTGTCGTTAAATTCATAACTGGAAATCTTGATCATGATGATGCAGTTAAATTCGAAGAAGAAATATTAAACATGAGGAATAGAATTAATAATGTTCAGAATATGCAAAGAAAGTCCTTAGTTCTAGCACAAAATACAATAAATGAGTTTGGCAATCAATTAGGTAAATTGAATAGTAATCAGAATAACTTGGCTAGCTTATTGAAAAACATTACACGTAACGGTAACGACGTAAATAATCATATACATTTTCTAGATATATACGTACAGATAGATTTTAGTTTACAGATTGTTTTAGATAAGTTAATGTTGTTAGAAGATGCCATGACGTTCGCGCAACTGGGCACCATGCATCCTAGTATTATAAGTCCTCAAAATCTAATAGAGGAATTAATCAACTTAGGTAACACCTATTCGTTTAGACCAGTAGCTATTATTAATCTCAGTAATATTCATAGGATAGAAAAATCAATTAGAGTTAAGGCCTATAGTACAGTACACTCTATAAACTTTATCCTAGAAATCCCATCAGTAGCCCCACAAACCTATGACCTAATTCATCTTTACTCCATTCCCAACAAAAATAACCTTACTATTATCCCTAAATCCAAATACCTTGCACTTGGGAACGATGAGTACGCATACCTTGAAGAAGGCTGTCAACCCTTGACCGATGACATGCAGCTTTGCAAGACCCTGGACACCAGAAGAATTGAAGACACCGAAGACTGCATCCCATCACTCATTCAGCATCGTAAAGCAAACTGTACACATGCTAAGATGAGCCTAAGAAGAGGAAAAATTCAAAAGATCGGAGACAACAATTGGCTACTTGTCCTGAACGAAGATGAAATTGCCAAAACACAGTGCAAAACTAAGACAGACTACAAAAGGTTAACTGGGATTTATCTCGTCACACTAACAGAAGATTGTCAAATTAACATCATGAACAGAACACTACGAGCATATACAGATACTATCGTCATCAATGAGGTCATACCTTTACCAGAGCAACATCAAGTCTTAGAAGAAACTGTTCAGTATGAATTACAACTAGAAGACATCTCGCTAGACAGCATCCATGAACTTATCAACAAAGCAAGCGATCTCTCTTTATCAGATGACCTCAATTGGCCAATGATGATGGCCACACCAAGTTGGACTACGGTACTCCTATACATCGTATTAATAGCAGCAGCATCCTGGAAGTTGTACCAATGGAAGATCACTAAGATATCAGAGGACATCAAAGGCAGCGAGGCAACCAAAGGCAGCGTGGACGCCGCCAGAAGCAAGAGTTGCTTCCATCTTATGGAGGGAGGAGTTAACTCATCGTAACAACCGTTTACGCTGAGTACGCAGCCGCCATACCTTCGTATTAAAGTGCAACCTAGCAATAAGATCAATTACATGTTATTCCAAATCATTGTTTGTGAAGTTAGTTTTTAGATCGGCCTTCAGCTAAATACACTGTTTTTCTGTAATTAAAATAATTGTAATAAATAAAGTTTTTTTTAACTAAATTCCCGATCGCCGAAACATAACTCGGCGGAATAACACTTTTTCCTTACGTGACGATTACTACCAGTCAACTCCTACCGTAAGCCACTTTGAGAAAATTCGTTCCAAAATTAAAGTTTAAAATTGGTTATACTTGTAACACATTTTCAGATCCATCCCTGTAATAGTGATTTATACCTAGAAAATTTCAATTTGATATTTTTGTTCTTATACAACACTGTTGTGAATGATAAAATAAGAATTATCACCGAATTTTTCACAAACAATCTATCTAGCATAATAAAAAAGTACCACCACAAGAATGTAAATAACGTGATTTATCATATAACCACCTCATAAAAGTAAATATGTTAAAATAAGGTTCTATGAAATAGCTAAAAACAAAAAAGTGCAAATATTTGCTTTCGTATCAAGAGTGCATAACTCGAGAATTCACAAGATACAACGCGACGATGACGCACATTTTATTGCTAAATACACACACGTAAACCTCTGAATATCCACAAACAGCACGCAAAGTTCCTTCCCGGATACAGTTCCTCACACTGCGTCAAATGAAATGCAAATATTGAAATAACTTGAACAGGAATACCTCATTGATCGAATGGATGCGGAAGACTAGAGCTGGCAAGCACGCTTCATTGCGGGCTTCACATATTTTCTCAATCACAGAAACTGCATACTCGTCGCTGGCACTTTTTGAAGAATAGTTCAAGACCACAAAATGCCTGTTGGAAATTATTTTAATGAATGAATTTGTTTTTACGGGACATTTTGTTTGAAAATTATACGCTATTCATTTTCTTTAGAGCATTTAGTTTATTTTAGTATTTAGTTGTCTCATCGGTTTGTTACCGATCGCCAATATCTATAATAATATTTATATTCAAAAAGTACAAAATAAAGTGGCTTTTTATATTATCTGTCTGTATGACCGTTTAGACCATCTTTCACCATAGTTTAGATAATTTATTTTGAAAGATTTATGTGTATAAAATGTTCTTATTAAACTTAAATATTTCTCGATGCTTTTTCAAGTCAAGAAAACCGTTGAAAGCAGGGGCGGGTCGCTAGTTTATTATAAATAGTACTCATACATACATAAACTCACGCCTTCTTCCCATGGGGGTTGGCAGAAACTACAGAACGTCAAATAGTAGTTTCTTCAAATTGGTTTTAGGTAATAGAGCTATGTAAGATGACAATAAAAAGAACTAGGAGAGGCTCAAAATTATTGTATTTTAGAATATATTAGGGCTCAAAATTATTGTATTTTAGAATATATCAACAAAAATCTAGAGCTTAGGAACCAGAAAGGCGAACATTTTTATAAAACTGAAAAACCTTTAAAATCATCTTGTATAACGTTTTCTCGGGTCCTACTGCTAGTCCATCAACATTCATAATTTGTGTTATATTGTGGTGCTTTCTACCTAAGTGTTCATAACGTATGTAGTACTTTTTTCGATGGTAATTACTTTAGTGGGTAGCGTTTAGTTTCTCTTAAATTCAGTTAGGATCGAAAATATTTAAAAAGTGGTAGATACGCGACATTTGAAAATCAAACTGAAGTGTGTTGCTAAAAATTTATACAATGTTCATACAAAGTTCCTTGCCTCTGCCATTCAATAAGATTGAAGCAACAAATGAACTACATCGCCAGAACACTGTTTAGAGACAGTGTTACTTTCATTGTTGCCTCAAGTTATGGTATGTCACAGACTGTTAATCAGGCTTTAGGTCCGGATCCATCGTAGAATTAAACAATTTAAGATATATAAAATAAAACAAAAAAAAATATAAACAATTTAACAGAAAATAAATAAAAGAGAAAAAGCAGATTACGATTGTAATGACATTTATATGACACACAATATTTCCAATCTAAAATTGGCAATACATTCTAAATTAGATATGATTTGTAAAAATAATACTCACATCAAACTACTGCAAAGGTTTCTAGAAGACACATCTAAGTTCGCAACAATACGAACGGCGTTATTAAACTTCTGTACCATACTTTTGGAATCCAAAATTACTACTTTGGGTTCAGTGTTGTAATTCTGCACAACGAAAATTCCTTGAACAGGTGCCATCATTGTTCCTTTTTTCAGTAAATTAATACATTCTTTATCTGTTGATAAGTTTTCAGAACACACCTTCACTGATACGTTGAGTTTCTTCCAAGACCTGAGAAATAACATAGGTAGTTAAAATGAATAAAGTCAATATTTAACTGACAGGTTTTGGCAGTATTACAGTCCTTGTGACTACATCCAATGTTGGGTAAATGGGTAAGCTTTGGTTCTAAACTAACAGATTCTACAAATTACAGACAAATAGGAATTTCTAATTTTGTGGTTCACAGTTGCAATGGAATGATACGTCCCATCAATTTAATTATGATCACGTTCGTGAGCAGGACATAAACTACGCTGCAATACAGTTAAAATAGGTTAAGTTCTATTAACAGCAAATAGTTTATCGGCCAGTTCTATCACTTCAATAACAAATGCATGAATAATTTCATTGCATAAAATGAAAAAAATACAAAAAAAAAACATATGTGTATTCTTTTGAATTCGTACCTAAAGACTAATATAGGAATCATACAATCAATAAGAAAAAACATACTTACTCCAACTTATTATAGCAATACCCAGCCGGGGAGTTAGGTTTTAGATGTAGAACTAGGTTTCTGGCACCTCGCTGAACTAATCTGTCAGCTACTTCGATTCCAAGTTCACTTTCATCGCAAACAACGATGTATGTGCCTTCAAAAGAATAGTTTAGTCTGAAAAAAGAAAAAAAATACTGTTAATAAAGTTTACTTTAAACGATATTTATTTCTGTAATTTGGTTCCAAAAACATTCAGTGTTTCCTATCGGACTACTCTGAGAAGACCATGAAGATTAGTGTAGGAACTAGTCTTTTGAGGAACGAATCACACAGATTTAACCTATACAGTCAGTAAAGAGCCGAACGATTCAACGAACAATACCAAAGCTAGGATATTTGGGTAGGCCGCATAAACTACTCAAAAAACATAACGTAACGTTTAAAACCAACTGAAAAAACATACCCACATAGTCCTCACATTCCCATTAAATAAAAATAATATTGTTTCTCATAAGCAAATATTCACGTCATAGTGATGATATTGCCTATGTGAAATCAGCACCCTAATTGGGTAATACAATTCCAATCGAAATCTGAATGAATTTGGAGGATATTGCTAATCCATTGCTACATTATGTTCGAAAAATTTGTCTGCTATTGTTGAACTGTCAAAATGTAAGCCATTGCTACTGTTACTATGTCTCGCAAATACCTTATAATTTTTCGGGATATTAGAGAATTATTTTATTATGATACAATTTATCCATCCACTACCATTTTCCTGTTTTATTTTTCCATAAAGTTAATTTTATGAAGAAAAAATCAAATACCTTGGAGTAGCATTGAAAACCTCGCTTGAAACCTGGGGATCTTTCATTCTTATTAGTACCTTTCCACTGAACCTCTTAAGAGACAGGAGTCTGAAAGCCCTGGAAACATCCATTGGAGAATATACCAGTCGGTTCAAAGGCCTAACCATGCCCTTTTGAATGCCTTCACTTATCATACATTGCATTGTCTGAAAGCAAAAGGAAATGTCACCTTTATCAAAGAAATAACAACAAAAATGTATAAATTAAGTAATTTGTATTTCTGTACAAGTGAAATCATTAAATTAAATGATTTCAAATCGTTATCCTTTTTTTGTGGAATTCAAAACAATAATTATAGAAAAATCAATTAGGTATAATTCAATCATGCAGCCGTTGGGAATAATATTTTAATTTTAGCAATATTAATTATGTTTCTGGTTTTTTTCTTACCGTCTTCTCTTCAGAGTATTCCGGTTTAAATAGGCTGGAAATTCTGATAGCTTTGTAACTTCTTTCCGAGCACAAGTAAGACATTCCGAAGTCTTCGTTATTTTTTATGTCATCATCACAGACGTCCAGTAGGTATCCACTATCGCCTACGCATTTCATAGCAGACTAAAAAAAGACGAAGATAGACAAATTAATAAATAAAAAATCAACAACTAAAACAAACAACGTTTGAAAATCGATTATAATGTTCGACATATTATATTTGAACAAAATATTAAATATAAATGATTTTATCTCTGTAAGTAGGTTTGTATAAACACTTTTACACGTCAATCATATTTTTAAAACTAGATGAGGTCGGTGTTTCCTATCTGACTACTCTGAGAAGAAAGGCCGAAGCAAACTCAGAGGTCACAGTCTCTTTTAAAGTCCAGACATCATCTTGGTCAGATCATGTGAAGACCATGTAGATGTATGTCTGAAATGGTCTTTTGAGGAAAAACCACACAGATTGAGCAGACCTGTCCAGTCATTGCACGCATTTGTCACTAATCGTGGAGCTCAACTCAGAACTTAAGGAGCTCAACCACTCAACGAACAGTACCAAAGAAAGGACATTTGGGTAGGCCGCATAAAGCACTCAAACTGCCCGATTATCATTAAAACTACCTGAAAAAGTAAAAAATAAAATAAAACTGACCCACATAGTCCTCACATACACAACAATTAAATAATAATACTATACTTCACAAAGTAAATTGTCATGACATTGTTTATATAATAGTTATCAAATGTCAAAGTTTATGTAAAATAAAGTATATAAAAAATACAGCAAAAATATAATAAAATAAAAATCATTCAGTATGCAAAAATTAGAGCAACTCAATCCCAAGCCCTTTTGTCCTCAATATAATCCTTAATGGTTTAAAAGACTTTCTGGCACAACTTGCGTTTAATTAAAGATTTGAATTTATTCTGGCTTAGAACTTGAACGTGGCTTGGAAGTTTATTATAAAAGCGGATACATTGACACCCACTGAACGAGCCACCCATTTTTTTGAGCCTTGTTGTAGGTACAACAAATTTGTGTTTGTTCCTAGTAGTTATATTATGGATATCACTGTATTTATTAAACAAATTTATATTTTTATGGGCATATAAAATATTTTCATAAATATATTGAGAAGGCACAGTCATTACATTAATCGCTTTATATTTCTCTCTGAGAGATTGTCTCGGACTTAATTTATAAATTGATCGAACAGCTCTTTTCTGCAAAACAAAAATAGTCTAAATGTCTGCGGCATTTCCCCATAATAGAATACTGTAGGACATAACACTATGAAAATAGCTAAAGTACACTAAACGGGCTGTCTCTGTGTCGGTTAAATTACGAATTTTTCTAACAGCGTATGCTGCGGAGCTTAGCTTTTTTGACAATTTATCAATATGTGGGCCCCACTGAAGCTTAGCATCTGAAGTTAAGCCCAAGAATACTGTGCTATCTTCAGGATTTAATTCTTCGCCCTTCATCAATACATTATTTTTCACCTGTCTAACGTGAGGTAGCGTAAACTTTATGCATTTGGTTTTCTTTTCATTAACAAGTAAATTATTGACATTGAACCAGTACCATTGACTTTTGAAATCGCGCTATTTACATCGTCAGTAACCAGCTGCTGACGTTTAAGTTTAAACACAAGTGAAGTGTCATCCGCAAACAACACTATATCATGATTATCCTTTATGAGGTAAGGCAAGTCATTAATATAAATAAGAAACAAGAAAGGACCCAGAATTGAGCCCTGCGGCCTGCGCCCACAGTTACTGAAGATTCGGGAGATACTTTTCCATTAATGTCAACGCTCTGAATCCTATTACTCAAGTATGAAGTAATTAAAAAAACTAAAAAAATACGCTTTTATAGAAAATCCAACTAAAAATAGAAAATATATTTTAATAAATTGATTTAAAAAAAAATTGTGTAAGAACAAATGATTTTATTGTAAAAAAAGCGTGGGGTGCATGGTATCAATAGTTATAAATATTTTATGAACAGATATGAGTAGAAGGGTAATTTTGATAATATCCTGAAAAGCACCTCACGCTTTTTTTACAATAAAATCATTTTTACTTTCACAATTTTTTGGAAATCAAATTTATTAAAATTTATTTTCTACTTTTTTGTTGGATTTTCTATAAAAGCGTATTTTTTTAGATTTTTTAAATTATTATTTATTTTTCACATTTTATGGTGAATTTTCTATAAAAGCGTATTTTTTAGTTTTTTTTAACTATTATTTGAAGTGAAACTTGTAACGTTACATTTCATGTAGCGTTACAATAGGTCTGACAGAGAAGAGAATGTGCTGGGTAGTGAGTCTGAGTATGTTCATAGGAAGTATTAAGACGTGTGTGAATGGTGGTTAAGTCTGAGGATCGAGTGCACTGTTAGAAGGATTTGTTTGGGAGTAATAAATCAATTTATTATAAATATTTTTTTAGGGGTTTTTTTTGGATGAAAGAAATATTTTTTAACTACTCGTATCAACAAAATTTATTAGTATTGAATAAATCGCTTTTTTATCTTAATTTTTTTTTTTAACTCTTAAAAAGCCATATTATATTGAAAGAAATATTTGTTTGCACCAAATAAGATTTATTAATAGTTAAGAAATATTTTGTTGGCGGGTGTTGTTGGTAGATGGCTGCACATAATGGCGTAGTTTTATATGTATATATATATATATATATATGTATAATCGGATACTCGTGTGTGCATGCTTAACCTATTCATTGTTTTGACATGTTAATTTAATTTTTATATTCCGTTTCACCAAATTTCTAATTCGTAGTAATTTTAACAATTAAAATAATACAGTGAAACACGTTTCTTATGTGTTCTCTCAAATATTAATATCCTATTTTGTAAATACTAATAGATCATTTGTTAAATAGTAATAAATATTTCGTTGGTACTAAAAAATAGCCACTAATAAATGCAACTAATAACTGTTAATAAATATTTGTTAAAAACCTTTCCTCTAACAAATTATTTATTAACTATTAACAAATCTTATTAGATACAAAAAAATCCTTCTATCAGTGTGTATGTTAGAGTATTTTCATGGCAAGTATTGGGTCGTGTGAGAATGTTGGCTAAGTTTGAGGATCGAGCGTATGTTAGTGAGTCTGAGTATTATCATAGAAAGTATTGGGTCGAGTATGAGTAGTGAGTAAGTTTGGGGTTCCTACGGGTCCGGGAGCAATCTCGGTGAACGAAGTGTGGCGTAGATAAAATAAAATTGTGTACCATCTACCGTTAATTTATCATCAAGAAAAATCTACGTTACCTACTTTGTCGACGTATGAAAGAAATTTTATATCAAATTAAAAAAAAACATGGTAGTAATTACATCAATTTACTATTAAAGTAGATTTTGAATAATTATTGGCTGCAGTCGAAATAAAATCGATAAATATTGTTTTATATCAGAACTCTTGAAACGCACGAAATTACCTGACTTTTCTGACGAGTAGTCATACGTTTGTCTCAATAAATAGGTCATGTATGTCTCTAAATGTGGCTCAATTTTTGTTTTTTCATTACAATAATTTACTACCTAAAGTGAGTTTGATTTTCACATAACATAACATAACATCACGCCTGTATTCCCTGAAGGGTTAGGCAGAGGTGTACCTATAGTACACCCACATTTCGCCAGTTATGTTTAAGTCCCATGTAATAGGGGGCGAGCCTATTGCCATTAACCGGGCACAAATCCAGACTCCGGGCTGCTGCTGAGAAATTCCAGATGGAAAAACCCAATAACACTTTGCCCGACCCGGGAATCGAACCCGAGACCTCATGCTCAGCAGTAGCGAACGACAACGTAGACGAACTATAGTACACAATATTTTCGATATCCTACTATGAAAATCAATGATTTTCAATAAAATTGAGCCGTCATTGATGTTTATTCTAAGTCTGTAACTTATTCGATGAATGGGTAAATTGAGTGCCTACTGCCTTCCTTGGATGAGATAGCCTGTTCTCAGATTCCCTCTCCGAAAATTTTATCTTAATCATAGTCGGTAACTTATCCGAGAAATAGGTGATCAGCGCGCCAAGTAGTTTCCTTTATTGGTCTTGACGCAGACGCTCCGGTTATCAGGAAAACAAAAATTCGCTAATCCTGATTATTCTAGTAAGGATACGGGTCAAACTGTTTAAAATATTGAATTGTCATCGGTCCTTAATAAGTATGCCAAATTTCGAGTTAATCTGACGTTTTGAAGGGGGTCAAAATCATGTTCGAAGATTCCATTACATACTAACATACTGACTACGTATGAAGCTAATAAACGCGTATTAAAAAGATCCAGAGCGGTGTTCCGGATCCCGTAGTGGCGGAGTTTCCTGATTAATATTTCATGAAGAATGCAATCGAATGCCTTGGATAAGTCACAGAAGATGCCCAAGGCATCGCATTTATTTTCCCAAACATTATAGATATGACCTAAAAGTTCAACCCATCAGTAGTTGAACGACCCCTAGTAAAACCAATCTGTTTGCTATGTAATAATTTATGTTTATTAAAAAAACTTTGCAACAATTAAACATAGATTATAATATACAAGCTAAAACTAAAATATATATACCTACTCTTTACTAGTGTATAATGTAAGCTCAAAGGGCATCAAAAAAATCGAATAAAAATAATATAAATATTTGAAAATAAATAAATGATAATCGTAGTCTTAGACGAGTAAACACGGATAGATTTCTGATTAAAAAGGAACTTACATGACGCAACGGCCCGCTGGCACAATTTATGACAATGGGGCAGCGTTTCGTATAGGAGTTCATAATGACTGTGCTATGAGAATCGATACGTGAGCAGACGACGTTTTTCTCTGTAACATGAAAGATTTTTAACATAAATAAATAGAACATAAGATAATATAACATGGTATGTTACCTACATAATATAACATAACATGTGATGGCCTATTGCAATCAACCAAACAAATCGACGAGAATTCCGGGCTGTTGCCAAGAAATTATTGATGGGAAAACCCAATTACAATTGACTTTACCCGACCTGGTAATTGGACCTAGGACTTCATGCCCAACTACGATTACGTCACTAGGCTAACGAAAGAGTGCAAAAAAAAAGAAATCTTACCATCCAACTGTGGAAAAATTTTCAGCAATATTTTTTTCTTCTGTGAATCATCTACACCTGCATATACCGGGTATCCCAGGAAAAGTGCCAAAGAAATGAATGCCTGGCCTAATGGTTGTTCTGCGCCATTTATAAACACAGACTTTTCATCAAACGTGTCAGTTTTATAAAAGGTGTTCTGCAAAACAGACATGAAAGGATACATATTTAGTGAAATATATATACCTATTAAAGATTAACTAGTAAATAAAAAGAGAGAACTCGATACGACAACATTAAAGGACAAAAGTATGTCATGTGGTTGTTCTCAACTGTGCTTGAATAAGTGCTATCTTACCAGACAATAATATGCTTTCACATAAGCTAAAGGCACAGTGGCTGCATCCTCCAAGCTCCAGTGTTCTGGAACAGGCCATAGCAGTACTGGATCTGCTTCCACAGTGCTGCCCAATGCACTCTCGGGAAGTAATCCCATAACTCTTTGACCACTGAAAGAAATGGAGCATTCAGTTAGATAAGATAAGATAGATAAGATATTTATTTCGCAAATATGGGTAACTCGGTGACATAAAACATATAATTAGCAACAGCCATATTTCACCCGAAGGCATGCAAAAGTACAGATTTACGAGAGATACTAAGTACATAATAATAAAGTTATACAATGTCGATAATAAAGATCGATTAACTATAATTACAACTTAATTATGAAGTGCTTCAATAGTAATTTACATTTAAGTTTAGTAGTTATGTTGTCCTATTCATTACAACTTCGCAGCTACTGCTACTGAGTATAGGCCTCCTCTGCTTTATGACATGGTTCCCTGGTCTGTGCGAGTCTGAACCAGGTCCCACGATTCTTTAAATTTCAGCCACCCATTAATTAGGCTGCTGATGTGTCAAGACTCGTTCTACTATCTGATTATATTATCATGACTACGACTTACTTGATATCAATGCCGCTGAACTCCTTTCCAAATCCCTTGCTCGGTGCAAGAGAAGTACCAGCTGCATTATGAACATCTTCACTTGATAGTCCAACATAACACACCTGAATAGAAAAAATAATAATAATATGAAATACTATCTATAACAATTTGGCCATTTCGCTGACGACTGAGCGTTTACAACATTTTCTTACCTGAACTATAGTGTTGCTTGCAGGCATTGCAGGCTGTTCAACCCATTTCAAACTATCCAGATCACCAGGCAATGTACTGGTTAAGGTGGCATTTCTTATAATTGTATCTTTACCATTTGTTATGCTATAATAACCACCCCAGTGTCCCTAAAAAAACAATTTGTTACAACTTTGTAAGGAAAAAGACTCACTGACACTAACATTACTATATTAAACAAATAAGGAAAAATATTAGTTACAACATTGACATTTCAGTATTGTTTACCTTCTTGAAAACATTAATTGATAGTTTTTTCTGAAGTTGATCTCTGAATATTTCTGATTCCGTGTTGAAGTTTTCGACGTGATAATCAGCGATAATTACCAATCCAATCTTATTGCCGTAGTCTTCTCTTAACTTCTTCACCATACCTGTTAAAAATATCATTTAATTTTACACTCACCAATGTATTTGGAACAGGGAAGGAACATTAGGTAGATTATTGACAAATTACCTAAGAGACCAGAGTAAGGTTGCTTTTCCGAGACCAACACAAGTTTTCTTGTCCTTTCTAACTCCAACTGCACCCTCGGTACCCAAGTAAACTTGTTATCATCAGTTATTGACATATAAGTAATGTTTTCACTGTCACTAGAATCAACCGTGTTCACTAAAACAAACTTTAGATTGTTGACGCTCATAGTTGTTATGACGTTGAATAGCTTGTATTTTGGTAATATTCTTGCCGTATCTTTTTCAATTGCCAAAATGAATGTAGATTTTGGTAATACAGCTCTTGACATTGTTTCCATTTTCTGAAATAATAAATATTTTTAATGAATTATTGAAATTTATAATATCGAAAAAAAAATACCTATTATGATTTATAATTATTATACTTACATGCTTATCCTCCAACAAATTGTCGATCACAAAAACGGTAGATGTGTCCACAGTACCCTTAGTGGATCCATTTAGTATAAAATCTTTATATGGAATTTCGTCAGTTACCTCTTCCAAGACACTTGATATTTCTGGATAATCCGTTGAAAATAATTTCGTTACTCTTATTTGACTAGTAGTAGTGTTATCAGCGACAATTTGCATGTTTACGTGAAGAGCTGACTTGAGCTACAAAAAATAAATAACATAGGTTTAACATGGGTCTAAAATAACATAATTTATTCAAAAAGTAAAATTATTTTGTTCATTTACGTCAATTTTGCCTTGAAGGAAGTGTGGCACAAAGCAATGGTTTTGTAGAATATCAGCATCAGTTTCGACAAATGGCATATCAGAATAAGTAATAGCAGTGATTTCTACTCCACCGCATCTGGAAAAAATATTCATAAGGTAGGTATAATTTTTTGATAGGCGTTTCTTGGCCGTTCTTCTCCATAGAAACCTACTACGCTTTGGATTTTTCTAACTGACCCACCCTTTGAGAGTTCAAAAGTGTATGTAATTAGTTTATTTGAAATATATGCTTTGTATTTGAGTTTGAGTGTACAAAACTGAGGTATCAAAAATGTGAGTTAGGTCAAAATTTTATGATTTTTTGAGAAAATTATTTACCTTGTAATATCATGTAAATCATAGTACTCAGCAGTCAAACATGGTTCACCGTCTACATCTTTCAAAACGATTTGTGAGTGATTGTCGGTATTGATGGTCAGTTTATTTAAATGTTTCAGTTTTGATAATCCAGCGTAATCCCTCTTGAGCACAGAGAATTGTAAAAGTGAATCAAGAAGTGGAATCCATTCTTCAGTGTGTTTGATGTTTGCTGTTGTACTGTTAGACGGTATTGAATGAATTGACTGGAATTTGCCTCTGAAAATGAGAAGGAGTTTTAGTTTTGACACCTTTTTTACTTTATGATCATTTTGCTTGGTTAGACTAATACTGTTTTATAAAAACTTACTCGTAGGAATAACCTTTCATGCGTAGAATTTGGTATATGTCTTGAGTACTTAGAAGAACGTTATTTTTAATAGCTGGCTTTTGCAATTGACGCTTACCACAATTTTTTAGACCCATTTTATTAATATAGCCTTTAGCTACCATTGTTAGGTTGCGAGTAACCTGCAATTTATAATTTATTAATGATAGAAGATTAATTTCCACGTTCCCTAACAGTTTATTTGGTTAATATACAGGGTGGCAGGGACATACCATGGATTCAGTTAATGATTCTGAAACCCACCCCACAGCGTTAAAATTACACATGTTTTTTTTTTTAATTACTCTATCATACATTTTGACCGCGTAGGTATTAAACTTGTCTATGAAACAGCTGTTTTTTTTTTTAAATAACTGATGAAATATTTCTACGCTATGGTGTCTAGAATCATGTGCAGAATTCATGGTTTTAGTTTGCGTGTCGATGTCCCTGCCACCCATCCTGTATATTAAAATGAGTTTAATCCTGTCGTGTTTCCTTCAAACTAATCCGTCACAGATTTCATGAAAGATATTATATTTGTAAGTCTTGGCTGCTTTTTTTTATTTATGTTATAGTATCATATTTTTTTTTTTTTGTTGTTTAATACAACATATGCATTGAAAAAATAATTAAAATCGAAATTTTTCGTATAGGTTAGTCATGCATTTTAAACAATCAAAAGATTTAAGGTGAATGTTAACTGTTTTTTTTAGTTTCAATCCAACTTACCTCGAAATAATTATTTCCTTTATTAATCATTATACTAAGCTCAAGAGGGTCGTCAGCATTAATTTCAACTTCTTCATTGAACTGCACGTTACTAAATGCAACTGACATGGTCCTGTAGTTTACGCCTTTAAACATCGCAAAAGTCTCCCAAACTAGAGTCAGCAATGCAGCTTCGGGGAAAATGTAAACACCTGGAAGTTTTGTATTAATACATTTCTAGTACTACCTCTCCGATAAGATGATAAATAATTACATTTCTTGCATGGACTTCTTGCATGGTGTTATGAAAAGGTCGATCTTTCAATTTATTATGACTATCTTTTTGCAATTAAAATTTACAGCTTCTGCTGCTACTTTAATATCATCACTAACACTAACATTCTTGTTATAAACGTCTTTGCTATAAACTAATGTTTCAACGTATAAGTATTCTGGTCCAAAAGGTATTGTTACTTACCATTTCTTCTATAATTTTTAAAACATTTGTAATCATCGTCATGGATTGATAGGACAAAATCTCTGTTTGCCGTTGTAATTCTGTCTTTTGCGTTGTATTTCGCTTGAGGCCTAGAAAAACAGTTTCAAATGTATTTTTTTGGAAATGTGCTACTTAATACAACCATGACATAATAACAACAGCATGCCTTTTTTCCTCGATGGGTATGACAGACGTGTACCTACATACATACTGCATACCTAGTTCACCCACATTTACATTCTTACTTTATTCTTTTTCTTCATTTGAATTTTTTTCCCCATGGGATGAAGGCATGAGTAGGATGTACTCAATTTTTGTCGACGTTCTTGTGCTGAATCAGCTAATAATATAAATATCATAAAAAGCAATTACCATTTCTCACTGTGCTCCCACTCGACTAAATGCGAGAGCAGTGGAGTTTCTGTAGCAACTGGAAATTCTACCCTAGGGTAGAGCATCTTCACGTTTGGAATAAGCCCTGTTAAGTACAATCTACAAAAAAAAACACCATTATTAGTATGCATAAAAAGTGTTCATACATCACCATCAATATGTTTATAAAAGTCCCAGTACAGGTCTTCTAAAGTAAGATGAAAAGAGACGGTCAAGTTTACACCCAAAGCTTTCCCAGTTCTCAATTTATTAAAATTTGCTTCAATTTAAACTATTGAGAATCGAAAAATCCAAAGTGTTAATTAATGATACTTTAGCTGAACGTCAAAATATTCCCTTAATCGTTTAGTTACTTACTTTCCAATAGCTTCCAGGAAGAATTTCACGGGATCAGCGTGGCCACGTTTGGTAAGTGGTATATGAGTACATTCAGGTAGTGAACGTTTCAGAATGGCTTGTAGAAGACCATGAGGAGCAACTTCGATGACAATAGCGTTAGATGGTATAAGCTTAGATGTCTCTTCGAAGAGGACTGAATTCTGTTGAAGACATAAAAAAGTGTTAGTCGGCAATAATATAGAACCTTAGAGGTCATTGTTGCAAGCTCAACACTCAGCATGAATATTTTCGAGAAAATAAAAAAAAAAACAAAATTACAAACTATTGAATAAATGTAGTGATTTTAAAAAATAAAGGAAAGCCCGAAAAAAAAATTACAGTGGCAGATGCATAAAGATTACTAAAAAAAAAAAAAAAAATTTTTTGTTTTATTATTATAAGACAAAATCCTCCGGCCGCGTTTGTCTGTCTGTCTGAACGCGAAAATATCGAAAACTACCGAACGGATTTTAATACAGATTCCACCAATGGGCGGAATCATTCATCAGGAAGGTTTAGGTATATTTTTGTTTTAATTGTTGCATTGTGTATTGGATAAAGAATTTGGACATATTTTGTTTTATTTTTATTTATTTGGGAAAATAAACAGTTACACATTACAGTGTTAGACAAAATGTGTGCTATAGAGTGAGTAAATGTTTAACCCACGACATTTTCCACATATTATAAAAATAAGTTATAAGATGATTGTGATGTGCGCTTACAATTTGAAAAAATACATATAATAGGTAATGTGTTAATGACAAAATTAAACAGGCATACAAATAAAAAAGAAGAACAATAAATTATAAAAGTAAAGTCTAAGGTTTAAATATTACGGAGCAATATCCAAAATAGTTTCGCGAACAAGGCCCCTAAATCTATCAGTTGGAAAAGCGAAGATGTCAATATTTTGAAAGAGATTGTTATATTGACCAGTGAGGCGACGTAGGGGTGCTCGCAAGCCTGCGTTCATACGACTAGAAGAAACGGCGAATAGAGTTCGTGCGCGCACCCCAGGGCTTGTGGTTGTGTTAGGTACTACGTAGCTTATCTTATTAGTAATATCCATACAATCACATGTGCTATTAAATAATAACATAATCTCTAAAATAATACGTCTGGCTTTAAGATTATGTAACTTATACCTATTCAGAAGATCACTATAAGATGCATAATTACGGAAGCAACGGAAATGCATGGCTTTCAAAAACTTACTTTGAACTCTTTCAATCGCGTCTGAGTATTTACTATAGAAGGGATTCCATACCGCAACAGCATACTCTAACTGGGACCTGATTAGTGATTTGTAAAGATATAAATATGTATTTGGGATGACGAATTCTGTGGCTGATCTCATCACAAAACTGTACATACGGAAGGCATTATTCATAATTTTACCAATGTGAACGTCAAGGTGTAGTTTATCATCTAATAAAATTCCAAGATCGCGCACTAGTGTTTCTCTAATTAAAATTACATTATTTAAAGAGTAAGGATGCCTGATAATATTTTTGTTTTTAGTAAAACTTATACAGCAACATTTAGATATGCTAAGTTGTAGTTTATTAGTTGAGCAGTATGCAGAGAACCTGTCTAGGTCCTCTTGCAAGAGTAAACAATCCTGCAAATTTTTAACAGGCCTAAAAATTTTGAGGTCGTCTGCGTATAGCAATAATTTTGAATTTTGAAAACATGTATTGATGTCATTAATAAAAATTATGAACAAAAGAGGTCCTAAAATAGAGCCCTGGGGTACTCCAGAAGTAACACTTAGTGTGCTGGAAATGAAACCATTTATCATAATCCTCTGAGTCCTATTAGAAACGTAAGAAGAGAACCATCTCAGGAGATCACCACTTATACCATTGAATGCAATCTTATTCAAGAGAAGCTGATGGTGAACCTTGTCAAAACCTTTCCGTAAATCAGTGTATATACTATCAACTTGCACACGAGAGTCCATGTTGTTGAACAAGTAGTCCACAAAAGTTACCAGGTTTGTTGTAGTTGACCTTCGTTTGAAGAATCCATGTTGGTATTGAATAATCGTATTGTGCAGTAGAGGGTATACTTTATCATGAACTTGTTATTTCACGGTACATCGCGTTAACACTTTTTTTTTTTACAAGGTAAACCTGCACTATACCCTATATAATCAGGTAGCTTATTTCATAAAAAAATCAATGACATAGGGTTTGTAGAGCTAGTTTTTTGTACTTGTAACCGTTTAAAGTTTGTTCACGAAATTGTTTTTTTTTTTTAAATCATTCAATATTTCGTATTGCCTCCGCGTGCTCTCAATACGGCTTCTACATGATTTGGCTTGCTAAGTACCAGATTCCTCAGCATATGCTGAGGAATATTTTCCATTCTTCAAAAAGTGCATTTTACAGGGCATGAATTGTGATTGGAGGTAGATTTCGGCTTCTAACACGTCTGCCTAACTCGTTTTAGGCAGTTTCGATAAGGTTTAGGTCAGGGCTTCTCGCTGGCCACTCCATTAGATAAATTCCCACGTCTTGAAGGTACTCGTTTACCTCATGAGCAGTGTGGGGCCGTGCATTATCATGCATAAACAATGCATTGTCGCCCATATTGACCAAATAAGAACGTCCATAGAGGATCTCGTTTTATATCTTACAGAGCGGCCAGATTGCAATTTTCTAGCGGCACTAGCGCCGTGCGACCATCCGATGAAATATTGGACCATTCGTGTACAGAACCTCCCCGTATGGGACTTTTTCTTCGAGACATACTTGTGTAATACGTTCTCCTGGACGTCTGTACACTCGACGTAGGTCTCCTGTCATGATTATACAATACGAATCTCGTTTCATCACAAAACATTACTCTGCTCCATTCGACCTCACCATATTCGATGTGCTCACGGGCATATATTGACACAGTGAATCGATCTTCTCGGGCCATTGTGCACCGTGGCTTGCCATTGCTTGGTCTTCTTAGGTTAAGTCGAAGCTCCCTAAACCTCCGAAGCAGTTGTTGGTCAGTAAAATGTCTCACTCCCATTGCTCGCGCAAGTTTTTGTTTGATAGGTTAGTGTAATATTGTTAACCGCGGCATTGAGCTATTTCCTTCTCCCAATTCTCATACAACAGAACGAGAGGGATGCTCATCTTATGCGCTTCCACCGCAAATGAATCCACCGTGATTCGAAACAACACTCCAGCAATGAGCATCGAGTCCGACGGACGCGTCGTACCACACCCGCAACGCACCGCGAATAACGCATCGCGCCGCGCCGCTATAAACCCGCTCCGCAACTATACCGCTAATAGAAACTCAAAACTTTTTATTTTATAAGTGTTGGCCGACCCAAGTGTGACATTTAAAAACCAAGTGATAGTGAGAAATTCAGTGAACACGTGGGACGTCTACAAAGGCTGTTCTTGAGTCAACGTGTTTCGTTCAGAAGGTTCAAGTAAGTCCATCCATCCCTATTTTCTCACTCATAACCTCATATTCCCATTTGCTCAATTCTGTGTGTCGTCCAATATTTCTAACCCCGCAACCCCGCTCATGGTCCTTCGAAGTCGTAATAACTTATACACCACCCATTGTTGTGGCCGCTTGTCTCTGGAATCTTCCCAATTGCTGTGAGTGATAATCCTGGTACATTCCTCGGGTGTGGAACGCAAATGTAAAAAATATATAATTTAATCAATGTGAGAATTGAATTCAAATGTACCTAATCCCCTATTACGTGGGACTTAAACATAACTGGCGACATGTGGGTGTGCTATAGGTACACCTCTGCCTAACCCTTCTGGGAATGCAGGCGTAATGTTATGTTATGTTATGCACCTAATCCAAAATTATGAAACGTGATAGTTTTTTTTTTTTTATTTTCTTCCAAATACTTCGAACAGGCCAGTATGTAATAAGGTAATGTGCAATATAATATTTTTTTCAAGTTTTTTTTACTTCATGAAACTAGTGTGTGGTTTAGGAGATGTTTAGATATATTTAGGCTCTTTACAAACGGTTTCTTAATATTGCTCATCAGTGTATGGTTGCACCGATTTGATTAGAATTATGGTAGATTCGTTTCCTTTCTTTGTTATGTTGGCAAAAACAAATTAATAGATAAGTTGGTTTTGCAACTTCCTATCGCCTACCCCATTTCTGCACATCGCCTTTCGTTCGCGTGTGAGCAAGAAGGCTATACCAAGTGACGCTACCTTGCGCAATCTCGTCGCAACAATTTTAAATAGAGGAGAAAAAATATGGCGTTTTTGTGTGTGTTCGATCCGCGCCGTGCGCACATCGCGCGCTTTTAAACTCGAAGAAACAAGTAAAATTCATGGAAATTGCCTATGTGTAGTCGCCCCAGGCCTTCATAGCATCAAATAAGGTATTGTGCACCCTTTTCTTTACTGTACAAACTGTCTTTATCGCCTAATTCTCTCTCCATAGAGTATTGTACGCCATCCAATATTTTGTAACACCAACAGCAAAATTATACTTAGAATTCGCTTATTCGCACATACAGTGTACTTACCAATAAGTTGTTGGTGTGGTATTCAGCCGAAGAATACTGTGCAGCAGTTTCATTCCACTGATCTTGTGGTACGGAAGTAGACACCCACTTATTGCTGCGTTCCTTCGGGTTTTTGATGACTTCGCGCAAGTGCTTTAGAAGACTCGGACCTAAGAAAAAAGGATGTCACTGTAGTTAAGCATATCTTAAGTTCATCTTGTAACATCCAGCTCAATTTAAATAATGGATTTTCTTCTTTTAGCGTGGTAAGGCTAAAACTAACATAAAATATGTGCATGATGGCCGTTGATCAAAAGTTGCTGTTAGCTTTTTATTTGTTACAAGATAATTGAAATTACTTTATTTATTGTTTTATTTTGAATATCTTACCAGCATCCCGGATATATCTTGAATGATATGCAATATTGGAGCACGGAACTTCTCTGGCGAAGATACCGCGAGCTGTCAGTTCTCCTACGAAAGTCTTCATCACATCAGCTGGACCTGATATAGTTGAGGAATCTGAGCTGTTGTGGCAGGCCACTTCGATTTCTGGCGGGCAGAGCGCTTTTACCTGAGAGAAAAAAAGATAAACTTATAGGAACTCAAACTAAAAACAGCTTGAGTAGAGGCAGAAATCTGGCAAAATCAACTTAATGGATTATTTATGCACGGCTGACGATGGCTTAAGACAGATTTAATTAAATCTACCATGACCTTTTTGACTAACCAGGACGCGATATAGGTAAATCTATTTTTAAGTCACAAAAATGAAATATTGTTCTAAAAAAACTTACCGCCTTAAATCCAAGTCCAACAGCAGCCATAGAACCACGAATGAATGGCGTCTGCAAAGAGACAAGTCCTCGACTGTAAGCTGAAAGAATCATCTCCTCAGCCGTGAAGCAACCGTCTGCGTACGCGCATCCTAGCTCACCCACGCTGTGTCCTGTGATGAAAAAGAAGCGTTTGCAAAGTTAGATTATGGATTTTCCTTTTTTAATGCTTTTTGAAACTGCACGGGCATGCCATTTAACAGTGAAATAACTTATTAACCGTGATGGTGTGTCCAAATAATAAATATTTCAATATTCATTTATCATGACCGTATAAGATTTTGTGTTTTATATCGTCGTGATAGGATATTTTAAGATAGTTATAGCTAGCTGATAGAGGACCGTCTATCGTGGAGTATTTAAATGAATTACTTCCAGTAAAATTGACACAAATTTAACTGCATTATTATTTCACAGACTTACCAATAATATTGTCAGGAACGATTCCTATTTCCCTCAGTACATCAGTTAGTCCAATTTGCACGGCAGCGATACCGACAAACGAATGTAGAATGTTGTCGTAAATAATCTTGTCCGGATTGGTCAAAATATTCATTAGGTCTATGCCTTTTGGTTCTAGAGCTCGTTGACATCTGAAAGTAGTACGTATTGTTAGAGTAATTTTTTTGTAGATTTTTGCAAACAATTATCTGCTTCTGCTATATGTACTTTGCTTTGACTATTTCGCACATTTAGCACAAGACTTAGCGAACATAATAATAATGTGTTCCAATCTCATTCTGGCACTTGTAGTTTGATAGATGCGCGACAGTGGCAAGGTTACCGCTGAGGCGGATTACGTGTTAAGCATCTTCTGACTTTCTCAACATTAGTCACAATTAAACAATGGTAAGCAACAGGTGCTAAATTACTATCATTACTAACACTGGAAAACTTAGTTGATCCTTACATTTAGTACTGTATATAGTTTTAATACTTACTGTTCGATAGCTGCAGCAAATATGGGAATGCGCATCAGATCAGCGCCCATGGTGGCCCACTGCGATCCCATGCCACTGTAAACGAACCATACTGGCCGAGCCAATCCGTCTATGTATTCCACTTCCTTCGCTAAACATACTGTTTCATTATTTTCGTTTGTATCTGAAATAATACATACAAATCACGCTTGTAATCCCGAAGGGTTAGGCAGAAGTGTACCTATGGTACATTCACATTTCGCTAGTTATGTCTCAGTACCATGTAATAGGAAGCGAGCCTATTGTCATTGAATGAGCACGAATGCAGACTCCGGGCTGCTATTGAGCTGCTCATCGTCCAGTAAGGACCAGGCCCGGGTCGACGTTGCGTTGTGTTTCACGCGCGCCTCAAAGAGATGTCAGCATAATTAACGGGGTCCGATAGGGCCGATGCCTGCCGGGGTCGCGGATTGTTTGAAAGAGTTACCGTGGCCCTGGCGCACAGGCAACTGAAGGAACACGGGTAGGTTTTAGTCAGTAAAAGTCTGACACACCCTTCTACTCCGCCCACAGCGGGAGAAGTCATTTGTTGATTACCCACCCAAAAAAAAATAAGGCTGCTTTTGAGAAATTCCTAATGGAAAAGCCCAATGACACTTTGCTCGACCTGGGAATCGAACCCAGGACCTCATGCTCAGGAGTAGCGCTTGCGATCACTAGACCAATGAGGCAGTATCTGAAATAATATCAATGAAATGATTCAGATGCTTATTTTGATTTTTAGAAGAACAATAATTTTCGAACATTCGTGTTTTGAGCTCAGAAGAAACGGGTTCACTCAATGTGTGGAGCACACACATTGGACAGCTGTGTCCCATTATTAAAAAAAAAATGACTCCCGGCACTATATAATTTTGAAATTAATATTTTTGTGTATCAAAATAAGCATCAAGTTGATCTGCATAATGATGTTGTATCCAGAACTAGCCGCAGAGTTCACATGTTTCGTGGAACTAGACGAAATAATAAACTATTTTCTAATAATGTATTTTTTTATGGCGACCAAAGGTTATAAATAAACTAACAGATTGTTTTAAAACTTCTAACTTTAGAACGTTTAAATGTAAACAATTCAATTATCTCCCAATAAATCCTACTACTCGACTAATGATTTTATGAATGAATATTTGACTTAAATATTAGGAAATAATTATTATATCCTCTTCTTATTATCTCTTCGACATAATTTAATCTTTTTGACATTTCTGTTAGTTACTAATATTTGACTAATATGCAATTTGAATGTTATACTTATTCATTTAATTCAATGTTGTATCAAAGAAACTAACCAAAACTGTGTACGGCGGAACAGTAGAATATTATGAACTTTAAAAACTATGTAACATCTCTGTCACAATATTCTGACAAACAAATTAACTTTAAGGATTGATTCTAATATTGAGACTATAATTAGTATATGAAAAGAGAGTGCCTGACATACAAAAGCTTAGACTAACCAATGGATTCGATAAGCCATATCCATAGCCAGAAGTATCATGACGACATAATTAAATAATATTATTTAATTATGTCGTCATGATACTTCTGTCAAATAATCACAAACATTGACATGACTTCTAACAAGTTATAATGGCAAATTTACTGGTTAGAGGCCCAGCCATTCAGTAACTGGTTGGTCTATTTTAACATGAGACAACAGTCAAATAATTAAAAATACAACATCAACATTTTAATTAGGTACTTACCAAGAATAGTATAGCCTCTGCAAGTATGCCCAGCAACAGGTTTATCATGAATACCATGAAGAAGACCAATTTGTTCAGCATCTACCGGTAGTTTGTTTATTTTTTCAATCATACTCGTCACACATTTATCCTGCCTGCCAGATGCGAGGACTATGTGGGGAATACTGCTGCGGTAGCAATCGAGCTCCTAGAATACAAAATAAACAATGTGTTTTTTTTACAAATCATTAACATTATATTAGGTACTATATCAAACTACAATTATTAATTTATTATCACAGCAGGTATAACAGAAGGATTGTTCTCTTTCAAATAACTTTCATCTACTAGTGACAAAATTGGATTTAATCTTCCTCCGCGCCTCAAGGGCTTTGAATGCGGGACGTGTTGACATTTATCGAAATAGTCTCGATAAGAAAATTGTATTTATAGATTGATTTATTTTACTCGTAACGCCTACGATCTGCGTTATTGGTTAACATTCAACAAAATGTTTTTACTAAAAGTAAGGTTATTTTAATCTTAAACAAGAAAAATACACACATCATAAGTGTCAAGGGATCAAGCACGTTTTTGCTAGTTACAGAAAACCTGTTTTTTTTTTATTATATTTTTTGTAACTCCTGTGGATACTTTTTTAGTAAATTCCGTCATTTGAAAAAGGAATAGTTTTTGAATTTCGGTTAAAGATCAAAATCTTCTGTCAAGTCGTATTCCTATATAATCCTGCAATGGGTTTGAGACCAAATCAGTAAAATTTCTGCCATCATTTTGAGTGGAATCAAAACAAAAGAACATTATTATGGAGAGAAGAAATTATCACAGCCGTGGGAATGTTGGAAGCTGGTTCTCGGCAACATGCTGTGGCAGTCGCTCTGGGTACTATGCAGAGTGTTATAAGTCGACTTTAGACACGTGACAATGTCACTGGCAGCGTAGCAGACCGACTTGCAGGACGAGCTCGCATCGCATTACGAGGCTTCATAGCTCTTCAGGGATATTAATAAGCAATCAATCCATAGGAAATCAGTTGAATGAAGTCAATCTCTATTTCCGAAGGTCGCTACGTGTACCACCTATTAACCCCCGCAATCGCAGAGCCCGTTGGCAATGGGCTCGTGAACACAGAAATTGGTCAAACGAAGCGCGGCGTATGGTTTGTTTTTCTGACGTATCTCGCTTTGGTATGAGGTCAGATAGTAGACGTTCACGGTACTGGAGGACCCTTAGACACAAAGAAGATTTAAAATCATGCCAGAAAGTCCATACCTACAGTGGTGGAACAATCATGATATGGACGGGTATATAGCTCGGCGAAAAACCGAACTGATTTGGATCAAAGGTAATATCAATGCACATATTTACGCTGAAACGATTGTATCAAATGTTGTCACTCCTTTGCGGACCCAATTTTATGCTTCATTACTGCTTATGCATTATAATGCACGTCCACACACTGCCAGAGTCGTTACAAAAACACTTGCCGCAGCTAATATCAACTTCATATCATGGCCTGCTCAATCACCGGACTTGAATCCCATTGAGTACGCATGGGATCTACTTCAAAAAAGAGCTCTCCAAATATGGATGCCGTACATACAACAGAAAATCTTTTTAACCTGTAATAACGGACGTGGGCGGCCATTCGATTTGAATGAACTCATATTGAGTATGCCGAATCGCTCCGATTGTGTTATACGCGATAACGGCGGAAATACAGACTACTAATTGTTTATTTTACACAATAAACACCTTTTTATTCTTATCATTTTGCCACATTTTAACGTCAGACTTAACTAAGGTGAAAAATCCAGCATAAGCAAAAATCGTGAAAAGTCTTTATTAATGTAGAAGCAGACAGTCGATCTACGCATACGAAAACATTTTATTTAATCAATCTAAATTGACATTTTGATTGAATTCAATACTCAATATCTTTATTCCTTTACGTACCTACCTATTGTGTACCTAAGTACACAATAGATAGGTGGGCAACTTCAATAGGGCAAGAAAGTATTTTTAATTAATACCTTGATCTCTAGACATTTTTGATGTGTGTAAATAGAAAACTTTAAAATGACGCAAACCTAAAAAGTAAAGTAAGTTAGTCAAAGATAATCTTTGGAATTACTTATCCGTTCCCAAAAATATTCCAGGGTTAGAAAGCTACTCTATTCCTGAGTTACACAGGATACTTTCAAGACAGGACAATACATGGTTCCTGTGATATCTATTTATATATATGTAGCGGTATCAACATCGCCCCATGCGAGCTACACATCATACTGAAGTCACGCAAATCCTGCATCGCGCAAGCAGAGATTACCGCGCGGCTAGCATATATACAACGACCCGACATCAACCGTCGGGCAGTTGCCCACCACACACAACACCCATCTGGTCGGAGGATCCTCCCTTTTCCATAGAGTATGAGTGAGCTTTACACCCTGTTCCTCATACCTCTATATTATACTTTATCGTATATAAGATTATACATTACATAAAAATAAATTATACACTACTTTGAATTGACATTTGTTTTCTAAACATAAAATGGGGTAATCTACATACATACAAGGAAACCGCGGGGTGAAGCTTTAGTTCTAGATGTCTTACCTTAGGCTTGTAATGTCCCTTCATGAGGACATGGATGTTAGTCCCGCTGTATGAGAATGAGTTCAAAGCAGTAAAGCCTCGATTAAAAGGAGTGTTCTCAGTTACTACTTGGACTCTCCCTTCACGTACTGACAGAATATTATCGTGTGGCTCACTGAAGTGGAGGTTGGCAGGAATAACACCAGTTTGGTATGCTAGACAGACCTGTAACCCAAGGGAATAAAGTTTAAGATTCGCAAGGAGCAACTTTTTTACCCGTTTGTTAAGCGGACGTTAAAACTACACTTCCATTAATCAATAATATCCTTATTGATTTTAATACCTTTAACCATGATCACATTGTATAGCTTTTAAATCAAACACACAATTTTATCTTATTTTCGTTTTTACTACACAAACATGACTAACGAAATGTGGGTATACTGTAGGTATACCTACCGCTTGCGGATGATGTTAATGTTTTTTCAAAGTTGTTTGTAAAACCCTATATCGCCGGTAGTGTTAAAGCAACACAGATAACGTTATTACCTTCGTTAGCGAGCAAACTCCGGAAGCTGGCTCACTGTGACCCATATTAGACTTGACGCATCCAACCTGGATAGTTTTGTCCTTTGCGAACACTTTCCCAATTGCCTCCAATTCATTGCCATCTGCTTCTGCGATAGCTGTTTGTAAAAAATAAGGGAAATTAATAAGTTTTGTTATGCTTTTCATTACAGAAAGCGATTGCCGCGCGAATACGCCATCGTCGCGATCATTTGTTGGTGTTCGCTGAACGTTGGCTTCTATTAGAATAACATATTACGTTATTCGGAACTGGAACCTATTCGAAAGTGTAAATAAAGCTGAGAAAAATAATAGTTTAGAGAAAAACTTTTCAAGATTGATAAATGATTTTATATAAACACGTCAATCTTATTTTTAAACTAGATGAGGAAGGGGTTTCCTATCTGACTACTCTGAGAAGAAAGACCGAAACAAACTCAGCAGGTCACAGTCTCTTTTACAGTCCAGACATAACCTTGGTCAGATCATGTGAAAATCATGTAGATTAGTGTCTAAAATGGCCTTTTGAGGAAACAGTCAGTGCACGCATATGTCAGTAATCGTGCAGCTCAACTCAGAACTTAAGGAGCTCAACGATTCGACGAACAATACTAATGAGAGGACATTTAGGTAGGCCGCATAAATTACTCAAACTGATCCTAACGAAGAAAAAAAAACCAATGACCCACATAGTCCTCATATTCACAATAATAAAAATAATATAATACTTTACAAAGTAAATACTCAAGTCATTGTATAAAAAAAAAATCATCAACGTCAATGTGTATTTAAAAAATAGGAATAAACATACATACGTAAACTGCGCCTTTCTCCCTAAGAAAAACTTAACATTGCAATACAAACAATGATACTAAAAGTTTGTCTAAAAAGCACAATTATATTATTTAAAGACTACCCTCACCTGAAGCATTAGCTTCAATATACTCCACATCGTGTGGTGAAACGCCTGTTTCTTTATAAAAGCCTTCCAGGAACTCCTGAATGTCTTGCGGTTGTCGCACTGGCAAGAACTGATCTTGCATGTTACTACTGTAACTGGACTTGGCATGGTATACCTCGGAGTAAATCCTGAGTAATGGGAAAATTAAATAATTATCATAGTAAAAAACATAATAATAACAGCGCGAAAGTAAAAAAAAACACATTTTTTGACGGTAGGCAAAGGGTAGGTTAAGGCTAAAGCATCAGGGTAGCCAATGAAATTCAATTTTTTTACGTTGTTTTGTAATGTTCCGATCAGTACCAGGTTGAATATTGATCTAAATATGATACATGAAATATTTATTAATAGAATTTTATTATAATCATAAAAATCACCAGTACGTCTCTCTAAGTTCATATTACCCTATTGAATGACTATTTCATGAAATGATGACATACGAGTATGAGGCCAATTCTAACGTCTTAAGGAGTTGTATTGCTGATTCTAATGATTTTAATTACGTAAAGCCATATCACTTGTTACGGTCGCGAATAATATTTTAATCAACAAACGACTTTTATTTACTGGATTTGCTGCTATATTTTTTCCAATACATTCCTCTACGTTATAGTCCGAATCAATTCTTTAAAAAACTATCAAAACACGTTGCTGAAATGGGTCAACAAAAAATAACTACGGTGCAAATGCATTAACCCAGTCACACGGTCGTCTGTCGTGGATGTCATGTCACGGTACAATTTCAACGGAACTGCAGAACGCGCAAAAAATAAACGCTGTTTTAATGGACCTTGTAGTTTGACTTGCAGTGAATAGTTTTGGAGGCACTGCAGTGGAATTTATTTTTACTATAGTAAAGGATAACTATAGTTTACGTGTTTTAATATTGGTTAGTAGAGTCCTTTAGATATCCGCTAATGATAAATAAAAAGTTTTAAACAAATGCTGTATTTTTTTTACTTGATATCTAAATAGTCTTAAATAGATATATAAAGTTATCAACTACTACTACTAGCTCTTGTTAAGAAATAATCTAAAATAACTGTAGTACCCTGAAAATGGTAACAGATAACAACGCTTTTGAGTTGTCACTCGCCACGAAAACTACTACCTTCCAACTTCTAAACGGTAAAGCAATAAATAACGAGTAGCCACTGGCTTTCAAATGGATGTAAGTAAAGAAACTATACGTTAATTTAGAACTGAAAATAAAATTTACTTTAGAAAATAAAGGTTGACAATGAAAAAGTGGACGCTAACACTTGGTAGCGAGTAAGAAATGGTGTATGTCACTGCTCCATTATGGCGTCAGTGTAGAAGGAGTTCCACCATATAGAAGGAACATATTTTATAAAAGAAATAATTTATTTCTGTTAGACGTGGCTTTGAATTTATGTTGTGTGGATAAACCCGAGTTTCTGGGTAGTGCATTATACCCATTTCATGAAATATTAAAATAGAAAACCAAGATAATGATAAACCATATAGGTAAACGTATTTGATGATCATGTGGACAGAAAATATCAAAATCTTACATAGGAATTCTGTAATGGCAGAGATGAAGACTAATAAAGATGTTAATTGACCTAAGAATATGCGTTATTTTAGCCTACAAACATTTGTGGTTATTTCACAACTTATAAAAGTCTCAGAGATTATTTTAAATAATATATTCATACATTATCTCATCGGGACGTAAATGTACCACATTTTAATGAATCATTTAAAATCAATTCATTAATACGAGTATGTAATGAGTTTTCACTTCCGATAATGGCCGTACATTTCGAGGTCCATTGTCATAATTTATTTAAACGTATCGATTAATTAATTATATTAAAAGTAGCAGAAGTGAACCTTCCATAATGTTCTACATAAAAGTGACAGAAAGAGATACAAAATGTTAAGCAGCATTATCTGTCAAGATTAATCTTGATTATTTTAACTTGACGTCAAGATAATAATGTTATGGCATTAAGCTATATGAGTAAAACAAAAATAAAACTAGGATTTATCATGGATAATACTCTGAATTTAAAGGTTGAATATAAAATAATTTCATTATAAACTTACCTCTTTGCATCCTTGGCTTTCTGTAAGAAGAGGATGCTAATGGCATCAGACCTCACAGCACCATCTCCATGCTTGTCGAAGCATTTAGTCTTGCCATCCAAGCAAAGGAAGCCGTACCTGAGAGAAATTAATTTTGATGTTAATAGATTATAGTATAAAACTATAACTTAAGAAATTTAAGAGTTGCCAATGAGTCTAGTCGATTACCCGGGCAAACAAACACAAATTTATATCAAAGACAGGTACACAATAAAGTTTCCACTGCTTGCACACAGGCCTCCTCTTTGTGAGAGAGAGTGGATCGTAATCCATCACGCGGCCCCAGTGCGGACTGGTAGACGTCACATTTCTTCGTTTTTTTTTTGGTTTCCTCACGATGTTTGCCTTCACTGTTTTGAGAGAAGTGGTGATGAAATTAAATACACAAAGTAAAGTGCCTTCCTGGGTTCGAACTCATGGCCTACAACTCGTTAGTCAGGGCCGATACCACTGGACCACCACTGCTCACTCACTGCAACTTACTTGTTAGAGCAAAATCAGGTGAGTCTTTTATTTTTATTTTAGATGGGTTTGCTCTTGACTCTAGTCTAGGTCAGAGATGACAGAGACAAAGACGACGATGGAGTGAGCTTAACCAGAAGAAGCCTGTCCACTCTCACTTTGAAGAGCTTTGGGTTGTATGCGGTCGGAAACACAGGCGCAGGTAGAGAATTCCACTCTTTTGCAGTGCGCATTATAAAATATGTTTGGAAGCGCTTAGTGCGAATTGGTGGAATAGCAACTAGGTAGGGATGGTAACTTGCAGTGTGCCTAGATGTCCGATGGTAGAAGGGGGAATGAGGTTGTGGAGTTCTTGGGCACACTCACCGAAGTACAATCTGTAGAAGACCGACAAGCAGGCAACCTTACGGCGATGAGCCGTAATATTAATCTTTATTTAATCCTGATCAAATCAGGATTAAATAAAGATTGATGTGATTTGATTTAGGTCTGAAAAAACATTTTTTTACAAAATAAATCAAACCATTTACAAACAAATCATCCGGCTCGAAGGACCAACAATATAGTAAGAAGAGGCGTGTAAATAGCTACCTACTTTGGGATGCCCACATTTCCCTGAAATTTTCAAAACAATGTAAAGAAGAAAAGAGTTCAAACTAATTATAAGATTTAAAGAGACTAAAAATATGTTAGACTTACTTCCTCATATTCAATGCCACATTAGGGTGCATGCACAGATTACATCCACCAACGATCGCTGCCTCACATACTCCACTGCTGATGCTCTTGTAGGCATGCTCTAGACAGGCCATAGAGCTTGAACAGGCCACGTCTAGGGTATACGAAGGGCCTTTGCTGTCCAACCAGTAGGAGATACGGTTGGCGTACATGGCTTTGTTGCATCTGGAACAATGTGAAGAATTGATAGTTAGTTATAGATTGCGTTGACTGCATGTTCAAGTACAGGAAATACTTAGTGTCCATTTGCACTAACACTAGGTGACACCTCAATTTAAACGCTTGGCTAAACGCCGAAAGTTGAAAATCCAACAACGAGGTTTTATTTAGGCATTCATTTAGGTGTCGCTTAGTGATAGTATAAACGGTAATATGTTTTGTAGTGTATGTTGGTAAACGTGGTAAAGATTCCGGTACTTAATATTGTGGCAGAAGGAGGTGCTATGAAACGAAGGTTACATTTGATAATTGAATGCAAAGTCATTACAAATGGATTAGATTTAAAAAAAAAACAAAACCGGTCGTGTATATTAGACACGAGTGGTAAAAATGAATTTACCACTCGTGTCTAAAATACACGGCTGGTTATGTAGGTATATTCTAAAAATGGTTTGTCTGTAATAAATTAAGATTAACAATAGCTATCAGCATGTCTATAAATTGTCAAACAAAGCAAAAGGTACACAAAAAGTGTACTGAAACGGAAAACCAAATTGAACATTTTCAAACAAACAACATTTCAATGAAGCGAATACACTGAATCGCGTATTTACTGATCCTAGTTCAGAATGTTTTGACAGTGGCTGAAATGGTAACCGTTTTTTTGATACCATATTCTTAACTGGTATTGTTTACATTCAATTTATGGGCGAATTGGATAAAAATAAGTTTTGAAGTGGAATAGATGCAGATGTGTCATGTTTACGTAGATGGTCCAGTTCCATGGTGTCTACATGGTTTGTATACTGTAAATGCATTTTAAAACTATCGGTCGAATACATAAACGAGATGTTTAATAGTTTACTAACATAGTTTTTGAGTAGTTACAAATACCCAAGGGATTGTGAGTACATTTAAGTCCGGTATGAAGTAAAGAATTTATTTATATTTAAAAATGCAACTCAATATTAAGTCGCCGTTAGTTCTTATGCTGAGATGTCCCCTGTAACTTTGAGGTACATTGTAGCCGTCTTTATGTGAAGAATCGTTGAGAGTTTTCTCCCGAAAATACTACACAACCCAACACTAGGTAAGTTTTAACAACTTTCCATGTTTAGTAACTAGAAATATAAGTGGCTACAAATACTTCACCATAAAAATATTATTTATGACGACAAAACACCAAGAATACCGCAACATTTCACCTTTAAACCCAACACTAGTTTCGCAAATACGCATTCCGAAACGTATAAATATTTACCAGTGCATTCGGAAGTCTCGTTAATGCATGTCACCGTAAATGTTTTATAGCCTTTCGTTCATCGCAGAGTCAATCGTGTTCACCATGAATATAAATATGTTCCGTTAAAGAACTGTTTTTATTATGTATGCACTGTTTATTCTGGGGTTTTATTGATAGGGGCTTATTTAGTATACTGTTCAGCTTTTGTTTTAAATTGTAAACAGTTTATAGAGCTTGAGAATTCTGAAACAAGTCATTGTCTATACGTCGATGAAGTTGATGTAAGTAATTTTAATTAGTTGGTAATTAATTATTTTATGATTATTGTGGCCTGTTTTGAGTATCTCCTAAGCCCTGCAGTAGACTGTGATATATTTACTTGAAGATTGGAGTCAGTTCTTAACCTTCATTCATTTTATATATAATGCACATCAAATCACGCCTCTAATCCACGAAGGGTTGGCCAGAGGTGTACCTAGAGTAGACTCATACTACTCCAGCAGCAGTTTTCACAGCTTTAAATATAATATAGCAATAATACTGTAATATCACACTAGAACTTATTCGAAAACCGATTTCGGATGTTTTCCTAAGCCAAAGATCCAGTTCTCATTTTCTTCTTGAACCCTACTTCTCATCGAACCCTGAAACAAAACTAAATAAATAAAAGCCGAAAGAGAAAGGCGAAGCTACGAGTATCGTAAAGCGAAACTATCTCGAATGGGAGGCGATCGGATCATATCAGAGATTTATTGTTTTACATCAAAAATAAAAAGTTACTGCGCTAAGTCGCCTTAGGCGTTACTAAGAACGTGACTCAGAAGTTCCACTCCTGAAAAGATGATGTTATTTGACCACTATTGTATTCGAAAATTTTGTGTAGTTGTTTATTATGGGTAGTAGACCCATGAATTAGGATTTATTCATTATAAAATAGCAGGAAATAGAGCAGAATTAAGAAGGCGGCAAAATCTAAGGAGCCTTTTTGTCAACAGTGAGACCAATATTTTCATTTGTAATGCGATGGTTAAAATGAAAGTTTCATATTATGTTGTTACATGTCATGACCAGTGATCGGAGTAGGTAGATTGAACTGGGGTCATTGATCCGAAACGTATATATTACTATGGACATTCCTCCGGAATTGGTGGATTATTAAAAAAAAACCGGAACTTATGTAGGAATTGTATTCTGCCAGAGTGGAAGGAGTCATTTGATGATTTGCCATCCTCAAAAAAAGGTAGGAATTGTAATAAAATGAGCAATTTTATTCTTTATTATTCTTCCTATTTTTTTTTTTGTCACGATTTGACAAAACCCAACGACCAATCAGAACAAAGGATCATGGGTGGTACAATAACCGGTTATCAGAACAATGCGTACGCCCGCCGGAAATACTAAATCCGGAAATACCGGAATTACTTTCCGGAAAAATGGCTTATCCATGTTATTCTTTCTGTGTGCATTTATGATACAAGTACTAAAAATCAATCTACCTACTCCGATCACTGGTCATGACTTATCTTTGATAGAGACTGACTATATTAATTTTTCATCGAGTTTCTCGCCGGCTCTTTTCTATACAAAACGACGAATTGGAACCGTGAACCTAGCTTCTGTCGTTTCATAAGTGCCCATGTAGGTTTATGTGAAACAAAATATCTTCATTTTTTTTTTAGAATGTGTCTGTATATCAGCGGTAGGTATTATCACAGCTCATGTCAAGTGGACCTTTTCTTTCCTATCCCTATTATTGTAGAAGGCTGTACAAATGATGGTATTCGTCAAAGTTACGACCACTCCCAAGGTTAAGGATACGATACTAAGTATAATGAAGGGATAGACGTGCGTTAGAATCAGTTGGACGACTCAATCGCTCTTGAGGGAACGTGCTGTGATTTGTTATCATATCTGAAGTTTGGAACTTCTGTTTGGATTGTTTTTTTTTTCTGGTGTAAAATGGTGTGATGATGTTTTTGTTATAACCAGTCGGTTTGCAGGTCACAATAACAATGTTTTTTTTTATATTAAACATATGTAAATCTTGGATATCACTTGGACTTACGATGGAAATAGATAAATGGTAATTGGTTGTGTGTATCTAAATATAAAAGTTTTACTTAGGTACCTGCAAGTCAAAGAAATAAAAGAACAGATTATAAATAATTGCATTTTTTTTTAAGAAACCTTGGCTGTATATTCAGAAGTACTAACCAGTAGTAATTAACCCTACTGATGATAGCTTTCTACTTTTAATATCGATGAGAAGAAGACATTTACTTTTCAGTCACAGGCAGTAGAACCATCAGGCTGATATCATTAAGTATTTATTTCAAAAAGCCAGACCATTATGTCCAATACATATAACCAGACTTTAACGAGCTGTCCTAATACCGTCATAATCCTCACTACTCCCCTCAACCTTCAAACACTACCTTTGAACTCCCATTATAAACTTCAAGTCAGCTCATTACCATTTTAATAAACGACCAAAATTGCCAAGTGGTCCGACCTTTATTCATAATTATTTTCTTATTAGTCGAGTCGGGAACGCCACCTGCGTACCACGGTTACATTGAGATCCGTTTTAGGATTCAGTAATGTTTAGCGAAAGTTAGCTATTCCTGGAAATGAAACCAAATGATTGTTAAATGAAATGATGTTTCAACACAATGCCATTTCATTTATTATTTATTTTATTTTAGATGGGTTTGCTCTTGACTCTAGTCTAGGTCAGAGATGACAGAGACAAAGTCGACGATGGAGTGAGCTTACCCAGAAGAAACCTGTTCACCCACCAATGGTCGGCCAGTTTATAGTAGGTACTTTGATTCTTGACTTTTTTTAATTTGGCCATTGGCTTGAGAAACAACTAATAAAGATGGACAAGCAGTCTTTATTGAATAAAATACAGTCACGGAATGAATCACACATGACATCAGCATCATCGACAGATAATGCCCGGCCCGTAGAAGGAAGGTAGAAACGTGACAGGCTTACAAGTCTTTAGAGGAAGAAGAGATGCAATGAAATTGTTTTTTGGTAAAAAACGTTTTTATGTGAACGAAGTCTTTGGACACAATCAGGGAAATTAATTGTTTGTCAAATCACGGCAAATTGGTGTAGTGTTACACAAAACTCCAATTTGTCATGTTATTGCCATTTTATACAAGTGTCAAAGAATGACAGCGGTGCCGACGAGTACTTCGATACCTAAGGGTGAATATTCACCAATAAAACTGAACGCGGTCAGCACATCTAAACCGCGTTCAAGAACTGTCAATGTCATCAATGTTGTGGAATATTGACACTGACAGCTCTTGAGCGCAGTTTAAATGTCCTGATCGCGTTTAATTTCATTGGTGAAATTGGCACATTAAGTACCAATTTCACCTTTCGTCCTTTTGTTTTTGTATTTATTTGTGTAGTTAGTTATTTAATTTAGTACCTAGTGTACATAGTTACTTATGTTAAATATTGTATATAAGTATTTTACTGTATGCATATGAAATAAATCCTTTTAGTTGGTAGTTAATTTGCTAATAAACAAAATTCTCTGACTTTACAACAGCAAGTAAGCTAAATTATTTTTGGGCATAAGAAACTAGAAATACCTACGGAACTTGGCTTTTATATTTCCTAAACACACCCACTCGCATTTATTTTTATATTGTTAGCAAGGCGTACGAAAAAACAGCAGCAATTTTCGACCGCGTACTACGTTCGTAATGTAATAATAAAAGTCTGTGCGAAAAATAATATTAAGTTCTGGTACTTGTACTATTATGTTTTCTGTGGTTCTGGCAAAATAGTTAGTTCTCTTGCAGATTATGATAGTTACTTTGGTAATAAAAAAATTAAAATTACGTTGAATTTCGTACGTTTTAATGGAGTTCCCTAGTTTGCCGCCCACCAAGATAGTCTGCGTTGTTTACTTTGTGACTGAAATTATCATAAGATTGTTTAAAGATATAATAACGTAAAATGCTAACTGAGCGACTGGAGATATGAATCTACTTGGCCTTTCCCACCCTTTGTTTAAATAAATGTACCTATCAACAGGAGTTTGTATTTTGTTTTGTAATCCTAATCACAGAATAAAACATAATTCAGATTGTTTTTTTTTTCTGGTGTAAAATGGTGTGATGATGTTTTTGTTATAACCAGTCGGTTTGCAGGTCACAATAACAATGTTTTTTTTTATATTAAACATATGTAAATCTTGGATATCACTTGGACTTACGATGGAAATAGATAAATGGTAATTGGTTGTGTGTATCTAAATATAAAAGTTTTACTTAGGTACCTGCAAGTCAAAGAAATAAAAGAACAGATTATAAATAATTGCATTTTTTTTTAAGAAACCTTGGCTGTATATTCAGAAGTACTAACCAGTAGTAATTAACCCTACTGATGATAGCTTTCTACTTTTAATATCGATGAGAAGAAGACATTTACTTTTCAGTCACAGGCAGTAGAACCATCAGGCTGATATCATTAAGTATTTATTTCAAAAAGCCAGACCATTATGTCCAATACATATAACCAGACTTTAACGAGCTGTCCTAATACCGTCATAATCCTCACTACTCCCCTCAACCTTCAAACACTACCTTTGAACTCCCATTATAAACTTCAAGTCAGCTCATTACCATTTTAATAAACGACCAAAATTGCCAAGTGGTCCGACCTTTATTCATAATTATTTTCTTATTAGTCGAGTCGGGAACGCCACCTGCGTACCACGGTTACATTGAGATCCGTTTTAGGATTCAGTAATGTTTAGCGAAAGTTAGCTATTCCTGGAAATGAAACCAAATGATTGTTAAATGAAATGATGTTTCAACACAATGCCATTTCATTTATTATTTATTTTATTTTAGATGGGTTTGCTCTTGACTCTAGTCTAGGTCAGAGATGACAGAGACAAAGTCGACGATGGAGTGAGCTTACCCAGAAGAAACCTGTTCACCCACCAATGGTCGGCCAGTTTATAGTAGGTACTTTGATTCTTGACTTTTTTTAATTTGGCCATTGGCTTGAGAAACAACTAATAAAGATGGACAAGCAGTCTTTATTGAATAAAATACAGTCACGGAATGAATCACACATGACATCAGCATCATCGACAGATAATGCCCGGCCCGTAGAAGGAAGGTAGAAACGTGACAGGCTTACAAGTCTTTAGAGGAAGAAGAGATGCAATGAAATTGTTTTTTGGTAAAAAACGTTTTTATGTGAACGAAGTCTTTGGACACAATCAGGGAAATTAATTGTTTGTCAAATCACGGCAAATTGGTGTAGTGTTACACAAAACTCCAATTTGTCATGTTATTGCCATTTTATACAAGTGTCAAAGAATGACAGCGGTGCCGACGAGTACTTCGATACCTAAGGGTGAATATTCACCAATAAAACTGAACGCGGTCAGCACATCTAAACCGCGTTCAAGAACTGTCAATGTCATCAATGTTGTGGAATATTGACACTGACAGCTCTTGAGCGCAGTTTAAATGTCCTGATCGCGTTTAATTTCATTGGTGAAATTGGCACATTAAGTACCAATTTCACCTTTCGTCCTTTTGTTTTTGTATTTATTTGTGTAGTTAGTTATTTAATTTAGTACCTAGTGTACATAGTTACTTATGTTAAATATTGTATATAAGTATTTTACTGTATGCATATGAAATAACAGCAAGTAAGCTAAATTATTTTTGGGCATAAGAAACTAGAAATACCTACGGAACTTGGCTTTTATATTTCCTAAACACACCCACTCGCATTTATTTTTATATTGTTAGCAAGGCGTACGAAAAAACAGCAGCAATTTTCGACCGCGTACTACGTTCGTAATGTAATAATAAAAGTCTGTGCGAAAAATAATATTAAGTTCTGGTACTTGTACTATTATGTTTTCTGTGGTTCTGGCAAAATAGTTAGTTCTCTTGCAGATTATGATAGTTACTTTGGTAATAAAAAAATTAAAATTACGTTGAATTTCGTACGTTTTAATGGAGTTCCCTAGTTTGCCGCCCACCAAGATAGTCTGCGTTGTTTACTTTGTGACTGAAATTATCATAAGATTGTTTAAAGATATAATAACGTAAAATGCTAACTGAGCGACTGGAGATATGAATCTACTTGGCCTTTCCCACCCTTTGTTTAAATAAATGTACCTATCAACAGGAGTTTGTATTTTGTTTTGTAATCCTAATCACAGAATAAAACATAATTCAGATTGTTTTAACAGATGTAACTATTCGATTTACTGCAGGGACCAAATACATGATACTTTTTGGAACGAAGTACTGTAACGCTGCTTGCGGTAGGAGTTGACCTGTATAAATCGTCACGTAACAAAAAAGCGTTATGCGACAAGTTTGCAAGATGCGAGAATTTTTTTGAGGGTGATAAAGCCGATAGTGAGATTGAAATTAAAATCCAAGATGGTGGGTGCGCAAACTTTAAAAATGTTCGTCATGGGTGCCGTTTTCATGGTTTTTGAGACTGCTTAAGCCAATAGTGAGGTCAAAATGAAAATCCATGATGGTGGTTGCGAAAACTTTCAAATTTTTCATCATGGTGTCGTTTTAATGGTTTTCGAGGATGCTACAGCCGATAGTTAGGTCAAAATAAAATTCCAACGTAGCGACAACTTTATGACAGCTTCTAAACACTTATACTAGATGGCTCTGTATTAAAAACGCATATTAAATTCACACTTTCTCACTCTCTCTTTCTACAATAAACGAGTGTGTGTGCGTGCGAGTATCGCTTAAGCTTACGCAATACTCGCACGCATACACACTTGGAACCCCTGTCAGGAACGCAGTTCACGCCGCGAAGTTTACACCGTAAGGAACTTCGTTCCTGACAGGGGTCCCCCGACCGTAAACGTTTTTTTCTACTAGTACAATATGCAATTTTATTTTGACATCCGTAAAGTTAAATAAGTTCTATTAGAGGGGGGATCTACCCTCGCAGACAAACCAGCGTGCAAAATCTGGTCTAAAATAAATTTACTCTAAAATGTATTTAGTTAAAGCAAATATGATTTAAGGGGTCATCAAAACACGCTGGGGGCTAAATCGACCCATCTGTTAGCACTTTATAATATTCAGCCTAGACTAACGATGCGTTGAGGTAAGCAAATAAGACCTTGATTCCATTGCGGTCCGTTAATATTATGAATTTATTGGCCATCATAGTCCTGCAGTAAAATTCAGAAATGGGCCTCAAGGGTCGAAAGGAGTAATGAGGGATGACCCTTTATAATAACGTGTTTAGCTGATAAATTGTGTGCTGTTTGAAAATAAAGGAGACCGTTATGCTAGTCGACAAGTTGAGGTTGCTTTAGTGCAGTACACCTAAATCTAAATTTAATAAAGAGAAAAGATTTGATTTTTTGTATGTTTGTTTGTTACGCTTTCACGCCAATACGGCTGAACGGATTTGCATGAAATTTGGCACATGGATAGACCATAACCTGGATTAAGATATAAAATACTTTTTATTCCGATATTTTCGAAGGATAAAGAGATATGTGGGCGGTTATTTATGTTATTGCCTGGTAATCCAGCAGACGGTCCAACCGATGTTAATTAATCTACGACGCCTGTGAACATCCCGGTCTATTCTGCTAAAATCTCATCCTGAAAACTAAGGTGAAGTGAGCTTGAATGGCTCGCAAACCAGAACACAGCAATGCTGCTTCACGGCAGAAATAGTTAAGTATGTTAAAACCATGCATGGTACAGATAAAAGAATATTCCTCCTCACAATAGGGTAGTGATAAAGAGCACACGCAGGTGGCCTCGTAAATCTTCCTACCCACATCTACGTATAAATTGTGGGGTCCAACTGACCTCTAACCTTGACTCACCAGGACATGTAAGGTCAATTTAGAAAAATACAGTACTTGCAGCGACAAGGCATTTTTGCGAGGACACTAATCGACTCATCCGTAGAATAAAGTCCGATCTGTAGGGTTGATAGTTTTCAGTAGAGGTTAGAGAAGTTGTTGACTTGTGTAATTCTTAAACGGTGAGACTTGACATTTTGATTCTTTGGTATGTTGTAACAATGCCCCAGCCTAGTTAAATGCTTTGCAGTGTATATTTATTATCCTTTTATTTCACGAGATAGTGAGTTCCATATCAACATAGGACATTTTATGGTGGAAGAGCCGGAGTCCGTAGTGAACATTATACGTTGTTTTACGGAGACGTCTGAATTAAGTGACGTTCTATATTAACATGGGTCATTTTTTGTTGGAATTACCCATTCCATATGAGTCCTTTGTGAATAACCACCTTAAAATATTTAAACATAATGTTAGCCATATTTTGCTTACCCTCCCATATAACTAATTAAAAATAATAAAAAAAAATAAAACGTTTATTTAAAAAAAGAACTCAAAATAGATAGCAAAACCATTAGATGGCATCATTTTGAACAGCAATCACAGTTAGGTACGGACTTATAATTAGCACAGTCTTAAACTTACAGATCTATGTACCTATTAGAAAAATGCAGGAGACGCCCATGAAGAAATTTAAACTAAGCATTAGTTATAAAATTTTACCAATCAGAAGCATCGTCACCTTGACAAGGTTGTGTACTTAACCACAATTAAACTGTACGTATACCTAAAACTGCCTTGGTGGCGTAATAACATAATAATAATTAAAATAATAACTTATAATAGTAATTAAATTGCATATCTTATCACAGCATGGTAACTCGGTAACCTATACGACTATGGCACGGACTTAAATTAGCAGTCTTAAACTTATAAATGTACGTAAATATTTATCTTAGCAACGGAAAATACGTGAAAATATTTAAACTTCGCACTAGGTATTTAATTCAAAATAAATCATATAACAACCAGCCTTCATAATATTTTATCAATCAGTCTTACATCGTGACCTAGACGTGGGTGCACATACTTATTCGCAATAAAATTGTATGTAGATAAACATTAAATTACTTAGTTGAGTACTTATTATAATTAACATTGTTTCGCTAACTCAGTAGGAAGAATTCAGTTATAAAAAGAAGCAGCAAAAAAGAAAATAAAAACTTATTCTGATAGGTTATCATCTGATTCTTCAGAAACATCAACAGTGGTGTGATGTGGCAAAGAGTTAAAGTATGGATGATACTCTAAGGGAATTACTTCTGAACGGCACATATCCATTAAGTCTTTATATTTAGCAGCAGGAACCATAATAGGTTCAGAATATGCAGGTTTTAGTTCAGTTTGTACAGAGTTCCTCGTGTTACCGCGGATCACTAAAATATTATAATCAGGTTGAGCCAGGTCATATTTAAAAAACAATTTGTTGGGATCACTACCGTCTGCATGAACTTCTCGAATGTTAGTCCAGTTAATCTTCTTGCCCTTAATGTCTTTCATCCAAACCTTATTATTAACAAGACATTTAAAGTCAAACACGTCATTCTGGGTTACGTTGCGGACAACATAGGGTTCTCCTTCATTCTTGGCCCATCTTACTAATAAACGCCATTCATGAGGAGTATAGATAGTTTTGGTTTGAGAAGCTCTCTCGATGACAGAGTGGACACTGTCCCCCTCATTTTGGGTGTGTCCCTTCTGTAAAAACCGGTGTGTTATGCAAATGTTGTACTTTTTTGCGGCGTAAACGTACAATGAAAATACAAAGCGATTACGATTTTGGCCAGCACAATTGTCTGACCAAAAGCGAAACTCTTTGGTCCCTTGGTCAACATTAGCCTGGATAAAATCTAAGAGGCAACTGCTAACCTCATTTGCGCCACGTTTTGCCACAGATTCATCCCACATATAGCAAACGGCCTTCCTTTTACCCATGTCAAAAACCGTGAAGTTAAAAGAAGATAGCTTTCTCTTATAGTAAAATATGTTTATATTGCCATGAGGACACTGCAATACTTTTTCAAAATCAAACACAGCAGTAACCATGTTTCCATTTGATTCCTCAGCGTCTTGTTTATCTTTGCTCTTTAAATCCCTTGCGACCTTCTTATTAGTCTGGTGTTGTTGAAAAGTTTCTTTTTCTTGGTCCGTTGGATTCTTTTTCAATCGGAAAACGTGACATTCGTCGCACTGATCCTTTTTGGGAATATGGAAAGCTAGATTGAAGTTTGAGTTGACAATGTCACGATACTGGCGTTCTTTAGTAGTCTTAGAGGTGTATTTCTCGGGGTCGAACCATTCAAGATACAATTTGAACATTTTGGCAATACTTAAGTCTCCTTGTAGGTAGAGCTTTTGGCTATTCTTGCGTATATAATGCGATTCAACAGGTACAAATGCCCGAACATGGTCACAAACACTTTGTTTCATTGCTTCATCTATAACGATCTTATGATTGTTGTGGCGACCCCGTCTGTCCTCCTCTAAAATAGCACTTCCGTCGTATTTCCTCCACGCAGTCTTTAAGATACGTGTTGAAACGGCAAGAGTATTAATAAACATAGTTTGGCATACTTCAGTTTTCTCGCAGTGAGATTCGCTAGAACCTGTGATCAGCGGCAGATAATACTTAAAAGTATGTTTCCTATTATTAGGAGTATCTTGATTCAGGCATCTTTTCTTCTTCATTTTATCGGAATATTTAATGATGAAATTCCACTGCATAGCTCGATCTCCCAGTTGCCAAAATTTTGAGAAGCAGTCCAACCGCTGTTGGTAAGATATTTTATCAAGGCATTTGTAACGGCATTTGCATGATGGCCCCATCGTTTTTTCGTCTACGGCTTTTCCCTTTTTTGTTACATATTTCTTACCTAAGTTCTTAAGGCATTTGCGTTTAAGGTCTGTCCATTCTTTTGGGTGCCTCTGTCGTTTTCTAGTCGTTTTAGGTGTCACGGTGTGATCGCTTGAATGCGAAGTAGCAGGCGAATTCGTGGTGCTAAATGACGACGAAGAAGTCACAGAGAAACTGTCTACATGATTAGGGCAGAATGTGCTATCGCAGATCGAATGGACATTAGTAGGAGACGGCATAGGAGTTGGCACTGACAGTTCCAAATTAACCGGGGTAGATCTGTGGTGAGAATCTTCTAACAGGTCTTCAAGCTGTATTAATGGTGAATTTTCAAAACTAGAAGGCACTTCCAAAGAAAATGTACTAGGTTGATTGCTGTAAACATCCTCGGCAGAAGGATCAGACATAACATTCGGTATTAAGCTGTCGCAGGTAATTTCTTTGGTCCCACCGTCTTCATGCAGAACCTCTTCCCATATATCAGCTAGTTCCTGACTGATTTCTTCTGCACCAGAAGGCAAAGGTGACGTTTGTTGCGCCATGCCGTTGTCATCAACTTTAACAACTGAAAGTAAAAAAAAAAACCTATAATATTATAGGTATTCGTAAAATACTATTTCTAATATTATGTATATTATTGCAAGGTACCTAGCAATTAATTTAACAAATTTTAAATAAACAATCTTTATAATTGACGATATTTTTAAATAAACAACGTCCTAACTGATTTTTTTATCCCAGTAACAACGTCCCATCTTAATATCGGACCTACAAATCGTATCACATATTCCATAGAAAAACGTCCTATATTCACATGAAACGCTTAGAAGTTCAATAATGTTCGCATAAAATCGTCCTAATATTTTATAAGACTTCTACTTTTTACTGTTTATTATTACAGAAAGAATGATAACGCTGTGAATGTGCATTACGGCAATCGTATTTTCGCTCTAAAAATGCGTTTCTATACCTCTCCGTCAAAAAACGTCCGATATAAAAATCGATCGCCTACAACGGTTTACTGAGACAAAAAAGCAATATAGACATAATGTTTAATAATTTATGAACTTAATAGTGTGTATCACGAAATAATGCAACTGAAATCGTCAACTTACCAGCATTTACACTTTCCTTCATATAAACAGCAGGAACATTTGAAAATGATGAACTAAGCTCAGGCCTTTCTGCATCTTCTTTAAGCATATCCAACATTTTCCGTGATCGTGACATCTCTAAAAATATGTTATTTCATGCAAAACACTTGATATATTTTTTTTTCATCAAAACAAAAAAAAACTAAGCGCATAACACAAAAACGCCTTCCCTCCAACGAACAGCGGCCGGACTGACGAACGGACGGGGCGCCCGCGCCGCCCCCGCTCCCCGCGCGCCGTCTCTTGATCACTCCGTGCGTTTTTATGTGGAGCAAATGTCAGATAGAACGTTATTCGATTCTATATTTCCGAAATTAAATAAGATACAAAAATTCTAAAAACGTACGTCTGTAGAGTTCATATTCCTTATCTCGTCTAGCTATTTAACTCGTTTTTGCTCTATGATCACATCGGACTCTGTTCTACGGATAAGTCGTAATATAATTGCTATGTATATTTTATTATGTAATTCAGTAACTATTTTGTTTTTGTACTGTGATACGTTCATGGACACATTCATATTTTGGGATAGCTTTTTGTAGCTCTAGCTATTATCTCTTAAAAGGTAATGTAGCATCCCTATAGAAACACGCATCGAACGAATCAGTAACGGCGGCCGAGAGTTTTTTTAATAATTTGTGATACCAAATTGAATTGTTTTTTTAATAAAAATAGTTGTCAAGTACACAATAGAAACTCTCTTTTAAAATAATTGCCTTCATTGATCCAATATGCAGCGTATAGGTATACAATTGAACCTAAGTAAACATTATACCTAATTGACTTTTTCTAATTTGCTTTGAAGATTCGTATAAGCAAATCCTTCTACACGCTTAAGGGCTTACTATTTGTTTACATTTTTTAGTAATAATACCTACAGATACAATGTTAATTTGAACGTATGTGTGATTTGCCACCTAATGATATTTACTTATAAGCAGAACATTTAATTTCAACACTTTTAACTATTTCGTATTTTTATTTAGAACAATGAGCTTTTAAATTTAATTGTACTCATTCTGTTTTCATATGTTTACATTAATTAAGTATTTATTTAGTTAAAGATAAAAAAGAGCAAGCATGGTGATAATTAATGCTCATGTTTTCTCTGTATGAGAAGCGGGACATTAATAGGCTGATATTATAAAGATCATAATCGTAGAAGATACTGTAGAGTACAAACCCACACCATTTTTTAAATTCCAATTCTGAACAGTTCTATAAATAATAGAAACCGTGAACATGTTAAAATATCACTCACAAACCTATCATATAAACCGCTAACCAACAGACAACTTTCGTCCATTCCCCACTAACGTAGTTAAAACAGCTAAACACGTTGAAAATTCATTTAGAAAATAATTTACTAGATTGAATTAAACTCCTAATAGAATTTATACCTAGTTTCAGCGCCTGCGATCCTTCGTTCTGCTTAATTTACTGCCATCGAAAACGAAAATAAATTGGTAGATATGCTCTCTAAATCAGTGTTGGGTTTCCTTGAGGCATAGATCGTGATAGGATTCCGTAAGATAGGCTAATTTGAAGAACATAAATCTCAGAAAGATAGAGAAGAGTTTTTGTAAAATCTAGTCATTTTGTTAGGGATTGATTTATATTTTAATACTTAGTAATTTAATTTGCATATTAATTATTAGATGTTGTCAAAGAATTAATATATGAATAAAAAGTAAGTACCCAAATGAAAGTTGTGAGTGACATATGTCCCTAATTATTATGATAGTCGATGTCTTTCAAAAAGGTTAGATGTGTTTGTAATCTCCTTTGGCGCGCGTGTATTCTATGCCTGTTATTTAAATCCTCTTATTGAAAAAATGCTATTCACACTACATTCTACATTATTATAATGACGAATGTGTTGCTCTTCCACAATTATTGGATTCCTGCAAGTTAGAGGCACCTATGATAGTAATCTTAACAAAATTCATAAATGCAGAATTTAAATAAAATCGGCATAGACACACTGAGAAGTAGAATTTTAAATTAATTAACTTACCCCGTAACACCAAATCCGTTGCGCTGAATGGACTCATAAATGACAAGTTTTTCAGATTCTGAGAAGGCTGCTCCGATAAAGACACCGATTTTCTTCCCACGAAGTTCCATTGGGTTGATACCTGTCGAAAATAAGATAGCACTTTACTAAAATAATATTCTTAACTTGTTCAATTCGTTCGTGTGGTTTATTTTAACTCTACAAAGATGAAAAATGCTATGTGGTATTTCATAAAATATATAAAAGGTAATAGTTTCATAAATGATAAATAATAAATGATTTTATTTCTGTAAGTAGGTTTGTACAAACACTTTTACACGTCAATCATATTTTTAAACTAGATGAGGTCGGCGTTTCCTATCTGACTACTCTGAGAAGAAAGGCCGAAACAAACTCAGAGGTCACAGTCTCTTTTAAAGTCCAGACATAATCTTGGTCAAATCATGTGAAGACCATGTAGATTGGTATCTGAAATGGTCTTTTGAGGAAAGAACCACACAGATTGAGTGGACCTGTCCAGTCAGTGCACGCATTTGTCAGTAATCGTGCAGCTCAACTCAGGAAGTCAGGACTTACGGAGCTCAACGATTTAAGGTTACATAATTAAGGTTGTTATAGTTTAGTACTAAAATGTATGATATTCATGGTCTTGAGCACCATTTTTAACCGACTTAAAAAAAAGGAGGAGGTTCTCAATTCGACTGTTTTTTTTAATGTGTTTTTTTTTAGAATGTTTTTGTAGGTGAACCGATTTGGATGATTATTTTTTTATTTGAAATATGGTGCTTTTCATGTAGTTCCATATAAATTTAATAAAGTTCTGACCAGTAGTTTTTGAGTTATCTTTATTACTGCGTATTTTTTCCACTTACTTTATATTGATGATGTTTTAATAATTTCCTGTCACTGTTATTTACATAACAAGTAGTGGTATACGAGTTTGTGTGGGGTAGGTACCACAACTAAAAAGTGAAAAATAAAGATATTAAATAAAAAAACAACAGACTTCTAAAAAAAACACTATAATGTGAAAAATAACTTTAATTTCGGAAGTCGGTGGCAAAAAACGAAAATACAAAACCAAAGACACCGACTACCGAAATTAGAGTTATTTTTCGCTTTTAGTGATTTATTTTTGGAAGTTGGTTGTCTTTTTTTTTAAGTTTTATTGTATTGCCAGATCTGTCTTAACCGTTACCATTCTGATAAACTGCCTCGGTGTAGTAATCAGGAGCGGGACTACTGAACATGGAGACTTGGGTACGAGGTTCATAGTAGCAACCCTTACGTTCTTAAACATAACTGACAAAATGTGGGCGATAATAAACACTTCTTTTCATCTTTTTGGGGAATACAGCTGTAATTTTTGTGTTATGAAACTTAATTCCTTCTGTTACTAACCTGCATCAAAAATAGCGGTATACGCATGTTCCAGCAATTTCCTGCTCATCGGGTCCATTATGAGAGCTTGCTTGTAATGGACTTTGAAGAACTGGGCATCGAACCGGTCCACTCCAGTGATCATACCGAAGTGTTTAGGAATCTCGGGGTGGTCGATGTCCCAGCGAATATTTTCGTTTGTTACCATGTCCACCTGAGGAGTTAAAGATTTAAATTAAAATCTTATTCTAATAATTAGGCAATTTTTTTGTCAAAGATGCCAGTTGATCATCAATACTTATAGTATTCACCACGTTTGGCAAACGAATTGGTGATCACATAAGTACAATGAGGAAGGTCGGGCAAAGCTAATTGAAGATGATGTAGGTGATTTCATTATTTTAAATCATGTATGTCAGAATTTAAGACCTTAAATATTTCCTCATAATCAGTTTCTTCAAAATGTTTCTAACATAACATTGAAGATTTTTTAACTTTAAAAAATTCTCTACGAATTGCTTTAAGTCACAATCTTCTAATTTTAGGGTCTCTCATGAAATGGTCTGAAGGTTTAAAAACAACATGACAAAGAAAGTTAATAATTATAACACTTCACATATATATCACAGATCACTGCTCACTCGTACCCCATTATAAAGATTCTCCTTGAACTCCAAAACGCTGTCTGACTTAGGAAACAAACCAGACATGCCACTAATCACCAACTCTTCACCAGTCAAACCTCGTGGATTGGTCTCCGGGTGCTGGGCCACCATAGTTTGTTGAGGAGATGGAGCCATGATGTCTCAAACTGTTGAAGGCTGACTGAAGTTGGAATTGATTTTGAAAGACAAAGATGCTTTCCTTGCAGGTATAGGTTGAACTGATTACTTTCTTTAGATAGAGTCTACTTATATCAACATTCATGAAGATAGAATAAGGCCACCCTGTTTTTTGGAAATAAAAGGAGTATGGTTCCGTACTAATTATGTTTTTACATTGAAAACAGTTTTAGCCTACCTATTTATATCCATTGGATTTTTTTAACGTGAATTAGGACTACAAAACGGTCTAAAGTTAACTTGGTGTTTAGATAATGGGCGTTTTCATAATTTCTAACATGAGGATATTATCGTGAACGTCCACTGCATCACGGTAACACACGAAAGTAAAATATATGGAAATATATTATTAAGACCCTTTAAAATTTCCGTCCACAATAACGTTTTAACGTTTACGTTTACGGTAATATTGTCTCGTTAGAAACTATAAAAACGCACAACAGGTAAGCTTTTTATATCTTATCACTTGCAAAGGTATTTTGAAAGTTGGCACACGATTTGAACTCTCATATCACAAATAGAATTTAATTAGTAATCTAATAAACTCTCTAACACTGAGAACTTTTCTCTTCTTAACATAACTTGCACGCTAGAAGTCTCTAAAAGAGAAAGTTTATATGCGTTCCGTTATTGCTTATTTACTTTAACAGCTAGTCTTTGACTTTCAAACATGGCTCTGCAGCCATGATGACTCCGCATGATGCTACCTCTTAACGACCTGATGCTGCCATCATGACATCTATATATATACATTATAAACACACACCCTATTACATGGGACAACTGGTGGAATGTGGATGTATAATAGGTACTCGTCTGCCTAACTTTTCTGGAAATACAGGCGTGATAGTATGTGTCCCAATATAAAGTCACCTTACGTGTCTGCCTATATGACCATGTTGTTCTTCTAAACTCTGTTACGGATATCGATGCCGGTTTCACCATCAATAAATTTTGAGAAATTTTATTCCGGAAGGTTTATGCGTGGTGATTAATATTTAAATGATAAATGATTTTATTTCTGCAAATAGGTTTGTACAACCACTTTACACGTCAATCATGTTTTAAAAACTAGATGAGGTCGGCGTTTCCTACCTGACTACTCTGAGAAGAAAGGCCGAAACAAACTCCGAAGTCACAGTCTCTTTTAAAATGCAGACATAATCTTGGTCAGATCATGTAAAGACCTTGAAGATCTGTGTCTGAAATGGTCTTTTGAGTAAAAACCACACAGATTGAGTGAACCTGTCCAGTCAGTGCACGCATTTGTCAGTAATCGTGCAGCTCAACTCAGAACTTAAGGAGCTCAACGATTCGACGAACAATACCAAAGAAAGGACATTTGGGTAGGCCACAAAAAATACTCAAACTGCCAGACCATGATTAAAACTAGCTGAGAGAGAGAAAAAAAAGAAAAGCAACAATGACCCACATAGTCCAATCATACAATTATTTTTTATTTTTTACAAAACTTGCTACTAATAACGAAACCTCGATGTTTTATCAAGTATGAAAAACTGTGCAAAGCAGGGAGTTTGCTAGTCACTTGTAGAATGTTATCTGTCATCGAAATGGGTCGAGCATACGAACAAACAATTGAATAAGCCAAGAGCAATTTGAAATAAACTCGCTAAAATCTGGTGAAGTCTATCAACCCTTGACTAACGAGATACAATTACTACTATTGAATTGTGAACATTTAAAGTGCACCCAAGGAACAGCTTGTAACGTTAGCAATTCGTAGATAATGTAGATTCATTCTTAACAAAAACATGGTAACTACCGACAAGAGCGAAAACTTAAATCTAAAACATGGTTTCACTGCTGTCCAAGCGGAACACGTCATACTCTTAGCTCATTAGTAAGTCGGTGATGCGAACCCATAAAATTTACCCTACCCAAAAATAATGTCTCATATTAAAAATAAGGTCCTAGGTAGATACGTATGGATCTCTAAATTTCAATTCCACAGAATATATTTTTAACGTATCCGTTGAATAATGCATCATTTCAATTAAAGTACATTAAACTACAAAAGTATAAATTAATGACTGAAGTTATGGACCGACCAATTGAATTGCAAATAGGACAAATTAAAATCATTGAGGCTATCTAAATGTACCTAACTCGTAAGCCATTGAAGTAATTTTAATTCCGTAGTTTTTAATGCTGAAATGAAACTTTTTGGTGCAGCCGTGAGGCACACACACTTGTGGTAAACACATTTTTTTTGTTATTTTTTTTTGTGTTTCATGAACTGTGTCCAAATAAACTTTATTCTTTCTTTCTAATTATATTAAACAGTTCAGTAGTATTCTTCTTGTAAACAAGTTATCTAGCTTGTAGTTTTTTTTCTATCATCAAACGGGGTGAATAGGCACGAATTAAGTGATCGATACTTGATTCGTTTAAAAAAGACTTTATTTAGATGAACAGCGTTACAGTAATTAAGATAGTAATCATTATTCTAGTCGTGAGACGTATTTATAATTAATTATTGCTAAGTTTACAATATTCTTATGAACTACTTATTTGCTACTTTGAGTGGAGGTGGATTTGCTGACAAAGCAAATAGTGTTAGGGTCGTCACACTTAACTTAAATACTACCAAAACCAACTTCATTTGCTTCACAAAGTACAACACCTCTCAACCCCCTCCAGAATTCAAAATTAAGATTCATAAATGCAATTATCCTGTAAATCCAATCTGTTCTTGCACAGAAATCAATAGAGTAGAATCTACCAAATACCTAGGCATTATGGTTGATCAACGACTATCCTGGCATAACCAAACTGAATTAATAATGAAGCGAATACGGAAGTTAATCTGGACTTTCAAAACATTACGACATGTCACCTCGAAAAAGCTCCTGATACAGATTTACATCTCACTTGCTCAGTCCGTCCTGGCTTATTGCGTACCTGTCTGGGGAGGTGCCACAAAGATTAAATTCTTAGACCTCGAGAGAGCTCAGAGGTCACTACTGAAATTTATGTTTTTTAAACCCTTCAGGTTTTCAACTGAGAACCTATACCGGATTTCGGATCTTCTGACCGTTAGAAAGCTTTACGTACTTAATATAATTCTAACTAAGCATAAAACTCTATCGTTCAACCCACAGAAGACAAAAGGCAGAAGGAAAAACACGGTTGCTCCTACTGTGTCGGTAAAGTCTACATTCGCAAAAAGGCAATTCCCTAGGCAATCATCCCATTTATACAATTTTCTTAATAAAGAACTTGATATATACCCACTAACCTACCGCGAATGTAAAAACGCTTTGTCTAAATGGCTTAAGTTAAAAACCTATGACGAAGTGGAAAATATGGTGCAATCAATGAGACTGTAATATTTATATTACGCTATGTTATTTATGGCGCTAATGGAAGTTAATGTTTTACATTGATTCCGATCCCAAGACTAGTCGCAGGGTTAGCTACATTATTATATAAAACCTAGATAATAATTAATCTCCACCTGTATGAAGTTTGGATTATGACCCTCACCCCCCCACACTTACTCTCACCCACTACTCACTCTCATACACATACTACATACACATTCACCTCCACACCATCTCCTACACACAGAACAGCGCGTTATTTGTCTTTGTTTTATTTGTCTTTTACTCATATAACAATACTGTGTAAGTACCCATTTTGTTCCTGCATTTTTAATTGTATAAGTTCATTTAATATTATGATCAGGTTTAATAACTTAAATACAATTACATAACCTGGGGAAGGGCGGAGTATCCTAAAACAAGCATACTATTTGCTTAAATGGATTCTCCACATTGTAACTAGAATAAGCTATTTAAGTTGAAGCAATAAACTATTTTATTTTTTATATTATTATTATTAACTCCTCCCTCCTTAGGAGAGAAATTATCTAAAGGCAACTCAGTAGTCTTTAGAGAATTTCGTCTAAATCGCTTAGTTAACAACTTTCTTTTTTGAAACAAAAACCCTGTGACGAATACAATTATAATGGCGTAAATACTTATGGTCCATACACTGATTTTGTCACTGATTATAACGGTTTCAACATCACTGGCACTATCACTATATTTGGCCTGGTTCAGCAGTTCCTTGATGTCGCCTAGATCAACTCCTCTGAGGTCCATCTGCTTGGCTGACGAGGTGACGTCTCTGCGTAGTTCGGGCATCTGTACTGGTGGCAATCTGAAGGACACTAAGCTGGTATTCGTGGGTGTTGTGATCGAGATATCAGCAATCTGTAAGGTACAATGCTGACTTGGCACTAATATGTATGTGCCTCGAAGATTATGTCTGCGGGTCTCATCTTCGCAGTGCTCCGTTGCAGCAATTTCCTTTTCCGTGTATATCAACCAGTGTATGCTGGATATGGGCTGCACCTTGGTTTCTTCTATCTGCACTTGGTGTTGTTTGCAATTACTAAAGTTATGTTGTGATAACATAAGCTGTTGGATACATGTTTCCTCCGCGTACTGTACCACGTTGTCATCAGAACAGAGATATGTCAGATCTTCTATTTCTTTACAGCCTTCGGCTACGGATCTGTATTTTGACTAGTTCACTATTAGGTAAGGATATTGGGGTATGATGATATTAGGTTTTTGGGTAATCTGGTTATAGATTGGAATAGGAATAACTTTATAATAATTGTATGTGTTTTTATCTATTAATGGAACTTCTAATACAAATATAATTTTACTATTGTCTATATATCCCTTAATTTCTATATTTCCCTCTAATTTTACTAAGTTATCTAATGTTAATGGATAAATTAAATTATGATGTTTTCTTATAATATTAAGAATATTAAATAATTCTGTGGAATTTGCTATGGATGGATGTAATATGTGCATTTTACTGAAAGCAATAGCGGTTTCTAATTCGTAGATAATGGAATAAATGGTACGACAATTATTTAAAACTTGATTCATACTATTCATTACGGTTAAAAGGTTAGAGTACTTGGTTTGGTTTTGAATAAGTGTTTGGAATTGTCTTATTTTGAAATTTAAATGTCTAGTATTAAAATTAATGTCATCAGAAACATTGAGTAATTTATCAAAAGCCTTCTGCATTAACGACACTTTTCGTTCTACTGAATGTTCCCTGTTTCCTAAATTACTAATCTCTAAATTATATTTTCTAGCATCTTCGTTATCAAAATTTCCTGTTATTACCTTAATAAGGGAGCCCAATGGGTTTAAAATTCCTCTCCTAGTTCTGCTAGAGGGTAGAATCTGTTTTAACCTATCTTTTGTCAATTCGATAAAAGATTCTATTTGTGCTGTCAACCCTAAAAGTTCCCTACGTATCTCACTATTACTTTGAGTTATGATTTTTAACTTATTATACTCTTCTATATTATTTTCTAACTGGACCGTTAGTGAATTTAAGTCCATGGTTTTAATAATATCCCAATGGTTATTCCTCTTCAGAGCTGTTCCAATCCGAATCGGAACTATTCCCGGATTCTGGTCGATCCTCTGGATGTTCAGGGTCGTCCCTTGATCCGTTAGGACGAGCAGTATCAAGCACCGTCTGTGGAGGGCGTTTGACATTCCTTAGTGCTACTTTAGTATTTCTATTTTTCAGCTTAACTGGTACTATATTACGCTTGGGCTTTCCAGTGGTAATTGCCTTTTCGTATCGCGGTAGTTCTTTTGCTTTCCTAGTCCTAGTGTTTTTCATAAAAACCGTGTCCCCTTCCACTAATTTTGGCTGGTCCTCACCTCCTATTTTGTCTCTAACTAAGCATTTATGTCCAATCATTTGACTACTTAAATGCTCATAAAGGGTTTTCAATCGTTTGCGATGATCCTGTAATATCGTTTGCATTAACGTCTTGTCCCTGTCAATATCAAAAGCATTTCCGGAGTCCGTGTGTCCAAAAACTATTTCGCAAGGTGTAAAGTTTGTTGTGCTATGAATAGTATTGTTATAACCCATGATCGCATATGTCATAATGGATGCTGCATCTAAACTAGATTGTTCATATTTTGCTAACCTATATATTTCGATAATTGTGGAATGAAATCTTTCCACTATTGCCATTGAATTAGGGTTGTTAGGTGTCCCTATGTGTTGCTCAATTTTATATAAACTTAACATTTCCTTAAATAATTCGTTGTTAAACTCTGTACCTGCGTCACTACAAATTTTTGTAGGTATTCCATACATACTAAAGTATTTTATTAGAGCTCTCACTACTTCGGGTGTGCTTTTATTGGGAATCTGTATTGCTTGACCTAACTTACTAAATGAGTCTACTACAGTTAAATATTGGTTTTTCTCTATGTATAATAGATCTATAAAAACTTCCTGGAATGGACTGTCTGTAGTTTGAGTTAATTGTATAAATGGTTTTAGAGGTTTCCTGTCATACTTCATTTTTTTACATTCTTCACATGCATTGATAATGGCTGTCACTGTTTCTTTCATATTGCTCCACCAATATGATCTTTTTAACTTCATTAGAGTCTCTCTAATACCTCTATGACAAGTCTTCCCTAGATGATATTTGGTAACTAAATCCTTTTGATCACTTTCGTCTGTAACGTTCACAACTCTTTCAGTGCATTCTACAAAGTTTTGAATTCCCTTTTTGTAAAGTGACGTAGCTACATTAACAAAAGTTTTTCTATGACAATGATCCTCAAAGTAGATAAAATACTTTTTTTTGTAATCTACATACTCTTTAAGAAAATTTTTTACTAAGTTTTCGCTGTTACTAGGAGGTAGATGGACTTCGACAATTTTTTGTTTGCCGTTAGAAATATCTTTTACACAGATATCGTCCCTGTGCCAGGTGAAAATATGAATTTGCCTAGCTTTGGTATCTATTGCCTCATTAAGGATAGGAATACCCTCATGTTCCCTATTAGATATTGAATTTGCTGTGGCGACGTCACTTTCGGAATCAGATAATTCTATCGTCTCTATTCCCGGTTCTCTAACGCTAAGTTTTACGATTTCTTCCGTCACATCTTTCAAATGCTGCTGTAATCTCGCTTCCTTTTCATCTACATTCACTACCATTGATTCCGAGTCATCTTTTGTTATATTAATTTTAATGCGCGATAAAGCATCTGCATTTGTATTTTGTTTACCTTTCTTATAATGTATATCGAAATTATAGTCTTCTAAACGTAAACGCCATCGAGTTAGTTTACTGTTGGGTTCTTTTAATGAATTCAACCATGCCAAAAGTCTATGGTCGGTATATATTATGAACTTTCGACCGTATAAGTAGGGCCTGAAATGTTTGACTGCCCATACTATGGCCAATAACTCCTTTTCTATCGTACTATATCTAGATTCCGTATCGCTTAGTTTTCTACTGGCAAATGCAATCGGTTTGTCTGATCCTATAGTACCTTGAGAAAGTACCGCACCTACCGCAAAGTTTGAAGCGTCTGTTGTAAGAACAAACGGTTTTGTAAAATCAGGGAATTGTAACAAAGGTGCATGTGTCAGTAACTCTTTGCACGTTTCAAAGCTTTTTTTTATATTCGTCATTTATCCCAATCTTTTTTCCCTTCTTTAGACAAGCTGTAAGAGGTGTGGTTATTTTAGAAAATTCTTTGATAAACTTCCTATAATAACCTATCAAACCTAAGAAACTCTTAATCTCTGTCACGGTTTTAGGTAAAGGATATTTCAGAATAGCCTCGATTTTGTCATTGTTAGGCTTAAGGCCATCCTTTGTTATTGTATGTCCCAAATACATTACTTCTTTTCTTAAAAACTCGGATTTATCGATCTGGATCTTTAAGTTAGTTTTTCGAAAAAGCTCGAAAATAACTCGTAATTTCTCTATGTGTTCTTGCAAACTGGTAGAGAATATGATGACGTCATCAAGGTAGATCAGACAATGCAAGCCTTGCAACCCTTGGAGGACGTTATCCATTGCACGTTGAAACGTGGCAGGCGCTGTTTTCAAACCGAACGGCATTCTGTTGAATTCGTATAAACCGAATGGTGTTGAAAACGCCGTTTTTTGTCTGTCTTCCTCCTGGATTTGTAATTGATGATAGCCAGACGCAAGGTCTAAGGTGGAAAAGTACATACTCTTTCCTAACTTATCAAAAAGATCATTGATGTTTGGCAAAGGGTACTTATCGTCAACAGTTATCTCATTTAAACGTCGATAATCTACTACCATCCTCCATTTTTGTTGTCCGGAGGCATCTAACTTCTTTGGAACAAGGTGGACCGGTGCACTCCAAGGAGAATTTGATTCCCGGATTACATCGTCCCTAAGCATCTTATCCACTTGACGCCTAATCTCGTCTGTTTGAGTGGGCGGCAACCTATAGGCTTTTACATTAATGGGATCCTCGTTTACCGTTCTAATTTTATGTTTCACTTCGTTAGTGAAAGACAACGGTATGTCTTCACAATAAAAAATCTCCTTATACTCCTCACAAATATTTTTAACCATCGTTCTTTCTTCTTCATTCGTATGTTGTAACCTTAATTTTTTTAAGTTATTTGATTATAGCTTATCCATACTGTCTGTGTCGTTTAAATGATTAACTAAGATCTGGTCGCAGTGATTGTAAGGTTCTACCTGGAATGGGCTAGTGACATTGAGGCTCATTTCTATGTCCTTGCAGTTCTGAATGACCGTATACGCATAACCATTCACACAGTTGACTAACGCACAAGGCATCCTAATCCCTTTAGACAATTCTTTAAAATCTAAAATAGCCTCTCCATTAGTTAAGTTTACAGGAAGTTTTACCCTTAACTCGCTACGTGGTGGTAAAATGTAAGTATCTTTTAGCGCTGAAGAATAAACAAAGGGTATGTCAGTATTTCTTGTGCATAAAGTCAGTGTTTGGTAATCAATTTTTGCATCTAATTGTTTTAATAAATTACTGCCTAGTAAACCGTCATAGTGATTATCAACATCGTAAACGTAAAACTTATGACCTTCAGAACTTTTAAATATTTTGGGTAAGGGAGTTAAAACAACTTCTGTATGCATACTAACACCATGAGTACTGACTACTTCAAAAGGTTCCTTGTAAATACTATTTTTAAAATATTGGTAAGCGACACGCCGACCTATAAACGATCTAGAGCTACCAGAGTTTAACATAAAAACTGCATTACCTAGCTCTGGAACTACAATGTAAGGCAAAGAACGATAATTAGTACAATTTAAAATTATCTTTTCCCTCTGAATAAGGCTCTCAGGTGAAAATTCTCAATTTGTTCAGGCTCATATGATGTGCTTGGTTGTGGTTCGTAATTACAAGTATTTTGTTCATTATTATCATATGTCGTAAATGAGTCATTATTCGTGTAATTTACGCGTCTAGAGTTTGCAGTTCGCATGGTAACATCGGTGTTTGAACCCGAGTTTGCTGGCGTTGCATTATGCACCGATGACGATCGCGGCGCGACCTGCTGACTCTGCCACGGCGTTGACCTACTTTGTTGTGGCAGCTGATTTTGAGCATTACTTTGATTTCTAAAAGAATTTCTATATTGACTTGAATTATTTGCCGAATCTGAACTATTTTGTGTTGGTGTACTGTATTGTTTTTGTAGATTGGGCGAACGCTGAATAATATCATTATTGTTGAAGACTTTTCCTGGCGGTTTTAAATTATTTTTATTCCTATTATTTTTAGATTCATAAACCGTCTGAAAGTTTTGTTCTCCTAGCACTACTTTCAGGGCATCTTCTAATATTGTCACATTCCTCAGTCGTACCAATCTAACTAAATAAGGTGGTAAATTATACAGGAAAACATTCAATGACGAATTAGTATAGATATGCTGTTTGGCTTGACGTAAATTCGCATCGTCTACAGTTTCTATTATTTTTGCAATCAAGACACTACGCAAGTTTTGATTCCTATGACAGAAGTCTAAATAACTTTCATTGGATTTTATTTTCATTGACTCTAATTCCAATACTAAACAATCTTCAGTTCTAGGGTCACCAAAATGTTGGGCTAGCAATGTTTTCAACTCCAACCAAGTACGAATATTTTCCCGTTCCCCTACTAGGTTCGCGGCCTCCCCGGTTAATCTACTCGTAAGAACGTGGAATAAGTATTCGTTTTGGATTTCTCCCCCTTGAAATGTATTTATAATATATTCACATTTCTTTACAAAAAGTGGGAGTTGTCTAGAATCGCCACTAAACTCTGGAATAATTTTTGCCATGGTTGGCGGAACCTGCACAATTTGATCCATTTTGAAAGGACAACACAGAGAGAGAGAGAAAAAATAGGGAAAATGCCCTAACTAACTACTTAACTAAAGTTAATCTTATTACGCAAGTTTTATCGTAATAAAATAAAATAATGTTATCGCGGTATTGCTCAACCCCCAATAACACAACACATACAATTAAAACAAAGAGAAAAATGATAAAGGAAAACAGAAAGGATAGTGAAAAAGTTTTACTCACAGTCCCGTAGTTACTCCCATCTCCTCCTTGTGACTACTATCAGATACTGCGCCAGCCGTTGTGCCCGGTACTTAATAGATTTGTTTGTTCGGCGATCTCTGTTAAACTGTAGAAACAGACATCCAGCTATGCTTGTAGAGTTGTATACGTCGCGAACTGACTACAGAGATCCTACCGGCTGCGCCAATTAAGTGATCGATACTTGATTAGTTTAAAAAAGACTTTATTTAGATGAACAGCGTTACAGTAATTAAGATAGTAATCATTATTCTAGTCGTGAGACGTATTTATAATTAATTATTGCTAAGTTTACAATATTCTTATGAACTACTTATTTGCTACTTTGAGTGGAGGTGGATTTGCTGACAAAGCAAATAGTTTTAGGGTCGTCACACTTAACTCACGCAGGGGTGAATCGGGACTAAACTTTAAAAAGGGATTTTAACCTTTAAATAATATAGTTTCTTGTCAACAAGAGCACTTAATCCTTTACAGTAAACTCATTAGAGTCCTTTTTGGCAACAAACTATATTATTTAAATGTTAAAATCCCTTTTAAAGTTTGTCTTGATTCACTCCTGCATCCCTATTCACACCGTTTGGCGGTACTTATTAGAAAAGAAGCTTATTAGAGATTTGCTCTGATAGCTTAGTTATTGCAGTGTTGAGTTGACGACTTTCACCTATATTATAACTGCACAACTATAAGTAACTTTCTTTCGAAGACTTAAAGTTAATCAAACTACTTAATCTATCAATTTAGCAACTTTTTAAACGTCCGTTTGCAAAAAATGCTCTTGATTTTTTTTGATAGATTACATAAATGTGGCGTTCAAATGTGTGTATCAAAACTCTACCTATAGTTGATTTTATACAAACACTTATGGAGGACGTTATTTGATCTTTAAATATTTTGCACTCTTTTAATGGTTTTCTTTAAATAAGACCTCCTCGACTGGCTTCAAAGTACGTCGGACGCACCCTGTACATGACGTACAATGTATGAAAACGGAAGCACGTCGGATGATAATCTAGCACCCCGGCACGCCATCCCTACAGAGCGGGTCGCTAGTTTCCATAAAATAACTTTGTTTTCTTTGACAAGCATCAGTGATTCACTCGACTTTGGATAGATGTCGCTGTTCTCAATATATTGTAGCATGTTAGGATGAGAATTATGATGATTTTTGGTTAGTGATGTTAAAATAGAGAAGAAAGTAATGAGAAAATATTGCATAAATGTAATGACTTAGTTACTTTGGCAGACATTCTTGGTTTTAATAGTAACTGTTTGTTATTAAATTTAATAGCATCACCGTAATTAAGATCACTAAGTTGTGTGTGATTAAAATGATTTTCCTCCATAACTAAGAATAGATAGAATATAGGTAAATCATTTAGTTGCTTATTATATAAATTTGATGGAATTTTCATAAATAGTCCCGATATGTTTTACCTTACGGCATGCCAAAAGTTCAAATAGGAGAATTTATAATAAATAATAAAATTTAATTGATATTAATTTAACAACATTTTATTATTAACTCTTATGAATCTACACTTTTTAAATAAAATAAATGTGTATTCTTTAACCCTGCAAAATTTACAACACGGATGCTCTTTTAGCTTCATTATCATACCTTCTATAATTATGTATAGTATAGGTAGCTACTTATTATACAATTCATTTTATATCAACTTTTACAGTCATACACCATTTCAAATTCCTAGGGGAAGCGACACAAATGCAGACAGAAACAGGTAGCATTATGTTGAGATCAGATCTCTTCCGCGGAAGATCGTATCCAATGCTCTTTTACTGTCGTTTTACAGCCGCCACTACACGTGACTGCAAAAGCATGTTATTAAATGATGGGCCATAGAGTATTAATGAGACCAGCGGGGTAATTGCGTAACACACTATAACAGTAACAATGCCTTTCATTTTGACAGTTCAATAACATTCATCGCGTTATTTACGTTGTCGATAGGACACATTTTTCGAACATATGAAGCAATGGATTAGCAATATTCTTCAAAATGATCCAGATTATGAATGATAGTGTATTTCGCAATTAGTGTGCAGGTTAGAAGACTATTTAGAACATCATGTTCAGAAGTTCGTAGCTGAATTGGCCTTAATCTACTGGTCTGCGGGGTAATTGCGTATCACACATAAATTGGCAATGGATCGCAATGATGCTGTAATATTATGGTATTAATTTATTCCTAAATTGTTTTGCGAGGGTATGAAGTTAAATCGCAGAACTCTGACGGTAAATTAAATATTTGTCTGAATTTAAGTACAGCTTACATCACAAATCACTAAATGCGTGTAACGCTAAACATAAATTTAAAACATTATCCGATCTGTGGCATCTTCAAACAATTGACAGAAGCTGAACGATGTTTTAAATTCATTTAGCGCTACATGCGTTTAGTGATTTGTAGTGCAAGCGGGCCTGTCAATTCTTTTCGCAACTCCTTAATAGTTCGTACTTTTACTCCCACCTTTCATTTTTTAATCTGCGCTCTATATACCCTTCATACTCACATCGATAGTGAAAGCACTATATATACTATACTAGGGAAGCCTATGTACTCGTACACAGATGTTCAGTGCACTTCAAAGATAAAAAATAGATTATCCAGCTGTGTTCTTAATTTAAGACTTTAATTGTTTTTTGCAGTAATAGCTCAAAGCATGCATAATGCATTCGTCAAGTTATAAGTTAAAAGGAACACACGGTGCTTGTACGAAGCGGGTAATAGTTTGCTGAAATTGGTGAAAAAATCAAAAAAGTAGAATTTCATTTGAGTTATGAAGACGTATATGAAGTTGTGGAAAATTTTCTTGTTTGTAATTTTTTTATGGAATAGCTGAAATTACCTTTTATTTGTTTTTTGTATGTTTTGGTTTTTTTATATGTGTGTGTGCGTGTGTGTCCTCTAGGGGATAGGCAGTAGCATGCCTTTGTATGTTAATGATAACAGAAAAAATTCTAGGTAATTTATGTTTGCAAACAATCTTATTATCTTGTTTTTTATTTGAGTGTCAAGCCCATTCTTCTCTATTTCTTCTATTTTTATATAGTGTGATTGTAGTAGTCCGACAGAACCACAAATAATATCAGAGTGAAATGTATCCATCAAGATTTCCCAACTAAAACCAAACAAATAATTGTGCGGGAAAAATAAGTCTTAAGATAATGCTACTTTACTTATTTATTCTAAAATAACCTCATTAACAGTCATTGACGCTTCGTACTGAATCAAAATCTAGGTTGAAAGTCAATTGCATGGATTTGTTTTGAACTACTTAGAAATTTTCCCTCACATTAATACATTGCTTCGGAAGACAATAGGTTGTCGGAGAATATAAGTACATCGGTTTAGAATAATTAAGTACCTGAGGCATATTTACTTTATTATGCCCGTTTAATTTTTCAGCCTTTTTAGTTCCACTGACCAAGAATGACCAGGACCAAGAATGACCAGGACCAAGAATGCCCAGGACCAATAATGAACAGGACCAATAATGAACAGGACCAAGAATGACCAGGACCAAGAATGACCAGGACCAAGAATGACCAGGACCAAGAATGACCTTGCTGGTCATTCTCGGCCAGTAGAACTAAACGTAACTCGCTTCTGCAAGTTTTTCGCAAAGTTTTCACACACTTATTATTGTTCTAGACTCTAGAAAAATACTAAGTAAGTGAAAATCCAGAGTCATTGATATCTACTGATATCAATCTGATAAAACTGCTTCATTGGTACAATAGTGGTCTCAAGCGCTACTGCTAAGCATGAGGTCCTGGGTTTGATTCCCGGGTCGAGCAAAGCGTTATTGGGTATTCCATCTGTAATATCTTAGTAGCAGCCCGGAGTCTAGATTTGTGCCTATTACATGGGACTTAAACATAACTGTATTTTTTTTTTGTGTATAGGTACTCTGTAATACAATATTATACAACTTGAAATATGTAAATGCTGTGACACCTGTAAGTGACAAATTCACTCTAGATGTTACGTTTAATTGTTACAGTACCCCAAAAATGTATTAATGAATAAGTCGTTGGAGTGCCATAATTAAATAAATAAATAAGTAACTGGCAAAATGTGGGTGTACTTTATGTGCATCACTGCCCAACCCTTTGGAAGGTACAACCGTTATGTTGTGTGTAGAGTTGCTCAGAGATAGCTTCGTTGTCTCTTGTTAAGGTGATGCATTGATTTACCTTTGTACCCAGAGCAACCATGTAATATTTTCAAATTCCTAAGTAAATATCCCAACTTCACCAAAGTAATTCTCCAGGGTAATCAATTACGCAGCCATCTTGAATTGGACAAACAAACTCCCCAATTATTTAGTCCCAACATAAATACACACACTCCGCGATAAAGGTCGTTGTTCAGCCTCCTAGCGGCTCTATAAATCCCGGAGACATTAACTGCAGGCACTTAATTAGGTAGATCCGGGCACTGCAAGTGGTCACATAATATTGTCATAGAGTAGCTTTGTTTTGAGAGAAGGGACGGTCCTTTGATATTAATCAGCTGATATCAGACGCTTCACTCCTGTAAACGGTTCTCAAGTGACTGTTCATTTTTGTTTCGTTTCGCGTTCACACGACACCTAAAAAATATTTATCGAATATAATCGATAAGAGGTAGCTTAAGATTTACACAGAACTTGGTGTTCACGTAGAAAATAATGTTAATAAATGATAGTAAACATGCAGCACTGAAGCCTCTGGACTCGTCTGTTCGAAAGAGGCGCCTCAGATCAGATTACATTTCAAAATTTGTATGGTTGCCTCTTTTCACAGAGAGGAGGGCTGTGTCTTAATTGAGGGAACATCAAAAATTAACAAGAAAATATAATATTTTCATGTTCATTTTTGACTTTCAAAGTACCATTTATGTGATTATTTGAAATAAACAATTTAACTTTTACTTTGATGTTCCCACAATTAGGACACAGGCTTCCTCTCTGGGAGAAGAGGCAACCATACAAATTCTGAAATCTAATCTGATCTGATCAATTTTTTTGTTAGTTAGAACATTATAGGCTAATTAATTATAAGTTATTATTACCTTACAGCATAATAATAATAAGTATTATAATAATTATTATGCTGTAAGGTTGACATTTAATCTATCTGTGAATATTAGTATAGCCAGTGCATGGGTTATGAAAAATAGACAGTGACCATTTCAGGGTTAAATTCAAGACAATTCAGAATATAAAAAGATCAGTAATTGAAAATAACTGAGGTACTTACTTGTGGTATCTGCTCACTGCTGAACACCCGAAGTGAAGATGCCGATTGATGATAATGCTCAGTATTTATACCGAAATAATTGAAGCAGACGTCTAAACAAATACTTATATTATACAAGTGATCAATTCAACATTTCAAAATAATTTATCTCCTTTGCCTTTAATTTATTTAGCATACATCGTAATGCTAAAGTGACAAAGGCGTATTTAGCACAGTTCGTCTGCTTTTCAACAAAAGCAGTACACCTGGTAGTGTTATCTTCTCTCTCCGCCGACTGTTTCCTTGCGTTCTTAGACAGTTGGAATGTTGCAATCTGGTATTTCTGGGTCGCAACTTGGAAGAATCAGTTGCCCTAGAGCAGGCTGCAGCTAAGCCAAGATTCATAAAACCACTTGCTGTCGGTTCAGGCGGTGTAGGGGTTGCAAGGGCTGATGAAGTTGCAGGAATAGTGGGAGTTGCTGGGAGTGACGAAAAGTTTTTATTTTTATTTTAGATGGGTTTGCTCTTGACTTTAGTCTAGGTCAGAGATGACAGAGACAAAGTCGACGATGGAGCGAGCTTACCCAGAAGAAGCATCTTCACTCTCACTTTGAAGAGATTTGGGTTGTATGCGGTCGGAAACACAGGCGCAGGTAGAGAATTCCACTCTTTTGCTGTGCGCATTATAAAAGATGTTTGGAAGCGCTTAGTGCGAATTGGTGGAATAGCAACTAGGTAGGGATGGTAACTTGCAGTGCGCCTAGAAATCCGATGGTAGAAGGGGGCCGGTGGAATGAGGTCGTGGAGTTCTTGGGCACACTCACCGAAGTACAATCTGTAGAAGACCGACAAGCAGGCAACCTTACGGCGATGAGCCAACTGTGAAGCTTGGCATCCACCAGTTTTATGTCGCGAATGAGTCTCTTAGCTCTGCGTTCCACCGAGTCAAGCGCGGCAAGTTGGTATTTAGCTGAGCCATCCCAAAGGTGGCTGCAATACTCCATGCATGATTGGACTTGCGCTTTGTACAGGGTTAAAAGCTGTCCAGGCGTAAAGTATCGCTTCATCTTATTTAGGATGCCCAGCTTCTTAGCCGCAGTTTGGGCTTTATACTCAATGGTGGCGCCGAAGTTGAGACCAGATGTCAACTCCATGCCTAGGAGCTCGAGCCGATCAGTTACAGAAACAGATGTACCCCGAAAAGTAGGAGATTGGTTGATTTGACTCCTTTTAGCAGTAAAAAGACACGCTTATATTTTGGTGGAGTTAAAAGAGACCAGATTGTCATCACCCCACTGGGAGACAAGGCTTAAGGTCAAATCTGTCCGCTCTACCATGGCCTCTCTCAAGGAACAAACTTCGGCCCCGCTGTTTTTTGCGCTGGACAAGTATCTCTCTGAAACAGTACTGTCATCTGCGTACCCAACAATACCAGGCTGAAGTAGGTCATTGAGGTGCAGCAGGAAAAGAGTTGCAGAGTGAACAGACCCTTGAAGAACTTTGCATCAATAGCCATAAGGTCGGAGGAGCAGCCGTCTACGACTACTCTGATCGACCGTTCGCTAAGGAAGTCTGATATCCAGCTACAAAAATCAGACGGGATGCCATAAGCAGGAAGCTTGCTGAGTAAACCAGCGTGCCAGACCCTGTCAAAGGCCTTCGAGATATCAAGCGATACAGCAAGTGCCTCGCCGTGTTTCTGGATGGCTTCGCCCCAGCAGTGCGTAACATACACAAGAAGACCGCCAGTTGACCGTCCCTGGCGAAAGCCATATTGACGGTCACTGAGGAGATCATTGTCTTCAAGATAGGTCAGCAACTTACTGTTCAGTACCCTTTCCATAACCTTGCACAGAATGGAGGTAATGGCGATTGGACGGTAATGGGCAGGGTTTGCACGGGCGCCCTTTTTGGGCACTGGTTGTACATTGCAAGCCTCCAGGAGTTTGGCACCGTTTTCTTTTTAAGACAGAGGCGGAACTAGCGTGTCAACACAGGAGACAGTTCAGGCGCACACTGCCTCAACACTCTTGCTAGAATGCCGTCAGGCCCGCTGGCATTGTTCACGTCTAGACTGCACAATACTCTTCGGACCTCTTTAATGTGAACTGCGATCTCCGACATCGTGGAGTCACATTGAGGTACAGTAGGTGATTGTTTGGAGCCAGCGTTCAGACGTGAATTGCTACTCTTGCTACTAAAGTTACTCAGTATTGGCACTTTCTTACAATTTGGTTCTAGACAAGGGCTTGAATAGACGCTTTGAATAGTGGATGCTATCGTTAAGTGTTTTTATTACTATGCCTTCTACGAGACGACGTGTATTTGGATGCGAGAGTAGGTACTTATAGCAAACGTAAAAATAAATCTGCCCCGACCGGCTGCCGACTGCCTCGTTGGTCTAGTGGTCGCAAGCGCTACTGCTGAGCATGAGGTCCTGGGTTCGATTCCCGGGTCGGGCAAAGTGTTATCGGGTTTTTCCATCTGGAATTTCTCGGTAGCAGCCCGGAGTCTGGATTTGTGCCCGGTTGATGGCAATAGGCTCGCCTCCTATTACATGGGACTTAAACATAACTGGCGAAATGTGGGTGTGCTATAGGTACACCTCTACCTAACCCTTCGGGGAATACAGGTGTGATGTTATGTATGTGTAAAAATAAATCTATGTATTGAGTATTCAACAATAAGCTTGTTTTATGAAAAACTAAATAAACCTTTATAAACTATTTACATGAATAAATGTGCACATTCTCCATGCTTGTAGATTGATTTCAATCCATGTGGAGCAGTTTTTATTTTACAACTCAAAACTCAAAAAAGAACTCAAAACTCAAAGCATTTATTTCAAATGAACCAATTACAGGCACTTTTGAATTGTCAAAGGGTCAGTCAGTCAGAAAAATGAAGCTAGTTGCCCATTCCAAAGCGTAGTAGGTTCTATGGAGAAGAACGGGCAAGAAACTCCATGGACACTCTTTTAAATCAACATATAGTTACAAAAAACAAATTGTTTACATTATTCATGTTCAAATTAAAAATGTGAGAACGATGTAGAAATACGTGCACGTTTAAAGTATCCGTAATAAAAAAGATAAAAAAAACAATTCAAAAATTTTAATTAAAATAAGCCGTGGCAGCCAAGAGTTGACCAGTCCCTACTGACGGCGCCTGTTCACGAACATGACGCATGGATCAGCACCATTCAGCTCAACCATTTTGAAGGGAACTTAATGATCCAACACACACGCCACCACCAGCGAAACATTTGAGTGAGCATGACATACTCTCAGCCGCCAGGGCACATTCAAGTCAATGAAAGACGAGCCTAGTAAATGGTGGCTTTATAGTAGGTACATAGTGCTCACACATGTGCTATGCAATTATACATTGTTAAGAAATTGAATTTATACAATGCAAAGATGTTGTATTTTTTACAATCTTCAGCAGCTCCAACAATATTTTCGAATGCTAATCAATTAATTTATGCCCCCCTGTGGAGCAGGACCAGCGTTGAGCCAAGCATCTTTGTCAGCGATGTAATCCCCCAACTTATAATATGCTTGGCTGCATAGTGTGCGTTTTATACAAGATTTAAATTTTGTTTCATTTAGTTGTAGTATGTGGGGAGGTATTTTAGTGTAACATTTTAAACAGTACCCCATGAAGGATGAGTCTACTTTAGCCAGTCTGAAACCTGGTTGAACTAATTGGTCCCTATTTCTAGTCATATAGTTATGTCTTTCACCTCTTTTACTGAAAAGATTTTTTTTTTTTCCTACGTACATGATGTTTTCATAGATATATTGACAAGGTACCGTCATGATGTTAATATCTTTAAACAGTTCCCTTAGAGAATCGCGCCTGCGGAGGCAATATATTGCTCTGATGGCTCTTTTCTGCAGAATAAAAATAGACTCGATATCTGCAGCCCGTCCCCATAGTAAAATACCGTAAGACATGATACTATGAAAGTAACTGAAATAGACTAGCCTCGCGGTATCTACATTAGTAAATTGACGGATTTTTCTCACAGCATACGCTGCTGAACTTAGCCGTCCTGCAAGAGATGTTAAATGAGGACCCCATTGCAGCCTTGTGTCGAGCGTGATCCCCAGGAAAACAGTTTTATCGACGAATTCTAGTTTCTCTTTATTCAATACTATGTCACAATCATTACTTTAAACATTCGGTAAAGCAAATCTTATGCATTTAGTTTTATTCCCATTTAATACTAAATTATTAGCAGTGAACCAATCATGTACCTGCAGTAGGGCGTTATTTTCGTCGTCAAGATTTGATGCACGTCTATTTATCTTAAAAATTAAGGAAGTATCGTCAGCAAATAACACCATTTGTGGTTGGTTTTTTAATAAATGGGGTAGATCGTTAATATATACTAAAAAGAGGAAAGGACCTAATATTGAGCCTTGTGGAACACCTATTTTTACTTTTAAACCACGTGAATTCACACCATTTATTTGGACTTTTCCTGTCTATCATTTAAATAAGATTCTACTAAGCTAAGCGCAAGTTTATCTAGTCCGTAATGCTCAAGTTTTAAGAGCAAGGTTTTGTGTTCAACGCAGTCAAATGCCTTGGAGAGGTCACAAAAGATTCCTATGGGATCCTGGGCCTCCTCCCACGCTGTAAATATGTGTTTTAATAAAGTGACACCGGCGTCAGTCGCACAACGTCCTCTAGTGAAACCATATTGCTGATCGTGTAAGATTTTGTTGGTATTAAAATGATTAAGCATCTGATTGAGCATTACCTTTTCGAAAACCTTGCTGAATACCGGCAACACGGATACTGGTCTATAATTGTTGGTTTCTTTGCTGTCCCCAGATTTAAAAAGTGGTATAACCTTACTGTATTTCATTAAATCTGGGAAGACTCCTTGATCTACACACAAATTAAATATCAAAGCTAGGTAAGGTGCTATAGTCTCGATTATGGATGAACAAACTTTGATTGACATTCCCCATAGATCTTCGGTCAATTTGATTTTTATTTGCAGAAAAGCTTTTATAACTATCATAGGGTTGATATGTTTAAATTTAAATTTAACCAGGCAGCCTGGAACGTTCGCTCTTAATAAATTAATTGACACATCCGGTAAGGAATTTAAAGCTTCCGTCGTTTTATATGGTCTACGGTAAAGAAGTTTACAAATTCTTGAGCTACTTCTAAGTTAGAGCTTATGGCACCACGTGAAGTCTCCAATGTATAATCAGTGCTTCGTATTTTTTTCCTACTAGTTTCGTTATTTATAACTTTCCAAACTGTTTTTATTTTATTTTCTGCGGATTTGATCTTGTTGCTAATGTACAGGGCTTTAGCTATCTTGCAGGTATTCCTAAAAGTTTTGGAATATTTAGCAACATACTTGTAGAAAGTTTCAGTGTTAATGTAAGGCTTAAGGCCATACAGCTCGAACAGTCTTTCCCTGCTTATCCTAATACCTCTAGTTGCCCAGTAACTAAATATATAGTTAGGGCAAATATTTTTTGTTTTCTTTTCAAAAGTTTTATTGAATTCCTTGTGCACTACTGAAAAGAAATCCTGATACAATTTATTTGCATCGTTCATATTATGGCCCAGAACATTTAACTTATTATTAAGGGTACTATTGAATCTATTTAATTTGCCAGTCGTTATTAGTCTAAATTGTATTTGCACTTTTTGCAATGGTGCTTTAAAATTAAAGGATACTGTTTGTCCACTATGATCAGACGGCAGATAATTTACTATAGATTTCTCTAAATAATCACAATCGCAGAAAACATTATCAATACAAGTAGCAGAAATTAGCAGAACTGCAAAATTAATTTGCTTTACATATAAATCTATAACTTTGGAAAATATATGCAAAAGCAACCAAATGAAAATTAAGGTAAAGTGGATATGTATAGTATGGTTAGTTATGGAACAAGAAAAAGAAATCCGAATGGCGCTACCCATGACAGGTTGGGATAAAAATCCTGTGAGATGCCGCGCCTTGGACAACACAGTTGACGTTCGCCGGGTAGCCATTTTTTTTAAGTAATGTCAAAATGGATATTGTTATGCGAGAATTTTATTTTTTCTACCAAATATAGTAAGTGTTGCAACGTGAAAAAGTAATTTTATCACACGTAAGTGTTTTTTTTTGAGTGTATTAATAGAAGTCTGTATGAATAATAATTCTATAAAGCTGTACAAACTTACTTGAATTTAATTAATTTAATTTGTATTTTTCTTTGGTATACATAATTACTTTTTCATTTATTTTGAATAACAAGGTCATCATTTAGTTTCATTTTGGGAGAGGTCAGGCAAGAAAGATCTACGCTAAAATTATTTAAATTAGCAAAGTCACTTAATAGCTGTTTATAGGGTGATTATTATGACATAATAATATTTACTTTAAGAAAATCTGAATCACATTTTAACCTGACATAACGTATACCTACTTACCAATTACAACACTAACCTTCTGACTTTTGAAATAGGTAGATATCTCAGTTTTACACGTAAGCACAGTCACGGAATTATGTCGTCTACGATTAACGCTTATGTTTTTTTCTAAATCTTAATTAAATTAGGTGAAAACTTATGTATTGATGAAGGGTAAAGAATTGAATCCTGAAGATAGCACAGTATTCTTGGGCTTAACTTTGGATGCTAAGCGTCAGTGGGGCCCACAGAAACGAAGAAAAATTATCCTCTTTCATATACTCTGCTATACTTACAATTTCTTGTGTAATAAAGATTATTATTATTACTGTAATATGTAAACTCTTCAATTTACTTTTAAGAGCAGGCATATTTAATGTTCTCCATGATTTGGGAAATTGTTAAAGGTGGTCGGACCCATGCAAAAGATGCTCTTACGCAAAAGAGTGGTTTTAGCGCCGTGACAACAGAGTTTGAAATTATCACGTCTATTCCTAGGGACAGCATCAGACAAAAGCTGAAATAAATGAGTATTCGATTTAATGAACATTACTGTTTCCTGGATATACATGAGGGCAATGTTAATATCTTACGTTCGATAAAATAAGATTTACAGCTGACCGTTGTTTGTAGTCTAAACATCGATCTAATGCACCTTGTCCGTGCTATTCCCTCAAAAGATGACTCCATATCTAAGAATTGATTCGGCTAAACCATAGTAAGCAGTAATTATCGCATCTGTATTGAGAACCACAGCAAGCTGTTTCAGAGCGTAAGCTGCACTACTCAATTTTTTACTAAGTGCCTCTATTTGAGGTTTCCAATTCAATTTAGAATCTATTATTAGTCCCAGAAATTTTGTTGTGTCAGCTTCATTGATATTTATATTATCAAACTGAATATTAAGATTGTTGATGGATGGATGTGTGTTGATGGTTGTTGTTGTTGTTGATTGTTGTTGTTGTTGTTTAATTGATAATTATTATATATACAATGACATGACAATAGAATGTAGGTACTTTGTGATAATTATTATTTAATTACGGTGAATGTGAGGACTATGTACCTATACAATACCTATAAAATAAAAATGCCTTATTTATTTTAGTTAAATTTTACAAACAGCTGTACTAAACTATCCTAAGTATACAACGACAGCCCACATTCTTTATAAGATCAGCTATCCACGTTGCGAGAGATTTGACTGCAATATTCGTATCTTTGTCGTTCGTCTTTAGAGACTAATACGACTAATAAGCGATGTTTCACGTTTTTTTTTCAAAAAAAAAACTTTAAAATGCTCTAGTGTAAAGTTGCCAACATGTCGTTTCGTAAACCGGGTACCGGTAGATGGCGCTGTCTCACTTGATAACTCGATAAATAAGCTCCATGTTTACATTTTAAAATATTTAAAATCGTACTTTTGTGTTAAAAATCATTACATACATACAATATTATATACATGTCTAATTTACCAGTGTAAACGTTATCAAAGTGACTAATTCAACAGTGACTAAAATAATTAGTGTTAAATAGCAACCGTGACTATTTGTAAAAACCACAAAAGTGACAATAAAAAGTAACAATAACAGTGATATTATCAGAATCAATACAATCAATCAACCGAACCGTATTCAAAGTGAACATATTCAACATAAATAGTGTTCACATTAGTGTCTCAAACAAAAGTGCACCTACGTCAAGTGGGAAAAAATCCTGACAGATTAGTTATACCAACCGCTTGGCAAAATTGAATTTTTTCAACCTTTAACATACGCTACCTAATTTCAATGAGAGGTGAGTAGATACTCACCTAGTAGCTCAGATGACTAATCAGCTACACGAGCCTGACGCTCGCTCCCACGTATCAAGTTCAAAACTGGGGCACGCCATCGATGACTTTTTGTGAGATCTAATTTCATCTTAAATAACTTTGAAATGCGCGTGCCAAAATTATTTATTTGTATTTAGATGTATATTCTATTAATATTTAGTTTAATTGTATGATCTAAAGTTTATTGAAATAAAACTAATACATTATATGAGTTTTAAATTTTCTTTCATTTAATTGCAATATATCACAAGGTATTTTGTTGTAACATTTAACACAGTACCCCATAAAAGATGTATGTACAGTCTGGGGCCATAAATCCAGTAGCACGTCAACGATCGTATTCGCCTGCACGGTACTGCGCGTAAAAATACATGTGTGAGTGATTTCAATGCTAACATTTACGCGTCATACAGGTATAACTACGAGAAGGTAGAGGTGTGTGGGGTCAATACTAGACAAAGATAACAATATACTTTTGTTTTCTTCACATTAGTGTTCGCACCAAGTCAATTCGAAACTAAAGCGAAAATTTAAACTCAGGATAATCTGTTCATGTAGTTAAGTGTAGCAATGTATGACTTGGAAACGAAAGTCTGCCGGTTCGAATCCCACCCTGTTGGCTGGGACCGGTTTTATAATTATTATTTACTTTTTATTATAAACAGCATTTTTTTTTTTTATATTTAAATGAATGTTTTATATAATTATCATAATAAGCAATATTTATATAAATTACATATATGAATATTGTTTATATTATTATATATAATCATATATACTTACTTTATATGTGACATTAATATTATTTATATATAAATATTATATATTTCGTAATAAATACTTAGTTAAAATTGATACGATAAGATTTTAAGCCGAAAATTACAAAAATGAATAACATTTTAGGTTGAAATAAAATAATAGTAGGTAATTTGAAGAAGCATTTATTTATATTAAAATAGGTAATAAGTTGAAAAACCAAAATATATATCAGGTTTGTTAATATGAAAATAAAACTGTTCCTATGCTTTTAACTTTATTGAGATTATAGCTTAATTATTCATTTTCTCAAAGAGAAAAGAAGATTGAAGCTTAACCCCAATCTTACAATCATAAACTAACTTACGTATTACTATATTACGACCAGCACATCCCCTGTAAAAAACAACGTATTAATATTTGGTATGACCTCCATTATTGTCAATGCAGCTAAGCAGACGTCGACGCATGGAGGCCACAATGTTTGCACATATATCTGTGCCTCGTAAATTATCCCACAATTGAGAGCAATGAGATTTAAGCTGCTCAGGACATCTCTCATCTCTTGCTTCCCATCTTTGAACCATTATGCCCCATATATTTTCAATGGGGTTTAGATCAGGGGATCGTGCTGGCCAAGGAAAAACTTTAATATCAGCATGCTGACTAAACCACTTTTTTACAACACTGGCACGATGTATTGGACAATTATCTTGAACAAAATGTAGTTCACTAAAGTCTTCCGTGGGATAAACATTACGCACAGTAGGTAGCATTATGTCACTTAAAACTTCGACATAATTAGAGCTGTTGGCACGCGTAGGTATGAATTCCAACTCACCCGGCCCTTGAGCACTAATCCACCCCCACATATTCACACTTATTCTACCTGAATCTGTATTCGGAATAATGTTTTTCTCAGACCAGCGAGTATTGTCTTTTCTAAGTCTTCCTTTTTGGCACGATTTGAAAGTCTTCTCGTGAGAAAATATGCTCGTCTCCCAATTAAAATCTAAATATTCCCGAGCAAAACGTAGTCGTTCCTTTTTGTGTTTTTGTGACAAAAATGGTTTTTTAGCTGGTTTCCGATGATGTAAGCCTTCGGCATGGAGTGCACGGCGAACAATTCGCAATGATGTATCAAATTGATCTGCAAACATTCTAGTTGGAATGAAACCTTCTTCCTCAAACCTCTTTACCCAACGGCTCACAGTATTTCTCTAAAAAACGAAAATATACTTATTATTACACACTTGCAACTAGCGATTTATTCAAAAAGAAAATCATACACCACAACATTACCATAATTATAATCTTTAAAAATAACTTACACATAAGCCGGTTTCAGTTGAAATTTGAGAAATATTAAGCCCATTTTCACGCAAAGCGACAATATTTGCCCTGGCATCAATACTAATATTTGCTTGCATCTTGATTAAAGATATTCAAACAACACGCTAATCGCAATAATAATACAAACGCTCGTAACAAAGTTCACCTACCAACAGCGTCGTTACTTTATTCAATCCAGTAGTTTATTTTGTTTCACATTCACCCTCATCTTTTTTCTTTTTTGTTAATAATAAGTTCAAATAATACACATTCCATCGGGTCTAACTTATCGTAGACGTTCAGAATTCATAATTAAAACACAAAAAGTGTATCGTCACTGGGGTTTAGAACGCAGGCTACAACGTGCGAACCATGTCAAAACGTTAACCGCTAAGCCAGATGATAACATATTATATGCATTGAAATTAAATATCAGTATCATAATACGCCGTCGCGACATGACAGGCTTGTCACTAAGGCAAATGATCATTATGTCGCACTCTTTCTAACTAGATAATGATGAAAGAGTGCGATATACGTTATTGTGTATGTGTGCAAAATTTTTGTTATAGATAAAAGGTCGTAAGTGCAACTTGTTTTGATGCGATTGATTTGTGAAACTGCTACTGGATTTATGGCCCGTACCGTACTTTAGATAATCTAAAAAATGGTTGATCTATTTTATCTTTATTTCTAGTAATAAAATTATTTCTATCACTTTTTTATTAAAAAGATGTAGATTTTTTCTTACGTACATAATATTTGTAAACTTGCATAAACAGTTGACGGACGAAAAAATAATCAAAGCTTAGTTTTTGTCATCTCGCCCATCTCGAGCGAGATTTAACGGGTGAGGTTGATAAACGATTCATAAGGAACCCTAATTTGTTTTAAAATGGAGGAGAAGTGATATTTATCAAAACTGTAATAATATGTAAGCACAAATTTTCTTCTAGTGATTCTATAAAACACTCAATGCAGAGCATTTTAAAACATGGCGAATATTCACAAGAATCATTGAATTTAATTTTTAATAACAAATACACAATCTTCAATTTTGCTTTAGGCGTTATGAAAAAAAAAATATATGGTACATATTCACAGTAAATTTGACTTCCCACCAGTTTCCAAACTATATTCACAAAGTAACTAGCTATATTAAAAACTAATGAATATTAATGGAATTATTTATTTTAGTAAGGAATAAATGAGAAAACAAAGGAGATTGTCAGAAATGTGGCCCCACGAATCAACACGTATGAAACCTTTACAATAATTACTAGTTTTTTTTAATCATTTATATTACAAATATTACAATGGAATGGACATTTCTTAAATTCCAAAAACATTTTAAAAAGTACTTCACTTCGGTCTTTTGCCACGGCACCATTATTTTTTGTTTCAATTTGACGTTTTGAATAGGCATAGAGTATTGTAGCTCATACAACCAAGTTTTTATGCGCAGCGATTTATATTGTGCATCTTACAAAACTCAGCACGCTCAGCGCTTGATCTATGAATAAGGTGTTTAGTTACAAACAGAATAAAGCGATTGAAAGCGCTATGTAAAACGAGCATCGACATTGACAGTCGACAATTGACAGATGACACTTTGCATTTGATAGTAATGACAGTCTCGTTATTTCGGTCTGCGTTGGTTGTGTGTGTTCGTTTATGTTATTGTTTGTCATTGTGTTCCGGTTTTATCTAACAACTTGGGTAAAGAATGTGATCTCTGCCAAGTTATATTGCCACATCGTGCACGTTCTCATCAAGTAATTGCACTGAGGACAGACACTGTGCATCATGTGAATATTAGAAACATCATCTTGGATAGACTTCTGCCATTGCAGGTAACTAATATACTTTCGTTTTTCTTTTCAATAACGGACCCATGCTGTGGCCCATGAGTGCAGTTTCAGATAGATAATTATAAATGCATATACACCTAGCCTGAAACAAATGTCTGAAGGCCATATATTACTTGCAGGCTCGTGCGTCACTTTGTATTTGCCATCCTTACTGGCAAAGGGCTGATCGTGCTGCCAAGCAGTTTTCACACCATCAACCGTCTATATCGTCATAGGCAACTCCATCAACCATGAATCCATTAAGATGTGCAAATTTCCGCATTGATTTAACGAGGTTGAGGCGACACATTTTAAATAATGATACATTATTCTATCACAAATTCAACAACGTGTTGCACCACAAGTGGTGAGTGTTTTCTTATATTTGTATATATTATAAAATAAAGTAATGCTTCTTATCACTCAAGACTAAATAATTCATTATATTACAGGTGAGTGCCACTGACTACATATGTGATGCATGCCACTCAATATTGAATACACCAATGGCCTTAGAAGATTCTGCAGTATTTGTAGGTCATCAAAATGTGTGCATAAAATGTCGTCACTCTGTGGCATAACTGCGATACCCCATTGTACAGGCCGAGCAGAACTAGCATATCTTGAATGTTGTGCAAAACTGGATTCACCCATGAGAGGTAAGAGGGGGGAGGGAGGTACGTCCAAATAAATATAATTATGCAATCTGATTGAGTTTCTGTGTAATATCAGTGTGTAACAATGATATATATTTTTAATTTCAAACTCATTGTTCAGAGACTCTGGAAGCAACGTTGAGGATAGAAAAGCCACTGCAATAATAGATGGGACATTATTTATGTGCAAAAAAGCAGCAACTACTCTCATCAGAAGAAAACTTGTTCACTTCATAAATATAGAAATCTGGTCAATCTATTCATCATTCATAATAGTATGTTGCGATGGCACATAATCGACTTACTGGGCCCGTATCCTTCCACAAAATTAGATGCCGATATTTTAATAGACCAATTAAGTGATGCATCTTATCCTTTGAGATAATATTTTAGAGAAGGTGATACATTTAGTTTGAAAAGGGGCTTTTGGCAGAACATTTCCCTATTGGAAATTTATAATTACTTTGTGCATTAACCTCTGTCAGTTCAACAAGGTGAATTTCAATCATCGACAGAAAATGCCAATGAATCCTGTCGTTGGGTTTGCAGCGACAGGAATATTTTAACAAAGCCTCAAGACATTGAATTATTAATTTTAAGGTCGCAGCAGCTCAAATAAACAGATTTCACCCTGTTTTTGTTGACAGATAGGATGCAAGGGAAATTATTTCAATAATTCAAGAAAAAATGTATAACTGACAGATTTTGTGGAAATAAATAATTTAAACAGGATTTGGGCACAATTTCACAGTTTAGCTGTAGAAAAAGTTAATATCGAAGCCATTCCACAAATGGACTATAATGCTTTAGTTTCAATAGTACTAGGAGAATATCAAATAAAACAGGTTCGCTCATACTATGTTGAACATGTGGGATAAGACGGTTTATATATTATTGAAGTATTCTGCGAGGTCAACGAGGAGTTACTAGGCGAATTGCAAATAACAGATACAGAAAATCTATCGCTACTTGGAGGCCAAATATGTAGTTGCCATATAAGCTAAAAAACATACTTTGTGTATGTTTTAGTAGACGCTAACGAAAAGACATGGCTAAATGAAGCTTGGGCGATTGCCCTAAGCATGTATAGAAATTTCTCAATAGTTCGTAACATTCAAATATTCATTCAATAATTATTACGTGTTTATTTTTCTCCTAGAACTTTTGTGAACTAATCAAATAATTAAAAGTTATTTACTCGTTTTACCATGTTTTTTGTTTGACAAGGAGAACATGACTTTGACGTTTCGTTCTACGAAAAATGTGGACAGTAAACAAACTTATTTTTAAGATATTTGCGTAAGCTGACATATACAGTATTCATTATTATAATAATTTATTTTTGTACCTCAATACTTCTCTAAACGTCGTGTTTAAATAAAGTAAATGGCTAAATAAAGTATGTGCGACTGTCCTAGCAACTACATGCAAATGCATGCATGTGCATGTATGCATTGTACCTAGTAATATGTAATGCTGAATAGCTGAATATCAGTATTTCGTGTGAAAAGTTTCAGGAACTTTTCACATCGTTACAATCCTGAAAATAAAATCGTATAAGTAAACTACTACGTCAATGGGTAAACACAGTTCAACAAGGTAAAAAAAAGGATTTGGGAAGGAAAATCACCTACTACACATACATATTATACGCACTGATTAAACAAGGACATATAAAATATGGAAATGAAACAACAACGAGATTTATTTATTTATTATGTAGGTACCTACATACATTATTTATTATGAAGCTAAAGTGATATGAAGTAAATTGAGATCCATACTGCATACACTTTTGAGAAACAGACGTGATGTATATGTTTGTATGTATTTGTAACTGAGGTTAGTTCCGCCCTGTGTAGAACCGTAATAAGCGCGCATGACGTTCTCGTTCATAGACTGAGTGCATCTCATGCACTGCACCTTATATTTTATAATCTAATAAATGCACACAACCACAAGCAGCGGGCACCCGGCTCTGACCCCTAAGTCCAAAGCTCCTCGGTAGCAGGCTTCTCCCCTGCTGACTGACGTACGGGTGATGGCGACTTCGGCGGGGAAAAATATTCGTCGCTCGAGCTCGACGCAATTGCCACAGCCGGTACACAATAGTGTTATTTGCTGATGACACATCGCTTTTACTTAAGCTTAAGCGACAACAGACAGTTACTGACGATGTAAATAATGCTATCGCTAAAATAGTGCATTGGTTTAGTGTTAATAATTTACTTTTAAACGAGAAAAATACAAAATGTATTAGATTTCTGACACCTAACGTTAAGCTAGTGAAAACCAATGTAGTAGTAAATGGGGCGGAATTGGAACTTGTCGACACCATTGTATTCTTAAGGTATTACTTTGGACTCGAAACTACAGTGGGGCTCACATATATCTAAATTATCGAAGCGGCTAAGCTCTGCAGCTTACGCGGTCTATTAATTCCGTCATTTGACTGATGTCGAAACGCATTTTGCTGTGGGGAAATGCAGCCTATATTCAGTCTATATTTGAGCTGCAGAAACGAGTCATTCAAACAATGTATAACCTTAGTTGTAGGCATTCAATGAGGGATAAATTTAAGGAAATTAACATAATGACAGTCGCATCTCAATATGTATATGAGAATCTAATTTATGTAAAAAAGAATATTAATATATATTTTAAACACAGCGAAATTCATAACATAAATACTAGAATCAAAGATTTACTTATTGTTCCCATGTCTAGGCTCTTAAAAAATTGTAATCCATATATTATATGCTCCAAAATATACGTTTTTACAGCAAACTCCCAAGCCATGTTAAAGAATTGAACCTTAATTTAAATCGTTTATTAAACAGAAACTCTGTCAAAAAGGTTTCTATATAGTTAAAGATGACTTGGATGACAAAAAGGCTTGGTATTGATTAAGCTACTTCAATGTCCCCCTAGCAACAAACCATTTTATATTAAGTGTTTTGGAATTAATAATGTCATTTTTATTTTTATTGATGTAGTGACAAAACTTATGATATTTTCGGTGACATTTAAAGAGAAAACTGATTGTGCATGTGAGTAGTATGCAAACTAGATTGAATACATGAACGTATAATTGTCTAGCGGTTTTGAGTATATTATGCGGTATACTCAAATGTCTTTTATTTGGTATTGTTCGTCGCATCGTTGAGCTCCTTAAGTTTTGAGTTGAGCTGCAGGTTTACTGACAAATGCGTGCACTGACCGGACGGGTCCACTCAATCTGTGAGGTTTTTCCTCAAAAGACTATTTCAGCCACACACACACACAGACCACAAACACATACACACACACACACACACACAGACAAGTCTTCACATGATCTGACCAAGATTGTGTCTGGAATTCAAAAGAGACTGTGATCAGCGAGTTTGTTTCGACCTTTCTTCTTAGAGTAGTCAGATAGGAAACGCCGTCCTCATCTAGTTTTTTAAATAGGATTGGCGTGTAAAAGTGTTAGTATAAACATACTTAAAGAAATAAAATCATGTATGATTTATCATTTTGAGGTTAGTTTACGTTTAAAGTCCACCATATTACAAATCTATTGATACTTCAGTCATCCAAATCAGTTCAGTAGTTTAGGTGCTACGGTGGAACACACGTATACCTACATACACTGCTGAAATCATAACCCTTCCTTTTGGCATTGCCGTAGTCGGGTAAAAAAATGTGTACGGTCAGGGGACCCCCGTCAGGTACAAAGTTCCTTACGCGATACTCGCTCGCACTGACATAGAGACTTTTTCGCATGTAGGGTGCCTAACGCTTTTTCCTTACGTGACCATTTCTACCAGTCAACTCCTACCGCAAGCCGCGTTAAGGAATTTCGTTCCAATAATATCGAACTGCTGAGCTGTGATGCCAAAATTCAATGTACGAGGTGTTTTTTACTTACATAACATACGATAAAATTTTAGACTTTACATTTTATTGTGTTGTAACCTTGTATGGACATTTGAATACAATTGCATTTAACCTTTATTGTTTCAAGTTGCTATTTTGTTTGTAATGTAATTGTACTGTAATAGTACTTATTTAATCAGCTTAATGAGACAATAACCTATTCAAATAGTTAACCAAAATTATAGTTTCTATTGACTATAACCGATAAAACGAAGGACAAAACTATTATGTATGCGATAGTTTTGCTTACAAAACGTAAAATTACATCGCGAAAAACTTTAAGAAAGAAACCACTTCACGAGAATCAAAAAAGTAGCGTGCAGTGATTACATTGCATAGAAATTAGGTTAATCATAATTGATCCCCGGGACCCCGAGATAGGTAAACAATGCATAAAATTAATCCTAGCTAATTACTTCGCGTCGGAAAGCAAGACACATAACAAGCATCTTACAGGAATGTACACTCACAACTTCGGAAACCCTTGTTGATATTTGCAAAATCTTGTAACAAAAGAATAATAAAAATAAAAAATAAACTAAGTTTAAAAACTATTGTAAATTGTAAAAAAATATATAAACCTCAAAAGGCTCAAAATAATTACAAAATAACGAAAGCCAAAAACATGGCAAAAACTACCTGGCAACATAAAAACCAGAAAAAACACAATATTATCAATTGTATATATTGTTATTTATTGTCTTGTATATTACAAGCCAGCTTATTGATAAAATTAAATTTAGTAATAAAATTGTAACAATTCCAAAGAACATTTGTAATGAAATTAATAACTACTTTTTTGATAAAATACAGCCCAAATTAATGGACGGCAGCCAATCTAAAGCAAGTAGGAAAATAGGCACAAGAAGGGAGTCAATGTTCATGGCACCAAGCATACCAGAAGATATCCATAAAATAATAATGTCACTGATGTTATATCTTTGGGGATATACTGGTGTAAATAAAGCCCAGGAATTTCAGTATTACTATTTTTACTTCACGACGACCGATTTTACAAAGCTTTTCGTTCGGGTATTGGCAGGAAAGTCTCCACAGATAAACTATAAACTAGTCATAACGTCACTATGACATTGACAGCAAAAACACTGTTGCCATTGTAAAAACACTTATAAAATGTTGTCACTTTTGAAGGCTTTATAAAGCCTGAACACTGAAAAATACAAATAGCGTAGGTTACGATGGCGTCTCTACAAGGATTTTTAAATCTGTAGCTAATGAGACTATTCGTACACTTAAGTTACATACTTAATCTTAGTGCTGGCATATATCCAGATGCTTTAAAAACATCCATTATAAAAACCAATATTTAAGAGGGAAAATAGAGAGATAATGAAAAATGATATGCCAATCTCATTGATGCCGATTATTAAAAAAAAAATGAGTAGTTTATTTACAAAGAGTTATACAAATATTTAAAAAAAAACATTATTTTGTGTGAACAACAAAAAGGATTTAGACCCAGCGGAACAATTAATATGGCGATTTTTGATTTTATGCAGGATTTCATTAATAATGTAGATAAACGAAACCCAGTCTGAGCCATTTTCTGTGACATGACGCAGGCGTTTGATTATGTCCACCATCCTACACTTCTGAAGAAATTCGAAGCTTATGGTATAAGGGGTAATGTTCTAGACCTGTTTCAGTCTTATTTACATAATAGACGACAAATAACTGAAATTAATAGTATTAATTTAGCTAATAACCAAGCCGAGATATTTAGATCAGACGAGTGTATAGTTAGTTACGGGGTACCGAAGGGGAGTGTGTTGGGTCCCTTGCTATTTATATTATATGTCGGAGACGGTCATTGGTATGGACACTAAACGAAGCGCAGCACGAGTTCCGGAAGGTGGCAGCACCGTCGCGATGACGTGCATACTCGGCTAACTTCGTGCTATGACAGAGCCTGGCTGAGGAGTGCTGATGGGACAAGTGGACACTTACCATTCTGCCTTCGAGGAGATCAGTATCTCCACCCTAGGAACTGTCACGCGTTCCGTATACTTGTGTCATGTACCTACAGTGTGTGATTCGCTAGTGTGATTAATTTGTTCGTAATATTTCATTAAAATCAATAATAAAATGGTTAGACAAAAAACTTAATTGGAAACAACAAGTAGAGTCACTTTGCAAAAAACTAAGCACATCCGCTTACGCTTTACATAATTTTTCGTCTATTGTAAATCTAGACGCACTCCTGACTGCATACCATGTTTTACTTGAATGCCACCTACGATACGGCGTTATCTTTTGGGGCAATTCCACTGAAAGAGAATCTGCATTCAAAGCACAGAAAAGATACATACGGTCCATTTTAAAATTCCAAACAACTGATAGCTGCGTGCCATATTTTAAACAAAATAAAATATTAACTTTACCATGCATATATATTTTAGAAATGGCAGTGTTTGTAAAGTTGAACCCTGATCGTTTTGACTGCATAGCTGACCTATTTCCACGAAATAGGCGGGATAATAGTAGGCTATCTCTCCCTAGTGCGAGAACGACTTTAATGCGCAAAAGTGTCTGCTACATGGCGCCAGTCATTTATAATAAATTACCGAGGAGTTGGAAAGAATTAAACTTGACCTCGTAATAATAATAACTTAATTCAGAAAATAAATTCCATATAAAGTTGTTAGTAAAGCCTAAAACTATGTTAGTAACTTATACCTACTTATAAAAAAAATACTATATAATTTACATTAAAAAGGGCACCACCAGAACTGTGTACCTTATTCCAGTGCCCCACAATAGGACACTCAACCCTTTCTGTTATGGTGTTTAGAAGGCCATTGGAGCTACCCCGTACACGACGCATCAGGGAGGCCACTCTGTTGCGCACTATTGCTCTAAAGCAGTCGGTGTTGGCCTCCGCAAACATCCCCGATGCACTACAGTAGCGTGGCAACCCCATCAGCATCCTAAACCCATTATTGTAGAGGATCCGCAGGGCATTGAAAGCCTTCTGCGTATAGCGGACCCACAGGCTGCAAGTGTACAATATCTTTCAGTACGCCTTAAACAGAGTCATTTTAAAAAAAAATGTGCACCTTGCAAACCTGCGCGCCAGCATATTGCATCTCACTGCCAAAGCCCTGCGTCCCCTCTCAATATCTAAATCATCAGAGAGGTCCTCTGTGAACCAGTGCCCCAGGTACTTGAATTTGGTGATCCTACTTACCGGCAAGAATACTTCGTTTTTTTTTAGTAGACAAAGTGTATCGTATGACGGAATTTTTAATGGCTAAAGGAATTTCTTGATTACTTCTATAATTATTAGAAATTGAAAATATGGTATTTAATTTTAATTTAATTTTAATTCAATTTAATTTAATTTAATTTTAATTTAGTTTTAATTCTATTTAATTTAATTTAATTTTAATTTAATTCCAATATGAAATAGGTTGACTGTTGTGTGTATTATAAATTACTATTGAAGCACTTCATAATTAAATTGTAATTATAGTTCATCAATCTTTATATTTACATAGTACGAGATCTTTATTATTATGTACTTAGCATCTCTCGTGTATCTGTACTTTTGCATGCCTTCTGGTGAAATATGGCTGTTGCTAAATATATATACAAAAAAAATATCTACAAAAATGTTTATTTCTTGACCATTGTTGTTAACCTTTTTTTGGTGAATGGCGCCTCCTTTTAAGCAGATCCGCGCCTCTCCATACAGGTATGTAGTAAACTATGACAGATTGAGCAAGTGATAAATAGTTAAACATTTATTTTTACCATCTAATTTGTTAATTAGAAAGATGACAAGAACAAGTACTCCGTTATCTGTTGAGCGGCCTACTCTAAAACCATTTTTCCTATGCAAAATATGTATATTAAAATATATATCAGATCAAGGTAACACGGATAATTAGACAATAAAATACAGGTACACACCTATTCCCACCACCCACCACCACCACCACCAATTTTTTTTTTTTTCTATTTGATAAATAGATTTAATTTAGGAGATTTCTCGGTTTTCTTTTGTATTTTTTGGAAGTATGTGTCTTAGAGATTTGAAAATCTAACCCATTTTCCTAATTATATGTTTTATGTCATCGTGTTTTGTCCCCATATTTGCGAAATAAATATCTTATCTTATCTTATTAAACACAGGGTTTATAATAAATGAAATTCAAACAAACTTAGTAAATTACTTTATTTGTTATTCACAGAAATCACTGCAACTTATTTGTTTAGTTTTTACAATTTAGTCACACGAAAATCAAATAAAAATCACTAATTTACATAAATTACTTTATATAAATGTTTAACTATAATCAATTTACTAGGTACAATATAAATCAAAAGTTTATACTTATCGGGTTTTAGTTATTAGCACATACAGCAATATAGAAATATAATCAAAACGTAAGTTTACAGAGCTTCGAACTGTGCCCTGCTTATCAAAACGTAGTCAATACGTTCACAAGTTACAATTAACAAGGAAGTTTTGACATGATCGTGTAAATTACGTTTATTAAAGAAAATCTACGGGGTTTGTAAAGTTGAACGCTTTTATATTCTACTTGTAAGTTCTAAAATCAAAAACTTATGCCGCCATATTTTTTTCGCGCCATTTTTTTGTATGATTTTTTAATTGAAGCTCTTAAAGTATACGTATATAGTAATACGTATGGCTGAATGGTATATTGTCTGTACTTAATATTGCATACACTGTCTTTTGTTACACCATGCATGTCAGAAACAGCATGGTATTGAACTCCGGTTTCGAACCAATGTAAAGAAATTTGTAATATTAATTTGGTTGACAGGCCGTTGTTTCTGTTTGAATTTCTTTCTAAATGGCTACCCAAAATGTTAATTAAATGTTAAAATATTTCAGCATTAAGTCGAAACCTTTCGTTAAATTAGTAGATCATCTCCATATGACCATAGTCAATTCTTCTTTTATATGTTGTCGGTTCCGTTATTCTAAAATTTTCTTCATCACTTGAATCACTGACCACATTAAAAAAAAGAAAATCGTATTTAAAAATTGATTGCGGTACTAAGCGTGACACTCGTAAACTTGTAAGACAGAATGGAGAGTCGACGGACACTCTCAGGATTTGGCATGATTTTCAACAAGTTGTAACTTTCATAGGATTTTTTGATGAACAAAATCATGAATACAAGTGTAAAAATATACTTGTGAAATAAATGACGACACTTGTAACCCGTAAATGACACGTGTAGTTTTGATAAACACATATTTATAATAATGATTTTTTTACAGGAAAAATGCTTGTAAGTTTTGATAAACAGGGCACTAGTCAGTTATCATTATGAAAAAGAGAGCGATATTGAGACGTGCAACCTTATTTATGCACCATGTCCCGTCATGGCGTTTTGAAGTGCGTGGAGGGGCTTGAAAGTGGTAAGGGCACGCTGACAGTGTTGCCAGCGTTTTAGCGGGCCAGTATAGTTGTAACAGCTCAGCCGTACTGAAACAAAGTGTCCACACGATGTGCATTAGTCAACTTTCTAATAGATCTATAAGATCCTCTGTATCTAATTGACTGTCAGCATCATCAGTATCACAACCAACAACAGCTACATACGGCCTCCAAGAATCTACAGCGACCACTGTGCTAAACTTCTTGTACCCTATACCGGTCATGACCAAGTGATTTAGTTATTCTATACGTAGCATCAAGCTTCCTATTTACTCCAGACTGACCACAGCCTTTTGGATTACACCATAAGACCAGGTCCCCTTTTTTGTAGATACGACCCTCTTTACGTTTCTTATCAAATTGACGTTTCATTAATAGTTGATGACGTTTAATTTTAGCAGTGGCCTTTGCTCTTCTATTGTCTATATTTAAATTGCTTTCGCAATTTTCCAAATTTGGTACTTTACTCTTTGTTTGAACATTAAATTAAAGCGGGCATGACCTGTGGTTTCATGGCACGTATTGTTAATACCGAAAACTACATCAGGTTGGCAACAATCCCAGTTAATTTCCTCACTGCTAGAACTTAAACCATTTAAAATTGTTCTATTGACCCTCTCAACCTGACCGTTAGCTCTCGGTGTTACAACTGATGTCAGTACATGTTTTATAAGGTGTTTAACTGCGAAGTCTTCAAAATAACGGCTACAGAACTCAAGACCACGATCGGACACTATGGTGGAAGGGAAACCAAATAATGAAAACACATCATGTAAAATATGAATAGTTTCAGCTGAACTTAAGGTGCGTGTTGCTCTGGCTATAAAACATTTTGAGAAGGAACATGTAATTACTAACATATATATTGATTGTGTTTACTAGACTTCGGGTAAGGCTCTACATGGTCAATATGTAAAGTATCCATTGGTACTTCAGGTTTTGGGATAAGATTTAAATTTCCTTCCAGTTTTTCATAATGTCCTTTCCGAAAAGCGCAATCCAGACACGAAGTAACATATTTTTTAATGAATGGAACAACATTTTAGGGAACCATAATTTTACTTTTATGGTGCTATCGCATTTCTTTAATACACTATGTCCCATATTATCGTGATATTTTTACAAAACCTTCCAACGTGCATTACAAGGGACTAATAAACGATCCCCAAATAAAGTTTTCTTATACAAACGTTCTTTACATATTTCGTAATTATTCAATATGCCTGGATTGGCATTAGGTTCACGCAATTGGTTGATAATGTTACATAGCTTAGGATCCTGCATCTGAACAGTAACAAACCAATCATCAGCAGACAGAGCATAAACGTGGGCATCTACTGGGTTACGGCTGAGCGCATCAATGTGCCTCATTTTGTCTCCAGCTCTATATTCTATTTCTAAATCGAACTCTTGAATTTGCAGCCACCAGCTTGCAATTCTCGGAACTAGATCTTTTTTAACAAATGTGTGTCGAATAGCAACAAAATCCGTTAATATGTTACCTTAAGTTAGGTAAACAAATAAACTTTGAACCTTTTAACGACTCAATAACTGCTAGTGTCTCCAATTCGTAACTGTGATAATTCTGTTCTTCACGCGTAGTTGTGCGACTAAAGTACATTACAGGGTTTAAAGCGTTATCTACTAGACGCTGAAGCAAAATTCCTGCAACACCGAATTTTACTTGCATCCGTATGGAGTTTGTGGTATTTCGTTTAGCCCTCTCAAAATAAACAAGAGGGTTAACCGTAATGTTACAAGTTCTGTGTGGAAATTTATTTCATAGATTGCTAAAACTGGTTGAGAGACTAAACTAGACTTAAGATCTCTAAAAACTGTATCTTGGGCTTCTCCCCATGACCAGGTCATATTTTTCTTTTTAAGATCTGTAAGGGGTTTAACAATAAGGGAAAATTTACGTATGAACTTTCTAAACAATGAACAAAGACCAACGAATTGCCTAACATGGTGAACATTAGATCGGGTAGGAAAATCACGTACAGATTTTATTTTGTAATCACCTGGCTTAATGCCATCCTTTGAAGCGTAATGACCGAGATAATTTAATTCAGTTTGAAGAAAAGAACAATTTTTCATATTGAGTTTAAGATTGGCCTCACGTAATACTTTCAGGAGAAGTTCTAGTAGCTCTAAACGTCGTGGAATATCGCTGCTTGGTAATAAAATATCATCCATGAATGCCAGAAGATGGTCACTATCACCCATTTTCTTAACCTTATTAATAATTTTATTCAATAAATGTTGAAAAACCGCAGGTGAATTGGCTAAACCGAACGGAACCCGAACGTATTCATACTGCCCGTCCGGTGTAAAGAAGGCGGTTTTGCTAATCGAATTTTCGGAAACCGGTAATTGATGATAAGATTGTGACAAATCTAAGCTAGTGAAGAAGTTTTTACCTGTTAATTTCGAAATTTCATCATCGATTATAGTCAAAGAAAATCTATCTTTTGTAGTTACTGCATTCAGGGCCCGATAATCTACGTATAGCCTTATGTCTCCACTTTTCTTTTAACTAAAACATCGGGTGATGCAAAATCTGAATTTGATTCCCTAGTAATGCCGGCTTCTAAAAGATCTTTAACTTTTTCACGAACAGTTGAAAGTTCCGGTAATTAAAGTCTATACGGGCGATGATATCAGCTTATCAGTGTTCAATTTGATTTCCATCTCTGCTAGGTCTGGGAGTCCCAATTCCAACGTTTTAGACGCAAAATAAGAACTATATTGAGACAAAATAGTAAACAAACGTAGCTCATCGCCGTCACTTATATTACCCACGTTTATGTTTACCAAATTAACACCACCAATACACATATTTTCAGCACATAAACCATCATCAACTAAAAGTATATCCTTTTGGCCCAATTTTGTCACATTTGCATTAGCAAAATTTGGTACGAAACCACCAACAGCTATATTATTTTGGCTTTGAAGCCCAGCGTCAGAATTGGACCAACAACAAAGAAAGATTTGACTCACCCAGCTAGCTTCAGCTTCTTGCAATATTTCGGCACAGCATTGCCCTCTTGCCACCACCTGGCCAGCTGCAAACTCCACCACTTTTGAAACCAGGTTGTAAACTCTGAGCAAACCTCTTGATCTGAGAGGTTGAAATAACGAGGATTAGTATTTACTACTCCCTTTGATCCACCATTAATTAGCACCGGAACCATTGCTGCTTCGTTGTGTAGAATAGTTAAACTATTTTTGGAAACGAGGTCGATTCTTTGTTCGGTATTTTCTAGATAGACAACTACCTGGGATTAGGATCATCATTTCACTGTATTGCGGTCGTCAAATTAATAAGTGAAAAAGCCTTGTAAGCCTGTAATAACACCGGCCCATACTCCGTTCTGTTTTAACCAGAATACAATCTTCATACATCGGAATACAATGCAATCGGTAAAGTGGTTAATTTCCATGACGAGCAAGGAGCTCTCGCACCACTGTGTATAGTATTTTGGCGCCACCCGGCCTAGGCCTTCCTTTGAAGGAATTTTGACACTGACAAAGCCAAATGGGTACCAAATAGTTTTTTTTTTTTGACTATCCCCATGCATGTATACTGCAGCTTAGTCGTATGCCAAATGCACATGCTAGGTAAAAGTTAGAAGATTGTTCAGATTTTGCAGCTGATGGCAAATGCTAGTTAATGAACTCGTCTCGTATTCAACAGAGCCAACTAAGGTCTTAGACTGAGGTCTTCAATCAATGCATCTTGCCTACGATAACTTACTGGGCCGAGATGTGGACTCTCACGGTACGCTTGGTCCATAAATTCAAGGTCGCTCAGCGAGCTATGATCCGGCAGAGAACCTAAGTGGTAGACATAACTCCTATAATAAACAAACTGAAGTGTCCATAGGCCGGCCATATAAGCCGTATAACCGATAACCGTTGGGGACCACGTGTTCTTGAGTGGTCACCGCGAATAAACAAATATAAGGTAGGACGCCATCAGGCTAGGTGGGGCGATGACTTTCGCAGGGTAGCTGGTAACAACTGGATGAGAGTAACCCAGAATCCAGATGAATGGCTTACGATTGGAGAGGCCTATATCCAGCATAGTGCTGATGTAGCCTGATGATGATGATGGTGGACTAGGTCCAAAAGTATTGGTCTATCAAAATAATAATATCTTTCTTTCAGCTCTCAGGATCTACATATATAGTATTTAGTAATAAAAATAGAGCCTACTAAACATTCCGAGCAAATATCATTTCCGTAGCATAAGTTTTGGATTTTGCTCACCATCAAATTCTAACATTTAAAACCACGCTTTCACCAGTACGTACATATTTTCTTTCCAAAAAGCCACAAGTTCCATCCTGCTGCTTTATGTGAATATCACAATCTCTTACTAATTACTTACAGCGCTTTCAGGCATTTTTCAATACATTTAGCCACTTCATTTCAGTGGCCTTCTTCCTGGCTTTTCTTTTTTGCACGACTCATGATGCGAAGCATCAGAGAGTGCTTTACGATCGCAATTTTTTTTCGCCTCATTTTGGCGGCTATTTTTATTATTATAGCCTTGTTAGTTCACGGAATCAAGATATTTTGCATACTATTGTCGAGATAATTTAATGGAAATTAATTTCATACTTTTTAAAAATTGATTTACTGCAATAGAATTGGAAAAAAACACCAAAATAGGTCAAAAAAAAATCCTGTCCGTCATGTGTGAAACCCGGAAACACTGCAACTTGTGAAAAAATCCATTATTTGCGTTAATATTTTTTTTTTAAATTCTAATCGACAATTGTAGGTCACTGAATGCAAATGGCTAATTAATTCAGTGTCGTATAATTACAATTAATAAAAAACGAAAACTACAAGACTGTACATCTATTTATATTTTTATATTTTATAGAATTGAATGAGATTATGAGGCGTGCACTTTTGGATTTTCCATTTTTTTTTGTTTCGACCTAATAAATTAGTATCTATGTGTTCGGTGTTAAATACGTACACGAGAGACGCAACAAACGTGAGAATAGCAAAAAAGGCAGGCCAACCTTGCCTTGGCATGCCTTTGGCCAGCAATTGTTAGTTCTGAACTATGTATTATAGTCCTCCAGTCCGTATTTCGGCTATGGCGGCCAATCTCAACGGAGACTAGCCTTCGGCGCAGGAGATATTATAGTGCACAAGTGTGTGCGTAGACTCAGATGCACTCTCTCTTCCCTCACTTCCATAGTCCGATGAGACGGCAATTCGACATGACTGGAGAGAGATTATATTACACTAGCTTCTGCCTGCGACTTCGTCCGCGTGAAATTTCTTGTTTCCGCGCACCACCCTCCGGCGCTTTCACTTCGTTTCCACTTAGCGTTCTTTCAGACTTTTTTTGCTTTTACTCGGTTCCTATGGGTCGTAGCGTGATGTTTAAATATCCTTAACCTTTCTCAAGAATTGGGCTATCAACAGCAAAAATATTTATTCAAATCCGACTGGTTCTTTCAAAGATTAGCGCGTTTAAACAAACTCTTCAGCTTTATTATTAGTGTATACATAGATAACGTTGTTGTATAGAAAAGAATACGAGAAGAAAACTTTTTATTATGTTCACCATGCGAATTACAGATCTAATAGGTCGGGGTAATACTGGCTGTAATATCTGGCTGGTTTTGATACCATAAATAGATGACATTTCAAAAATAAAAGTAAAAACTATTTTTCAATTTTTTTCTGTTGCCAAAAGGAGAGAATTTAGTAAAGGTTTTGAAGTTTTATTATAAAAAATAATAGTTTAAAAAAAAACAAAGTTTAATTTTCTATAAAAGCGTATTTTTTTGTTTTTTTTTAAACTATTATTTATTTTTCATTTTTTTGTGATTATTTAGCAATAGCTTTATGATATTTACATCTCTATTAGCTATTGCATAGAAGAGCGGTGTTTCACCTAGACGGTCTCTGCAATTATCATATGCTCCTTTATTTATTAATAAATTAATAATTTTACGCTGATGATGACGGCAGACTATGTGTAGCATGCAATAGTTAAAATCGTTACTTAAAACAGTGTTGGGATTAGCTCCCTATTTTAACAGCTCTTCCACAATATTAACAAAGCCTACTTCATCCGCTGTACGTATTAATATCTTATTATTGTCATGTTGATGTTCAATTATAATACCATATTTAAAAAGCATCGCTATCACTTTTTTTGGATTCATATTTATTATAAAAGTCAATGGTATCAAATATATCATTATTATTTTGACACTTTAGATTAGGGCAGCATTTTAAAAACCATTCTGCAGATTGTAAATTGTTTGCATTGATGGCAATATTTAGAGGAGTTCTGCCATTCTGATCTAAAGTATCAACGTAGATTCCATTATCTAGCAAAATTTTGATTCTTTCACCACTATCCTCTGAAGCAGCGTAATGAATTGGTGTCAACCAGGTGTCAGTATTAATATTAGTACCTCTAGATATTAGTATCCTTGTAATTTCTTTCTCGTTATTCAAAATAGTTTGGTCTAATGGGGTGAACCCATTTTCCCATTTTGGTCTAACTAAATTGACATCCGCACCATGTTGAACAAGAAGTTCAACAACTTCGACACGTCCGTTACCAATAGCAACATGAAGCGGTGTCTCATCATCATACATTTCATGTAGCGTTACAATAGGTCTGACAGAGAAGAGAATGTGAATGTGTGTGTGTGTGTGTGTGTGTGTGAATTTATCATCAAGAAAAATCTACGTTACCTACTTTGTCGACGTATGAAATAAATTTTATATCAAATGTAAAAAAAACTTGATAGTAATTACAACAATTTACTATTAAAGTAGATATTGAATAATTATTGGCTGCAGTCGAAATAAAATCGATAAATATTGTTTTATATCAGAACTCTTGAAACGCACGAAATTACCTGACTTTTCTGACGAGTAGTCATATGTTTGTCTCAATAAATAGGTCATGTATGTCTCTAAATGTGGCTCAATTTTTTTTTCATTACAATAATTTACTAATAAAGTGAGTTTGATTTTCATTACATCAATTTACTACTAAAAGAGTTTAAGTATATATTGGCAGCCTTTAAGAATATATACTCGGTATAGCGAGTTGACGAACTTATAGTACACAATATTTTCGATAACCTACTATGAAAATCGATGATTTTCAACAAAATTGAGCCGTCATTGATATTTATTCTAAGTCTGTAACTTATCCGATAAATGGGTAAATTGAGTGCCTACTGCCTTCCTTGGATGAGATAGCCTGTTCTCAGGTTCCCTCTCCGAAAATTTTATCTCAATCACAGTCGGTAACTTATCCGAGAAACAGGTGATCGGCGCGCCAAGTAGTTTCCTTTATTGGTCTTGATGCAGACACTCCGGGTATCAGGAAAACAAAAAATCGCTAATCCTGATCATCCTAGTAAGTATAACGGGTCAAACTGTTTAGAATATTGAATTGTCATCGGTCCTTAATAAGTATGCCAAATTTCGAGTTAATCCGACGTTTTGAAGGGGGTCAAAATCATGTTCGAAGATTCCGTTACATACTAACATACGTATGAAGCTAATAAAAGCGTATTAAAAAGGGAAAAATGCGACACAAGACACAAACAAAATTGACATGTGCATGGACTTAACACAGTGTCAGTAAGAGTAGCACAAAGTTGTTTCAAGCGTTTTCAGTCCGGGAATTATGATGTCAAAGATGCAGCTCGCTCTGGTCGCCCTGTTACTGTTAGTCCATGCCAGTTTTGAAAAAGTGGAGCAAGATCGGCATTAGTAGTTACAACATAGCTGAAGAGTTAGGGGTTGATGTGGTTTTCATCACGTTATAGGAAGTATTCGAGTAGGTAAATTAAACAACAATTTGCTGTATAACAGCAGAGGTCACACGTCCGCATCATCCAGGCGCCAGCAGACAAGTGACCACTTTGCGGACGTGCGCCGCTGCGCTAGTTTATTGTGTCGGTACGCTACATTTCTCCCTTTTTATCAAATTCGTATTTTAAATACAGAACATAGATTATGATAACTAAAAGTTCTTGTTACCCACTAAGTTTATAAGTAAGTATTAGGTTAATTTTTGTTTTCTAACAATTCTCATTAGGCGGTATGATTAGGAATATTTTAGTTTGTTACAATCTTGATAAGGTTTCCTTAAGACATTAGCATTTAACAGTAATACAAATCAATAGCATTTGTAATTAAAATGAATACATTAAATAAAACAGTTCTTCGAAGAGTAATTAAGACCATAATAGCAAATGAAAATTTTTATAAACCGAATTGGTCACTTATAATATAATAAATGGGGAATAATTATTATTGTGTAATTATTTTCGATCATTTACTATCCCCGCTATAGTGACCAATGTTGTCTAGTGTGATTTACTATTTTAGAATAATTTTAGTCTTAAAGGAAGACTTACAACGACCTTTTACTGGATTATAATACTCGTATTATTATTCTTTACATATTTTTTTAACCCTATTTTCGCATTCATATCGTCTCTATTTTCCCTTTTGTATTAAACTAAAAATAACTGAAGCTCGGATATGAATAGGCTTTCAACATCAATTAGCTACTGAGATGCTACGTTATTAACACATAGTCAATATTATGAATACAGGAAATAATTACATTACATAACACAGCGCCCCCTCTCCCCGAAGGGTTAGGTTGAGACGCAACCATACCAACCCACACGCTGCCAGCCATGTCTTTTATAAAATCACCACCTCACAGAGAGGAGGCCGGTAGCAACAACGGGAACATTACAGGTTGATTATGCCTTATTTAAAAATAAATAAATTGAGTCTTAAAACTTCCTCGCATTGAATGAATGTAAGTAAAGTAATGCCTACAATGGGTTATTAAATGGTATGCATTATTGTATGATTAAAACCAATTTTATATTAAAACATAAGACTAAATTATTATTTATATGCAACTCTAGAATTGCTAGTAATATTTTCATGTGGTCAATAAGTAGGTACTTCATTTATTACAATGTATTTTATATCATGTAGATTGTTCCGATTAGTTATTTTTTTATATTTAGGTAAGACCTGTAGTACTTACTACAAAAGTTATTTTGTAATGACATAAATTCTAACCCAATAATTGTGCTCCATGCCACCACAACATTTCATAGCCAAAAATGAAGCTAATGAGCCTTTGTATATACAGTAAGCAAGCCAGGCAAGGTCAGCAAGGTTTTCACTGTCTAGACATTCCAGTAGAATTTATGAATATACATAGACAGATAATGACCTAATTTATACAAACGTCAGTAACAGTTTTTCAGTAATATGTTAATGTTTTACACCTTCTGAACTTTAACTATAGAAAATAACATTATACTATACTAGCAGTAGCAACTCGCCCATGCTTCGCACCTGTGCAATCTACTGATGTAACGAAACGTCAAAACATTGAGACTTCCATGCTTTGTCCAAGCACACAAAAACCACCGGAACAAATGCTTCAAACTATGGCAAAAATGACACCCTAAATCTATTACATAATTATGTAGTTCAAAAGATCTAAACGGTCACACAAACAGACACGGAAAACAACGTTACTTTAGAATAAGTATACTACCTAATAGATTCTTAAATTCCCAAATTTGAAGCCATTACAAGACAGTGTGATTTTTCCTGTGCTGCCATCTCTATATATAGGGCGTCCCACGGATATGCCACATGGAGGGAAAGCACCTTAAATATTGTAGATGGAACATTTCACTGAAAGAAGACATTAATTGAATTTAAAAAAAACAATTTAAAGTGCACTCATAGATATTTAAATAATTACATGGTTGAACCGGAAATCAAACCCGTTACACGAGCAAAATAATCAACCGGTAGCTTTATCATACCGATCGAAAGACTTCATCATAAGGATTATTTTTTGCTAAATAACATAGTGTCAAAAATAAAAGGAAGACCATGATTTTTAACATTTTTAATACATAAATAATCGATTTATCAAATGCTCAAAATGAGTCCCTTCCTGTTGAATACAAAGTCGCACTCTTTTGATTATTTCGCTCCCTGTCGATTTTTTGATCTTGTTGTGGTGGATATTTAGAATAATATGTCTAAGTTCTGCTTGTAGCTCGTCGACACTTTCATACTGGTTCTTGTAAACTATTTTTTTTACATAACCTCATACAAAAAAAAAACTGGGTATTTCAGCGGCCATCTTATTTGTCCATTTGTCCCGATCCAGGGATGAAAGTGTTCATTGAGGTTGTCTCTTGTTCTGTGACTGTTATGAGCCGGAGCCCCATCTTGGTAAAAAGTAAGGTTTTGTCGTTCTGCAACCGGAAGATTATTTATCTCATTTCTCAAAATCTCAAGTATTTCTACATACCTTTCCGTATTCAAATGCCCTTCGTAAAAATGTACTAAGAGGACCCGGTTTTTTACAATCCAACAGTTAAACCACACCAACAGTTAAACGAAAAACGCACTTGATTATTAGTCTCGCGGATACGTAAGAGATTCTACCTGGACGAAATGCGATTATTGTGTCGGTTGTACATACCATTATTGCTGAAGTTTGTCTCGTCTGACCAGATAAAAAAAAACTAATAGAAAATACTGATCTTCTAGGATGAGCCTCTCGATTTCATGACAGAAAATAAGTTGTCTTTCAGCATCACCGGGAGTAATTTTTGTACTAATCGCCCTTCAATGTAACTTTTGAATTTGTACTTTTTTAGTACACGGTGTATTTTGCTTTTCGGAATTCCGATTACTTCTTCACTTTCCACACTGAACTTTTAGACTGAACCTTTTTCACTGAACTTTTAGGATTTGCCTCAAGGTATATCAAAATGTCGAGTTCATCGTCAGTGTTTATCATTTGGTGCCGCGGTTGTGGTAAGCGATGATCGAAACGTCCCAAATTTTGCAGATTATCCACCAAACGTTTCTTAATAAATCGAGATGGTGTATTTCTATCAGGATATCTTTCGCGGTGCCATTGTAAGGCTAATGTTATGTTTCTGTGGTTCAAAAAGTATACTTCCATTAAATCAAAATTATTTTGATACGCCATGGCTATGTTAAAAAAATCACAATACAATGCAAAAATTTCACAATGAAAATCACATAAACAAAAGAATAAAAGTTTGAAAATGGAACACATTTTTGAATTATTTCTTTATAATCAGCCAGCGCAGGAGCAGTAGTGGCCCAGTGGTATCAGCCCCGACTTACGAAGTATAGGTCGTGGGTTCGGACCCAGGCAGGCGCTTTACTTTGTGTAAATAATTTCATTATCACTGCTCTCAAAACGGTGAAGGAAAACATCGTGAGGATACCGGCATGTCCTAAAACCAAAAATTCGAAGACATGTGAAGATGTCAATCTTCCAACCCGCACTGGGCCCGCGTGGTGGATTACAGCCCATTCAATCTGAAAAAGAGGCGGCCTGTGTCCCAGCAGTGGGAACATTATAGGCTGATTATGCTTTTATAATTATATATATGCTTATTATAATTTACGCTTCTTTCGGCTCAGAGTACGGCTCGATTTGTTGCATACAACCAGGTACCTACTAATTACGTATCTCTTTATCATTTTATCATGCACTTAAATTATAATCGAAAAATTTAATGATGCGTACTTTTCAAGTGGGTACATTTATTAGTAATAGGTACTTAATATAATGTCAGTTGTATGTCCTTACGGCAATGTCAACTTTTTAATATTTCTGAACAAAATTTCACATCAAATGTTAAAAGGGAAATGCCCACCATCCATAGACACTTCGGCCTCAAGTGCACACATTTTAAAGTATATGGATAGGCTAATATGCAATTTAAAAAATGAACTGGTCAAGGAATTGGTTTAAAAAAAGATCGGGTTTTTAAGATAAAATAGTTTTTAATTTTCACAAACATAACTATTTGACAATCATCTTAATTTAATATTTTATGATCTTATACATCATTTGTATCATACACAATTAGTACATAACAGATTCTACAATCCGATGGTACATAATAATTGTAGTTCACAAAATAGATGTGCCCGCCGAAACTTATTGAGGCTAATAACAACAATAAAAGTAGATTAGTTGTGATTTGACAATTGACAGCCGGCCGGCATAACTCAATGTTGCCATACTATACACAAAAAATTGATAAATTGATATCGATTTTTTTGTTCGAATCATAATTTAATTCAAAATTATAAACATCACTGAAACTCTTAAGACTTTGTGTACATCTTTGTAAATATATTTTTATTTAACATATTCTGTTTTTATTGTGCTGACAAATTAAGAATGATTATAATGTGTGGTATTGTTTTTGCCATTATCTTATGCATTCGATATTATATTATCAACTATCGTAAATTCGCTTGTTCATTGAATTTAATATCAATAGTAACAGCAGAACACTGTATATAATATATCAGATCGAATAATAAGCATTACGGATGTGATATTATAAATATAAAAAATCCATGAAAACATAATCGATTATTTCGTGCACGAAATTAATATCTAATTATTGGCAACGCTGCTGATTTTAGACACAAACGTGTGTTTTAATGCATTTATCTTTTCGGTACTTTTTATTTGTGCAAAAACGTTGCAATCTTGTTCAGAGAAACGAATATCATGATAATTAAATAGAAATTACGTTATTTTTTTTTACAAAAACGTACATTGTTGTGCCTTTATGGCCAAATATGGGCATCTCCCTTTATGGTATCCCTTTTATTTGTGACACTATGCTATTTAGCAAAAAATAATCCTTATGATGAATCCTTGCAATCGGTATGATAAAACTACAGGGTGATTATTTTTTTCATGTAACGGGTTGGATTCCCGGTTCAACCATTACATGGTTGAACCGGGAATCGAACCTAAAAGATTATTTAAATATCTATGAATGCAGTATAGAATGTTTTTTAAATTCAAATAATGTCTTCTTTCAGTAAAATGTTCCATCTACAATATTCAAGGTACTTTCCCTCCATGTGGCATATCCGTGGAACGTCCTGTATATAAATAAAAATAAATCGCCGGAATGTATGTACGCGCATAACTTCCAAACGACTGCACTAAATTGGATAATTCTTTTTTTTGTGTTCGTTATTGTCAGGACAAGGTTTGTACAAAAGACTTTTTTTTTTAAAAGAACTGTTTAAAAAAAAACTCATATTATGAAATGTAAGTTAGTGAATGAGACGGTACGTAGGGACTGGTTAGGTAGGGTAGGCAGGGTAGGTACGTAGGTAGGTAGGGTAGGGTAGGAAGTTAGTTAGGTAGGTAGGGTAGGGTATGTAAGTAGGGTAGGTACGTAGGGTAGGTAGGTAGGTAGGGTAGGGGTAGGTAGGTAGGGTAGGGTAGGTAAATAGGGTTGGTACGTAGGGTAGGTAGGTAAGTACGGTAGGTGTTAGATGCTTAGTGCTCCCTGTGCGAAGCCGGGCCGGGTAAAGCTAGTTTAATATAAGTTACAAACTTATATGTATTTGCAATGCTCTAGTAGTGTGTCTTTCTGTTATTTATTACCTAAGTAACAATATTAAATAACTACTTACTTACTAAACAGCATTTTATGACTGTTTTGTTAACGTAGAAAACAATATTATTATAACATTATATTACAATATTATATTATATTAAGTTGCATGGCATAAATTAGCATAATATTATATTATGCATTGTTTGTATAATAGGTATTACACAGCCATTTCACTAAAATTAATACTATTTTAGCCTGGGTTGTAGCACATGAAAAAATACATGTGTCACATGTTTTTTCATCCGCTGAAATTAGTGGTTGCTACCGCCACTATAATGCCGCAATAAGGAAGACTGCAAAAAAAAAAAAAACTTGAATAGTACAAAAGAAGGACGTAATATTTCCAGAATTATAGCTATTATACCCTTAGTGTTAGCTAACAATATACCTACTGCATGGAACTACATTTTAAATAACTCACCAGTTTCATCAGAAATGAAAAGGTTCCAAAACTATAACAAAAATCAGTGGTATCTAAAATTACTTTCATCTGTTTTGAGCAGTGCAAACCAAAGACAGAACAACAAACTCAAAAACTCAAACTCTAACTCAAAGCATTTATTTCAAATAAACCAATTACAGGCACTTTTGAATTGTAAAGGGTTCGGTCAGTCAGAAAGATGAAGGTAGTTACCCATTCCAAAGCGTAGTAGGTACCTATGGAGAAGAACGGGCAAGAAACTCCATGGACACTCTTTTAAATCAAAATGTAGTTACAAAATATTGATTACATCATTCATGTTGAAATTATGCATGTGAGAACGATGCAGAACGTTAAAAGCGTCCGTAATAAAAAGACAAAAGCAATTCAAATATTAAATTAAATTAAAATAAGCCGTGGCAGCTAAGAAATGACCAGTCCCCACTGACGGCGCCCGTTCACGAACATGACGCATGGATCAGCACCATTCAGCTCAACCATTTTGAAGGGAACTTAATGATCCAACACACACGCCACCACCAGCGAGACATTAGAGTGAGCATGACATACTCTCAGCCGCCAGGGCACATTCAAGTCAATGAAAGAAAAACCTATTAAATTTTAGCTTTATAATAGGTACATAGTACCCACACATGTGCTATGCAATTATACAATACTAAAACATTGAATTTATACAATGCAAAGATAAGTTTTTAAAATCTTCAGCAGCTCCAACACTAGTTTCAAATGCTAATCAATTAGTTTATACGCCCTTGTGGAGCAGGACCAGCGTTGAGCCAAGCATTTTTATCAGCGATGTAATCCCCCAACTTATAATATGCTTGGCTGCATAGTGTGCGTTTTATACAAGATTTGAATTTAGTTTCATTCAGTTGAAGAATATGGGGAGGTATTTTATTGTAACATTTTAAACAGTACCCCATGAAAGATGAGTCTACTTTAGCCAGCCTGAAACCTGGTTGAACTAATTGATCCCTATTTCTAGTGATATAATTGTGTCTTTCACCTCTTTTACTAAAAAGATGTAGATTTTTCCTTACGTACACGATATTTTCATAGATATATTGACAAGGTACCGTCATGATGTTAATATCTTTAAACCGTTCTCTTAGAGAGTCGCGCCTACGGAGGCCATATATGACTCGGATGGCTCTTTTCTGCAGAATAAAAATAGACTCGACGTCTGCAGCCCGTCCCCATAGTAAAATACCGTACGACATAATACTATGTCAAATAAAATGTACAGTGAACTGTTTACACATTACAAATTAACTAATTGCAAATTAAAAATGTGCTTATATAATGGGCATAAAATTTCACCGTTAGGGTATTTCCAGGCCACAGTCAAATACAATAATCAAAAGCAACTTATAAAATTATTTTAGTAGATACAAATGGCCCCCCCTTGCTCGGTCGCGATTTTATGTCCGCATTCGATTTGTTTTTGACAAATATATATAAAATAAGCCAAGACGATGACATTAATGCATTATTGGAACAGTTTCCGAATTTATGGAAGGACGAACTTGGTTATTTTAATAAATTTAAAGTCCATTTGCATTTGAAGGATAATTCAGTACCAAAATTCTTTAAGGCTCGACCAATACCATTTGCCTTGAAAGACAAGGTTGAAACAGAATTAAATAGACTGGTCAGTTTGGGTATATTAGTTCCAGTTAGTAATTCGCGTTACGCAACCCCCATAGTACCCGTTCTGAAAGATAACGGCACGGTTAAGATTGCAGGTGATTTTTCAGTTACACTTAACAAGGACCTTATAATAGATAAATATCCATTACCTAGGATTGAGGAAGTGTTCGCGAAACTTGGTGGTGGTGAACATTATACCAAAATTGATTTAATAAACGCCTATAATTGATTTGTTTTGTCCGAAGATTCTCAAGAGTTGACTACTATTAACACACAAAAAGGATTATTTAAATATACGCGCCTTGTTTATGGTCTCGCAAATGCTCCAGCCTTGTTCCAAAAGGCAATGGAAGTACTGCTGTCTGGTATCGAAGGACTCAGTATTTGGTTAGACGACATTTGTTTGACTGCGCCAACGAAAACACTTCATATGACGAGGTTAGCTCAGGTTTTAAGCAGGTTAAATGAAACTGGTTTGCGCCTTCAGAAGGACAAATGCGAGTTTTTCAAGGAGCATGTAACTTACCTGGGTTATGTTATCGATAAAAGCGGATTACGTACTAATCGCGATAAAGCAAAAGCCATATTAAACGCTCCGGAACCGAGAAACATAACAGAAGTAAAGAGGTTCTTAGGGGTAGTCAACTACTACAGAAACTTTATTCCAAATGCATCAAGCATAATGAGCCCGCTCCACGAACTACTGCGCAGCGGTGCACGGTGGGAGTGGGGCCCGAGACAGCGCCGCGCAGCGCGCCGTGTGTGCGCCGAACTCGGCTCCGAGCGCGTGCTGGCACATTTCGAGCCGAGCGCACAGCTAGTGTTGTCGGTAGTCGCAGGTCCGTACGGTCTCGGGGCAGTTTTGTCTCAAAGGGATAACGATGGCCGCGAACGACCGTTGGCATATGCCTAAAGTCGTTGTCGGCGAGTGAACGTAATTATAGTCAAATTCAAAAAGAGGCTACTGCAGTTATTTTTGGGGTCAAACACTTCCATCAATACCTATACGGTAGAAGTGAACCTTTTATTCTTAAAACCGATCACCGTCCCTTAGTGTCAATATTTAATAATAAAACGGGCATATCAATAACCACAGCGTTACGTTTGCAAAGATACGCAATTACACTATCCGCATATAATTATGTTGTTCAGTATATATCTAGTGAGAATAAATTGGTCGCTGATTATTTTTCCCGTGCACCTGTACCAGATAGTGGGTGCGAGGGAGATAGCGAATACGACGCATACTGCTCACTGAATTTTTTTGATGCGGTCGCGCCGGCTGTATTGTTTACCGACGTAAAGAATGCTACGTGTAATGATAAGACGATTCAAACTGTCATTAAGTGTACAAACGTAGGTTGGCCCCGTAAAATTGTTTGCGAGTCAATTCGTCCATTTTTTTTGTGTCGCACGGATTTGCAATATGAAAATGGTATCTTAATGCGGGGACCTAAGGTGATAATTCCATTGACACTACGTGAAAGAATGTTGCGCGAACTACATAGCACGCATTTAGGCATCGTCAAAATGAAATGCAATGCGCGTAGTAGGATGTGGTGGCCCGGTATAGATGGGGATATTGAGAGGTGGATCGCTGCATGCGATGTATGTGCGAGCATGAGGCCCGCCCCACCACAGGCTGCGCCCTCGCCCTGGCCAAGTCCAGCGGCACCATGGGAACGAATTCATATCGACTATTTGTCTATAAGGCAACAGACCTACTTGGTAGTGATAGATGCGTACTCTAAATGGCCGGAGTGCATTTATATGCGAAACGACGTTACCACCCAATCCTTAATAAAAAAGTTAAAGCACTTATTTTCTGTATTTGGATTACCATGCACCATGGTCTCGGATAATGACGTTAAGATAAACTCTAAAGAATTTAAATTATTCTGTTCCAATAATGGTATTAAGTACATGACGTCTCCGATTTACCATCCATGTAGCAACAGACAAGCCGAAAATACTGTCAGGACGTGTAAAAATTTTTTAAAGAGTATTTTAAGTGAAAATGTAGCTCAAAATGTGTTACACGAAAAATTATTAGTGTATTTATTTGTATTTTGAAACACGGAGCACTGTGCTACCGGACGTTCACCTGCAAAGTTAATGTTTGGCAGGGAATTAAGATCACGTCTTGATTTAATACTTCCCGAAGAAAATAAACCTCGCGCAACATTGTCAGCGGAGAATGAATGTCGCACAAGAGCTTTTGAAGCAGGTGACAGGGTATGGGTTCGGTGGTACAGTGGTCGAAAAGAGCGTTGGAAGTTAGGAGTAATAAATAAGGTAATAGGAAAACGAATGTATAAAGTGCAAGTTGAAGATCAAAATTTATTTTGTATACGACATCTTGATCAATTGTTAAATTGTAAAGACAAAAAAGGCATTAACATTCCGAAGACAATTGAATGCGATGAATCAATGTCTTCAAGTTCCCCACTTGTCCCTAGTCCATCGATTTCGCCGGTTCCGTTTATATCACCAGCACTAGTGTCCGTCCCAGCCGTAGAATCAAGTTCAGTTAGCACCGTAGTGAGTGCAGTTTCAGAGAAACCCATGGAGGTGGAACAGGGTATAGAGCCGGTTAGTACGACAGTAACTAGTCTAGAAGTTGATGGAAATAAGACTGTAGTAACAGATACCGTGAACCGAGAAAATGCACGGCAATCCTTAATTGAAACAGCAGATACCCAGGCTCCTCTAGTCTCGGCTGCTGCGCAGGATTTGGCAGGTATGCAAGTGTTACATGCACGTTCTCAGCGCACAAGAAAGAAAGTAGATTATTCGGGATTTTACAAATAGATCTTTATTATAATAAGTTGTAATTATTACTGATTTGTTATGTTTAAAAATATAAAGTGTATAATGTTTACTTTGTCAACAGGTTTCAAAATTAGTGTGGAGGAATGATGTGTTTACGCTTGCCACTCACACATAGTTCTTATATTGTGAATGTGTGGGTGTCCCCATGTTAACTCAGTAATAAACCAGCGCTCAATCAAGACACCCGTTTACTTATTTCCACACCTCCAAGTATATATATATCAGAAGCTCATTGATTCATCTTTTTCAGCCAATTAATTAATTATTTTGTGATATTGGTGATCCTACAAGAAGTTTGAATTATGAGAATAAGATGTTGAATCGATGAAAAATCATAAGTTATACATGATTTTGGTAAGTTTGTACAAAGATATTACATGATGATGGTGGATTCCAGACACGTTTATATGTTCGGTTTACTCAAGCGTATGTCTTATTTATTTATTTATTTAAGTATTACCAACGAGATACATCACCATTATCTTTTACAATAATAAAATCTTGTCTAATAAACATTATCCTGTAATGCACACTCAATTACAGGTAACCACAGCTCACACATTACCGAGTACACATGCTCTGAATACATAATTTAAATTAAGAATACATAAAAAAAACAATATTCATGCTATTATAAAAAAATTATATGCTAATAAAAAAATGTTTTAATTTACAATAATACAATACAGTAACCAAGCATTATTTGATTTTCATTAAAACGCTCAAATGCCCAAGTTTCGCGCATGTCGGCGTGTCAAACGTCCCGGCTACTATATTAGCCTAAGACCGCGCGTGCGCACCGGTCATTTCTAACATAAAGTGTAATAACTTGAAAACTACCGAACTTATATCTTAATAAAAAATCGTGTGTGTAGCTGAAACCATACAGAATCAACAAGTGTTAAAACTATATTACGACTTCATAGTCGAAAGAACTGTAAAAAAATGTTAAAATAAGAATATGTGTTGAATTTCCGTAAAATATTTGTTCTTACTGAATTTTTGTACATTAATTTGTAGTTTGTGTCAATAAAACCTATTTATTATTAAACTAGACTATCTAAGCTTTTTTTTGATACCCATATGTCCCTACTTGATTTGCTCAGAGTAGCACAATACATCGAAACAAACATCCCATTACCGCAACAATTTCATGCCTGCTGCGAGGTCCAGAAAGCCGACATAAGGGTCCTCCCACCTGTGATTTACGAATAGGATTTAATTTATTTTAGATGATTTTTGTGTGATTATATTTGAAATGATAGGTATTCATTTGTATGTAATAATTATATATATTTTACAACAATTCAGTACCTGCATACCAAAAGAATTGGAAATAAAACGAAGCATGTGTGCGTTTAACATTTGGCCGAACCCTTATCGGATCCTATCGAAACCGTCTACGGCTACTATGGTCGCCTAACAAAATGTCTTGCGGAACGAAATTAGATTACTGGTGATCTTGAACTATCTTCATAGTATTAAAACGTTCTGAGCGTTTTTAAATACTAATAATTAACTTATGTCCATACTACAAGCATTACTTAATAGATTATTTAGTAAAAAATACGTAATTACGTTTTTACACTTTGTATTTCCTGTGCGTGTTCCAAATAAAATATTTTTCTTTCTTTCTTTCTTTCTTTCTTAATTTAATACGAAAATGCCGGCGCGTAGCGTGTCGCTACGGCCTCAATTTTTCATAACGAGTTTAACACAATAAAACTGATTCAAAACCTATGACACATATAGATATTCGTAAACCTTGAGTAATGAGGATTTCTACGGTATATAACACTAATACATTGGGTTATTAATTAAGTCACCAACACATAATATCTAGGGAGCGCGCATCGTTCGTAAAAATTTTTGAACAAATTGACGGAGCGCTGACTTTCAACTTTTTTTTTGCAAAAAATGTTTATGGTCGACACAGATTATAGCATACTATTGTACGCGGAAATTAATAAGGTGCCACCTGGTGTAATTTTTTGGCATCTGTACAGTGTGCCCACGGTACGAAACCGATTTAAAACGCAACAATCGACTAAAGCCAACATGGTAGCTGGACGTTCTTGCGCAATGCAGCTCTAGCTAATTTGGTAGCTGTAGACGTTTCAGCAAATTAATAAAAAATAATAAAACAAAAAAAAATGGAATAAAAGAGAATAGTTTAAAATAGAATTATAAGTGAATTGAGTTTAATATAATAAAAAATTAAAATTGTTAATTTATTTAAATATTGGAATGATAATTCAAATGTCCTCTAACCGAAAGTGCCTATATAATTTATTTTTAAAAGTGTTAAGACTGTCATGATTGATATCAATCTCAGCTATGCGGCATAGAGCATTGTACAATTTGGTAGCCCTCGTTAGGGGAGAGTTGTCACCTAAGTTGGTTTTGTGCAAAGATTGTCTGAACAGATTATAGGTATGTGACCGCGGTAACCTTCCAGGCACATTAATATATATTTTGGATAGTGGGTCAGTATTTAGTTTAGATGTCACCAATTTGTAAAGGAAACAAAGATCGAGTACTTTTCTACGATTAGTGAGGCTTTGGAGTTTAAAGTGGTAAACACGATCTTTATAAGATTTTAACTGTTTCGAGGTTTTTTTTTGTGAGGATAGATGATACAAGAACCTCCTTTGGACTCGCTCAATACGTTGCTTATGAACGTTATAACGGGGAGACCATACCTGTGAACAGTATTCCAGATTACTACGAACCAACGTCTCATATAGGATAATTTTGGTCTTAGAGTTGTTGAATGGCTTTGAGGTCCTTTATACAAAACCGAGCATTTTGTTTGCGTTTGATATCATCTTATCTATATGGTCGCTGTAGGTCAATTTTCTATCCATCAAGATTCCCAGATCCCGGACATTATCAACTTCGTTGAGTGTCTTGCCCGGAATAGAGTATTTTGTATTAAAAACATTTTTGTTGCGACAAAATTTTATATGCAAACAGTTTTGTAAATTTAAGCTCATCCTATTTTCTTTGCACCACTCAACTAATCTATCCAAGTCAGCTTGTAGCAATTGTGGATCGTCTATAGATTTTATGGGAAGGGTTAACTTGAGATCATCTTTTACAACACATTGGCGTCCCGTTCACCAGGTGATAACAAACAAAGCCCCAAATTATGTTTGAGGAAAGCATGAGTCTCCGGACGCAACAAACGTTTTGTTTAAAGGTAAAGCGTTGCTATTTCAAGTAGTAGCCAACTACATAGCATTCTCAACTCTAACCGCAATGTAGGTCAAAATCTTTATATGAGACACAGCATTAATATGCTCATTTTGCTAGCCAGAGATCGGTGAGATCTCATCGAAGATGCCATAATATTATATTAATGATTGTAAGCAAAATATTTTATTCCAATAGTTTACCCTTGCATATTAAAAATAGGGGAAATTAAGATAATATACAAAAAGCTTGGAACAAAGTTTTTATTATTTTTCAAAGGTCTCATCTACACCTCATGCTCTCTTATCTACCTTAATAAAATTACAAAACTTATATTAATTATTTATAATTCTAGATTTGCTATTAAAAACATCCACCACTTAATAATTTTAATTTAAAAACTGGGATATGCCTTTGTAAATTTTTAACTGAAAGCGATATACCATTTTTTTATACGTAATCATTTCATAAAAATACCCATAAAAAAAAATATAAAAGTAATATTATGATTTTAATGTCTCACAAACAGTTGTACAATGGATTTTATATTATCAATAAAATAATGGTGGTAGTTGCTCGGAGTATAGGAGTTGGTGATGTGAGACAACCGTGTCTGGCAAGTCACGATAAGCCGTTGGATGTGCGCCTGAAATCTGTCGTGTTGGACTGCCGCCTATCGGACTATTAGAGCTAGTGCACCTGTATTTGCGCATACACTTGTGGTTTATTAGTTGCAGTGCTCCCAGACTATATAATGGGTCCTAAAAAATAGCCCTTAATATACTTTAGGGTCTCCACTTAGCGCCATCCGGGACTGCTAGGTTAAAGGTCACGGTTATTGGAGTCACGATCTAGATTTAAAAATATTACCGGTTAGGAGCGAGAAGCAATATTATTGCTGGGGCAATTCAGTTAAAATCATCATCAGTTAATTCAAATCAGTTAACTTCATTGATAGAAATCCAAAAAACCATCAGCACTCTTTTTTTGGTTTTGTTCTGTTTTGATCGGTATTACCACACTTTTACATTTTATGGTATGTTGCTTTATTGCTTACTGGTTTAAGGATTTCAATCAACTCAGCCTATCGCAGGCCACTGCTGGACACAGGCCTCTCCCAGGCTACGCCACAACACCCTGTCCTCCACCTTCCGCATTCAGTCTGTTCCAGCCACCTTTGTTCACCTAGCCAGCTTTAGGATTTGGGAAATTTCAATTTATTGATAGGTTAACATGTTGTTACATTTATTTTTATCATTTATTGACGTCTCTCAAACAAACCAATAATTTATAATAACGGCTTCGCCAGTGGAGGTCGAAAATTTCAGAAATCCAGTCCTCCATAGGAACGTACCACCGGGATAAAATATACTAACCTAACCTAACCTAGGTCATGGTCTATCCGTATGCCGAATTGTCATCCAATTCTGTGCTGTCGTTTAGGCATGAACAGGTATTAGACATATAGACAGAGTTACTTTCGCATTTATTAGAATTACTAGCTGTTGCCCGCGACTTCGTCTGGGATCCAGGATTAAAAATAGCTTATGTCCTTACCCAAGTAATGGTCTATCTGTGTGCTAAATTTTATCCAAATCTGTTCAGATTATATTAGTAACAAACAATCTTACATACTTTCGCATTTATAATATAACTTAAGATTAGGATTATCAGTATGAATATAACGTGTATAAGGGGTAAAATAAATACTAAAACCACCGTCTTGTACCAAGAAATATATAATTGTACTACTAAACAAGGTTTTGCCTCCGACTTAGTCGCCGCGAATTTCGGATACAAATTGTAGTAGTATTCTTTTCCATTTTCTTCTATTTATCTGCTTGGGTATTCGCTAGCGTAAATTTTCAAAAACGCTATTATTAAATAATTTTTAATTAGGTAGTGGTTTACCAAAACAAAGTAAATACAGACAAAGCTAAACAGAAAATTCTATACAAACAATAGAAATATAAAGGTAATATAATTAATGTTAAAACTCCTAAGACTGTCTGTTTTCTACGCCCAGATACTGTGCCTGTTAATCCATCTTTCAAGATATATTTTCTGAGGCCAATAGCCCATGTTAACGTATATTCCTTCCAGTCAATAGCTTTTATGTCAAAGTTAAAAATATCTCGATCATCTTTTGAAAGACTGTTGAATAGTGCTTCCGTATTTTGATCATCAAATTGCCACTCGTTGCATCCAAAGTACGACAACGCCGTTGACATCTTGTACATTTTGGTGGCTAGTTTAACGAATCTGAAACGTGAAAATGCTTATTATTTACTCTCGATTTAACTTCTAGTTGGGTCTTGTTATGATTTATAGACTTTTCACCCGTTTCATCAATTTTGCATCTTTTATTACACAAGGTGGAGACGACAATACGACAATAAATTAGCCGTGTATATCTAATGCCAGTCCCAGTCTGCGCAAACAAATGCAAGCAAATTTATCGAATAGTTTAGTCACTATAGGTGGTCAAAGACTGGCGAAACCCATAGTCAGCTCATCACTACTATTTAGTTAGAAACGAAAAGACAAATTTTGATTGCAATTTTTTTGTTTTAATTTCTACGCTAGGATTTATTTGGCAGTTCAAAAATACTCCTGTATTAATATACTACGTTATTACGTTACGTTGCGATTATGTTTTGTGTTTACTAATGTATTGCCAGTGTTTTCATTTATTATCGTATTATTGTCCCCATAGTTATCGTATTGTTTAGGTAAAAATTAAATACCTTCTCTTGTTACCAAGTATGGCGCTTATTCCATCTATGATGTACGCAGGGATCAGATGCAATAACCAGGAATATATCCAAAACAAAATAGGGTTTTTGAAGTACCAGGCGAAACCGTATCCTACCGCCATCGGTGATGCGTATTTTATAGCATTTTTTTCCAAAATAATGCGTAAATCCCCTGTGTAAAACAGATCACAGTAAATCCAATTACATATCGTTCTATTTAACAAACTTTAACACGCCCTGGTTAGATACTTTGCTGCTTTGCAGAAAGTGACGAGGCAAACAAGATGCCGAAGATAAAAAACCAATTGGTGTAGTGTGACCCCATGAACATCCGAAGCTTCGAACGTTGGACCAAAAGTTTCCTGTTCATTTCCTATTCACCTTAACATCCTTTACTTTATTTAGCTCGATTTGGGTTGATGTTACTCGTCTGAAAGCAAAATTATTTACTGATTTATTAAAGTCTTACCGTAAGTTAAAGGATTTTTAAGACACGAAGAAATGACGTAGATTTTTGTTTCATATTCGCCAGCGGCTCGTTTCCTAGCCGTTTCACATCCAGCAACTATTACTGCATTATTTACATAGTCTACCGGTACTACCGCCGTGCTACACGAAATTTCTGCATTTATTACGTGCATAACACCTAAGCCCACTGCGGTAAACAACTGAAAATGGGAAAAATAATTGTCAATTTAATAGATTAGAATAGAATATAATATATTTATTTGCTTAAAAACATGGTACAATAAGGTATTATTAATAGAGTTATGATCTTACGATACGATAGTTATAATAAACGATCAGTTTTCAGTAAAGCTGCAACCGCACGCAAGATATTTTTTTTTTAAGTTAAAACTCTTTACAACCCGTTTATGAAAGGCCCGATATAAATAGTTATTCAAAGATCTGATTGGCTAGCGGAAAATATAAAATTCTATGAAATCACTTAAAAAGGCTTTTAAAAATCGAAGACGGTATTTTATAAATAAATTATACTTACACCACTGGCTCCGTATATACAGGACATATCAACCCATCCTGGATTCGGTTCTTGTTTAGTACAAGCCACTGAAACCAAATAAAAATTGAGAATGTTAGGATAAAATTATTGGTATGTACAGCATAGCGGCTACAGCATTATTTAAGTAAAAAGCGAGACGTTTTTAAAGCGGTTACTAGGTATCGCCGTCTATTTCACATAATTATATGTAGACATCCAGCATGACGAATCGTGATTTTATTTTATAAGTAAACACGGCTCCATATCAAGCTATACAATTCCAGTATAAGCTGACCTCTCATTGGACGGAAATCATATACAATGCGAGATCAGCTTATACTGGAAATGTATAGCTTGATATGTAGCCATGTGTACACCCTGCTGTTTGACGTAGGAGTCAATATTTTTGATTAAAGACTGACTTTTTCGTTGGTGACAGTCCCATGGTTCACGACGGGACACGTACAGCGGCGGAGTGTTTATAACTTATGCGAATGGCAGCGCGGCGGCGGGATCGCCGAGCAGTAGACAATACATGCTCTCAGGTAACTGACAGCACGTGTAATAATAATATATTTGCAGTAATTCCATGTGCGTTTTGAGAGACACAGCCGTAGGGCTGCGCATCTCAAAATTTACTTGAAATTACTATTCAAAGATTGTAATAAATATTAGCTGTCAAAACAAGCAAATTACAATGTAGATACCTTATACACCGGCAGTCATGGGCACAGATAATTTTGTATAGATACCATTTTTGAAATGCTTATAAATGTAATAGGTACTTATATTTAAATTCGTTCTATGCCTGAAATTTCGTTCAGTGGAAGTAAATCAGGAAACATTTCATAGATGAATCTACAGACTCATCCTGGCCCACGCGATACCTTGTGCGGTCGGTTGTGCGTCATTTGTTTTTTCTCGCATCCCCGTTCACCAGCTAGGACCATGGGATTGTCAGCAGCGAAAAAGTCGCCTTATAGTGAAGGAGTAGAAATATGGTCATAGAAGTTTTTGGGCCAAACAAACAAAATAAAAACAGTTCGGAAAAAAATACGATTCATGCACGTGTGAATGCTCTGTTAGGTTTTAAATCCGGTGTAAAATACAACAACACTGAGAATTAGCATCTATAAATCCATTTATAACGAAGTATCGTCGTGGACGACAGGCTTTGACGACGGGTGCTAACGAAGATTTATTCAAAAGTAGCCATGTACAAACCCATATCACCAATGAGTAGCCAGCATGGCATAGCAGTAGCATTTCAATGGCCATCCGTATACGACGTGACTTACTAACGAGTTATTAACTAGTTCGAGATTGGCTGCGTTTTGTACGGACTTACTTGTTAAGGCCCATCGTCCAACACGCTACTCAAAAGCGTGTTGGACGATGGGCCTTCCTTGACTGTTAGAATGAGTTTATTGTTCGGAAATTAAGTTTATTGTGCACTCACCGATAGCTGGTCTAACAACACATATGGGCAGGTCACTGCCGAGAGTAGTAACCAACTGCTCAGCGATCGACTTTGCAAATGTGTAGGTGTTCGGCCAATTTTTTATCAAACTGAAATTGAAGTGATCTGAGATATAATAATGTTTTTAAATCAATCATTAGCGTAACTTTTACAAACACTATTGGAAACCAATATTAAAAATAATAGACCTACGATAGTCACAAATAAAAGTCAATGGCAGACGTCGTGAACATTTTATCTCTACGCCTGGAAGATCAACTGAAGAGTCAGTAGGGGAGAAGACGTTGTCAAAAGATACCTAAACGTATTCCTTTGGTATTCTTTAACGACACTTACTAGTTATGTTTGAGTTGCTTATACTTTTGATCTCATACTACGAGCGAATTTCACCAATGAAACTGAACGCAATCACCTTATCTAAAGCACGTTCAAGAGCTGTGAGTGTCATTATTGTTAAGTAAAACTGCTGATCGCTTTCAGTTTCATTGATAAAATTAACTCTAAGAAATAACCCGGAACTACGTTTCTAATATTGGCATTTTAAAACCACTCACCTCGGTGTAATATCATTTATTCTTCCTTCATCGACAGTCTCAGCTATCTCGATCATAGTGTTGGGATCTATAGGACTTTTGTAGAATATCTCACATACTGCTGAATTTACACGGTCCGCACAAGCATGAGAGTATGCCGTTGAAACATAGACGAAAGATCTAAAGAAGAAAAACATATTCTAAAATGTGTACATATTGTAAAACCCAACCGACCGGCCACGAAGGACTAGTAAGACTGGTTGCACCCAAGGGTATCATATTACTCAGTAACTGGGTGGTGGATAATGATATTCAGCTAGCTCCGGTTAGACTGGAAGCCAACCCTGACATAGTTGTGAACAGGCTGGCAGGTGATGATGATACACTCTATCAGTAGTAGTGTATAAGTTGAAGGTTTTAAAGCATGTTTTTTCTTACCTCAGGTTTTTGCAAACCTTGCCAAGTATAAGAGCCTCCCTGGTGCCTCGTACGTTGATCAACGTCGCCACACGAAGGCACTCGTCAAACCTTGTCGTGGCCGCCAGATGGAATACTATGTTCACCTGGATAACGTAATTATAATAATAATAATAATAATATAATAACTAATATGACTAATATCAGCCCTCAGGACTACATGTCCTGTGTCACAGAGCGCATCGACTTCCTGAAGCAGAAAGTGTATGCATGGGCGAACCGTATTCGTTGGTATAAGCGGCGAGTGGAGCGATACACTCAGAATCGCACCTTCCAGCGCGATGAAAGGTGGGTTTATAGGGATTGGGAGCGACCGGATCAAGGTGTGGCTGACACGTGCCTGCCGGATGATGATGCCATGTGTTCTTTCTGGCGCAATATCTGGTCGGTGCCTGTCAGTCACACCGAAGGTGATTGGGCTCGGGAAGTCGAGCGAGTCTGCGATCCAATACCAGAAATGGGGGCTATTTCCATCTGTCCCCAAGATGTAACTCGTGCAGTCCGTCCGCTGCCTAACTGGAAGTCTCCAGGGCCGGGCGGACTGCACAACTTCACTCGCTTGGCGGCTCAGTACCAGGTTGCTTTAGAATCTGGTTCGCTACCCCAGTTCCTAACAACAGGAGTTACCCACCTGCTCCATAAATCAGGTAGTACTGCGGAACCCAAAAATTATAGGCCGATCACGTGTTTACCGACGGTTTATAAAGTTCTTACATCCATTTTGAGAGCTAAAATTAACAAACATATAGACACCAACTCCATCATGTCTCCTTCTCAAAATGGATGTAGGAACGGGTCCCGTGGTACTAAGGAGCTACTCCTCATTGATATGGCCATTAGCCAACAGGTTCGTCGTTCCCGAAAGGATCTGTCGACATGTTGGATAGATTACAAGAAGGCCTATGACTCGGTGCCACATACATGGCTGGTGAGGGTGCTGGAGTTGTATAAAGTAGATGCAACTCTGCGCACCTTCCTGAAGTCATGTATGGGGCAATGGAGAACGGTCCTTTACTATCCAGGATGTCGAAATATCCAAAGGAATAACGAACCGATAAGGATCGAGCGAGGCATATTTCAGGGTGATAGTTTGAGTCCGCTTTGGTTCTGCTTAGCCTTGAATCCTCTAAGCACACTGTTGGAGGATTCAGGTCTAGGCTATCGGCTGAGGAGAGGTGGTCAGGTTATATCTCACCTCCTCTACATGGATGACCTAAAACTCTTTGCCCCCAACAATTTGCAACTGATGGAGCTACTGAAAGTAACTGAAGCTTTCAGTAGCGCCATCAGGATGGAATTTGGTGTGGACAAATGTGCGGTCATGCATGTAAAGCGAGGGGAGATTGTGGAATCCGTCGGAACACAACTCTCGGATTCCATAAATCTTAGAGCCCTCTCCGCATTCGAAACCTATAAGTATTTGGGTATGTCGGAAGCGTTGGGCATCAATGGTACTGACATGAAGCAGTTGTTAAGGGAGCGCTTCTTTGGCCGCCTGAAAAAAGTATTTAATAGTCTTTTATCAGGCGGAAACAAGGTGCGCGCCTTTAACGGTTGGGTCATGCCGGTTTTGATGTACTCTTTCGGCATACTCAAATGGACTCAGACCGAACTCGACGCCCTGGATAGGAAGGTGCGTACACTGCTGACTGCAAATCGAATGCATCACCCACGATCATCGGTAATGAGGCTGTATATCCCGCGAAAGTGTGGAGGTCGAGGCTTTTTAAATTCTAAGACCCTCCACAATCGCGAGATATGCAGTCTCAGGGAATATTTCTTAGAAGCCGACGTGGGGATGCATCGAGATGTGGTCACAGTGGACAAGGGCCTCACCCCGCTCTCCTTAGCTAAAGAGAACTGGCGCAAGCCTGTAGTGCTTGACACTAATGATCGCATGGAAGTATGGCAGTGTAAGGAGCTTCACGGACGCTTTTTTCGGGCTCTACATGGGCCCGATGTAGACCAACTAGCGTCCGTAGCCTGGCTGCGTTTCGGTGACCTCTTTGGAGAAACCGAAGGTTTTGTCTGTGCAATTATGGACGAAGTTATCTTAACGAATAACTAACGGAGACATATTATGAAGGACGGGACGGTTGACGTGTGTCGGGCATGCCATCGTCCGGGTGAGTCCATCAGACATATTATCTCCGGATGTTCTCGTCTAGCTAACGAAGAGTACTTGCATAGACACAACCTTGTAGCCAGGATTATCCATCAGCAACTTGCTCTGAAATACAGCCTTGTAGAATCGGAAATGCCGTACTACAGGTATGTGCCCGACCCAGTTCTCGAAAATGGACATATCACATTGTACTGGGATCGATCCATCATCACTGACAGGACTATTGTTGCCAATAAGCCTGATATAGTGATGGTGGATCGATTAGAGCGGCGCGCAATGATTGTTGACATAACGGTCCCGCATGACGGGAACCTCGTGAAAGCCGAGAAAGATAAACAAATCAAGTATCTAGACTTGGCTCGCGAGGTTGTCGACATGTGGGATGTGGACTCAGCGATCATTGTGCCGATAGTCGTGACAGCCAATGGCTTAATAGCCAAGAGCCTCGACCAACACCTGAGGAGGCTCTCGTTGGGCAGCTGGATCAAGGGCTTGATTCAGAAAGCGGTACTTCTGGACACGGCTCGTATTGTTAGGAGGTTCCTCTCTCTGGAGCCCTGACCGCCGGTAGCTTGGACCCTGTTCCCGATACCGGTGGGCTACTATTTTTTATATTTTTAAATGTTTTTATATTTTTTATATTCTAATATTTAAAAATGTAATTTATATGTAAATAATGAAATAAAGGAGATAATAATAATAATAATGATAGCGCAATGATGAATTGAGGAGTGCTTTGGAAGATGCGATTCGAGAATATCGGTTCAAATCGCCCGAACTTAGACCACGCTTACCTCGTTTACCCATGCATAACAAAAATAGGGTGCTGGTGGCGGCACTGGATGCGCATTTGTCAAATTATTTTGATGACTGCGTAGACCTCACCGATACACATTCGATTCTGTACTGCGCGGCTGTAGCGGCATATCGTGTAGCTCACGTCAAATTTGCTAATGATTCCAGAGCTACACGACCGAAACCAGCCGTACCAGCTTGGCAGTGCATAATTGAGCGCCGTATTGGTGGGGCCAGAGCACTCATCGGCAAACTAATCTGCTTCAGGGAGGGCAATACTCGCCCTAGAGTGATGCGCTTTGTGAGACGCGCGTTCGCAGGGACTAATATCAGCCCTCAGGACTACATGTCCTGTGTCACAGAGTGCATCGACTTCCTGAAGCAGAAAGTGTATGCATGGGCGAACCGTATTCGTCGGTATAAGCGGCGAGTGGAGCGATACACTCAGAATCGCACCTTCCAGCGCGATGAAAGGTGGGTTTATAGGGATTGGGAGCGACCGGATCAAGGTGTGGCTTACACGTGCCTGCCGGATGATGATGCCATGTGTTCTTTCTGGCGCGATATCTGGTCGGTGCCTGTCAGTCACACCGAAGGTGATTGGGCTCGGGAAGTCGAGCGAGCCTCCGATCCAATTCCAGAAATGGGGGCTATTTCCATCTGTCCCCAAGATGTAACTCATGCAGTCCGTCCGCTGCCTAACTGGAAGTCTCCAGGGCCGGACGGACTGCACAACTTCTGGATCAAATGGTTTGGTAGGTCGCACGCTCGCTTGGCGGCTCAGTACCAGGTTGCTTTAGAATCTGGTTCGCTACCCCAGTTCCTAACAACAGGAGTTACCCACCTGCTCCATAAATCAGGTAGTACTGCGGAACCCAAAAATTATAGGCCGATCACGTGTTTACCGACGGTCTATAAAGTTCTTACATCCATTTTGAGAGCTAAAATTAACAAACATATAGACACCAACTCCATCATGTCTCCTTCTCAAAATGGATGTAGGAACGGGTCCCGTGGTACTAAGGAGCTACTCCTCATTGATATGGCCATTAGCCAACAGGTTCGTCGTTCCCGAAAGGATCTGTCGACATGTTGGATAGATTACAAGAAGGCCTATGACTCGGTGCCACATACATGGCTTGTGAGGGTGCTGGAGTTGTATAAAGTAGATGCAACTCTGCGCACCTTCCTGAAGTCATGTATGGGGCAATGGAGAACGGTCCTTCACTATCCAGGATATCGAAATATCCAGAGGAATAACGAACCGATAAGGATCGAGCGAGGCATATTTCAGTGTAATAGTTTGAGTCCGCTTTGGTTCTGCTTAGCCTTGAATCCTCTAAGCACACTGTTGGAGGATTCAGGTCTAGGCTATCAGCTGAGGAGAGGTGGTCAGGTTATATCTCACCTCCTCTACATGGATGACCTAAAACTCTTTGCCCCCAACAATTTGCAACTGATGGAGCTACTGAAAGTAACTGAAACTTTCAGTAGCGCCATCAGGATGGAATTTGGTGTGGACAAATGTGCGGTCATGCATGTAATGCGAGGGGACATTGTGGAATCCGTTGGAACACAACTCTCGGATTCCATAAATCTTAGAGCCCTCTCCGCATTCGAAACCTATAATTATTTGGGTATGTCGGAAGCGTTGGGCATCAATGGTACTGACATGAAGCAGTTGTTAAAGGAGCGCTTCTTTGGCCGCCTGAAAAAAGTATTTAATAGTCTTTTATCAGGTGGAAACAAGGTGCGCGCCTTTAACGGTTGGGTCATGCCGGTTTTGATGTACTCTTTCGGCATACTCAAATGGACTCAGACCGAACTCGATGCCCTGGATAGGAAGGTCCGTACACTGCTGACTGCAAATTGAATGCATCACCCACGATCATCAGTAATGAGGCTGTATATCCCGCGAAAGTGTGGAGGTCGAGGCTTTTTAAATGCTAAGACCCTCCACAATCGCGAGATATGCAGTCTCAGGGAATATTTCTTAGAAGCTGACGTGGGGATGCATCGAGATGTGGTCACAGTGGATAAGGGCCTCACCCCGCTCTTCTTAGCTAAAGAGAACTGGCGCAAACCAGTAGTGCTTGATACTAATGATTGCATGGAAGTATGGCAGAGTAAGGAGCTTCACGGCCGCTTTTTTCGGGGCCTACATGGGCCCGATGTAGACCAACTAGCATCCGTAGCCTGGCTGCGTTTCGGTGACCTCTTTGGAGAAACCGAAGGTTTTGTTTGTGCAATTATGGACGAAATTATTTTAACGAATATCTACCGGAGACATATTATGAAGGGCGGGACGGTTGACGTGTGTCGGGCATGCCATCGTCCGGGTGAGTCCTTCAGACATATTATCTCTGGTTGTTCTCGTCTAGCTAACGAAGAGTACGTGCATAGACACAACCTTATAGCCAGGATTATCCATCAGCAACTTGCTCTGAAATACAGCCTTGTAGAATCAGAAGTGCCGTACTACAGGTATGTGCCCGACCCAGTTCTCGAAAACGGACATATCACATTATACTGGGATCGATCCATCATCACTGACAGGACTATTGTTGCCAATAAGCCTGATATAGTGGTGGTGGATCGATTAGAGCGGCGCGCAATGATTGTTGACATAACGGTCCCTCATGACGGGAACCTCGTGAAAGCCGAGAAAGATAAACAAATCAAGTATCTTGACTTGGCTCGCGAGGTTGTCGACATGTGGGATGTGGACTCAGCGATCATTGTGCCGATAGTCGTGACAGCCAATGGCTTAATAGCCAAGAGCCTCGACCAACACCTGAGGAGGCTCTCGTTGGGCAGCTGGATCAAGGGCTTGATTCAGAAAGCGGTACTTCTAGACACGGCTCGCATTGTTAGGAGGTTCGTCTCTCTGGAGCCCTGACCGCCGGTAGCTTGGACCCTGTTCCCGATACCGGTGGGTTACTATTTTTTATATTTTTAAATGTTTTTATATTTTTTATATTCTAATATTTAAAAATGTAATTTATATGTATATAATGGAATAAAGGAAATAATAATAATAATAATTTTGTTTCAAAAAGTAAATTACAGAGTACTTATGCGCAGCATTTTCAGCTTAGGACTTACAGTGCATAGAAATTTGATCAATGACCCCCACGCTAGGTGAGACTTGTGTTACAGGGGTCATCCATCCGTCCATAATACAAAAATTACAGGTAAGTAAGTAAGTAGTATTTTATTTTTAAGGGGTACAATCATGGTTTTAATTCTAGTGTGTAAAAGATGTGGAAAGTACATGTCGTTCCTTAAATACAAAAGTCACACATTTCAAAAAATATCAAAAATGTTTTTTTTGCATAGAATGCATCTTAAACGATGAAACTTTAATGTTTCGCTAAAACAGCCGTCGTCTTATGATCAAAAACACCCATACACGCACACACGTTAGTTTTGTTTTGTACCGTTTCTGCAACTGAGTTCCGCGCAAAAGTACCATATTGTCAGTTGTCAACAGTCATTTGGCACGAGCACACGCATTTTTTGTGAAAAACTACCACATTCCAAAAAACTGCTATAAAACAGGTGAAATTATATATTCAAAAGTGCCACATTCTAAAATATATTCGTATTGCAGATCACATTCACGTAAGTATCTTATCATTTTTATGTGCAATAGTACAATATTTCGAAATAGGTTGGTTTTGCATTTATAAATTTAATATTTTCTCTTATTTTTGTTTGCAATACTACCATATTTTGAATTAAGTTAGTTTTGCAAAAAATAATTAGAATTATTTTCTTATTTCTATAAGCTAAAGTAACATATTTCGAAATATGGTGTCTTTGTATTTGAAAGTGATCTCTAAATAGATTTTATTTTACATTAAAAAGCAATTTTTAGTTTTAATGTTGTTTTGTCTGAAAGTTTTTGTAGTTTTTGAAGTAATCTTATAGGTTAAACAAATTAATTTAGAAGAGCTATTAAAACCAATTAAATTTTACTTAGCCACATAGATACATTATAACGCCTATTTACGAGAAAGTAAATTGGTTGATACAGGTAGGTACTTATTTTTATTTTTATCAGAATGACAACAACAGCGCACCGTATTTTGAACATGGTACCACCTATAAATGCCCTTCGAGATGGACAGCAATCTCCGTCAACAATACGACCTAGTGAAATGGATTCAAGTGACATTCAGACTACCAATAGTATTTATCATGAATATGATGCTGATGACGTTAATTCTCTACCGGACAGTCAGTTTTCTTTAGATATTCTGAACTCCGGTGAAGAAAACGAAGATATTCGAGCAACGCCTCCAAAACACAGAATATTCAATAAACCATCTTTAGTCATCCAAGAAACAGACTCAGACAGTGACTCTTCCTCTGATGAATCTTCTAGCTCTTCCAGCAGTTCTAGTTCTAGTTATTCAAGTAGCTCCAGTTCTACAAATAACCTCAAAGATTTCTCATCCGATGATAGTTTCAAAGATCCTACGTATGAAGATCCATTTTCTGAAAACTGCAAAGCCCAGTCAGATTCCGATGAAGAGCAACAACCACAAGCACAGTTACCTGACATTCAAGACTTTCCGCAATCAACCGTGGACAACCAGAAGTTATTTAATATTAATTCACAGACAGCTTAATATTAGGTATTTTTCATTATTGAACTGCATTCCACACACCTGTGATAAGTAAGCTAATACAGCTTTTAAGAGAAGATACTCAATGTTTATTGTGTTTATGTATGGCGTGTCTACCCGGCACATTACAAAACATAGGTTTAAGTCCTGTAACGTATAAATTAGTCTAGTTTCGTTTTAGGTATGGTAAAACAATACAAAATAGTAAGTGTTATTCTGTTTAAAAAGTGTGATTTGATCGTGATTATCAATGATATTATAAGTAAAAAAAGAGGTAGATAGGTTATACACGCTTCGCAAGAGGCACGTCAAAATTTGGCTAATTAGCCACATTTTCTTCGTCTTGTCTCTTTTTCGCTCCCGATAATTACGACATGCTGTCCTACTTACACGTGTCATCTAATAGCGTGACATTGTGCTGTTTTTGAAGAACGAATGTACGGTAGGTAACCTATATACGTCTTTTTACTTAAAATATCATTGGTGATTATAGCTTAAAAAAATTCATTAACAAAGTATAGTTATTTTTTAGTTATTGTTTATTTAATCACTTGTCCAAAAAGGTTTCAGTGAACGTTAGCTCAATGTGAGAATAATTTTATGTACCTATATTGTTGTAACTGAGAGCTGTTATCTTTTAGGGAGCAAGCTAAATACCTAGTGAGTGTATTTATTTTTACAATAATTCTTATGTTTGTTTTTAATTTCTATGCAAAAGTTTTATGCATCTTTGTTTTTATAGCTTAAAAGGTTTGTTTCGTTTTTAACTTAAATTTATTACACTTACCTACTATACTACCTACTATAGGTAATATTAATTTTAGACTTAATTGATGATCTCATGATAAGATTTAACTATTTGTTTTCCCTTAGCAAGTTTACTATGTAGTAAGTTAGTATGTGCCATTTTTTTCTTAGATTTACGTTTTTTGCGGTTGACAACTGAAAATAAAACTCAAATTTTCCTAATAATGGCGGTTTAATTTTTAAAATTTTAATGTTCTCGAAGTCAAAGTCTATATACAAAACTAACTTATTTGCATTTTTTCCAGAGTCCATTCGAGGTATGGTTATGATTACTTTATTGAAAAAAAGGCTATTTAATTACGCATATTTTGATACAAAAAATGTCTACGTAATACACATAGTTTATACAAAAATCATAAAATAATCCAAATTATTTTTGCAAATGCCGCTCCTGTATAATTTGCTTATTTCGACTTGTGGTGCTTTTGTATTTAAGGAGCGATGTGAGTGTGTATTTGTGGGTATGAGTGAGTGAGTTTGTGTTAGTGTGAGTATGAGAGCCTGTATGTGTGTAAAGAGTTCTTGGTTATGTATATTGCGATTTCAATAGTTCTTCTGTTTTACTGTAGTCAAGAGTTAAAAGATATTCTTTAATTTTGGATTTACAATGAAATGTGTTAAGGGAATGTATTTTCAAGACCTGGATCAATTTATTATAAGTGAGGGTGCTTAGGAATGGGTAGTGTCGTTTAGCAAAAGTCGTTTTCGTGCTTTTTGTAGGGCACGGGGGTAGTGGTCTTCTTCTAGCTGTGTAGGCATTACTAGTGTTTAATGGAGAGTTTGAGTGTTTGCGGATTAGTGCGCGGTAAATGAAAAGTTGTCGGACTGTTAAAACCTTGTACTCCATGTAAAGTTGTTGCGTCGGAAATCTAAAAGGCCTACCAAGAAGCACCTTAATTACTGCTCTTTGAGCACGCTCCACCTGTATTAACGCAGTCTTCGCTGCTCCTCCCCAGGCTGTAATTCAATACGTTAAGATAGACTCACAAAGGGCACAGTAAGCCATGTTTAGAACTTCCCTATGGGCAGACGGTCTAAGTTTTTTGAAGATGTAAATTAGTTTTCTAACCCGCGCGGACAGAGTCTCAAGGTGACAGTGCCAAGATAGGCAGGCGTCAACCTGAAGACCTAGATATTTAACGACAGCGGCTCGGGATACGGAGGGGCATGCGCAATGCGGATCACTGAGAGCGCATAAATGCGCTTTAAGTACCATTGAGTTTACTGTTGGTAAGAGGGAAGGTCTGAGACCAAAAGTGACAAAGTGAGTTTTGCTAATATTTAATGTAAGACTGTTATTAGCTAACCAGCACATTGTCTCGCGGAGTGCCTTTTCAGCAGTCTTATTTTCCGTGGCCCAATCATTTCCATAACACAGAATGACTGTGTCATCTGCGTATGCCAGGATTTGTGTGGAGGGCAGAGAGAGGGAGCAGAGGTCATTCACGTATACTAGAAAGAGCAGAGTACTAAGGAGGCTTCCTTGTGGGACACCGTAATTTAAAGATTCTTCGCTACTAATGTTGTCTCCTATCTTCACACATTGCGTGCGGTTCAGTAAAAAGTCTTTAAATATTTTGTAGGCATCACTGCGCACCCCAATCGACTCCAGCTTGGTGAGAAGGACGGGAACAGAGACGGTATCAAATGCCTTAGAGAGGTTCAGGAAGATGCCTACGCATTTCTATTTACTGTCCAGTTTATCCACCACAATATCCAGCAATGCGGTCACTGCATCCTCCGTAGATAAACCTTTTCTAAAACCAAATTGGTTATTAGAGATTATTTGATATTTGTCGAGAAATCTGCTGAGATTTTTGTAGAGAATTTTTTCCAGTATTTTAGAGATGACTGGTAGGATTGAAATAGGGCGGTAGTTGGTGACACCGTCTCTGTCCCCTGACTTGAAAATTGGGTGTACGAATTAATACATAACCATTCGATCGACCATGCCATTCAATTTGGTAAAAAAAATCGAAGGCTCTCTGAACTTAGTAGTGACTTAGTACATTTTCATAAACTTTGAAGCCAAACCACAAATAATTATGAATTGATTAGAAACCATGGTAACATATACATGAATGTTAAAGACATCACGGTGGCAGGGAGCTGTTTCATAGAAAAGTGCTATAACTACGCGGTCAAAATGTATGGAACAGCATTTTTTTTTAAATAACCGAAAAAAAAATGCAACAGAATGAATGCGTCAGAATTACTATGCACAGGATTAAAGGAAACAGGTTGCGCATCGATGTCCCTGCCACCCTGTATAAAGATAACGACGTGTACTTGAAATTATGTAATAATTATACACTGTTTCAGTGAACAATGTTTGTTGTAATGAACCTCTACAAACTATTTGCACTTTGCGCGAGCCGAGCGAACAGCCGGCAAGCGCTACATCCAAGGTGGTCACATTTAGATGGCTATTTAGTATTTTTAGGACCCCAAAATAGGAATTATTTAAGGTTAACAAAAAAGGGGCAATCATTATATTAGTGTTTAATAATATTTAGATGAGCGCAAAATGGGATTTATTAGAGGTTTGATTACAAGCCAATAATATCAATTATTCAGATATATTTCCTGGCATACCTGTTCTGTAATAGCGTTCCAGTCTCCTTCACTCAACCCAAGTCTAAGCTCTGCCACATCTCCTGATACCGGCACGAGTTTTGTTGCGAAACCTGGTTGTGTTTCTCGCAACAAATCATACACCTGGAAACAATAGTTAAAATATAGGTCAAGCATTATCTGTGACTGTGGCATTTTACTGCATTAAACTTTACATTCCTGTAAATAAATTTCTCATTTGTTGTATAAAGATAAGCAAGACTTATCAACCAAAAGTATTTAAAGTGTATACGAAACGAAAAAGATCTTAAAGGCCTAAATGATAAATGATTTTTTATTTCTGTAAGTAGGTTTGTACAAACACTTTTACCCGTCAATCATATTTTTTAAACTAGATGAGGTTTCCTATCTGACTACTCTGAGAAGAAAGGTTGAAACAAACTCAGAGGTCACAGTCTCTTTTAAAGTCCCGACATAATCTTGCTCAGATCATGTGATGGCCACGTAGGTTGGTAGGTTGGTTCATATGAAATGGTCTTTTGAGGAAAGAACCACACAGATTGACTGGACCAGTCCAGTCAGTGCACGCATTTGTCAGTAATCGTGCAGCTCAACTCAGAACTTAAGTAGCTCAGCGATTCGACGAACAATACCAAACAAAGGATATTTGGGTAGGCCGCATAAACTACATAAACTGCCAGATCAAAAATAAAACTGAAACAATGACCCACATAGTCCTCATATTCACAATAATGAAAATAATATAATACTTTTTACAGTAAATATTTATGTCTAAAATAGTTAATCTGTGGTTAGGTTCGGCATGTTTTGGGTACTAACCTGAAGTCCCATTCACACGGTGTAAGTTTCTGAAACGTTCAATAATAATAATCGTATGGCATAAAGCACGGTCAATTATTAGAATTTAAGAATCGCATGCAACTGTTTTCACTTGTGCGATTTCCATAAAATGGCATCAAAATCAAAATATTTTATTTCACATAAACCAACATGAACACTTATGAAACGTCAGAAGCTAGGTGCACGGTTCCAATTGGTTGTTTCCTATGAAGAAGAGCCGGCAAGAACCTCCACGGTTACTCTTTTAAAAATAAGGGGCTTTTACAATGTTTCCAATTACAGTGTTGATAGATATGGGATGACAATGTAGGCTTGACAACAAGTAACATGTACTCAACAAAATATAAAAAGGTCCACAAATCTACAGTCTACAAGTTAGGTCTTCAACGTTCTCACATTCACGAAATATAAAAGAATCTATATAAAAATAAAAGCCTATTTAGACTAAATGACATGATTGCCATTACTACTGTAACAAATCGGAATCAAAATCCTATCCACAAAAGCCATAAATAAGGAGTTGAAATAAGAATCCGAAGTAAATAATGTCAAATAATGAGATTATGTCAAAGAAGTAAGTAAAAAGAAACAAAAAACTTCGTAATTTGGGAACAGTTAATAGACATTTACTTAGTGATGCCGTTAATGTGGTACCAGGGAAGCCACATGTGCAGAAGGAATTATTGCCACACTTCCTTGTCTTCAACGTAGTCTTTAATGTTATAATATGCATTTTTGATAAGTATACGTTTGATGTGGGTTTTGAAATTTCCATCGCTAAGTTCTGTAACTGATTTTGGCAACTTGTTATAAAAGCGGCTCTGGGGGCACCGAAGTGCCCCCGCCAAGACGAGCCAAGCGAAGCGCAAGGGCACTACCTACCTTTCTCGAAATGTTTCGTCGTTTTTTTGAACCCTCATAGAGTTGGTTTCCGATGTACCAGATAGTTCATATTCTCAGGATATGATGTCAATAATAGACTTATTAAACATACAAAGTCTCAATTGTATAGCTCTAATACTTTAGATTTTATTGATATCTAAAATACACCGATTACGTCACTGACACACTCACTGATACACTGATACACTGATGATCATCAAGTTCATAGTAAAGCAGGTCATTAATATAAACTAGAAATAGGAAAGGGCCTTCAATTGAACCTTGAGGTACGCTCATCTTAACTAAGTACCCCGAGGACGTCGCCCCGTTAACGTTTACTTTTTGCTGCCTGTTTGATAGGTAGGAAAGAACAAGATCAGCAGCTTGTCCACGAATTCCGTAGTGGTGTAATTTACAGATCAGTGTATTGTGGTCAACGCAGTCAAACGCTTTTGAGAGGTCACAGACAATGCCAATCGCATCCTAGGACTTCTCCCAGGATTCCAATATGTGACTGATGAGTTTTAATCCCCCGTCAGTCGTCGACCTACCTTTCGTGAAACCAAATTGGCGATTAAGTAAAATCCCATTTGAGTTGAAATGTGACAACATCTGGTCTAGCATGATTTTTTCATAGATTTCACTCAATGCTGGTAGCACAATAATTATATAAGAGTATAATTTGAGAGATCACCCTTACTACCTGTTTTGAAAATTGGTACTACTTTACTATGTTTCATTAAATCAGGAAACGTACCGCTGTCTAAACATTGATTAAATATGCCTGCTAAGACAGGGGCAATTGTGTCAATAATATAGATATAATTGATACAATTGCCCCTGTCTTAGCAGAAGAACCTTAACGGAAATCCCCCATAACTCTTTAGTGTTTTTTATGTTAAGACATTTGAATGCTTTTTTAATTGTGACAAGAGAAATGTGCTTCAATTCAAAACTTGGAATGTCCTTACTGAAGTTTTCTTTGAGGAGTGATTCAGCTAATATAGATGATGAGGGGAGAGATTTCGTAACTTCTATTAGGATGTTGGTAAAGAAATGCTCTAATGTCTCAGCAACTTTTAACTTATCTGAAATGGTTTCACTATCATTTTTTAGAGACAATTCATTCTGATCTCGCTGTTTTGTGTTTCCGGTTTCTTTGTTAATTACCTGCAACACAGCTTTTATTTTATTATTAGAAAAACTAATTTTGTTACTTATTAATTTAGATTTATCTTGAGCGCAAACAATTTTGAATATCTTAGAATAATTTCTTACATAATCATGAAGGGGTTGATCAGAAGTCAATGATTTTTCTTGATACAAATTATATAAAATATCTCTGCTTTTTCTAATGCTAGCAGTGGCCCATTCACAAAATTTTGGTTTACTATTGATTAAACACCACCATTGCCATTCATTAAATTGAATGCGGCTTCTGTTTACACGAAATCAATTAATGCATTCAAGATTTGCCTCGTCTAAACATAGAGTTGTACGTGCTTGTACCATTTTATAACGCATTATTTTAAGTATGGCCTGTGTTTGCGCTGGCAAATATTTATTTCATTTAAATTTAAATTGCTTCGTTTGTATGTGTTTCCCGGCACTTTCCAGCATCCGATTGAGTTAAAACTTGGCATATGTAAGTTCGGTAACATAAAAAATATTATACCATTGGTCAGATGATGCAGCCAGAATTTGCCTAAAGAAACACCTCAACTAAACAAGATAGCCCCGACGTATTTGTTCTCATTGGATTTGTCTTGAGAAATACTATAGCCCAAGGTGAAGTTCAAGGTCTGATGACAGAGCCGGAATAGCCATATTAATTCCTCAATCATACAACACACCCCGTTGTGATTAGGCTCTTTGGGATAATTGTCTTGAAAAGTATTATAGCCTTGGTTGAAGTCCAGAGTATAATGGTGGAGCCTGAAGGTCGCCACAGAAACTCCTTAATTAACAAAATAATTGTTTTCGTCGTCTCTGGGCTCGTTAGATTTGTTTTGGTCTATTAGTGGAGTTGAAAGGTGGCCATAGGAATTGCACAGTTTTTATTTTATACGTTTTTGTAAAATAGCTCATATTTGAAAGCTTGTTTAAAAATGATTTTGAACGTATATTTTTATTTAAAAAACGCATTAAAAATGTTTGTTTATACGAATATCCGACTTTATTGTACGTACTGTTTACACCAATACCAGTTTTGATCGCTAACTTGCCCATATTGAGCAACTATTGAAGTTGTTGTTTAGACAGTGCCAGTCAATTATTGCTTAAATTTTATGGTACTCGTATGCTAGGCAATAAACTTGCACCGTGCAAATGGCGCTTAAGCTCTCTTATAATTTGGCTTCTGGATTTTTAGATGAACTTAAAGACAAAGAAACCTTAAAAACAAGTATGTATAATCAATATTAACAACTTACGGGATCCTCTAACATTTCAACCAGCCTCTGTTGAACGGATTTGCCTTTTTTGCTTCTTAGCAAGAGAAATATTTTCGATACATTAGTCGCTCTGTAAGGAAATAATAACTAAATTACAAAAAAATACATTTAACATATCTCGACTGTTTTCCCCGTAGAGTACGACAGAGGTGTACCTACATAGTACCAATACTCACATTTCCCCAGTTATGTTTTTTACATGTAAATGCACTCGCGGTCAAGGAATTATACGGGTCAGTACGAAACATTAAAATTACTCTTAAAATGATAGAGAGACGGCATGAATGAAACTGTATGTTATAGATAATTTACCAGGTAATAAACCAACACCAATTGGCAACTTTTTTTTTTAAAATTACATAAATAAAAACAAAATTTCAAGAATTTTTCGTTGAAAAAATAATAGTTGGTACAGTCACCAGCAGGTCAAGCTACACGAAACTGTCAAATTTCTCTAAACGATTTTAAACCTTAAAATGTTGATAGTTAAGTTCAAAATCGAATGAGAAAATCTGACAGTTTGTGGTAACTTGATGTGCTGGCAACTGTACCTCACATACAGCACAAAAACAAACTTTAAAACAAAATTAATAGTTTGTATTACCTCCACGACCTCTTCTCACAGCTGCCAGGCGATTGGGCATGCTATGTATTAAGTTTTGGTGTGCTGGTGCCTACGCTTATGTATGGAAGTGAGTGTTGGGTGTGGCAAAAGAAGCATGAAAGTAGAATAAGTGCTGTGGAAATGCGTTCCTTGTGAAGCATGTGTGGTGTGACTATAAATGATAGGTTGAAGAATGATGTGATAAGGCAACGGTGCGGTTTTAAAGAAAACGTATTGACAAAAATTTAGAAGAGTATGCTAAGATGGTTTGGTCATGTTGAGAGGATGATTGAAGGGCGACTAACAAAAGGTATTTACAAGGCAGATTTGAGTGGAAACGCCGGGAGGAGACACCCTAGGAAGAAATACAGTGACTTTATTGGTGATGTTCTTCAGAAAAGTCAGGTGCGTAGTACTCAAAACCGGCGTGCATGTATGACCAGATGTATGAACATAAACGAGGCAATAGGAGTATGTAACGATCGTAGCAGGTGGCCTTCCGTAGTTTCTGCATACTCCCATGGGAAGAAGGCGTGAGTTTATGTTTATGTATGTATTAAGTTTCTTATGCGATGTTGCGGGATATTGGTCCGTTCTTCCACTAACGCATGTTTCAGGTCTCAAAGTTTAGCTAAGGCGGGGTTTCAATTTCTTACACACCTCCCAAGCTCATCCCAAGCGTGTTCAATTGGATTAAGGTCCGGTCTTCTCGCGGGCCAGTCCATGCGATTAATGCCAACGTATTGAAAATAATCATGAACAATTTCAGCTGTATGTAGCCTGGCATTGTTATGCATGAATATTGAATTTTCACCCATATTAATTAAATATTGGCTGACATACTCATTAACAATTTCTTCCGCAAATCTTGCACTAGTAAGCGTACCATTTTCTATCAGCGCTAACTCAGTGCGACTCTCTGAAGAGATTCCAGCCTAAACCATAACAGATCTACCGCCAACGGCACTTTTTTCCTTTAAACTAAACAAGCTGGAATAAAACGTTCCCCTGGTCATTGGTAGACTTTTAACTGCCTTTCATATGCATACAGCATAAATAAGGATTCATTAGAAAACATTAATAAAGCCCATTCTTCTTCTCACCATTGTACATGATCGAGAGTAGGTATAACGTAATCTTGCTACCCGATGTTCCCTTTCAGGTTTTGGACCATTTGCCGCCGCGTTAAAGTCCACTCGCTTACGTCTTTTCTACGAGGCTCCCGAAGATGATTTGTTACTTCAACTGCAGTGAGGTGCCAACTTTGGAGCATGGTCATAAAAATATATCGATCCTCTCAAGTCGTAACACATCTCAGTTTGCCGGTTCCTGATCTTCTCTTGTTCTGCCCAGTTTCTCGGAAGCGTTGGACGACTCGCTGCACTATAGAAAGTGACACGCCTATTGTTCTTGCTGTACTTCGCTGACTTCTGCCTTCTTCTAACATAGTGACGGTACGTGTAGGTAGATTCAGTGACGGATTAAGACTACTTGATGCCCTAAGCTATCCACACCTGTGGGCCCCCCTATCCGTATGTCGACTAGAATCTTTAAACCTCTCTTCTTAAACGTTTGCCGACGAAGTCTCGACGAAGTCTTTAAACCTTTAGCGACTAAAAACATTAGTTTTTTGTAAAATAAGATGATGAGATGTGACGTACCTTAGAAGTGGAGTAGGTCAGGTGCGACAACAATAAAAACCAAAGCATAATTTATTTATTTATTGAAATGCGCCTTGCGGCTTTTCCGGGCATTGAATTCACGCAAGATAGTATTAACGTCTAACGTTTTTAACATATCGGAGTCTATGTATAATATCGATAAATTATTGAGCCTTTCTTGTATCATCTTTGTCCTTTTTTATAATTACTCAAAAAACAAAACATTTGATTGACACAGATTTGCGGGGGCGCCAGGTGGGGGGTCCGCGGGGAAGGGGTGGTTTGTGATTGGCTGATCGCAATTCCGGTGCATTTGAATTGCCGAATGTACTAGCGGGCAGCGAGTGGGCAAGCGGGAGCGGGGTTATGACTCTAGATCGGACTCTATGTCAACTTAAGACGCGCGAATTTTCAAATTCGTCCTAGACATTTTTTTTGGTGTGGTTTTTGGTGACGTGCGTTTTTTTTGTGATTCTTCTGGTGCCCCCCCAGACGTGATGCCCTAGGCAATTGCTTATTTTGATTAAGGGTTAATCCGTCACTGGGTACATTCTTCTGGTGTAAGCGACATGATAGTAATTCAATAATGATGGTGAAAGACGACAATGACCGCCTTTTATAATTTTGACTTGACAGATTGAAATAAAAATAGAGAAAACAAGCAAAAGTCAAACAACCGCGAATTGAATGAATTTCGAAATTCGAGGTTTATTATTTTAACTTTTTTTATTAATTAAGGTTTTATTTCATACGATATTAAAGTTCTATGTAATATAAATTTAGTTTCATGCATGTACCATTATTAATTTGCAAGTTACAGGGATTTCCGTCATCGACCCGTATTATTTGACCGCGCGTAAATTATGTTATATTACTGGGTTGATGGCAACGTGTCAAGGTAAAGCATCTGCTATCTGTAGCGGCAACAATATTCTGACACTTTGCACATCGTTCAGAAATTCTTCTCTCTGGACCCTGTCTTTACACCGTTGAGCTATATTAAAAAAATGTACAATAAAAATTATATTATGTTTTCAAGGCTACGCGGAATAGATTAGCTACGTATAATACCAACTGGCGCGATGATTTAGTAAGTGACATCTACGATGTTTAAAAAACAGAATCAATACAGATACCTACGTACTTTGAAGATATCAACAGCTGTGTTTCGTATTTTTATTGGTAGATTCGCTTTTGATCTCTATCTCACCACATGGGAAGCGATGATGTGGTCAACGGTGGATTACGCTTATTAAGAAGTAACGTATACACTGACGTCTTGCAGATACCCAGGTTAAAACTATCAAGAAACAGACTCCAGCAGGGGATTACTCCTGGCCTGCTGAGGTGCATACGTCACAGAGATAAGTTGCACCGTAAATTTAAAACACCCAGAGGATGAAACACACAAATTGATTTTCTGTCGCTATCGCACCTTCTGCAATAATCTTTAACCTGAAATGGAAGCAACATATTGCTTCAGCTGTAGCTCGTGTGAGAAAACTCATCTATGTTTTTAAAAAGCTCAGAGGCGCGGCTGATTTTAGCTGAATATTAACTGTCTACTTTGCACTCGCTCAGTCTGTTCTGGGGTATTGCCTAACGGTCTGGGGTGGGGCCGGCAAAACAGTGATGCTGCGGGTTGAACAAGCGCAGAGAGCTGTCCTGAAGGTGCTGGCAAGGAAACCGATCCGATATTCGACCTCCTCTCTATATACCCTCTGCCAGGTCCTCACCGTCAGACAGCTATTTATCCTCCAAACTGTTCTTCGCAAACACAGCCAACTTACCTTTAATCCTAAATGCTGTTCTACACGCCGCTCGAATAGGGTTTGTAACCAACAAAACCGCAACCGGTGTTGAGTCTCGTAGAACTATAGCTGCAAGTCGTCACTACAAACACTTAGGTTCTAAAATCTACAACACATTAAACAAAACCTTACACATCTACCCACTAACCAAGAGCAAATGCAAAACGGAACTTAACGCCTGGTTAAAATCACAAAATTATCAAGAAACTGAGAAACTCGTGGAAGTGTAAAATACACACACACCCATTCACCCTAGACTCACCACATTAGCTCAAGATCCCAATTCATGTCCCGTGCTATTTTATGTTTGTATCGTATATTTTGCCTTTTTTAATATTTTATTTTATTATTAATTAACTAACTCTAAATTAATTAACTGTCTTAACTTTACCTTGGATTGGAACATCATTCCATTCTGTATCTGGAGAGGGGCGTTGTTAGCTGCGCTAGAGTTTATACTTTTGCAGCTATCATCGTTTTACTTTTTGTACTTTGTGTTGTGTTATTGTTCCAAAATAAACGTTTTTTTTTATTATTCTTTTTAATTACACTCCTTAGCTGTACCCGCAATCAAAGTATTTCCAAATGTTTTGTTATAGACCAGTCTGGTCAAATGTATGACCTCATTGGACTTTCTATCTGTTCCTAAGACAAAACTCAGCAGGACAATACAATTGTGTAACTATTATTGTGTTTATGGAGCGGCAATGACGTACCGCAAGGCGCAGCGTTGGTAGGCCTCCTACAAGGTGGACAAATGACTTCTTGAAAGTCGCCGGAATCCACTGGATGCGAGAAGGCCAGGACCGGTTGATGGGTCCAGTAATGGACGTCTTTCGGCTGAAATGATGATGATGATATTTATCATGACTGTATTTACCTGAACAGTTTTTCAATGAGCTGCTTGCCGAGGAAGCCAGAACCGCCTGTTAGAAACACAGTAGCGCCGTTGTAAAACTGCTGCACGGGAGAGGTTCCACGTGCTATCACTTCATTCACCGGCTTCATACGGGCAATTAACTTTGCTTCATATTCCTGGGCTGGATCTATTGTTTCAACGGCCATTGTGAGTTAGGAAATTCTGAAACAGAAAATTTGTTGTTTCTATTATGTTCGAATTGAAACGGATAGAATTAAGTTAAGCCGTTCTCAGCTGCCATTCGTAGAACTTTGACAGTCGTTACGGATAGTAAAAAGCCCAAAAGTCTGACAACCAGTCTTACCAAAGGCTAACGTGAAGTTAAATTAACTAAAATTGTTTATTGGGTCATATCAGAATCACTTTTACACGTCATATAAGAAAATAAAATAAATATTGATGTGTAAACATCTTAGCGCTCGGTCTACGGTAGGGGCTAGCTGGGACTTCGAGCGTCAGACGCGTAAGCGTAAGACGTCGAGCGTCAGATGACGTCAGCGTAAGACCCGTGTCTATGTGAGCAAACTGATGCGAGCTCACATGTTTACACATCAATTTTTGTGACTGCCAAACCAGCTCACAACGATTTTATTTAATTAAATTTATGTTTATTTTATCTAGCTTATTAAGTTAGATGGAGTTGATATTTCCTACCGGACTACCCCTGAGAAGAAATGGTGAAACAAATTCAAGGGTAAAAGTCTCTTTTAAAGTCTAGGCTTAAACTTGGTCAGATCATGTTAGGACAATGTAGATTAGTGCCTGAAATGGTCTTTTGAGGAAAAAAACCACACATATTTGAGTGTACCAGTGAAGTAAGTGCAGGCATTTGTCTGTAATCAACTCAGAACTTGGGGAGCTCGACGAATCGACGAAAAATTCCAAATAAACAAGGATATTAGGGTAGACCGCATAAAGTATTCAAATTGCCAAACCAGTATTAAAATTATTAGAAAAAGAAAAAAAAACCCACATATACCTCACATTCACAATAATAAAAGTAAAGTAATACTTTACAAAGTAAATAATCATGACATTTTATATTTAACAATCATCAATGTCAATGTATAGGTATATATAAAGTGGTGTATAATTATGATTTTTCATGATAATGATGATTTTGCGAGTTCCCAGTAACTGGATTATGGTGGTCAAATAGGCAGTCGCTCCAAGTTGAAATCGGATATTCAGCTGTATCTGGTTAGACTAGAAGCCGACCCCAACATATTTGGGGTCTTGGAAAAGGCTAGGCAGACTGATTTTGATAAAGATAGTTATTTTTTTTAAACCGACGTGACTATTTATGCGTGATTATGGAATACTTGGATCACAAGGTCATGCAACCGCACCTACCTTACATAATATTTTTTTAATAAGACTTACCCAATCAGAAACAAGATAAAATAATATTGATACGATTTATTTTATAAACCTAATTACGCGTAAAAGACTAACACGTCTATATATCAAATTATAACAAGCAAGTAGTTTCTAGTTTCCTAATGATTCCAGTATTTATATTTTTATTCGTACACGTAATGCAGCAGTTTATGTAGTTTATTCTGCAATATTTGTGTCTGTACTACATTTTTCATTTTTTTTAAGTGAAAAATGTGCCAAAAAAAAGTGCCTTCGTGATTTTTCCACGTTGGGTTATATACAATTCAGTCATATTTTACCTATATATTCGCATATCTATATTTTGTCATAAATACGATTTGACATAACTTACGAATACTGAATAACTGATTGTGCAAGTTTTTTTCTCTCATAATAAATGTTTTCATAATTATCAGCAGCCCTACTTTAGTTGTTCTAAAAGAAAATTGGCTCAACAGAGAAAATTTATGCCTTTTTTTGACAAAAAATTTGGTGAATATATATTATGTGTCAATAAATCAAATCTTAATTAAATAACATTATTTTTAATTATTTATTTTGTCAACAAAATAACAAAATTTAATTAGTGTTCTATAAATAAAAATGAATAGTTTTTTTTTTATATCAGGCTGATTGTCGGCTTCGCGTAAGGTACGAAAAAAAACAGCGAGCCCGTCTGATATCTATGACAAATATGTGTTACAAAATAGTATGTTTAGGAAATCTTATTTATTTTTCCTTTGCAAGCGTGTTGAAAATCGTCGTATGATACTACGCGTGAGCATTTGTAATTTCACAAATGCATGAAAATGATGATTAAAGGAGAGCCGCCAAATCCCATACAAAAAAAAATGTAACAATGCAAACGAAATGTATCTCAGATTTCAGAGAAATAATAGTTTCATAGCCTCTAGATGTTAAAAATGATACTTTTAAGGAAAAAACTACATAATAAACGATAGGTCGTAGTAGCAACCAATCAATGTCTCAAATTGAAAACGTACTACACATATTTTTTATTTAACACTGCGATTTCTGGAATCGATGCAATTAAAGAACATTACTGTTCTTATTTTTTAGAACAACTCTTTTTTTTATTTCAATCAACTTTGGATCATACAATTAAACTAAATATTAATAGTATGTACATCTAAATACAAATAAATAAAATAAAAAAGAAAGAAAGAAAAGAATCATAGGGCATTAAAAAATTCGTCCGCATCGCTGTCGACAGGAAAAGTGCCCAAAAGGCTGGCAGCATTGCCACGTTGTATGGCGATGCTAATTCTTTGGCCAAAAAATAGGCCAGCCCTCTGGTCACGTGAAGAGTCGACCAATCGCTTGGCGATGTCTCCAAAAAACATGTGGGCATTCGGTCCCCACGGCCCTAGTGTTTCAACCCCAAACGGCTCGAACATATAACTCCCAATAAGATTCGAATATTTTCGCCGTTTGAGGTTTTCTGCACCTGCAGCAGCCGCCCCAGCACAGCCCGCCGTGCTAGGAAGATGGGATGGCGCAAGGGTGTCGACACACGTTGCATCCCACACCAAAGGCCTGCCTAACTTCCAGGGCATTATGGTCGTTCCATCTGGTCTCTTCCCATCGTCACGTGCCAAACCGTTGGGTTCTAAAACAGCTGGCACCCCGGCGGTGGCTAGAGCACGATGGATTATGTCATTAATGCAGGCGTGCCGTACTATCCGGCCTGCGGTCTTACTGCAAGATAGGCCATGGTGTCCGAGGCAGTCGACAGCTTCACCGCACTGGTAGCGATGTGGAGCCCCGCAAGGAGCGCCCAGACGCAGACAAGTAGCGAGCCGGAAAGTAGTGTCACCCACCATAGTACCTATGTTGGGCGACGGTAGCGCCTGAAGCCAGAGGCCCGACTCCCATTCTCCCACAGCCAGCAGGCGGGCACGCTCAGCAGTATTGGAGGACGTATTGATAAGTTTATACCGTACCAACCTGCAGAGCGGCTCATCCCATTGTCTCTGGGAAGATGGGTTCACGGGCCGATCTGTATCTGGGCAAACCGCTTTCCAGGCGTTCACCGCATCAGTCAAGCACGGCACTTCAGAGTCAACCAGGGAGGGGGCTAAAATTTTCCTGGTTAACTTTTCGGTGCTGTGAACAGAGGACAGGAACGCCGCTAAGCTAATACTGGTAATTTTGCGGACGCCGAGGCCACCAAAAGGGATGGGTAGTGTGGCTTGAAGCCACGCTCGGTCGTCCAAGGCCACGTTTAAAATAGATGTTACTGTGCTGCGAATAATTTGGTCAATTTTGTCCAACAGATGTGGCTGCTTCCATAAAGGGGAGGAACGTAGAAAATATATAAAATTTGGACCAAAACAACAGTATCTAATCAGGGTGAATGCCGAATGTAAATTAATTTTGGAAAGTCTGTCCGAAACTTCGTTGAAGTTTTTGATTTTTTCGTCGATGAAAGAATAAAAGCTGTCTTCTAAAATTGGGGACCCTAGGAGGTGCAGTGAACTTTTTTCTAGAATTTTGATTTGTGGGGCTGTTGCATAAAATTTCTCTATGGTCAATTCTCTGTCGGTAATGTCAGAAAGGTAAATTTCACATTTTGAGGGGTTAAGGTCCAAGCCAATAGATTTAAATTGCTGTTTGAGCAGTTGTAGGTCTTTCAAAACGGTGTCTACATCACCTCCTAGCGTTCCATCATCTAAATACCACACGTCAAATTTTGAATTTAGTTTTTGGATAATTGCATGAATAGCCAAGCTGAAAATGACTGGCCCGAGAGGGTCACCTTGTTGGCATCCTACTGCAGATTCCAAAACATTGTCCTTGTATAATACTTTGGAAGGGTACCTGTAACATTGCCACAAAAAACCATAAATTTCGGGTAGTTCCTTTATGACTTCAGCCAACAAAGTGTCCCTGTTTACAGAGTTAAAGGCATTCTTCACGTCAACCTTGAGGATGACCTCACCTTTGTTGGAGTTTAAAAAGGTGGAAAGGGCATGTACGGCAGCCTCACTGCCCCCTTTTGAGCCAAAACCAAGCTGTAGGGGCTGAAACTTAGCTGTAAGCGATTCGCTATACAGCTTACAGCAAATTTTGGCTGCCGTACGCCTGTAGGTGCACCCAACGGCGATGGGACGAATGCCGCCGTCCCTCTTGCGCAGATCACATAGGTTGGCCCCATACCAGACGGCGACGATGGCCTCGTTCACACCGCCGGAGAGCATAAGGTTAATCAGAGCCGCAAGCTCCTTCAAAAGCGACTCACCAGCTTCCCCGGCGCCTGAACTCAGTAGATATTTTAAATGTTGTGGAGTCAGGCAGTCGAGGCCGCCAGCGGAACCACTTCGCAAAGAGCTCACGGCTGCAATCAACTGGGGGGCCGAAACGTTTAGGAAGGTTGAATTAACATTGGGAGGGTCCTGTGGGTCGGGAAAGGTGAGACCATCCGCAGGCGCTGGGTGTTTACTCTCTAGAGCTGTTAGCGTTTCTAGAGAGTAAGGCGCCACCACATCGCTGCTGAACAGTATCCTGGCCGCGCCCCTGATGTCACCTTCACTTAATTTGGATTCCACATGTGAACATAAGCCTTTTTGTGATTGGTTGTAAAATTTAGGTAATTTTGGATCTAAAATTATAGTCGAATTGTGACAATTGTCTTTATTTGGTTAGTTAGTGTTTTTTTGGGTGTCAAATTTTTTTGCACATGTAGAATCCTATAAGGGAAGGTAAGTAATTGCTCCCAGGCACTTTGTGAGTTCTCCTGGGTCGCAAGACGGAGACATCGCGCCAAATTTAACGCAACCAACCGTCTCGCGCCCCGGGGAACTCTCTTTAAAACCGGGGTTGAATTTTTTAATTTTGTTAGTGTTTGCCACAAGGTTTGGTCTGGAGGTGTTGATGTTGGGAATGTAGCTGGGGGGCACAATGGTACACTATGTGATCTGTGGATCTTTCCATAGTATATCCTCAGCCCCCGTTCGCCTTTAAAAAAGCGTGCCTGTGAGCAATACGGGCATCTCACCAGCTGGATATCGAGCGATGTGATTGGTTGACTGGCACTGTTTCCGGCGTCACAACTGCCGTCATTGGCCATATATTAAACTTACCTATCAAAATTAATATAAACTAACTATAACACATGTACTAAAAACAAACACATAAAAAAAATAAACGACACAACCAATTTTTCACTATTTACACATGATTTACACTTTATAAAATGTCACTGAAGAATGTCACAGATTGACGAGTGCGGCGCTGTCGCGTTCGGAACCTGAGACGCCACGCATGCAGGGCCACATGCAGGGCGCAGCCCTCGAAACCGCTGCCCTGGTTGCAGGCGTCGTCAGGTAGATAATAAAAGTGACAACAATAAACAAAACGCGTAACAATCAATCTGCTGCCCTTTCCCAACTATTTTGTGTTCGGCTTCCAGTCTAACCGAATGCAGCTGAATACCAGTATTTTACATGGTGCCTTTCCGACCTCCACAACCCAGTTATTGGGTAACACGATTTCCCTTGGCTAGACTGGTTGTCAGACTTTTGAGCTTTTTCTATATTTCGCGACTTTTTACATTTTGTTATACTATTATATTATGATAGTTTGTAAAACGTACACAAAAAAAAACGTCTTTTTTTGTATTAAATGATGATAAATGATTTTATATCTCTAAATAGTATTTTACAAACACCTTTACACGTCAATCTCCTAATGTCATTTCAATTTATTACTGTTCTTGTTAACAAGGCAAAATAACACTTGAAAGTTTCGCCCATATAGCCAGTATCTGTATATTATCTGTCTTGGGGTAGAAACAATGAACAAGATCTGTACCACCCAGCTATAGGTTTAGCGTCTGTTTGAATAGATTTGTTTAGCTGAAGTACTTAACTGAGACAATTCATGTAACAATGTGTAAATGAAACTTAATAAACTACGTATACATATATCTACATAAAATGCCATCGTTTTATTGTAATATATATACCTACTTCTATCTATACAGGATTTCAAACAATACTTTAAGGAAAGCAAGAAAGAAGCCAGTCATGGTAACTAGATAACATTGCCGTGACACAGATGTCTGCACTCAGCGGTAGCTATTCTATTCTAAATATACATAGTTACATATGCAAAAACTTTGTTTAAATTATGTATTTATATAAAATATAGAATAAACAATAAATTAAATAAAAATATAAACAACAAGTATTGCACTTTTATATAAATAATGAACGTTTTTTATATGTACATTTTTGTTTTTTTTTAAATTTACATTTAGGAACACATATTATTGTGCTACATATACGTAAAAATCCATACTTAAGTTGTCAATAACACAGGAAGATCCAGTTATTCCTTAAAAGTGTATGTTTTACGTCTAGCGCCTGTGAAAGTTATTCGGGATAAAAAACTATGTTAGCCACCGAACTTGGCAATAGCGATGCTTTACAATATTTGTACTATTATTAATTTAAAATCTGTGATACATTTCTTTTCCGCCGGGCCTGGGGCAATTTTGGCGGATCTTCTTTGTAAACTTGTTTGTCTTTAGGCCACTTATGATAACATTTTCTTTAAAAAGTTAAGGGTGTAGTTTATTTAAGGCTCTCATAATTTTTCAGATTAACCCAAAACAACGTGTGAACCTCCTGGTTCACACGTTGTTTTGGGTTAATCAAAGTTTAGTTTGACTTAATTAAGTCTGTGTTAATAATTCGCAGATGGGCGGAACTATAATCATGTATTCGTCACTGTCTCTTTCTTGCTAACCCCATTTGTAAGTGATAGCAATACGTCTATTTTAATAAATTCCAGACCTTACGAACTTTATTGTAGTGAACAATGCAAAATTACAATACTAAATCACGAATTTTAAACATTTATATTAATCTTACACACTCGTACATACATACATACATAAAATCACGCCTGTATTCCCCGGAGGGTTAGGCAGAGGTGTACCTATAGCACACCCACATTTCGCCAGTTATGTTTAAGTCCCATGTAATAGGGGGCGAGCCTATTGCCATCAACCGGGCACAAATCCAGACTCCAGGCTGCTACCGAGAAATTCCAGATGGAAAAACCCGATAACACTGCCCGACCCGAGAATCGAACCCAGGACCTCATGCTCAGCAGTAGCGCTTGCAACCACTAGACCAACGAGGCAGCTCAATTAATAAAGCAAGCATTATCAAGCTATATTAATCTTGTCTATCTATATAGGTACATGTATTATTACATTATTATTAAACAAATTGAAGACGTGGTGTTTTTGTTCATTGAAAATATTTCCAAAAAGAATAGTTCAGGTGTTAGAGAATTGGGTACGCCGCAATTGCAGCGGTAAGTCCCCTCTTTGAGGAGTGGTTTGAGAGGCGCCACGGCGTCCTCACCTTCCGCCTGACGCAGGTCCTCACCGGACATGGCTGTTACGGGAGGTTCCTGTTTCGGATAAGGCGGGAGGAAACGCCCGGGTGTTACCATTGTATGGATCGACCGGAGGATACGGTGGAGCATACGGTGAAGGTCTGCCCGGCTTGGGCGGAGCACCACCGTGACCTCGTGGCGGCGATCTCTCGCGTCCGGGCCTGGTCCAGATCGTGGTACGGAGCGAGAGGGAATGGGAAGCCGTTTCCTCCTTCTGCGAAGCAGTAACTATCGCGAAGAAGGAGGCGGAACCAGGCCCAGGTCGACGGTGCATTGTGCTCCATGCGCGCCTCAAAGAGATGTCAGCATAATTGACGAGGTCTGATAGGGCCGATGCCTACCGGGGTCGCGGATTGTCCGAAAGAGTTACCGTGGCCCTGGCGCACAGGCAACGAAAGGAACACGGGTGGGTTTTAGTCATTAAGAGTCTGACACGCCTTTCCGCTCTACCCAGAGCGGGAGAAGGCATTTGACGATTACCCACCAAAAAAAAAAAAAGTTGTTAGAGAATAGCCAAGAGATGCCATTTCTATCATTTTTGGATTTTTGTCTAAATTTTTGTAGACTTATCTGTTTGTCTAATCATACAAACTTAATCTCTCACATCTAATCAGATGTGAGAGATTAAGTTGAAAAAGTATCTCGTAAAAAGTACGAAATCAATATGGCTAACTTTTATATTCAAAAACTGTGTGTAACTCGGAGTTATATTTAGTTTTTGTTTCAATCTATTATATCGTATTATTCATTTATTTCGGATATTCAAATACAATACAAATAGTTGTTAGTAATGACATGACAAGACACTTTAAACACTAAACACAGACATAGCACTATCGGAAACTCCGATTCCCGTGCGCATGTTTACTATGTAGACTTCGTGCAGTCGTACCTAGCGTTCGAGCATCGGAGAATCCCACCGGTCCGACTATATGCACAGGATACTGTTGGTACTACCACGCATGCACGATAGGATGGAGGTGCAACCCTTGCACATGACTGCGTCGAAGCTGTCGACTTAGGCCTCTGCAAACATGCCAGAGGCACTGCAATACCGCGGCAGGCCATCAGCATCCTGAATGCATTATTGTGCTGCACTCTCAGGTCACTGTATGCTCTCTGCAAATAGTCGACCCACAGGCTGCACGTGTAAAAGGACTGACAGTATGCTTTAAACAACGTTACTTTAACTTTTTTTGTACACGGGAGTTGTCAGTGCGCAATCTTGCAAGTCATACGTGCTACTTAGTAGCTCCGCTGATTTAGACCAAAAAGTTGTGAAAAGTGATCAGACTAGTGACTATTGCATACCAAATTACTCTATATTAAACACCCTTTCGAACAGTATACAACAATACTAAGTTCATTTTGTGATTATGCTCTAAACGTTAAAAGTGTTCAACAAGTAGGTACTTCGATCAATAATAGCACTAGATACAGGATCAGGAACAAAAAAAAGTCGCTGAAGTGGCCACGTTTACACAAACATATACATTTACATTTCGCTCCTTAAATACAAAAGCACCACAAGTCAAAATAAGCAAATTATACAGGAGCGGCATTTGCAAAAATAATTTGGATTATTTTATGATTTTTGTATAAACTATGTGTATTACGTAAACTTTTTTGTATCAAAAGATGCGTAATTAAATAGCCTCTTTTTCAATAAAGCAATCTTATCCATACCTCGAATGGACACTGGAAAAAATGCAAATAAATTAGTTTTGTATATAGACTTTGACTTCGAGAACATTAAAATTTAAAAAATTAAACCACCATTATTAGGAAAATTTGAGTTTTATTTTCAGTTGTCAACCGCACAAAACGTAAATCTAAGAAAAAAATGGCACATACTAACTTACTACATAGTAAACTTGCTAAGGGAAAACAAATAGTTAAATCTTATCGTGAGATCATCAATTAAGTCTAAAATTAATATTACCTATATTAGTAGGTAAGTGTAATAAATTTAAGTTAAAAACGAAACAAACCTTTTAAGCTATAAAAACAAAGATGCATAAAACTTTTGCATAGAATTAACAAAACAAACATAAGAATTATTGTAAAAATAAATACACTAACTAGGTATTTAGCTTGCTCCATAAAAGATAACAGCTCTCAGTTACAACAATATAGGTACATAAAATTATTCTCACATTGAGCTAACGTTCACTGAAACCTTTTTGGACAAGTGATTAAATAGACAATAACTAAAAAATAACTAAACTTTAATAATTAAATTTTTTAAGCTATTAGGTCTTTACCTATGAAATTGCCGTTCTGCAGTACTGGCCAGTTCAAATCAAAATAATTTTTGTTTGGCTAAGAATTCTAATTTCAAATTAATTTTATTTTAAAAACATGGATTTTTTTTTCTAAAAGTAGTCATTTCTTTATTGATTAGTGTTACATTTTCATCGCATTTCAATCTTTTTCGTCATCATGGATACGTTAAAAATTCGAGTAATTATGGAATATGAGTACCGTCGTGGCAGCAACGCGGCACAAGCGGCACGCAACATCAACGACGTTTACGGAGCTAACACTACAAACCAACGCACCACCTGTTATTGGTTTGCTCGCTTCCGTTCTGGAAATTTCGACCTGAAAAATGAACCTCGCGGTCGTCCGAAGACTTTGGTCGACAATGACGAATTAAAGGCGATTGTGGAAGCTGATGATACACAATCTACGGCTGAATTAGCAGCAGCTTTCGACGTTAGCGTCAAAACAATATTGGTCCATTTGCGTCAAATTGGCAAGGTAAAAAAGCTTGACAAATGGGTGCCCCACGAACTCAATGATCGCCAGCGCGAAGTACGCGTCGAGACGTGCCTTGCACTGCTCAACAGACACACAAATGAAGGAATTTTGAACCGCATTGTTACCTGCGATGAAAAATGGATTCTGTTTGATAACCGTAAGCGCTCAGCAAGTTGGTTGGATCCTGGTTCAGCACCTAAACAATGCCCTAAACGAAAACTTACCCCTAGAAAAGTGATGGTCACTGTTTGGTGGTCTAGCGCCGGTGTGATTCATCACAGCTTCTTACCAAACGGGGTGAGCATTACTGCAGATGTGTACTGTGAAGAACTGAACACAATGATGGAGAAGCTGGCGCATCTCCAACCAGCATTGGTCAATCGCTCGTCTCCGCTGCTCCTGCACGACAACGCGCGACCTCATACTGCACAGCAGACGGTCTCCAAGTTGCAAGAACTGGGGTTGGAAGCTCTCCGTCATCCGCCCTACTCACCAGACCTTGCGCCTACAGACTACTACTTTTTCCAGAATTTGGATAACTTCTTGGCGGGAAAAAAAATTAATACCCGAGAGGCAGTACAAAATGCCTTTGAAGAATTTGTTGCCTCCCGTCCAGCTGATTTCTTTAAGAAGGGCATCAATAAACTGCCACTGCGATGGCAAAGATGCATTGATTGCATGGGTGATTACTTCGATTAATACAAATAAAAAATTCATGAAAAAAATTCGTTTAAATTTTTTCATACAAAACGGCAATTTCATAGGTAAAGACCTATTATAATCACCAATGATATTTTAAGTAAAAAGACGTATATAGGTTACCCACCGTACATTCGTTCTTCAAAAACGGCACAATGTCACGCTATTAGATGACACGTGTAAGTAGGACAGCATGTCGTAATTATCGGGAGCGAAAAAGAGACAAGACGAAGAAAATGTGGCTAATTAGCCAAATTTTGACGTGCCTCTTGCGAAGCGTGTATAACCTATCTACCTCTTTTTTTACTTATAATATCATTGATAATCACGATCAAATCAGACTTTTTAAACAGAATAACACTTACTATTTTGTATTGTTTTACCATACCTAAAACGTAACTAGACTAATTTATACGTTACAGGACTTAAACCTATGTTTTGTAATGTGCCGGGTAGACACGCCATACATAAACACAATAAACATTGAGTATCTTCTCTTAAAAGCTGTATTAGCTTACTTATCACAGGTGTGTAGAATGCAGTTCATTAATGAAAAATACCTAATATTAAGCTGTCTGTGAATTAATATTAAATAACTTCTGGTTATCCACGGTTGATTGCGGAAAGTCTTGAATGTCAGGTAACTGTGCTTGTGGTTGTTGCTCTTCATCGGAATCTGACTGGGCTTTGCAGTTTTCAGAAAATGGATCTTCATACGTAGGATCTTTGAAACTATCATCGGATGAGAAATCTTTGAGGTTATTTGTAGAACTGGAGCTACTTGAATAACTAGAACTAGAACTGCTGGAAGAGCTAGAAGATTCATCAGAGGAAGAGTCACTGTCTGAGTCCTGTTTCTTGGATTACTAAAGATGGTTTATTGAATATTCTGTGTTTTGGAGGCGTTGCTCGAATGTCTTCGTTTTCTTCACCGGAGTTCAGAATATCTAAAGAAAACTGACTGTCCGGTAGAGAATTAACGTCATCAGCATCATATTCATGATAAATACTATTGGTAGTCTGAATGTCACTTGAATCCATTTTACTAGGTCGTATTGTTGACGGAGATTTCTGTCCATCTCGAAGGGCATTTATAGGTGGTACCATGTTCAAAATACGGTGCGCTCTTGTTGTCATTCTGAAAAAAAAAAAAAAAAGTACCTACCTGTATCAACCAATTTACTTTCTCGTAAATAGGCGTTATAATGTATCTATGTGGGTGAGTAAAATTTAATTGGTTTTAATAGCTCTTCTAAATTAATTTGTTTAACCCATAAGATTACTCCAAAAACTACAAAAACTTTCAGACAAAACAACATTAAAACTAAAAATTGCTTTTTAATGTAAAATAAAATCTATTTAGAGATCACTTTCAAATACAAAGACACCATATTTCGAAATATGTTACTTTAGCATAAAGAAATAAGAAAATAATTCTAATTATTTTTTGCAAAACTAACTTAATTCAAAATATGGTAGTATTGCAAACAAAAATAAGAGAAAATATTAAATTTATAAATGCAAAACCAACCTATTTCGAAATATTGTACTATTGCACATAAAAATGATAAGATACTTACGTGAATGTGATCTGCAATACGAATATATTTTAGAATGTGGCACTTTTGAATATATAATTTCACCTGTTTTATAGCAGTTTTTTGGAATGTGGTAGTTTTTCACAAAAAATGCGTGTGCTCGTGCCAAATGACTGTTGACAACTGACAATATGGTACTTTTGCGCGGAACTCAGTTACAGAAACGGTACAAAACAAAACTAACGTGTGTGCGTGTATGGGTGTTTTTGATCATAAGACGACGGCTGTTTTAGCGAAACATTAAAGTTTCATCGTTTAAGATGCATTCTATGCAAAAAAAACATTTTTGATATTTTTTGAAATGTGTGACTTTTGTATTTAAGGAACGATTTCATACTACGAAATATAGACAAAGGTTTTATAATATTAACAACACCAGTTCATTATAAACCATAACACTCGAGCATAAAGTTTAATTACAATTGCACAATATTTATATCTAAGTCCTTCTGTCATCGGAGAAATGTAAAAGCAATAAATAAAAAGTCATTTTTATAATAAGTACAAAAATATTTATTCTAAAATGAATCTTACAGCTTACGCAATAAGGTTAAAAACATTTTGTTGACAATTTCATGCTTACTCTATTTTGGAACTACACGTAGTTCTTGGTATGACATTTCAATGCTCAGAACACAGTAAGTATTGAAAGACGTAGAGTTGCAGAAAATATTTATTTAGGCGAAGGTTCGTTTTGTATGGTAGCAAATATTTTTAACCGATTTAAAAAAGTAGTTGGACTAAATTAGTACTATAGTTATTTTTTATAAGACATTGCTGTTAATTTTCTGCAGGTTGGCTCATAAAAACCGTTTAAAAAATGGGTGCGTCTACTCATGTACGCGATTTAGAAGTTATTTTTTTTTTTTTTTTTATCAAATACATACATACACATACATAAACTCACGCCTTCTTCCCATGTTGGTAGGCAGAAACTACAGAACGCCACCTGCTACGATCCTTACATACTCCTTTTTCCTCGTTTACGTTCATACATCTGGTCATACACGCACGCCGGTTGTGAGTACTACGCACCTGACCTTTCTGAAGAACATCACCAATAAGGTCACTATATGTCTTCCTAGGGCGTCCCCTCCCGGCGTTTTCACTCACATCTGCCTTGTAAATACCTTTTGTTAATCGCCCTTCATTCATCCTCTCAACATGACCAAACCATCTTAGCATACTCTTTTCAATTTTTGTCACTACATCTTCTTTTAAACCGCACCGTTGCCTTATCACATCATTCTTCAGTCTATCAATCATAGTCACACCACACATGCTTCGCAAGGAACGCATTTCCACAGCATTTATTCTACTTTCATGCTTCTTTTGCCACACCCAACACTCACTTCCATACATAAGCGTAGGCACCAACACACCATTGTGAACAGCCAGTCGTGCGTTTTTGGACATCAACTGGTTGGTCACAATTGCATGTGTAGCACCATTCACTTTATTTCCCGCATTTACCCTTCTTTCCACATCTCCATCAATCTTTCCCTCTCTTGTAAATAGAATCCCCAAATATACGAAATCACTTACTTGCTCCACACACTTATCATTTAATTTCACATCACATACCGATACACCACACTCTTCACTCTTCTTTTTAAAATACCATGACCTTCGTCTTTTTCACATTTATATTTATCCCTTTCATTTTATATGATTCATCCATCACAGTCACCATGTCTTGCAACCCTTCCGCTGACGATGTAAGTAGAACTTAATCATCTGCGTACAGAAGGCATTTGACAGGCAACTCATTCATCGTCAATCCATACTCACCCTTTTTCAAATCTGTCAGACAACTATCCATGTACATGTTGAACAGCCATGGTGACGCTACACAACCTTGTCTACTCGTAACACCAAATATTTTTTTCATTTATATTAAACTGCTGCTGCATTTAACTGCTGTTGCTGTATATAAGGTAAACAACTATGACTGAAGGTGTGTACTAGGTGGATGCTTTAATTAATGTATCTGGACAATCGTATTCGGTCTGTTTAAGGGGGATGTGCTAAGACAGCCCGCGAAATTCAAATTTTCTTGTGTTTTTTGCAACTTGCAGGTTAGTGTAAGGTCTTATCTTGATCAAAATATGATTCGCGACAATAATAAATGTGTATTTACATAATTATAAACGCTGGATTGGTCTGATTTCGAACCAATCCGGAGGAAATCTAAGTTAGATGAAAAATAACATATGAAAAACAATACTACTCCGTGCATTCCCTGTTCCAGAACAGTCGATGTTTGTTACAATAGTTGGCGCGTTGTCACAAACATTGATCAAACAATCATAATATTTGCTAAATGATTTATATTTACTATATAATTATTTTAATTTTATGATAAACACATACATAATGATATTAACTTACCGAAAAAAAAATATTCCTTCCAAAATCTTGGTGTTACGGTGGTTATTTATACAACTTTTGAACGCGCACTGTGGCATTTTGACGTCTTAACGTTAGCTATGTTTGGACAATACTAATTTGAAATAAGAGCACAATAGTATTTGTGCTCTTATTTTTCGGGCCGTTTTTGAAGCGCTTATCGGGAATCTAGTACTATTATTGATCGAAGAACAAGTATCACTAATTCAAAATATTCTACCTACCGACTGTGTGATAAATAAAGAACTGGACTTTAACCTCGTTAGCGCCGAGTGAATGAGAAGTACTGTTAATTACAACAGAGTGGCGCATTGGTTCTGAGTGCGTTAACACTGGCGCAATTATTAACACTTATTGATCCTGTGTGCCACAAGTCGTCTCTTTGTATTCTTTAGCTTTTTGTGTTTTGTTTAGCTTTTTTGTTTGGGGTGAAATTTTGCACTATGCCTCGCGTAATACGCTCACCACCCGAGACAGCAGACGCAGTAAATATGGCGCATGTTCAATCAGAACCGGACTTCCTAAAAACGTTGCAGAGCGTCCCGGACACCTCAAACATAGCTCTCCGCCAGAAAAGCCCGCGGATGGATTTGTCACCCGACACAAGGCATGCGAACATTAACGCTGGAGACCTACTGGAGACCAGACCAAAACCCCCTACAGAGTCAGAGTCATCGCTACTCCTCTCTGAAATATGTTTATTGAGGCAACAGGTATGTGACCTAAAAAATCAGAATACAGGCATCGGGCTGAAACTAGCTAATGTTTCTGAAGTCATTAACCAAAAACTCGAGGATTTTAACAGGAAGATTGAGTCCCGGAATCAGGAAATAGTATTTCTTAAAAGTTCTATAAGCGAACTACATAACAAGCTCAACACTTTCGAGCAAAGCAATATGAGGAATGAACTGGAAATAATTGGAATTCAAGAAGAAAACAATGAAAATCTCGTGCATATAACTATGTTGACAGCAAATAAAATTGGTGTTGACCTCACAGAGGCTGATATAGACGAGGCTTACCGCGCAGGCCCTAAACTCACTAACTTGACGGGCAAACCCGAAGCTTCCCCAAGAAAATTGGTGGTCAGATTTGTACGACGGTACAAACGTGACCAGTTCTAAATAACGCAAGATCAAGGCGTAATCTAACCTCCACTGACATTGAAATAGATGGAACTTCAAGGAAACTATACACTAATGAGCGGCTTACTCGTGAAAACCGGCAGTTATTTCGTACTGCGAAACTTTCAGCAAAGGAGCATGGCTTCAAATTTACGTGGGTCAAAAACGGATCAATCCTTATCCGCAAACAAGAGGGGAACCCGTCTATTCACATCAAAAATACAAATGATTTATATCGCCTCTTTGAATCTGCGCCTCCATCAGACATCACCGTGGATGTTTTGCCGACCCCAGCTACCACCTGTGAACGCTCACCTAAAGGTCTGCTGCATCGGGACTTCAGCGTCTAAAATATCTACAGATCAGTACAAATCTTATTACAATTTCTTTTACCTAACGATTTATTGTTTTGATATTATTTCCTTATCTAAGCATTCATTGACTGTTACTTTAGTTTTAATTGGGTTAATTACTCACCTTACGTTAGCATTAGCCCTTCACTCACAAATAATACACAACAACTCACTCATAGTTTCATACCACCTTAATATGCCTTTTAAAACCACACAAAAATTAGACGCACACCCATACTCACGCACACTCATGCACATTCCTACTATTTTCTTGCCGGCAATCTCCGTTAGTCAATCTGAGACATTCCTTAAAACGATTTTTATTATTACAATATCAGGTTTTTGTACCTATACAGGTGGCTTTTTTTAACATAATCCAAGATATTGATGTAAGTCTCGAAATTGAGTGTCACTCTTACGACCTGATAGAAAACTGCAGGGAACAGCTACTACATTCTGACTACAACTTTAAAATATTAAAATTTAATATTAGGAGTTAACAACGCAACTTTGATAACTTTTACTCTGTTCTACAACGTCTCGATTGCGATTTCGATGTCATCGTCTTAACTGAGTGTTGGCTAAGCGACGGGTTGTTGCTAGAGCAATTACCAGGCTACACAGGCTCTAGGACACACTTACAGTCAAACAAAAATGGTGGTGTAGTCGTTTATACAAAAACTTCTTGGAATTTTACCGTCAGTGAACCATCAATAGCAGACGCAGATAGTCTCTTAATCAAAATAAACAGTTATATTGCTATTCTAGGTATCTATCGATCCCGTGTTATACTAATCCGAACAACTTTACCACATCCTTGGATGCCACACTGAACCAGTTAAATAGTTATGACAAAATATTTTTAACGGGAGATATGAATATCGACATACCTATTATGTAATGAAATTAACAACAAAAATGCGGACTATCTACGGATGATGGCCACACACGGTCTTCTTCCAGCAATATCGAGGCCAACGAGAAACAATACTTGTCTGGACCATATTTTTATAAAATCTAGAAATAAATCTATGGGAGCAGTCTGCAAATGCTCTGTCACTGATCATGACATAGCGATGGCTTCTACCTGCCTAAAAAATAACCATTCCTACTCCATCAGACCAAAATGGAAAATTAAAAAACTTTTTTACAAAAAAACAACCGGCTTCCAAAAAAAACATTAAAAGACGTGAAAAATAACTTTAATTTCGGAAGTCGGTGCCTTTGGTTTTGTATTTTCGTGTTTGGCCACCGACTTCCGAAATTAAAGTTATTTTTCACGTCTTTTAATGTTTTTTTTGGAAGTCGGTTGTTTTTTTGTAAAAAAGTTTTTATTTTTCACTTTTTAGTTGCGGTACCTACCCCACACAAATTCGTATACCACTACTTGGTGTGTAAATAACAGTGACAGGAAATTATTAACACATCATCCATATAAACTAAGTGGAAAAAATCTGCAGTATTAAGGATAACTCAAAAACTACTAGTCAGACCTTGATCAAATTTAAGTGGGACCACATGTGAAGCACCACCTATCAAATAAAAAAAGAATCATCCAAATCGGTTCACCCAGTAAAAAGTTATGAGCTAAAACACATAAAAAAAAAAAAAAAAAAAAAACATACAGACGAATTGAGAACCTCCTCCTTTTTGTGAAGTCGGTTAAAAATAGATGAGCAAGCCGTGGTCGCCGAGTTAATGAGTGTTTCATGGACTGAACTCTTGATAACTGCATCAACTCCGCCATAATATATTTATGGAAATCATCACGACATCACTAAAAAAACACTCACACAAAGTCAAAGTAGGCAGAAGTATTTATAACATCAAGCCCTGGACTTAATAAGATGCATGGCCTGCATACCCCAGGCTTAATAGGATGCATTCACCACCACGAGAAACTGCATCTAGCCTTACGTGCGCACCCAGATGATCAAATGAAACGATTAATTTATACCCGTTATAGAAACTTTTGCAACAGCCTACTTCATAAGTTAAAAACCAACTACAACAGAAACCTAATTGAAAATAATAATAATAATAGTTTTAGACACAGTTTATATATTTTATGTGAATACGGACAATCGCAAAATCCAAATAAATACCAAAATATTTTTAGAAAGTAAAATGAACGAGGATTTCAAACATGTCCATCAAAAACTGCTGATTTGGAGGTGACATCTGTCATGCCACCTCCGATAAAACAAACAACAAAAAAAAAAACCAATGAATATTAAAGTATGTTGACGAGATCTGCTATGAGACGAGCACGCCCATCACCTCCGGACTCTTCGCTCAGCGCCGCCTTGCCGCCGCCGGTATCCAGCCCCACCGTGAGAGCTGTGACGACACCGGTAGCGGTAGTTGCGTCGAGCTCGAGCGACGAGTATTTCTCTCCGCCGACGTCGCCAACACCTGTACGTCGGCAGGGGAGAGGCCGGCCACCGAAGAGCTTGGGACTTAGGGGCCATCCGGCCCCGAGCCGGGTCCCCACTGTCGGTGGTTGTGTGCAGCGCATGAAATGGATTCTGTCTATGAACGAGAACGTCATGCGCGCATATTACAGGTCTACAGACGGGGGAACTAACCTCACTGCGTACCGTGATAGGATGCTGTCTCTGTTAAAGGAACTGGAACCAACCGTCAACGTCTCGACCCAACGACTGTCGGATCAGGTGCGGGGAGAACTGAGCAACCATATCGTCTCGAGACCGGCACAAACCGCGGTACAAGCATCGACCATTGATGAAATACAGCCGCGGTCTAATCATGGTGTAGAACTGAAAGATGATAGGGTTGCATCAGTAAGTAGCCAGTGCAACGCCCGATTGAGGAGCGTAATGGAGGATGCATTCCGTGAGTACAGATCCATTCCGACCGAAATTAGACCCCGATTACCACACATGCCTATGCACAAAAAAAATAGGGCGCTGGTGTGTGCCCTGGACTCGCATCTTAAGAATGTGTTTGAGAGCAGCGAGAATCTCGTTGATACACATTCGATCCTGTATTGCGCGGCTGTTGCGGCATGTCGTTTAGCGAACGTCAAGTTCCCAAACTGTGACGGGGCTACTCGACCAAAACCTGCCGTACCAGCCAGGCAGTGCAGGATCGAGTGTCGTATCGATGAGGCCAGGGTACTCATCGGCAAACTATACTGCTTCAGGGAGGGCAATACACGACCACGAGTGATGCGCTTTGTGAGGCGGGCATTCTCGGGGACTGAAATCAGCCCTCAGGAATACATGTCCTGTGTCACAGAGCGCATCGACTTCCTGAAGCAGAAAGTTTGTGCATGGGCGAGCCGTATTCGGCGGTATAAGCGGCGGGTTGATCGGTACACACAGAATCGCATGTTCCAGAGCGATGAGAGATGGGTATATAGAGCTTGGGAGCGACCTGAACAAAATGTGACAGATGAGTGCCGCCCGGATGATGCCGCCACGATTACATTCTGGCGCAACATCTGGTCAGTGCCCGTCTGTCACGTTGAGGCTGACTGGATACGGGATGTCGAGCGGGTGTGTGAAACTGTACCAGAAATGGAAGCGGTACTGATTACGCCATTAGACGTCACCAAAGCAGTCCGTCCGTTACCGAATTGGAAATCACCGGGACCGGACAGGTTGCACAACTTTTGGTTGAAATGGCTAATTAGTTCACACACCTGCCTGGCATCTCAGTTCCAAGCATCCGTAGAGTCCGGGTCGCTTCCGCAGTTTTTAACAACAGGCGTTACTCATCTGCTCCATAAGTCAGGTAGTTCCACGGATCCCAAGAATTATAGACCGATTACGTGTTTGTCAACGATCTATAAACTTCTTACATCCATTTTGAGAGCGAAAATTATCACGCACATTGATAATAACTCGATTATGTCAGCCTCTCAAAATGGATGTAGGAACGGATCCCGTGGTACTAAGGAGCTACTCCTCATCGATGTGGCCTTTAGCCAACAGGTTCGTCGATTCTGCAAGGATTTGTCGACATGCTGGATAGATTATAAGAAGGCCTACGACTCAGTCATACGTGGCTCATGAGAGTGCTGGAGTTGTACAAGATAGATACAACTCTACGCACCTTCCTTGGGTCGTGTATGGGGCAATGGAGGACGGTTCTTCGGTTGGTTTCCAGGGTGTCAACAGATCCAGGGGAATGATGAGCCTGTATGGATTAAACGGGGAATATTTCAGGGCGACAGTTTGAGTCCACTTTGGTTCTGCTTAGCCCTGAATCCTCTAAGTACACTACTGGAGGATTCAGGTCTAGGTTATCGGTTGAGGATAGGTGGTAAGGTCATATCTCACCTTCTCTACATGGATGACTTGAAACTCTTTGCCCGCAACAAATGGCTACTGATGAAACTACCGAAGGTAACTGAAACTTTCAGTAGCGCCATCAGGATGGAATTTGGTGTGGACAAATGTGCAGTCATGCATGTAAAGCAAGGTGAGATTATGGAATCCGAAGGAATTCAACTTTCGGATTCCATACACCTTAGATCCCTCTCCTCATCCGAAAGCTATAAGTATTTGGGTATGTCGGAAACGTTAGGTATCAATGTTGCTGACATGAAGCAATCGCTGAAGGAGCGATTCTTTGGTCGCCTGAGGAAGGTATTAATTAGTCTTCTTTCAGGCGAAAACAAGGTTCGCGCCTTCAACGGTTGGGTCATGCCAGTATTACAAAATACAAAAAATACAAATACAAAATAGTTTATTGTGACAAATAGAAAATTACATTACATTAAACGTGTTTGGAGCCTCCTTTTAGGCAAACAATGCCTGTATTAGAAGGCTCCGCTCTTTTACATCGTTATCATACACATATACTAACTAGAGTTAATACAGTGTACTGTGACCTTAAGGGCAACTATGTAATGCCAGTACATTTTTCTGTATTAAGCTTAAATTTATTAATCTTAAGAAAATAAAAATCAAAAGTTAAGTTGTAATTTAAATTATGAATAGTAAAAATTAAAAGTAAAATAAAACTTATTGAAGTTAGTGCATGTGTTGTGGTGTACATAATTATAGTGTGGTGAGGTAAGTAGTGTGGTGTTATGTGTGTGTGTTATGTGGCGAGGCGCGCGATGTGATGTGAAGTTTGGCGTGGTGCGTGGTGTGGTGTGAGGTGTGTGGTGTGTGGTATGGTGTGAGATGTAGTGTGATGTGGTGTGATTTGGTGTGGTATGGTGCGGTGCGGTGTGGTGTGTTGTGTTGTGTTGTGTTTTGGTGTGGCGTGTGAGGTGTGCGTGATGAGGTGTTTGGTGTGGTATAGTGTATGGTGTTTTAAGTTACGGTCTACATATATTTCGGCTACTCAACGTGTTCCAGGAGTGCCTCGGTTTCCTCATAGGTAAGTGGTTTTATCCAGTCTATTATACTTTTTTTACAGTCGTGGTAACTTTTATTATATACATAAACCAGTTTGTTAATTTTGTTATAAAGGTGAGTAGAGCGTTTATTGAATTGCTTGCATGCAAATCTAGTTTTAGTTTGGGGAACTTGGACAACTAAGTCTTTTCTCCTTTTAGATTTTTCGTTTTCCTTATATGTTAGGGTTTTATGTTTTTTTAGTATTGATGTACTCTTTCGGCATACTCAAATGGACTCAGACCGAACTCAACGCCCTGGATAGGAGGGTCCGTACACTGCTGGCCGCAAACCGGATGCATCACCCACGATCATCGGTGATGAGACTGTACATACCGCGGAAGTGCGGGGGTCGAGGCTTTTTAAATGCAAAGACCCTCCACAACCGCGAAGTGTGCAGTCTCAGGGAATATTTTTTAAAAGCCGAAGTGGGTATGCACCGTGATGTGGTAGCAGTGGACAAGGGCCTCACCCCGGTCTCCATGGCTAAAGAGAACTGGCGCAAACCTGTGGTACTTACTACCGATGACCGCAAGGAGGTATGGCAAAGCAAGGAGCTACACGGACGCTTTTGTCGGGCTCTTCGCGAGCCCGGTGTAGATTTCTTAGCGTCCGTATCCTGGCAACGTTTTGTTGACCTTTTCGGGGAAACCGAAGGTTTCGTCTGTGCAATTATGGACAAAGTTACCTTGACGAATAACTACCAGAGACATATTATGAAAGACGGGACGGTTGACATGTGTCGGGCATGCCATCGTCCGGGTGAGTCCATCAGACATATTGTCTCTGGTTGTTCTCGTCTGGCTAACGGCGAGTACTTGCACAGGCATAATCAAGTAGCCAGGATTATTCACCAACAACTTGCTTTGAAATATAAACTAGTGGACAGGACTATTGTCGCCAATAAGCCTGATTTAGTGGTGATAGATCGATTAGCGCGCCGCACAATGATTATCGATATTACCATTCCGCATGACGAGAACCTCGTGAAAGCTGAGAAAGAGAAACAAATTAAATATCTCGACTTAGCACACGAGGTTGTTGACATGTGGAATGTGAGCTCGGCTGTCATTGTGCCGATTTTGGTATCGGCGAATGGCCTGATAGCCGAAAACCTCGATCAACATCTCTCGAGGCTTTCGTTAGGCGGTTGGGTCAAGGGCCTGATCCAGAAGGCAGTTCTCCTCGATACGGCTCACATCGTGAGGAAGTTCCTGTCTCTGGAGCCCTAGCCCTAAGTTTTCCGTCTGTGCGTAGTCTAGAGTGTGAAGCCATGTGTTTAGTTTCATCTTAGTTTTATGTTTTGTTAGTTGGTTGATATTGAGAATTTTGTTTACTTTATTATAAATATAACAAGCTAGGTATAAGCGTTGCCGTCGAGCGGATGCGGTCTTACATCTGACTCCGCGACATACATTAGTGATATTTCTCTTATGTATGGTTGCGTGATTCACCGGTGTGATTTCATGTTGTTTCATTAAGAGATTGAGAAAGTATAGTTGTCTCACTGTTAGCACCTCACAATTTTCATACAGTGTTTTTGTTGGGAACCGTTGTTTTTTATGGTTTGAAGGTCATGACTTTTAACAGTGATCTTTGTGCCCTCTCGAGGTGTATCATGTTGGTTTTACAAGCACCTCCCCATGCCATGATAGAGTAACCAATGATTGACTGTGCTAGTGCTAGATACACCGTACGGAGAAGCTTAAAGTCGGCTACTCGTCGTAGTCTCTTAAAAGCCCATATAAGTTTCCTAACACGGGAGGCAGTCTGTTCAATGTGGGGACGCCAGCTAAGTCCCTCATCCAGAATCACACCCACGTACTTCATTGTCTTATGTTGAGTAATTGGAAGACATGAGCATGGAAGCCTGTTATTGGGGTCATCACAGGAGTGTGCTTTAACGTTTATTACTGCAGGTTTAGTTTTGGCAAAAGTGAATTGTAGAAATGAGGTTTTTGAAATATTAAGGGTTAATAAATTTATTTCCAGCCAGTGAATTATTTTACGTAAGCTTCTCTCTGCAGCTTGCCGTGCCGCATCTCAACTCTCTGCATGAAATATTATTACGTTGTCGTCTGCATAACTAAATATTTTACCCTTAGTAAGAGACTGCTGGCATAGGTCATTCACGTAGAGCAGGAAAAGACTCGGGGATAGGCAGCTACCCTGAGGCACACCATAATCAACTCTGGCTTCATTGCTAATGAGTTCACCGATCTTTACTTTTTGTGTCCGGTTATTACACTGGAGTATGTCTGTCCGTATAGTACCTGACGGCATGCTTAACACACAGTATGGCACTTTCAGTGAACAGTCGCGGCCGAAAACCAAACTGACTATCGTGCAGATGTAGATATTCATTCAACTGTGTGTCAAGCAAGCCGTCAAGCACTTTCGCAATAACAGTCGCTAGTGAAATAGGCCTGTAATTTCCTTTATCTGACAGGTCCCCCGTTTTGTTTTTCGCTACTGGCACTACTATTGTCTTAACGAGGTCAGCTGGTATGTATGCATGACTAACACTAATTAGGTACAACGTACAAAACTGCATATCAGCGGAAAAATAGTCTGGGTCAAAGTCGATATTACGTAAGTCTTCTTCAAGTTTATTTATATCTATACTAGAAATGGTGCGAGTGACTACTTTTGGTAGTTTAAAATAAGCTGGGTAGGACTGTGATCGGTTATAGTTGAATTGGTTACAAGGGCTAGTGCAGGGAAATTCGACTTGAGTATTTTAGGGTCCAAACAGGAGCCACTTTGATGTGCAGGAAGCGTGTGAGTGGGAAGCAAACCATGGAAGGCACATACGTTAAGGTATTCCTCCTTGAATGCGTCAGGGCTTTCTGGAATAATATTGATGTTAATGTCTCCAATTAAAATGGTATTTTTGAAATATGACAGGTTCTGCAAGGTGTCGTTTAGAGAGTCTGTGAAATTGTTTATATTTCTAAAAGACAGGGATCGATATAAGGCTAGAATAGCTAAATCTGAGCCAATTTTAATTAACAATCTATTGCTGTCGAGCATACTTAGTTCCTCGACACACACATTGAGATGATTTCTTGCGTATACTATCACCCCATCGTTCTGATTGTAGTTTATATTACTTTTATATATATTATATCCCGGAATTGGTGGTATGTTATATTGTTTGGAAAGCCAACATTCGGTTAAGACTATTGTCATAGACTAATTCCTTCTAGGGTTGTCATATCTCAAACGGTTCGGAAACAGATAACGTATGAAACTAAATCCATGGAATTGGAAAGTACCGCTTAATAGTGGTGATACAAGGATAAACAAGGATGAAAATAAAACCAAAAACAATTGGTATGACTTTCACACCATGGGCGCAAAACTCTGAAAACGTTTTGGTAGGAAATTCACACCATGGGCGCATTGCGGTGACCTCACAAACTGATCAAAAGCGTCCCAGCGGTTAAGGAAGCTACGCAAAAAGGTATTGAGTTATGCAGAATAATGTCATACGTATAGTCAGACTGGCCAAACGAGTGCTCAGCTATGGCGGAAATACAACCGTATGTGTATAGACGTCACGAATTATATTCGGAATTCGGGTGCCTTATGTGGGGTTATAGAATGGTAATACCCTCGAAATTAAGAAATCTTGTTTTAAGACAACTACACAGTGGTCATATAGGTATCGTGAAGATTAAAGGGCTAGCTCGAGGTTATGTGTGGTGGCCCAATGTAGATGCGGATATAGAGGCAATGTGTAAGCAGTGTGAGACGTGCGCCGCGGAGGCCGAGGCACCGCCGCAGCCGTGGCCCTATACCGCGCAGCCGTGGACTAGGTTGCATATAGATTTCCTAGGGCCATATCAGGGTACAAAATTTTTAGTGTTGGTTGATTAAAGTACAAAGTGGATAGAATTTTTTTAAATGAAACACAAATATGCTTTAAGCGTCATGAAGGGTTTAAGTGTGTGTGTGGGTGTGTGTGTGTGTGTGTTTGTGTGTCTGTCTGTGGCACCGTAGGTCTTAAACGGGTGAACCGATATGAATGGGATTTTTTTATTTGAAAGCAGGTTTTCTAGCGATGGTTCTTAGACATGTTTTATCAAAATCGGTTCAGCCGTTTCAAGGTAATCAGCTCTTTTGTTAGCTGCGATAAGGATGTTAGCGGCGGGGTACCGCTAAGCTTAAAGCAATAAAAATAGCTAAAATAGGAGATTGCATACTCATTACTCATACCGCTCCCAATTTAACACCCAACTAGATTTTCTACAAAAAAAATATCGTATTGAAGCAAGTTGGTTGGAAATGCTAGTATGTAAATTAATAGATAGTCAATCAAATGAAGCGTCTGACTTACATAAGCGGCGGTACCCCGCCGCGACATTATAGCGCCATTTCAACGAGCAAACCTTATCGTGCCATCCATCAATTTCTATACCTAATTAAAATATATGGTGTTACTCAATCGAATTTGATGGCTCTACGATAGGCATTATTTTTGACTTTTTAAATGTTCACTTTTCTTTTTTGCGTGGGGTTTGTTAAATTTTTAATTTAATCTTCTATTGACCCGATTGTTTACTCGCTAGCGTAAATTTTCGTAAATGCTATTATTAAATATTGTTTAATTAAGTAGTGGTTCACCAAAACAAAGTTAATACAGACAAAGCTAAACAGAAAATTCTATACAAACAATAGAAATATAAAGGTAATATAATTAATGTTAAAACTCCTAAGACTGTCTGTTTTCTACGCGCAGATACTGTGCCTGTTAATCCATCTTTCAAGATATATTTTCTGAGGCCAATACCCCATGTTAACGTATATTCCTTCCAGTCGATAGCTTTCATGTCAAAGTTAAAAATATCTCGATCATCTTTTGAAAGACTGTTGAATAGTGCTTCCGTGTTTTGATCATCAAATTGCCACTCGTTGCATGTAAAGTACGACAACGCTGTTGACATCTTGTTCATTTTGGTGGCTAGTTTAACAAATCTGAAACGTGAAATAGCTTACTGTTTAATTTTGTTTTCACTTTTAAATTGGTCTTTTTATGACTTATAGACTTTTCACCCTTTTCACCACTTTTGCATGTTTTATTCACTAGTTGGAGACGACAATACGACAATGAATTAAACTGCGTGTATCTAACGTCGTTCCCATACTGTACACACAAAACCAATATAATTTATCCAATACTTTAGTCACTATAGCTAGTGAACATTTGGCAAAACCCATAGTCGCCCTATCGCTATTACTCGTATTTAGTTCAAATCGAAAAGTCGAAGCAGTTTGTTTGTTTCTTTTTAATTTTATTTCGATTCTAGTATATATTTGACAGTTCAAAAATACTCTCATGTCATGATCGTGAACGGGCGCCGTCAGTAGGGAATGATCATCTCTTAGCTGCCACAGCTTATTTTATTTTAACTTAATATTTAAATTGTTTTTGTATTTATATTACGGATGCTTTTAACGTTCTGCATCGTTCTCACATGCATAATTTCAACATGAATATGTAAACAATATTTTGTAACCATATTTTGATTTAAAAGAGTGTCCGTGGAGTTTATTGCCCGCTCTTGTCCATAGGGACCTACTACGCTTTGGAATGGGCACCTAGCTTCATCTTTCTGACCGACTGACGCCTTCATAATTCAAACTTGCCTGTAATTGGTTTAATTGAAATAAATGCTTTGAGTTGAGTTTGAGTTCTCATACATTAGTATTGTTAGTTTTTTCATTTATTATCGTATTGTGGTCTCAATATTGTATTGTTTGTGTTAAAAATTAAATACCTTCTCTTGTTTCCAAGCATGGCGCTTATTCCATCTATGATGTACGCAGGGATCAGATGCAACAACCAGGAATATATCCAAAACATAATGGAGTTTTTGAAGGACCAGGCGAATGTGTATCCGACCATCAGCGGTGATGGGTAGTTTCTAACATCTTTACTCATAATAACATGGAGATCCCCTGTGTAAAACAGATCACAGTAAATCTAATTACTTAATGTTCTTTATAACAAACTTTAACACGCCTCGGTTAGTTATTCTAATGCTTTGCAGACTGCGAGGAGGCACACAAGATGCGAAAGATAAAGAACCAAGTGTTGCGGTGTGACCTCTTGAACATCCGAAGCCTCAAACGTTGGACCAAAAGTTTCCGGTTCATTTCCGATTGTCCTTATAATCCTTTACTTGATTAAGCTTGGTTTGGGTTGATGTTACTCGCCTGAAAGTAAAATTATATACTGATTTTTTAAAGTCTTACCGAAAGTGACAGGATTTTTACGTAACGAAGAAACGACGTAGACTTTTGTTTCATTTTCGCCAGCGGCTCGTTTCTTAGCTGTTTCACATCCAGCAGCTATTACTACATTATTGACATAGTCTACCGGTACTATAGTCGTGCGACATGAACTTTCTGCATTCGCTACGTGCATAACACCTAAGCCCAGTGCGGTGAACAACTGAAAGGGAAAAAACATAGATTAGAATAAAATATATTTATTTGCTAAAAAAATATGGTACATTAGATCCTATTAATAGACTTACGATCTTACGATAGGATATCTTTAATGAATTATTAGTTTTCAGTAAGACAGCAACCGCACCAAGCGTATTTTAGTAGGTATTGAAAATCATTTGTTTTTTTTCAAATTCAAATTCAAATTCAAATTAATTTATTGTAGAACATAGGAAAGGTAAGATATTACAATTACAATATAGTTATACATATAGGTCTGCTATGTCTCGCCATTGAGGCATACAACATTCATAAATCGTTAAAGAAGAACAAATTAAACACTAATTAATATAAAATACAACAATAATAATCGGGTACATTGACATTTTTTTAAATATACGATTATTTGAGGAATTGTGGTTTGTTCTTAATATTTACAAATTATTCATTAGGTACTATATTATGTCAGATTACATGTCACATTGTATGTTAAATTAAATGTCAATTAAATGTCAGTTTCCAAATTATTCTACAAATCACTGCGTGAGTTTATCAGTATTTTACATTTAATTTTCATTTCTGGTTTGTCATATTAAAAGTCGACTGGTTCTGTGTTTTGTCATTTAAAAAATCTTTAATAGAATAATAACATTTAGCTATCAGGAATTGATGTAATTTTTTTTTTTAAGTATTTATGTCTCTCATATTTCCGAAAAAAGGTGGAAGGTTATTAAATATATGTGGACCCATACAAAAGATGCTTTGATGCAAAAGTTTTGTTTTGCTAGGTACTATGCGCAACTTGTCTTTGTGTCTGGTCCTAGTATAAAATTCAAATAAATTTGGATTTGATTTTATGAACATTATTGTTTCATATATGTATACACTAGGGAGAGTTAATATTTTTAAATTTATGAAATATGGCTTACATGAATCCATCCGTTGTAGATTGCACATTGATCTAATACAACGTTTTTGAGCTTTAAATGCACGGTATTTTTCTACAGAGTTACCCCAATAAATGATTCCATAGCGTATGATCGAAGCAACATATCCATGATAGGCAGTTAGTAATGCATGTTGATTGACGTTTTTCTTTAATCTGTAGAGGGCATAAGAGCTCTGACTAAGCCTCTTGCACACTTGCTCAATATGTGTTTTCCAGTTTACTTTACTGTCTATATGAAGACCCAAAAATTTGGTTACTTTTATTTCCTCAATGTCAGTTTGATCGTAACGTATGTTTAAGTAACAATTTGCTTTTACTCGCTGTTTAAAATTCATGATTTTTGTTTTCTCTAGATTAATTTTCATGTCATTTTCATCAAGCCATTTTATAATTGTTGTCAGAGTATTAAGTAGGTCAATTTTTAAAACAATCCTATCATTACCGGTAAGCAGTATCGTACTATCGTCAGCAAATAGGGTCATATGATGCAATGTAACTGTCGACATGTCATTTATATAAATTATAAAAAACAGTGTTTTTTACTGGACACGTAATTATTTGTGCACTGTGATCGGAGAGTGCAAAATCTCTTATTACACCTTTACAACCCTTAATGTCATGACCTATATTGTCAATACAAGTATTACTAACACTACGCGTAGCCTGGTTAAACTGGAGCGATATATTAAAGCATAACAGTAGTTCTACAAAGTCATTAGTTATTTTAGAATGGTTTGCCACATCAATATTAAAATCGCCACAGATAATGATATTTTTACTATTAGTGCGTAGTTTACCCAAGATTTTATTTAAAACTAAAAAGAAAGTATTTATCGATCCAATTAGCTTGTTCGGAGGCCTGTAAATACACAATATATATATGTTATGGTCTGTTAACTCGATTGCAGAGCATTCTATTAAATTTATGATAGACATTTGGGTAATATGATCTAGGTTTTTGAACCGCAAGCCATTCTTGGTTAAGTTACAAGAACCTCCATGTCTATTAGTTCTCATGCAATATGATGCCAGATTAAAGTTTGGTATCTGTAAATAAACCTCATCACCTTTTTTCATATTATGCTCCGTGATACATAGTATGTCTATTTTCATATTTTCTGTCGCCCATTCATCTAAACAAACTGATAACATATCCGATTTATTAACCAAACCATTAATGTTTTGATGCATGACAGTCATTATATTATTAACGAAATAAATTATCAGAATCTATGCCATTGTTTGCATAATTTACAGAATTTAGGTTGTTGGCTTCATAGGGTACTGAGTCGTCTTTTTGTGTTCTACAGGCGTTGTATTGTATTATATTCTCCATTTCGATATTAACATCCTTAAAAACTGTGTACATGCCCAAGTCATTAATTGAACCTGATAATTTTGAAAACATTGAGTAATCATACGATATATTTTTGTTTGAGTCAAGAGTGTAACAATGTTCGTGAGTCAAAACATCGAGATACAGCAAGTTATTGAAATTTTCAATTCTCCAATTATACATATTCGCATAGCTTTTGCACTTAAATGTAGGGGCACATAGTATAACATTTGTATGCTGTAGTTTTTGTAGTGATTCTCTTATAGTTAGTATTAAGTTGATGAAGTCATTTATTGTATTAAAGTCAGTTTCGCCAATTAAAATTATACAGAAGTCATCGAGTGTAAAATTGTGCAGTTTGTGTTCCATTCCAATCATCATTTCTTTAAGTCAAAGCTCTTTATTAAATTCTTTTTAAGTCAAAGCTCTTTATTAAATTCTATAAAGTCACTTGAATAGGCTTTTAAAAATCGAAGATAGTATTTTTTATATAAACTACACTTACACCAGTGGCTCCGTATATACAGGACATATCAACCCATCCTGGATTCGGTTCTTGTTTAGAACAAGCCACTGAAACCAAATAAACATTCAGATTGTTAGGGTAAAATTACTGACATATATAGCACAGCGGCTGTAGCCTTGTTGAAATAAAAAAACGAGAAGCTTTTTATGCGGTTACTAAGCATCACCGTCTGTTCCACATAATAATAAATGTATCCACCCAAAATGAAAAATCGTGATTTTATTTCATAATTATGGTCACCTAATTATTCACTGAGGTGTCAATATTTTTGATTATAGGCTGACTTTTTCGGTGGGGACAGTCCCGGTGTTCACAACGGGATATGTAGAGCGGGGAAGTGTTTACAAGTGTGCGGGTGGCGGAATCGCCACCGGGTAGGCGTCGCTCTTGCCCGATTTGGCGCAGGCAGCAATATGTGCTCTCCAGATACATCATCTCAAAACGCACATGAAATGACTATCCAAAGATTGCAAAAATATAAATCGTCACAGAAACAAATTAAAATGTTTATTATTTTACAGGTTACATGAGAGCCTCCCACCATTATATTTCATCCTGCTTCAATTTGGCGAAATTAATTTAGTACTTCTTTCATAATGGCTAGGGTAGGCTGTAGGGTAAATAGTTAGTGATTTTTGTTATCAGATGAGCATGCTTTTTTTTTAAATTTTTATACATGCTGTTAAAAAAATTGCGTGCCATAGCCTAGGGGCAGGTTCAGTATCGATAAAAGAACCCAGGAAAAAGAACAAAAAAAAAACTTGCAAGATCAACCTAATTTAGCCTATCCCACCACCACCTACTGACTTAAAATAGCAATTGTTTAGAATTTAAATTATTTTAAGTACCTATGCCTTAATACAATACCTACTCGTATCTCTGTTAATTACTAATTAAACAAGATCTTTTTTATAGGTTTTGTATTTTGACGGTAATACGAAGGGAAAATTGGAATTGTAATTTACATACCGTCGTAGCGTTAAATGATAAATGATAAATGATTTTATTTCTGTAAGTAGGTTTATACAAACACTTTTACACGTCAATGATATTTTTAAAACTAGATGAGGTCAGTGTTTTCTATCTGACTACTCTGAGAAGAAAGGCTGAAACAAACTCAGAGGTCACAGTCTCTTTTAAAGTCCAGACATAATCTTGGTCAGATCATGTGAAGACCATGTAGATTTATGTCTGAAGTGGTCTTTTGAGGAAAAACCACACAGAATGAGTGGACCTGTCCAGTCAGTGCACGCATTTGTCACTAATCGTGGAGCTCAACTCAGAAAAAATAAGGAGCTCAACCACTCGACGAACAATACCAAAGAAAGGACATTTGGGTAGGCCGCATAAAGCACCCAAACTGCCAGATTATCATTGAAACTACCTGAGAAAGTGAAAAAATAAAATATAAAATAAAAGTTATCTACAGAGTCCTCACATTCACAATAAATAAATAATAATACTATACTTCACAAAGTAAATTGTCATGAAATTGTATATATAATAATTATCAAAATGTCAAAATTTATGTAAAATAAAATCTAAAAAATATAGCAAAATAACAAATAATCAAAAAAAAAAAATAACATTCAGTATGCAAAAATTGGAGCAACTCAAGCCTTTTTATCCTCAATATAATCCTTAACGGTACAAAAAGCTTTCTGGCACAACTTACGTTTAATTAATGATTTGAATTTATTAAGGCTTAGATCTTGAACGTGGCTTGGAAGATTATTATAAAAGCGTATACATTGACACCTGAACGAGCCACTTATTTTTTTGAGCCTTGTTGTAGGTACAACAAATTTGTGTTTATTCCTAGTATTTATATTATGGATATCACTGTATTTTTTAAACAATTTTATATTTTTATGTGCATACAAAAGATTTTCATAAATATATTGAGAAGGCGCAGTCATTACATTAATCTCCTTAAATTTCTCTCTGAGAGATTGTCTCGGACTTAATTGATAAATTGATCGAACAGCTCTTTTCTGCAAAATAAAAATAGTCTGGATGTCGGCGGCATTTCCCCATAACAGAATACCGTATGACATAACACTATGAAAATAGCTAAAGTACACTAAACGGGCTGTCTCTGTGTCGGTTAAATTACGAATTTTTCTAACAGCTTATGCTGCGGAGCTTAGCTTTTTTGACAATTTATCTATATGTAGGCCCCACTGAAGCTTAGCATCCAAAGTTAAGCCCAAAAATACTGTGCTATCTTCAGGATTCAATTCTTCGCCCTTCATTAATACATTCGTTTTCACCTGTCTAACGTGAGGTAGCGTAAACTTAATGCATTTGGTTTTATTTTCGTTACGGAGTAAATTATTGACATTGAATCAGTAAACAACTTTTAAAATCACGCTATTTACATCGTCAGTAACCAGCTGCTGACGTTTAAGTTTAAACAAAAGTGAAGTATCATCCGCAAACAACACTATATCATGATTATCCTTTATGAGGTACGGCAAGTCATTAATATAAATAAGAAACAAGAAAGGACCAAGAATTGAGCCCTGCGGGACTCCCATTGTCATTGTCAACGCTCTGAATCCTATTACTCAAGTACAAAGTAAGAAGATCCAGAGCGGTGTTCCGGATCCCGTAGTGGCGGAGTTTCCTGATTAACGTTTCATGAAAAACGCAATCGAATGCCTTGAACAAGTCACAAAAGATGCCCAAGGCATCGCATTTATCTTCCCATGCATTATAAATAAGTCCTAAAAGTTCAACACCAGCATCAGTAGTTGGACGACCCCTAGTAAAACCAAACTTTTTGCTATGTAATAATTTATGTTTATTAAAAAATCTTTGCAATTGGTCCAAAATTATTTTTTCAAAAATTTTACTAAAAGGAGGTAGTACTGAAATAGTTTGTGGCGTCTGAAGTACTACCTGATTTAAACAAAGGTATAATTTTACTTTTTTTCATAAGGTCAGGAAACTCCCCACAGTCGATACAATTATTAAAGATAAGAGCTAAAGTAGGTGCTACAATGTCAATAATAGACTTAGCAACTTCTACAAAATTACCCCACAGATCTGCAGCCTTTTTTACATTTAAAGTGTGAAAGGTCTTAATTATATCTCTACAGGTAATATGTTCGAAATGAAATTCCGAATCGCAAACATGAACATTTTCTTTAAGCAAAGACTCAGCAGCAGAAGGTGATGAGTTTAGAGATTTAGTAGTTGAAACAGGAATGTCCGAAAATAAATTTTCAAAAGCAGCGGCGACTTGTGAGTCTGATTTTATTATATTATCATTAATAGACAGGCTGTAGTCAGAATTTCGGTTCGTAGACCTTCCCGTTTCACTATTAATAATATTCCAAGTCGTTTTAATTACATTTCTACTGTTTTTAATCTTCGACCTCTAATAACGCGACTTGGCCATACAACGAACTTTTTAAATAATTTTGAATAATTTCTAACTTATAAATTAAATTCAGTAGTGTTTACAGAAGTCCTTTCATTGTACAGTTCATAAAGCCGTGTTCTACTTTTATGAATACCAATGGTAGCCCAATCGCTGAAAGATGCGTTACTATTAACTGAGATAGTCTTGGGTATAAATGTAGAATCAAATTGTTAACAGTATAAATTAAAGAAATCATCATATAGATGATTAGGATCAGCATGAAAAGACAAAACTGATAATTGATTAATGATTTTTACTTTAAAAAAATCCAAGAGACTTGCAGTTTTGGGGTTAACAGTAATATTCTTTTTAGCCACTTTGATGTTTTGGTTTTGGATAGTAATCCTTTGCCCGCAATGATCAGAATCTAGTAAATTTATAATTTATTTGTAGCGTGGTATAACATCTGTATAAATATTATCTAGGCATGTTGCGCTAGTAGGGGTTATTCTTGTAGGCTCCAAAAATAGGTTTACAAGATTGTAGGACTGAAAGAGACTTAATATTTTACTACAAGAACCCGAGTTTTCTAATAAATTAACATTAAAATCACCGCAAGTGATAATGGACTTGTTTGAGTTACAAATCTTGTTTAACACTTCATCCATTACCTTCATCCATTACCACTTAATACAGTAAACTGCTCCAATTCCATACAGGCTATCTCAACTGTTCGCTCAACAGATAGGCTCACAATATCCTTACGTTCTTTATATTTAAGCTGGTTACTTACTAAAATTAAAGAGCCACCATGTATAGCATTTACTCTGCTGAATGAACTACCAACTTGGTGATTATTAAAATTGAACAAGAACTGGTGGCTTTTGAGCCAATGTTCTGTTATACAGAGAATATCAATACTGTTAAAATTCAATAATAATTCTACTTCTAAATCTTTGTTCATAAATCCTTGAATGTTTTGGTGCACCAGGTTGATACTATTTACTGATTTTAAACTCTTATTTGATTTTGATTTATTTCTACAATTCTGTACATTATTGCTAGAGGTTGCCTCTATTGTCTTAACTTCTAATTTAAATTATTATCAATGTCAATTTTTGATACCAAATTATTGGCTGAATTATTCAACAATTCATAGCTTTGCTCAATAGAAGCAATTTGTTTAGCCAACTTCTTGGCTGTAATAGAAAAGTAATATGATAGCGACACAGCTATCTGTCTTTTAAGATAGTTAGAAAGATAGTACATAAAAATATTATATCTATCTTTTTTCAAATACAAATTATTACCAACATAATTGTTAGTATCAACTAATTGGAATAAATTATTATTAAATGTCAAATTATGCAAGGTCATATTCATTTCAAATCTTAAGTTATTTTCTTCCTGTGGCAAACTGTTAGTGTATGGGAATGTAAACAAAACAATTTTTCTTAAACTAAGATTACACAATGTCCTAATAATATTGGAGTAATTCTCTTTTGTTCACATTTCCCCTATTAGAAGTTACATTTAATAATTTCTCTCATAGTGTCAAATAAGGAACAACCAGGCATACAGTAATTTATTATGGAGTGTCCCGGGTATTCATCCGTCAACAAGTGGCCTAAGTCCTTTCCAATCTCATCACAAAATAACACTATATCATTATTTACAATTTCTTTACATTGTCTAATGGAACTAATAATAGAAGAACTTGTCAAATCAACACAAGGATGCAGTAAGGTGGAATTGCATGTTCACAATGAAAGGTCTGGTGTAGGTACATTGGATGGTATTTGACAATGCTCACAGCTGTTCTTTTGTGAGTTGACCAGCTCACTCATTGCCAACACATATTCCGTCATTAGATTTTCAGAGGTATTACATTTGTTAGTCATTGCGCTAAGTTTCTCTTGCAGATGATCAAGTTGAGATTGCAAGTCCTGTGTGTCATTGTTGTACCTCCTAGTACTTTGCTCCTAATTAAAAGAACACATATCCAGTTGTTTTAGTAAATTTAACCTTTCTCTATTAAGTTTAACATGTTTGATAAAGAACCTTTGTCTTTTTACCATTTTCTGTGTTTTAATAATGAATTTATTAATTTTTTAAGTTTGTTTTTACTGGTCTGGTTTTTACCTTCTCTGAATTACATGATTTTGATTCATCATCACCTGTCAAATCAATAGTGAGCCGTTTTCAGTAGCAAATAATGCGCCGGCCCTTAGTATTCGGACGCGAGATGTGAAGGACAAAATGACAACGCGTTCGTAAGTAATTGAAGCATTTAAACAAATAAAATAATTCTAATTCTAAACGATTGCTATTTTAAGATAGTAGGTACTAAATTAGGATGATCTTGCAATATGTTTTTCTTTTTTTCCTGGGTTCCTGTAACGATACTGAACCTACCCCTAAGCTATGGTACGCAATTTCTTTAACACCCTGTATAAATATTTAAAAAAAACATGCTCATCTGATAACAAAAATCACTAAATATTTACCCTACAGCCTACACCATTATGAAAGAAGTACTAAATTAATTTCGCCGAATTGAAGCAGGGTGAAATATAATGGTGGGTGGCTCTCATGTAACCTGTAAAATAATAATAATCTAAACAACCACACGTCCTGATTGACCATCTAATCTCGTGCAGTAAGTAGTACCCACGAATAAGAAATTGCAGGCGTGGCTAACGTGGCTCTGAAAACCCGCAGGGCAGCATGTGGCGAGCTGTTGGGCAGTAGCGACCCCACGGACCCTATCTCCCGGGAGAAGTATTGTTCCTTACTTTTAGCTTGCCTTTACTGGCCGGCTGGAGTGAACAATGACGTGGAACAGAGCTCCCACCTCTTTCTTGACTGTATAGGCTGGCTTGAGTGGAGATTCGCAAGAGAAATCGTGCTCGGAGGTAGGAACTATTCCAGTAAGATGCTGGTAGGGATCTTAACCGTACTTCCGGGATTATCTTGGTAGCGGTGGGATACCTCTCCACTCCTCATAAGCACCTCAGGACATGTTGCCCCCTTGGCGCTACGACACTATGTGCTAGCGACCGTTTTCGGGGGCCCATTATTGAGTGTGCAAGTCGCCCCCTGCCATTTCATCCGTGTATTTTATATATAAAACACTGGTTAGGCAGGGGCCATAGTCTTCCCATAATCCTAGATAACCAGTCCACTTAAGCTACCCCAATCAATAGTCCAATATCTTAGTTTCCATATTCTGCAATAGTCCGACACCAACCGGGGGTTGTCCTAAGGGTGCACTTGCACAGTGCATACAGGGATAATCGTCGGTTGGTGCCTCATTCCATTTAAAGTTTTCTAAGGGGCCTCTGCTAGTTGGCTTCGGCCCCTCGTACGCCTTCCAAAGGTCCGGGACCCCAAGGTCCCGAGATATGTTAATATAAAAATATAATAATATTAGTATTTTTTTTCTCTCAAAAGGTAAAATTTTGGTACACAGTATCGAAAATACAAGCGGATTTAAACCTTTGTGAGAGCTGGAGTCTATACTGGGTTCGGGACCTGTATGACAGATCTCCAGGCTCACACCCTTAAAATTCAAAAAAAATATATATATATATATATACAGTTATTTATTTATTTTATTTTATTTTAATATTTATACTTTATACACCGCCATCGCCGGTGTGCACAGATCGTTTTGTATAATTCGTTTTGTTTTGTTTTGTGTGATCGTTTTGTTTTGTTTTGTATAAATAAATTATTATTATTATTATAATAATAATTGTAGTATAAATAAATTATTATTATTATTATAATAATAATTGATTTATTTCAGACAATTCTAGTCCATAGTTTTTCAACACATACATTAAAAATTATAAACTATTTTAAATTCAAACAGATAAAAACCAAAAACAAAATTGTGACTAATTAAATTTAAATATTTAACAACTGATAAAAAAAATAAGAATTGTCAAAAAATTATAAAAATGTTAGAATCGTATAAAAAAATAAAAATGTCAAAATATGTATAAACCTTTTTTGAAATGCTAGTAATTATACCTAATATTTTTATTAAATTCGTTTTATGCCTGAAATTTCGTTCCGTGGAATTAAATATGTAAATATTGCATAGAGAAATCTGCAAACTCTTCCTCGACAACGCAATACCTTGTGTAGTCGGTTGCGCATCATTTTCTTTTACCCGGGTCACCCTTCACCCGCTAGGACCATGGAACTGACACCAAAAAAGAAGTCAGCCTATAGTGAGCGAGTAGAAATACGGTTAAAGAAGTGTTTGGGCCACTAAACCAACAAAATAATAACAATTTGGAAAAAAATACGATTCATGCGCGTGTGAATGCTCTGTTAGGTTTTAAATCCGGTATAAAGTACAACAATACTGAGAATTAGCATCCATAAAAGCTCGTCCACACAGGCGCGATGCGACAGCTCGACACAAAGACACCGCTCGTCACGCAACACGCGGTGCCTTTGTGTCGCGCTGTCGCGTCGCGCCAGTGTGAACGAGCCTTAAAGCCATTTAAAACGACGTAGCGTCATGGAAGACGGGCACTCACGACGGTTGATAACGAAGATTTTTTCAAACGTAACCATGTACAAACTCATATATGAGTAGCCAGCATGTCATAGCAGTTACATTTCAATGGCGATCCGTACACGACGTGACTTACTAACACGTTATTAACTAGTTCAAGATTGGTTGCTTGTTACTTTTGAGTAGCGTGTTGGACGATATGCCTTCCTTGACTGTCAGAATGAGTTTGCTGTTCAGAAATTATGTTGATTTTCTAGGTTAATGTGCACTCACCGATAGCTGGTCTAACAACACATATGGGCAGGTCATTGCCGAGAGTAGTAACCAACTGTTCAGCGATAGACTTTGCAAATGTGTATGTGTTCGGCCAATTATTTATCAAACTGAAATTGAAATAATCTGAGATATAAGAATGTTTATACATATATCAATCATAGGCGTAACTTTTACAAACAGCACTGGAAACCACTAATAAAAATAGGCCTATGATAATCACGATAAAAATTCAATGGGAAATAGCAGACGTAGCGATTTATCTCTACGTCTGGCTGATCAATAAAAGAGTCATTAGCAGAGAAGACGTTATCACCAGATAACTAAACGTATTCCTTTGGTATTCTTTAACGGCACGTAATAGCTATGATTGATCTCCTACTTCTTCTTTTCGATTCGACGGTACATCTGCATTACTTATACTTTTGATCTCATACTTGGAGCGAATTTCACCAATGAAACTAAACGCAATCAGTTTATCTAAACCACGTTCAATATATGTGAGTGTCATTATTGTCATGTAAAAATGTTGATCAGAGCAGTGGTGGCCCGGTGGTATCGGCCGCGACTTACGAGTTGTATGTCGTGGGTTCAAACCCTGGCAGGCGCTTTACTTTGTGTAAATAATTTCATCACCACTGCTCTCAAAACGGTGAAGGAAAACATCGTGAGGAAACCGGCATGTCCTAGAACCAAAAATTCGAGGACATGTGACATCTACCAACCCGCACTGGGCCCGCGTGGTAGATTACAGCCCAATCCCTCTCGAAGAGAGGAGGCCTGTGTCCCAGCAGTGGGAACATTATAGGCTGATTATGATGATGATGAAAAATGCTGATCGCTTTCAGTTTCATTGGTGAAATTCATCCTATGAAATAACCCGGAACCACGTTTCGAATATTGGAATTTAAAACCACTCACCTCGGTGTAATATCATTTATTCTTCCTTCATCGACAGTTTCAGCTATCTCGATCATAGTGTTGGGATTTATAGGACTTTTGTAGAATTTTTCACATACTGCGGAATTTACACGGTCCGCACAAGCATGTGAGTATGCTGTTGAAACATAGACGAACGATCTAAAGAAGAAAAATAATTATATTCTATAATACTGTGTATTGTAAAAACTCAACCGACTGGCCACAAAGGACTAGTAAGACTGGTTGTACCCAAGGGTATCATATTACTCAGTAACTGGGTGGTGGATAATGATATTCAGCTGGCTCCGGTTAGACTGGAAGGCGACCCTGACATAGTTGTGAACAGGCTGGCAGATGATGATGATGCACTCTATCAGTAGTAGCGTATAAGTTTAAGGTTTTAAAGCATGTTTTTTCTTACCTCAGGTTTTTGCAAACCTTGCCAAGTATAAGAGCCTCCCTGGTGCCTCGTACGTTGATCAAGGTCGCCACACGAAGACACTCATCAAACCTTGTCGTAGCTGCCAGATGGAATACTATGTTCACCTGGATAACGTAATTAATACATAACCATTCAATCAACCAAGCCATTCAATTTGGTAAAAAAAATTCGAAGGCTCTCTGAACTTAGTAGTGATTTAGTACATTTTCCTAAACTTAGAAACCAAACTAAAAATAATTATGAATTTATTAGACACCATGGTAACATAAACATGAATGTTAATGACATCAGGGTGACAGGGAGCTGTTTCATAGAAAAGTGCAATACCTATGCGGTCAAAATGTATGGAACTGCATTTTTTTTTTAAATAACCGAAAAAACATGCCACAGCATAGAATAAAAAACAGAATATAATTATTCTGCACTGGATTAAAGGAAACAGGTTGGGCGTCCATGTCCCTGTCACCCTGTATAAAGATAACGATGTGTACTTGAAATAATGGCTGATTTACATTTGCGTCAGTTCATGAGCGAGTTCAGTTCAAAGCCAGTTATTAAAACTGCCACGTTGTGACTGACGTTTGGACACGTCAGTCCAAAAGTGACTGTTTTTAGGGTTCCGTACGTCCGAATGAAACTACGGAGCCCATACAGGATCACTCGTGTGGCTGTCTGTCTGTCCGTCTGCCCAAATCCACTGGTCCGCTTAAGTTGAAATTTGGTAAACGTATGAATTTCTATGACCCAAAAACGGCCGCGTAACGGAAGTTAATGAATTTTTAATATGTAAATTAGAAAATTAGAAAATTAAAAAAAAACCTTTTGCAAACGTACCATTTGACATATGAAATGAAAGGGATTGAAAGTCTCTGATATAAATATTATTTATAATTTTAAAATAAGTGGTTTTAAACTTATTTAAGAAAAATTTACCATCCCTTATCTCCGAAACTATTAAGCTTAATTATTTTTTTTTTAAATACAGAAAGTAATTCTACTTGTAGATTACAGGAAAATATATAAAAGGTTTTAAAATAACATAGTAAGTCCCTCAACATTGCGTGAGCAAACTTACATTTCCAGTTGGAATGTATGGGAGAACATTGTTTTAATAACGACATGGTTAAGTTTGTCCTTCAGTATGGAATCGGCAGCCAGACACAGCTTTGAGACGGAACCCTCAGGGGCCGAGGCCTACTCGCACTTGTCTGTTTTTTTTTTCAAGTATTACGTATTGACGTCAAGGGACTAAACTCGCTACTTAGCTAATGCAAATATAGAGTTAGCCCTATCAGACCACACTGCCCAACTGTTTAAATGCCCTGTTAAAAAATCGTGTGCAATTGATCACTGGTATAGACTAAGTCGAGGTTATATCTCTGAGAATATATCTAAGTTCATTGAAGCCATTAGTAACTTAAGTTTTACTAAGTGTTCAATAGCACAAACCCGGAAATAGCTTTTAATTCGTTTTATGACTTATTTAAACTTTTTTACGACTTGTGCTTCCCTACCGTGATGAAAAAGATTTCCACTTCGAAAACTCCGCGATGGATATTTAAAGGCATCAAAAACTGTAGTAAACGGAAAAGAGAGATGTTATGGTTGTACAGGCGATCACCAAATATTGAAAACAAACAATTGCTTAAACAAAATTCAAGACGATTAAAAAGAGTAATACATTTGACACCAAAGTCTCAAAACAGTCATATTATAAATAGCCTAGAAAATAAAACCAAAGCTACGTGGAAATTAATAAATAGGTGTAGATCTAACTTTCCTCCGGAATCTGTAAAGCATTTTTTTGTTGGTGATAAGCAAATTAACGATCCTAAAAGCATAGCTACGGCTTTCAATGATTATTTTATAAATTCTGTACATCCTGAAAAAAATTGTACAACCGGTAATGCTATATCTCTTGTAAATCACTTCCCAAAAACTCTTTTTATGGCACCGACGGATGCTATGGACATTTTCAAAATCATAAATTTGCTAATAAATACCAATAGCACGGGATTTGATGAAATTTCTACAAAAAAAATAAAATTAGTGTCGCATTTATTTGCACCCGTACGAAGTTTCATAATTAATCTATGCATGCATGCATAGAACATGGTCACTTTCCAAACTTATTAAAAACTACTATAATTAAGCCACTTCATAAGAAAGGTAACAAAGCAACCATTTCAAATTACCGTCCAATAGCCTTAATACCGGTATTGTCAAAAAATTTTGAGAGAGTGATTTATAACTCCCTTAACTCGTTCTTTGAAATAAATGAAATACTCACTAAAGAACAATATGGTTTTCGCAAAAATAGAAATATTAACAACGCAGTCTATGAATTAGTTGCAGAAATCATTGATAATGTGGACAAAGAAATCCTATTGCCGCAGTACTCATGGACATGTCTAAGGCATTTGATCACGTGGATCATACAGTATTACTGGAAAAGTTAGAACGTTATGGTGTCCGAGGAAATATATTGAGCCTAATCAAAACGTATTTATGTGGAAGAAAACAAATCACGGTTTTAACTAGAATTTGTCCCAACTCTAAGCGAGAAGTTGCACACAAGTCATCCATTAGGTATACAACTTGCGGTGTACCCCAAGGTGGTGTCCTTGGGCCCTTGCTGTTTCTCATTTCTATAAATGATTTGCTGAAGTGTACTGATTATCAAACCGTCCTGTTTGCCGATGATAGTACAATCATTATACCGTGTAAAAGGTTAGAATCTTATGAAAATGAAATAAATAATGCCATCCATTGCATTATAAACTGGCTACGTAAGAATAAACTTAAAATCAATTTAGAAAAAACACAGTTTATGACTTTCGAACAAAGGAAAAAAAAATTAAATTTGAATATAAAATATGCAGACCAAAAAATACCGGAAACTACCAGTGCCAGATTTCTAGGGCTTACCTTGGATAGTCTCTTAATTGGAAATACCATGAAGAAACCGTTTGCAAAAAACTAAGCCAGTATTCGTATGTGCTTTACAATCTTGCGAAAATATCAAACGATTCTGTGGTTTTGATAGCATACAAAGCGTATGTCTCATCAACCCTTTTTTTTTTTTTTGGATGGGAAATCATCAAATGACCTCTCCCGCTCTGGGCGGAGCGGAAGGGCGTGTCAGACTCTTACTGACTAAAACCCACCCGTGTTCCTTCAGTTGCCTGTGCGCCAGGGCCACGGTAACTCTGTCGAACAATCCGCGACCCCGGCAGGCATCGGCCCTATCGGACCTCGTCAATTATGCTGACAACTCTTTGAGGCGCGCGTGGGACACAACGCGCCGTCGACCCGGGCCTGGTCCTTACCGGACGGCGAGCTGATGTCTCATCAACCCTACGTTTTGGAATAATATATTGGGGAAATTCCAACGATAGAAATACTGCGTTCAAGGCTCAAAAGAAATGTGTGCGTGCTGTGTTTAAGCTGAATAAGACCGATAGTTGTAGGCTATTATTTAGTCAATATAAACTTCTCACTTTGCCATGTATGTACATCTACGAGACAGCAGTATTTGCAAAGTCAAACTCGCGTTTATTTCAAACACTTAGATGGAAGCGACGAAATAGAGAGATTTGTGCTATTCCACAAAAGACTGCGCTCTACTCAAAGGGCTTTTTAGGAATGGCACGCAAGTTATATAATAAGTTACCCATTTGTATAAAAGATCTTGACAGCATACACCATTTCAAAAAGGCTCTTTTTAAACCTATTATGTGAAAAGCTTACTACACAGTCAATGAGTACCTAGAAGACAAATTGTGATCTAATGACATTCTATTTATTTTTCATTAAATGTTTTATTTTTCAGTTTTGGTAAATAATTTATTTGTGATATATAATTTAATTTAATTTTAATGTTTTGTTATGTGATCAAAGTTATTGTTATTTTATAATTAATGAATTGAACATGTTCTTATTTAATATTTTTGCTTTTTAATTGTTTTATTTAATTGAGTTTGATAATTAATTTGATTGCTTTATTATTTTTTACCAATTAGTCATAAGAAATTATAATTAGAATGTTTGTACGCCGTTGACGGCAAGACACAGCGCTCATTTTTATTAATATTGACATCTGTACTTTGTTTTACCTATGATCTACAAATAAAAATAAATAGAATTTGACTTTTAAATTTAAATCAGCTATTAGGGTACGGAAGTTCGACGTTTTATAATTTCACGTAAGCTTATCATTTAAATATCAATTATTAGCTGTTGTAGATATTAAAAGAGACATAACGCACGTTTAATAAAACAAAGATGTAACTCAAAATTTGTTTGGAAATTTTCTAATAAAACGCGTGTTCATTGCGTAAAGAATAGATGGAATTTGACAGCCGCGCAGTTACGATCAAAGTGAGCGAGATACGCGATCGTCCCTCTCTTTTTAATTAACAAGAACTGACAGGTCGGTTCTAAAAGGGGCGTGATTCAGTGATCCACCGGCAGTGAGTGAAACAGGACGAGTTTTTCTTTGGTGTAACATTAAATAATTCTGTTTTTGAATAAAAGGTAATTATTTTACATTCTGTTATTTAATAATAAAATGAGACTTTTTGCTATGATTCGTTTTCTTAGAAAACACATTCAATGAAAGGGCGATATATTTCGAGTTAATTCTGTTTTATTTTAAAAGGCAGCTATAAATTGCAAAGTTAAACTCCAATCTTTCAGTTTTGTTTTAAAAATTACAGCCTAGTTACTGAAGTGATTGAGTTAGCATCACTTTATTATTAAAAATGATAAAATCTATCAAATAATATTCTGAATTATTTCTTTTTTTATTTAAAATGACAGAAAAATACCTGAAGGTGTTCAAAGTTAATTCTTTCTTGTAATAAACTTCATGATAAAAAATAGTTAAATTGTGTGTTGTAAAATAAAAAAAAGTTTTTTTTATAGATAATGACATTTTGGAGAGCGAGGAGAATCCTGGGCTTGATTCCACAAACTGAAAATGAATAAAAAAATGAAGAATTTGAGCGTATTGAACGAAAAAATGACCAAGAAGCAATGGTAAATACTTTAAGCTGCAAACTAATTTTAGACCCTAAATGAACCGGCCTGTAGGTACTGTAGAGGTTGTCTGCATGTGTCAACCTTATGCTGACTGGCTGGATATATATTATCGTAGGTTTGCGTCGAACAGTCAAGCAAGTTTAAAAATAAGATTTATAGGAAAAGTGATGGTAGTCTGTTTAATTGGTAGAGAGGCAGAGCTAGGGCCTGCCGGTGTATAATTCCTTGATAAAATATATTTACATTCTAAAGAATACGTAAGTTTTTAAGGCGTGTGCAGAGCCAAATAAAATATTGCACAAGTTCGTTTCTCGTGTTGCGTGCACAAAGCTTTATATTGTGCGAAGTTCATATAATATGAAAAGGTGAAACAAAAGTGAAGTCGCCGGAATTTAAAGCTAAGTGGTTTTATCAATTTTATGATTTAAAAAAGCGAGATGGCTCAAGACTTTTTCACGGGCTCAAGCCACGATTGCATAGAATTTTTTTTAAACGCTTTCGAGGATTTTGCCACCAGCTACGGATGGCGAGAAAGCGATTGGGCGCTAATAGTGAGCGCATATTTTCAGGGTGCTGCCCTAGCATTTCACAAGTTTATATACCGTGAAGGTTTAAGTTTTTCAGCGATCTGTGACCAGCTTAAAGCTGAGTTCCCATGCAGATGCTTATCTAAAATAGGGCATAGAGTGCAAGAAGAGGAGTTCACAAATGATATGTCAAATGAAGACGGGCACGAAAGTTTTTAAAATTTAGATATTAATACTGTTATATTTTCTAGCGAAAAACATAATGACCCATTATTTGATGAGCAAAGCTGCCAAGCAGGCAGTGATGACCATGATGTTGATGACGAGCGCAGCTGCCAAGAGTGCAGACCTGCGAATGGTGTGGAACGACCAGTCGAAGTGTTCGAGAATGAACACGAGGACGAATTTGATGAATCGGGTCAGACTAATCCTTATATTAAATTGCATAGCCATGTTTCAGAACAGCAGAATGTGTCCTTATTAAATGAAGATATTGATCACGTCGAAGAATCATACAAATTTAACGACAGTTTTGATCAATGTATGGAGGATAATTTTATTTTACTTTCCGATATACAAGAAATTGATACGAGTATGTCGTTGATGACCACAGTAAAGGAGAATATGCAGTTGTCTGTGACTCCAGACAAAATTTGTGAATTAAAGTTTGATTCAAAGTTAAATGATGATAAACTGATAGTCGAGGATGACGCGGTGTCACATATTGTTGGAAATAATGGCAATATAATAAAAGTAGTGGTTGATCTGAATAAAGAAATATGGTCTCGTAATCGTAATAAGATCAAAGCTATAGGTGGTAATTTTCAATTTCATTCTTACCACACCAAAAGAAGTTTTCGTAATGTCGCATCATATCATAAGCGTATTGTTAACAATACAATAAGAAAAGTTCTGGTAAAGAAAAAGGTCTCATATGTTAGAAAAACTAAAATAAAAGACTTCTTTCCAAAAGTGAACAAATTTAAAAGAAAGTCTAGAGAAATGAATAATTATTTTATAAAGACTTTTTCCTTTTTAAAATATAAGTTTTTAAAATTAAATCATAGGAGATTCAGGGATATTGTATATGTATGTAGATTAAAACCTTTTCATGTCAGTTTATAATAATTTATTGTCTTTTTGTATTGTCATTTATTGTCATATAGATGTCAATTAGATGTAAACATCATTTAGATTAATTCATTATTTTAGTTTGGATAATATGATGCAATGTATTAATGCGTTTTCATTTATGTTTTTCATATATGGGGAGCAATCTTCGGACCCTGCTGGGTGCGTGTGAGGTGTCACACCTCACCACACCAAGAAGTCTGAGGGAGAAGGCATCTTCGTCTTCAATAATAGTTGGATTTCACTAGGCAATGATAGCATAGCCATACTCCAGATCATAGTAATGCGAGTGAAGAGATATATTTTTATTTTTTTGGAAACTGTGGTTCTTTTTTGAGGGGGGGGGGGGGGTGATACTCAGTCTAAGCTCGAACCAACTTTGCTTACGGGGCATAGCTCTTGCAAAGGGTGTTGTGTTGACACCATCAGTTCGAATTTGGATTGAATACCCTCTGATTTGTAACCAACTTTGCTAAAGGAGCGTAGCTCTTGCAAAGGATGTTGAGTCAACATCAATGGTTAAACTTAATGTTGTTGAGAACCCACAGTTTAATCAGCACTGGCTAATGGTTAATGAAGTTTGAAATAGTGAGCTCGAATAGGCTTTCGAGATTTTTCCTCTGGAGTATGTGCTTGAAAAAGGTTTGTTGATGAGCTCCGACTTCTTAGCCTTTTCTCCCTCCGACTCATACCGTCCGATGGGGTCGAAGTTTACGATGTTAAGTTTCATTCCTTTCATTAAACTCCTTCAGGGTTGTTGTGAATTTGTCACTTCAATTTATTTGTTTTTAGGAAGCCACGTCGCATCTTTTTGCCAGTTTTGGCGCGACGAGGTTTAAGCATGGCGAATGTTAATTTATTCATATATGTGGTAACATAAAGTAATGTTTTTCTTACCTGACACATATCTTAGTCAGATACGCAAATCGTTCGTCCTGTCCTTAAGCCTTCTCTTGTAAGAGTTGGACTTCATATTGTATAATATGTTTCTGGCGTTAGGTAATTATTCTTATAGGTATAGGCAGGAAGAGTCTGATTGTTCGAGGTGGTAAATAAAAGTCTTGTTTGAAAACACGACTGCGTCGATCCTTTTATTTAAGGGTGGGCGTAGCTCATGTAGAGGTTGTCTGCATGTGTCAACCTTATGTTGACTGGCTGGATATATATTATCGTTGGTTTGCCTCGAACAGTCAAGCAAGTTTAAAAATAAGATTTATAGGAAAAGTGATGGTAGTTTGTTTAATTGGTAGAGAGGCAGAGCTAGGGCCTGCCGGTGTATAATTCCTTGATAAAATATATTTACATTCTAAAGAGTAGTACGTAGTTTAGCTTACGTCCCCCTAGTAATTATTAGATACACGTAGGACTCCCACAGTACCTAGGTTAGATATGAAATTCAATTATTGTTTTTAATTATTTTTATGTTCTTACGTCATGGTGGGCAAACTAGCACCGCCATGAAACCTTTCTCGATTTCTACTAATAAAAGAATGAAAGAAAGTGGAGTATTAAGTTTCTAAGTAGTGTTAAAGTTATTTTTAAATAACTTATTATTTAGTTATGTTCTGTTAGTTTAAGTTAGGTCCTGATAGTTCAAAATCAAATTATTGATAAAAGTGGCAACTTTTTCAAAACTTCAGTTAGATTTTCAAATTTAGTTTTGATTAATAATGTACATTTCACTCAATGTAATTATTGTGTATTTTATTTTTTTAGACAAAAGAAGTTGATGAGATTAAAGAAAATAACCAGGAAAATATATTATCCCCAGAACCTAACATAATTCCTGAATTGAAAAAGATGGCATCGACACAAGGTTTGCTGTCAATTGAAAAAAAAACCGTAACACTTGTACCCGATTATAGCAGCGATGCTACCTTGAGGGAAAATGAAAATTCAGGTGAAAATGATAATACTAAGCTTAACGATCTCGCCTCTGAAATTTTAATAACCTCAGAAAATCATCCTAAGCGTTCGTTATCTTCCAGTACATCGTCTTCCAGATCGTCTTCCTCTGTTCTACTTCAACCTCTAGTTCGTCTAACTCATCTTCATCAAACTCTTCAGAGTCCAATAAATTGCCAACACCTAAACACGATACTGGTCTACAAAAAGATGGACCAGAATGTGAGGAAGAAACGTCATCACGCCCCAATTCGCCAAAAAATGGAATACCTGAAGCCCGTCTAAGAGAACGCAGAAGTGACAAAAGTGTGTCCAATTACAATATCTCTCCTATATACACCGATCAAAGTGACATTGATCTCAGTGATGATGACCCCTCGATAGATTTTAATAAGATGCTAGATAAACATACCAAAAAGAGAAACTTACTGTTTGAATAAACAACTTCTTATTCCTCTGACTCTGACTGTAGTACAGAACAAAATCATCTCAGAGGCCGCAAGCGTTCACGAAAAGTTGACATATGGCAACAAAATAAATCAAAACGGCTAAGAAATAAAGGCGAATCATATGTCTCGATGTCAAAAACTCGCAAAACGGTTCCTGCTCGCTATATCAAAGAAACATGTACCGAAAAATGTAAATTGAAATGTGCAGCAAATTTTGATGCTAATGATAGATACAAGATATTTAGTGACTTTTGGAGTCTGGGCAATATAATATAATATAATAACACAGAGGGCTTATATTCGAACTTGTATGATGGAAGTGACTCCAAAATATAAGTATACTAATTCCGAACATCCCAGGCGTCCAAACAAAGCCTTCTATTTTAGTTTAAATGACAAAAGAGTTAGAGTATTTAAGACATTTTTAAAAAATACCCTGGCTGTTTCCGAACGAATGGTTTACACAGTTCAAAATAAATTGAATGAAGGTTTTATGATGAATGACTTACGAGGGAAACACAAAAACCATAAAAAACTAAATCCAGAACTACTACAAGATATCAGAAAACATATTGATATGATTCCTAAAATAGAATCTCATTATGTAAGGGCTTCGACTTCAAAACAGTACATTGGTGGTGATAAAACAATAAAAGACTTATATAATGACTTTGTGTGGCACAACAAACAGAGTCTAATAGGGACAGAGGTAATTATATGGCATATTATAAAATATTTACTAATGAATTTAATTTAGGGTTTTTCCAGCCCAAAAAAGATCAGTGCGATTTGTGTATATCGTATAATAATTCTAACAATGACCAAAAACAAGATTTGGAAGAAAAATATCTGAAGCATTTGGAAGAGAAGACTTAGAGTCGTTCTGAAAAACAAACTGATCGTCAAAATGTAACCAAAGATAGCAAAGTCGTAATTTATGATTTAGTAGCTGTATTACAGTGTCCAAGAGGTGATACTTCAGCATTTTATTATAAGTCAAAGTTAAATAGTTATAATTTGACTTTAACAGAATTAGTAAGTGGAGAAAAAAAAGCATATGAAAATGTACACTGTTACTTTTGGACTAAAGTAGATGCTAACCGGGGCGCGAATGAAATAGGGTCGTGTGTTTGGGAATATTTAAAAAATGTATGTGCGACAGATGCAGAACCAAAACAGATTATATTTTACTCGGATAACTGCTGTGGGCAAAATAAAAATAAATATATTGCAACATTGTATTTGTATGCTGTGAATTATTTAAATACTCGTACAACCAGTATAACACATAAATTTTTAATACGGGGTCACACACAAAATGAAGCTGACAGCGTACATAGTTTAATCGAAAGAGAAGTAAAGAAAAATTTGAAAGGAGGTCCGATTTATAGTCCTGATCAATATATACCATTGATCAAAAATGCAAAAAAAAGTAAACCTGCAATAAATGTGCATGAATTAACATTTAAATCAAACAAAGAAGGAAAAAGTGTAAATTGGAATGATATTAAAGTTTTAAAAATGGTGAAGTCGGAACCATTGAGTTTTTATTACAAGACTTCATACAGCGATGCTAGTTTTAAAGAAGTTGATGTTAGGAATAAACGGAAGAAAATTACCCCAATATCAGAAATTTCTTTAAATAAAGCTTACAGTCAAAAGCAACAACTTAGTGCTAATAAAAAAAAAGATTTAAAAGAGTTACTGACAAAGGGGTTGATTCCTTCCTTTTATTCTCATTTTTATAATTCGATCATTTAATTTGTATACACCTCTAAACCTTTTGAAATGGTGGTAAAAATATTTTCTGTTGTTACACGTGTAAACTATTAAAAAAAATGTCAAGAATTTTACTTTTTGTTTTGTTTTACTTACATGATTGTCATCAGACATTTAGGTACGGTTATTATTAGAGACTGAGACTGATTGTTTTATTAGTAAAATTAATAAATCTAATTTTTATAATTTAGATTAATGTTTACTTTTGCTAAAGAAGTAAAGAAGAAGCTTTTTGTTTTGTTTCACATGATTCTTGATAAAGATAATTACTAAGAGATACTAGAGACTGATTGTTAGTTAGTAAAAATAATAAAAACCAGTAATTATAATAACTTCTTAATATTTTTTAAATTTTATATTGTTTTTTAGTCCTTAAGAGAAATTTTGTCAGACTATTGGACAAATAAAAATGACTATTTAATAAATAAAATAATGGTTTAATTTAAAAATATTACCAGAGTTCATGTTTATTTTTATCAAATAATGATACAATTATGTATAAAATTACAGTATGACATTTTGAATAATAATAAAACGAACTAATATGTAATATTTTCAAAACTATTACTTTGCTTTAAAACTAAAGTGATTTTTTATGACTTACTACATAAAAACATCTTAAAATATTGTTTGTTTTTTTGCATAAAAAGATTTAAGTCACTATGTTTTTTTTCGAATCAAAATTATGTAGCTATAACAGGATTTTAGCACTAAATTTCTACAATTTCTCAAATCTCTATAGTTTAACCTAATAATATCAGCAGTTAAAGTTATAGAGATCTTATTAAATAATCGTAAATGTTCAATCAAAGACTGCGAGAGAAAAGTACAAATCTTTAAATGCTTAAGTTATGATTTTTGAGTTACATCTTTGTTTTATTAAGCGTGCGATTAATATGGGGTACTGTGTAAAATGTTATAATAAAATATCACTCGATATTCTTCAACTAAATGAGAAGAAATTTAAAACATGCATTAAACGCACACTGTGTAGACAAACATATTATAAGTTCAAACATTAAAGAAATGGCATCAGATTCTAGTGGGATGATTTGGAAAATAGTCAATCGACAGCGCAATGCTACGAAAAACCTTGACAATGACCAAATTATTCTAAAGATAGACAACACAATTATTAATGATGCTGTAGACGTAGCGAACATTTTCTCAACAAGGTTCGACAACAATGTCCGCCTTAAATCGTGTGATCATAAATTGGCAATTACATATTTGACTGAAAGTGTCAGCAGAGTAAATTCCAACATGAGTTTTGAGGCGGTAACACCCTTTGAAATTTTCAACATAGACAAATAGATAGTCAATAAATCGTCTACAGGCTATGACGAAATTCCCCTGCCTATCATTAAAAATAATATTGACATATTGGCAACTCCACTAGCATCACTTTATAATAACTGTATTGAGGAAGGCCTGTTCCTTGATCAGTTTAAAACTGCACGAGTAATTCCAATTTTCAAGAAGGGTTTAAAAAAGATTTCGCTATTGCTTGTACTATCAAAGATTTTTGAAAAGATTATGAAGGATAGGCTTATGAAACACTTACGAATGCATAGCATCTTAAATGGACAACAAATTGGCTATCAAAAATCATTGGGGACCGCCGATGCTGTTGAGGCATTAGTCGATGAGGTTATTTTCCATCTTAATGACAAACATAAGGTAACAGGTGTACTTCTGGATCTTAGTTCAGCCTTCGACACGGTGGACCATGAAGTTTTGCTGTCCAAGTTGGAACATTATGGTATAAGGGAAAACGTTCTGAAGCTATTTCGATCTTATTTGCATAATAGACGTCTATTTGTCGAGATAAAGACGGTGGTGGATGAAGAACAAAAAGTATTGAACTCCAATTTAATGACAGTATTTCGAGGTGTCCCTCAGGGATCTGTTCTAGGTCCAATTTTCTTCATCATATTCCTTAATGATTTAATTGAGTACATAAAAAAAAGTTTTACAGACACTAGGCTCGTTATTTTTGCGGATGACACTAATGCAATGGTGTCTGCAAATAACTTAAATAATTTAGAATTTAAAATTAATAACTTATTAAAAGATTTTGAACACTGGTTTGGTAGAAACAATTTTAAGCTCAATGTAAATAAAATAAAATGTGTACTATTCAAGTCAAACGTTCGGAACAACGCTAGTCTTGAGGTTTTGTCATGTGGCAACAAAGTTGAACTGGAAGGTTGAGACATCGTCTGTAACGAAGTCTGTTAGCTCAGCATGCTATGCAATTAGAAGCCTGAGGGAAGAACTGACCTTGGCCCAGCTTAGGATGGTTTACTTTGCCTTGGTTGAATCTAGACTTAGATACAGTATTGAGTTTTGGGGCAATAGCTATAAGTACAATATCCACTCGGCAATTGTAATTCAAAAAAGTGCCTTAAGGACAATGCTCCGCTTAAAACAGACGGATTTGTGCAGAGACCATTTCATTACACTTAATATCTTGACAGTGCCATGCATTTACATACTTGTGCTGCTAACCAGTTTTGTTAAGAACTTGCACAATTTTGAAACCAATGACCAACGACAAGTTAGAGTAAATACACGTAGGAAAGACTTACCAAACACAATACAACCGAAAATAAACGTGGTTCATCACAGTCCTAGGTACCAATCAGTATTTCTATACAACAAGCTTCCCTTGGAATTTAAAAGCATAAATAGCGCACACTTATTTAAAAATAAATTGAAGAGATATTTATTGAGGAAGGGCTATTACAGCGTCGATGAGTACCTAGAAGATAAGCGGCAACCGTAATATTATTGTTTTAGATTGGAATTAATTTTAAATGATATGTTGACTGTTATTATTATATGGTGTAACTATTTTCATCTCTGACATTTTATTTTTACAATTAGATAACATCGGAACTGCTGCCAGTCTGAAATAAATGAAAACTTTTGACATCATTTAAAATCTAAAATCTCTTGACATCATTTAAAATCTAAAATCTCTTGACATCATATTTTAAACTGTTTTGACATTGTATTTTAAAACTGTTTGACATTCTATTTTAAAACAGATTGACATTTTAATTATATTGTTTTAAAACTGTATTTGACATTGCATTATAAAATTGTTTGACATCATAATTATATTATTTTTGAACTGTCTATAATTTTAAAACGGTTTCGACATTATATTTGAAACTATTAGGCACTATATTTTGAATTTCATTGAATGTTTATTTAATAATTTAAAGTTCTTATAATTATGTAAATTGCATGTATATTCAACACAATTTAATTGTTCACGAATAAATGAAATTGAAATTGAATTGAATTTTGGTAGTAAAATTTTATTAATCGCTCAAATACATAGCAAAGTATAATTTAGAAGCATTTTTTCAATTTTGTAAATGTGAGTACCATGGATTCAATTATTATATCATTATTATGTATGTTGACTTGAAAGCATGGCAGTTAAGACTATGTCATGCTCACTTAAATGTCTCACTGTTGGTGGCGCGTGTGTTAGATCATTCGGTTCCCTACAAAATGGTTGAGCTGGATGGTGCTGATCCACGCGTCATATTCGTGAACGGGCGCCATCAGTTGAGACTGGTCATCTCTTAACTGCCTAGGTTTATTTTTATTATTGTTATATTTTATTTTAAAAAAATACATTGTTTTTACATATAGAAGCAACAAGAATAATGTACCAAGAATTTTGTAATATCTTGATTTAAAATTAGTGTCCTTGTAGTTTCCTGCCCGTTCTTCTCCATAGAGATCTACGTTTTGGAATGGGCCACTAGCTTCAACTTTCTGACTAACTGACCCACTCTTTGACAATTCAAAAGTGATGTAAATGGTTTATATGAAATAAATGCTTTGAGTTTGAGTTTGAGTAGTAGACCTTTTTGATACTATTTAATATTATCTGTATATTGCGAGAATATTTATGGTATTTAGTAAATTACTCCTATCACAATTGGCAGCCTTGTTCCACCCACAGCTGAGCATAGGCCTCTTCCCATTTGTGTCAAGACTTCCCGATTCATTGATATTCCCGTGGCGACTATCGATGGCAAATATTTAACTGTTCCTCGAATAACTTATTGACCTTCTAATAATAAATGAACCTACACTGTTTGAATGAACAATGTTTGTTGTAATGAACCTCTACAAACTTTTTGCACTTTGCGCGAGCCGAGCGAACAGCCGGCAAGCGCTACATCCAAGGTGGTCACAGTTAGACGGCTATTTAGTATTTTATGGACCCCAAAATAGGAATTATTTAAGGTTAACAAAAAAGGGGCAATCATTATATTAGAGTGATTAATAATATTTTGAAGAGTGCAAAATGGGATTTATTAGAGGTTTGAATAAAAACAAGCGAATAATATTAATTATTCAAATATATTTCCGGGCATACCTGATCTGTTATAGCGTTCCAGTCTTCTTCACTCAACCCAAGCTTAAGCTCTGCCACATCTCCTGATACTGGCACGAGTTTGGTTGCGAAATCTGGTTGTTGTTCTCGCAACAAATCATAGACCTGGAAACAATAGTTATAATATTCCAATATTATAGGTCAAGCATTATCTGTGACTGTGGCATTTTACTGCATTAAACTTAACATTCCTGTAAAGAAATTTCTCATTAGTAGTTCAAAGATAATCATAAGCAAGACTTATCAACCAGAAGTATTTAAAGTGTATACGAAACAAAAAAAACTTAAAGGCCTGTTGTTAGGTTCAGCATGCTTTGCGGTACTATTCTAAAGTCCCATTCACACGGTGTAAGTTTCTAAAACGTTTAATAATAATAATCGTATGCCATGAAGCATGTTCAATTATTGTCATTCAAGAATCGCATGCACCTGTTTACACTCGTGCAATATCCATAAAATGGCATACAATAATTAAACACAACTTTTATCATTCAATAAATTGAATGCGGCTTCTGTTTCCACGAAGTCAATTAATGCATTCAAGTTTTGCCTCGTCTAAACACAGAGTTGTACGTGCTTGTACCATTTTATGACGCATTAATTTAGGTATGGCCTGTATTTGCGCTGCCAAATATTTTTACATTAAATTTTAAATTGCTTCGTTTGTATGTAGGAACTTTTCAGCATCCGATTGATCTAAAACTTAGCATAACTATGTAAGTTCGGTGGCATACAAAATATTTGTACCATGAAACTGAAAACATGAAAAAATATTTGTCAAACGATGAAGTCAGAAGTTGCCTAAAGAAACTCCTCAACTAAACAAGATAGCCCCGACGTGTTTGTTATCATTGGATTTGTGTTGAGAAATACTATAGCCCAAGGTGAAGTTCAGGGTCTGACCCCGGACCGGACCGGAATAGTCATATCAATTCCTCAACTATACAAGACAGCCCTGTTGTGATAAGGCTCTTTGGAATAATTGTCTTGAAAAGTATTAAAGCCTTGGTTGCAGTGGCGGACTAACAGGGGGTGGAAGGGGCGGCCCGCCCCGTGCCTCCGGTCTGGGGGGGCCCCCAAATACCTCCGAGTTCCCCTGATCAAATCCTAAACAAGACTTTAAAAATGTGCTTAGTACCTACATATTTTCATCAAGATCAACACACTATAGCCATCTTAGACTTTTTACGCGGTACTAATATTCTTTTAACTTTGCTGAACGCGTCCAATACGCTGGGGGAATTCTCGTCTTTGTAGCGGGTACTTCCCCAGGAATCCCTGAATGAATGAAGTGCAAATAATTCACTCTTGTACGCCTACATTCTATTTACGTCGAAAAATAAACATTGTCCTCATTTAAAATATATAAAATTTCATTGTGTTGATATTTAATAGTTTAGTAGTGTGTTGATATTTTCGCGAACTTATAAGCCTTTTTTCAAGTTGTAAAGTAATAAACGCGATCTTATCCGTTCAAAGTAATAATTTCATTAATAATAAAAAACTTTTTTACAAAAAATTAAACCGACGAAAAAAGAAACTGAAAAGCAAAAAATAAATCTTTCAGTCTAACTAAGCTCTTAAATTAACGTAAATTACAAATTTTGAGTCGGCGCCAAACAATCACCGCAGATCGATTAACGACGATCAATCAAGCTGCCATAAGTTTTCATGGCGCCTTGTATGTTTGGCGCCGACTCAAAATTTGTAATTTACGTTAATTTAAGAGCTTAGTTAGACTGAAAGATTTATTTTTTGCTTTTCAGTTTCTTTTTTCGTCGGTTTAATTTTTTGTAAAAAAGTTTTTTATTTCTCGCTTTTCAGTTTCCGTTTCAAATAAATGAACTTATTTATTTATTTAGGACTACCAACAATGGCTTACACTACAGATGTCTTACAAAATACATGAAATGAAAACTTAGTACAGTGGATTAATTAGGTACTTTAAGGTAAACACCACATTACCCAAATTAAATTATGTTAATTGACAACTTGGGTACATGACAACTTTTCAAGCAATCTTAATACCGGGGAAAAATATGCTAGATTCAAAAGTCATCATAAAGGTTTCATAACAAATCAGACAAACATTCAAGAATTTTAGATTTCAGCTTAGGGAATCAAAGTGTAAATCGATTAGATCGCTATTACATAGTAAAACCTTGCAAAACCTAGCATATAGACAGTTATATGCTATACCGATTTTCTCTGTGGAGGACAAAGAGTAGGAACAGGTCTACGCGGAATTCATGACGGACGCAGCACGCAAGATATTGAGTGCGAGCAGTGGAGGCTAGTCGATAATTCCTATATGAAATTTACACATAAACATTGCGTCGTTTAAACATCTTCGTTCTTCTAAAGTGTTGAAGAAATTCAAGCTATTTTTTTTAATAAGAAGATGTCTTTTTAGCTATGCCAACAGAAACAGCTAGATGCCAATCAAAGCGTTTTTGAACGTGTTCTAGACGCAAACTATTCGTAGCACAGTGCGGCCGCCACATCATATTACAGTATTCTGCTACATATCAACTACAAAGTGTAAAGTACACTGTCTTATGACAAAAACCCATCATCTTGGACGCTTTTTTGGGGCTTGTATTTAAACGCCTACCAGAAACGTGCCTATTTTACTACCAACAAATTCGAAATACCAGCCAGAAAAGATAAATGCTTACCAAATTGTGTTTCATAAAGTATTGTAGAAATGAACCTATTTTCCTTTTTATTCTATGCCATAAAGATTTATAAACGTCTTTTAATTTCTTACTACCTGCCAAGATAGCTCGACGGAGCCCCGCTTAGCGTGGCTCCTATTTCTGCAACCAACCAAACCTCGGGGTGCCCCTGACGTCGACCGGCGTGGGTTAGGGTTAATAAGCAGGTCGACGTAGCCCCGCTTCGCGGGGGTCCTATTTCTGTCTAAAGGGTTTAAAGGAACCTAACCAACCGAACCTCGGGGTGCCCCTGATGTCGACCGTCTATGGTTAGATTTGGTCAGCATTTATCCATTTTGGTAGGCAATAAGAATATAAATACAACACGTACAATTATTCTGATGAGTGTATAATTATTTTGGAACTTAAGGCGTTGTTCTTTAGGCACCTCGGTATAGAGAGGGTTTATTTTATTTGAAGTTAACATATTTTACTTTGGTACTTAGTCTTAGAGTGATATTTTCTAGAACTGTTTGTGGTACGTACTTGTAATAAGGAGTGTTCATATCTTGTATGAGTTTATATTTGAGTGCTAGTTTTTGATGGATGACTTTTGCTACCTGATTGTGTCTATGTGTATAGTCTGTTTTAATATTATTATTATTATTATTACTTTGCCTTTAATTATAAGATTATTTGTTCCTGTTTATTTAACGTAGTAACACTTCATTGAGTTCAAATACATGTATTTTTATTTTTTCACCATTCATCATCATCATCATCAGCCTATATTCATCCACTACTGGACGTAAGCCTCTCCTAGTGAACGCCATTGAGCCCGATCCTTGGCTCTCGTCATCCAGTCTCTGCCAGCCGCATTTCGCAAGCCGTCAGTCCACCTGGCCGGCGGGCGCCCCACACTACGTTTGCCTAAACGCGTTCTCCACTCTTGAACTTCAACGAGAGATGTGACCAGCCCATTGCAGCTTCAGCTTGCTTAGTGTTTGGGCTATGTCGATTACCTTGGTTCTCTGGTGGATAACGTCGTTTTGGATTTTATCCTTCAGAGAGACTCCAAGCATAGCTCTCTCCATAGCTCGCTGAGTGACTTTAAACTTATGGACCAGTCTCACCGTGAGTGTCGACGTTTCTACTCCGTAAGTCGTAACCAGTACGACACACGCGTTGAAGACTGTCGTCTTTGGGCACTGCGGTATAGACGAGGAGAAGACCTGATGAAGTTTACCAAATGCTGCCCATCCCAGCTGAATCCTACTATCGACTTCCCTCTCAAAATTGAGATGGGCCTATAGTTTTTATGTTGAAATTATTATCCCATTTATGTATAGTCACCATCTTTGCCACTTTCCATTTTATAGGCAATATGCCAGAAGTTAGGGATTTGCTGTTTATAGCTGTAATAAATATTACCTTTATTAATTTATAAGCTTTTGAATGTTTTGAGTATGCTCTCACTGCTAATATTTAGAACTTCCCTCGACTGCCTTCCGTACCCAACATCACACCCTCTATGACAGTCATACTCCAGCTAGGCTTAAAGTTCTCATCAAGATGAATGAAATGAGCCCAAACACGATCTAACTGCTGTAAGCTGTCGAGGAGCCCTCTAGACTGTCTTCCGTCTCCATTATCAGATGATCTTCAGGTCTCTTTTTTGTTGAAGCATCATTAGAACTACGTATATGTGCCAAGTTTCAACAGAATCCGTTCACAAGGGAACATTCTGTAGGTAAAAAAATATTTAACCCCTATTTTTCTACCCTTAGGGGTGGATTTCGTTTTTCAATTTTAAATGGGACCAACTTTGGGGTATACTCTTTCCATTAAAAAAAGAATCATCAAAATCGGACTACTCGGTAAAAAGTTATGCGTGGTCATACATAAAAAAAAAAAAAAAAAAAAAAAAAAAAAAAAAAAAAATAAATAAAAAAAAAAAAAAAAAAAAAAATACGGGTCGACTTGAGAACCTCCTCCTTTTTTTTTCGTCGGTTAAAAAGTGTAATAGTGTTTTTGATTTTTGTTGCGGTATAAAAGTAAATGAGTTCAGAGTTAGTACATTTTGGAGTATTTCGAAAAAGTAAGTAATTCTTCGTATAATTTAGCTTAGAAATTATAATCCGCAGTTTCTAGTCAATATGCACAGCCTACGAGTACATTGCTTCAGTTCTTGAATTTGGAGAGTGGTCCTTATTTTATTTGTAGTGCACGTTTATTAGGGACGTAGGTATGTACTTGTTCTCATCGTGGGACTCAACATGGCAGTCTCTGTACATTTGAATATCTATATAATAATAAGATAAGGCGCATTTGTAAAATGCAAGAGCTGCATTTGGCAATTGCAAAGATTGTAAAAAAAATTGAGGGAATGGGACTTCAGTGAATCGTTACCCTGTATATCGCTGATACTTCAATACTTCTTGACCATTTGCATCTCGTTTGCATCATATGAGACGAGTTTTTCGAAACTTAAACTAATAAAAAAAAATCTTCGATCTACAATGGGTCAAGAGCGACTGGTTAATCTAGCCGTGCTTTCAATACAGCGAAAATTTCAAAAGAAATCGATTTCACAGAAGTTTAGAGTTTAGATTTCACACATATAAACGCTACAAAAAATACAAAAACTATCATTGATTTATTTTATCTAGTTTATTTTTTGTCGTTCGATTCGTATCTGGGGGCACGGTACCGCCCCCGCCAAGACGAGCCAAGCGAAGCGCAAGGGCACTACCTACCTTTTCTCGAAGTGGTTCGTCGTTTTTTTGAACCTCATAGAGTTGGTTTCCGATTTACCAGATAGTTCATATTCTCAGGATATGATGTCATTAATAGACTTATTAAACATACAAAGTCTCAATTGAATAGCTCTTATGCTTTAGATTTTATTGATATCTAAAATACACCGATTTCGTCACTGACACACTCACTGATACACTGACACACTGATGATCATCAAAATGTTTGGCTACTTCCTGAAGTGCTAGAAAGCTGAAATTTGGTATGTCATCTAAGTTTAGTATACAACCAACAAAAAAAATCATAAACTTATAACTTTCGCTCCCCGTCCCCTAAAATGGGGGGGTGGAAGTTTGTATGAGACTTCAAAATGTTAGGGTACTTCCTGAAGTGCTAGAAAGCCGAAATTTGGTATGGAAACAAAGTTCAGTATACAAAAAGCACTACCGTGCCCCCAGATAAACTTAAAAAAAGAAGAAAAAAATAAACACTAAAAAGACTGCTTATCAACTTACAAAAAGAACTCAAATCCCACCAAAACATTTCATGAAAAATGTTGCCAAGACGACCACATAAGGTTTGCCCTGTGAAAAAGATATCAGATCTCATGTAGAGCCAAGCTTCTGAATCTACACGGCCTAACTCTACCCACCCTAACTTCACAAATTCTACATATCAGTAAAAATGAATGGCTTCGCCGTATGCCGCCGATGAGATCTGATATCTTTTTCACAGGGCAAACCTTATGTGGTCGTCTTGGCAACATTTTACATGAATTGTTTTTGGTGGGATTTTATTTTTCTCACCCTTAACCATTCCATATTGTAGGTATGTATATTTATTTAGCCTAGAAATAATTTAAGTCGATTTTTTTCACTTGTCAGATTTTAACGAAATAAACATCAACACTTATTTATACATACGAATGTGAACTGAATACAAAGCTTGTAAAACTACATTTTTTTGAAAGCTGGGGGGCCTCATTCAGCTTTGCCGCCCCGGGCCTCTGACGGGCTTAGTCCGCCACTGCTTGGTTGAAGTCCAGCGTATAATGTTGGAGCCGGAAGGTCGCTACAGAAACTCCTCAATTAACAAAATAATAATTTTCGTCGTCTATGTGCTCATTAGATTTGTTTTGGTCTATTAATGGAGTTGAAAGGTGACCATAGGAATTGCACGGTTATTATTTCATACGTTTTTGTTCAATAGCTCATATTTAAAAGCTTGTTTAAAAATTATTTTGGTCTAATTTTTTTACATAGAACACGCACTTTAAATGTTTGTTTATACGAAAATTGCATATCCGACTTTATTGTACGTACTGTTTACATTATTACCAGTTCTGAACGCTAACTTGCCCATGTAAAGCTACTATTGAACTTGTTGTTTAGACAGTAGTAGTCAATTATTGCTTAAATTTTATGGTATACCAGGCAATAAACTTGTACCGTGTAAATGGCGCTTAAGCTCTCTTATAATTTGGCTTTCAGATTTTTAGATGAACTTAAGGACAAGGAAACCTTAAAAACAAAAATGTATAATCAATATTAACAACTTACGGGATCCTCTAACATTTCATCCAGCCTCTGTTGAACGGATTTGCCTTTTTTGCTTCTTAGCAAGAGAAATATTTTCGATACATTAGTCGCTCTGTAAGAAAATAATAACTAAATTACAAAAAAAAAATAACATATCTCGACTGTTTTCCCCGTAGGCTACGGCAGAGGTGTACCTACATAGTACTAATACTCACATTTCGCCATTTTTGTTTTTTACATATAAATACACTCGCGGTCAAGCAATACAACAAAAAAATACAACAAAATTATAGTTTGTATTACCTCCACGGCCTCTTCTCACAGCTGCCAGGCGATTGGGCATGCTATGTTTTAAGTTTTGGGGTTCTGGTGCCTACGCTTATGTATGGAAGTGAGTGTTGGGTGTGGCAAAAGAAGTATGAAAGTAGAATAAGTGCTGTGGAAATGCTTTCCTTGCGAAGCATGTGTGGTGTGACTATAAATGATAGGTTGAAGAATGATGTGATAAGGCAACGGTGCGGTTTAAAAGAAGATATAGTGACAAAAATTGAAAAGAGTATGCTAAGATGGTTTGATTATGTTGAGAGGCTGAATGAAGGGCGACTACAAATGGTATTTACAAGGCAGATGAGAGTGGAAACGCCGGGAGGGGACGCCCTAGGAAGATATAATATATAGTGACCTTATCGGTGATGTTCTTCAGAAAGGTCAGGTGTTTAGTACTCACAACCGGCGTGCGTGTATGACCAGATGTATGAACATAAACGAGGCAAAAGGAGTGTGTAAGGAGCATAGCAGGTGGCGTTCCGTAGTTTCTGCATATCCCCATGGGAAGAAGGCGTGAGTTTATGTATGTAGTTTCTTATGCAATGTTGCGGGATATTGGTCCATTCTTCCACTAACGCATGTTTCAGGTCTCGAAGTTTAGCGGGGCGGGGTTTCAATTTCTGACACAACTCCTAAGCTCATCCCAAGCGTGCTCAATTGGATTAAGGTCCGGGCTTCTCGCGGGCCAGTCCATGCGATTGATGCCAACGTCTTGAATATAATCATTTACAATTCGAGCTGTATGTGGCCTGGCGTTGTCATGCATGAATATTGAATTGTCACCCATATTAATTAAATATGGGCCGACATGCTCATTAAGAATTTCTTCCACAAATCTTGCACTAGTTAGCATACCATTTTCTATCAGCGCTAACTCAGTGCGACTCTCTGAAGAGATTTCAACCTAAACCATAACAGATCCACTGCCGAACGGCACTTTTTTCCTCAAAACAAGCTGGAATAAACCGTTCCCCTGGCCGTCGGTAGACTCTTAACCGCCTGTCAGGTGTCTACAGCATAAATCAGAATTCATCAGAAGAAAATATTATAGCCCATTCTTCGTTTCCCCATTGTACATGATCGCGAGTAGGTTTAACGTAACCTTGCTACCCAATGTTCCCTTTCAAGTTTTGGACCATTTGCCGCTGCCTTACAGTCCGCTCGCTGACGTCGTTTCTACTGGGCTCCCGAAGATGATTTGTGTGGTCGACGATGGATTACGCTTGCTTAGAAGTAACTTATTCACTCACGTCTTGAAATTACCCAGGTTAAAGTTATCAATAAACAGACTCCGGCAGGGAATTACACTCCTTAGCTCTACCCACAATCAAAGTGTTTCCATTTTTTTTGTTATGGAACAGTCTGGTCAAATGTGTGACCTCATTGGACTTTATATCTGTTCGTAAGACAAAACTCAGCAGGACAATACAATTGTGTAACTATTATTGTGTTTCTGGAGTGGCAACCGCGTACCGCAAGGCGCGGTTTTGGTAGGCCTCCTACATGGTGGACCAATAACTTGTTGAAGGTAGCCGGTATCCTCTGGATGCGAGAACGCCAGGACCAGTCGATGGGTCCAGTTGTGGACGTCTTTCGGCTGAAATTATGGTGATGATAATATTTATTATGTCTATATTTACCTGAACAGTTTTTCAATGAGCTGCTTGCCGAGGAAGCCAGAACCACCTGTTAGAAACACAGTAGCGCCGCTGTAAAACTGCTGCACGGGAGAGGTTCCACGTGCTATCAGTTCATTCACCGGCTTCATACGGGCAATTAACTTTGCCTCATATTCCTGGGCTGGATCTATTGTTTCAACTGCCATCGTAGGTTAGGAAGTTCTGTAATAGAAAAAATGTTGTTTTTATTTTGTTCCAGATCTTTGACAGTCGTTACGGGTAGTACAAAATCCTAAAGTCTGACAACCAGGCTTACGTGAAATTAAATTACCTGAAATTGTTTTTTGGGTCAGGACTTAATAGGATATCGGAATCACTTTTAAACGTCATATATATATTATTTTCTAGCTCATTAAGTTAGATGGAGTCGACATTTGTTATCGAGAAGAAATGGGGCAAAACAAACTCAGAGGTAAAAATCTCTTTTAAAGTCCAGGCATAAACTTGGTCAGACCATGTGAGGACAATGTAGATTAATGCCTGAAATGGTCTTTTGAGGAAAGAATCACACATATTTGAGTGGACCAGTGAAGTTAGTGGCAACGTATACATAAAGTTTTGTATAGTTATGATTTTGCATGACAATGATTCAGAATACTGATGATTTTGCGAGTTCCCAGTAACTGCGTTGTGGTGGTCAGATAGGCTTTCGCTCCATGTAGAAATCGGATATTCAGCTATATCTGGTTAGACTAGAAGCCGACCCCAATATGTTTGGGGTCTTGGAAAAGGCTAAGCAGATTGATTTTGATAAAGATAGTTATTTCTTTTAAACTGACGTGAGTATTTATGCATCACTATGGAAAACTTGGATTTAAGGTCATGCAACCTACCTTACATAATATTTTTTTAATAAGACTTACCGAATCGGAAACAAGATAAAATAATATTGATACGATTTATTTTATAAACCTAATTACGCGTAAAAGACTAACACGTCTTTATATCAAATTGTAAAAAACAAGTAACTTCTAGTTTCTTAATGATTCCAGTATTTATATTGTTAGTCATACACGTAATGCAACAGTTTATGTAGTTTATTCTGCAATATTTGTGCCTGTACTACATTTTTTATTGTTTTAAAGGGGGCTGCCTTCGTGATTTTTACTCGTTGGATTGTATACAATTCAGTCATGTTTTATATTCGCATATCTATATTTATTCATAAATACGATTTGACATAGCTTATGAATACCGAATAATTGATTTTGCAAGTTTGTTTCCTCTCATAATTGATGTTTTCATAATTAGCAGCACCCCTACTTAGTTCTTCTAAAAGAAAAGTGGTTCAACAGAGAACCTTGAAGCATTTTTTAACCGACGAAAAAAAAAGAAGGAGGTTCTCAAGTCGACCCGTATATAATTTTTTTTTTTTTTATGTATGACCACGCATAACTTTTTACAGAGTAGTCAGATTTTGATGATTCCTTTTTTAATGGAAAGAGTATACCCCAAAGTTGGTCCCATTTAAAATTGACCACACATTTCAACCCCTGAGGGTAGAAAAATAGGGTTAAATGATTTTTCACCTACTGAATGTTCACTTGTGAACCGATTCTATTGAAACTTGGCACATATATGTAGTTCTAATGATGCTTCAACAAAACAGAGACCTGGAGATCATCTGATGATGGAGACGGAAGACAGTCGAAAGAGCTCCTCGACAGATTACAGCAGTTAGATCGTGTTTGGGCTTATTTCATTAATCTTGATGAGAACTTTAAACCTAGCTGGAGTATGACTGTCATAGAGGGTGTGATGTTGGGTTCGGAAGGCAGTCGAGGGAAGTTCTAAATATAAGCTGTGAGAGCATACTCAAAACATTCAAAAGCTTAAAATTAATAAAGGTAATATTTATTACAGCTTTAAACAGCAAATCCTTAACTTTTGGAATATTCCCTATAAAATGGAAAATGGCAAAGATGGTGACTATACATAAATCAGATAACAATGTCAACATAAAAACTATAGGCCCATCTCAATTTTGAGAGGGAAGCCGATAGTAGGATTCAGCTGGGATGGGCAGCATTTGGTAAACTTCATCAGGTCTTCTCATCGTCTATACTGCAGTGCCTAAAGATTTCAGTCTTCAGCGCATGTGTCCTACTGGTTACGACTTACGAAGCCGAAACGTCGACACTCACGGTGAGACTGGTCCATAAGTTTAAAGTCACTCAGCGAGCTATGGAGAGAGCTATGCTTGGAGTCTCTCTGAAGGATAAAATTCGAAACGACTTTATCCGCCAGAGAACCAAGGTAATCGACATAGCCCAAAGACTAAGCACGCTGAAGCTGCAATGGGCTGGTCACATCTCTCGTAGAAGTTCAAGAGTGGAGACCACATATAGGCAAACGTAGTGTGGGGCGCCCGCCGGCCAGGTGGACTGACGACTTGCGGAATTCGGCTGGCAGAGACTGGATGACGAGAGCCGAGGATCGGGCTCACTGGCGTACACCAGGCGAGGCTTACGTCCAGCAGTGGACGAATATAGGCTGATGATGATGATGATGAATGGTGCAAAAATAAAGAAATGTATTTGAACTCAATGAAGTGTAACCACGTTAAATATACAAGAACAAATAATCTCATAATTAAAGACAAAGTAATAATAATAATAATATTATTATCTCCAGGGCCGGACGGACTGCACAACTTCTGGATCAAATGGTTCGGTAGGTCGCACGCTCGCTTGGCGGCTCAGTACCAGGTTGCTTTAGAATCTGGTTCGCTACCCCAGTTCCTAACAACAGGAGTTACCCACCTGCTCCATAAATCAGGTAGTACTGCGGAACCCAAAAATTATAGGCCGATCACGTGTTTACCGACAGTCTATAAAGTTCTTACATCCATTTTGAGAGCTAAAATTAACAAACATATAGACACCAACTCCATCATGTCTCCTTCTCAAAATGGATGTAGGAACGGGTCCCGTGGTACTAAGGAGCTACTCCTCATTGATATGGCCATTAGCCAACAGGTTCGTCGTTCCCGAAAGGATCTGTCGACATGTTGGATAGATTACAAGAAGGCCTATGACTCAGTGCCACATACATGGCTCGTGAGGGTGCTGGAGCTGTATAAAGTAGATGCAACTCTGCGCACCTTCCTGAAGTCATGTATGGGACAATGGAGAACGGTCCTTCACTATCCTTGCTTTGTTTCAGTAACTGGGTTTTACTAGGGAAGCCGCGCGCAGGACCACATTATTTGGATATGTGTGAGTCACGTAAAGTGTTCAAAAATAAATTAAAATGGTGCCAGGATAATGCCGAGCAAATAAAAATGGACATACTGGTAGCAAAGCACAAGGCTAAAGATTTTTGCGGTTTTTGGAAAAATACGGGGCATTTGAATCCTGGGCCGAGCATTCCTGTGAGTGTTGATGGTGTATTAGGTGATCAAAATATTGCAAATGTTTTTAGGGATTTGTTTACTGTAGAACCAATGCCCTGTGAGAATGATAACTTATGTAAACCAGACGTCAGACCTGGTGATAAGTACACTCGGATTATGCCAATAGACGTGAAGAATGTCATAATAAAGATGGAACGTGGAAAGTCACCAGGTCATGACGGTATAAGTATAGAACATTTGCGATACGCAGGTGTACATCTGCCCAGAGTCTTGAGTCTACTGTTTAACTTTTGTGTAGGCCACTCGTTTATTCCGGATGATATGTTGAAAACGGTAGTAGTTCCTATAGTAAAGAACAAGACCGGGGATCCATCTGACAAGCGTAACTACCGCCCGATATCATTGGCCACTACCGTGGCGAAGGTCCTCGACAGTCTCTTGAACGCACAGCTGAGCAAACACCTTCAAATCCATGACTTGCAGTTTGGCTTCAGACCCAACCTGTCAACGGAAATGGCGATTATGTGTCTGAAACAAACTGTAAGGTACTATACTGACAGGAATACACCGATATATGCGTGTTTTCTTGATCTGTCGGGGGCGTTCGACCTGGTTAATTATGATATTCTGTGGCATAAACTACTTGAGGAGACGACTGTGCCGAGGGAGACGGTATCCCTCTTCAAGTACTGGTACAGCAATCAAAAAAATGCGGTCAGATGGGTCAGCTCGCTTAGTCAGGAATATCCTCTGGAATGCGGTGTCAGGCAAGGTGGGTTGACTTCTCCGAGTTTGTTTAACCTATTTGTAAACCAGCTGATTGGCAGGCTCGGCGGAGCTATGGTCGGATGTTCGATAGACGGAACCATGATAAATAATATTAGTTATGCGGACGACATGGTTCTGCTGAGCCCGTCAGTGAGCGCGCTGAGAAGACTTCTGGGCATTTGTGAAGCGTATGCCACGTCGCATGGACTCAAGTATAATGCTAGTAAGACTGTCCTCATGGTATTCAAGGCGGGGAACAAAGCTCCGTCAAATGTGCCACCAATTAGGTTCGGGGGGTCGTCATTAGTGAGGGTGACTGAAGCAAAATACTTGGGTCACATGCTGACGGATCGCCTACAGGATGATGCAGACTTAGAGAGGGAACGGCGGGCGTTGGCAGTCCGCTGCAATATGTTGGCCCGCAGATTCGCACGATGTACTACAGATGTAAAACTGTTACTTTTCAGAGCCTTCTGTCAGTCATTCTACACGTGCAGTCTGTGGATCAATTTTACGCGGCGGGCTTACAACGCCCTGCGTGTTCAGTACAATGATGCTCTGAGGGCAGTGTTGAAGAAACCCAGGTATTGCAGTGCTTCCGAAATGTTTGCGGGAGCTTCCATCGATGATTTCTTCTCTATCATCAGAAAAAGAACCGCATCGATGATGAGCAGGGTCCGTGGTAGCACCAACACTGTCCTCAGAACGTTAGCGTGCAAAATAAACGGTCCGTTTACGGTTTACTGGGCGAGTGTTCACTTGCTCAGTAACAGGAAATAGACTGAGTAGTAGTTGTAATAATAGGTCTTTACCTATGAAATTGCCGTTTTGTATGAAAAAATTTAAACGAATTTTTTTCATGAATTTTTTATTTGTATTAATCGAAGTAATCACCCATGCAATCAATGCATCTTTGCCATCGCAGTGGCAGTTTATTGATGCCCTTCTTAAAGAAATCAGCTGGACGGGAGGCAACAAATTCTTCAAAGGCATTTTGTACTGCCTCTCGGGTATTAAATTTTTTTCCCGCCAAGAAGTTATCCAAATTCTGGAAAAAGTAGTAGTCTGTAGGCGCAAGGTCTGGTGAGTAGGGCGGATGACGGAGAGCTTCCAACCCCAGTTCTTGCAACTTGGAGACCGTCTGCTGTGCAGTATGAGGTCGCGCGTTGTCGTGCAGGAGCAGCGGAGACGAGCGATTGACCAATGCTGGTTGGAGATGCGCCAGCTTCTCCATCATTGTGTTCAGTTCTTCACAGTACACATCTGCAGTAATGCTCACCCCGTTTGGTAAGAAGCTGTGATGAATCAAACCGGCGCTAGACCACCAAACAGTGACCATCACTTTTCTAGGGGTAAGTTTTCGTTTAGGGCATTGTTTAGGTGCTGAACCAGGATCCAACCAACTTGCTGAGCGCTTACGGTTATCAAACAGAATCCATTTTTCATCGCAGGTAACAATGCGGTTCAAAATTCCTTCATTTGTGTGTCTGTTGAGCAGTGCAAGGCACGTCTCGACGCGTACTTCGCGCTGGCGATCATTGAGTTCGTGGGGCACCCATTTGTCAAGCTTTTTTACCTTGCCAATTTGACGCAAATGGACCAATATTGTTTTGACGCTAACGTCGAAAGCTGCTGCTAATTCAGCCGTAGATTGTGTATCATCAGCTTCCACAATCGCCTTTAATTCGTCATTGTCGACCAAAGTCTTCGGACGACCGCGAGGTTCATTTTTCAGGTCGAAATTTCCAGAACGGAAGCGAGCAAACCAATAACAGGTGGTGCGTTGGTTTGTAGTGTTAGCTCCGTAAACGTCGTTGATGTTGCGTGCCGCTTGTGCCGCGTTGCTGCCACGACGGTACTCATATTCCATAATTACTCGAATTTTTAACGTATCCATGATGACGAAAAAGATTGAAATGCGATGAAAATGTAACACTAATCAATAAAGAAATGACTACTTTTAGAAAAAAAAATCCATGTTTTTAAAATAAAATTAATTTGAAATTAGAATTCTTAGCCAAACAAAAATTATTTTGATTTGAAATGGCCAGTACTGCAGAACGGCAATTTCATAGGTAAAGACCTAATATATACTACTAAGATCTGGATTTTTGTACTAACAAATTACTAACACCCTGTTTAGTTGTATTTTTATGTGTTCTACTAACAACCCTACTAACGTTTTATTTGTGTTAAAATGTATGGACGTATGTCTGAAATAAAGATATATTATTATTATTTCCTTTATTTCACTATATACATATAAATTATATTTTTAAATATTAGAATATAAAAAAATATAAAAACATTTAAAAATACAAAAAATAGTAGCCCACCGGTATCGGGAACAGGGTCCAAGTTATTATTATTATTATTATTACTATCCAGGATGTCGAAATATCCAGAGGAATAACGAACCGATAAGGATCGAGCGAGGCATATTTCAGGGTGATAGTTTGAGTCCACTTTGGTTCTGCTTAGCCTTGAATCCTCTAAGCACACTGTTGGAGGATTCAGGTCTAGGCTATCGGCTGAGGAGAGGTGGTCAGGTTATATCTCACCTCCTCTACATGGATGACCTAAAACTCTTTGCCCCCAACAATTTGCAACTGATGGAGCTACGGAAAGTAACTGAAACTTTCAGTAGCGCCATCAGGATGGAATATGGTGTGGGAAAATGTGCGGTCATGCATGTAAAGCGAGGGGAGATTGTGGAATCCGTCGGAACACAACTCTCGGATTCCATAAATCTTAGAGCCCTCTCCTTATTCGAAACCTATAAGTATTTGGGTATGTCGGAAGCGTTGGGCATCAATGGTACTGACATGAAGCAGTCGTTAAAGGAGCGCTTCTTTGGCCGCCTGAAAAAAGTATTTAATAGTCTTTTATCAGGCGGAAACAAGGTGCGCGCCTTTAACAGTTGGGTCATGCCGGTTTTGATGTACTCTTTCGGCATACTCAAATGGATTCAGACCGAACTCGACGCCCTGGATAGGAAGGTCCGTACACTGCTGACTGCAAATCGAATGCATCACCCACGATCATCGGTAATGAGGCTGTATACCCCGCGAAAGTGTGGAGGTCGAGGCTTTTTAAATGCTAAGACCCTCCACAACCACGAGATATGCAGTCTCAGGGAATATTTCTTAGAAGCCGACGTGGGGATGCATCGAGATGTGGTCACAGTGGACAAGGACCTCACCCCGCTCTCCTTAGCTAAAGAGAACTGGCGCAAACCAGTAGTGCTTGACACTAATGATCGCATGGAAGTATGGTAGAGTAAGGAGCTTCACGGCCGCTTTTTTCGGGCCCTACATGGGCCCGAAGTAGACCAACTAGCATCCGTAGCCTGGCTGCGTTTCGGTGACCTCTTTGGAGAAACTGAAGGTTTTGTCTGTGCAATTATGGACGAAGTTATTTTAACGAATAACTACCGGAGACATATTATGAAGGACGGGACGGTTGACGTGTGTCGGGCATGCCATCGTCCGGGTGAGTCTATCAGACATATTATCTCTGGTTGTTCTCGTCTAGCTAACGAAGAGTACTTGCATAGACACAACCTTGTAGCCAGGATTATCCATCAGCAACTTGCTCTGAAATACAGCCTTGTAGAATCGGAAGTGCCGCACTACAGGTATGTGCCCGACCCAGTTCTCGAAAATGGACATATCATATTGTACTGGGATAGATCCATCATCACTGACAGGACTATTGTTGCCAATAAGCCTGATATAGTGGTGGTGGATCGATTAGAGCGGCGCGCAATAATTGTTGACATAACGGTCCCTCATGACAGGAACCTCGTGAAAGCCGAGAAAGATAAACAAATCAAGTATCTTGACTTGGCTCGCGAGGTTGTCGACATGTGGGATGTGGACGCAGCGATCATTGTGCCGATAGTCGTGACAGCCAATGGCTTAATAGCCAAGAGCCTCGACCAACACCTGAGGAGGCTCTCGTTGGGTAGCTGGATCAAGGGCTTGATTCAGAAAGCGGTACTTCTAGACACGGCTCGCATTGTTAGGAGGTTCCTCTCTCTGGAGCCCTGACCGCCGATAGTTTGGACCCTGTTCCCGATACCGGTGGGTTACTATTTTTTATATTTTTAAATGTTTTTATATTTTTTATATTCTAATATTTAAAAATGTAATTTATATGTATAAAATGGAATAAAGGAAATAATAACATTAAAACAGACCAGAAAATGTATCGAATTTCATCATTAGATTCACTCATCTTGACAGTACGAAAAACAAATGAAAATCACACATTTTCCTAATTTGAATTTGGAATTATGTTCTTTAAAATTTAAACTTTCAACGATACCAAAACCAGCCAGATACAAATAGTATAGCCAAAGAGATTTTATTACAAGTTCATACATACTATAATGCGAAAAGACTTTTTCCCCAACCTAATATGTGCTACTTTAAGTAAAATTTCACACTTTAACGGATCGTACCCGATAATTCGCAAATTACCTAGTTAATGCGCTTATTAAAGTATATCGTATTTTAACAGTAACATTTACTTCTATCTATACAGGATTTCAAAAAATACTTTACGGAAAGAAATAAAGAACCCAGACACGGTAACTACGAGAACTAACTAACTAACTAACTCGAAGAACATTACCGTGACCCAGATGTCTGCACTCAGTTGTAGCTATTCTATTCTAAATACACATAGGTACATATGCAAAAACTGTGTTTAAATTATGTATTTATATGAATTGTAGAAAAAATAATAAATAAATAAAATATATTTAAAAAAAAAACAAGTACTTCACTTTTATACAAATAATGAATATGTTTATATATACATATGGGTACACTTATTATTGTGCCACATATTTGTAAAAACCCATACTTACATAAGTTGTCAATAACACAGGAAGATCCAGTTTTTCCTTGAAAGTGACATTTTTACGTCTAGCGCCTATGAAAGTTCTCCGGGCTATAAAACTATGTTAGCTAACGAATTTGACAATACTATTATAACTTTAAAATCTGAGATACATTTCTTTTCCGCCGGGCCTGGGACAATTTTGGCGGATCTTCTTTGTAAACTTGTTTGTCTTTAGGCCACTTATGATAACATTTTCTTTAATAAGTTAAGGGTGTAGTTTATTTAAGGCTCTTATAAGTTTTCAAATTAACCCAAAACAACGTGTGAACCAGGAATTAAATGTTTAGTTTGACCTTAATTAAGTCTGTGTTAATAATTCGCAGATGGGCGGAACTATAATCATGTATTCGTCACTGTCTCTTTCTTGCCAACCCCATTTGTAAGTGTTAGCAGTACGTCTATTTTAATAAATTCCAGACCTTACGTACTGTATTATAGTGAACAATGTAAAATTACAATACTAAGTCACGAATTTTAAACATCTATGTTAATTTTGTCTATCAATATACATGGATTATACATATAAACAATTTGAAGACGTGGTGTTTCTTTTCATTGAAAATATTTCCAAAAAGAATAGTTAAGGTGATAGTGAATAACCAACATATGCCTTTTCTACCAGTTTTGGATTTTTTGTCAAAAGTTTTGTAGATTTATCTATTTGTCTGATTGGATGTGAGAGATTAAGTTGAACACGAATCACGTAAAAAGTACGAAATCAATGTGGTTAACTTTTATATTCAAATAATGTGTGTAACTTGGAGTTATATTTAGGTTTTGTTTCATCGAAATCGCTTCAATCCATTATTATTCATTTATTTCGGATTTTCAAATACATCCATATAATTATTAGTAATGACATGACAAGACACTTTCAAAACTTAACACAAACATAACACTATCGGAAACTCCGATTCCCGTGCGCATGTTTACTTGACTGCTTGCAGTCGTTCGAGCATCGCAGAATCCCACCGGCCCGACAATACACACAGGATGCTGTTGGTACTAGCACGCTTGTGCGATAGGATGGAGGTGCAACACTTGCACATGGCTGCATTGAAGCTGTCCACGTGAGCCTCTGCAAACATGCCAGAGGCACTGTAATTCCGCGGCAGCCCTATCAGCATTCTGAATGCATTGTTGTGTTGCACTCTCAGGTCACTATATGCCCTATGCAAATAGTCGACCCATAGGCTGCACGTGTAAAAGAACTAACAGTATGCTTTAAACAATGTATTTTTTTTTGTACACTGTGCAATCCCACGAGCTAACATATTACAACGTACAGACAATGACCTGCGCTCTCTCTCAATGTCAGTACCGTCCTATAAGTCATCGGTGACCTAAATATTTAAATGTTGTAACTGTTTTTAAAGAGGTACCACCCAAAAGAACTTCTGGGCTGTGCTCAGATCTGTCCTGGGCCACTAGACTAGTGAGCCGTATGTGATAATTGGTCGGATGACCGTGGTATATAGCTAGTAAGTGATCTTGGGGCTATTCCCCCAATTCCTGCCAAGCATTCGCTTGCATTGCCACAGGGATATGCTGGCTTTTGTGGTGATGTAGTTAGCGTGTTTTGCCCAGTTTAGCTGTTTGTCCAAATAGATGCCCAGGTATTTGATTTCGGTTGAAAGGCTTAGGGTAGTTCCAAAGAAACGTGGTAGTTGGAGTGTCGTCAATTTCCTTTTTTTTGTAAAGAGATTATTATTTCGGTTCCTTGCAAGCCTTATAAGCTACGCTGATGTTAGGGTACTGCTGAGCCCTTCAGTCTGTGCATTGAGAAAGCTTTTAAATACCTGTGAATCGTATGCGGAGGCCCATGGCCTTAAATACAAATCAGTGAAATCTGAACTATTCGTTTTTTAAGGCAGTGAGTTAATGAAAATAGCATGTGAGTAATAATCATGCTTCAAATATGTACTGCAGGCGTTGTTTATGCTACGGTGGTTCGCGCCCTGGCCTGGCGCCGACATATATAATAATGAGCATCTTGCCACGACCTTTACTTGTCCGGTTAAGCAGCCGACAACCTCCTAGGCTGACCTGCGAGAAGCCAATCACAAAAAAAAAAACGCGAGCTTTAATCGAAACTAGCGCACGCGGCGCTCGGATGCGCATGATTGTATGACACCTCGATTGCCAATTGTTTACGTGAATTAATCCGAATAACTGTTATCATTGTACTGTGGCTATTGTGACTGTGTGTGCCTATTGTTTATGTGACTGTACTCTTTCTGACTGTTTTCTTTGTTGTGTGTGTGTGTTGCTCCATACAACAGTGAGTACTATAGCAGATAGACTTTTATTTATTACTCTGCCTATAACACACCTCTAACAACAACTATAAACTAGACAAACTTATAAGAGGCTTCCTGGTTTTCTATCAATGATTCAAATGTTAGGTGAGCCCCAGCCTATCTTGTAGAGGAGGGAACTTTTAATGTTTTAGATTGCGGGTCATGCTCATCCCTCTGTTTTTGTTCGAATAAAGCGAAAGTGTGTGGCTCTTTTTAATTTCAGTTATCATTTTCTTACAATTTTTGAATAATATATTGATTCAATCCAACGTCATAATATCTCTACATATTAAGTATACAACATGAGCCGCACATCCGACGATCAGCCTTCATCGCGCTTGCATTGTCAGTTATTATGCATTAAAGCTTTGTGATACCTATCTCTTCTAAAACGTTGCTAATTTCTCTTTTTATGTATTCAGTCGTCTGCCTTTACGTTCCGGGGTAAGCGCTTTAAAAATGGGTTTTGAAGTTGTTACCAAAAAGTTAATTACTCCTTGGCTACGGATATTAGTTCATTCTTCGGTTACAAAGTTAAAACTGTTAGTTTCAAAGTGTTTGTTTTGTATTAATAGTTCAGTTAATTTTATCTGTTGCAATATTCATGTTAGATTGGTAGTAAGGGTAGACAACTGTCATTTGAAATGTTATAAAAGATCGTGTAACTTTATTTTTGCTCTCTTTTTGTACGTGTCGCCTGGACGCGTATTTCCATTTCCGTGTTTATTAGGAGGCAGTACTGTCTTGAAACACGAACGGATTTGTCGCGCTAACTGCCTTTACAAAATCGTGTTCAATCCAAGGCACGTATCCTCCAATCGCGCACGGGTTTGCAACGCCAACTGTTCTTCCAAACACGTGTTCAAGGCGATGCATGGAACTTAGCCATGAAGTTCGCGCGTAATTTCCCTTTCCGTGTTCAACTGGCGACACCGGTCTCGCGAAATCAACACGCTTTTGTTTTACTACGGAATCCTACGATCCCGTGTTCAATTCGCGTCAACTGAGCACGCCTTTGTGATCAAGTGGCGCTGGGTAAGGTTTAACAAAATCGTGTGTAAGTACCAAAGTAAAATATGTTAACTCAAATAAAATAAACCCTCTCTATACCGAGGTGCCTAAAGAACAACGCCTTAAGTTCCAAAATAATTATCATTACTCATCAGAATAATTGTACGTGTTGTATTTATATTCTTATTGCCTACCAAAATGGATAAATGCTCACCAAATCTAACCATAGAAGGTCGACATCAGGGGCACCCCGAGGTTCGGTTGGTTAGGTTCCTTTAAACCCTTTAGACAGAAATAGGAGCCCCGCGAAGCGGGGCTCCGTCGACCTGCCTAATAAAATAAAATGTTAAAGCTTTTGTTTGAGTTTTCTTGCCCATTCATTAAACACAAAAATGCCTTCGAACACACACGGATTTGTGGCGCTTAATCATGGCGCATACTCCTTGCAAACCCGTGCGCGATTGGAGGACGCGTACCCCGAATTGAACACGTGTTTAGAAGAACAGTTGGCGTTGCAAACCCGTGCGCGATTGGAGGATACGTGCCTTGGGTTGAACACGATTTTGTAAAGGCAGTTAGCGCGACAAACCCGTGCGTGTTTCAAGACAGTACTGCCTCCTAATAAACACGGAAATGGAAATACGCCGCCTGGACTGGTAACAATATAAAAACTTGTAAGTTATGTATTATAATTATTTATCATCCAGGTTCTTCCCAACATCAGGATCATCTCAGAAGTGTGATCAGGGCCTACATAACGCTTCACAAGTTAATAAGGTAATAATGGCAGGTTTGGGACCTTACATTGGCGGACTAGGCAAGAAAAGAAAAATAAAGAATGCAGGAACTACTAGTGCCGAGGTAACAGAAAATATTCTGATATTTTTTTCTTCCAACTGCCTTCCAAATGCTGCGAGGAAAAGAAAAACTACCCACACGGATGCAGAGTTAATCTCCAAATTCAACCCGGGACCCCAATCTTTAAGTGCTAAGGCTTGGCTTAATAAAATTGATCAATTGAGTCATATTTACGATTGGAGTGACGCTGATAAATCCTATATCATGCACATGAGGTTACGTGGCTCTGCAAGGGAATGGTATGAAAATTTAGATAATTACGATCTGTCTTGGTATGAATGGAAATATGCACTCGAACGAGCTTTCCCTATGGCCGTGGATTTCGTTAATAAATTAGAATTGATGTTGGCACGTAAGAAAAGTGATGACGAAACAATGACCGTGTTAGAATAATAAATATGTATTTCTGATTATATTATGTAACGTATTAAGAAAATATTGTTATAAATACGTAAAGTAACTGAATAGAAAAACCCACGTAGTTTCTGACTCACAAATAGCGCCACGTGATGTTTGTCTGTTTGAAACGAAGTGGGGTTCGCCTTATAAAAGCGGTCCGACCCGTCAGAGCGGCACTGGTTTCACATTAGACTCTCGGCATCGGTCGCGAACGGTTGTGTGCTCGCACTCTCCCGTTCTCGATTTCTGTCGTAGTTTAATTCTTCCTCGCTGCGAACCTCGTAGCGCCCTCGTAGCCGCCCCGGCTGCATCCGATAATCGGTCAATTAATTAAATTTATTTTAATTAATTGGTCGAATCAAGTGATCAATCAAAAACTGCCTTTTTCAAGGCAAAGTGTTATTTCTTTAACTGCGCGATAGTGTGAGTAGCTTCATTAGGCCCCTTCTGGGCAAAACCACAGTTTCGTGGTCGTCGGTGGATACCTAGCGGTGCTAACGATCCGAGTGGGGTGTTGTCCCAACACACCCGCCGAACCTTTTCAGGGCGAGGCAGTCAGTTGGACGGGTCCTAGAGCTAACCGGCCTTGGGGGATCTCCTAGTCGGCTCTGGTGACAGTTTTCCTTTCACAGCTACTCACCTAATGTCTCTAGGGTGTGTCTACACCCTTCGCGCTAGACTGTCAGGGCCCCGTTCGCACAATAAGACTGGCGACGGGTTTACAAGCTTAAGGCTCACCATAGGTACTCACCTCCCTGTCTATACCCGACAGGGAGGGTAACTCATCCCCGGAAACACCCACCCGGGGAGTTAGGCATAGGGAATTTTAGGCCGGAATCTTATATTCCAACATCCCCCCCAATTAGTAGCCCCGCACCCCCCCAACATGGGGGATGCCATTTTATTAACTTTCCTCAAGGAGGTCCTCCTAAAGGACCCCGAGTTCATCGCCAAATATGGCGCCAAGTTCGCTGCTTTGCAGCCCCCCACCCCCTGTCCTCCCGACAACTCTGCCGCCATCGCTAACTTTAACGTTGCACTAGAGGCCCCCTCCCCGGTGCAAACCGCCCCCCTCCCCTCCGTACCGATGGAAACTGACCAACGGAGTGCGACTAGACGCCCCGTCTCCCCGTACTCCTCCGGCTCGGAAACCCTCACCAACTCCTCCTCCGAGGATGACGGTTTCCAAACCGTCACCTCGTCCTCCAAAAGGAAGAAAAACTTCGCCTCTTCCCAGGCAAACAAACTAAGGGACCAATCGGTCACTCCCCCGCCCACCCTTGCGACTCCGACCCCCGTCCTCGCCATCACGACTGGCCCCCCCCCCACGCGTTAAGCCCCCCCCGGCTCTCAAAGCTTTCCTAGAAAGCAACCCCAAAAAGACCCCGTCTTCATCTAAGACAAATGCAAATGGACTGAAGTGTCCAAATGGTGCGTCGATCTCAGGATCGGCTTCACCAGTTCCCGTTCAACCGAGCAGGGCATTAAGGTCCAGGTCCCTAAGTCTAACGACTATAGGGAACTCACGAAGCTCCTCAGAGCACGAGGTGTGTCCTTTCACACCTACTCCCTCCCTGTAATTAATAGGATCCCTAAGGAGATCGCTACCTCCGACCTCAAAGAAGACCTTGTGTCACAAGGTATCCCCGTAGCCGAGGTGCACCGCATGCACCGTGCCCGAGGCGGCGAGCCATACAACATGGTCCTTGTTGTATGCCCCCCCGTCGAAGGACACCACCGGATTTTTAAAATAAAGTCCCTTTGCCATCTCACTGGATTCGATATCCAAAAGCCCCGTAAGACTGGAATCGTCGGCCAGTGTCACCGCTGTCAGTTGTACGGCCACTCTTAAAAGAATTGCCATGCCACACCCAGGTGCGTCAAGTGCCTAGGTGGGCATGGCACTTCAGAGTGCTCCCGTCCCAAGGACCGTACCCTCTGCACGGAACCACCCAGCTGTGTGCTGTGTGGCCTCTCCGGGCATCCAGCCAATTACCGTGGCTGCCCCAAAGCCTCTAAGGCAACAAACCCTAAACTGACAAAGCGTACGGACGCTCGTCAGGGAAGGGAAGCCCCCTCCACTCAACTTCCCGAGCGCCTGAGTCCCCAGAAACCCAACGCTTGGAACTTATCCCAGCACCAACAGGCCTTCCCGGCCCTGGTACGAAACCAACCCCCCCCTCCTCCCCCCGTTGCTCATCAGATGGACACCCGCGCCCGCGCGCGCACCCGCACCCCTCGCAAACATCCCCCCGGCTCCTAAAGCCACTACTCCCTCCCCAGTCGCGCCCGTTCCTTCCTCAACCACACCAGTGGCTGTAGGCCCCAACCCCATGGATCCGTTCAACGTGATCTCAGGCACATTCACTGCCTTCCTCACCCCTCGCGCCCGTCAAATGGCCAATGAAATCGTTGCCGCCAGAAATGCCGGTAACCTTTATGCCATTCAATGCATATACAACGCGTACCCGGATATTACGCACGCGCTCCAGTCCTTTGTAAACTCCCCCAATCCCACTAATGGATAACGGAATCCTCACGCGTCTAAAACCCCGATCCCTAAAGTTAGGTTATTTCAATGCCAATGGCATCCAAGGTCAGCGCGACGAAATCTGTACCTTCCTCCGCGACAACCAGATCGATGTCCTCCTCGTACAGGAGACATTTCTAAAACCCCACATGCGAACGCCGTCGATAGCGAACTATCGGGTTGTTCGAAACGACAGGACTCGGTGTCACAAGAATGGCACCCTCATTTACTACAAAAAATCCCTCTACTGCATCCCCTTGGACCCGCCCCCCCTTTCACGACTAGAAGTCTCCATTTGCCGGCTAGGCATGACAAGCCACCAACCGATCACCTTGGTATCGGTCTACCTCCCCCCTACGAACCAAGCAGAGAACTTCCAACTCTTGACTGACGACCTGACCTTACTCCTCGGCCTGAGTGACTCCGTTATCATAGCGGAGGATCTCAACGCCAAACATTTGATTTTTTTGATTGAACATTTGATTGATTGACGGAATAAGTACCAAAATGTTAAAATGTATCAAAAATCAAATAGCGGAAAATTTAACTCTTTGTATCAATAGGTGTTTAACTGACGGTATTTTTCCGGAATCCTTGAAACTTGCAAAAGTCAGCCCTATTTACAAGTCAGGTAATAAATCGGATCCAGGTAATTATCGACCGATTTCTGTATTGCCAGTAATTTCAAAGATATTTGAAAAAATATTACACAACCGACTTAGTGAATTTCTAACATCAAATAAATTCTTATACGAAAAGCAATATGGATTTCGACCAAAATCAAACACTGTCACAGCTGCAATCGATCTAACAACAAAAATTAAAACTAATATTGACAATAAAAAAATTACATTGGGAGTGTTTATAGATTTAAAAAAGCGTTTGATACTGTTAGCCACGATATACTTTTGGTGAAACTAAATCATCTAGGTATTTCAGATTCTGCTTTAAAAATTTTAAAATCATACCTTAATAACAGATATCAAATTGTAAAAATTGGTGAAATTCAAAGTGGCCCTCGACTAATTACCTACGGCGTCCCCCAGGGCTCAATTCTTGGGCCATTACTATTCTTAATCTACATAAATAACATCCATGAAATTGGCCGGAAAGGGGATATTGCACTGTACGCTGACGACACAAGTTTGTTTTACTCAGGTGCCTCAATATGCTCAATTATAGAACAAGCTCAGCATGATTTAAATCTCTTACATATCTGGCTTAAATCAAATTTATTGACAATAAACATAACTAAAACCAATTATATAATATTTGCTGCGAAGAACAAAAAGGTTGCTCAGCACAGTAACTTACAAATTGATGGTCAAATGCTAAAGAGAGTGCCTCAAGAAAAATATCTTGGTCTTATACTGGATGATAAATTAACGTGGAAACCACATATAGAAAGTATTAAAAATAAGCTCACATCACTAACAGGTGCGCTCCGTGGTATAGTGCGATGTCTTCCCAGACATGTGCGTTACACTATATATAACTCGATGGTTAAATCTCACTTAGACTATCTGATTGAGGTCTGGGGAACTGCCGCCAAAACTAACTTAAAAACACTCCAAATTGCCCAAAATAAAATAATTAAAACACTATTTAGATATAACTATTTAACCCATACTGAAAAAATTTACAAAGAAACACAACTTATGAACCTTCAGCAAATGTATAAGTACAACACATGCATACTCGTCAGAAAAATTCTAGCTAAAGAAATACACTCTCAGATAACATTTAAAAAAAGGGCACAAACTTATAAAATTTTAACAAGACAAGCGAATGATATCTGCTTAACCCAGCCTAGGACCAATTATGGAAGGATGAATATCATGTATGAAGGGGCTAAGTTCTATAATAAATTGCCTGAAGACATAAAAGAAATCAAATCATCAAACAGTTACAAAAAATCCTTAAAAAGATATATACTAAAAGATATTTCCCTACCTTTCGATTAATTCATAATAACAACAAAAAAAAAAAAAAAAAAAAATATATATATACATACATACATACATACATAAACTCACTTAGACTATAAAGAAAATACAAATATATACCTAAAGGAAAATATGAATAAAGAAATAATAATATGTAATATCACTAAATCGCTTATGTCCCACACTATGGCATAGGCCTTAGTAAACACGCAGCAACTATTAAATTGCATCCCACCCACATTGCTCAAAAATGCTGTTTCTTGTGGGTAACTTTCTTCTAATTTGCCTTTGTTTTGTTTTGTTTGTTGTGCTTAGGTAATGGGTATATGTTTTAATTGAAGTGTTAAAATTGTAATGATAATTTTAAGATACGTACTTTATTTATTTATCTACGCTTACTGGCACATAAACTTTATTTAAACTATGTTTACTCTGTAAGTGAATTTTGTAAATTCTTTTGAGTAAATAAATATCTTTAACCGTAAACATCACGACTGGAATAGTACCAGAATCTCTACCCGAGGGAGACACTTGTTCGACCTCTGTACCCCTCTAAATTTCGATGTCATCGCCCCGATGACTCCCACTCATTTCCCCCACTCGGTTGACCACACCCCTGACGTGCTCGATGTATCACTTTTAAAGAATATCAACCTACGGTTGGATTCTATAGAGGTGATACACGAACTATCATCCGACCACCGACCAGTTGTGCTTAAGCTAGCCCCTCGCGTAGGCCTCCCCGACCCCGATCAACCCCCCTCCACAAAAGTAGTAACGGACTGGAGGAAAGTAAGCGAACGCCTGAAATCCAACACGTCCCCCCACCTAGACTCCATCCCCGACCTCTTCGACTCTATCGCTGACACGACGGCTGCGATCGACTCATTCACTGGACACGTACAATCAGTCCTGAACGATTGTTCAAGGGAAGTTCCAGTGACGGACGACCGTCGCTGGAAGTTGCCGGACGATGTACGTGAACTGATGACTGAGAAGAACGCGCCTGTCCGTGGGTACAGCAACTTTCCCTGCGACGCGAACCGAGCCCATATGCGCTACTTACAGCGAGCTGTAAGGACACGTGTAGCGGAGCACCGGGAAACGGGCTGGGATAAGTTGCTGAGCGAACTAGAGCCTACCCACCTAGCATTCTGGGAGCTTCGGAGTAAACTCAAATCCCGAGAAGTAGCCCCTATGCCCCCCTTGATCCGCCCAGACAATACCATCGCTTTCGATGATGTCGACAAGGCCGAGTGCCTAGCCGACAGTCTTGAGGCCCAATGTTCGCCCAGCTCTCAACCTGTAGACCAAGCTCACCTCTCTGAGGTCAACGCCGAAGTCGAAAGGAGAGCCTCCCTCCCCCTCGTAGAAGACCCCGAGTGCCCTCTGCCTCCCGTCACCCCCGACGAAGTGCAAGAGCTCATAAAGGGCCTTAAGCCCCGTAAAGCCCCCGGTTCTGATGGAATGACCAATAAGGTGTTCCAACTTGTCCCTGCCCACCTGATCATGCTAATGACCACCATCTTCAATGGTGCCATGAGCAATAACATCTTCCCCCAAGCGTGGCAACAGGCCACTGTCATCGGCATTCCCAAGCTGGGCAAGCCTAAATCCGCTCCCTCCAGCTACCGCCCCATCAGTCTCCTCAATGTCATCGGCAAGATCTATGAGAGGCTTATTTATAAGCGTCTCAGAGACTATGCCGAGACGAAAGGTCTCATTCCCAACGAGCAGTTCGGTTTCCGAACCCAACACTCGTGCGTCCAACAGGTCCACCGTATCGTCGAACACATAAGCGTTGGCTTCCAACGTGGTTCGTTGACGGGTGCTGTTTTCTTTGATATAGCGAAAGCGTTCGACAAAGTCTGGCACAATGGCTTATTATATAAGCTACGAGTATACAAACTTAAAGTGCCAGATCGTCTCGTGCTCATCCTGCGAGACTTTTTGTCGAACCGCACCTTCCGATTCCGCATCGAAGGAGCGCTATCCTCCCCTCGTCCCATTCGCGCCGGAGTCCCTCAGGGCTCCGTGCTCGCCCCTCTCATTTTCACGCTCTTCACCAGCGATATCCCCAAAAGTAAAAGGGCTCAGTTGGCTCTGTTCGCAGACGATACGGCCATTTACTACACCGGCGTAAGCCCCGACGCGATATCTCGCACTCTCCAAACCACAGTCAACCAACTCGGTGACTGGTTTAGGAAGTGGAGAATCGAAGTCAATCCCGATAAGAGTCAAGCGGTTCTATTTTCGAAACCGAGACTCAACCTCACCCCTCCCCGTCCGATAACCATGTTCAGCAAGCCTCTCCCTTGGGAGAAGCGAGCCAAATACTGGGGTGTCACTCTGGACCATAGACTCTCTTTCGGTGAGCACATAAAGCAGGCGCGTTCGCGCGCCGCTTTCGCTCTCAGTAGACTCCACTCCCTATTGAATGCACGCAGCAAATTGTCACTCAAGTGCAAATTGCGCATTTACACAGCGTGCATTCGGCCAATCATGACCTACGCGAGCGTGGTTTTCGCACACTCGAAACCCCACCACATCCATAGGATGCAGACCCTCCAAAACCGGTTCCTCCGTAGGGCAACCGGCTCCCCTTGGTTCGTTCGGAACGAAATCCTCCATCTCGATCTTAAAATCCGTCAGTTCATGAAGCGCATTTCCAAGCGCTTCTTCGACTCCGCGGCCTCACATTGCAACCCTCTGGTTGTCGAGGCTGCCAGAAATACCCCCTCCCGCATTAGTCGTACCCGCCGTCCAAGGCATGCCCTGTCCGACCCCGATGACCCCATAACCCTCCTCCAGGAGAGCAGTAGGGCCACCAGTACAGTACACAAGAACAGACCGCTATCGTTCCGACCTCGCCGCCGAGGTCCTACGCGACGCCCCCGACGTAATTGTCCCCCCCCCCCGACCCTTGCTCGACGACGCGCCAGCCCGCGCCGTAGCTGAGCCTGTAGTTTTCAATATCCCTGTTAATAATAATATAATCTCGATCCAGCCTGTCCCATCTTGCTGCCCTCCCCTCAGTGACGCCCTAAGCCGAGGTTCGTACCCCACAGGGGGTGCCCTTAGCGTGCGGTCACCTAATTTTTTAAGAATTTTCGCCCCTGGCTGGAGGATTTAAGTTAGTAGCTTAAGGCACCCACAGGCTTGCCCGGTTAAGTAGCCAGGACCTTAGTGGTCATAACTACGAGCTGCCCAATAGGAAAAAAAAAAAAAAAAAAAAAAAAAAAACAGTGCGGCACTTTTGCTCGAGACGCGGACGGTGAAGGACTACTTGCCATAAAGCTAAGTAACTATCATTATTGTGTTATAGATACTCGTAAACTTGATAAATAAATATGTTTATTAAATGATAAATAAATACGATTATTAAATATTAAATTATAATATAATATGTAATATAAATGAATAAATTTGTCTTGTTTTCTATTGAGACTATTTCTTACATACTTTATTTTAGGGTTTAATAAGATTAAGTATATGTGTTGGCATTATATACTTATTCTATTGATATGGAAAATAAAATATATTGTATATTACAAGAAGTTATGGCTTTTCTTTTACATAGTCCTATATATAAATATTATTTAATTTCAATTGTTTACAGACTATATACATACACACATCTATAGGTGCATTCAAAATCTAACATCAGAAGTGGGATCAGCTCAAGTTCACAATTATTAATATTTCTTATGTTTCAGGATGGACGCTGAAGTTGTCGCAAGTCTTCTCACAGCAATACGGGATGCCGTCTCCAAGCCTTACTCAAACGATGATGACATCGCACTGCCAGTATTCGACCCTGACAAAAATGACTGCGGAGCAGCAAGTTGGTGTGACAGCATTGAGACTCTCGCCAAGGACCTCAACTGGAGCAGTATTAAAACAGCAGCAAAATCAGGTAAAGCCCTGAAGGGTTCTGCGATATCTTGGTTTGAATCGTGGGAACCATTCGAAGGTAGATCTTGGGAAAATTTTCGTAGGGTTATAATTGACGCTTACCCAGAGAAGAAAAACCTTTCTGAAAAACTTACAAAGGCCGTATTATACACATCTGATACATCCGAATCATATGGTGAATATGTCAGAGAAAAATTAAGATTATTACGCAACACTAAAATCTCTTTCACCGAGAATCAGCTTATAGAATTAGTCAGTGGAGGTGTTGACGATATTAGTGTAAAAATGGCGTCCCTAAATAGCGGAGCCAAAACAACTTCTGCTCTAATTACACTGCTGTCTACTTATACGAAGTCTAAGAAACGTTCAATACAAAATAGGGATAAGAATAATGGTTCAGGATTCGGTGGGGTTAAACGAGCTAGATTTAGTACCGAAAAGAAATGTTATCTTTGCGATCAGGTTGGGCATGTGCAAGCACAATGTTCTAAAAATAAACAATCTCAGTCCCAGCAATCTCCAATAACTACTCAAACCCCACCTAAGCAAAATAAGCCACAGATAAAAAATTGTACATACTGTAAAAAAGTTGGCCATACAGAATCTGTGTGTTATCATAAACTAAGAAAAGATTCTTCCTCTTTAATTACAGTTCCTACTAAAGAAGTTTTTTTTTTTGAAAAACCGAACTAAATCTCACCCCAGTTTGTGTCAATGGGGTGACGATAAGTTCTTTGATTGACACAGGAGCAAATTGCAGTTTAATCAAAGAATCAATTGCTAAAAAAATAGGCTGTCATCTTTCACCAATATCGACGTATATAAGTGGTTTAGGACAAAACAAAATACATGTGTTTGCTTTAATTTCTGTAATCATTCAATTTGAGGATATATGTTTAGAGCTTGATTTTAATGTGGTCAGGGACAACGCATTCCGTTATGATCTTCTTATAGGCAGAAACGCTGTAAATTATCCAGATATAGAAATCGTTACCGATTCATCCAGTTGTCGGTTATCAAGAAAGTCGTGTGAAGTAGCGACCGAAGTAAATTTAGTAACCTCGTCACCTCAATTATGTGGATTAACTTCAAAAACAGAACACTTGCCATTTGAGTTACAAAAGAGAATAAAATAAATTTTCGACAGATATCCATCAGTTCTTAGTGAAGTGGGCACGGTGCGAACTGGTGAATTAAGTTTGCGTTTAAAAGAAAATAAGATCGTGTCTTATCGACCCTATCGACTGGCTCCGGTTGAAAGGGAAAAAGTAGATAAAATAATACATGAACTATTAGACAAAGGAATTATTCGTGAGAGTGACTCTCCTTTTGCAAGTCCTGTCATATTGGTACGAAAAAAGGACGGAAGTGATAGAATGTGTATAGATTTTAGATCGTTAAACAAAATTCTAGAAAAAGACCGATATCCGCTTCCTCTAATTGAAGACCAGATCAATAAGCTCGGTAAGGCTAAATATTTCATCTCATTAGATATGAAAAATGGATTCTACCAAATTCCTGTTTCACCCGAATCAATAAAGTATACCAGATTCGTGACACCTAACGGGCACTACGAATTTTTAAAAATGCCATTTGGCATATGTAATGGGCCCGCAGTTTTTCAAAGAGCCATTACAAAAGCCGTACAACATTTGAAGTTTGTTTTAGTATACATAGATGATATACTTATTCCTTTTTCAACGATAGATGAAGGGTTAGATTATCTCGACAAAACTGTTCGGGCACTGTATTCATCCAGATTTGCTATTAATCTAAAAAAAAGTAAATTTTTGTTAATACTATCGAGTATTTGGGTAGACACATATCGCCGGAAGGTGTAAGGCCAAGTGGAACAAAGGTAGCTGCATTAGTTAATTCTCCCACCCCATGTAACGTCAAACAAGTGCGACAATTTATGGGTCTTGCTAGCTATTTTTGAAAGTTTATCCCAAATTTTTCTTCTAGAACAGCATGTATCAGTAAATTAACAAAAAACGGGCAGAGATGGGAATGGGGTCTTGAACAAATCGAAGCTAGAAATTATGTTATAAAACAATTATCAAGCAAACCTTTATTATCTGTTTTTGATCATAAGCTACCTACGGAACTCTATACAGATGCCAACTCCTTGGGCTATGGTGCCATGCTAATACAGATAGTTGACGGTAATAAAAGGGTTGTTGCTTATTATAGCAAAAGAACTACTCCCGTAGAATCAAAATACTGTTCCTATGATTTAGAGACATTAGCCATATATAATGCTTTAACCTACACCCTATTGAAAAGATTCCAGGACCTTTCCATACAATTCACTTAGATTGCACCGGTCCTTTTTCTCAAACGTCTGAGGGATATAAATATATTTTACTTGTAGAAGACGGTTTTACCAAATTCACTGTATTAAAACCCTTAAAAAGTCAAACAGCTCAAGAATTGGTACCCCTAATCCGGGACACTGTCACTTTATTTGGTACACCTAGAAAAATAATCACTGACAGAGGTACTAACTTTAGTTCACATCTAGTAATATCCCTATTAAGGGAAATGGAAATTGAGCATCACATGATTGCCACGGGCACACCAAGGGGAAACGGCCAGGTGGAACGTTATGTAGCTACCGTTATTGATATGCTTAACACCACTTGTAATGGTTCGTCAGATTGGCCAAGCGGTTTGTGGAAGGTTCAGCAGTCTATCAATACCACTATCCAAAAATCGACTGGTTTCTCTCCGATTCATTTACTCATCGGTTGTAATGCTAACATACCAAGCATCCAAGCCCATTTAGATGAAATTAATGTCTCTGAACCGAATATTGATTTAAGGGCAGATCGAGAATTAGCATATCAACGACTACTACATGAATCGGGTAAATTTAAAAACAGATTTGATTCGGTAAGACGGGATACTAAATCTTTTGAAGTAGGAAACGTAGTTTACGTAAATCAGGAACATAGGCGTCATGATAAACTGAGTCCCCGATTTAAAGGTCCGTATGAAATAAGTTGTGTACTCCCAAATGATAGCTACGCTCTCAGAGGAAGAGGTAATTTCAGAAATATAAAAGTATCTAAGGATAAATTAAGGCTATGGCCAGGTGTATGGACGGATGAACTTTCTAACAATGAGTCAATAAATTAATTAAAATAGTATTTCAAATAATGTTAACTTTTATATAAGTTTTTGCTTAGATATATGTGTTGTATACACTTAATGTGGAAAGTGGTTCATTGTACATTCCATAAGTTGATTAAATAAATGTTATTGGAATATTTGAACTAAATGTCTACTTAATGTGAGAAGTGAGACATACTTTGATTAAGCGAATAATATGAAATAAATGTCTACTTAATGTGAGAAGTGAGACATATTTTGATTAAGCGAATGATATGAAATAAATGTCTACTTAATGTGAGAAGTGAGACATACTTTGATTAAGCGAATGATATTATAATCAATGTTCACTGTGGAGAAACAACGATTATATATGGGTTCTCACAATGTCTACTTAATGTTAGAAGTGAGACTGTGATGCCGAATAAAAATTCTACTGTTAACTTAAGTAATTTACATACTTATTTTTAAGAATTAACGTTTGTATGATTAATGTATGTACTGGTATAAATATCAATCTAGGTACTTCAGGGAACGAATTACATATCAGAATGGCCGTGTTAGAATAACAAATATGTATTTCTGATTATATTATGTAACGTATTAAGAAAATATTGTTATAAATACGTAAAGTAACTGAATAGAAAAACCCACGTAGTTTCTGACTCACAAATAGCGCCACGTGATGTTTGTCTGTTTGAAACGAAGTGGGGTTCGCCTTATAAAAGCGGTCCGACCCGTCAGAGCGGCACTCCCTGGCTGGAGGCTTTAAGTTAGTAGCTTAAGGCACCCACAGGCTTGCCCGGTTAAGTAGCCAGGACCTTAGTGGTCATAACTACGAGCTGCCCAATAGGAAAAAAAAAAAAAAAACATAGCGGCACTGTTGCTCGAGACGCGGACGGTGAAGGACTACTTGCCATAAAGCTAAGTAACTATCATTATTGTGTTATAGATAAACATGATAAATAAATATGTCTATTAAATGATAAATAAATACGATTATTAAATATTAAATTATAATATAATATGTAATATAAATGAATAAATTTGTATTGTTTTCTATTGAGACTATTTCTTACATACTTTATTTTAGGGTTTTAATAAGATTAAGTATGTGTTGGCATTATATACTTATTCTATTGATATGGAAAATAAAATATATTGTATATTACAAGAAGTTATGGCTTTTCTTTTACATAGTCCTATATATAAATATTATTTAATTTCAATTGTTTACAGACTATATACATACACACATTTATAGGTGCATTCAAAATCTAACAACCGCATATTTTCATGATAAACTATCGTTGTCCAAGAAATGCAAACTGGAGGAAGAAGCGACAATTTCGTGTTTAATCAGGGGTCTTCCTATTGAACTTAGACCTAATGCAAAAGCTTTCAGATGTGATACTTCTGAAGAACTGTACTACGGGTATTTATCTTCGTTGGAAAATTACAAGAGGATGGACAGCGGCGCTTCGAAGACCAAAGAAGCTAGCTATCCTGCCAAGACTACGTCAACTACGTGGCGTCGAGGGTCGGTACAGCCGTCGGTGAAGCTGTGCTACGTCTGCCGGAGACCTGGCCACGAGATAAAGGACTGCCGGAGTCAACTCGTCTGCAATATTTTACGAATGAACGTGGTTAAAAGATTAAATCTTCCGTTAATGCGATCTACGATAATTCTGAGGGGGTTTGAAGGTAGTTGTATAAATTCCTTGGGAACAGTTCACTTCACGGTAGACATAGATAAATTACGGATATCCAGTTTTGCAGAAGTAACATACAAATATATGGGTGATATTGACATGATTGTAGGTCAACCTATTATCTGTCAAAATAACATTAGCTTGTTAACTACTTCAACTAGTGCAACTTTAATAAAACGTGATCTCTGTGATAGTATTTTAACGCAATATAATCTGCGTAGCGATGACTTTGTGCACAAATATTCTATAAGGTTATTGAAAGATATGGTTATACCTCCATGTTGTGAAACGCTTGTTCATATGGTTATAGACAGTGATTGTATGGATACAACGTATACTACGCTACCAGTATACAATTCAGAGGCTATGTATTTTATACCAGGCGCTGTTTTATCGGCAAGGAGTAAAGTAATTAAAATAATTAATGTAGGAAATGAATCTGTAACTTGGCGGGCTGGATGTTTATTAACTAGGGCTAAAGTCTGTAATAAGAAAGGTATTGTGAATATTAATTATACCGCATATAATCAAAATTCTAATAGTAATCAAGCAGAAAATTAAATGAATTCTGGAAACTTGGACTTGGGCGAAATAAGTGATAGTGAACAAGAGGCATTGGTTAAATTACTTCGTAAATATTCTGACTCATTTGCTAACGGTACGGCTAGTTTAGGTTGTACGAACAGCAATAGACGCTTTGACTGACAAACCGGTGTTTTGTAAGCCGTATAGGTTATCACACAGGAGACAGAAATAGTAGATGAAAAAGTACAAGAACTATTAGATTCTGGAATGGCAAGAGTATCAAATTCACCATACGCGAGCCCTGTGGTATTAGTAAAGAAAAAAAAAATGGAGAATATAGGCTATGTATAGAGATTTTGCATCCATAGCTCGCCCTCTAACTGAATTAACAAAAAAGGACCTTATACCACGTATTGCACGATGGTGGTTAACTATTCAGGACTTTGAATTAGAGATAGAATATAGGCCTGGTGATAAAATGCGAGATGCGGATGCATTAAGTCGAAATCCAGTAGGCGTCAACACGGTAGACATTTCCAGGATTGACGAAACCGACTGGGCGCTCTCGGTTCAACTTCAGGATGACGGTATCCAACAAATTATTAGACAGCTACAGGGGGGTACGGAAAATCGAGATATCACTAATAATTATACCTACCGTAACTAACGGTAGGTTATATAGAAAAACTATAACGGGTGAACGTTTTGTTATTCCTAAACTGGTCAAATACAGTATATTGCAAAAGTTTCATGACCAGATTGGTCATTCAGGTATCGAAAGGGGTGAGAAATTAATAAAATCTTCTTACTGGTTTCCAAATATGACTAGATTCATTCGAAAATATATTAAAAGTTGTCTCCAATGTGCGTATGGTAAATCAGGTTACGGTCGATGTGAGGGGGAATTGCATCCCATAGAAAAGCTAGATATACCTATGCACACCTTGCACGTAGATCATTTGGGCCCATTCCCTAAAAGTCGTCAGGGTAACAACTATATTTTAATGATTATAGACTCATTTACTAAATTTATTTTAGCTCTTCCTGTAAAAACTGTACGTTCAACAGAAACAGTTAAAGAACTCACCGGTATAATTTTGGTTTTTGGTAAACCCAGTAGAATTATAACTGATAGAGGGAAGGCTTTTAAGAGTCGTTACTTCAAAACTTTTGTCACTAATTACCAAATTAAACATGTTTTGAATGTCTTAGCTGTACCCCGTTCAAATGGTCAGATCGAACGTGTGAATAGAACAATTCTAGACGGGTTAAGTACATCCGTCATAGAGGAATGTAGCTGAGATTCAAAATTGATAAATATCGTTTGGGGCATTAATATACAATACACTGTGACAAAAGTGGCACCATTTAGTTTATTATTTGCACATCAGAATAATCTTCTGCCAGTGCCATAATCTTCACCGCAGATAAACAATGAAGAACACAGACAACATTTAATTTCTAGGCGTAGGCAGGCTAAAGTTAACATTGATTTAAACATGACTAGAATGAAAAAACAGTTTGTATGTAATGTACTAAATATAATATAGGCCAATTAGTCTCATGGAAGGGAGGTGTCACTGAGCAAGCTGTGGGGGTAAGCAAAAAGTTAGGAAACAGATACTCAGGACCATACAAAATCACCAAAACAAATCACGCCATAGATCGTTATACTATTTCTTCAATTAAAGGCATGAGAGAGTACCGAAAATTTAGTGCGGTTGTGGCTGGCGATACGTTGCGTCCATACAGGGCTGTAATATCGGATGATCATGACTCTACAAATAGTGAGGGTCATGATATTGATAGGGATGATTTAATTGATTTATCAGAAAGTTAGGTAGGTTCGTTAGTATTTAATTTGATAGTACGCTTGTGTAAGTACTATGTATGTTATATAAAATGCGGCAGCGTGTCATTAACCCCTATGTATACAAACACGTTGTTTATAAACTACCTATTTCAAGAGCTATGTGCTATCAATATTTGAAGCTATGTGCTACCTATTTAAATAGCTATGTCCTATCAAAATATTAAGCTATGTCCTACCTATTTAAAGAGCTGTGTGTTATCAAAATATTAAGCTATGTGCTACCTATTTCAAGAGCTGTGTGTTATCAAAATATTAAGCTATGTGCTACCTATTTAAAGAGCTGTGTGTAATCAAAATATTAAACTATGTCCTACCTAATTACTGAACAATATCTATCTAAATATTAAGCTATGTGCTACCTATTTACTAGGCTATATGCTATCTATGTACCTGTTATGTGTTATCCATTTACCTCGCTATGAAATCCATTTAACTAGCGATAGTATGATATCGTATGATGTGCAATCCTCATACATAATATTTACTTAGCTAGGAATGTGCAATCTGTTTACATGGACCCGTTGGTTTGTAGACTCAATTCACGTTACAGATGGGGGAAGCTCTACCGACCGCTGCTGCTGGTGCGCAGATCGACAGAGCTACGCCAAGGGCTACTTCGTGGTCGACGTCGACTAGCGCGACAGGCGGCGTTTCTTCATCCTCCGTGATGACTTCGACACCAGCTGATGCCAGTAAACAAGATCGCCGTGGGACACGGCTTTAATCAGGACGGCCGAATGTTATCGTATTAAAGTTGTCGTAGTATATTTTTGTGTTAGGTCACACTGACCAATTTATTTGTTTTTGCCATTTCACTTATTGGTTGTACCTATGTTTAAATACTAAATGATTGACTTTGTGATTTCCATCAAATTATTTTGTTAAGAATGTGCCAGTGGATTAATTATCTTATCAATTATATTTTTGTGAAGGCAATGTTAAAACTGTTAGTTTAAAAGTGTTTGTTTTGTATTAATAGTTCAGTTAATTTTATCTGTTGCAATATTCATGTTAGATTGGTAGTAAGGGTAGACAACTGTCATTTGAAATGTTATAAAAGATCGTGTAACTTTATTTTTGCTCTCTTTTTGTACGTGTCGCCTGGACTGGTAACAATATAAAAACTTGTAAGTCATGTATTATAATTATTTATCATCCAGCTTCTTCCCAACATCTGCATCACTAGTATACTACACCGAGCGAATCTTCGGGCCAACATGTTACCTCGGACCGCCAAAGCCCTACGCTCCCTTTCAATATCAACATTGTCCTTAAGGTCGTCAGCGAGAAAATGCCCTAGATATTTGACTTTTGTCACTCTTTTGATGTTCAAGCCATTTAGGATAATGTCAGGTACAGTATCTGGGCATTCACCGCCGGCCCCAAAGACAATGTATTCACACTTTTTAATATTTTAAATCAGTCCGTGCGAGGCAGCATACGCCTGACAGGCCCTTAACATTTCATTCACGGCACCTGCCGTCGGCGCCAGCAACGCCATGTCATCAGCATAGCTGATACTATTTATTTTTACACCATGGACGCTACAACCGACCCGCATATTGCTGAGGTCCACAATTAGGCCATCTATATATGTGCAAAATAACCTAGGAGATGTCAGACCACCCTGTCTCACACCGCATCCTAACCTATATGTCTCAGAGAGTGCATTGGACCACTTCACAACATTTTCTTGGTTCCCATACCAATACTTTAGGATCCTGAGGACTCCTGCCGGTACACCCCTGTCCTCAAGCTCTCTCCAGAGTACATCATAATTTACCAGATCGAAGGCTCTGGAGAGATCCAGAAAACAGGCGTATACCGGTGTTTTACGATTAGTGTAATACTGGACCGTATGTTTGAGGCTTACTATGGCGCTTGCCGTAGACAGTCCAGGTTGAAACCCGAACTGCGAGTTATGCACGGATAGACATTCCTTCAAGCTAGAGTCAATCATACCGTCCAGCACTTTAGCCATTGTGGTTGCGAGAGATATAGGTCGATAGTTAGACTTATCTGATATGTCGCCCGTCCTATTCTTAATTATAGGAACCACCAGTGTTTTTATTAGTTCTGCCGGCAAGTAAGAGTGACTTAGGCACATGGTATAAAACAACGACAAAACCCTTGGCAGATGAACCCCAGCAAATTTGAAATGCTCAATACTGAGCCCGTCGTGTCCGGGAGATTTGCCTCTGCTCATATTTTTAATTACAGCCGCAACTTGTCTGGCCGAAAAGAACATTAACGACTTCACTCCCTGACCTTCAGGCCCAGCATTAATCATATCAACTGAGGGATCCAAAGGAGATTGCACTGTAAAATGTTCCTTGAACATATTTGCCACCTCCTCCGGATCACTCCTCCCGCCGACATTCACAGAGAGGCCAGGCTTAATATCAAGCCTACTCGTGGACTTCCAAAACTTAGCGAAATTATTTGTTGCTCTTGCTTTTACTATCATATCCATCTTTATTTGCTCCTGGTTTTTTTGGCACCATTTTAACCGAGCCTTGAAGATGTTACGGGCCACTCGCATTTGTTCAAAACTAACTCCAGAGGTTGGCCGATTGTTTAAAACCCACATTTAGAATTTAAGTCTGGCCTCCCTGTGTGCATCTCTTACATGGTAATTCCACCCGCACAATGTCTTGTGGTTCCCACTTCTAATTGCAGTCCCTACCTTTCCATATGTTTGCTCAGCGGCATCACATAACGCATATGATATTTTATTGTATAATTCATCTAAAATAGCTTTATGCTGGCTCAAATTACAAAGACCATGGCTACACTCTTGAAACTTAGCAGGGAAATCAATTTCGCGCAGCTTACTGTTACATAGCTCACGGTATCTGTCAATTTGCGAATTATTTCGCTCCCCCCAAATAACTTTATTGCAAAGCGTAGGGACCGTTACCCCCTTAGGTCTTACTATGATTAAGTCGCACTCAATGCAAAGTGGTAGATGATCTGACGTGTAAACATCCTCTTTTATAGTAACCATGCTCACTGCAGCCCAGGCTGAAAGAGAGACTACACAGTGATCAAGCCACTTCCTATATCCATGTGCCTCACTCATAAAAGTATAGCTACTAGAATTTATTCCCAGTTTTTCAATATCAGCACATATAAACGATTGATCTGCGCAGAAACTAGTAAGTTCCCTAAAAAATAACTCGCTTGGATGCGCATTAAAATCACCCAGTATAAACAAACTCTCAACCCCACCGCTCGCAACCACGGCACTGATCTCACCTAACACTTCCGTAAACATAGGCAAGTTATCGGGCGAATTAGTCGGCATATATACACAAGCTACAATAATCGAGCGCCCGCCAATGCTAGCTTTGACGGCCGTCAAGCGACAGCTGTTACATTCCAACACCGTGACAATATCAAAAACACCTTTCCTCCACAGAATGGCTACTTCCCCATACGGCCTTCCAACCAGTAATCCGGCCGTTGTGTCAACGGTTGACTTACCCGTATACTCAAATTCATCTGATATGGTACTTAACATAGGAATATCATGGGGCAGAAGCCATGTTTCCTGGAGGTATACAATATCGCACATATTACATAACCTTCTAACACTTTCCATCGATCGTTTAACAGACTTACAGTTAAAAGTAATGATCTTACAATGCTTGTTATTATTTTGATTCATAAAGAAAGGTTTTATCAAGCTATAACTTGTTCCTGTTTATTTCGGTACATAAACCGCACAAAACGCCTAAACGTTATACCGTCTGGCCACAACCCGTCATTTAAAAAAAAAAAAAAAATCTTAGAAACAAATAACTTAAAGGCATTGTATTTTCTAGACGTTTTCATATTTATCATTTTTAACGACACGACTTCATTCGTTGTTTCCTTAATATAGCTTATAATATCGTGCTCACTAGTTTCAACACTAACATTTGATATAAAAAGAGGTATTTTTATATCCGCCGCTCTAAACTTCCCACCTGGGGACGTAACTGCGCGACCTCTTTGACCAATCAATTTATATTGTTTTGACGCTTTACGTTGCACTATCGTCCACTCTGTATTTTTCTCCCTTCCCGCTTGCTCACTACTTAACTCGGACTCCGGCATAGTCATACCCTTTGCAACCAATTGCGGACCTGTTGGCATGCTTGAGTTAAACGTAACACGATGTATCGCAGCTGTGGTTACTGGCGAACTGTTGACGTTTGGTGGGGATTCCTCCAACGCGGCCTGTGCGTCGCCTCGTTGGTTCGAAACCGCGGTGATCGCCTCGTCCTCCACGCGCCTGTCATGTTGCCTTTCGCTCATTACCTTACATCCGCATTGTCCTTGAGCCGGTGCACCGCCGTTCTCGCTCGCACTGTTCGAAACCCGCACCGCCGCCTGCGCCTCCACGTGTTCGCGTATATCTGTCGCTTCCTTCAGTTTCTGCGAGAAAGAGATAGGACGTTCCTCGCCAGTTCTTGTTATCGGGGAATGACTTGCCAGTTTTGCGCGGTCGTTCACCTCATCAGCTGTTTGTGTCACACATATTGGCACATAATTAAGACCAAAAGGTCCGCTATCAGAGGGGCTATTTTGTAAACATACTCCTCGTCTTTTATTCACATAATTACTAGGCGACCAATTATCTCGCATAGATGCGTGCTTTATATGTTCTCAATTTCTTGGTTAAGCACCTCAAACCTTTCTGTGGTCACAAATTTCTCCTCCAGAGCACTGAGTTGATTTTGTAGTCTCAATATATCTTTCAGGAGCCTCGTCACATCCACGTGATCCAAAGTTACTGGGGGAAGTTTATGCAGTTCCTTTGCCACGAATGTTGGAATCAACTCATCGTCCGTGCTAGTCATAAGTCTGATGATGTCATCAAGATCTCGTGACAACTTCTTTTTCCCGTCTTTTCTTCTGAGTGGCATCTTCTTCGCATTTGGAAGTGATTCGAATAGCAGAGATTTAGCCTTCACGATGTCGTCAGCCGTAAAAGACGTAGTACAAAGTTGATGTATGCTTTGTTCGTCCATAAAGCCCAGTACATTTCGTAAAAACGTTAAAAGTTCGTTAATGACGATATTGCAATTAACACACTTCACCGTATTAGAGGTCATTGTCCTCCGCGTGAGTCACCGACTGGTTAAAGCAGTAACACGACCGATCGTTGTCGTTCGCGCATGCTGACTCTGTTATAATCTGGTATATTATAGTCTGGTATAATGTAATGTTTGTTATTGCACCAATTTCGCATGGAATTTGATGATTTCTCATGTTACGTGTTGGTTTGTTTAATGAACAGACATACGTAGTTGGTTCAATTTTAATACAATAGAATAGAATAGAATAGAATACTCTATATTATGTACACCATAAAAATTACAGATATAAAAGTAGAAATTTTACATAGGGTGACACAATGGGCGGTCTTATCGCTAAAAGCGATCTTTTACAGACAACCTTTGGATGGATTCAAGGTAGAAGGAGAGACAATAATGCAGGTAGTCAGTGGTGTACCATTTACATATACAACAAATACATACATACATAAAACATATACCTATCTACATAATATAATATATACAATAATAAACATGAAACAAGAGTAAGGAAACTAAATGTAATGACAATGTTTAAGGAGAGAGGAAGTGTTTTTTAACCAGAATTTTAAAAGTGGACAAAGATTGAGCACGCCTGATCGACATGGGCAAGGCATTCCATAACCGTACTGCTTGAACTGTAAAAGATTTGTCATAAAAACTGGTGGAATGCCTCGGCATCTCTAGTCTTAAGTTTTCCGATGACCTCAGGTATCTATTATGTGTGTCATGAAGGAACTTGAAACGTTCTTTAAGATAAGAGGGGGTTTTAGGGCAATATTCCAGGTCTTTGTCTGTGAGCTGCATATATGTCTCTTTTCTGATATTGACTGCGACATATTCTGAATTTGTTTTCATTGTAAGTGAATGTTTGTTATTTGTTATCATCGGTATAGGAACTGTTTTATAGACAGTAAATGGAGTATCCCCTGTCAATGGTAATGTAATTTCGATGATAAAATATTTCTCATACAATCTAGACTTTACATCTAGTAGTTTGTATATGTCAGCTAATTGGGTTTGAATATTGTCGACAGGTATCGATAATTGTTGTGGCAATCGTCCAGAAATAACGTTGAGCTCTTGAAAGAGCTGGCTCTGCGGTAAAAGTCTGGTGTCCACATGACCATGATGGATGTTAATGGCTGTATCTAGAAGCATTTGTTGGATGTGGCGCAGTTTAGATAGAATTGCTGAAGTCGTCAGAGCCATGATGTTAAAGTAATTCAAGGCTTCCTCTTGCCCAACAGCCTTACTCAATTTCTGTAAATAGTTCTCTGTAGCGTTAAGATGTTGATCTAAGAGGTTGAACTGAGTGCTCATTGCCTCTTCATTTCTCTTTAAAATGTTATTATGCGCCTCAATGATTGATGTTTGCCCTTTTATCAGTTTCAGTAAATGGTCTCTGTTGCTTTGCAATGTTTCTATGTCTTTTTATATTGTACTGCGAATCTTTCGTCTAGCACGCCAAACAGGCTGTTTGCAAGGTAACCTATTCCATTGAAAAGACCTCGAGTAACGCGCCCCCTTGTCTGACCATGATGTGTTTCCAGCATGTAAATGTTATGATCAAGTTCGTTGAGTTCCTGTTCGAATTCAGTCATAATAGTTTTGCACATAGTTTGATATGCAAATTGCTCACACCTTTCTTCCAGGTGTTTCACAACTCGATGTATGTTTTCCATGCCTTGCCAGTAAGAAGTCATATTGTAGTAGGTAACAATCTTCCAGTCATCATGTACGCTTTGCAAATTGCCAATTTTGTAAAAGTACACTGCTCTATTTGGATCGAACGGTGTGACAGTTATGGCGTCACTGCTTTGCTTTGTGGGCTGAAATAATGTTAATAATGTTATGAGTGTACACAGCAGGCTGGAACTTATTTTCTTTGATTTGGATCGTTGATTTTGGTTAGTGTTATTTATTGTTGATTTTTGTTTCTCCTTACAGGTTGTTACATTTGAGGTGGTGGTGTCAGGTTTTTCTATTGGAGATTGTGGTATTGGGAGTTTAACTAATTTTGTTATTGGTCTTGTTAGTAGCCCTGTCTTTGTTTTCATCGTCACTACTCTGACCAGATTGTCCCTCCCCGGATGAACTTCTTGTATTCTGCCAAGTGCCCATTTTGCAGGAGGAAGGTTATCTTCTTGATCAAGACAATATCCCCAATTGATAAATTGTCTGTTTTGTTTAGCCATTTACTACGAACTTGAAGTTGTTGCAGATATTCCGACCACCACTTGGTCCAAAACCCTTGTTTCATTTTGTTTAGTAACTGCCATCTATGGCGAATGTTGATGTTTTTCTCTTCGAGATTTTCAGTTGGTAGGAATGTTACTGGTCGGCCAATTAAAAAATGTGCTGGAGTAAGGTAATCAATATCGTCCACGTCCTCAGTTAAAGGGCAAAGTGGTCTAGAATTCATGCAGGCTTCGATTTGAGTAAGCAGTGTTAAAAACTCTTCGTATGTCAACTTTTGCTGTCCTAGAACACGCTTTAGGTGATATTTCATAGACTTAACTGCAGCCTCCCAAACTCCTCCCGCAGTCGGCCAGCTTGGGGCGTTGAAATGCCACTCTATTCCCATTTCGGTGCTCCTTTTCGACAAAGTATCGTTGTTGAATGTTTGTGTTATATGCAGTTGTTTAGCTAACTCCCTTTCGACCCCAACAAAGATTGTTCCGTTGTCGGAGTAAATATGTTTCGGGCAGCCTCGTCGCCCAATCATGCGATTGAGAGCCAGTATAAATGTTTCTGTTTATAAATCTGATGCAAGTTCCAAATGCACCGCCTTTGTTGTCATGCATACAAATACGACGACATAACCCTTACTCGTTCTGATGCCTCGGCCCTTGTTTAGTTTAACGCTAACGAATCCTCTGAAGTCCAGCCCAGTCCAATAGAAGGGTGGTGATTGCGTTATCCTCTCACTGGGTAAGTCAGCCATCAATTGGTATTGTTTCGATGGTTTGAAGCGACAGCATTTTACGCAGTCTTGCAGGTATTTTTTAACAGTGTGGTTTCCTCTTGTTATCCAATATTTTTGTCTCAATGTACCCATAGTTAGTCTCGCCCCACCGTGAAGTGTTGTAACATGGGCACGGGCAATGATAAGATATGCCGGCTTGCTGTTTTTTGGTATGATAACAGGGGTTTTGTTTCTTCAGGTAAGTTTGAATTCTGAAGTCTCCCTCCGACGCGTAATATTATTCTCATCTAGATAAGGGTAAAGTTTCAGTAGTGCTCTATTGCTGCCAACCTCCCCTTTTGTTTTTAAATCTTGGATTTCTTGTCCATAATGTTCATTTTGTTCATGTTTTATAATTATGTTAGTAGCGCGTCGAATATCAGCGAGTGTTACATTACATTGTTTTGACACGGGTGGGTCATTCAAGTTTGTATGATTCATAGTCAGGACGTCCTTATGACGATTATTTTGTGACGTGTTTGTAATGAAACGCGACACCCAAGCTACGATGCGTATTATAGTCATAATACCACAAACGGGACAGGAACAGTACCGACATTGACACAGACCCACGACCCAGACATAGCACAACTGGAGGAGGTCATGGCCCGAGCGGCAATGGCTGACGCCGAGGACAACATACCGCCCGAATCTCCTGGCTGGAACGAGCAGCTTTTAGCCTCATCGCCGGGCGATCAACACGACGACCAAGGTGTGGGGGAAGCGGAGAAACTGTCCGATGGCACCATCTCCGACTAACCCCACCCAACCGCCGTCATCAACCCTCAACATTATCCAAACCAACCTCCAACATAGCCAGACTGCCACGGCTAGCTTACGCAGAGCCCTGGAGGTTAAGCCCCGAACCATCGCACTGATCCAAGAGCCGTGGATCAGGAACAACAAAATATGCAGCCTCGGTAACACCGGAGGTAAGCTAATTCTCAACACAAACAGTCCAGACAAACCTAGAACCTGTGTCTACATACCCAAAGAAATTCCTACCACACCACTCACTCAATTCTGTTCCAGAGACCTGACAGCTGTCAGGCTCCAGACTGAAGGTGATATTCCAGATGTCGTGCTAGCCTCGGTATATATGCCAGGCGAGGACGCAAACTGCCCGCCGCAAGCGATGGCTGACTTAGTGCAGCACTGCGAGCGCACCAAGCTGGACCTGATCATCAGCACCGACTCAAACGCCCACCACCCGCTCTGGGGCAGCGACGCGCCGAACTCCAGAGGAGAGGTACTATCCACCTATTTATTCTCTACTAACCTTAACATTGTAAACCGAGGCTCTGAACCCACTTGGGTCACAGTCCGAGGACAAACAATCATAGACTTAACGCTTGCTACAGAAAACGCGACAAACCTTATCACAAACTGGCACGTGTCGGACGAGCCTTCTTGTTCAGACCATAGAAGAATCCGCTTCACACTAAATACTACCACAAAAAACCCCGCACCTAGACGAAACCCGCGACGCACTGATGTACCCGGCTTCAAATGTCTCTTAGCTTCTCTACTAGCCAGGCACCTATCACAGGTGACTATAACAGACACTGCACAACTGGAATACACCGTGATAAAACTATCAGAATACCTAACCGAAGCATACCATGCATGCTGCAAACTAAGGGCGCCAAAAACCAACAGGGACAGGAACCCCTGGTGGAACGCAGAACTTAGTAAACTCAGAGACGCACTTCGAAAACAATTCAACAGAGCCAAGAACACTAGACTCCCGGATGACTGGGAGATATACAAAGAGACCCAATACACATACAAAAAGCGTATCAGAACTGCCAGAAGAACAGCGTGGCGGAAATTCTGTGAATCCATCGAGACCAACAACGAAGCCGCAAGGGTGAGGAAGATCCTATCAACGGATCAGGACCGAACCCTAGGCGCGCTGAAAAAACCCGATAACTCCTACACACTAACTGACCTTGAAACCAGCAAGGTCCTTCTCGAGACTCACTTCCCAGACTGTATAGTCCTAGAGGACAGGCAGTGGGAGGCTGAGCCAGTATGGACTCCAACGGGTTAAGACTGGTCAAGAGCCCAAAGTATTGTAACAGAAGATCGGCTAAAGTGGGCTATTAACACCTTCCAGCCTTACAAATCCGCAGGGCTGGATGGCATCTTCCCAGCCCTATTACAGTTGGGCATTGACCCCTTGACGCCATGCATGGTGGAGATCTATCGAGCCTGCATAGCACTCAGATACGTACCCCTAGCATGGCGTGAAGTGAAAGTCATTTTCATACCCAAACCCGGAAAAACCGACTATACACAACCCAAGGCCTATAGGCCTATAAGCCTGTGAGGCTTTTCTTTCTACTGAAAACCCTAGAGAGACTCTGTGACAGACATATCCGTGACGGACCTCTTCGGGTAAATCCACTTCACAAACAACAGCATGCGTACTCCACAGGCAGATCAACGGAATCCGCGCTACATAGCGTGGTATCCAAAATTGAATGCGCAGTGGCCCATAAATGCTCGGCACTGGCCGCCTTCATTGACATCGAGGGCGCCTTTGACAAAACCATGTTTAATAGTACCAACATGGCCCTCGACAGACACAGCATAGACTCGAATCTAAACGGATGGATCACCAATATGCTCAAACTGAGAGCTGTACAAGTCACCGTGAACGACACTACAAGGGCCATTGTGGCGAAGGGCTGTCCGCAAGGGGGAGTTCTCACGCCACTTCTATGGAACCTGGTCGTAGACAGCCTCATCAAAACACTCAATGACAAAGGCTACTTCACAGTAGGTTACGCCGACGACATAACTATAATAATAAATGGTACCCACGAAAACACCTTATGCAACCTCATGCGCCAAGCCTTGAAAATAGTAGAGGTCTGGTGCAATAGACACCAGCTATCAGTGAACCCAACAAAGACCGAACTGATTCTCTTCACAAAAAAGAGGAAGTTGATGACACTCCAATTACCACGTTTCTTTGGTACTACCCTAAGCCTTTCAACCGAAACCAAATACCTGGGCATATATTTGGACAAACAGCTGAACTGGGCAAAACATACTAATTACATCACCACAAAAGCCAGCATATCCCTGTGGCAATGCAAGCGAATGCTTGGCAGAAATTGGGGAATTAGCCCCAAGGTCACTTACTGGCTGTACACCACAATCATCCGACCAATTATAACATATGGCTCACTAGTCTGGTGGCCCAGGACAGATTTGAACACAGCCCAGAGAGACCTAGAAAAACTACAACGGTTTGCTTGTGTAGCTATCACTGGCTGCATGAGAACCACACCCACTGCTGCCCTACAGGCGATGCTTGGACTGCCACCTCTACACCTCATCGTGCGAGAGGAGGCAGCCCTGGCTGCCTTTAAGCTGTACATAGCAGGGACCCTAAGCAAGGACTCTAGAGTCAAACACATACGCATTAAGGAAGATGCGATTAAACGACAACCTTTGATGGCATCACCCTGCGACAAAGCCCCGAAACTGCACTACTTTCAAAGGCATTATAACATAATACTTACAGAAGAACGTTGTGACTACTCAGGCCCGAAAGAGCTGAGAGTATACACCGACGGATCGAAGACCGACGCCGGAACCGGAGTCGGAGTTTTCTCGCAGGACCTTAATATAAATATATCCACCACCAAATATGTCTACCAGGCGGAGTGTGTGGGCATTATACAAGCGGTGTACGCTATAGAGGCCAGAGAAGTTATGGACTCCCATATAAGCATACTCTCCGACAGTGCCTCAGTCCTCCAATCCTTGGGGAGGAAGTATATTACCTCAAGTATAATACTGGAATGTCACAATGCTCTAGAACGTGTGGCGGTGTCTAACCGTAACACAGTGACACTGCAATGGATTACCCCTTAATCCATTGCAGTGTCACTGTGTTACGGCATCGTTACCCAGTGGATCACTGGGTAACGATGCAGCTGACGAACTGGCTAGAAGAGTATCCAGCGCATCAGTCTGTGGACCCGAACCCATCGTGCCTATTCCCTTTAACCAGCTACGCAGATGGTTACAGGAGTACACCCATACACAAGCGGAGAGTTGGTGGACCTCGACACCCGGCTGTAGGCAGTCCAGTGAAGCCATGCCATCCTTAGGTGGCAAGCTTACCAAACGTTTATTACGTCTGGACAGAAACGGACTGCGCCTGGTGACGGGGACCATCACGGGTCACTGCTCGCTAAACAAACACTTTCACACAATAGGCGTAACGGACAGTCCTCTGTGCAGGGCCTGCATGGAGGCTGAGGAAACCGTTGCGCATGTGCTCTTTGAATGCACAGGCGTCACCCAAATTAGGTCACAAACCCTCGGGGCACCCATATCCTACACAGATGCTCTCAGCAGACCAGGAGATATCATCGACTTCTGGAGGGAGGCGGGCTGGTTGGAATAACCACCGACGGCCGCCATGGCCCACGCACAATGGTCCACATAAAGGACTAAGTGCGGAAACCATAACCCAAAAGAAGAAGAAGAAAGAAGAATAGTCATAATACAGCTGTTCTCATTAAGGAGTTCTGTTACAATTATTATGTTTATGTTTTCGGTAGTTTTTGACGTAACTGCATGCACTTTTTTAACTTCTACTTCTGGTGTCTTAAACGTGTCACATATTTCAGGGATGTATTCACTGCTAAGCCATTCGGGTCTATCAAACCACAGAGGAAAGTTGTGTAACTGAGAAGGTAGTAGTCCACGTGATGCGCAGTCGACCGGGTTTTGCTCCGATCTTACGTGCTTCCAACTCTCGGCAGGCACTACAGATGTTATCTCCAGCACTCTGTGTCCGACGAAGGCCTTCCATCGCGAGACATCACCCTTTAGCCAGCCAAGCACGATCATAGAGTCCGTCCATGCTGTTACCTTAATGTTAGGTTTATCGCAGCAATGTTTTATTTTCTTCACCAATTGAGCTAACAGCTGAGCGCCGCATAACTCAAGTCTGGGGAGTGTTTGTTGTTTTTGGATTGGAGCGACGTTTGTTTTTGCCGCAACGAATGCTATTCGTTTCTGCATTCTCTCTCTAACAGTGCTGTACACCACGCACGAGAATGCCTTTTCCGATGCGTCACAGAATGTGTGTAATTCGCAAATCTTGTTTGTTTCTAACCCTAGCCATCGGTTAATTTTGAAAGGTTGCATATTTGTTAACTCAGTTTTTATTGCTCTCCATTCCTTTTCTATTCCGTCCGGAACGGCATCATCCCATTCGATTTTGTACTTCCAGATCTGTAGGAATAGAATTTTGGCCTTGATTGTTATTGGGGATAGCAACCCCAACGGATCAAAAATTGTTGATATGTCGCTTAAGATTTGCCGTTTTGACGAATTGTTATTAATGTTAATGTTTCTTTTTAATGTAGCTGAAAATATTAGTTTATCTTGTTTTGGATCCCATATCAAGCCTAATGCTTTTGATGCTGACGCCTCTGTAAAGCTTAAACTGACTGGGCTAACCATATCTTCTGGCAGATCTTCTAGCAGTTGATGTTCATTACTCGACCACTTTATGAGATTGAAACCTCCTTCTTTCAATAGCGGTATAAGTTGGTCTCTTGTGTGACGGGCATCTTCCATGGTATCCTTTCCGAATAAGGCATCATCTACAAAAAATTGTTTGAGTAAGATGTTTTTAGCTTCTGGGTACTTATCACCTTCGTCCATCGCTAGCTGTTGAAGTGTTCGGAGCGCTAAGAACGGAGCGGCTTTAGTACCATACATAACCGTACACACTTGATATTTTCTTAGCATTTGCTTTGGACAATTTCTCTACACGATTTTCTGTAAGGGTTGATGTTCTGGATGTACCATTATAAAACGGTACATTTTCTCAATGTCTGATGTTAACACATATCTGTACTGCTTCCATTTCAGCAAAATGCTAAGGATGTCTTTCTGTAGATTCGGCCCCGCCTCCATTAAGTCGTTTAGACTGTGTTTCGAACTTGTTTTCGCCGACGCGTTGAATACAACTCTCAGTTTCGTCGTGATAGCACCTGGTCGCACTACCCTGTGGTGTGGGAGAAAATATTCAATGTTTTTGTTCGTAGTGTTACTTTTGATACGTTCCATGTGACCCATTTCTTCATATTCTTCTATAAATGCTTTATAATCTTTTGCAAACGCATGATTTTTGGTCATCTTTCGCTCTAGTTGTTGAAATTGGGGTATGGCCTGTGATTTCGATGTTCCTAAACGTTCAATAAAATTGTCCTTAAGGGGGAGACGAACTTGGTATCGCCCATCAGGAAGTCGTTTTGTTGTCTCCTTATAGAAGTGTTCGCACTTGTTGTCAGGATCCATAATATCTTCATTGTTTTCTTGCAAAGACTCCTGTTCCCAAAATTGGGCAAGATCCTGAATGTTGTTGACAATTACATGGCAATTAATTGTTTTGTAATTACCACATACTACCCAGCCTAAATGAGTCCGTTGTGCTATGATGGATGACGTGTTCATTTTTGTTAACCCCTCTAGTAATATCTCGGAGTATACATCGGCTCCCAATAATAGATCTATATCCTGAGATATATTGAAATCTGGATCGGCGAGTTGTAAATGTTGTATATGTTTAAAACCGCCTTTACCTACTGTTTTACTTGGCAGTTTATTTGTTATTGCCGGCATAATAAGTGCCATAATGTTAATGTTAAAGTCATCGTATAACGCTTGGCATTTATGATGAATCACTCCATTACACTTGGTGGTGGCTGGCGCACCAACACCTGGCACCACAGCGCTCATCTTGCTCCGTTTTAACTGCAATCTTTGTGCAGCATTTTCTGTAATAAGGCTGACCTGGGAGCCCTGATCTAATAAAGCGCGTAAAATGACCGTGGTTCCATCATTGGCTATCGTCTTTACCTGAGCCGTGGCTAGCAATACCTCATTCGAGTTGTCATGTGTTAAGTGCGCGTTCAATTGTTGACCTACATTAGCCCTGCCGCTACTCGATTTTGCAACGCCAATCGCTTCATGTAAAATGCTACTATGCGGCTCATCACAGTGCTTGCACTTTTTTCCGATGTGCATTTTTCGCCGTTATGACTAAATAGGCAATTTAGACATACATGTAGGTTGTTAGCGGTGTTTAACCTTTGTTCTGGTGACATACTTAAAAATTCTCTGCAATTATAGAGACCGTGTTGCTTATTACATTTTGGACAACTATGAAAATATGTTTGCTTGTTATGGAATGTTCTCGGCATGTTCTTAGTTCCAACTTGAATATTCTGTTGTTGCAGCTTAGGCTTGCTGTATGTTGCAATATAATAATAATTCATTTAATTCAGACATAGTCCATACATTATATAAAAATAAAATAAAATCATAAAAAATGATAATAACAAATTACATTAAAATAATTAAAATAATCAAAGACAAATTAAACAAAATTACACATACACATTAGAATGAAATGAAATGCACATTGAAATATAAACACAAATGTTAAATAATAATACGAGGAGAGGCGCTAACATGAAGCTGCATCCACCTCTGTATCAGGGACAGGTCCCACCGCTCGGACAACACCCTCAGGAGACTGTTCGAGCTGCTTCGTAGGCGACTCAATAGTGAAGCGCTCCGCTTCCTTATGATCGCGTAAAAATCATCGGTCCGCGCCTCAGCAAACATAGTCGAAGCACTACAAAACCGCGGGAGCCCTAACAGTATCCTAAAAGAACTGTTTTCGTTTGTATATTTTGCTGTTGACTGTTCAAGTTTCGTGAGCGGTTCGGGTTTGTACCCGGTTCCATTGACATGAACTTGGTTTCAATGAATTTCAGGAACTCCTTTAATGGTGGCATTTCCCTTGGATTTTCCATGGTTTCTTTGAAGGACTGGTGTGTGTCTGAATCCAGTTTCTGCATTAAAATGTGGATTACTAAGGGATCCCAATTAGAAGTGTCGTATTGTAGATTCTTACTAGCCTCAAGGCACTCGATAGTCTTATCATGCATTATTTTCAGTTGAGATGCCGTTGGGGCTTGTATGTTGGGCAGATTAAATAGAGTGTTTGCTTGGTAGGTAAACAATAGCCTCTTATTATCGTACCTCTGTTGAAGGATCTGCCAACTGGCTTCGTAATTATCAGCACTAATGTTCATGTGCTGTATTAATCGCTCCGGCTCTCCCTTCTATTTCGCTTTCAAATGTTGCATTTTTTGAGCATTAAGGATAAAAGTGTTATGATGCACGATTTCTAGGAATAAGTCCTTAAATGTTGTCCAATGGGCATAGCTACCACTGAAAACCGGAAGCTCAATTTTGGGCGTGGATTTTTCCTGGTGTTTGCTATCCCATATCCTCTTGTTAATTTGTTCCGTGCTGAATTCATATAGCCTTTCTAATCTGTTATAATCAATTTCAAATGTTTGTGTGTCGACCAACATGTTATCGAGCTTCCAATAAGCACTGTCGACTTTTTCCCAGCGTTGTGTGACTGTCTTCAATTTATCTTCAAGTTGCCACTTTTCTTTTAAATTTTCAATGTCCATATTTCGTACCGTTCTCTCAAAAGCCTTGATATTTGACCGCTGCTCATTCATCATGTCTTTAGCCTGTTGGCTCACGACTAACTCCTCACTTGACGTTTTCTTAACATCATCCGCGATCTCATCGCTTTCCTGTTGCTCTGGAACATTTTCTGGATCACATGACCTTCTTTCTTGTTTTTGCAACTGGCTGAACGAATTAAATTTCTCGTCTTCAATTCTCACCAGTAATCTTTGCTTAGACTTATTTATCATAGTCTTCATTTCTTCATATATTTGTTCCAAACGCTCGAAAATGCGATTTTCGTAGTAAGGTCCAGATTTCTCGCCTTCAAACAAGGCTAACTGAATGTCGTTCCTTTTAAACTCACTCCAATACCTCTCCAGCTTTTCAAGTCGGTCATCATGGTACTCAAGAGTAGTTTTACGTGTAAGACTATCTTTCTTATAGTTTTCACCTATCCGTTTGATAGCATCGAGAGTTATAGACTGAGAGTTAAGTAAAGCATCGTAAGAAGCCATTGTAGTTTATCAGTGTTCAGCGCACACAAAAAAAAACAAAGTTGTAGTAACGTAGGTAATATGGAACGTACTCACCAGATTCGCTGCTTACGCCTGCTGCTAATACTCCACTCCGACCTCTGCTCTCACTCAATATCACTGTTAACACTGTTTTTAATGTTCTCTACAAATGTTCCCGCGAGTGAAACCGTGCCATGGCACTGATTTTACTTATGCGGCTCGAAGGACCAAAATGTAAGGGCAAGTCCTTATATGTAATGTTTAATGTTAATAAAATAAATGTTAATGTTTCAAGAAGGTATTTAATGATAAACTGCACTAAATTAATGTAATAGAAAATGTTATAAAATGTTAATGTTGTGCGAGCTCGATGTAAAACCGAAGACTAACGTACTTGCGTCCGTGATGGTACTACATTTCTTATTTAACAATATTTGCAGTATTTTGTAACTAGGCCAAAGTACAATGTGCGGTTGCTGACCGTACATATACATCTACCACATCCACAATGACAGAATATTTGGGGAAACAAATGGTAACTTTATATTATTGTGGTGGATGAAAATCATCAGCGCCATAAGCATTTCTGGAGAGGGATAATGTTAAAAGGGAGGGAAATGAATCGGAAGAGGGATCTTAAATTTAGGGAGACGGTTATACTGATCTAGAGGTGGGATGTTGTTAGAGCATTCGAAAAATATGTGATCCAAGGTGCCCCTCCTCCAACCCGCACTCGCAGAAAGAGGAGTCTCGAACATGGATTTTATGTAAAAAGACGAGAGTGCAACAAAATCCTAGACGGATTCTACAAAAAACAGAAATTATAGTTTTCGATACTTTTTTGTGACCGAAAAACCACGGTTTTGGTTTGATAGTCGGCTGCACTGCATAAAAAAAACTGCTATTCTTTTTACTGGATATATTCCACTGCTCCTGCCAGGAACACTGCAGGTTCAGTCTTGGAAGAGACAATAGGTCGTTACCCTGATAGGAATTGTGCTTGAGATCTGACGTTATAGATGAACAAGTATCTTTAACCAAAGCATCAACGTATTCGTTACCCTTAATGCCACAATGACTAGGTATCCAAACTAACTGAACATCCTTTTGACTACTAGCGCAGGACAATAAAGATTTTTTATTTTTTTAAATAAGGGAACTGTGCAATTTACTTTTAAAGGGATTTTGGACTAAAGCTTGCAAACAGCTAAGGGAATCTGTAAAAATGACGGCTTTCTCAATATTATGATGTGATTCTATAAAAAGGCAAGCTTCCAATATAGCCACACACTCACCAGTGAATACAGAAGACTCCTTAGAGCCTTTAAACTGTAGAATAATTTTGGAGCTTTGATAATAGACTGCAGCTCCAGTGTGACTAAGCTCGGATAGTTTCGAAGCATCCGTAAAAAATAATTGAAAACCATGCCTTCGCTCGTCCACCACTGCATTGAAAGCCAATTTTTCTGACGGAGATTTTTTAGATATACCAATATCAAAGATTTTTTTTGGGATATAATTTAAAACTTCATAAGGAAAATTAAACAGGGGTAGCCTGGGATACTGGACTATAGGGCATGCTAAATTTAGAATTAGTCGAAAGGATTTTAGGGTTAAGGGTATTTCTTTATTTTTCCAGTAATTTGAGCATCTGCATATGGCATCTAACTCGTTCAGTTTTCCTATAAGAGGATGGGAGGATCTACATATTAGTTTGGACACGAAACGGGAGGCCAGATATTGCCGTCTTAGTTCCAGAGGAGGTTCAGCACATTCGACCTGCAATGCGTTAACGGGAGAGGACTTCATACAACCTGAGATTATTCGAAGGTATTTGGACTGAACTCTAGCTAGCCCTGCCAAGCACCTTTGTTGCAAGCAGTCAGAAGATACGTTCCATCATCTAAAACACTACGAACTAAGGCATTATAAACTTATTTCATGGTGAAGGGGTGAGCACCCCACCAAACACCCGCAAGAACTTTTAAATTAAAATAACTCTTTCACACTTTTTGATAAGATAATTTATGTGATGTTTGCCGGTTAATTTTGTATCTAAAATTACGCCTAAAAAAATAACTTTTGTAACTACAGGAATATTGTGGCCTAAAATGTTCACTGAAATATGAATGAGTCTTTTGCGAGAAAAAATTACTGCCGAACTTTTTGGTGCAGATAGCGATAGACCACGGCTTAAAACTGATTCAAAGAAGCCAGAGAGAGGCATAAAGATGACGCAGCGTCAACTATGGATGAATCTGTCACATACAGAACAATGTCATCGGCATATTGTAACATATGAGTGAATAGTATTTTAGGTAATTTAACTGTTCGCAATTGCTAACCTAAAAGAATTAAGAAAGAAGCGTGTGTTAGGTTCTTTAAGAATTCTAGTATTTAATTTGATTTTAAAAGTTATTTTTATGGCAACATTTGAACACGTGCTTGTCCGGAAGTAATATTAAATAACGTTTTAGAATTAAGGGTGGGGACATTATTGCGGCAACGGGGAATGGCATTCTGACTTGAGCTCTTGTGGAGTTCGGACGTAAGCCTTCGAGTGTTTCTTACGAGTGCTGAACCAAATAATCGATCTGTGCATAGCGATTAAGTGATGATTGTTAAGAAATTATCAAAAATAGGCAAAGTGTGATTATTTGGAGAAATAAACGAGTGTGATTTGAAAATTGAGTATTATTGTTCCTTTAGTAGTTTTCCTGCAATGGGCTGTCTATGAATTTATTCGTCTACCTGTACTTTACTTGGTCTAGCCCTTTAGTAGTCTAGTGTAATCTAACATATCAGAAGTGGCATAAACCCATTTGCTGGCCTGGTTTTAATTTTATTCATGTCAATTAGTGGTTTTAAAATCAAATTCTATCTCTGCCAATACAACCAGCCCTGATGTATCGTGGGTAGGATGGGGTATGATGAAAATATTCTTTATTTTTAAATAGTTTGTTATTTATAGATTTCCGCTTTGTTTAATACGTTGTTTTCCTGAGGTCGTGTTTTGTTGTTTGAATAAATACATAGGTGCCATTATTCTGCAACTCAGACATGTGTGTCTTAATAAGTGTGTCTTGCAGAATAATGCCGCGGATGGTAGCTAAGTACGGCGTCGACTATCGACGCCTGAACGATGCCGTTCGAGTCTGAACAGAGACCCGCACCGGCGTAGTCATGCTCAGCACGAGACCCGCGACGACCGCAGCTGAAGCCGGATGCGGAGCGCTGATCGAGAGCGTGAGCGAAGTCGCAGCTACCGAGATTTGGAGCGCAAGCTGGATCGAGAGAGGGCTCGCATTCGTGTGCTGGAGGGAGAAATACAGATGCGGTGTAGCCAGTCGCAACGTGCCATCCGCGGAAGGCTGAGCACGAGTGGTGATTAGCAGCCGTGTCACAAGGAAGCCAGCAATCGTCGGACCGGCAGTCCAACTGTGCATAGCAGGCATCGTGATCAAAACGACACTGGCAGCTATGGCCTGCGAGACCGGAGGAAACAACAGGTCAGACAGTCCCACTTTTCGTCTAAAGATGTGGTAGAATTATTGAGGTCCTTAGGACAAGGTAGGACTCAGCAAGGCAAGGCAAGGCAAGGTAGGCTCCTGTGGAACATCGGTTACGACTGGGTATTGATGGGCGAGCTCCAGCCGGGGGTGAACTTGACGTGTTACGCGGATGACACGCTGGTTACGGCTCGGGGGAGCACGCACAGGGAGGCAGCGTTGTTGGCTACGGCGGCGGTCTCACAGGTGGTGAACCGCATCCGGCGCCTGGGCCTGGAGGTAGCCCTCAGCAAGTCGGAGGCCATCACTTTCCATGGCCCCCGACGGGCGCCACCACCGGGATCACACATCGTGGTCGGGGGGGCCCGAATCGCTGTCGAGTCTACCATGAAGTACCTAGGATTGGTGCTCGACGGCCGCTGGGACTTCGGCCACCACTTTCGGCGGCTGGCGCCTAAGTTGATGGGCGCTGCAGGCGCGCTGTCAACGCTGCTTCCCAATTTGGGGGGCCCGAGCACCGCCTGTAGGCGGTTGTACGTGGGGATCGTGCGATCCATGGCCCTATATGGGCCCCCGGTGTGGGCAGCTGACCTGACGGCCCGCAGTATCGCAGTGTTGCGAGTACCGCAAAGTGCGATGGCCGTTAGAGTCATCAGAGGGTATCGCACGATCTCCTACGAGGCGGCTTGCGCACTGGCCGGATCCCCGCCGTGGGACCTGGAAGCGAGAGCCCTCGCGTCACTACATCGGTGGCGCGAGGAGGCGCGGACGAGGGGCGTGGTACTGGTGCAGCAGCAGATCACGCTGCGCCGGTCCGAGCTCCGTGAGGTCTTGGTGGCGGAATGGCGGGACAGGCTTCTGCGCCCTACCGCTGGCCTCGTTACTATCGGGGCGGTCCGGCCGGTGCTTGACGAATGGCTCGGGAGGAGGCACGGCTCTCTGTCATTTAGGGCGACGCAGGTGCTCTCGGGGCACGGCTGCTTCGGGAGGTACCTGCATCGCATAGGCAGGGAGCCAGACGCTCGGTGTCATCACTGCGTCCATTGCCGGGAGGACACGGCGTGGCATACGCTTGCAGAGTGTGCAGCTTGGGAGGAGCCACGCCGTGACCTTGTATCAGAAGTGGGTAGCGACCTGTCGCTGCCGACTGTTATTAATTCTATGGTCGGCAGCGCAGCGTCGTGGGTCGCGGTGATCTCCTTCTGCGAAAATGTCATGTCGCAGAAGGAGGCAGCGGAAAGGGAGAGGGAGATGTCGAGTGCTCTCCCGGCCCGTAGCAGGCGCACCGGGCGTCGGCAGAGGGCAGATAATGCCCTCTTCCGGCCCCCCTAAATGGGTCCAGGGACGGCGGACTCGGGGACGTCCGCCGCCCCCTATCATATAAGACCCGAGGTGGTGGCGCGTAATGTTCCACGCGCGCCTCTCTTAGACGTCGCGGGGGGAGTCAAACACCTCACTCCCCCCGTTTGACTAGACGGGGCCCGCAGAGGCGGGCTGGCATCAGTCGGGGGCTGCGTTGAAGAGTGCTTAAGTGTCCCCGTAGCCCCCGGTGCAAGTGTGCGAGGGAACACGGGGTGGTTTTAGTCAGTAGAAGTCTGACAGACCCCTCCGCCCGCCCCAGGGCGGAGGACATCCATGAGGATTTCCACCCCGTCAACTCAGCCGTCTACATTAGTTACTTCGTAACCTCACAGCGGAGGTATCAATCACAAAAATATTGTACCTGATTTTGATCCGTGGCCGTGGAACCAGCGAATTGATATGTGGTTGAAAAAGGTTAACGAGTGTGCTAATATATACGGTTGGGATGAAAGAACTACAGTCCATTTTGCAATGCAGAAGCTCCAGGGATTAGCCAAAACATGGTACGAGCGCTTGAATTCAATATTGTTTACTTGGACGGAGTGTTAATAAAAACTCCGGAATGCGTTCCCTTTCGAACATTGTTATGGCCAGTCCCTGGAAGACATGTTAACAAGACGCAGTAAATTCAGTGAAACTTTAGAAATATACTTCTATGAAAAATTGGCTTTATTAAAACAATATGATATTCAGGGCAAGCGAGCGGTAAACTATTTAATTCACGGTCTTAATTTTATAACGATGCAATCAAGTGCTAATGCTCTGCATTGTACTGAACCTGAGTAACTTCTACAGTTTTTAATGATAAGTTGGGAAACCTCATCTTAAGATAGACTTAACTTCACGGGGAAACGTGCTAATGAGACTAGTACGGTTAACAAATCTATAGATAAGACTTTTGGTAGTCGGATGCAATGCTTTAATATTAAGGAAATGGGGCATTCACATTGCATACCCTATACAGTGCAGTCATAGGTTTGGTCATAAAATTGAAGGTTGTTCGGTCCGGATTGAAAACACCGCAAACTAAGTCAAAGAAAACGTCCAAAAACTTTGCGCAGCTAGCGACGCTAAGTTCATTAAGGAATGCAGGGTTCACAATGTTGTGATGAAAATATTTGTTGAGTTTGGTAGTGAGATTTCTTTAATATCCACATCTGCTTTATCCCAGTTAGGCTTGATTGGTGATCACCATCCCATCGCTATGAATGGTTTTGGTAACGAGTTCGTTCATACATCGGGAGGTGTAGTTGTCAAGCTGAACATTGATGGGGTATGTGCTAAGCTACCTTGCTAGGTGGTTGAAGATAAATGGGTGTGTAACGTTTGATATAGTGGCAAAAGTTCTAATGATCATATGACCTAATTTCATTTAATATACTTTTGTTTAATATAACAATGAAATGATATAATGAAATATTGATATATTGATATAATTTCATTGTGCCTAATACTCTATGGTTTAATGGACATTTTCTATAACGCACATTCAAATTGATATTCAATTGGTATAATATTCAGTTACTATGATACGAGTATTCAAAATCTATAAGTAACCTTTAATATGATTTAGAAACGTCCTTTGTTTTGTATATTTTTGCAAAAACTGGTCCTGACCTGCGCCAGATCCCATCTATTGTTGGTGAATCATTTGGGTTAGATGAGGTTATAACAGTATGATGTCTTATTCATTACAGAATTTTATCTGAAAATGAGTAAATATGTAAATTGGGTCAACTGAACGTTATATAAGGAGAGCATTATACAAATGGAATATTGTGTAAAGTGAGGGTACTATAACTTGTACTGTAAGTGTTGATGGAGCAAAGGAAGGTTATATGAAATATAATATTGGATCACATGAGATTGGGTTATTTGTTTTTACAGCATATGAAAATTGTATCATGTGAATGTTATTTCAAATCAAATCATTCATTCGCATAGAACATAGGTATTGTACAATAAATTTGTTATAAAAAATATAGTGAGCCGGGTACATTCTGGCTGTTTTGGCATGCAAAATTTAACAAATAATGTCAACATCAATAAGCTCATGAGCAAAGTAATGAAATATTTAATAGATTAATAAATTATTTTAACAAGTCCAGATCATGAAAAAAAAGAAAAGTGTATCAACTAATGTCAATATTATTAAATTGTTGAGATGTCACACGTATTTCAAGTGATGTTATACTATCTTTGGTTGTGCCATACATTACACACCCAAGATAAATACCTCGACGTGCCCATATTGCTGGGGCAGTCTTTCACGGAACAGCCACATATAGTAGTTTATAAAAATTCAAATGAATTGAAATTCCTTGATATAAATATATAGTGCTTGTGTTTATGTTCGGTCAGTCTCAAGGGATGGCAATGTTATAAAAGTAAGGTAGCACCTGTGAAGGGCATGACTATACCAACATTAGAGCTTAGTGGAGCTTTAATAGCAGTTCGCTTAGCAATCAAGGTTAAAAACGCGCTAAGATTAAATATACATACATGGACATTCTGGTGCGACTCCACAATTGTCTTGGGTTGGATACGAACACCAAAGTCATCTTTAAAAGCATTTGTTTCCAATAGAATCAACGAAATAACAGATGCCACCAATGCAAAGGATTGGAATTACATTCCCACTAAACTTAATCCAGCAGATATAGGATCTAGAGGATGCAATGCTACTCAGCTGGAAGGCTCTAAACTGTGGTGGACAGGACCACAATTTTTAATACAACCAAAATCACAATGGCCTACTCAAACCCATACCATACCCATTAACTTACCAGAAACTAAAGTGCTGTGCAATCTTGTTTGTGAAGAAAACAAATTTATTCATAAGTTTTCAAGTTTTAGTAAATTGCAACGTGTCACAGCTTACATATTACGCTTCATAAACAACTGTAGGCATCCTCATAAACCAACTACATTCTTGACTATTTCTGAATTAAATTCAGCCACATTACTTTTATGTAAACTCATTCAACTAGATAAGTTTTCAGATGAATATTCTACATTAAAAAAAGGCCAGTCTTTAAAAAGCTCACAGTTACTACTTAATCTTAACCCATTTATGTCACATGAAAATGTAATAAGAGTTGGAGGTAGATTATCAAATTCAAATCATACCTATGATGTTAAACATCCTATTTTAATTCATGCATCTCATTATGTTACGCAAATTTATTCAGACATCATCATACACTATTAATGCATGCAGGACCTCAATTACTGCTTGCTACATTGAGACAAAGATTCTGGGTAATAGGCGGTCGCAGTCTTGCCAGAAAAATCACACATGAGTGCCATAAGTGTTGTAGATTCGCCGGCACAACGATCCAGCCAATCATGGCGGATTTGCCCAAAGAACGCATTCATAGTGAGCACCCATTCAGTAACACAGCTGTCGATTATGCTGGGCCTATTCTAATTGCCAACAGAAAGGGTAGGGGCAGCTAACTTATAAAATCGTACATTTGTATATTTGTGTGCTAGGCAGTGAGGGCAGTTCATGTTGAACTAGTCACTGATCTCAGTACTGAAGGATTTATAGCTGCATTAAATAGATTTATCGCTCGCAGAGGTCGGCCTGTTAACATACACTCGGATAACGGTACAAACTTTGTAGGAGCCTACAATGAACTCTCAACCTTCCTAAAATCAAGGTGTAATGACATTCGTTTAAGTGCAGCAGAGCAGGCAATTAATTTCAAATTCACTCCTGCCTATAGCCCACATTTCAATGGCTTAGCTGAAGGCGCAGTTAAGTCTGTTAAACTCCTTCTTAAAAGGATTCTATCTCTAGCCCATTTAACTTACGAAGAGTTAAACACAGTTTTAATTCAAATTGAATGGATTTTAAATTCACGCCCCCTTACTCCATTATCTTCCGATCCCAACGACATGACTCCACTGACGCCATCTCATTTTTTTATTGGACGAACGATCATGATGTTGCCCACTCAGGTGGACACAGAAAGAGAGACACGGATCAGTACCTTGCCTCGATATAAAAGGGCACAAGCCTTGACGGCTCATTTTTGGAACCGATATCAGACAGAATATCTTTCAGAATTACAGAAAGCAGCGCCGTGAACAGGAGCTGCTGCAGCTGGGAGACCTGGTCGTGGTCAAGGATGACCGCCTCCCACCAAACTATTGGCGACTCGGCCGCATCATAAACCTGCACCCTGGCTCCGACGGCATCACACGTGTCGCTGATGTCAGGACAGCATCGGGAGTGCTTCGACGAGCCTACAATAGGCTCTGCTTGCTGCCCACTTCAGACTTTGGAACAAGTTCCAACGGGGGGAGCCTGTCGGCGCGCACACGCGCCTTAACCCCGCATGAGCGGGACGCGGGAGGAGAGGGATAGCTGCTCCCGACCCAGCGGCTCACACGCGCGTCAGCGCCGCCGGCCGGCCGGCGCGGCGCGGGAGTTCGTCCGCACCAGCCACTACGATCGGGTGTTGTCATTCGATCCGAACATTTTGTAAAATCATCATATTTTTATTGTCGTTTAAATCATTAAATGTAGAAGCAAATTTCTGAAGAAGCGTATCCTACATCTCTACACACACTATCCTCAAGCATAAACAAAGGGACGAGGTCACAGCCCCAACAGTGTGCTTTGTAGTTTGTGGTAAATAAATTTATTTTCTTTCTTTCTATAAAAGTGAAGTGTGCAAAAAAAGCTATTTGCAAAGATTTTAGTTCTGCGGGGAGCAGCATGGCAACGCAGACCCGCGTACGCAAAAACGCTACTCCCCGCGTCGCTGCTTTCGGGGCCAGTTCCATATGAATCTATGCATTGAAACGCGCCGCTCCCCGTGCCGTTGCTTTCGCAGCCCCACACCCGCTGCCTGCATGTCCGTAGCCTTAGACTTCCTATGGGTCTTAAAAAAAATAGCCTTAATGTATATTTTAGGGTCTCCACTTTGCGCCACACGGGACTGCTAGGTTAAAGGTTCTGTATTGGAGTCACGATATAGATTTAAAAAGATCACTGGTTAGGAGCTGGAATTCATGCTTTTAGCTCCTAACCTATTATCGGTAGGGCACTAATTCAGTTAAAAATTCATAACTTTTTTGATAAAAATCCTTAACACTATCTGCAAGGCTCTAGCACTCTTTTTTTGGTTTGGTTTAGTTTTGATGGCTAATACTGCACTCTTACATTTTAAGCTATGTTGCATTATTGCTTACTGCTTTAGGATTTTATTCAACTCAGCCCATCGCAGTCCACCGCTGGACATAGGCCGCTTCCAGGCTGCGCCACATCACCCTATCCGCCGTCTTCCGCATTCAGTCTGTCCCAGCCACCCTTACCCACCTAGCTAGCTTTAGGATTTGGGATATTTAAATACTTTGGCAGGTTAAGTTTTTATTACTAAAAATAGTATAATTAATTGATATCTCTCAAACAAACCAATCATTTATAATAACGGCTTCGCCCGTGTGGAGGTCGAATATTTCCGACCTTCAGTCTTCACAGGAACTTACCATCGCGGCGCCGATATAAAAGTATCCTGCGTCCTAACTTAGGTCATGGTCCATTCGTATGCCAAATTTCATCTTAATCTGTGCTGCCATTTAGGCATGAACTGGTAACAGGCAGACAGACAGAGTTACTTTCGCATTTATTAAAATTACTAGCCGTTTCCCGCGACTTCGTCTGCGATCCAGGATAAAAAGTAGCCTATGTCGTTATCCAGGTCATGGTCTATCTACGTGCCAATTTGTATCCAAATCTGTTCAGCTGTTTTAGCGTGAAAGCGTAAAAAACAAACTTACTTTCGAATTTATAATATAAATTAGGAAGTTAGGATTAGGATTATCAGTATCGATATTACATGGGGTAAAATAAATACTACAACCACCGTCTTGTACCAAGAAATATATAATTGTACTACTAAACAAGGTTTTGCCTGCGACTTTATCGCCGCAAATTTTGGATACAAACTTTTATCTGCGCGTGTACTCGTTAGCGTTAATCATCGAAACCGCATTATCAAAAACTTTTTAATTAGTGGTTTACCAAAACAACGTAAATACAGACAAAACTAAACACAAAATTCTATACAAACAATAAAAATATAAAGGTAATATAATTAATGTTAAAACTCCTAAGACTGTCATTTTTCTACGCGCATATACTGTGCCTGTTAATCCATCTTTAAATATATGTTTTCTGATGCCAATACCCCATGTTATCGTGTATTCCTTCCAGTCAACAGCTTTTATGTCAAAGTTGAAAATATCTCGATCATCTTTTGAAAGACTGTTGAATAGTGCTTCCGTGTTTTGATCATCAAATTGCCACTCGTTGCATGTAAAGTACGACAACGCCGTTGACATCTTGTACATTTTGGTGGCTAGTTTAACGAATCTGAAACGTGAAAATGCTTATTATTTACTCTTGATTTAACTTCTAGTTGGGTCTTTTTATGATTTATAGAGTTTTCACCCGTTTCACTACTTTTGCATGTTTTAATACACAAGTTGGAGATGACAATACGATAATGAATTAAACTGCGTATATCTAATTTCGTTCCCAGTCTGCGCACACAAAAGCAATCTAATTTATCCAATTCTTTAGTTACTATAGCTAGTCAAAATTTGGTAAAACTCATAGTCGGCTCATCACTATTATTTAGTTCGAATCGAAAACACGAAGCAGTTTGTTTGTCTTTTTTAACCGACTTCAAAAAGGAAGAGAGGAGGAGGGGGGGGGGGGAGGAGGGAAGGGGAGGTTATCAATACGGTTTTTTTTAATGTATGTTCGGGCATAACTCCGTGTACGCTCCGTTATACGCTCGAGATGGTCCCATTGTCACCAAGTCAGAATCTGATGAAGGGATCCCATGGAAATCGAGGGAAATCCTCAAATTTTATAGGCACAGTTATAGCGATTTGGGTATGTTTTATAGTAAGTCGTGCATTTGCTCTCGGAATTCACCATTCGGTGAAGTGGAACTGATGATGAGGACCAGAGGTGGCACCGGAATTACTCAGTAATAGGTATTTCAGGGTTTGCGATTTGATTACTTTAATATGGTTGCTAAGCAATTTATGCTCGTCACAATGCATATGGTGAAATGGAGCTGATGGTGTCTTCACCGTCAGCTCCAGATCTTTTGGTTCTTAATAGGAGAACTCTTCAACAATTAACTTCTCTGCATCGAGAAAAGAAATATTTTGTAAAAGGTGATGAGCAGTTTACATTAGGCTATTGTAACTTAGATAAATTAATAACTGACTCACTAAAAAGTGAAAAATGAAAACTTTTTATACAAAAAATAAAAACAACTGACTTCAAAAAAGAACACTACGAAGTGAAAAATAACTTTAATTTCGGTACTCTACATAAATACGAAAAACTTTATTCCGTCAGTCACAAATACGAATTTCAAAATACCGATTTTCATAATTCCGAATGGTTCAAAATTCCTAATATAACAACTCCGATTTATCATTCATCCTATTTTTATAATTCCGAAATTTAATGAATCCTAATGTTTATAATTACTATTCTCAAAATACCGAGTTTCAATAGATCGAATAACAAAAAGTCCGACTTAATGATAATTCGAAATATCAAAAATACAAATTCCGATTATTAAAGTACCAAATAATTAGAATTCCGAAATAAAAACGCCTTGTAAGACTGTAACCTAACTTAACCCAAATGATTCACCAACAATAGAGGGGATCTGGCGCTCGGCGGCCGCTGCCGCGGCACGCTCGCTGCGCTCGGTCGCCTTCGCGCGTTAATGGTCACTGTTCTAACCTAACCTAGCCCAAACGATTCACCAACAATACAGCAATAGTGGTGATCTGGTCTGGATATAGTCACTGTTCTAACCTAACCTAAGCCAAAGCATACAATAACAGTCGCTTGTACCCGACGTAGGTATATATGTATAAGGAGAAGAAGAAAACACAAAAAAAAAAATATATTAATACACAAATATTAATACCTTATTGTAGATACTGAATTTCTGAATATTACACTAATTGAATCAGAATCCTAATTTTAGCAGTTTATTTGAAGTATTGAAAATCGGAATGTCGTTTTTCGGACCGAGAACCCATCGAGCATTTGATTCTTCGAACGTATGAAAATCGGAAACAAACAAATCGCATTTACGACTTTCAGTAAAATTAATTTCGTGATTTTTAATAATAGACATTATCAGCCTTATTTATAAAAATCTCGCTAATGACTGATTAGCCGCTGACTAGCTTACTAATTAGTTAGCTCTTAGTCAATGATTAACTTTTCTTTATTAATAAACGCTTCAGGCAGGTGATTAGTTGCGAAACGAAATAGAGGTGAAATTATGCGTTCGGCACAGATTATATTCAAATAGTCGACTCAAAAGCAGAATTTTAAGAATAAATTTGTCAAACCCAAGATTTTTGTATCTGTCGTGACTTTGACAGACAAAAGTCAAAAAAAATATCGGAAAATTTGAACTTGTATAAAATGATTTATTAAGTTTATTATATCGTGTTCGGGATGGTAGCAATAAAAATAATAAGCTCCAATAATTGGAGTATACAGGTAAAGGTCTTTGAATTTATATCTACTTGCTAATGTAAACTGACTAAATTAATGTTAAAGCAATAGCCGATAATAGCTATGTATTTCCGTGTCCTTTATGCCTTTTAACACGAATATACTCTTTTAGAAATGTTTGTAGGTACTTGTGTCTATTTTAAATTAATTCCTATTGCTTTTACACCGCGGTTTCAGTGTCTTATAATAACAAATATTATGGTTGTTTACAGGTACGTTATGACTGCTGCTATGAAAGCCATTCGTACCTAGCAGCAATACTATTCAACTATTCGCAAAGACAGCGAGGGACGAGGCCATGCTACGTGAAAAAGATTAGGAATGAGTGGCATGAGAAATAATGGGACGAGCCATGTCTTTGGAGGAAGAATATTGGCTAAAGCTTTATTATGTATCAAAATAAATTGTTTCTACAAAATGTCTTTTGTTTTTGTGTGTGACTGCCACAACGTGGCTTTTCTTTAGTTCTGGGCTTTGATTATTTACCTGTCTGGGCCTTAAAACTGGCGTTATAAGATGAGGGGCACATGGGATAACACATTGGATAATCACAATCTCCCATGAGCTTCCTCACGAACTCATTCTCTTCAAACCTCCTGAGCTAGATGCTCCGGAGCTTTGAAAAGAATTAATTCGTTCTGAGCCTCCTCCTGATTCAGATTTTCCTATAGATCTTTTCATCATGTCTACTTCTAATGAAGAATATGTAATAGGTAATCGTTCTCTTATTGGATTTCAACGAAGTTTGTAGGTCTTCCTCCGTCTACTTCCCGCCGGCGTCTCAAAATTATTTAATTCTTTGTGTCGTTCTGCAATCCCGCAAAAGATTGTCGAATTCCATATTTACTAAGGCACAAATCGATATTAGGAACAAAATAACCTAGAAGCCCACAATAATCGTATTAAATCCATCAGCTGATTCATATAAAATCCGCCATCTTACCTCTTAGCATCCTCTTAACAGTGCACCGGTGGTGTTTAATTTTGACAGCTACTAATCAATTGCTTAGCGACCTCTTAGCGCTAAATAGCGTTTATGAATAAGAATTTTGCTAATCAGTTGCTTAGCAATTAATTAAAATTTAAGAGACGTTTATAAATAAGACTGTGTAAGTCTTAGGTATTCTGAAATTCGGACTTTTGAAAATCGGAACATCGAAATTAGGAATAAAATATTTCGGAGTATTTGGGTGTTCCCTTTAATTTCGGAAGTCGGTGGCAAAAAACTAAAATAAAGATCCAAAGACACCGACTTCCGAAATTAAAGTTATATTGCACTGTGTGGTGTTTTTTTTTTGAAGTCGATTGTTTGTTTTTTGTAAAATTGATTTTTAATTTTATTTCGAGTCTAGTAGGTATTATAATAATTGACAGTTCAAAAATACTCTCATGTCATGTTCGTGAACGGGCGCCGTCAGTAGGGCCTGGTCATCTCTTAGCTGCCTCGGCTTATTTTAATTTAATTTAATATTTGAACTGTTTTTGTGTTTTTATCACGGACGCTTTTAACGTTCTGCATAATTTCAACACGAATGATGTAACCAATATTTTGTAACCAGATTTTTGATTTAAAAGAATGTCCGTTGAGTTTCTTCCCCGTTCTTGCCCATAGGGACCTAGTACGCTTTGGTATGGGCAACAAGCTTCATCTTTCTGACCAACCAACCTCTTGATAATAGGGAACATGCAATATTTTTATTTTTGTTTTCATTTTAAATAATTCCATGTAGACCACAAATATATTAAAAAAAATAAACATTGTAATTTATCGGAAAAAATGCGCTTTTAAATTGATAGTTTAAATTTTCGCTTGAAAACGGACCTACGGTTCCGATAACGTCACTCCTGTCTGTCACTGGTCGAACTTGTTCGTCGGCTTTCATACTTTTGCATATTCTTTCGACATTTGAGATATTTTTTTGTAAAAATTTAAAATGGATTATCCATCAACATCAGGTGATCATAACAATACCACTAATATTCCGAAAAAAAACCGTGTTGACTCATGTTTTGTGCAAATATGTCCATCCATCTACATAACAAAGTTCTCAAATAAATTGTTTTTGACTGGACCTTCTGACTCAAAACTGAGAAAAAAGTGGTTTCAAGCTGCGAAGAGAAATGACAATTACCTATTCTCCAAAGACCATTATTTGATGCTGTGAAGATCACTTTGACGTAAGTCGGCGAATATACTTGTTATCTGCTTGTACGTAAAAACGCGTTAGCAACCTACCTAATACTTACAAAACCTGTCTTCATATTTTTAATTTTACAGTTGGAGAACGACGTCGAAAATTGGATAAAGTTTAAAATGTGTGGAGAAAAACTTTTTCTGAAAAAAGATGTGGTACCTCATATTTTTGAATGCTAAAATAGAATGACAAACAAACATTCAAATTTATAATAATATAAGGATAATGCTTTCTAATGAAGAAATATGTCATTATGTCTTTCATGTTTCAGAACGTGATGACGCGTGGCGCGTGGCGCGTGGCGTGGTGCTGACGTGTGATGTGTTGTGTGTGTGTGTTGTGTGTGTTGTTGTCTTTGATGTTTGTGTGTAGAGTGTACATGAACGACAAAAAAAAAAAACTCTGCACTTTCGACAAAAAAAGTTACTGCCATGTCAACACTAACTCTTGGTAAATTCCTGGAGTCTGCTTTGATAAACCCAACTTCCATTTTTATTAAAAAAACGCAATTAATATTCCCATAAAATAATATTCACTTTTACAACCATAAGCTCAAATAAGTTGTCAAAACAGGAGTGACGTCACTGAACGCTGATTGGTGTTTTAAAATACGTTTTTGTTTCAAGTCATTGTTAATTTGTAATTATTGTTAAAAAACAACATCGTGTAAACTAAAAACGTTGCAGTGGCCCTTCTCTTACATTTTTTTAACGTTTTAATCATAAAATTTTCATAAATATTATATTTGCATCTTCCCTATTCAAAAGTGCCTGTAATTGGTTTATTTGAAATAAGTGCTTTGAGTTGAGTTGAGTTGAGTATTGTTAGTGTTTTCATTTATTGTCGTATTGTTGTCTCCATATTGTATATTTTAAATTAAATACCTTCTCTTGTTTCCAAGCATGGCGATTATTCCATCTATGATGTGCGCAGGGATCAGATGCAACAACCAGGAATATATCCAGAACATAATAGAGTTTTTGAAGCACCAGCAGAATCCATATCCTACTATAAGCGGTGATGGAAATGTTCTAACATCTGTACTCATAATAACATGGATATCCCCTGTTGATAACAGATCACAGTTAATCCAATTACTTAATGTTCTTTATAACAAACTTTCACACGCCCCGGTTAGATAGTCTGACACTTTGCAGACTGCGAGGAGGCATACAAGATGAGGAAGATAAAGATCCAAGTGTTGTGGTGTGACCTCTTGAACATCCAAAGCCTCAAACGTTGAACCAAAAGTTTCCGATTCATTTCCGATTGTCCTTAAAATCCTTTACTTGATTTAGCTTTGTTTGGGTTGATGTTACCCGCTTATAAGCAAAATTATATACTGATTTTTAAAGTCTTACCGAGAGTGACAGGATTTTTACGAAACGAAGATGCGGCGTAGATTTTTATTTCATTTTCGCCAGCGGCTCGTTTCTTAGCCGTTTCACATCCAGCAGCTATTACTACATTATTTACATAGTCTACTGGTACTATAGTCGTACAACGCGAACTGTCTGCATTTATTACGTGCATAACACCTAAGGCCAGTGCGGTGAACAACTGAAAGAGAAAAGCACATAGATTCGAATAGAATATATTTATTTGCTTAAAAACATGGTACGTTAAAGACTTATTAATGGAGTTATGATCTTAGGATACAATTAGTTATAATGAACGATTAGTTTTCAATAAGACTGCAATCGCACCAAACGGAGATTAACATTGTAGATCATTTGTTTTTTTTAAGTCAAACCTCTTTACGACCCGTTTAGCAAAAGCCCGATAAATAGTTATTCCAATATCTGATTGGCTAGCGGAAAATATAAAATTCTATAAAATGACTTGAATAGGCTTTTAAAAATCGAAGACACATTTTTTATATAAATTAAACTTACACCTGTGGCTCCGTATATACAAGACATATCAACCCATCCTGGATGCGGTTCTTGTTTAGAACAAGCAACTGAAACGAAAAAAAAATTGAGAATTTTAGGTTAAAATTACTGGTATGTGTAGCACAGCGGCTGTAGCCTTGTTGAACTAAAAAATACGAAAAGCTTTTTATGTGGTTACTAGGTATCACCGTCTGTTCCACATAATAATAAATGTATACATCCAAGATGAAAAATTGAGATTTTATTTTATATGTGCACCTAATTATTGACTGAGGTGTCAATATTTTTAATTATAGGCTGACTTTTTCGGTGGTGACAGTCCCGGGGTTCATGACGAGAGACGTACAGGGGGAAAATGTTTACAAGTGTGCGGGCGGCGCGGTGCCGGGCCACGACTACTACCATATTCATAAGGTTATAGAGGTATGAGGAACAGGGTGTAAAGTTCACCCACACCTCCATAGAAAAGGGAGGATCCTCCGACCAGACGGGTGTTGTGTCTGGTGGGCAACTGCCCGACGGTTGATATCGGGACGTTGTATATATGCTAGTCGAGCGGTAAACTCTGCTTGCGCGATGCAGGATTTGCGTGACGTCAGTATGACGTATAGCTCGCATGTCGCGATGTTGATACCGCTACAAGGTAATTTATACACAAAAAGGACAAAATATTCTTCAATTTACTTTAAAACATTGTCACTAAACTGATTAGTAATCCGATGATTCAAGTGGTACGTAGAAATAGTGATAATACTCGAACAACACGGATCGGTTGCGACCGGGCGGGCATTTTTTCGTTTGAAACTACCGCGACGGTGGACGTGGAAGCGGTGACACCGCGCGCCGGCTAGCCGACTGGCCGAAGGGCTGGCGGGCAAATTCAAATGCCTTGGCGGGCCTTGCCCTACACCATTATGAAAGAAGGACTAAAATAATTTCGCTGAATTGAAGCAGGATGAAATATTATGGTGGGTGGCTCTCGCGTAACCTGCAAAACATACAGTTTTTTTTTTTCAATATTTATACTTTATACACCGTTTCCGTTATGCACAGTCGTGTGCACAGATCGTTTTGTATATATACCTGTTTTGAAATGCTAGTAAATGTACCTAACACTTTTATTTAATCTCGTTTTATGCCTGAAATTTCGTACCGTGGAAGTAAATCAGGAAATATTGCATAGAGAAATCTGTAAACTCATCCTTGACAACGCAATACCTTGTGCGGTCGGTTGCGCGGCACTATCTTCACTCGCTAGGACCATGGAACTGTCACCAAAGAAAAAATCAGCCTATAGTGAAGGAGTAGAAATACGGTCATAGAAGTTTTTGGGTCACTAAACAAACATAATAATTACAGTTCGGCATAAAATACGATTCATACGCGTGTGAATGCTCTGTTAGATTTTAAATCCGGTATAAAGTACAACAATACTGAGAATCAGCATCCATGAAGCCATTTATAAAGACGTAGCGTCGTGGACGAAGGGCTCTAACGACGCGGACGGGGGAAAGCCAATTAATAACATAACGACGTAGCGCCGTGGACGAAATATAACGAACATTTTTTTCAAAAGTAACTATGTACAAACTTATATAAGAGTAGCCACTAGCCAGCATGTCATAGCAGTAACATTTCAATAGCGATCCATGCACGACGTGACTTACTACCGCGTTATTAACTAATTCGAGATTGACTGCTTGATACTTTTGAGTAGCGTGTTGGACGATGGGCCTTCCTGTACTGTCAGAATGAGTTTGCTGTTCAGCAATTATGTTGATTTTCTAGATTAATGTGCACTCACCGATAGCTGGTCTAACAACACATATGGGCAGGTCACTGCCGAGAGTAGTAACCAACTGTTCAGCGATCGACTTTGCAAATGTGTATGTGTTCGGCCAATTATTTATCAAACTGAAATTGAAATAATCTGAGATATAACAATGTTTATATATCAATCATAGGCGTAACTTTTACAAACAACACTGGAAACCACTATTTAAAATAGACCTATGATAATCACGAAGAAAAGTCAATGGAAAATAGCAGATATTGCGATAATTTTATATCACGCCTGGCTGATCAATTAAAGAGTCATTAGCAGAGAAGAAGTTACACCAGATACCTAACCGTATTCCTTTGGTATTCTTTAACGGCACTTACTAACTATGATTGATCTCCTACTTCTTCTTTTCGTTTCGAAGGTACATCTATATTACTTATACTTTTGATCTCATACTAGCAGCGAATTTCACCAATGAAACTAAACGCAATCAGCTTAGCTAAACCACGTTCAAAAGCTGTGAGTGTCATTATTGTTAAGTAAAACTGCTGATCGCTTTCAGTTTTATTAGTGAAATTCACCCTATGAAATAACCCGGAACCACATTTCGAATATTGGCATTTTAAAACCACTCACCTCGGTGTAATATCATTTATTCTTCCTTCATCGACAGTCTCAGCTATCTCGATCATAGTGTTGGGATTTATAGGGCTTTTGTAGAATTTTTCACATACTGCTGAATTTACTCGGTCCGCACAAGCATGTGAGTATGCTGTTGAAACATAGACGAAAGATCTAAAGAAGAAAAATATAATCTAGAATGTGTATTGTAAAAACCCAATCGACCGGCCACAAAGGACTAGTAAGACTGGTTGCACCCAAGAGTATTATATTACTCAGTAACTGGGTGGTGGATAATGATATTCAGCTGGCTCCGGTTAGACTGGAAGCCGACCCTGACATAGTTGTGAACAGGCTTGCAGATGATGATGATGCACTCTATCAGTAGTAGTGTATAAGTTGAAGGTTTTAAAGCATGTTTTTTCTTACCTCAGGTTTTTGCAAGCCTTGCCGAGTATAAGAGCCTCCCTGGTGCCTCGTACGTTGATCAAGGTCGCCACACGAAGACACTCATCAAACCTTGTCGTGGCTGCCAGATGGAATACTATGTTCATCTGGATAACGTAATTAATACATAACCACTCAATCGACCATGCCATGGAATTTGGTAAAAAAAATCGAAGGCTCTCTGAACTTAGTACATTTTCCTAAACTTTGAAGCCAAACTAAATATAATTATGAATTTATTAGAAACCATGGTAACATACACATAAATGTTAATGACATCAGGGTGGCAGGGAGCTATTTTACAAAATGGTTGAGCTGAACGATGCTGATCCACGCGTCATATTCGTGAACGGGCGCCGTCAGTTGAGACTGGTCATCTCTTAATTGCCACAGCTTATTTTTATTATCCTTATATTTTTTTACATTGTTTTTACATATAGAAGCAACAAGAATTATGTACCAAGAATTTTGTTATATCTTGATTTAAAAAGAGTGTCCTTGGAGTTTCCTGCCCGTTCTTCTCCATAGAGATCTACGTTTTGGAATAGGCCACTAGTTTCAACTTTCTGATTAACTGACCGACTCTTTGACAATAAATTCAAAAGTGCCTGTAAATGGTTTAAATGAAATAAATGCTTTGAGTTTTAGTTTGAGTAGTAGATCTTTTTGATACTATTTAATAATATCTGTATATTGCGAGAATATTTATGGTATTTAGTAAATTACTCCTATCCCCATTGGCAGCCTTGTTCCACCCACAGCTGAGCATAGGCCTCTTCCCATTTGTGTCAAGACTTCCCGATTCATTGATATTCCCGTGGTGACTATCGGTGGCAAATATTTAACTGTTCCTCGAATAACTTATTGACCTTCTAATAATAAATGAAACTACACTGTTTGAATGAACGATGTTTGTTGTAATGAACCTCTACAAACTTTTTGCACTTTGCGCGAGCCGAGCGAACAGCCGGCGAGCGCTACATCCAAGGTGGTCACAGTTAGACGGCTATTTAGTATTTTATGGACCCCAAAATAGGAATTATTTAAGGTTAACACAAAAGGGGCAATCATTATATTAGAGTGATTAATAATATTTTTAAGAGTGCAAAATGGGATTTATTAGAGGTTTGAATAAAAACAAGCCAATAATATTAATTATTTAAATATATTTCCGGCCATACCTGATCTGTTATAGCGTTCCAGTCTTCTTCACTCAACCCAAGTTTAAGCTCTGCCACATCTCCTGATACTGGCACGAGTTTGGTTGCGAAATCTGGTTGTTGTTCTCGCAACAAATCATAGACCTGGAAACAATAGTTAAAATATTCCAATATTATAGGTCAAGCATTACCTGTGACTTTGGCATTTTACTGCATTAAACTTAACATTCCTGTAAAGAAATCTCTCATTTGTTGTAAAAAGATAATCATAAGCGAGACTTATCAACCAGAAGTATTTAAAGTGTTTACGAAACAAAAAAAACTTAAAGGCCTGTTGTTACGTTCCGCATGCTTTGGGGTACTATTCTAACGCCCCATTCACACGGTGTAAGTTTCTAAAACGTTTAATAATAATAATCGTGTGCCATTTACACTCGTGCAGTATCCATAAAATGGCATACAATAATTAAACACAACTTTTGCCATTCAATAAATTGAATACGGCTTCTGTTTACACGAAGTCAATTAATGCATTCAAGTTTTGCCTCGTCTAAACACAGAGTTGTACGTGCTAGTACATACCATTTTATGACGCGTTAATTTAAGTATGGCCTGTATTTGCGGTGCCAAATATTTTTTCCAGGAACTTTTCAGCATCCGATTGAGCTAAAACTTGGCATACCTATGTACGAGTAAGTTCGGTGACATAAAAAATATTTGTACCATAAAGCTGGTCACATTATGCAGCCAGAAGTTGGCTCTTTGGAATAATTGTCTTGAAAAGTATTATAGCTTTGGTTGAAGTCGTGTGGAGCCGAAGTGGAGCCGAAGTGGCGAGTCGAAGTGGAGCCGGAAGTGGCCACAGAAACTCTTCAATTAACAAAATAATTGTTTTTGTCGTCTTTGGGCTCGTTAGATTTGTTTTGGTCTATTAGTGGAGTTGAAAGGTGACCATAGGAATTGCACAGTTTTTATATTTTACGTTTTGTTCAAAAGCTCATATTTATAAGGTTGTTTAAAAATGATTATGAACGAATTTTTTTATTTACAAAACGCACGAATATTGCATATCCGACTTTATTGTACGTACTGTTTACACCAATACCAGTTTTGAACGCTAACTCGCCCATATTGAGCAACTATTGAAGTTGTTGTTAAGACAGTGCCAGTCAATTATTGCTTAAATTTTATGGTATTCCAGGCAATAAACTTGCACCGAGTAAATGGGGCATAATCTGTCTTATAATTTGGCTTTCAGATTTTTAGATGAACTTAAAGACAAAGAAACCTTAAAACAAGAATGTATAAGCAATATTAACAACTTACGGGATCCTCTAACATTTCATCCAGCCTCTGTTGAACGGATTTGCCTTTTTTGCTTCTTAGCAAGAGAAATATTTTCGATACATTAGTCGCTCTGTAAGAAAATAAAAACTAAATTACAAAAAAAAAAAAAAAAACATTTATCTCGACTGTTTTCCCCGTAGGCTACGGCAGAGGTGTACCTACATAGTACCAATACTCACATTTCGCCAGTTTTGTTTTTTACATATACATAAATACACTCGCGGTCAAGCAATACAACAAAAAAATACAACAAAATTATAGTTTGTATTACCTCCACGGCCTCTTCTCACAGCTACCAGGCGATTGGGCATGCTATGTATGAAGTTTTGGTGTGCTGGTGCCTACGCTTATGTATGGAAGTGAGTGTTAGGTGTGGCAAAAGAAGCATGAAAGTAGAATAAGTGCTGTGGAAATGCGTTCCTTGCGAAGCATGTGTGGTGTAACTATGAATGATAGGTTGAAGAATAATGTCATAAGACAACGGTGCGATTTTAAAGAAGATGTAGTGACAAAAAATTAAACGAGTATACTGAGATGGTTTGGTCATGTTGAGAGGCCGAATGCAGGGCGACTACAAAAGGTATTTACAAGGCAGATGTGAGTGGAAACGCCGGGGAGGGGACGCCCTAGGAAGATATATTTATTTATTTATTTATTAACTATGGATGACTTACAGCTAAAACAAACATAATAAAAATAGTATGTGAGACTGACAGCCAATTAAAAGTCATCACTTCTAACAACAGATTGGAAATAAAAAGTGTGAACAACACAACACAGCTACCAAAACAGAAATAAAAACAGTATAACATTCAACCTTAAAACTAAATTCACATTTCATATTCAACACAAGAATAAAAACCTGAACATACAAAATATTAATTAAAAAAGTTAAGGCTCAGGCACTTTCTGGCCGAGGACACACCCGTTATGAATGGATCAAAATCATGCTGTTTACACATGTCATTAAAGTTTCTACTTGCACGCACTATAAATGAATTTTGCCTGTAATTCGTAGAGGTAAATGGAACACGCAACGGTGCGTTCCATCGCTTCGACCTTCCGGGAACGGTAAAATAAAATTTGGATAGAATATCAGAATTATTAATAGAATTATTGAATTTTTTTAATAATGAAAGTCAGAGATTGTTCGCCGATTAATTAGGGTCAATATATGATACTTCTTACAGAGGTTGAGGTAATCCTCAGACCGGTAGGGCACTTTCTGATGATAACACAAATACTTGATGAACCTTTTCTGAATGCTCTCTATACGATCAATTTACTTGTGATAACATGGATTCCAGATTTCAGACGCGTATCCCAAGTGGCTTCTAACAAAAGTACAGTAAAGATTTTTTTAAGTTTTGGCTTGAGTGAAACACTTGGATAGCCGCATTATAAAACCTAGTGCTTTAGATGCTTTAGCGACTATGGCATCGACATGATATTCAAACGTAAGCTTAGAATCGTGATATACCCCCAGATCTCGGATGCAATTCGTTCTAGGTAGTCTTGATCACCCAAGATATACGATGAAGGTATAATTGAGCGCTTTCGAGAATATGTTAGAACCGAACCTTTAGCAGGGTTAAGGTCAAGCTTACTCCCACGACACTAAGCCTCCAAACGACATAAATCATCCTGAAGTGCAATCACGTACACATGTGATGATATTATGGCAAAGATCTTCATATCGTCAGCAAAACACAACAGTTTGGATGAAATCAAGCAAGAGTTGATGTCGTTTATATAGATAATGAAAAGTAATGGGCCGAGCAATGAACCCTGGGGGACTCCACTGGGGACAGGCAGCCAACCAGATATATAATTGCTTAATACTACTGCTTGGGACCTGTTCTCTAGATAAGAAGAAAACCATCTGAGTCAATCGCCTCGTATTCCCATACCATATAACTTTGATAGCAAGATCTCATGGTCAATCCGATCAAAAGCTTTACTGTAATCAGTATAAACAACATCAACCTGCTTACCGTTATCCATTGCATCAGTAATAAAATCATTGAGCAAAATTAAGTTGGTGACTGTAGACCTTCCTTTCAAAAAACCATGTTGAAAGGAACTAAACGAATTTTTGAGAGCACTATAAATCTGGTTATAGGTGATCCTTTCGAAGAGTTTTGCCACAATACAGAGCTTCGATATCGGCCTGTAGTTTACCACTTCGGTTTTGACTCCTTTTTTTGTGAATAGGCGTTATGAAAGCCGATTTCCTAAGCTCAGGTACAACACAAGTATCCAAGGATTTCCTGAAGAGAATCAAGATACATAGGTTAGACAATCGAAGTCGAACATCGTACAAGAAATTTGGATGAAATATTATCCGGGCCAGCCGCCTTAGAAGTATCTCACTTAAAAAGCAAGTTAGAAACCTCCTCAACATTCACTACAATGCTACATATATCAGATAGGCTGGAAGATTCAGCAAAAAGAGAGGGTGAAGAAATTCCATGACAAGGGCTAGTATCTAGAAATGTAGAATGAAAGTACGTAGAAAACGCTTCGCATATTGTTTCACCGGTACGCAACGCTTCGCTATTATAGTTTAAAATCGGAACTGCATATGAGTTACGTCGTTTATTAACGAAAGTCCAAAAATATTGAGGGTTTTCTTTAATAGATTTTTCGGTTAAATTCAAGTAGTTTTCATAACATTGCGATTCCAATACCTTTACCCTTTCACGGAGAAGCTTAAATGTTGACTCATCTGCTAAATTGCCATACTTTCTTTTTTAATACTTGTATTTTTCTTTAATTTTTTTAATTAATTCCGAATTGTACCAAATTGGATGTTTTGCTACGATGTAATTTTTGTGGAATGTATTTTGTATGTAAATTTAGAATACCTTGATTGAAAAAAAAAATGATTCATCAATTGATCGTGTCGCAAAGTCGGATTCCCAGTCAGTCATGGAAATGTCTTTGTTGATAGATTCATAGTAACCCTTGTCGAACAGATATTGCGTCCGTGGCGCGCACTCTAATAGGGGAGCTTCAACGAAATCCATATTTATAAATAGTGCTGGATGGTAGGCGTCGATGGGAATCAGCGGACTTGACCATTCAACCACATTAACTAATTGGTTTGAAATTACCAAATCTAAAATTTTACCATTCCTATTAAGAACACCATTGTATTGACCAAAGTCTAGGTTACATAATTCGTCACTAAGTAAAACATCGTCAGGACCATTCGGGTTCATTGGGACGAGCGACAGATTGTCATTGTATATTGACCTTATCGGTGATGTTGTTCAGAAAGGTCAGGTGCGTAGTATTCACAACCGGCGTGCCTGTATGACCAGATGTATGAACATAAACGAGACAAAAGGAGTATGTAAGGATCGTAGCAGGTGGTGTTCCGTAGTTTCTGCCTACCCCCATGGGAAGAAGGCGTGAGTTTATGTTTATGTATGTATTAAGTTTCTTATGCGATGTTGCGCGATATTGGTCCATTCTTCCACAAACGCATGTTTCAGGTCTCGAAGTTTAGCTGGGGCGGGGTTTCAATTTCTTACACAACTCCCAAGCTCATCCCAAGCATGTTCAATTGGATTAAGGTCCGGGCTCCTCGCGGGCCAGTCCATGCGATTGATGCCAACGTTTTAAAAATAATCATGTACAATTTGAGTTCTATGTGGCCTGGCGTTGTCATGCATGAATATTGAATTTGCACCCATATTAATTAAATATGGGCCGACATGCTCATTAATAATTTCTTCCAGAAATCTTGCACTAGTCAGCGTACCATTTTCTATCAGCGCTAATTCAATGCGACTCTCTGAAGTGATTCCAACCTAATCCATAACAGATCCACCGCCGAACGGCATTTTTTTCCACAAAACAAGCTGGAATAAAACGTTCCCCTGGCCGTCGGTAGACTCTTAACCGCCTGTCATGTGCATACAGCATAAATCAGGATTCATCAGAAAACATTACTATAGCCCATTCTTCGTCTCCCGATTGTACATGATCGCAAGTGATAACGTAACCTTGTTACTCGATGTTCCCTTTCAAGTTTTGGACCATTTGCCGCTGCCTTACAGTCCTCTTGCTGACGTCGTTTCTACTGGGCTCCCGAAGGTGATTTGTTACTTCAGCTGCAGTGGGGTGCCGATTTCGGAGCATGGTCATAAAAATAAATCGATCCTCTCAAGCCGTAGTACATCTCAGTCTGCCGGTTCCTGGTCTTCTTATGTTCTACCCCGTTTCTCGGAAGCGTTGGATGACTCGCTGCACTGTAGAAAGTGACACGCCTATTGTTCTTAATGTACTTCGCTGACTTCTACCTTCTTCTAAGATAGTGACGATACGTGTACATTCTTCTGGTGTAAGCGACATGATAGTAATTCAATAATGATGGTGAAAGACGACAATGACCGCCTTTTATAATTTTGACTTGACAGATTGAAAACAAAAGTGAGAAAACAAGCAAAAGTAAAACAACCGCGAATTGAATTTATTTCCAAATTCGAAGTTTATTACATATTTTAATTTTTTATTTTATTAATTAAGGTTTTATTTCATACGATATTAAAGTACTATGTAATATAAAGTTAGTTTCATGCATGTACCATTATTAATTTGTAAGTTACAGGGATTTTCGACATCGACCCGTATTATTTGACCGCGCGTGTATTATGTTTATTTATTTATTTATTTATTTTACTTTAACATAAAAACGGCCCTAGGCCAATTACATTAGTTAAAGATATAAAAAATTTACAATAAAAAAAAAAAAAAAAAATACTATAATAAAGAACAGACGTATAGGTAACATAAATTACTAACAATAAATTAAATACTATTATTTTCACAAAAATGCAGGCACATTACCATTAAGTCAACAAACTTGTCTGCGAATAAATCGCAGTCCAGGTTGGCTTCCACAAGCTTATTTAACGCGGTCAATACGCGCAGTACGGGAGACGCAGCACGGGCTGCAGTCCGGCGCGACGGTAAACTTAGCAGCTGATGCTTTCTGCCACGGAGATAATTATCCGGTGTGTGGAGTCGAATCAGCTCATTATGGATGTCAGGAGCATCCGTTATCCCTCTGCAAATTTTAAGCATTACGCCTACCTGGTCGCATGCCCTTCTGGTCTCGAGCATATGATATCCCAGACATCCTAGGAGGAACTTGGTAGGATATAGATAGGGATAATAACCGCGAGTTCTCCTGTAGAGAAACCGCAGGAATGCTTTTTGCACTTTCTCAAGAAGAAGCGCATACTTTGCTTCATGCGGATTCCACACAGAAGAACTAGCTTCTAGCTTGGTTCGGACAAGTGTGCTGTACAAAAGCCTTATTACTTGCTCGTTGCGAAAGTCACGAGCATTGCGGAGAACAAATCCTAGTCTTTTAAATGATTCTTTGGCGACAGCAGAGACGTGGTCATGAAAAGTAAGCTTCTGGTCAAATGTGACACCCAAGTCCTTCATGTTGGTTGATCTAGTTATTTTAGTACCATTTAATTTGTATTCGAAATCAATTGGGTGTCGCATTCGACCAAAAGTCATTACATAGCATTTGGACACATTGAATTCCATTTTATTCTGAACTCCCCATTCATATATGGCATTTATATCATTTTGTACAGCTTCGCAATCCGATACGGTGCCGACAACACTATAAAGTTTGAGGTCATCTGCGTACAGAAGGCACTCAGCAAATCTTGTACAGGATGGCAGGTCATTGACCATCAGCAGGAATAGTAGAGGCCCGAGAATCGATCCCTGACTTACGCCAGAGCGTGTGTGGTAGGGACGAGATACGTAGATACCCAGTCTTACAAATTGCTGACGGTCACGGAGATAATCAGCTAAAAGTCGGAGTAAGTTTGGACAGAAACCAATGGCACTGAGTTTCAGGAGCAGGATATCATTATTAACTCTGTCGAAAGCTTTACAAAAATCAAAATAAAGTACATCCACCTGCCGCTTATTGTCAAGATGTTTTGATATGTACTCCGTAATTGTCAGTAGGTTAGTATTGACAGACCTCTTGCATCTAAAACCGTGCTGGTGGTTACATAAATACTTTTCAACCTGGGAGTAAATAAGTTTATGAAGAACATTTTCAAAAATCTTAGCTGGAGATGACAATATAGCGATAGGTCGATAGCCCTCAACAGCTGATTTATTAGTTGTCTTGGGAATGGGTGTCACTCGTGATACTTTCCAGTGGTATGGATATACGCCTGCCGCTAATGACATATTAAAAATGTGACATAGAGGAGTGGAAAATAATTGTTTGAAATGTTTCAAAATAAAAGGTGGAATACTGTCGGGCCCTACGGAGCTTCTGGGTTTTAATTTATTGATACCGTACTGGACGTCATCAGGAGAAAACTGGAAGATATTTATGTAGTTACTGTTGGAGTTAGTTTCATGATTGTTAATACATGCTGCATTTAGCAGCGGAATTTCTGGAAGAAACACGCTTGCAAAAAAATTGGCAAAAGCTTCAGCAGCTGCTGCTCCTGAAAAACAGTCACCATTATAGTTGACGCTAGGCTCAAAACCTCCTTTAGACCGTAAGCTGTTAACATGTCGCCAAAATTCAAGAGGGTTACTCTTAATATTATTTTCTATGCGCGTAATATACATACTGTAGGCTTCTGCAGTACGACGCTTTAAGGAGTTTCTGAGATCTGCAAAACTCTTGTAATCATCACTGCAATTGGTACGCTTCCAGCTTGCATGTTGTTTTAGTTTTAGTTTGATATCACTAATGATTTCAGAAGTAAACCAAACCGGATATCGTTTGGCAGTAGAATTGGTACGATGCTTTTTAGGCATGCAGCCATCGAATATTTCGTAGATTATATTATAGAATGTACTTACAGCGTCATCAACGTCGCAAGCCCGTAAAACTGGTCCCCAAGAAATTTCGGAAAGGGATTGATAAAGTTGCTCAAAATCACATTTGTTAAAATTCCAGTCTTTAGCTGGATCTATGTTACTCGGTTCAATAGCATCCGATCCACGAGCTGATTCGACCTTTATTTCTACGCTTAATGGAGGATGATACGCATCAGGTGGCACAAATCCATCCACGCTAGTAACTATCGCGCTTTGGATGCTATCCTGGACTAAAATTACATCCAAAATTCCTCCGTGGCTATTAAGAATTGCGTTTTTATCGTGAAAGGCACAAAAAGATACAAAGTAGCAGTAATAGTTTTTAACACAAGTTGAAGCACTATTAAGATTAATGTCACCCATAATAATTACAGATCCTGTATAACTGTGTACGAAACTTTCCACCTTACAAAACCACTGCATATATTCTTCATCACTAGCGCTAGGCTTAATATACACTACACATATGAGAAATGGATGACCACGCCAGGTAAAAGATGCCCACAAATCCTCCCCAAAATCAGTCTCATACTCCCGTTTTCTGTGCAATGCAACAGGTGGTCGCGCAGCGAGCAAGACGCCTCCGCATGGCGTACTTCTGTCACGGCGTAGGACATTCCAGTTACCACTTTCAAGTTCAGGGTCCTGAACGGAAGAGTCCAGGAATGTTTCTGTAACTGCGACGAGGTTGTAGTTTGAGATGGCGAGGTTGTTCCGCCACATTGAAAGTTTGGTTTTTAGTCCTCGAACATTCTGGTAGAAAGCTATAATACGACTAACTTTGTTGCGTCGCCGATCGGGGGCCACGAAAGGACTGCAGTCGACTAGGCGCCGCTATTGCACTGTTAGTAGATCCAGCAGGACGAACTGTTTTCCTGTAGTTAATCCAGGGTTTAATTCTAGCGTTGACCGGCCAGACGTCAATGGAGAAACACTGGTCGTACTGTTGAATTGGGACGCCGATTTTATAGGACTTATAATCACCACGGGGTACAATCTCTTCTGCCGTGGCCGTCGGACATAGTTGCTTAAGATACTGGCGCACCTCCTCAATACCTGAAGCCATGTTCCACAGATGGAAATATTTACGGGCTTCCACAGCTTTCAAGCTCGTGACTGTAGGATCAGCGACTCCACAAAGCGGTGCTTTACGCCGGCTGCTACGCTTCTTCACCACAATCCACTCATCACTAATCACCTCAGGGGTACCTGTCAACTCTATACTATCATTATCTTGTTCGTAGTTGTCAATTGCTTGATTGTGGTGGTTCGCTGTTACGGATGTATCTATTGTTTGCTGTTTAGATGTATCAGGCTGGGTGTTCGTTAGGCTGGATTGGAGACAAGTCATGGTGGGTGGTTCTTTTTCTTGAATTTTCCGATTTTTTACGCCCTGGGTTCTTTTTATTTGTTGTTTGGCAGGAACAGTCAGTGGATGACTTGCGGACTCGGGTAGCATTTCTCTCTCTCCGTTTAAAAACATTCCTGACTTTTCATATTTTTCAAGTCTAGCGTTTAGTTGATTCACCTGAACAGCGTATCTTTCCAATTTTAGTTCATGACTACTCACCACGGACAATGTTCTGGTTAACAGATCCTTCAAAGTTGCCATTTCGTGGCGCAGGTCAGACACAATAGTAGCATGGTCGGTATCATCAATGTTAGGTGAGTCATAGATTCGCTGCCGCTTGGCCCTAACAGTGACATTCGTGTTGGAGTGTTCGCTACTGAGAGCTGAAGCAATATCAGGAACAGATTGTGGCTGACCTGGTTTGGGGGTCTTAGGAGATTTAGGTGGAGTACGCTGCATGTTGGGCATTTATATTCACAAAAATATCCCAAATACACTTTGTTTACAAAAACAATTTCAAATGCTCAGAAACTTGTTATTATAGTTTCGTTAACTGGAACGTAATTCTGCGCTTGGTGTTGGTAGTACTGACGATAACACCGCGAGAACTTTGCGCAACTAACGCACGCCGTTACCGCTCTTACGCAGTGCCACTTAACCGCTCGAATCCGTTGCACACGCGTTTGAGTCACAATGATAAGCACATTTAAGATTTAACAACTTTTTTTCTTTGTTCACTTTATAGGTTTTTTTTTGCGCTCTTTTAGAGGCTAAAAGTTATATGGTTGTGTTATCACTACGTTAGTTAGATTATAGACACTTGAATTTATAATACAAGACTATTATAACAGTAAGATAATTAAATAAAACAACTGGAGCAAATTTTATGCGACTAGCGCGTCCGCAGCGCGTTCCGTATGTTATATTATTAATTATGTTATATTACTGGCTTGATGGCAAAGTGTCAAGGTATCTGCAGCGGCAGCAATATCCTATCACTTTGCACATCGTTTAGAAATTCTTCTCTCTGGACTGTGTCTTTACACCGTTGAGCTATATTAAAACATGTACAATAAAAATATATATTATGTTTTCAAGGCTACGCGGAATAGATTTGCTACGATTAATGCCAACTCCCGCGATGATTTAGTAAGTGACATCTACGATGTTTAAAAAACAGAATCAATACAAATACCTACGTAACTTGAAGATATCAACAGCTGTGTTTCGTATTTTTATTGGTAGATTCACTTTTGATCTCTATCTCACGTCATGGGAAGCGATGATGTGGTCGACGATGGATTACGCTTGCTTAGAAGTAACTTATTCAATCACGTCTCGAAGAAACTTAGGTTAAAGCTATCAAGAAACAGACTCCAGCAGAGAATTACACTCCTTAGCTGTACCCACAATCAAAGTATTTCCAAAGGTTTTGTTGTAGACTAGTCTGGTCAAACGTATGACCTCATTGGACTTTCTATCTGTTCCTAAGACAAAACTCAGCAGCACAATACAATTGTGTAATTATTATTATGTTTCTGGAGCGGCAACCACGTACCGCAAGGCGCAGCGTTGGTAGGCCTCCTACAAGGTGGACAAATGACTTGTTGAAAGTAGCTGGAATCCACTGGATGCGATAAGGCCAGGACTGGTCGATGGGTCCAGTAGTGGACGTCTTTCGGCTGAAATTATGATGATGATATTTATTATGTCTGTATTTACCTGAACAGTTTTTCAACGAGCTGCTTGCCGAGGAAGCCAGAACCACCTGTTAGAAACACAGTAGCGCCGCTGTAAAACTGCTGCACGGCAGAGGTTCCACGTGCTATCAGTTCATTCACCGGCTTCATACGGGCAATTAACTTTGCTTCATATTCCTGGGCTGGATCTATTGTTTCAACGGCCATTGTGAGTTAGGAAATTCTGAAACAGAAAATTTGTTGTTTCTATTATGTTCGAATTGAAACGGATAGAATTAAGTTAAGCCGTTCTCAGCTGCCATTCGTAGAACTTTGACAGTCGTTACGGATAGTAAAAAGCCCAAAAGTCTGACAACCAGTCTTACCAAAGGCTAACGTGAAGTTAAATTAACTAAAATTGTTTATTGGGTCATATCAGAATCACTTTTACACGTCATATAAGAAAATAAAATAAATATTGATGTGTAAACATCTTAGCGCTCGGTCTACGGTAGGGGCTAGCTGGGACTTCGAGCGTCAGACGCGTAAGCGTAAGACGTCGAGCGTCAGATGACGTCAGCGTAAGACCCGTGTCTATGTGAGCAAACTGATGCGAGCTCACATGTTTACACATCAATTTTTGTGACTGCCAAACCAGCTCACAACGATTTTATTTAATTAAATTTATGTTTATTTTATCTAGCTTATTAAGTTAGATGGAGTTGATATTTCCTACCGGACTACCCCTGAGAAGAAATGGTGAAACAAATTCAAGGGTAAAAGTCTCTTTTAAATTCTAGGCTTAAACTTGGTCAGATCATGTTAGGACAATGTAGATTAGTGCCTGAAATGGTCTTTTGAGGAAAAAAACCACACATATTTGAGTGTACCAGTGAAGTAAGTGCAGGCATTTGTCTGTAATCAACTCAGAACTTGGGGAGCTCGACGAATCGACGAAAAATTCCAAATAAACAAGGATATTAGGGTAGACCGCATAAAGTATTCAAATTGCCAAACCAGTATTAAAATTATTAGAAAAAGAAAAAAAAACCCACATATACCTCACATTCACAATAATAAAAGTAAAATAATACTTTACAAAGTAAATAATCATGACATTTTATATTTAACAATCATCAATGTCAATGTATAGGTATATATAAAGTGGTGTATAATTATGATTTTTCATGATAATGATGATTTTGCGAGTTCCCAGTAACTGGATTATGGTGGTCAAATAGGCAGTCGCTCCAAGTTGAAATCGGATATTCAGCTGTATCTGGTTAGACTAGAAGCCGACCCCAACATATTTGGGGTCTTGGAAAAGGCTAGGCAGACTGATTTTGATAAAGATAGTTATTTTTTTTAAACCGACGTGACTATTTATGCGTGATTATGGAATACTTGGATCACAAGGTCATGCAACCGCACCTACCTTACATAATATTTTTTTAATAAGACTTACCCAATCAGAAACAAGATAAAATAATATTGATACGATTTATTTTATAAACCTAATTACGCGTAAAAGACTAACACGTCTATATATCAAATTATAACAAGCAAGTAGTTTCTAGTTTCCTAATGATTCCAGTATTTATATTTTTAGTCGTACACGTAATGCAGCAGTTTATGTAGTTTATTCTGCAATATTTGTGTCTGTACTACATTTTTCATTTTTTTTAAGTGAAAAATGTGCCAAAAAAAAGTGCCTTCGTGATTTTTCCACGTTGGGTTATATACAATTCAGTCATATTTTACCTATATATTCGCATATCTATATTTTGTCATAAATACGATTTGACATAACTTACGAATACTGAATAACTGATTGTGCAAGTTTTTTTCTCTCATAATAAATGTTTTCATAATTATCAGCAGCCCTACTTTAGTTGTTCTAAAAGAAAATTGGCTCAACAGAGAAAATGTATGCCTTTTTTTGACAAAAAATTTGGTGAATATATATTATGTGTCAATAAATCAAATCTTAATTAAATAACATTATTTTTAATTATTTATTTTGTCAACAAAATAACAAAATTTAATTAGTGTTCTATAAATAAAAATGAATAGTTTTTTTTTTATATCAGGCTGATTGTCGGCTTCGAGTAAGGTACGAAAAAAAACAGCGAGCCCGTCTGATATCTATGACAAATATGTGTTACAAAATTGTATGTTTAGGAAATCTTATTTATTTTTCCTTTGCAAGCGTGTTGAAAATCGTCGTATGATACTACGCGTGAGCATTTGTAATTTCACAAATGCATGAAAATGATGATTAAAGGAGAGCCGCCAAATCCCATACAAAAAAAAATGTAACAATGCAAACGAAATGTATCTCAGATTTCAGAGAAATAATAGTTTCATAGCCTCTAGATGTTAAAAATGATACTTTTAAGGAAAAAACTACATAATAAACGATAGGTCGTAGTAGCAACCAATCAATGTCTCAAATTGAAAACGTACTACACATATTTTTTATTTAACACTGCGATTTCTGGAATCGATGCAATTAAAGAACATTACTGTTCTTATTTTTTAGAACAACTCTTTTTTTTATTTCAATCAACTTTGGATCATACAATTAAACTAAATATTAATAGTATGTACATCTAAATACAAATAAATAAAATAAAAAAGAAAGAAAGAAAAGAATCATAGGGCATTAAAAAATTCGTCCGCATCGCTGTCGACAGGAAAAGTGCCCAAAAGGCTGGCAGCATTGCCACGTTGTATGGCGATGCTAATTCTTTGGCCAAAAAATAGGCCAGCCCTCTGGTCACGTGAAGAGTCGACCAATCGCTTGGCGATGTCTCCAAAAAACATGTGGGCATTCGGTCCCCACGGCCCTAGTGTTTCAACCCCAAACGGCTCGAACATATAACTCCCAATAAGATTCGAATATTTTCGCCGTTTGAGGTTTTCTGCACCTGCAGCAGCCGCCCCAGCACAGCCCGCCGTGCTAGGAAGATGGGATGGCGCAAGGGTGTCGACACACGTTGCATCCCACACCAAAGGCCTGCCTAACTTCCAGGGCATTATGGTCGTTCCATCTGGTCTCTTCCCATCGTCACGTGCCAAACCGTTGGGTTCTAAAACAGCTGGCACCCCGGCGGTGGCTAGAGCACGATGGATTATGTCATTAATGCAGGCGTGCCGTACTATCCGGCCTGCGGTCTTACTGCAAGATAGGCCATGGTGTCCGAGGCAGTCGACAGCTTCACCGCACTGGTAGCGATGTGGAGCCCCGCAAGGAGCGCCCAGACGCAGACAAGTAGCGAGCCGGAAAGTAGTGTCACCCACCATAGTACCTATGTTGGGCGACGGTAGCGCCTGAAGCCAGAGGCCCGAGTCCCATTCTCCCACAGCCAGCAGGCGGGCACGCTCAGCAGTATTGGAGGACGTATTGATAAGTTTATACCGTACCAACCTGCAGAGCGGCTCATCCCATTGTCTCTGGGAAGATGGGTTCACGGGCCGATCTGTATCTGGGCAAACCGCTTTCCAGGCGTTCACCGCATCAGTCAAGCACGGCACTTCAGAGTCAACCAGGGAGGGGGCTAAAATTTTCCTGGTTAACTTTTCGGTGCTGTGAACAGAGGACAGGAACGCCGCTAAGCTAATACTGGTAATTTTGCGGACGCCGAGGCCACCAAAACGGATGGGTAGTGTGGCTTGAAGCCACGCTCGGTCGTCCAAGGCCACGTTTAAAATAGATGTTACTGTGCTGCGAATAATTTGGTCAATTTTGTCCAACAGATGTGGCTGCTTCCATAAAGGGGAGGAACGTAGAAAATATATAAAATTTGGACCAAAACAACAGTATCTAATCAGGGTGAATGCCGAATGTAAATTAATTTTGGAAAGTCTGTCCGAAACTTCGTTGAAGTTTTTGATTTTTTCGTCGATGAAAGAATAAAAGCTGTCTTCTAAAATTGGGGACCCTAGGAGGTGCAGTGAACTTTTTTCTAGAATTTTGATTTGTGGGGCTGTTGCATAAAATTTCTCTATGGTCAATTCTCTGTCGGTAATGTCAGAAAGGTAAATTTCACATTTTGAGGGGTTAAGGTCCAAGCCAATAGATTTAAATTGCTGTTTGAGCAGTTGTAGGTCTTTCAAAACGGTGTCTACATCACCTCCTAGCGTTCCATCATCTAAATACCACACGTCAAATTTTGAATTTAGTTTTTGGATAATTGCATGAATAGCCAAGCTGAAAATGACTGGCCCGAGAGGGTCACCTTGTTGGCATCCTACTGCAGATTCCAAAACATTGTCCTTGTATAATACTTTGGAAGGGTACCTGTAACATTGCCACAAAAAACCATAAATTTCGGGTAGTTCCTTTATGACTTCAGCCAACAAAGTGTCCCTGTTTACAGAGTTAAAGGCATTCTTCACGTCAACCTTGAGGATGACCTCACCTTTGTTGGAGTTTAAAAAGGTGGAAAGGGCATGTACGGCAGCCTCACTGCCCCCTTTTGAGCCAAAACCAAGCTGTAGGGGCTGAAACTTAGCTGTAAGCGATTCGCTATACAGCTTACAGCAAATTTTGGCTGCCGTACGCCTGTAGGTGCACCCAACGGCGATGGGACGAATGCCGCCGTCCCTCTTGCGCAGATCACATAGGTTGGCCCCATACCAGACGGCGACGACGGCCTCGTTCACACCGCCGGAGAGCATAAGGTTAATCAGAGCCGCAAGCTCCTTCAAAAGCGACTCACCAGCTTCCCCGGCGCCTGAACTCAGTAGATATTTTAAATGTTGTGGAGTCAGGCAGTCGAGGCCGCCAGCGGAACCACTTCGCAAAGAGCTCACGGCTGCAATCAACTGGGGGGCCGAAACGTTTAGGAAGGTTGAATTAACATTGGGAGGGTCCTGTGGGTCGGGAAAGGTGAGACCATCCGCAGGCGCTGGGTGTTTACTCTCTAGAGCTGTTAGCGTTTCTAGAGAGTAAGGCGCCACCACATCGCTGCTGAACAGTATCCTGGCCGCGCCCCTGATGTCACCTTCACTTAATTTGGATTCCACATGTGAACATAAGCCTTTTTGTGATTGGTTGTAAAATTTAGGTAATTTTGGATCTAAAATTATAGTCGAATTGTGACAATTGTCTTTATTTGGTTAGTTAGTGTTTTTTTGGGTGTCAAATTTTTTTGCACATGTAGAATCCTATAAGGGAAGGTAAGTAATTGCTCCCAGGCACTTTGTGAGTTCTCCTGGGTCGCAAGACGGAGACATCGCGCCAAATTTAACGCAACCAACCGTCTCGCGCCCCGGGGAACTCTCTTTAAAACCGGGGTTGAATTTTTTAATTTTGTTAGTGTTTGCCACAAGGTTTGGTCTGGAGGTGTTGATGTTGGGAATGTAGCTGGGGGGCACAATGGTACACTATGTGATCTGTGGATCTTTCCATAGTATATCCTCAGCCCCCGTTCGCCTTTAAAAAAGCGTGCCTGTGAGCAATACGGGCATCTCACCAGCTGGATATCGAGCGATGTGATTGGTTGACTGGCACTGTTTCCGGCGTCACAACTGCCGTCATTGGCCATATATTAAACTTACCTATCAAAATTAATATAAACTAACTATAACACATGTACTAAAAACAAACACATAAAAAAAATAAACGACACAACCAATTTTTCACTATTTACACATGATTTACACTTTATAAAATGTCACTGAAGAATGTCACAGATTGACGAGTGCGGCGCTGTCGCGTTCGGAACCTGAGACGCCGCGCATGCAGGGCCACATGCAGGGCGCAGCCCTCGAAACCGCTGCCCTGGTTGCAGGCGTCGTCAGGTAGATAATAAAAGTGACAACAATAAACAAAACGCGTAACAATCAATCTGCTGCCCTTTCCCAACTATTTTGTGTTCGGCTTCCAGTCTAACCGAATGCAGCTGAATACCAGTATTTTACATGGTGCCTTTCCGACCTCCACAACCCAGTTATTGGGTAACACGATTTCCCTTGGCTAGACTGGTTGTCAGACTTTTGAGCTTTTTCTATATTTCGCGACTTTTTACATTTTGTTATACTATTATATTATGATAGTTTGTAAAACGTACACAAATAAAAACGTCTTTTTTTGTATTAAATGATGATAAATGATTTTATATCTCTAAATAGTATTTTACAAACACCTTTACACGTCAATCTCCTAATGTCATTTCAATTTATTACTGTTCTTGTTAACAAGGCAAAATAACACTTGAAAGTTTCGCCCATATAGCCAGTATCTGTATATTATCTGTCTTGGGGTAGAAACAATGAACAAGATCTGTACCACCCAGCTATAGGTTTAGCATCTGTTTGAATAGATTTGTTTAGCTGAAGTACTTAACTGAGACAATTCATGTAACAATGTGTAAATGAAACTTAATAAACTACGTATACATATATCTACATAAAATGCCATCGTTTTATTGTAATATATATACCTACTTCTATCTATACAGGATTTCAAACAATACTTTAAGGAAAGCAAGAAAGAAGCCAGTCATGGTAACTAGATAACATTGCCGTGACACAGATGTCTGCACTCAGCGGTAGCTATTCTATTCTAAATATACATAGTTACATATTATGCAAAAACTTTGTTTAAATTATGTATTTATATGAAATATAGAATAAACAATAAATTAAATAAAAATATAAACAACAAGTATTGCACTTTTATATTAGGTCTTTACCTATGAAATTGCCGTTCTGCAGTACTGGCCATTTCAAATCAAAATAATTTTTGTTTGGCTAAGAATTCTAATTTCAAATTAATTTTATTTTAAAAACATGGATTTTTTTTTCTAAAAGTAGTCATTTCTTTATTGATTAGTGTTACATTTTCATCGCATTTCAATCTTTTTCGTCATCATGGATACGTTAAAAATTCGAGTAATTATGGAATATGAGTACCGTCGTGGCAGCAACGCGGCACAAGCGGCACGCAACATCAACGACGTTTACGGAGCTAACACTACAAACCAACGCACCACCTGTTATTGGTTTGCTCGCTTCCGTTCTGGAAATTTCGACCTGAAAAATGAACCTCGCGGTCGTCCGAAGACTTTGGTCGACAATGACGAATTAAAGGCTATTGTGGAAGCTGATGATACACAATCTACGGCTGAATTAGCAGCAGCTTTCGACGTTAGCGTCAAAACAATATTGGTCCATTTGCGTCAAATTGGCAAGGTAAAAAAGCTTGACAAATGGGTGCCCCACGAACTCAATGATCGCCAGCGCGAAGTACGCGTCGAGACGTGCCTTGCACTGCTCAACAGACACACAAATGAAGGAATTTTGAACCGCATTGTTACCTGCGATGAAAAATGGATTCTGTTTGATAACCGTAAGCGCTCAGCAAGTTGGTTGGATCCTGGTTCAGCACCTAAACAATGCCCTAAACAAAAACTTACCCCTAGAAAAGTGATGGTCACTGTTTGGTGGTCTAGCGCCGGTGTGATTCATCACAGCTTCTTACCAAACGGGGTGAGCATTACTGCAGATGTGTACTGTGAAGAACTGAACACAATGATGGAGAAGCTGGCGCATCTCCAACCAGCATTGGTCAATCGCTCGTCTCCGCTGCTCCTGCACGACAACGCGCGACCTCATACTGCACAGCAGACGGTCTCCAAGTTGCAAGAACTGGGGTTGGAAGCTCTCCGTCATCCGCCCTACTCACCAGACCTTGCGCCTACAGACTACTACTTTTTCCAGAATTTGGATAACTTCTTGGCGGGAAAAAAATTTAATACCCGAGAGGCAGTACAAAATGCCTTTGAAGAATTTGTTGCCTCCCGTCCAGCTGATTTCTTTAAGAAGGGCATCAATAAACTGCCACTGCGATGGCAAAGATGCATTGATTGCATGGGTGATTACTTCGATTAATACAAATAAAAAATTCATGAAAAAAAATCGTTTAAATTTTTTCATACAAAACGGCAATTTCATAGGTAAAGACCTATTATAAATAATGAACGTTTTTTATATGTACATTTTTGTTTTTTTTTTAATTTACATTTAGGAACACATATTATTGTGCTACATATACGTAAAAATCCATACTTAAGTTGTCAATAACACAGGAAGATCCAGTTATTCCTTAAAAGTGTATGTTTTACGTCTAGCGCCTGTGAAAGTTATTCGGGATAAAAAACTATGTTAGCCACCGAACTTGGCAATAGCGATGCTTTACAATATTTGTACTATTATTAATTTAAAATCTGTGATACATTTCTTTTCCGCCGGGCCTGGGGCAATTTTGGCGGATCTTCTTTGTAAACTTGTTTGTCTTTAGGCCACTTATGATAATATTTTCTTTAAAAAGTTAAGGGTGTAGTTTATTTAAGGCTCTCATAATTTTTCAGATTAACCCAAAACAACGTGTGAACCTCCGGGTTCACACGTTGTTTTGGGTTAATCAAAGTTTAGTTTGACTTAATTAAGTCTGTGTTAATAATTCGCAGATGGGCGGAACTATAATCATGTATTCGTCACTGTCTCTTTCTTGCTAACCCCATTTGTAAGTGATAGCAATACGTCTATTTTAATAAATTCAAGACCTTACGAACTTTATTGTAGTGAACAATGCAAAATTACAATACTAAATCACGAATTTTAAACATTTATATTAATCTTACACACTCGTACATACATACATACATAAAATCACGCCTGTATTCCCCGGAGGGTTAGGCAGAGGTGTACCTATAGCACACCCACATTTCGCCAGTTATGTTTAAGTCCCATGTAATAGGGGGCGAGCCTATTGCCATCAACCGGGCACAAATCCAGACTCCAGGCTGCTACCGAGAAATTCCAGATGGAAAAACCCGATAACACTGCCCGACCCGAGAATCGAACCCAGGACCTCATGCTCAGCAGTAGCGCTTGCAACCACTAGACCAACGAGGCAGCTCAATTAATAAAGCAAGCATTATCAAGCTATATTAATCTTGTCTATCTATATAGGTACATGTATTATTACATTATTATTAAACAAATTGAAGACGTGGTGTTTTTGTTCATTGAAAATATTTCCAAAAAGAATAGTTCAGGTGTTAGAGAATTGGGTACGCCGCAATTGCAGCGGTAAGTCCCCTCTTTGAGGAGTGGTTTGAGAGGCGCCACGGCGTCCTCACCTTCCGCCTGACGCAGGTCCTCACCGGACATGGCTGTTACGGGAGGTTTCTGTTTCGGATAAGGCGGGAGGAAACGCCCGGGTGTTACCATTGTATGGATCGACCGGAGGATACGGTGGAGCATACGGTGAAGGTCTGCCCGGCTTGGGCGGAGCACCACCGTGACCTCGTGGCGGCGATCTCTCGCGTCCGGGCCTGGTCCAGATCGTGGTACGGAGCGAGAGGGAATGGGAAGCCGTTTCCTCCTTCTGCGAAGCAGTAACTATCGCGAAGAAGGAGGCGGAACCAGGCCCAGGTCGACGGTGCATTGTGCTCCATGCGCGCCTCAAAGAGATGTCAGCATAATTGACGAGGTCTGATAGGGCCGATGCCTACCGGGGTCGCGGATTGTCCGAAAGAGTTACCGTGACCCTGGCGCACAGGCAACGAAAGGAACACGGGTGGGTTTTAGTCATTAAGAGTCTGACACGCCTTTCCGCTCTACCCAGAGCGGGAGAAGGCATTTGACGATTACCCACCAAAAAAAAAAAAAGTTGTTAGAGAATAGCCAAGAGATGCCATTTCTATCATTTTTGGATTTTTGTCTAAATTTTTGTAGACTTATCTGTTTGTCTAATCATACAAACTTAATCTCTCACATCTAATCAGATGTGAGAGATTAAGTTGAAAAAGTATCTCGTAAAAAGTACGAAATCAATATGGCTAACTTTTATATTCAAAAACTGTGTGTAACTCGGAGTTATATTTAGTTTTTGTTTCAATCTATTATATCGTATTATTCATTTATTTCGGATATTCAAATACAATACAAATAGTTGTTAGTAATGACATGACAAGACACTTTAAACACTAAACACAGACATAGCACTATCGGAAACTCCGATTCCCGTGCGCATGTTTACTATGTAGACTTCGTGCAGTCGTACCTAGCGTTCGAGCATCGGAGAATCCCACCGGTCCGACTATATGCACAGGATACTGTTGGTACTACCACGCATGCACGATAGGATGGAGGTGCAACCCTTGCACATGACTGCGTCGAAGCTGTCGACTTAGGCCTCTGCAAACATGCCAGAGGCACTGCAATACCGCGGCAGGCCATCAGCATCCTGAATGCATTATTGTGCTGCACTCTCAGGTCACTGTATGCTCTCTGCAAATAGTCGACCCACAGGCTGCACGTGTAAAAGGACTGACAGTATGCTTTAAACAACGTTACTTTAACTTTTTTTGTACACGGGAGTTGTCAGTGCGCAATCTTGCAAGTCATACGTGCTACTTAGTAGCTCCGCTGATTTAGACCAAAAAGTTGTGAAAAGTGATCAGACTAGTGACTATTGCATACCAAATTACTCTATATTAAACACCCTTTCGAACAGTATACAACAATACTAAGTTCATTTTGTGATTATGCTCTAAACGTTAAAAGTGTTCAACAAGTAGGTACTTCGATCAATAATAGCACTAGATACAGGATCAGGAACAAAAAAAAGTCGCTGAAGTGGCCACGTTTACACAAACATATACATTTACATTTCATACTACGAAATATAGACAAAGGTTTTATAATATTAACAACACCAGTTCATTATAAACCATAACACTCGAGCATAAAGTTTAATTACAATTGCACAATATTTATATCTAAGTCCTTCTGTCATCGGAGAAATGTAAAAGCAATAAATAAAAAGTCATTTTTATAATAAGTACAAAAATATTTATTCTAAAATGAATCTTACAGCTTACGCAATAAGGTTAAAAACATTTTGTTGACAATTTCATGCTTACTCTATTTTGGAACTACACGTAGTTCTTGGTATGACATTTCAATGCTCAGAACACAGTAAGTATTGAAAGACGTAGAGTTGCAGAAAATATTTATTTAGGCGAAGGTTCGTTTTGTATGGTAGCAAATATTTTTAACCGATTTAAAAAAGTAGTTGGACTAAATTAGTACTATAGTTATTTTTTATAAGACATTGCTGTTAATTTTCTGCAGGTTGGCTCATAAAAACCGTTTAAAAAATGGGTGCGTCTACTCATGTACGCGATTTAGAAGTTATTTTTTTTTTTTTTTTATCAAATACATACATACACATACATAAACTCACGCCTTCTTCCCATGTTGGTAGGCAGAAACTACAGAACGCCACCTGCTACGATCCTTACATACTCCTTTTTCCTCGTTTATGTTCATACATCTGGTCATACACGCACGCCGGTTGTGAGTACTACGCACCTGACCTTTCTGAAGAACATCACCAATAAGGTCACTATATGTCTTCCTAGGGCGTCCCCTCCCGGCGTTTTCACTCACATCTGCCTTGTAAATACCTTTTGTTAATCGCCCTTCATTCATCCTCTCAACATGACCAAACCATCTTAGCATACTCTTTTCAATTTTTGTCACTACATCTTCTTTTAAACCGCACCGTTGCCTTATCACATCATTCTTCAGTCTATCAATCATAGTCACACCACACATGCTTCGCAAGGAACGCATTTCCACAGCATTTATTCTACTTTCATGCTTCTTTTGCCATACCCAACACTCACTTCCATACATAAGCGTAGGCACCAACACACCATTGTGAACAGCCAGTCGTGCGTTTTTGGACATCAACTGGTTGGTCACAATTGCATGTGTAGCACCATTCACTTTATTTCCCGCATTTACCCTTCTTTCCACATCTCCATCAATCTTTCCCTCTCTTGTAAATAGAATCCCCAAATATACGAAATCACTTACTTGCTCCACACACTTATCATTTAATTTCACATCACATACCGATACACCACACTCTTCACTCTTCTTTTTAAAATACCATGACCTTCGTCTTTTTCACATTTATATTCATCCCTTTCATTTTATATGATTCATCCATCACAGTCACCATGTCTTGCAACCCTTCCGCTGACGATGTAAGTAGAACTTAATCATCTGCGTACAGAAGGCATTTGACAGGCAACTCATTCATCGTCAATCCATACTCACCCTTTTTCAAATCTGTCAGACAACTATCCATGTACATGTTGAACAGCCATGGTGACGCTACACAACCTTGTCTACTCGTAACACCAAATATTTTTTTCATTTATATTAAACTGCTGCTGCATTTAACTGCTGTTGCTGTATATAAGGTAAACAACTATGACTGAAGGTGTGTACTAGGTGGATGCTTTAATTAATGTATCTGGACAATCGTATTCGGTCTGTTTAAGGGGGATGTGCTAAGACAGCCCGCGAAATTCAAATTTTCTTGTGTTTTTTGCAACTTGCAGGTTAGTGTAAGGTCTTATCTTGATCAAAATATGATTCGCGACAATAATAAATGTGTATTTACATAATTATAAACGCTGGATTGGTCTGATTTCGAACCAATCCGGAGGAAATCTAAGTTAGATGAAAAATAACATATGAAAAACAATACTACTCCGTGCATTCCCTGTTCCAGAACAGTCGATGTTTGTTACAATAGTTGGCGCGTTGTCACAAACATTGATCAAACAATCATAATATTTGCTAAATGATTTATATTTACTATATAATTATTTTAATTTTATGATAAACACATACATAATGATATTAACTTACCGAAAAAAAAATATTCCTTCCAAAATCTTGGTGTTACGGTGGTTATTTATACAACTTTTGAACGCGCACTGTGGCATTTTGACGTCTTAACGTTAGCTATGTTTGGACAATACTAATTTGAAATAAGAGCACAATAGTATTTGTGCTCTTATTTTTCGGGCCGTTTTTGAAGCGCTTATCGGGAATCTAGTACTATTATTGATCGAAGAACAAGTATCACTAATTCAAAATATTCTACCTACCGACTGTGTGATAAATAAAGAACTGGACTTTAACCTCGTTAGCGCCGAGTGAATGAGAAGTACTGTTAATTACAACAGAGTGGCGCATTGGTTCTGAGTGCGTTAACACTGGCGCAATTATTAACACTTATTGATCCTGTGTGCCACAAGTCGTCTCTTTGTATTCTTTAGCTTTTTGTGTTTTGTTTAGCTTTTTTGTTTGGGGTGAAATTTTGCACTATGCCTCACGTAATACGCTCACCACCCGAGACAGCAGACGCAGTAAATATGGCGCATGTTCAATCAGAACCGGACTTCCTAAAAACGTTGCAGAGCGTCCCGGACACCTCAAACATAGCTCCCCGCCAGAAACGCCCGCGGATGGATTTGTCACCCGACACAAGGCATGCGAACATTAACGCTGGAGACCTACTGGAGACCAGACCAAAACCCCCTACAGAGTCAGAGTCATCGCTACTCCTCTCTGAAATATGTTTATTGAGGCAACAGGTATGTGACCTAAAAAATCAGAATACAGGCATCGGGCTGAAACTAGCTAATGTTTCTGAAGTCATTAACCAAAAACTCGAGGATTTTAACAGGAAGATTGAGTCCCGGAATCAGGAAATAGTATTTCTTAAAAGTTCTATAAGCGAACTACATAACAAGCTCAACACTTTCGAGCAAAGCAACATGAGGAATGAACTGGAAATAATTGGAATTCAAGAAGAAAACAATGAAAATCTCGTGCATATAACTATGTTGACAGCAAATAAAATTGGTGTTGACCTCACAGAGGCTGATATAGACGAGGCTTACCGCGCAGGCCCTAAACTCACTAACTTGACGGGCAAACCCGAAGCTTCCCCAAGAAAATTGGTGGTCAGATTTGTACGACGGTACAAACGTGACCAGTTCTAAATAACGCAAGATCAAGGCGTAATCTAACCTCCACTGACATTGAAATAGAAGGAACTTCAAGGAAACTATACACTAATGAGCGGCTTACTCGTGAAAACCGGCAGTTATTTCGTACTGCGAAACTTTCAGCAAAGGAGCATGGCTTCAAATTTACGTGGGTCAAAAACGGATCAATCCTTATCCGCAAACAAGAGGGGAACCCGTCTATTCACATCAAAAATACAAATGATTTATATCGCCTCTTTGAATCTGCGCCTCCATCAGACATCACCGTGGATGTTTTGCCGACCCCAGCTACCACCTGTGAACGCTCACCTAAAGGTCTGCTGCATCGGGACTTCAGCGTCTAAAATATCTACAGATCAGTACAAATCTTATTACAATTTCTTTTACCTAACGATTTATTGTTTTGATATTATTTCCTTATCTAAGCATTCATTGACTGTTACTTTAGTTTTAATTGGGTTAATTACTCACCTTACGTTAGCATTAGCCCTTCACTCACAAATAATACACAACAACTCACTCATAGTTTCATACCACCTTAATATGCCTTTTAAAACCACACAAAAATTAGACGCACACCCATACTCACGCACACTCATGCACATTCCTACTATTTTCTTGCCGGCAATCTCCGTTAGTCAATCTGAGACATTCCTTAAAACGATTTTTATTATTACAATATCAGGTTTTTGTACCTATACAGGTGGCTTTTTTTAACATAATCCAAGATATTGATGTAAGTCTCGAAATTGAGTGTCACTCTTACGACCTGATAGAAAACTGCAGGGAACAGCTACTACATTCTGACTACAACTTTAAAATATTAAAATTTAATATTAGGAGTTAACAACGCAACTTTGATAACTTTTACTCTGTTCTACAACGTCTCGATTGCGATTTCGATGTCATCGTCTTAACTGAGTGTTGGCTAAGCGACGGGTTGTTGCTAGAGCAATTACCAGGCTACACAGGCTCTAGGACACACTTACAGTCAAACAAAAATGGTGGTGTAGTCGTTTATACAAAAACTTCTTGGAATTTTACCGTCAGTGAACCATCAATAGCAGACGCAGATAGTCTCTTAATCAAAATAAACAGTTATATTGCTATTCTAGGTATCTATCGATCCCGTGTTATACTAATCCGAACAACTTTACCACATCCTTGGATGCCACACTGAACCAGTTAAATAGTTATGACAAAATATTTTTAACGGGAGATATGAATATCGACATACCTATTATGTAATGAAATTAACAACAAAAATGCGGACTATCTACGGATGATGGCCACACACGGTCTTCTTCCAGCAATATCGAGGCCAACGAGAAACAATACTTGTCTGGACCATATTTTTATAAAATCTAGAAATAAATCTATGGGAGCAGTCTGCAAATGCTCTGTCACTGATCATGACATAGCGATGGCTTCTACCTGCCTAAAAAATAACCATTCCTACTCCATCAGACCAAAATGGAAAATTAAAAAACTTTTTTACAAAAAAACAACCGACTTCCAAAAAAAACACTAAAAGACGTGAAAAATAACTTTATATTTCGGAAGTCGGTGGCCAAACACGAAAATACAAAACCAAAGGCACCGACTTCCGAAATATAAAGTTATTTTTCACGTCTTTTAGTGTTTTTTTTGGAAGTCGGTTGTTTTTTTGTAAAAAAGTTTTTATTTTTCACTTTTTAGTTGCGGTACCTACCCCACACAAATTCGTATACCACTACTTGGTGTGTAAATAACAGTGACAGGAAATTATTAACACATCATCCATATAAACTAAGTGGAAAAAATCTGCAGTATTAAGGATAACTCAAAAACTACTAGTCAGACCTTGATCAAATTTAAGTGGGACCACATGTGAAGCACCACCTATCAAATAAAAAAAGAATCATCCAAATCGGTTCACCCAGTAAAAAGTTATGAGCTAAAACAGATAAAAAAAAAAAAAAAAAAAAAAAAAAAAAAAACATACAGACGAATTGAGAACCTCCTCCTTTTTGTGAAGTCGGTTAAAAATAGATGAGCAAGCCGTGGTCGCCGAGTTAATGAGTGTTTCATGGACTGAACTCTTGATAACTGCATCAAGTAATATAATATATTTATGGAAATCATCACGACATCACTAAAAAAACACTCACACAAAGTCAAAGTAGGCAGAAGTATTTATAACATCAAGCCCTGGACTTAATAAGATGCATGGCCTGCATACCCCAGGCTTAATAGGATGCATTCACCACCACGAGAAACTGCATCTAGCCTTACGTGCGCACCCAGATGATCAAATGAAACGATTAATTTATACCCGTTATAGAAACTTTTGCAACAGCCTACTTCATAAGTTAAAAACCAACTACAACAGAAACCTAATTGAAAATAATAATAATAATAGTTTTAGACACAGTTTATATATTTTATGTGAATACGGACAATCGCAAAATCCAAATAAATACCAAAATATTTTTAGAAAGTAAAATGAACGAGGATTTCAAACATGTCCATCAAAAACTGCTGATTTGGAGGTGACATCTGTCATGCCACCTCCGATAAAACAAACAACAAAAAAAAAAACCAATGAATATTAAAGTATGTTGACGAGATCTGCTATGAGACGAGCACGCCCATCACCTCCGGACTCTTCGCTCAGCGCCGCCTTGCCGCCGCCGGTATCCAGCCCCACCGTGAGAGCTGTGACGACACCGGTAGCGGTAGTTGCGTCGAGCTCGAGCGACGAGTATTTCTCTCCGCCGACGTCGCCAACACCTGTACGTCGGCAGGGGAGAGGCCGGCCACCGAAGAGCTTGGGACTTAGGGGCCATCCGGCCCCGAGCCGGGTCCCCACTGTCGGTGGTTGTGTGCAGCGCATGAAATGGATTCTGTCTATGAACGAGAACGTCATGCGCGCATATTACAGGTCTACAGACGGGGGAACTAACCTCACTGCGTACCGTGATAGGATGCTGTCTCTGTTAAAGGAACTGGAACCAACCGTCAAAGTCTCGACCCAACGACTGTCGGATCAGGTACGGGGAGAACTGAGCAACCATATCGTCTCGAGACCGGCACAAACCGCGGTACAAGCATCGACCATTGATGAAATACAGCCGCGGTCTAATCATGGTGTAGAACTGAAAGATGATAGGGTTGCATCAGTAAGTAGCCAGTGCAACGCCCGATTGAGGAGCGTAATGGAGGATGCATTCCGTGAGTACAGATCCATTCCGACCGAAATTAGACCCCGATTACCACACATGCCTATGCACAAAAAAAATAGGGCGCTGGTGTGTGCCCTGGACTCGCATCTTAAGAATGTGTTTGAGAGCAGCGAGAATCTCGTTGATACACATTCGATCCTGTATTGCGCGGCTGTTGCGGCATGTCGTTTAGCGAACGTCAAGTTCCCAAACTGTGACGGGGCTACTCGACCAAAACCTGCCGTACCAGCCAGGCAGTGCAGGATCGAGTGTCGTATCGATGAGGCCAGGGTACTCATCGGCAAACTATACTGCTTCAGGGAGGGCAATACACGACCACGAGTGATGCGCTTTGTGAGGCGGGCATTCTCGGGGACTGAAATCAGCCCTCAGGAATACATGTCCTGTGTCACAGAGCGCATCGACTTCCTGAAGCAGAAAGTTTGTGCATGGGCGAGCCGTATTCGGCGGTATAAGCGGCGGCTTGATCGGTACACACAGAATCGCATGTTCCAGAGCGATGAGAGATGGGTATATAGAGCTTGGGAGCGACCTGAACAAAATGTGACAGATGAGTGCCGCCCGGATGATGCCGCCACGATTACATTCTGGCGCAACATCTGGTCAGTGCCCGTCTGTCACGTTGAGGCTGACTGGATACGGGATGTCGAGCGGGTGTGTGAAACTGTACCAGAAATGGAAGCGGTACTGATTACGCCATTAGACGTCACCAAAGCAGTCCGTCCGTTACCGAATTGGAAATCACCGGGACCGGACAGGTTGCACAACTTTTGGTTGAAATGGCTAATTAGTTCACACACCTGCCTGGCATCTCAGTTCCAAGCATCCGTAGAGTCCGGGTCGCTTCCGCAGTTTTTAACAACAGGCGTTACTCATCTGCTCCATAAGTCAGGTAGTTCCACGGATCCCAAGAATTATAGACCGATTACGTGTTTGTCAACGATCTATAAACTTCTTACATCCATTTTGAGAGCGAAAATTATCACGCACATTGATAATAACTCGATTATGTCAGCCTCTCAAAATGGATGTAGGAACGGATCCCGTGGTACTAAGGAGCTACTCCTCATCGATGTGGCCTTTAGCCAACAGGTTCGTCGATTCTGCAAGGATTTGTCGACATGCTGGATAGATTATAAGAAGGCCTACGACTCAGTCATACGTGGCTCATGAGAGTGCTGGAGTTGTACAAGATAGATACAACTCTACGCACCTTCCTTGGGTCGTGTATGGGGCAATGGAGGACGGTTCTTCGGTTGGTTTCCAGGGTGTCAACAGATCCAGGGGAATGATGAGCCTGTATGGATTAAACGGGGAATATTTCAGGGCGACAGTTTGAGTCCACTTTGGTTCTGCTTAGCCCTGAATCCTCTAAGTACACTACTGGAGGATTCAGGTCTAGGTTATCGGTTGAGGATAGGTGGTAAGGTCATATCTCACCTTCTCTACATGGATGACTTGAAACTCTTTGCCCGCAACAAATGGCTACTGATGAAACTACCGAAGGTAACTGAAACTTTCAGTAGCGCCATCAGGATGGAATTTGGTGTGGACAAATGTGCAGTCATGCATGTAAAGCAAGGTGAGATTATGGAATCCGAAGGAATTCAACTTTCGGATTCCATACACCTTAGATCCCTCTCCTCATCCGAAAGCTATAAGTATTTGGGTATGTCGGAAACGTTAGGTATCAATGTTGCTGACATGAAGCAATCGCTGAAGGAGCGATTCTTTGGTCGCCTGAGGAAGGTATTAATTAGTCTTCTTTCAGGCGAAAACAAGGTTCGCGCCTTCAACGGTTGGGTCATGCCAGTATTACAAAATACAAAAAATACAAATACAAAATAGTTTATTGTGACAAATAGAAAATTACATTACATTAAACGTGTTTGGAGCCTCCTTTTAGGCAAACAATGCCTGTATTAGAAGGCTCCGCTCTTTTACATCGTTATCATACACATATACTAACTAGAGTTAATACAGTGTACTGTGACCTTAAGGGCAACTATGTAATGCCAGTACATTTTTCTGTATTAAGCTTAAATTTATTAATCTTAAGAAAATAAAAATCAAAAGTTAAGTTGTAATTTAAATTATGAATAGTAAAAATTAAAAGTAAAATAAAACTTATTGAAGTTAGTGCATGTGTTGTGGTGTACATAATTATAGTGTGGTGAGGTAAGTAGTGTGGTGTTATGTGTGTGTGTTATGTGGCGAGGCGCGCGATGTGATGTGAAGTTTGGCGTGGTGCGTGGTGTGGTGTGAGGTGTGTGGTGTGTGGTATGGTGTGAGATGTAGTGTGATGTGGTGTGATTTGGTGTGGTATGGTGCGGTGCGGTGTGGTGTGTTGTGTTGTGTTGTGTTTTGGTGTGGCGTGTGAGGTGTGCGTGATGAGGTGTTTGGTGTGGTATAGTGTATGGTGTTTTAAGTTACGGTCTACATATATTTCGGCTACTCAACGTGTTCCAGGAGTGCCTCGGTTTCCTCATAGGTAAGTGGTTTTATCCAGTCTATTATACTTTTTTTACAGTCGTGGTAACTTTTATTATATACATAAACCAGTTTGTTAATTTTGTTATAAAGGTGAGTAGAGCGTTTATTGAATTGCTTGCATGCAAATCTAGTTTTAGTTTGGGGAACTTGGACGACTAAGTCTTTTCTCCTTTTAGATTTTTCGTTTTCCTTATATGGTAGGGTTTTATGTTTTTTTAGTATTGATGTACTCTTTCGGCATACTCAAATGGACTCAGACCGAACTCAACGCCCTGGATAGGAGGGTCCGTACACTGCTGGCCGCAAACCGGATGCATCACCCACGATCATCGGTGATGAGACTGTACATACCGCGGAAGTGCGGGGGTCGAGGCTTTTTAAATGCAAAGACCCTCCACAACCGCGAAGTGTGCAGTCTCAGGGAATATTTTTTAAAAGCCGAAGTGGGTATGCACCGTGATGTGGTAGCAGTGGACAAGGGCCTCACCCCGGTCTCCATGGCTAAAGAGAACTGGTGCAAACCTGTGGTACTTACTACCGATGACCGCAAGGAGGTATGGCAAAGCAAGGAGCTACACGGACGCTTTTGTCGGGCTCTTCGCGAGCCCGGTGTAGATTTCTTAGCGTCCGTATCCTGGCAACGTTTTGTTGACCTTTTCGGGGAAACCGAAGGTTTCGTCTGTGCAATTATGGACAAAGTTATCTTGACGAATAACTACCAGAGACATATTATGAAAGACGGGACGGTTGACATGTGTCGGGCATGCCATCGTCCGGGTGAGTCCATCAGACATATTGTCTCTGGTTGTTCTCGTCTGGCTAACGGCGAGTACTTGCACAGGCATAATCAAGTAGCCAGGATTAGTCACCAACAACTTGCTTTGAAATATAAACTAGTGGATTCTGGTACCGTATTACAAGTATGTGTCCGACTCAGTTCTCGAAAATGACCATATTACGTTGTACTGGGATCGGTCTATCATTACTGACAGGACTATTGTCGCCAGTAAGCCTGATTTAGTGGTGATAGATCGATTAGCGCGCCGCACAATGATTATCGATATTACCATTCCGCATGACGAGAACCTCGTGAAAGCTGAGAAAGAGAAACAAATTAAATATCTCGACTTAGCACACGAGGTTGTTGACATGTGGAATGTGAGCTCGGCTGTCATTGTGCCGATTTTGGTATCGGCGAATGGCCTGATAGCCGAAAACCTCGATCAACATCTCTCGAGGCTTTCTTTAGGCGGTTGGGTCAAGGGCCTGATCCAGAAGGCAGTTCTCCTCGATACGGCTCGCATCGTGAGGAAGTTCCTGTCTCTGGAGCCCTAACCACCGGTAGCTTGGACCCTGCTCCCGATACCGGCGGACCACTATTTTTTATATTTTTAAATGTTTTTTTCTATGTTTTTATAAAAATATTTAAAAATGTATATAAATAAGTATATAAATAAATAAACGAATAATAATAATAAAATGTTTTATCGACATAAAAAAAAGGTGTAACACTTTCATTTGAAGCCCTGACTCCTGTGCTAGGTGGTACCTGTGTTACAGGAGTCAGTGTCTTCACTCGTTTTTTGGAACATTAACAATTTATGCAATAAAATTAAAATAATGTAAAACGAAGGGAATTTAGTGCATGCAAGCTCTTGAGTGGAGTGTGTATGTGTGTGTGTGTGTTTGCCTGTTGTTTTGTGTGTATGTATGTGTGTATGAGTGTGAGTGGTTGTGCTTGGTGACTGGACTTTGGGACATTTGAGAGTTTGTTTCCTACTTTGCTATTTAATTAACACATGTATTGTTCTTTTAGTAAGTTTTCCGTCTGTGCGTAGTCTAGTGTGTGAAGCCATGTGTTTAGTTTCATCTTAGTTTTATGTTTTGTTAGTTGGTTGATATTGAGAATTTTGTTTACTTTATTATAAATATAACAAGCTAGGTATAAGCGTTGCCGTCGAGCGGATGCGGTCTTACATCTGACTCCGCGACATACATTAGTGATATTTCTCTTATGTTTGGTTGCGTGATTTACCGGTGTGATTTCATGTTGTTTCATTAAGAGATTGAGAAAGTATAGTTGTCTCACTGTTAGCACCTCACAATTTTCATACAGTGTTTTTGTTGGGAACCGTTGTTTTTTATGGTTTGAAGGTCATGACTTTTAACAGTGATCTTTGTGCCCTCTCGAGGTGTATCATGTTGGTTTTACAAGCACCTCCCCATGCCGTGATAGAGTAACCAATGATTGACTGTGCTAGTGCTAGATACACCGTACGGAGAAGCTTAAAGTCGGCTACTCGTCGTAGTCTCTTAAAAGCCCATATAAGTTTCCTAACACGGGAGGCAGTCTGTTCAATGTGGGGACGCCAGCTAAGTCCCTCATCCAGAATCACACCCAGGTACTTCATTGTCTTTTGTTGAGTAATTGGAAGACATGAGCATGGAAGCCTGTTATTGGGGTCATCACAGGAGTGTGCTTTAACGTTTATTACTGCAGGTTTAGTTTTGGCAAAAGTGAATTGTAGAAATGAGGTTTTTGAAATATTAAGGGTTAATAAATTTATTTCCAGCCAGTGAATTATTTTACGTAAGCTTCTCTCTGCAGCTTGCCGTGCCGCATCTCAACTCTCTGCATGAAATATTATTACGTTGTCGTCTGCATAACTAAATATTTTACCCTTAGTAAGAGACTGCTGGCATAGGTCATTCACGTAGAGCAGGAAAAGACTCGGGGATAGGCAGCTACCCTGAGGCACACCATAATCAACTCTGGCTTCATTGCTAATGAGTTCACCGATCTTTACTTTTTGTGTCCGGTTATTACACTGGAGTATGTCTGTCCGTATAGTACCTGACGGCATGCTTAACACACAGTATGGCACTTTCAGTGAACAGTCGCGGCCGAAAACCAAACTGACTATCGTGCAGATGTAGATATTCATTCAACTGTGTGTCAAGCAAGCCGTCAAGCACTTTCGCAATAACAGTCGCTAGTGAAATAGGCCTGTAATTTCCTTTATCTGACAGGTCCCCCGTTTTGTTTTTCGCTACTGGCACTACTATTGTCTTAACGAGGTCAGCTGGTATGTATGCATGACTAACACTAATTAGGTACAACGTACAAAACTGCATATCAGCGGAAAAATAGTCTGGGTCAAAGTCGATATTACGTAAGTCTTCTTCAAGTTTATTTATATCTATACTAGAAATGGTGCGAGTGACTACTTTTGGTAGTTTAAAATAAGCAGGGTAGCACTGTGATCGGTTATCGTTGAATTGGTTACGAGGGCTAGTGCAGGGAAATTCGACTTGAGTATTTTAGGGTCCAAACAGGAGCCACTTTGATGTGCAGGAAGCGTGTGAGTGGGAAGCAAACCATGGAAGGCACATACGTTAAGGTATTCCTCCTTGAATGTGTCAGGGCTTTCTGGAATAATATTGATGTTAATGTCTCCAATTAAAATGGTATTTTTGAAATATGACAGGTTCTGCAAGGTGTCGTTTAGAGAGTCTGTGAAATTGTTTATATTTCTAAAAGACAGGGATCGATATAAGGCTAGAATAGCTAAATCTGAGCCAATTTTAATTAACAATCTATTACAGTCGAGCATACTTAGTTCCTCGACACACACATTGAGATGATTTCTTGCGTATACTATCACCCCATCGTTCTGATTGTAGTTTATATTACTTTTATACATATTATATCCCGGAATTGGTGGTATGTTATATTGTTTGGAAAGCCAACATTCGGTTAAGACAATAACGTCACAGTTTATGTCTGGACGTTGTAGAAAAATGCTAATATTGTCGAAATTCTTAAAAATACTGCGAATATTTTGGGTTAGTATGGTTAGTGGACTAGTGTGGGAGGGGAGATATTGCTTACAGTGTTCATCGTCACAAACATGGGATTCAGTTACAGAGAAATAATCTATATCATTAATTCAATTATTAATCATAATTAAAACTATAAAAACAATAACAAGGACCAGAAAAATACGTAATTAGCGGCGCTCTTAGGCGCCTCCATAATCAATAAAATTTATGTACCTCTTTTCAGCCATTATTTTCGCCGGACAGTCAGCAGCGCTTGTCTTGTGATTGCTCGGCTTTTTAAAGTGCAAGCAAGTAGCGCATTTTGGTTCCTCAGGTTTCTTTGTGCATTCTTTAATGGAATGACCCTGATCACCACAGTGGCCACAGGTATAGGTGTTCTCCTGACAAGATTTGACCGCATGTCCGTACTGCAGGCACTCTTACACCGCCGCTCTTACGTCCACTTCACGCCCCCTTGGCCTGTCAAACGTCCAGCTGCTAGATTGGCCTAAGACCGCGCGTGCGCACCAGTCATTTCTAACATAAAGTGTAATAACTTGAAAACTACCAAACCTTTACATACATACACACACATAACATCACGCCTGTATTCCCCGAAGGGTTAGGCAGAGGTGTAGCACACCCACATTTCGCCAGTTATGTTTAAGTCCCATGTAATAGGGGGCGAGCCTATTGCCATCAACCGGGCACAAATCCAGACTCCGGGCTGCTACCGAGAAATTCCAGATGGTCAAACCCGATAACACCTTAATAAAAAACACCTAACCAAACCTTTACCTTAATAAAAACTAAGTTTTTTTTCGATACCCATATGTCCTTACTCGGTTTGCTCAGAGTAGCACAATACACCAAAACAAACACCCCATTCCCTCAACAATTTGATACCTCCTGCGAGGTCCAGCGGGATGACATAAGGGTTTTCCCACCTGTGATTTACAAATAGGATTTAATTTATTTTAGATGATTATTGTGTAATTATATTTGAAATGATAGGCAATCATTTGTATGCAATAATTAAATATATTTTACAAAAATTCAGTACCAAAAGAATTGGAAAAACAACGAAGCGTATGCGCGTTTAACATTCGTCCGAACCCTTATCGGCCAAACTCGTTAACGTCCCGTCCTCAAAAGCGGCTTTTACAAAATGTACTGCGGAACGAATTAGATTATTCGTGATCTTGAACTATTTTCATAGTATTTTGACGTTCTGAGCATGTTTAAATACTAATAATGAACTTACATCCATATTACAAGCATTACTTTAGTAAATTATTTAGTAAAACACACGTAATTTAACACGAAAATGCTGGCGCTTAGCGTGTCGCTAGGGCCTCATTTTTCATGAAGAGTTTAACACAATAAAACTGATTCAAAACCTACAACACATATAGATATTCGTAAACCTTGATTAATGTGGATTTTTATGATATATAACACTAATACATTGGGTTATTAACTACGACGTCAACACATAATATCTACGGAGCGCGCATCGTTCGTAAAAAAGTCTGACCAGAATGACGGAGCGCTGACTTTCAACTTTTTTTACAAAAAAAATCTATGGTCTGACACAGAGTATGTCATACGTAAATATGCGGACTTTAATACGGAGCCACCTGGTGTAACTTTTTGACAGCTGTACAGTGTGCCAGCGATACAAAATCGATTTGAACGCAGCAAATCGACTAAAGCAACAAATGTTGCTGGGACGTATGACCGACCTGCATTTTAAGCAAGAAACTGGGTCAAGACGTAACAGTTATAACAGCGTATGACTAGAGTAAAGTCTCTAACAGGGCATGACGACCAATTTACAAACACTCTGTCTTTAGATATCAGGGCTTTACGTATGTTTGCAGATACTTCTATTATATAATTGCAAGTTTCAGCGTCCTTCTTACCTGACTTATGGCTTAACTTAATGGAGCTCAAAAAGGTCTCGAGGCTGCAATCCTGAAGGGTCTCGGCTAGGTTTTGGTGGAACAAACAAGTAAAAAAATCCACCTCTTGCATGGATGAGGGCACTCCGATAACTACTACTCTAAGCTTCCTTTTTGGGGGCTCGTCTACTGTAAGGCCTGAATTTGATAGCTGCATCGATTTTTTCACCTTCTCAATATTGTACTTTGTTTCAGTGCTGATAATGACACCGCCATTTTTGTCTTACGTAGACCTCTTACCTGAAGTTTCATTTGCTCGGGTCATATAATTTTTTGAACAAGAGTTTGCAAGTGCACCTGCAGCTGCAGTTGAGGCACAGGGCACAGGTTTAGGAGGTAGGCTCCAAACACATCTGCCACCCGGCTGAAAGGACTGGTTTCCATTGTAATACAAGTTATTTACTTTATATCACTTAAACACATTTCCACTGAAACGATTTACATATATCATGCCTACGTATGACACAGTTTGCTTTACTACCGGCTATTTGGTAAAACCAGGTCACGATTCAGCGTTTGTTTATTTATTTTAATAAAATCTTCGACACGTCTGTTCACAACAAGGTTTCAAATGTCATAAGGACGATTGGAGGTTATACGTCGATAGTCTTGAGCAGTACTTTTTACTGTGCCGACGTTAATTACCGTTATGGGTGCAACTAGCTACGAGTTGTTTGTGAATTTGTGTACTCCGGTGAAACCGAAGACGAAGACATTTGAACAGATTACAGTTATTATGGAAAAACACCTTCAACCGAAACCGAGTGAGTTGGCTGCCCGTTATAAATTTCGTAATCGCAAACAACTTACCAGTGAAAGCATATCGGACTATGTGGCTATTTTAAAGAAAATATCAAAAACTTGTGAGTTCGGAGCGTGGCTCGAAGAAAGTTTAAGAGACCAGTTGGTTTGCGGGATTAAAAGCGAGACTATTAGACAAAGACTATTTGCAGAGGCCAAAATAGATTACGTAAAGGCATATAATCTGGCCGTTAGCATAGAGGCGGCAGAGAAAGATGCAGCAGCAGTAGTGGAAGGATCTGTTAGTGCAACAAGTGAGGCGAAGGTGCCGGTGGATTGTCAGGTGATGTTGAATAAGCGGCGGGACGGGGCCAGCGGATCGGGAAGAGGCCGCGCGGCTGACCGTTCGTCGGTAGGCGAGTACATGCAACGCAGGCGGCCGCAGGCAGGCCGGGCGGTACCGGCGGCGGCGGCGCTGGTGGAGCGGGAGCGGCAACAGCGAGAGTGTCGAGCGTGTGGCGGGCCGCATGAGGCGGCCGCTTGCAAGTTCGGCCGCTATATATGCCGGGTGTGCAACCAGCCGGGCCATTTGCGGTGTGTGTGTCCGCGACTGGCACATCATTATACCGTCAAGGTCGAGTTCGAGGAGGACGTAGTGAACAGCGAAGATAGTGACGAAATAATAATAATTGAACTTAATGAATTGACATTAACGCAGTGTAAACCTATTTTTGTATCATTAGAGGTTCAGGGGAAAATAATGAAGTTTGAGAGCGATACAGGTAGTGCTGTCCCATGTATAAATGAATACACATATAACGAGTTATTTAGTAATTTAACAATGATAAAAAGCAGTGTTGTTTTGAGGTACGGTAGAAACCACTAAACCACTGGGAGTTATTAACCCTCTGGTCAAATATAAACACAAATGTATGCAGTTAGACTTGTACGTGATAAAAAATGGAAAAACAATGTTACTCGGGAGACAATGGATGGCATCGTTAGCAATACAACTACGTATTGGATTATGATACATATGTAAATAATAGTAATATTTGTAATGGATCAAATTTTAATATAAACATATTTAGTTCCAGATACTCTAAAGTGTTCGTGGACGGTTTGGGGCGGTTCACTAGTGGTAAGGTGGGCATTCACTTGCCAGACGCACGGCCTGTGTTTATGCGTGCGTGTCCGCTTGCGTATGCGCTACGCGAGCCGGTGGAGCGCACGCTGGATCAGCTTGTGCGGCATTCTCACTCCGGTCGAGCGTTCCGACTGGGCGACGCCCATAGTGTCCGTCGTAAAGAAAGATGGTAGCGTAAGGATATGCGCCGATTATAAGCTTACATTGAATAAGGTAATAGAAGTCGATCGCTATCCACTACTTAGGTTGAAGATTTACTAGTTCGGTTAAACGATGATGAACGTTACAGTAAGCTAGACCTTTCCCAAGCTTATGCCCAATTCGAGCTAGACGAATCACGGAAGTACACGGTTATTGACATGCACAAGGGATTGTTCCGATATAACAGATTAGTGTATGGTCTTGCGTCTAGCCCGGCCATATTCCAGAGACGTTTGGAACAGATGTTTGCAGATTTACCGCAGGTAGGCATATTCCTTGATGACGTAATCATAACGAGGCGCACAGTGTCCGAACACATGACTAATTTAAGCAAAGTTTTTGACCGATTAGAACAGTATGGTTTGCGAGTGAGAAGCGACAAATGTTCATTCTCTGCTAAATCTGTTGTGTACTTGGGGCAAGTTATCAGCAAAGATGGTGTACATACTTGTTCGGATAAAGTCAAGGCGATTACAAACACCGTACACAAATACGGTTACAAATACCGTCGAACATATCGGAGCTGAGGGCGTTTATAGACATGGTCATGTATTATGCTAAGTTTATAAAGAATGTCAGTACAATTTTAGCCCCAGTGTACAATTACAAACAAAAACAAAATTGTCAGTTCTGCGACCATATTCTCTAATGCGCTAACGGCTGTGGGAACAGGTATACTCGCCGCTGGAGCTGACAGGCTGGCCACGTAAGGCGCTGGCTGCGCAATATCGTTGACCCAGTCTGCGAGGTCCACCAACTCTTCCAGGTCCATCTTGGGCTGTGAAGCAGCTATAGACTGCACGTTAGTTGGTAATCTACTAACCCAAATGGTTCTAATGAAATCGTCTGGTACTTCTATCTCTGCTAAGCCTCGCAAGTGTCTTAAAAACTGTGAGGGTTTTCTGTCGCCCAACTCCTCATGCTGTATTGTATTAACTGTAAAGTTTTCTTCTCGCGAGAAAACGATATACGTTTAATTAACTCGCTCTTAAGTTTGTCATACTTGCCTGTGGCGGAGGGCCTAATCAGAATATTCTTCACTATTTTCACATGCTCCATATCTAACTGAGCGGCTATGTAATGGAACTTCGTACTGTCGCTAGCAATATTCGCCAAAATGAATTGGCTTTCCATTTGTGCGAACCACGTTTCTGGTTCCTCAGGCCAGAAGGGAGGTACTCGTACACCGACTCTGAAAACCTCACTTCCTACCCCGCTTCCGCTTATGCTTGGGCCATCGCCTGACAAAGTAGTAATATCACTTGGGTTACCTTGTTTTTGTCCAGAAGTACCAGAACGGGTAGCACTTGGGTCCACGCTTCCTTGTGTAGGGGCTCCTCCTGCACTGTTTCCAGCTAAGCCGTAAAAATAACTATCCATTTTCTTGAAAAACAAACTTCATGGTTGATGACGTCGGGGTCACCACTGAAGAAGTATGTAAACGGCAGTTATAGCTATCCCGGAATTTCACCAGGGACTGTAGTGTAAGGTGTCTGAGCAATGCAGGTGATAATGAGCGTTATGATGATAAGCGGAAAGGTGATTTTACAGTGCACTAATTATGATGACAAGAACAAAATAAACGTCTTTATTACACTTTTATACTAATGAATTTAATATTTACTTTCAACACTGACAATCGCGAGGCGGAGCTTGCACGTCGAGATTGAGACAAAGGATCACGCCATTTGACGTCACACCTATAGGACGCGGTCCAAGATTCACAAGCGGAGCGGACCATGTAGTGGGTTGATGGTCACTACAGAAGTATCATCAGTATTTGTACCGTCGAAAGTTTGTGCTGAAACCCGACCATAAACCATTAACTCATATTTTTGGTAGTAAAGTAGGAATACCAATAATAGCTGCTTCTCGTTTACAGAGATGGGCAGTACTATTATCTGCATATAATTATAGCATAGAATATGTTGTATCTAAAAAAAAATACGCAGACGCATAGTCACGTCTGCCTGAAAAGACACACTTACATTCAGATAGGAAAGAAAGTACGTATGTACATTTTGTAGAAGAGTTTTTACCCATCACGCATAATGATGTTAACCGCTGGGACGCTTTTGGTATATAAAGCATACCAGACTTTTCTAACACTAAATTGTACTCACGCGCTTAGGTATTCCCACTACATTGTACACGTCATATGACGCGTCGGCGCGCGCGTCGAGTGTTTGTAAACAAACCCGATAAGCGGCGTCATTTCTTGGTATTCTGCGACCGTTGTATTTTTTTATGAATGCTAGTGAGTAGGGCTATATTAAAGTTTGCGTTGTATTTGAATATACGATGTTTCCGTTTATAGACCACTGTTTAAGATGAACAAAGACACTTTTTTCACAGATTCCAACAAGATTTTTTAAAATAAGAAAAACAGGGGTTGTCCTATATGTTTTTATGGTTTAAAAAACATGGTGTGTTAGTTCTTCATACGAAACATGAATAAAACCACTTACCACAGTACAATATTAATTATTTAAAAGCATCCAAAGTTGAGACTCACGACGGGTCGCTCGTTCAATGACAGCGAAAATGATATTTTTTAATGTCATAGACTAATTCCTTCTAGGGTTGTCATATCTCAAACGGTTCGGAAACAGATAACGTATGAAACTAAATCCATGGAATTGGAAAGTACCGCTTAATAGTGGTGATACAAGGATAAACAAGGATGAAAATAAAACCAAAAAAAATTGGTATGACTTTCACACCATGGGCGCAAAACTCTGAAAACGTTTTGGTAGGAAATTCACACCATGGGCGCATTGCGGTGACCTCACAAACTGATCAAAAGCGTCCCAGCGGTTAAGGAAGCTACGCAAAAAGGTATTGAGTTATGCAGAATAATGTCATACGTACAGTCAGACTGGCCAAACGAGTGCTCAGCTATGGCGGAAATACAACCGTATGTGTATAGACGTCACGAATTATATTCGGAATTCGGGTGCCTTATGTGGGGTTATAGAATGGTAATACCCTCGAAATTAAGAAATCTTGTTTTAAGACAACTACACAGTGGTCATATAGGTATCGTGAAGATTAAAGGGCTAGCTCGAGGTTATGTGTGGTGGCCCAATGTAGATGCGGATATAGAGGCAATGTGTAAGCAGTGTGAGACGTGCGCCGCGGAGGCCGAGGCACCACCGTGGGCACCGCCGCAGCCGTGGCCCTATACCGCGCAGCCGTGGTCTCGGTTGCATATAGATTTCCTAGGGCCATATCAGGGTACAAAATTTTTAGTGTTGGTTGATTAAAGTACAAAGTGGATAGAATTTTTTTAAATGAAACACAAATATGCTTTAAGCGTCATGAAGGTTTTAAGTGTGTGTGTGGGTGTGTGTGTGTGTGTTTGTGTGTCTGTCTGTGGCACCGGAGGTCTTAAACGGGTGAACCGATTTGAATGGGATTTTTTTATTTGAAAGCAGGTTTTCTAGCGATGGTTCTTAGACATGTTTTATCAAAATCGGTTCAGCCGTTTCAAGGTAATCAGCTCTTTTGTTAGCTGCGATAAGGATGTTAGCGGCGGGGTACCGCTAAGCTTAAAGCAATAAAAATAGCTAAAATAGGAGATTGCATACTCATTACTCATACCGCTCCCAATTTAACACCCAACTAGATTTTCTACAAAAAAAATATCGTATTGAAGCAAGTTGGTTGGAAATGCTAGTATGTAAATTAATAGATAGTCAATCAAATGAAGCGTCTGACTTACATAAGCGGCGGTACCCCGCCGCGACATTATAGCGCCATTTCAACGAGCAAACCTTATCGTGCCATCCATCAATTTCTATACCTAATTAAAATATATGGTGTTACTCAATCGAATTTGATGGCTCTACGATAGGCATTATTTTTGACTTTTTAAATGTTCACTTTTCTTTTTTGCGTGGGGTTTGTTAAATTTTTAATTTAATCTTCTATTGACCCGATTGTTTACTCGCTAGCGTAAATTTTCGTAAATGCTATTATTAAATATTGTTTAATTAAGTAGTGGTTCACCAAAACAAAGTTAATACAGACAAAGCTAAACAGAAAATTCTATACAAACAATAGAAATATAAAGGTAATATAATTAATGTTAAAACTCCTAAGACTGTCTGTTTTCTACGCGCAGATACTGTGCCTGTTAATCCATCTTTTAAGATATATTTTCTGAGGCCAATACCCCATGTTAACGTATATTCCTTCCAGTCGATAGCTTTCATGTCAAAGTTAAAAATATCTCGATCATCTTTTGAAAGACTGTTGAATAGTGCTTCCGTGTTTTGATCATCAAATTGCCACTCGTTGCATGTAAAGTACGACAACGCTGTTGACATCTTGTACATTTTGGTGGCTAGTTTAACAAATCTGAAACGTGAAATAGCTTACTGTTTAATTTTGTTTTCACTTTTAAATTGGTCTTTTTATGACTTATAGACTTTTCACCCTTTTCACCACTTTTGCATGTTTTATTCACTAGTTGGAGACGACAATACGACAATGAATTAAACTGCGTGTATCTAACGTCGTTCCCATACTGTACACACAAAACCAATATAATTTATCCAATACTTTAGTCACTATAGCTAGTGAACATTTGGCAAAACCCATAGTCGCCCTATCGCTATTACTCGTATTTAGTTCAAATCGAAAAGTCGAAGCAGTTTGTTTGTTTCTTTTTAATTTTATTTCGATTCTAGTATATATTTGACAGTTCAAAAATACTCTCATGTCATGATCGTGAACGGGCGCCGTCAGTAGGGAATGATCATCTCTTAGCTGCCACAGCTTATTTTATTTTAACTTAATATTTGAATTGTTTTTGTATTTATATTACGAATGCTTTTAACGTTCTGCATCGTTCTCACATGCATAATTTCAACATGAATATGTAAACAATATTTTGTAACCATATTTTGATTTAAAAGAGTGTCCGTGGAGTTTATTGCCCGCTCTTGTCCATAGGGACCTACTACGCTTTGGAATGGGCACCTAGCTTCATCTTTCTGACCGACTGACGCCTTCATAATTCAAACTTGCCTGTAATTGGTTTAATTGAAATAAATGCTTTGAGTTGAGTTTGAGTTCTCATACATTAGTATTGTTAGTTTTTTCATTTATTATCGTATTGTGGTCTCAATATTGTATTGTTTGTGTTAAAAATTAAATACCTTCTCTTGTTTCCAAGCATGGCGCTTATTCCATCTATGATGTACGCAGGGATCAGATGCAACAACCAGGAATATATCCAAAACATAATGGAGTTTTTGAAGGACCAGGCGAATGTGTATCCGACCATCAGCGGTGATGGGTAGTTTCTAACATCTTTACTCATAATAACATGGAGATCCCCTGTGTAAAACAGATCACAGTAAATCTAATTACTTAATGTTCTTTATAACAAACTTTAACACGCCTCGGTTAGTTATTCTAATGCTTTGCAGACTGCGAGGAGGCACACAAGATGCGAAAGATAAAGAACCAAGTGTTGCGGTGTGACCTCTTGAACATCCGAAGCCTCAAACGTTGGACCAAAAGTTTCCGGTTCATTTCCGATTGTCCTTATAATCCTTTACTTGATTAAGCTTGGTTTGGGTTGATGTTACTCGCCTGAAAGTAAAATTATATACTGATTTTTTAAAGTCTTACCGAAAGTGACAGGATTTTTACGTAACGAAGAAACGACGTAGACTTTTGTTTCATTTTCGCCAGCGGCTCGTTTCTTAGCTGTTTCACATCCAGCAGCTATTACTACATTATTGACATAGTCTACCGGTACTATAGTCGTGCGACATGAACTTTCTGCATTCGCTACGTGCATAACACCTAAGCCCAGTGCGGTGAACAACTGAAAGGGAAAAAACATAGATTAGAATAGAATATATTTATTTGCTAAAAAAATATGGTACATTAGATCCTATTAATAGACTTACGATCTTACGATAGGATATCTTTAATGAATTATTAGTTTTCAGTAAGACAGCAACCGCACCAAGCGTATTTTAGTATTGAAAATCATTTGTTTTTTTTCAAATTCAAATTCAAATTCAAATTCAAATTAATTTATTGTAGAACATAGGAAAGGTAAGATATTACAATTACAATATAGTTATACATATAGGTCTGCTATGTCTCGCCATTGAGGCATACAACATTCATAAATCGTTAAAGAAGAACAAATTAAACACTAATTAATATAAAATACAACAATAATAATCGGGTACATTGACATTTTTTTAAATATACGATTATTTGAGGAATTGTGGTTTGTTCTTAATATTTACAAATTATTCATTAGGTATTATATTATGTCAGATTACATGTCACATTGTATGTTAAATTAAATGTCAGTTTCCAAATTATTCTACAAATCACTGCGTGAGTTTATCAGTATTTTACATTTAATTTTCATTTCTGGTTTGTCATATTAAAAGTCGACTGGTTCTGTGTTTTGTCATTTAAAAAATCTTTAATAGAATAATAACATTTAGCTATCAGGAATTGATGTATTTTTTTTTTTAAGTATTTATGTCTCTCATATTTCCGAAAAAAGGTGGAAGGTTATTAAATATATGTGGACCCATACAAAAGATGCTTTGATGCAAAAGTTTTGTTTTGCTAGGTACTATGCGCAACTTGTCTTTGTGTCTGGTCCTAGTATAAAATTCAAATAAATTTGGATTTGATTTTATGAACATTATTGTTTCATATATGTATACACTAGGGAGAGTTAATATTTTTAAATTTATGAAATATGGCTTACATGAATCCATCCGTTGTAGATTGCACATTGATCTAATACAACGTTTTTGAGCTTTAAATGCACGGTATTTTTCTACAGAGTTACCCCAATAAATGATTCCATAGCGTATGATCGAAGCAACATATCCATGATAGGCAGTTAGTAATGCATGTTGATTGACGTTTTTCTTTAATCTGTAGAGGGCATAAGAGCTCTGACTAAGCCTCTTGCACACTTGCTCAATATGTGTTTTCCAGTTTACTTTACTGTCTATATGAAGACCCAAAAATTTGGTTACTTTTATTTCCTCAATGTCAGTTTGATCGTAACGTATGTTTAAGTCACAATTTGCTTTTACTCGCTGTTTAAAATTCATGATTTTTGTTTTCTCTAGATTAATTTTCATGTCATTTTCATCAAGCCATTTTATAATTGTTGTCAGAGTATTAAGTAGGTCAATTTTTAAAACAATCCTATCATTACTGGTAAGCAGTATCGTACTATCGTCAGCAAATAGGGTCATATGATGCATTGTAACTGTCGACATGTCATTTATATAAATTATAAAAAACAGTGGGCCTAGGATGCTGCCCTGTGGGACTCCAGAGTTTATATTTCTAACCTCATAGGTAAAGGTCTCTTCAGTTCTGGTAATTTGGGAGATTCTTTTTAATTCTACTACCTGTTTTCTGTCACTAAGATAGGATTCAATTAGTTTATGCACGTTACCTCTTATACCAAACGCATATAATTTGTGCAAGAGTATTTTGTGATTAACGCGGTCAAATGCTTTTGACATATCCATGTATAGCGCTAGGGCTGGAGACCTAGTATCCATATTTAATAAAACTTTGTGTAAGAAATTATACATCGCCAAATTAATTGATTTATTTTTTCGAAACCCATATTGACATGGAGTAAATACTTTATTGTTTTCAAAAAATGGGTAGAAACAGTTATATATGTATTTCTCAAATATTTTAGAAAAGATAGTTATTAAAGCAATAGGTCTATAGTTACCAATAGAAGTTTTGTCGTCTTTTTTATGCACTGGTTTTACTACTGTCAATTTTAATTTCTCAGGAAACGTACCATGTTCTATGCACAGGTTGATAATATGGCTTAGAGGGGCAGCAATGAAAGCTGCTGCGTCCTTAACAATCTGAGATGTAATTTCGTCATAACCTGTGCTATTTGTATTACGTAATGAAGTGATAATTTTAAGAATGTCTGGAGAAATTGTTGGGGGCATAAATAAAGATTTAGCGTTGAATGTCAAGTGGGAATATTTACTGCTTGTTGAGTCAGTGGAAATTTTATTATCAGTATTTTTAATAATAACAGCATAATAATCATTAAAGGTATTTGTAATAGTCTTAGGATCAGTAAGGACCTCGTCGCTGATTCTTAATTTTTCAACACCCCGATTTGGGTAGTTATATTTAGCATTATTAATCACTTTCCAAGTTGCTTTAGATTTATTAATAGCAGTATTTATAAAATAATTGTTTTGGGACTTTTTTGTCAGTGATATTATTGTTTTATATTTTTTGGCATAAGCTTTAAAATTCATTTTATTTTCTTTATTAGACTTTTTTCTGTAGTTCCAGAGGAGTTCACGTTTACGTTTACTGCACATTCTTATTCCTTTTGAAATCCATTTTGGTCTCAAAATATTACTAACGCGATTTTTTTTCATAGGAAAGCATAAGTTATATATCAAGCTGAATATCTCATGGAATGAATTGAAGGCACCGTTAGGGTCTGTGGATTCATATACACTGTTAAATGAGATTTGTTTTAGATATTTAGTAAATATACATCTATTTTCTTTAGAAAAACTACGTCTATTTATGTACCAATGTTTGATTAAACTAAACTTTTTTACTGGACACGTAATTATTTGTGCACTGTGATCGGAGAGTGCAAAATCTCTTATTACACCTTTACAACCCTTAATGTCATGACCTATATTGTCAATACAAGTATTACTAACACTACGCGTAGCCTGGTTAAACTGGAGCGATATATTAAAGCATAACAGTAGTTCTACAAAGTCATTAGTTATTTTAGAATGGTTTGCCACATCAATATTAAAATCGCCACAGATAATGATATTTTTACTATTAGTGCGTAGTTTACCCAAGATTTTATTTAAAACTAAAAAGAAAGTATTTATCGATCCAATTAGCTTGTTCGGAGGCCTGTAAATACAGAATATATATATGTTATGGTCTGTTAACTCGATTGCAGAGCATTCTATTAAATTTATGATAGACATTTGGGTAATATGATCTAGGTTTTTGAACCGCAAGCCATTCTTGGTTAAGTTACAAGAACCTCCATGTCTATTAGTTCTCATGCAATATGATGCCAGATTAAAGTTTGGTATCTGTAAATAAACCTCATCACCTTTTTTCATATTATGCTCCGTGATACATAGTATGTCTATTTTCATATTTTCTGTCGCCCATTCATCTAAACAAACTGATAACATATCCGATTTATTAACCAAACCATTAATGTTTTGATGCATGACAGTCATTATATTATTAACGAAATAAATTATCAGAATCTATGCCATTGTTTGCATAATTTACAGAATTTAGGTTGTTGGCTTCATAGGGTACTGAGTCGTCTTTTTGTGTTCCACAGGCGTTGTATTGTATTATATTCTCCATTTCGATATTAACATCCTTAAAAACTGTGTACATGCCCAAGTCATTAATTGAACCTGATAATTTTGAAAACATTGAGTAATCATACGATATATTTTTGTTTGAGTCAAGAGTGTAACAATGTTCGTGAGTCAAAACATCGAGATACAGCAAGTTATTGAAATTTTCAATTCTCCAATTATACATATTCGCATAGCTTTTGCACTTAAATGTAGGGGCACATAGTATAACATTTGTATGCTGTAGTTTTTGTAGTGATTCTCTTATAGTTAGTATTAAGTTGATGAAGTCATTTATTGTATTAAAGTCAGTTTCGCCAATTAAAATTATACAGAAGTCATCGAGTGTAAAATTGTGCAGTTTGTGTTCCATTCCAATCATCATTTCTTTAAGTCAAAGCTCTTTATTAAATTCTTTTTAAGTCAAAGCTCTTTATTAAATTCTATAAAGTCACTTGAATAGGCTTTTAAAAATCGAAGATAGTATTTTTTATATAAACTACACTTACACCAGTGGCTCCGTTTATACAGGACATATCAACCCATCCTGGATTCGGTTCTTGTTTAGAACAAGCCACTGAAACCAAATAAACATTCAGATTGTTAGGGTAAAATTACTGACATATATAGCACAGCGGCTGTAGCCTTGTTGAAATAAAAAAACGAGAAGCTTTTTATGCGGTTACTAAGCATCACCGTCTGTTCCACATAATAATAAATGTATCCACCCAAAATGAAAAATCGTGATTTTATTTCATAATTATGGTCACCTAATTATTCACTGAGGTGTCAATATTTTTGATTATAGGCTGACTTTTTCGGTGGGGACAGTCCCGGTGTTCACAACGGGACATGTAGAGCGGGGAAGTGTTTACAAGTGTGCGGGTGGCGGAATCGCCACCGGGTAGGCGTCGCTCTTGCCCGATTTGGCGCAGGCAGCAATATGTGCTCTCCAGATACATCATCTCAAAACGCACATGAAATGACTATCCAAAGATTGCAAAAATATAAATCGTCACAGAAACAAATTAAAATGTTTATTATTTTACAGGTTACATGAGAGCCTCCCACCATTATATTTCATCCTGCTTCAATTTGGCGAAATTAATTTAGTACTTCTTTCATAATGGCTAGGGTAGGCTGTAGGGTAAATAGTTAGTGATTTTTGTTATCAGATGAGCATGCTTTTTTTTTTAATTTTTATACAGGCTGTTAAAAAAATTGCGTGCCATAGCTTAGGGGCAGGTTCAGTATCGATAAAAGAACCCAGGAAAAAGAACAAAAAAAAAACTTGCAAGATCAACCTAATTTAGCCTATCCCACCACCACCTACTGACTTAAAATAGCAATTGTTTAGAATTTAAATTATTTTAAGTACCTATGCCTTAATACAATACCTACTCGTATCTCTGTTAAATACTAATTAAACAAGATCTTTTTTATAGGTTTTGTATTTTGACGGTAATACGAAGGGAAAATTGGAATTGTAATTTACATACCGTCGTAGCGTTAAATGATAAATGATAAATGATTTTATTTCTGTAAGTAGGTTTATACAAACACTTTTACACGTCAATGATATTTTTAAAACTAGATGAGGTCAGTGTTTTCTATCTGACTACTCTGAGAAGAAAGGCTGAAACAAACTCAGAGGTCACAGTCTCTTTTAAAGTCCAGACATAATCTTGGTCAGATCATGTGAAGACCATGTAGATTTATGTCTGAAGTGGTCTTTTGAGGAAAAACCATACAGAATGAGTGGACCTGTCCAGTCAGTGCACGCATTTGTCACTAATCGTGGAGCTCAACTCAGAAAAAATAAGGAGCTCAACCACTCGACGAACAATACCAAAGAAAGGACATTTGGGTAGGCCGCATAAAGCACCCAAACTGCCAGATTATCATTGAAACTACCTGAGAAAGTGAAAAAATAAAATATAAAATAAAAGTTACCTACAGAGTCCTCACATTCACAATAAATAAATAATAATACTATACTTCACAAAGTAAATTTATTATTAAATGTCAAATTATGCAAGGTCATATTCATTTCAAATCTTAAGTTATTTTCTTCCTGTGGCAAACTGTTAGTGTATGGGAATGTAAAGAAAACAATTTTTCTTAAACTAAGATTACACAATGTCCTAATAATATTGGAGTAATTCTCTTTTGTTCACATTTCCCCTATTAGAAGTTACATTTAATAATTTCACTCATAATGTCAAATAAGGAACAACCAGGCATACAGTAATTTATTATGGAGTGTCCCGGGTATTCAGCCGTCAACAAGTGGCCTAAGTCCTTTCCAATCTCATCACAAAATAACACTATATCATTATTTACAATTTCTTTACATTGTCTAATGGAACTAATAATAGAAGAACTTGTCAAATCAACACAAGGATGCAGTAAGGTGGAATTGCATGTTCATAATGAAAGGTCTGGTGTAGGTACATTGGATGGTGTTTGACAATGCTCACAGCTGTTCTTTTGTGAGTTGACCAGCTCATGCATTGCCAACACATATTCCCTCATTAGATTTTCAGAGGTATTATATTTGTTAGTCATTGCGCTAAGTTTCTCTTGCAGATGATCAAGTTGAGATTGCAAGTCCTGTGTGTCATTGTTGTACCTCCTAGTAGTTTGCTCCAAATTAAAAGAACACATATCCAGTTGTTTCAGTAAATTTAACCTTTCTCTATTAAGTTTAACATGTTTGATAAAGAACCTTTGTCTTTTTACCATTTTCTGTGTTTTAATAATGAATTTATTAATTTTTTAAGTTTGTTTTTACTGGTGACTACCATCACTGAATTACATGATTTTGATTCATCATCACCTGTCAAATCAATAGTATAAGAGGGGTTTATGGCAGAAACCATTGACGGGGCAATCGGCATTAATTCATTGAATAGACATTGATTCAGCGAGGCGGTAATTTTATGATTAGGGAGCGGCGCACATCTTGCGCCATTTGCCGCGAGCCGTTTTCAGTAGCAAATAATGCGCCGGCCCTTAGTATTCGGACGCGAGATGTGAAGGACAAAATGACAACGCGTTCGATAGTAGGTAAGTAATTGAAGCATTTAAACAAATAAAATAATTCTAATTCTAAACGATTGCTATTTTAAGATAGTAGGTACTAAATTAGGATGATCTTGCAATATGTTTTCCTTTTTTTCCTGGGTTCCTGTAACGATACTGAACCTACCCCTAAGCTATGGTACGCAATTTCTTTAACACCCTGTATAAATATTTAAAAAAAACATGCTCATCTGATAACAAAAATCACTAAATATTTACCCTACAGCCTACACCATTATGAAAGAAGTACTAAATTAATTTCGCCGAATTGAAGCAGGGTGAAATATAACGGTGGGTGGCTCTCATGTAACCTGTAAAATAATAATAATCTAAACAACCACACATCCTGATTGACCATCTAATCACGTGGAGTAAGTAGTACCCACGAATAAGAAATTACTGGCGTGGCTAACGTGGCTCTGAAAACCCGCAGGGCAGCATGTGGCGAGCTGTTGGGCAGTAGCGACCCCACGGACCCTATCTCCCGGGAGAAGTATTGTTCCTTACTTTTAGCTTGCCTTTACTGGCCGGCTGGAGTGAACAATGACGAGTAACAGAGCTCCCACCTCTTTCTTGACTTTATAGGCTGGCTTGAGTGGAGATTCGCAAGAGAAATCGTGCTCGGAGGTAGGAACTATTCCAGTAAGATGCTGGTAGGGATCTTAACCGTTCTTCCGGGATTATCTTGATAGCCCTGGGATACCTCTCCACTCCTCATAAGCACCTCAGGACATGTTGCCCCCTTGTCGCTACGACACTATGTGCTAGCGACCGTTTTCGGGGGCCCATTATTGAGTGTGCAAGTCGCCCCCTGCCATTTCATCCGTGTATTTTATATATAAAACACTGGTTAGGCAGGGGCCATAGTCTTCCCATAATCCTAGATAACCAGTCCACTTAAGCTACCCCAATCAATAGTCCAATATCTTAGTTTCCATATTCTGCAATAGTCCGACACCAACCGGGGGTTGTCCTAAGGCGCACTTGCACAGTGCATACAGGGATAATCGTCGGTTGGTGCCTCATTCCATTTAAAATTTTCTAAGGGGCCTCTGCTAGTTGGCTTTGGCCCCTCGTACGCCTTCCATAGGTCCGGGACCCCAAGGTCCCGAGATATGTTAATATAAAAATATAATAATATTAGTATTTTTTTTCTCTCAAAAGGTACAATTTTGGTACACAGTATCGAAGTTACAAGCGGATTTAAACCTTTGTGAGAGCTGGAGTCTATACTGGGTTCGGGACCTGTATGACAGATCTCCAGGCTCACACCCTTAAAATTACAAAAAAATAAAATAAAAATATACAGTTATTTATTTATTTTATTTTATTTTAATATTTATACTTTATACACCGCCATCGCCGGTGTGCACAGATCGTTTTGTATAATTCGTTTTGTTTTGTTTTGTGTGATCGTTTTGTTTTGTTTTGTATTCTATTCTAGTCCATAGTTTTCCAAAACATATATTAAAAATTATAAACTATTTTAAATTCAAACAGATAAAAACCAAAAACTAAATTGTGACTAATTAAATTTAAATATTTAACAACTGATAAAAAAAATTAGGAATTGTCAAAAAATTATAAAAATGTCAGAATCGTATAAAAAAATAAAAATGTCAAAATATGTATAAACCTTTTTTGAAATGCTAGTATTTATACCTAATATATTTTTTTCATTCGTTTTTTGCCTGAAATTTCGTTCCGTGGAAGTAAATATGTAAATATTGCATAGAGAAATCTGCAAACTCATCCTCGACAACGCAATACCTTGTGCAGTCGGTTGCGCGTCATTTTCTTTTACCCGGGTCACCCTTCACCCGCTAGGACCATGGAACTGACACCAAAAAAGAAGTCAGCCTATAGTGAGCGAGTAGAAATACGGTTAAAGAAGTGTTTGGGCCACTAAACCAACAAAATAATAACAATTTGGAAAAAAATACGATTCATGCGCGTGTGAATGCTCTGTTAGGTTTTAAATCCGGTATAAAGTACAACAATACTGAGAATTAGCATCCATAAAAGCTCGTCCACACAGGCGCGATGCGACAGCTCGACACAAAGACACCGCTCGTCACGCAACACGCGGTGCCTTTGTGTCGCGCTGTCGCGTCGCGCCAGTGTGAACGAGCCTTAAAGCCATTTAAAACGACGTAGCGTCATGGAAGACGGGCACTCACGACGGTTGATAACGAAGATTTTTTCAAACGTAACCATGTACAAACTCATATATGAGTAGCCAGCATGTCATAGCAGTTACATTTCAATGGCGATCCGTACACGACGTGACTTACTAACACGTTATTAACTAGTTCAAGATTGGTTGCTTGTTACTTTTGAGTAGCGTGTTGGACGATATGCCTTCCTTGACTGTCAGAATGAGTTTGCTGTTCAGAAATTATGTTGATTTTCAAGGTTAATGTGCACTCACCGATAGCTGGTCTAACAACACATATGGGCAGGTCATTGCCGAGAGTAGTAACCAACTGTTCAGCGATAGACTTTGCAAATGTGTATGTGTTCGGCCAATTATTTATCAAACTGAAATTGAAATAATCTGAGATATAAGAATGTTTATATATCAATCATAGGCGTAACTTTTACAAACAGCACTGGAAACCACTAATAAAAATAGGCCTAAGATAATCACGATAAAAATTCAATGGGAAATAGCAGACGTAGCGATTTATCTCTACGACTGGCTGATCAATAAAAGAGTCATTAGCAGAGAAGACGTTATCACCAGATAACTAAACGTATTCCTTAGGTATTCTTTAACGGCACTTAATAGCTATGATTGATCTCCTACTTCTTCTTTTCGTTTCGACGGTACATCTGCATTACTTATACTTTTGATCTCATACTTGGAGCGAATTTCACCAATGAAACTAAACGCAATCAGTTTATCTAAACCACGTTCAATATATGTGAGTGTCATTATTGTCATGTAAAAATGTTGATGAGAGCAGTGGTGGCCCGGTGGTATCGGCCGCGACTTACGAGTTGTATGTCGTGGGTTCAAACCCTGGCAGGCGCTTTACTTTGTGTAAATAATTTTATCACCACTGCTCTCAAAACGGTGAAGGAAAACATCGTGAGGAAACCGGCATGTCCTAGAACCAAAAATTCGAGGATATGTGACATCTACCAACCCGCACTGGGCCCGCGTGGTAGATTACAGCCCAATCCCTCTCGAAGAGAGGAGGCCTGTGTCCCAGCAGTGGGAACATTATAGGCTGATTATGATGATGATGAAAAATGCTGATCGCTTTCAGTTTCATTGGTGAAATTCATCCTATGAAATAACCCGGAACCACGTTTCGAATATTGGCATTTAAAACCACTCACCTCGGTGTAATATCATTTATTCTTCCTTCATCGACAGTTTCAGCTATCTCGATCATAGTGTTGGGATTTATAGGACTTTTGTAGAATTTTTCACATACTGCGGAATTTACACGGTCCGCACAAGCATGTGAGTATGCTGTTGAAACATAGACGAACGATCTAAAGAAGAAAAATAATTATATTCTATAATATTGTGTATTGTAAAAACTCAACCGACTGGCCACAAAGGACTAGTAAGACTAGTTGTACCCAAGGGTATCATATTACTCAGTAACTGGGTGGTGGATAATGATATTCAGCTGGCTCCGGTTAGACTGGAAGCCGACCCTGACATAGTTATGAACAGGCTGGCAGATGATGATGATGCACTCTATCAGTAGTAGTGTATAAGTTTAAGGTTTTAAAGCATGTTTTTTCTTACCTCAGGTTTTTGCAAACCTTGCCAAGTATAAGAGCCTCCCTCGTGCCTCGTACGTTGATCAAGGTCGCCACACGAAGACACTCATCAAACCTTGTCGTGGCTGCCAGATGGAATACTATGTTCACCTGGATAACGTAATTAATACATAACCATTCAATCAACCAAGCCATTCAATTTGGTAAAAAAAAATCGAAGGCTCTCTGAACTTAGTAGTGATTTAGTACATTTTCCTAAATTTTGAAGCCAAACTAAAAATAATTATGAATTTATTAGAAACCATGGTAACATAAACATGAATGTTAATGACATCAGGGTGGCAGGGAGCTGTTTCATAGAAAAGTGCAATACCTATGCGGTCAAAATGTATGGAACTGCATTTTTTTTTTTAAATAACTGAAAAAATATGCCACAGCATAGAATAAAAAACAGAATATAATTATTCTGCACTGGATTAAAGGAAACAGGTTGGGCGTCAATGTCCCTGTCACCCTGTATAAAGATAACGATGTGTACTTGAAATAATGGCTGATTTACATTTGCGTCAGTTCATGAGCGAGTTCAGTTCAAAGCCAGTTATTAAAACTGCCACGTTGTGACTGACGTTTGGACACGTCAGTCCAAAAGTGACTGTTTTTAGGGTTGCGTACGTCCGAATGAAACTACGGAGCCCATACAGGATCACTCGTGTGGCTGTCTGTCTGTCCGTCTGCCCAAATCCACTGGTCCGCTTAAGTTGAAATTTGGTAAACGTATGAATTTCTATGACCCAAAAACGGCCGCGTTACGGAAGTTAATGAATTTTTAATATGGGGCTTGAAAATTAGAAAATTAAAAAAAAACCTTTTGCAAACGTACCATTTGACATATGAAATGAAGGCATTGAAAGTCTCTGATATAAATATTATTTATAATTTTAAAATAAGTGGTTTTAAACTTATTTAAGAAAAATTGACCATCCCTTATCTCCGAAACTATTAAGCTTAATTTTTTTTTTTTTAAATACAGAAAGTAATTCTACTTGTAGATTACAGGAAAATATATAAAAGATTTTAAAATAACATAGTAAGTCCCTCAACATTGCGTGAGCAAACTTACATTTCCAGTTGGAATGTATGGGAGAACATTGTTTTAATAACGACATGGTTAAGTTTGTCCTTCAGTATGGAATCGGCAGCCAGGCACAGCTTTGAGACGGAACCCTCAGGGGCCGAGGCCTACTCGCACTTGTCTGTTTTTTTTCAAGTAATACGTATTGACGTCAAGGGACTAAACTCGCTACTTAGCTAATGCAAATATAGAGTTAGCCCTATCAGACCACACTGCCCAACTGTTTAAATGCCCTGTTAAAAAATCGTGTGCAATTGATCACTGGTATAGACTAAGTCGAGGTTATATCTCTGAGAATATATCTAAGTTCATTGAAGCCATTAGTAACTTAAGTTTTACTAAGTGTTCAATAGCACAAACCCGGAAATAGCTTTTAATTCGTTTTATGACTTATTTAAACTTTTTTACGACTTGTGCTTCCCTACCGTGATGAAAAAGATTTCCACTTCGAAAACTCCGCGATGGATATTTAAAGGCATCAAAAACTGTAGTGAACGGAAAAGAGAGATGTTATGGTTGTACAGGCGATCACCAAATATTGAAAACAAACAATTGCTTAAACAAAATTCAAGACGATTAAAAAGAGTAATACATTTGACACAAAAGTCTCAAAACAGTCATATTATAAATAGCCTAGAAAATAAAACCAAAGCTACGTGGAAATTAATAAATAGGTGTAGATCTAACTTTCCTTCGGAATCTGTAAAGCAATTTTTTGTTGGTGATAAGCAAATTAACGATCCTAAAAGCATAGCTACGGCTTTCAATGATTATTTTATAAATTCTGTACATCCTGAAAAAAAATGTACAACCGGTAATGCTATATCTCTTGTAAATCACTTCCCAAAAACTCGTTTTATGGCACCGACGGATGCTATGGACATTTTCAAAATCATAAATTTCCTAATAAATACCAATAGCACGGGATTTGATGAAATTTCTACAAAAAAAATAAAATTAGTGTCGCATATAATTGCACCCGTACGAAGTTTCATAATTAACCTATGCATGCATGCATAGAACATGGTCACTTTCCAAACTTATTAAAAACTACTATAATTAAGCCACTTCATAAGAAAGGTAACAAAGCAACCATTTCAAATTACCGTCCAATAGCCTTAATACCGGTATTGTCAAAAATCTTTGAGAGAGTGATTTATAACTCCCTTAACTCGTTCTTTGAAATAAATGAAATACTCACTAAAGAACAATATGGTTTTCGCAAAAATAGAAATATTAACAACGCAGTCTATGAATTAGTTGCAAAAATCATTGATAATGTGGACAAAGAAATCCTATTGCCGCAGTACTCATGGACATGTCTAAGGCATTTGATCACGTGGATCATACAGTATTACTGGAAAAGTTAGATCGTTATGTTTCCGAGGAAATATATTGAGCCTAATCAAAACGTATTTATGTGGAAGAAAACAAATCACGGTTTTAACTAGAATTTGTCCCAACTCTAAGCGAGAAGTTGCACACAAGTCATCCATTAGGTATACAACTTGCGGTGTACCCCAAGGTGGTGTCCTTGGGCCCTTGCTGTTTCTCATTTTTATAAATGATTTGCTGAAGTGTACTGATTATCAAACCGTCCTGTTTGCCGATGATAGTACAATCATTATACCGTGTAAAAGGTGAGAATCTTATGAAAATGAAATAAATAATGCCATCCATTGCATTATAAACTGGCTACGTAAGAATAAACTTAAAATCAATTTAGAAAAAACACAGTTTATGACTTTCGAACAAAGGAAAAAAAAACTAAATTTTAATATAAAATATGCAGACCAAAAAATACCGGAAACTACCAGTGCCAGATTTCTAGGGCTTACCTTGGATAGTCTCTTAATTGGAAATATCATGAAGAAACCGTTTGCAAAAAACTAAGCCAGTATTCGTATGTGCTTTACAATCTTGCGAAAATATCAAACGATTCTGTGGTTTTGATAGCATACAAAGCGTATGTCTCATCAACCCTTTTTTTTTTTTTTTTGGGTGGGAAATCATTAAATGACCTCTCCCGCTCTGGGCGGAGCGGAAGGGCGTGTCAGACTCTTACTGACTAAAACCCACCCGTGTTCCTTCAGTTGCCTGTGCGCCAGGGCCACGGTAACTCTGTCGAACAATCCGCGACCCCGGCAGGCATCGGCCCTATCGGACCCCGTCAATTATGCTGACAACTCTTTGAGGCGCGCGTGGAACACAACGTGCCGTCGACCCGGGCCTGGTCCTTACCGGACGGCGAGCTGATGTCTCATCAACCCTACGTTTTGGAATAATATATTGGGGAAATTCCAACGATAGAAATACTGCGTTCAAGGCTCAAAAGAAATGTGTGCGTGCTGTGTTTAAGCTGAATAAGACCGATAGTTGTAGGCTATTATTTAGTCAATATAAACTTCTCACTTTGCCATGTATGTACATCTACGAGACAGCAGTATTTGCAAAGTCAAACTCGCATTTATTTCAAACACTTAGATGGAAGCGACGAAATAGAGAGATTTGTGCTATTCCACAAAAGACTGCGCTCTACTCAAAGGGCTTTTTAGGAATGGCACGCAAGTTATATAATAAGTTACCCATTTATATAAAAGATCTTGACAGCATACACCATTTCAAAAAGGCTCTTTTTAAACCTATTATGTGAAAAGTTTACTACACAGTCAATGAGTACCTAGAAGACAAATTGTGATCTAATGACATTCTATTTATTTTTCATTAAATGTTTTATTTTTCAGTTTTGGTAAATCATTTATTTGTGATATATAATCTAATTTAATTTTAATGTTTTGTTATGTGATCAAAGTTATTGTTATTTTATAATTAATGAATTGAACATGTTCTTATTTAATATTTTTGCTTTTTAATTGTTTTATTTAATTGAGTTTGATAATTAATTTGATTGCTTTATTATTTTTTACCAATTAGTCATAAGAAATTATAATTAGAATGTTTGTACGCCGTTGACGGCAAGACACAGCGCGCATTTTTATTAATATTGACATCTGTACTTTGTTTTACCTATGATCTACAAATAAAAAAAAAATGAATTTGACTTTTAAATTTAAATCAGCTATTAGGGTACGGAAGTTCGACGTTTTATAATTTCACGTAAGCTTATCATTTAAATATCAATTATTAGCTGTGGTAGATATTAAAAGAGACATAACGCACGTTTAATAAAACAAAGATGTAACTCAAAATTTGTTTGGAGATTTTCTAATAAAACGCGTGTTCATTGCGTAAAGAATAGATGGAATTTGACAGCCGCGCAGTTACGATCAAAGTGAGCGAGATACGCGATCGTCCCTCTCTTTTTAATTAACAAGAACTGACAGGTTGGTTCTAAAAAGGGGCGTGATTCAGTGATCCGCCGGCAGTGAGTGAAACAGGACGAGTTTTTCTTTGGTGTAACATTAAATAATTCTGTTTTTGAATAAAAGGTAATTATTTTACATTCTGTTATTTAATAATAAAATGAGACTTTTTGCTATGATTCGTTTTCTTAGAAAACACATTCAATGAAAGGGCGATATATTTCGAGTTAATTCTGTTTTATTTTAAAAGGCAGCTATAAATTGCAAAGTTAAACTCCAATCTTTCAGTTTTGTTTTAAAAATTACAGCCTAGTTACTGAAGTGATTGAGTTAGCATCACTTTATTATTAAAAATGATAAAATCTATCAAATAATATTCTGAATTATTTCTTTTTTTATTTAAAATAACAGAAAAATACCTGAAGGTGTTCAAAGTTAATTATTTCTTGTAATAAACTTCATGATAAAAAATAGTTAAATTGTGTGTTGTAAAATAAAAAAAAGTTTTTTTTTATAGATAATGACATTTTGGAGAGCGAGGAGAATCCTGGGCTTGATTCCACAAACTGAAAATGAATCAAAAAATGAAGAATTTGAGCGTATTGAACGAAAAAATGACCAAGAAGCAATGGTAAATACTTTAAGCTGCAAACTAATTTTAGACCCTAAATGAACCGGCCTGTAGGTACTGTAGAGGTTGTCTGCATGTGTCAACCTTATGTTGACTGGCTGGATATATATTATTGTTGGTTTGCCTCGAACAGTCAAGCAAGTTTAAAAATAAGATTTATAGGAAAAGTGATGGTAGTCTGTTTAATTGGTAGAGAGGCAGAGCTAGGGCCTGCCGGTGTATAATTCCTTGATAAAATATATTTACATTCTAAAGAATACTACGTAGTTTAGCTTACGTCCCCCTAGTAATTATTAGATACACGTAGGACTCCCACAGTACCTAGGTTAGATATGAAATTCAATTATTGTTTTTAATTATTTTTATGTTCTTACGTCATGGTGGGCAAACTAGCACCGCCATGAAACCTTTTTCGATTTCTACTAATAAAAGAATGAATGAAAGTGGAGTATTAAGTTTCTAAGTAGTGTTAAAGTTATTTTTAAATAACTTATTATTTAGTTATGTTCTGTTAGTTTAAGTTAGGTCCTGATAGTTCAAAATCAAATTATTGATAAAAGTGGCAACTTTTTCAAAACTTCAGTTAGATTTTCAAATTTAGTTTTGATTAATAATGTACATTTCACTCAATGTAATTATTGTGTATTTTATTTTTTTAGACAAAAGAAGTTGATGAGATTAAAGAAAATAACCAGGAAAATATATTATCCCCAGAACCTAACATAATTCCTGAATTGAAAAAGATGGCATCGACACAAGGTTTGCTGTCAATTGAAAAAAAAACCGTAACACTTGTACCCGATTATAGCAGCGATGCTACCTTGAGCGAAAATGAAAATTCAGGTGAAAATGATAATACTAAGCTTAACGATCTCGCCTCTGAAATTTTAACAACCTCAGAAAATCATCCTAAGCGTCCGTTATCTTCCAGTAGATCGTCTTCCAGATCGTCTTCCTCTGTTCTACTTCAACCTCTAGTTCGTCTAGCTCATCTTCATCAAACTCTTCAGAGTCCAATGAATTGCCAACACCTAAACACGATACTGGTCTACAAAAAGATGGACCAGAATATGAGGAAGAAACGTCATCACGCCCGAATTCGCCAAAAAATGGAATACCTGAAGCCCGTCTAAGAGAACGCAGAAGTGACAAAAGTGTGTCCAATTACAATATCTCTCCTATATACACCGATCAAAGTGACATTGATCTCAGTGATGATGACCCCACGATAGATTTTAATAAGATGCTAGATAACATACCAAAAAGAGAAACTTACTGTTTGAATAAACAACTTCTTATTCCTCTGACTCTGACTGTAGTACAGAACAAAATCATCTCAGAGGCCGCAAGCGATCACGAAAAGTTGACAAATGGCAACAAAATAAATCAAAACGGCTAAGAAATAAAGGCGAATAATATGTCTCGATGTCAAAAACTCGCAAAACGGTTTCTGCTCGCTATATCAAAGAAACATGTACCGAAAAATGTAAATTGAAATGTGCAGCAAATTTTGATGCTAATGATAGATACAAGATATTTAGTGACTTTTGGAGTCTGGGCAATATAATTACACAGAGGGCTTATATTCGAACTTGTATGATGGAAGTGACTCCAAAATATAAGTATACTAATTCCGAACATCCCAGGCGTCCAAACAAAGCCTTCTATTTTAGTATAAATGACAAAAGAGTTAGAGTATTTAAGACATTTTTTAAAAATACCCTGGCTGTTTCCGAACGAATGGTTTACACAGTTCAAAATAAAATGAATGAAGGTTTTATGATGAATGACTTACGAGGGAAACACAAAAACCATAAAAAACTAAATCCAGAACTACTACAAGATATCAGAAAACATATTGATATGATTCCTAAAATAGAATCTCATTATGTAAGGGCTTCGACTTCAAAACAGTACATTGGTGGTGATAAAATAATAAAAGACTTATACAATGACTTTGTGTGGCACAACAAACAGAGTCTAATAGGGACAGAGGTAATTATATGGCATATTATAAAATATTTACTAATGAATTTAATTTAGGGTTTTTCCAGCCCAAAAAAGATCAGTGCGATTTGTGTATATCGTATAATAATTCTAACAATGACCAAAAACAAGATTTGGAAGAAAAATATCTGAAGCATTTGGAAGAGAAGACTTTGAGTCGTTCTGAAAAACAAACTGATCGTCAAAATGTAACCAAAGATAGCAAAGTCGTAATTTATGATTTAGAAGCTGTATTACAGTGTCCAAGAGGTGATACTTCAGCATTTTATTATAAGTCAAAGTTAAATAGTTATAATTTGACTTTAACAGAATTAGTAAGTGGAGAAAAAAAAGCATATGAAAATGTACACTGTTACTTTTGGACTGAAGTAGATGCTAAGCGGGGCGCGAATGAAATAGGCTCGTGTGTTTGGGAATATTTAAAAAATGTATGTGCGACAGATGCAGAACCAAAACAGATTATATTTTACTCGGATAACTGCTGTGGGCAAAATAAAAATAAATATATTGCAACATTGTATTTGTATGCTGTGAATTATTTAAATACTCGTACAACCAGTATAACACATAAATTTTTAATACCGGGTCACACACAAAATGAAGCTGACAGCGTACATAGTTTAATCGAAAGAGAAGTAAAGAAAAATTTGAAAGGAGGTCCGATTTATAGTCCTGAACAATATATACCATTGATCAAAAATGCAAAAAAAAGTAAATCTGCAATAAATGTGCATGAATTAACATTTAAATCTTTTAGGGACTTAAAAGCTCTTCAAGAGGAATGGGGGTATAATTTTAACATTGACAAAGAAGGAAAAAGTGTAAATTGGAATGATATTAAAGTTTTAAAAATGGTGAAGTCGGAACCATTGAGTTTTTATTACAAGACTTCATACAGCGATGCTAGTTTTAAAGAAGTTGATGTTAGGAATAAACGGAAGAAAATGACCCCAATATCAGAAATTTCTTTAAATAAAGCTTACAGTCAAAAGCAACAACTTAGTGCTAATAAAAAAAAAGATTTTAAAGAGTTACTGACAAAGGGGTTGATTCCTTCCTTTTATTCTCATTTTTATAATTCGATCATTTAATTTGTATACACCTCTAAACCTTTTGAAATGGTGCTAAAAATATTTTCTGTTGTTACACGTGTAAACTAATGTCAAAAAAAATGTCAAGAATTTTACTTTTTGTTTTGTTTTACTTACATGATTGTTATCAGCAGTGATCGGAGTAGGTAGATTGAACTGGGATCATTGATCCGAAACGTATATATTACTATGGACATTCCTCCGGAATTGGTGGATTATTAAAAAAAAACCGGAACTTATGTAGGAATTGTATTCTGCCAGAGTGGAAGGAGTCATTTGATGTTTTGCCATCCTCAAAAAAAAGGTAGGAATTGTAATAAAATGAGCAATTTTATTCTTTATTATTCTTCCTATTTTTTTTTTGTCACGATTTGACAAAACCCAACGACCAATCAGAACAAAGGATCATGGGTGGTACAATAACCGGTTATCAGAACAATGCGTACGCCCGCCGACGACTCCGAATCCGGAAATACCGGAATTACTTTCCGGAAAAATGGCTTATCAATGTTATTCTTTCTGTGTGCATTTATGATACAAGTACTAAAAATCAATCTACCTACTCCGATCACTGGTTATCAGACATTTAGGTACGGTTATTATTAGAGACTGAGACTGATTGTTTTATTAGTAAAATTAATAAATCTAATTTTTATAATTTAGATTAATGTTTACTTTTGCTAAAGAAGTAAAGATGAAGCTTTTTGTTTTGTTTCACATGATTCTTGATAAAGATAATTACTAAGAGATACTAGAGACTGATTGTTAGTTAGTAAAAATAATAAAAACCAGTAATTATAATAACTTCTTAATATTTTTTAAATTTTATATTGTTTTTTAGTCCTTAAGAGATATTTTGTCAGACTATTGGACAAATAAAAATGACTATTTAATAAATAAAATAATGGTTTAATTTAAAAATATGACCAGAGTTCATGTTTATTTTTATCAAATAATGATACAATTATGTATAAAATTACAGTATGACATTTTGAATAATAATAAAACGAACTAATATGTAATATTTTCAAAACTATTACTTTGCTTTAAAACTAAAGTGATTTTTTACGACTTACTACATAAAAAAATCTTAAAATGTTGTTTGTTTTTTTGCATAAAAAGATTTAAGTCACTATGTTTTTTTTCAAATCAAAATTATGTAACTATAACAGGATTTTAGCACTAAATTTCTACAATTTCTCAAATCTCTATAGTTTAACCTAATAATATCAGCAGTTAAAGTTATAGATAGCTTATTAAATAATCGTAAATGTTCAATCAAAGACTGCGAGAGAAAAGTACAAATCTTTAAATGCTTATTCTCACAAGTTATGATTTTTGAGTTACATCTTTGTTTTATTAAGCGTGTGATTAATATGGGGTACTGTGTAAAATGTTATAATAAAATATCACTCGATATTCTTCAACTAAATGAGAAGAAATTTAAAACATGCATTAAACGCACACTGTGTAGACAAACATATTATAAGTTCAAACATTAAAGAAATGGCATCAGATTCTAGTGGGATGATTTGGAAAATAGTCAATCGACAGCGCAATGCTAAGAAAAACCTTGACAATGACCAAATTATTCTAAAGATAGACAACACAATTATTAATGACGCTGTAGACGTAGCGAACATTTTCTCAACAAGGTTCGACAACAATGTCCGCCTTAAATCGTGTGATCATAAATTGGCAATTACATATTTGACTGAAAGTGTCAGCAGAGTAAATTCCAACATGAGTTTTGAGGCGGTAACACCCTTTGAAATTTTCAACATAGTCAAAAAGATAGTCAATAAATCGTCTACAGGCTATGACGAAATTCCCCTGACTATCATTAAAAATAATATTGACATATTGGCAACTCCACTAGCATCACTTTATAATAACTGTATTGAGGAAGGCCTGTTCCTTGATCAGTTTAAAATGGCACGAGTAATTCCAATTTTCAAGAAGGGTTCAAAAAAGATTTCGCTATTGCCTGTACTATCAAAGATTTTTGAAAAGATTATGAAGGATAGGCTTATGAAACACTTACGAATGCATAGCATCTTAAATGGACAACAAGTTGGCTATCAAAAATCATTGGGGACCGCCGATGCTGTTGAGGCATTAGTCGATGAGGTTATTTTCCATCTTAATGACAAACATAAGGTGACAGGTGTACTTCTGGATCTTAGTTCAGCCTTCGACACGGTGGACCATGAAGTTTTGCTGGCCAAGTTGGAACATTATGGTATAAGGGAAAACGTTCTGAAGCTATTTCGATCTTATTTGCATAATAGACGTCTATTTGTCGAGATAAAGACGGTGGTGGATGAAGAACAAACGAGAGACACTAGGCTCGTTATTTTTGCGGATGACACTAATGCAATGGTGTCTGCAAATAACTTAAATAATTTAGAATTTAAAATTAATAACTTATTAAAAGATTTTGAACACTGGTTTGGTAGAAACAATTTTAAGCTCAATGTAAATAAAATAAAATGTGTACTATTCAAGTCAAACGTTCGGAACAACGCTAGTCTTGAGGTTTTGTCATGTGGCAACAAAGTTGAACTGGAAGGTTGAGACATCGTCTGTAACGAAGTCTGTTAGCTCAGCATGCTATGCAATTAGAAGCCTGAGGGAAGAACTGACCTTGGCCCAGCTTAGGATGGTTTACTTTGCCTTGGTTGAATCTAGACTTAGATACAGTATTGAGTTTTGGGGCAATAGCTATAAGTACAATATCCACTCGGCATTTGTAATTCAAAAAAGTGCCTTAAGGACAATGCTCCGCTTAAAACAGACGGATTCGTGCAGAGACCATTTCATTACACTTAATATCTTGACAGTGCCATGCCTTTACATACTTGTGCTGCTAACCAGTTTTTTAAGAACTTGCACAATTTTGAAACCGATGACCAACGACAAGTTAGAGTAAATACACGTAGGAAAGACTTACCAAACACAATACAACCGAAAATAAACGTGGTTCATCACAGTCCTAGGTACCAATCAGTATTTCTATACAACAAGCTTCCCTTGGAATTTAAAAGCATAAATAGCGCAAACTTATTTAAAAATAAATTGAAGAGATATTTATTGAGGAAGGGCTATTACAGCGTCGATGAGTACCTAGAAGATAAGCGGAAACCGTAATATTATTGTTTTAGATTGGAATTAATTTTAAATGATATGTTGACTGTTATTATTATATGGTGTAACTATTTTCATCTCTGACATTTTATTTTTACAATTAGATAACATCGGAACTGATGCCAGTCTGAAATAAATGAAAACTTTTGACATCATTTAAAATCTAAAATCTCTTGACATCATTTAAAATCTAAAATCTCTTGACATCATATTTTAAACTGTTTGCCATTATATTTAAAACTGTTTTGACATTGTATTTTAAAACTGTTTGACATTCTATTTTAAAACAGATTGACATTTTAATTATATTGTTTTAAAACTGTATTTGACATTGCATTATAAAATTTTTTGACATCATAATTATATTATTTTTGAACTGTCTATAATTTTAAAACGGTTTCGACATTATATTTGAAACTATTAGGCACTATATTTTGAATTTTATGGAATGTTTATTTAATAATTCAAAGTTCTTATAATTATGTAAATTGCATGTATATTCAACACAATTTAATTGTTCACGAATAAATGAAATTGAAATTGAATTGAATTTTGGTAGTAAAATTTTATTAATCGCTCAAATACATAGCAAAGTATAATTTAGAAGCATTTTTTCAATTTTGTAAAGGTGAGTACCATGGATTCAATTATTATATCATTATTATGTATGTTGACTTGAAAGCATGGCAGTTAAGACTATGTCATGCTCACTTAAATGTCTCACTGTTGGTGGCGCGTGTGTTAGATCATTCGGTTCCCTACAAAATGGTTGAGCTGGATGGTGCTGATCCACGCGTCATATTCGTGAACGGGCGCCATCAGTTGAGACTGGTCATCTCTTAACTGCCACGGTTTATTTTTATTATTGTTATATTTTATTTTAAAAAAATACATTGTTTTTACATATAGAAGCAACAAGAATAATGTACCAAGAATTTTGTAATATCTTGATTTAAAAAGAGTGTCCTTGTAGTTTCCTGCCCGTTCTTCTCCATACAGATCTACGTTTTGGAATGGGCCACTAGCTTCAACTTTCTGACTAACTGACCCACTCTATGACAATTCAAAAGTGATGTAAATGGTTTATATGAAATAAATGCTTTGAGTTTGAGTTTGAGTAGTAGACCTTTTTGATACTATTTAATATTATCTGTATATTGCGAGAATATTTATGGTATTTAGTAAATTACTCCTATCACAATTGGCAGCCTTGTTCCACCCACAGCTGAGCATAGGCCTCTTCCCATTTGTGTCAAGACTTCCCGATTCATTGATATTCCCGTGGCGACTATCGATGGCAAATATTTAACTGTTCCTCGAATAACTTATTGACCTTCTAATAATAAATGAACCTACACTGTTTGAATGAACAATGTTTGTTGTAATGAACCTCTACAAACTTTTTGCACTTTGCGCGAGCCGAGCGAACAGCCGGCGAGCGCTACATCCAAGGTGGTCACAGTTAGACGGCTATTTAGTATTTTATGGACCCCAAAATAGGAATTATTTAAGGTTAACAAAAAAGGGGCAATCATTATATTAGAGTGATTAATAATATTTTTAAGAGTGCAAAATGGGATTTATTAGAGGTTTGAATAAAAACAAGCGAATAATATTAATTATTCAAATATATTTCCGGGCATACCTGATCTGTTATAGCGTTCCAATCTTCTTCACTCAACCCAAGTTTAAGCTCTGCCACATCTCCTGATACTGGCACGAGTTTGGTTGCGAAATCTGGTTGTTGTTCTCGCAACAAATCATAGACCTGGAAACAATAGTTATAATATTCCAATATTATAGGTCAAGCATTATCTGTGACTGTGGCATTTTACTGCATTAAACTTAACATTCCTGTAAAGAAATTTCTCATTAGTAGTAAAAAGATAATCATAAGCAAGACTTATCAACCAGAAGTATTTAAAGTGTATACGAAACAAAAAAAACTTAAAGGCCTGTTCTTAGGTTCAGCATGCTTTGCGGTACTATTCTAAAGTCCCATTCACACGGTGTAAGTTTCTAAAACGTTTAATAATAATAATCGTATGCCATGAAGCATGTTCAATTATTGTCATTCAAGAATCGCATGCACCTGTTTACACTCGTGCAATATCCATAAAATGGCATACAATAATTAAACACAACTTTTGTCATTCAATAAATTGAATGCGGCTTCTGTTTCCACGAAGTCAATTAATGCATTCAAGTTTTGCCTCGTCTAAACACAGAGTTGTACGTGCTTGTACCATTTTATGACGCATTAATTTAGGTATGGCCTGTATTTGCGCTGCCAAATATTTTTACATTAAAATTTAAATTGCTTCGTTTGTATGTGTTTCCAGGAACTTTTCAGCATCCGATTGATCTAAAACTTAGCATAACTATGTAAGTTCAGTGGCATACAAAATATTTGTACCATGAAACTGAATACATGAAAAAATATTTGTCAAACGATGAAGTCAGAAGTTGCCTAAAGAAACTCCTTAACTAAACAAGATAGCCCCGACGTGTTTGTTATCATTGGATTTGTATTGAGAAATACTATAGCCCAAGGTGAAGTTCAGGGTCTGACCCCGGACCGGACCGGAATAGTCATTTCAATTCCTCAACTATACAAGACAGCCCTGTTGTGATAAGGCTCTTTGGAATAATTGTCTTGAAAAGTATTAAAGCCTTGGTTGCAGTGGCGGACTAACAGGGGGTGGAAGGGGCGGCCCGCCCCGTGCCTCCAGTCTGGGGGGGCCCCCAAATACCTCCGAGTTCCCCTGATCAAATCCTAAACAAGACTTTAAAAATGTGCACAGCCTACGAGTACATTGCTTCAGTTCTTTAATTTGGAGAGTGGTCCTTATTTTATTTGTAGTGCACGTTTATTAGGGACGTAGTTATGTATTTGTTCTCAACATGGCAGTCTCTGTACATTTGAATATCTATATAATAATAAGATAAGGCGCATTTGTAAAATGCAAGAGCTGCATTTGGCAGTTGCAACGATTGTAAAAAAAATTGAGGGAATGGGACTTCAGTGAATCGTTACCCTGTATATCGCTGATACTTCAATACTTCTTGACCATTTGCATCTCGTTTGCATCATATGAGACGAGTTTTTCGAAACTTAAACTAATAAAAAAAAATCTTCGATCTACAATGGGTCAAGATCGACTGGTTAATCTAGCCGTGCTTTCAATACAGAGAAAAATTTCAAAAGAAATCGATTTCACAGAAGTTTAGAGTTTAGATTTCACACATATAAACGCTACAAAAAATACAAAAACTATCTTTGATTTATTTTATCTAGTTTATTTTTTGTCGTTCGATTCGTATCTGGGGGCACGATAGTGCCCCCGCCAAGACGAGCCAAGCGAAGCGCAAGGGCACTACCTACCTTTTCTCGAAGTGGTTCGTCGTTTTTTTGAACCCTCATAGAGTTAATTTCCGATGTACCAGATAGTTCATATTCTTAGGATATGATGTCATTAATAGACTTATTAAACATACAAAGTCTCAATTGAATAGCTTTTATGCTTTAGATTTTATTGATATCTAAAATACACCGATTTCGTCACTGACACACTGATGATCATCAAAATGTTTGGCTACTTCCTGAAGTGCTAGAAAGCTGAAATTTGGTATGTCATCTAAGTTTAGTATACAACCAACAAAAAAAAGACGTGTGGCACTCGGGGACTGCCGCGGTAAAGCTATTGCATAGCATTTTGTATAAGAATAAGAAATAAGAATTTAAAAATTTTAAATCTAAAATATGTTTAAAATGGGGCGCTTTACCCCAACCTTATCGGGGCCAAAAGATAGGCCCTTTACTGCCGATTCCAAAGACCCCAAACTCGATACCTCTACGACCTCCGGTTCAAAAGTTAAGACCCGGGAGGGTGAAGTAGCCCTTGACGGGTGGAGGGGTTGGTCAAAAGGGGTGACGCGGGGGGGTCCCGGGATCATATATAAGTTGGATTGATTTAAATATAAATAAATATAATACAACTTAATATTGGGGTCGAAAAAGAGGGGTCAAAGGGGCTTGTCTGTATGTATGTACTATTTGAGAGGCGGTTAAAGGGGGGGGGGGGGGGGGAAATTTGGTAAGAATTTTGATATTCCCAGCCGTTTCCGAGATATTGAGATATTGAGTTTTAAGATAGTGGTGATTATAATAAATGTATGGTGTCCGACTGGTAAATGATAAATGGTACGAAAGTAAATGGAAATAAATATTAATTCAAGTTACACTTTTTGATAAATACCTATACACCTATATACTTTCTCATAAACAGCTGCTTATGTATTCGTCCGATTTCGGAGCAGCTCGTCTCGATTCGTGCGAGCTTCGTAGAGTCGTGCAATACGTCTAGTTGCACGCACACAAACACCGTGTCGAAGACTGCCGAAAAGAAACGACGTTAGACAATGCACGGCCTTCAAGCCACACCTCCGTGCCCGTCGGAGTGGGGAGCGTGAGGTTTTTTTCGTTACGGAATTTCTGGCTCCGGTCCCCGCGCTCAAGACCCGCGATAGAAGCTATGCAATAGCTTAAAATCATAAACTTATAACTTTCGCCCCCCATCCCCTAAAATGGGGGGGTGGAAGTTTGTATGAGACTTCAAAATGTTAGGGTACTTCCTGAAGTGCTAGAAAGCCGAAATTTGGTTGTAAACAAAGTTCAGTATACAAAAAGCACTACCGTGCCCCCGGATAAACTTAAAAAAAAGAAGAAAAAAATAAACACTAAAAAGACTGCCTATCCACTTACAAAAAGAACTGAAATCCCACCAAAAACATTTCATGTAAAATGTTGTCAAGACGACCACATAAGGTTTGCCCTGTGAAAAAGATATCAGATCTCATGTAGAGCCAAGCTTCTGAATCTACACGGCCTAACTCTACCGACCCTAACTTCACAAATTCTACATATCAGTAAAAATGAATGGCTTCGCCGTATGCTGCCGATGAGATCTGATATCTTTTTCACAGGGCAAACCTTATGTGGTCGTCTTGGCAACATTTTACATGAATTGTTTTTGGTGGGATTTTATTTTCCTCACCCTTAACCATTCCATATTGTAGGTATGTATATTTATTTAGCCTAGAAATAATTTAAGTCGAATTTTTTCACTTGTCAGATTTTAACGAAATAAACATCAACACTTATTTATACATACAAATGTGAACTGAATACAAAGCTTGTAAAACTAATTTTTTTTGAAAGCTGGGGGGCCTCATTCAGCTTTGCCGCCCCGGGCCTCTGACGGGCTTAGTCCGCCACTGCTTGGTTGAAGTCCAGAGTATAATGGTGGAGCCGGAAGGTCGCTACAGAAACTCCTCAATTAACAAAATAATAATTTTCGTCGTCTATGTGCTCATTAGATTTGTTTTGGTGTATTAATGGAGTTGAAAGGTGACCATAGGAATTGCACGGTTATTATTTCATACGTTTTTGTTCAATACCTCATATTTAAAAGCTTGTTTAAAAATTATTATAGTCGAATTTTTTTACACAGAACACGCACTTTAAATGTTTGTTTATACGAAAATTGCATATCCGACTTTATTGTACGTACTGTTTACATTATTACCAGTTCTGAACGCTAACTTGCCCATGTAAAGCTACTATTGAACTTGTTGTTTAGACAGTAGTAGTCCATTATTGCTTAAATTTTATGGTATACCAGGCAATAAACTTGTACCGTGTAAATGGCGCTTAAGCTCTCTTATAATTTGGCTTTCAGATTTTTAGATGAACTTAAAGACAAAGCCACCTTAAAAACAAGAATGTATAATCAATATTAACAACTTACGGGATCCTCTAACATTTCATCCAGCCTCTGTTGAACGGATTTGCCTTTTTTGCTTCTTAGCAAGAGAAATATTTTCGATACATTAGTCGCTCTGTAAGAAAATAATAACTAAATTACAAAAAAAAATAACATATCGCGACTGTTTTCCCCGTAGGCTACGGCAGAGGTGTACCTACATAGTACTAATACTCACATTTCGCCAGTTTTGTTTTTTACATATAAATACACTCGCGGTCAAGCAATACAACAAAAAAATACAACAAAATTATAGTTTGTATTACCTCCACGGCCTCTTCTCACAGCTGCCAGGCGATTGGGCATGCTATGTTTTAAGTTTTGGGGTTCTGGTGCCTACGCTTATGTATGGAAGTGAGTGTTGGGTGTGGCAAAAGAAGTATGAAAGTAGAATAAGTGCTGTGGAAATGCGTTCCTTGCGAAGCATGTGTGGTGTGACTATAAATGATAGGTTGAAGAATGATGTCATAAGGCAACGGTGCGGTTTAAAAGAAGATATAGTGACAAAAATTGAAAAGAGTATGCTAAGATGGTTTGATTATGTTGAGAGGCTGAATGAAGGGCGACTACAAATGGTATTTACAAGGCAGATGAGAGTGGAAGCGCTGGGAGGGGACGCCCTAGGAAGATATAATATAGTGACCTTATCGGTGATGTTCTTCAGAAAGGTCAGGTGTTTAGTACTCACAACCGGCGTGCGTGTATGACCAGATGTATGAACATAAACGAGGCAAAAGGAGTGTGTAAGGAGCATAGCAGGTGGCGTTCCGTAGTTTCTGCATATCCCCATGGGAAGAAGGCGTGAGTTTATGTATGTAGTTTCTTATGCAATGTTGCGGGATATTGGTCCATTCTTCCACTAACGCATGTTTCAGGTCTCGAAGTTTAGCGGGGCGGGGTTTCAATTTCTGACACAACTGCTAAGCTCATTCCAAGCGTGCTCAATTGGATTAAGGTCCGGGCTTCTCGCGGGCCAGTCCATGCGATTGATGCCAACGTCTTGAATATAATCATTTACAATTCGAGCTGTATGTGGCCTGACGTTGTCATGCATGAATATTGAATTTTCACCCATATTAATTAAATATGGGCCGACATGCTCATTAAGAATTTCTTCCACAAATCTTGCACTAGTTAGCGTACCATTTTCTATCAGCGCTAACTCAGTGCGACTCTCTGAAGAGATTTCAACCTAAACCATAACAGATCCACTGCCGAACGGCACTTTTTTCCTCAAAACAAGCTGGAATAAACCGTTTCCCTGGCCGTCGGTAGACTCTTAACCGCCTGTCATGTGTCTACAGCATAAATCAGAATTCATCAGAAGAAAATATTATAGCCCATTCTTCGTTTCCCCATTGTACATGATCGCGAGTAGGTTTAACGTAATCTTGCTACCCGATGTTCCCTTTCAAGTTTTGGACCATTTGCCACTGCCTTACAGTCCGCTCGCTGACGTCGTTTCTACTGGGCTCCCGAAGATGATTTGTGTGGTCGACGATGGATTACGCTTGCTTAGAAGTAACTTATTCACTCACGTCTTGAAATTACCCAGGTTAAAGTTATCAAGAAACAGACTCCGGCAGGGAATTACACTCCTTAGCTCTACCCACAATCAAAGTGTTTCCATTTTTTTTTGTTATGGAACAGTCTGGTCAAATGTGTGACCTCATTGGACTTATATCTGTTCGTAAGGCAAAACTCAGCAGGACAATACAATTGTGTAACTATTATTGTGTTTCTGGAGTGGCAACCGCGTACCGCAAGGCGCGGTTTTGGTAGGCCTCCTACATGGTGGACCAATAACTTGTTGAAGGTAGCCGGTATCCTCTGGATGCGAGAACGCCAGGACCAGTCGATGGGTCCAGTTGTGGACGTCTTTCGCCTGAAATTATGGTGATGATAATATTTATTATGTCTATATTTACCTGAACAGTTTTTCAATGAGCTGCTTGCCGAGGAAGCCAGAACCACCTGTTAGAAACACAGTAGCGCCGCTGTAAAACTGCTGCACGGGAGAGGTTCCACGTGCTATCAGTTCATTCACCGGCTTCATACGGGCAATTAACTTTGCCTCATATTCCTGGGCCGGATCTATTGTTTCAACTGCCATCGTAGGTTAGGAAGTTCTGTAATAGAAAAATTGTTGTTTTTATTTTGTTCCAGATCTTTGACAGTCGTTACGGGTAGAACAAAATCCTAAAGTCTGACAACCAGGCTTACGTGAAATTAAATTAACTGAAATTGTTTATTGGGTCAGGACTTAATAGGATATCGGAATCACTTTTAAACGTCATATATATAATGTTTTCTTGCTCATTAAGTTAGATGGAGTCGACATTTGTTATCGAGAAGAAATGGGGCAAAACAAACTCAGAGGTAAAAATCTCTTTTAAAGTCCAGGCATAAACTTGGTCAGACCATGTAAGGACAATGTAGATTAGTGCCTGAAATGGTCTTTTGAGGAAAGAATCACACATATTTGAGTGGACTAGTGAAGTTAGTGCAAGAATTTGTCAGTAATCGTGTAATTTAACTCAGAAGTTAGTGAGCTCAACGACTCGACGAACAATACCAAATAAAACAGGATGTTTGGGTAGGCCGCATAAAGTATTCAAATTGCCAGACCATTACAAAAATTAAAGATTTTGTTAAAATAAATACTCTCATAGACCGCACATTCACAATAATAAAATTAAAATAATACTTTACAAAGTAAATATTCTTGTCATTTTGTATTTAATATTCACCAATGTCAACGTATACATAAAGTTTTGTGTAGTTATGATTTTGCATGATAATGATTCAGAATACTGATGATTTTGCGAGTTCCCAGTAACTGATTTGTGGTGGTCAGATAGGCTTTCGCTCCATGTAGAAATCGGATATTCGGATATCGGGATTATTCGGGGATTCGGGGTTTATTTTCGGATATCGGATATCTGGTTAGACTAGAAGCCGACCCCAATATGTTTGGGGTCTTGGAAAAGGCTAAGCAGATTGATTTTGATGAAGATAGTTATTTTTTTTTAACTGACGTGAGTATTTATGCATCACTATGGAACACTTGGATTTAAGGTCATGCAACCTACCTTACATAATATTTTTTTAATAAGACTTACCCAATCGGAAACAAGATAAAATAATATTGATACGATTTATTTTATAAACCTAATTACGCGTAAAAGACTAACACGTCTTTATATCAAATTGTAAAAAGCAAGTAACTTCTAGTTTCTTAATGATTCCAGTATTTATATTGTTAGTCATATACGTAATGCAACAGTTTATGTAGTTTATTCTGCAATATTTGTGCCTGTACTACATTTTTTATTGTTTTAAAGGGGGCTGCCTTCGTGATTTTTACTCGTTGGATTGTATACAATTCAGTCATATTTTATATTCGCATATCTATATTTATTCATAAATACGATTTGACATAGCTTATGAATACCGAATAATTGATTTTGCAAGTTTGTTTCCTCTCATAATTGATGTTATCATAATTAGCAGCACCCCTACTTAGTTCTTCTAAAAGAAAAGTGGTTCAACAGAGAACCTTGAAGCATTTTTTAACCGAAGAAAAAAAAAGGAGGAGGTTCTCAAGTCGACCCGTATATACGTATATATATATATTTTTTATGTATGACCACACATAACTTTTTACAGAGTAGTCAGATTTTGATGATTCCTTTTTCAATGGAAAGAGTATACCCTAAAGTTGGTCCCATTTAAAATTGACCAGACATTTCCACCCCTGAGGTTAGAAAAATAGGGGTTAAATGATTTTTCACCTACTGAATGTTCACTTGTGAACCGATTCTATTGAAACTTGGCACATATATGTAGTTCTAATGATGCTTCAACAAAACAGAGACCTGGAGATCATCTGATGATGGAGACGGAAGACAGTCGAAAGAGCTCCTCGACAGATTACAGCAGTTAGATCGTGATTGGGCTTATTTCATTAATCTTGATGAGAACTTTAAACCTAGCTGGAGTATGACTGTCATAGAGGGTGTGATGTTTGGTTCGGAAGGCAGTCGAGGGAAGTTCTAAATATTAGCTGTGAGAGCATACTGAAAACATTCAAAAGCTTAAAATTAATAAAGGTAATATTTATTACAGCTTTAAACGGCAAATCCTTAACTTTTGGAATATTCCCTATAAAATAGAAAATGGCAAAGATGGTGACTATACATAAATCAGATAACAATGTCAACATAAAAACTATAGGCCCATCTCAATTTTGAGAGGGAAGCCGATAGTAGGATTCAGCTGGGATGGGCAGCATTTGGTAAACTTCATCAGGTCTTCTCGTCGTCTATACTGCAGTGCCTAAAGATGTCAGTCTTCAGCGCATGTGTCCTACTGGTTGCGACTTACGGAGCCGAAACGTCGACACTCACGGTGAGACTGGTCCATAAGTTTAAAGTCACTCAGCGAGCTATGGAGAGAGCTATGCTTGGAGTCTCTCTGAAGGATAAAATTCGAAACGACTTTATCCGCCAGAGAACCAAGGTAATCGACATAGCCCAAAGACTAAGCAAGCTGAAGCTGCAATGGGCTGGTCACATCTCTCGTAGAAGTTCAAGAGTGGAGACCACATTTAGGCAAACGTAGTGTGGGGCGCCCGCCGGCCAGGTGGACTGACGACTTGCGGAATTCGGCTGGCAGAGACTGGATGACGAGAGCCGAGGATCGGGCTCACTGGCGTACACCAGGCGAGGCTTACGTCCAGCAGTGGACGAATATAGGCTGATGATGATGATGATGATGAATGGTGCAAAAATAAAGAAATGTATTTGAACTCAATGAAGTGTAACCACGTTAAATATACAAGAACAAATAATCTCATAATTAAAGACAAAGTAATAATAATAATAATAATATTATTATCTCCAGGGCCGGACGGACTGCACAACTTCTGGATCAAATATTTCGGTAGGTCGCACGCTCGCTTGGCGGCTCAGTACCAGGTTGCTTTAGAATCTGGTTCGCTACCCCAGTTCCTAACAACAGGAGTTACCCACCTGCTCCATAAATCAGGTAGTACTGCGGAACCCAAAAATTATAGGCCGATCACGTGTTTGCCGACGATCTATAAATGATAATGATAAATGATAAATGATTTTATTTCTGTAAGTAGGTTTGTACAAACACTTTTACACGTCAATCATATTTTTAAACTAGATGAGGTCGGCGTTTCCTATCTGACTACTCTGAGAAGAAAGGCCGAAACAAACTCAGAGGTCACAGTCTCTTTTAAAGTCCAGACATAATCTTGGTCAGATCATGTGAAGACCATGTAGATTGGTATCTGAAATGGTCTTTTGAGGAAAGAACCACACAGATTGAGTGGACTTGTCCAGTCAGTGCACGCATTTGTCAGTAATCGTGCAGCTCAACTCAGGAAGTCAGAACTTAAGGAGCTCAACGATTCGACGAACAATACCAAAGAAAGGACATTTGGGTAGGCCACATAAATTACTCAATCTGCCAGATCATGATGAAAATTAACTGCGAAAAAAAAAGCAATGACCCACATAATCCTCACATTCACAATAATTAAAATAACATACTACTTTACAAGTAAATACTCATGTCATTGTGTATATAAAATTCAACAATGTCAATGTGTATATAAAAAAATCGAACATAATATTAGAGAACCATGTAGATTGGTGTCAGAAATGGTCTTTTGAGGAAAGAACCACACAGATTAAGTGGACCTGTCCAGTCAGTGCACGCATTTGTCAGTAACCGTGCAGCTCAACTCAGAACTTAAGGAGCTCAACGATTCGACGAACAATACCAAAGAAAGGACATTTGGGTAGGCCGCATAAACTACTTAAACTGCCAGATCAAGAATATAACTGAAACAATGACCCACATAGTCCTCATATTCTCAATAATGAAAATAATATAATACTTTTTACAGTAAATATTCATGTCTAAAATAGCTAGCAAATTAAAATCAACATTCACCGTGTAAATTTATTGGAGCAGCTCAATCCCAAGCCTTTTTGTCCTCAATATAGTCTTTCACAGTATAATAGGCTTTCTGGCATAGTTTCCGTTTTATAAAAGATTTGAATTTATTAAAGCTTAGATCTTGAATGTGGCTAGGAAGTTTATTATAAAAGCGTATACATTGGCATCTAAACGAGCCACCTATTTTCTTGAGCCTGGTTGTAGGAACAATAAATTTGTGTTTGTTTCTAGTATTTATATTGTGGATAAAGTTCTTACATCCATTTTGAGAGCTAAAATTAACAAACATATAGCCACCAACTCCATCATGTCTCCTTCTCAAAATGAATGTAGGAACGGGTCCCGTGGTACTTAGGAGCTACTCCTCATTGATATGGCCATTAGCCAACAGGTTCGTCGTTCCCGAAAGGATCTGTCGACATGTTGGATAGATTACAAGAAGGCCTATGACTCAGTGCCACATACATGGCTCGTGAGGGTGCTGGAGTTATATAAAGTAGATGCAACTCTGCGCACCTTCCTGAAGTCATGTGTGGGACAATGGATAACGGTCTTTCACTATCCAGGATGTCGAAATATCCAGAGGAATAACGAACCGATAAGAATCGAGCGAGGCATATTTCAGGGTGATAGTTTGAGTCCGCTTTGGTTCTGCTTAGCCTTGAATCCTCTAAGCACAATGTTGGAGGATTCAGGTCTAGGCTATCGGCTGAGGAGAGGTGGTCAGGTTGTATCTCACCTCCTCTACATGGATGACCTAAAACTCTTTGCCCCCAACAATTTGCAACTGATGGAGCTACTGAAAGTAACTGAAACTTTCAGTAGCGCCATCAGGATGGAATTTGGTGTGGACAAATGTGCGGTCATGCATGTAAAGCGAGGGGAGATTGTGGAATCCGTCGGAACACAACTCTCGGATTCCATAAACCTTAGAGCCCTCTCCTTATGCGAAACCTTCTAGTATTTGGGTATGTCGGAAGCGTTGGGCATCAATGGTACTGACATGAAGCAGTCGTTAAAGGAGCGCTTCTTTGGCTGCCTGAAAAAAGTATTTAATAGTCTTTTATCAGGCGGAAACAAGGTGCGCGCCTTTAACGGTTGGGTCATGCCGGTTTTGATGTACTCTTTCGGCATACGCAAATGGACTCAGACCGAACTCGACGCCCTGGATAGGAAGGTCCGTACACTGCTGACTGCAAATCGAATGCATCACCCACGATCATCGGTAATGAGGCTGTATATCCCGCGAAAGTGTGGAGGTCGAGGCTTTTTAAATGCTAAGACCCTCCACAATCACGAGATATGCAGTCTCAGGGAATATTTCTTAGAAGCCGACGTGGGGATGCATCGAGATGTGGTCACAGTGGACCAGGGCCTCACTCTGCTCTCCTTAGCTAAAGAGAACTGGCGCAAACCAGTAGTGCTTGACACTAATGAAGTATGGCAGAGTAAGGAGCTTCACGGCCGCTTATTTCGGGCCCTACATGGGCCCGATGTAGACCAACTAGCATCCGTAGCCTGGCTGCGTTTCGGTGACCTCTTTGGAGAAACCGAAGGTTTTGTCTGTGCAATTATGGACGAAGTTATTTTAACGAATAACTACCGGAGACATTATGAAGGACGGGACGGTTGACGTGTGTCGGGCATGCAATCGTCCGGGGGAGCCCTTCAGACATATTATCTCTGGTTGTTCTCGTCTAGCTAAGGAAGAGTACTTGCATAGACACAACCTTGTAGCCAGGATTATCCAGCAGCAACTTGCTCTGAAACACAGCCTTGTAGAATCGGAAGTGCCGTACTACAGGTATGTGCCCGACCCAGTTCTCGAAAATGGACATATCACATTGTACTGGGACAGATCCATCATCACTGACATGACTATTGTTGCCAATAAGCCTGATATAGTGGTGGTGGATCGATTAGAGCGGCGCGCAATAATTGTTGACATAACGGTCCCTCATGACGGGAACCTCGTGAAAGCCGAGAAAGATAAACAAATCAAGTATCTTGACTTGGCTCGCGAGGTTGTCGACATGTGGGATGTGGACTCAGCGATCATTGTGCCGATAGTCGTGACAGCCAATGACTTAATAGCCAAGAGCCTCGACCAACACCTGAGGAGGCTCTCGTTGGGTAGCTGAATCAAGGGCTTGATTCAGAAAGCGGTACTTCTAGACACGGCTCGCATTGTTAGGAGGTTCCTCTCTCTGGAGCCCTGACCGCCGATAGCTTGGACCCTGTTCCCGATACCGAAGGGTGGGTTTTATATTCTAACATTTAAAAATGTAATTTATATGTATATAATGGAATAAAGGAAATAATAATATTAAAACAGACCAGAAAATGTATCGAATTTCATCATTAGATTCACTCACCTTGACAGTACGAAAAACAAATGAAAATCACACATTTTCCTAATTTGAATTTGGAATTATGTTCTTTAAAATTTAAACTTTCAATGATACCAAAACCAGCCAGATACAAATAGTATAGCCAAAAGGATTTTATTACAAGTTCATACATACTATAATGCGAAAAGACTTTTTCCCCAACCTAATATGTGCTACTTTAAGTAAAATTTCAGACTTTAACGGATCGTAACCGATAATTCGCAAATTACCTAGTTAATGCGCTTATTAAGTATATCGTATTTTAACAGTAACATATACTTCTATCTATACAGGATTTCAAAAAATACTTTACGGAAAGAAATAAAGAACCCAGACACGGTAACTACGAGAACTAACTAACTAACTAACTCGAAGAACATTACCGTGACCCAGATGTCTGCACTCAGTTGTAGCTATTCTATTCTAAATACACATAGGTATATATGCAAAAACTGTGTTTAAATTATGTATTTATATGAATTGTAGAAAAAATAATAAATAAATAAAATATATTTAAAAAAAAACAAGTACTTTACTTTTATACAAATAATGAATATGTTTATACACTCGAGAGCAATGAATCCGGGTCACTTAAAGAATGTTAAAAATCTCGGAAACTAAAAATGATAGGTTAATGCAATAAATTGTATTTAATAGACAATGTAATACTCCTTAAATGAAAGTAAAAAAAATATGAGTCACCATACATTTTATTAACACAAAATTACATAAAGAAAAAAACTGCTGATCTCTCCTTAAAACAAAAATAGGAAACATGAAATTTTTGAACTTTATTACGATTTTCTTGAATTTTAATACTTCGTATTGCCTCCTCGTGCTTCCATTACTGCGTTTACGCGGTTTGGCATGCTGTACACCAAGTTCCTTATACGATTTTGGGGAATATTCTCCCATTCCTCTGTGAGAGCAATTTTGAGCTCACGAAGCGTGATTGGGGGAGGGTTTCGTTGTTTTACGCATCTGCCTAGCTCGTCCCAAGCATGCTCGATCGGGTTGATATCCGGGCTGCGCGCTGGCCACTCCATACGAGTAATGTTCATCTCTTGAAGGTAGTCATTCACAATCCTACCTGTATGAGGTCGGGCATTGTCATGCATAAATATAGCATCCTCACCTAAATTGACCATAAATGGACCAACGTGATCATTGAGGATTTCTTCCACATATCTTACGCTAGTTAAAGAGCCGTTTTCTATGATCACCAGCTCTGTGCGACTTTCAGAAGAAATTCCGGCCCACACAAGTACAGACCCACCACCGTAGGCTACTTTTTCTTCGATGCATGCTTGCTTGAATCTTTCCCCTGGTCTTCGATACACTCTGTGTCTTCCATCGTGCTTGTAGAGCATAAATTTTGATTCGTCGGAGAACATAACTTTTGACCAATCTTCAATACTCCAATTTACGTGGCTCTGGGCATATCTTAGTCTTGAAATACGATGCCCACGCTCCAGTTTAGGGCCGTTTGCAGGTCTAAGGGGTTTTAAGTTAGATTCAGCAAGCCGACGTCTTACTGTCCATGCACTTGGATTACTTCCTCCGAGACGTCGAAACTAATTTGTGAGTTCAGTTCCTGTGAGAAAGCGATTTCGAAGCATGGTGTTCACCAAGTATCGGTCTTCTCGTGCTGTGGTACACCTGGTTCTGCCCGTTCCTGGTCTGCGTAAGTTAGAACCAGTTTCTTCGTAACGTCGGAGAACTCTTTGTACTGTTGACAGCGACACACCGACAGTCCTGGCTGTATCGCGCTGACTCCGGCCGGTTTCCAGCATTGTAAGTATTCTGGTGCATTCTTCAGGCGTAAGCGACATAATTTCAGCTTGAATAATGAATATAGAGCACTATCAACATGGTTTATGTACCCACATAAATGACAGATTACAAACAAAAGCAAAACCAAATGCTGTAATTTCGTAGTTCCATCTTCGAAAGTGGCCCTTTTTCAAATTTGATTTTTTTATGATATAACTTTACAATAACTAAGAAGTTTTAATACCTTCATTTAAGGAGTATTACATTGTCTATTAAATACAATTTATTGCATTAACCTAGCATTTTTAGTTTCCGAGATTTTTAGGATTCTTTAAGTGACCCGGATTCATTGCTCTCGAGTGTATATACATATGGGTACACTTATTATTGTGCCACATATTAATAAATGAAGATCCAGTTTTTCCTTGAAAGTGACATTTTTACGTCTAGCGCCTATGAAAGTTCTCCGGGCTTAAAAACTATGTTAGCTAACGAATTTGACAATACTACGAGTACTATAACTTTAAAATCTGAGATACATTTCTTTTCCGCCGGGCCTGGGACAATTTTGGCGGATCTTCTTTGTAAACTTGTTTGTCTTTAGGCCACTTATGATAACATTTTCTTTAATAAGTTAAGGGTGTAGTTTATTTAAGGCTCTTATAAGTTTTCAAATTAACCCAAAACAACGTGTGAACCAGGAATTAAATGTTTAGTTTGACCTAATTAAGTCTGTGTTAATAATTCGCAGATGGGCGGAACTATAATCATGTATTCGTCACTGTCTCTTTCTTGCCAACCCCATTTGTAAGTGTTAGCAGTACGTCTATTTTAATAAATTCCAGACCTTACGTACTGTAATAAAGTGAACAATGTAAAATTACAATACTAAGTCACGAATTTTAAACATCTATGTTAATTTTGTCTATCAATATACATGGATTATACATATAAACAATTTGAAGACGTGGTGTTTCTTTTCATTGAAAATATTTCCAAAAAGAATAGTTAAGGTGATAGTGAATAACCAACATATGCCTTTTCTACCAGTTTTGGATTTTTTGTCAAAAGTTTTGTAGATTTATCTATTTGTCTGATTGGATGTGAGAGATTAAGTTGAACACGAATCACGTAAAAAGTACGAAATCAATGTGGTTAACTTTTATATTCAAATAATGTGTGTAACTTGGAGTTATATTTAGGTTTTGTTTCATCGAAATCGCTTCAATCCATTATTATTCATTTATTTCGGATTTTCAAATACATCCATATAATTATTAGTAATGACATGACAAGACACTTTCAAAACTTAACACAAACATAACACTATCGGAAACTCCGATTCCCGTGCGCATGTTTACTTGACTGCTTGCAGTCGTTCGAGCATCGCAGAATCCCACCGGCCCGACAATACACACAGGATGCTGTTGGTACTAGCACGCTTGTGCGATAGGATGGAGGTGCAACACTTGCACATGGCTGCATTGAAGCTGTCCACGTGAGCCTCTGCAAACATGCCAGAGGCACTGTAATTCCGCGGCAGCCCTATCAGCATTCTGAATGCATTGTTGTGTTGCACTCTCAGGTCACTATATGCCCTATGCAAATAGTCGACCCATAGGCTGCACGTGTAAAAGAACTAACAGTATGCTTTAAACAATGTATTTTTTTTTTGTACACTGTGCAATCCCACGAGCGTACATTACAACGTACAGACAATGACCTGCGCTCTCTCTCAATGTCAGTACCGTCCTATAAGTCATCGGTGACCTAAATATTTAAATGTTGTAACTGTTTTTAAAGAGGTACCACCCAAAAGAACTTCTGGGCTGTGCTCAGATCTGTCCTGGGCCACTAGACTAGTGAGCCGTATGTGATAATTGGTCGCATGACCGTGGTATATAGCTAGTAAGTGATCTTGGGGCTATTCCCCCAATTCCTGCCAAGCATTCGCTTGCATTGCCACAGGGATATGCTGGCTTTTGTGGTGATGTAGTTAGCGTGTTTTGCCCAGTTTAGCTGTTTGTCCAAATAGATGCCCAGGTATTTGATTTCGGTTGAAAGGCTTAGGGTAGTTCCAAAGAAACGTGGTAGTTGGAGTGTCGTCAATTTCCTTTTTTTTGTAAAGAGATTATTATTTCGGTTCCTTGCAAGCCTTATAAGCTACGCTGATGTTAGGGTACTGCTGAGCCCTTCAGTCTGTGCATTGAGAAAGCTTTTAAATACCTGTGAATCGTATGCGGAGGCCCATGGCCTTAAATACAAATCAGTGAAATCTGAACTATTCGTTTTTTAAGGCAGTGAGTTAATGAAAATAGCATGTGAGTAATAATCATGCTTCAAATATGTACTGCAGGCGTTGTTTATGCTACGGTGGTTCGCGCCCTGGCCTGGCGCCGACATATATAATAATGAGCATCTTGCCACGACCTTTACTTGTCCGGTTAAGCAGCCGACAACCTCCTAGGCTGACCTGCGAGAAGCCAATCACAAAAAAAAAACGCGAGCTTTAATCGAAACTAGCGCACGCGGCGCTCGGATGCGCATGATTGTATGACACCTCGATTGCCAATTGTTTACGTGAATTAATCCGAATAACTGTTATCATTGTACTGTGGCTATTGTGACTGTGTGTGCCTATTGTTTATGTGACTGTACTCTTTCTGACTGTTTTCTTTGTTGTGTGTGTGTGTTGCTCCATACAACAGTGAGTACTATAGCAGATAGACTTTTATTTATTACTCTGCCTATAACACACCTCTAACAACAACTATAAACTAGACAAACTTATAAGAGGCTTCCTGGTTTTCTATCAATGATTCAAATGTTAGGTGAGCCCCAGCCTATCTTGTAGAGGAGGGAACTTTTAATGTTTTAGATTGCGGGTCATGCTCATCCCTCTGTTTTTGTTCGAATAAAGCGAAAGTGTGTGGCTCTTTTTAATTTCAGTTATCATTTTCTTACAATTTTTGAATAATATATTGATTCAATCCAACGTCATAATATCTCTACATATTAAGTATACAACATGAGCCGCACATCCGACGATCAGCCTTCATCGCGCTTGCATTGTCAGTTATTATGCATTAAAGCTTTGTGATACCTATCTCTTCTAAAACGTTGCTAATTTCTCTTTTTATGTATTTAGTCGTCTGCCTTTACGTTCCGGGGTAAGCGCTTTAAAAATGGGTTTTGATGTTGTTACCAAAAAGTTAATTACTCCTTGGCTACGGATATTAGTTCATTCTTCGGTTACAAAGTTAAAACTGTTAGTTTCAAAGTGTTTGTTTTGTATTAATAGTTCAGTTAATTTTATCTGTTGCAATATTCATGTTAGATTGGTAGTAAGGGTAGACAACTGTCATTTGAAATGTTATAAAAGATCGTGTAACTTTATTTTTGCTCTCTTTTTGTACGTGTCGCCTGGACGCGTATTTCCATTTCCGTGTTTATTAGGAGGCAGTACTGTCTTGAAACACGCACGGATTTGTCGCGCTAACTGCCTTTACAAAATCGTGTTCAATCCAAGGCACGTATCCTCCAATCGCGCACGGGTTTGCAACGCCAACTGTTCTTCCAAACACGTGTTCAAGGCGATGCATGGAACTTAGCCATGAAGTTCGCGCGTAATTTCCCTTTCCGTGTTCAACTGGCGACACCGGTCTCGCGAAATCAACACGCTTTTGTTTTACTACGGAATCCTACGATTCCGTGTTCAATTCGCGTCAACTGAGCACGCCTTTGTGATCAAGTGGCGCTGGGTAAGGTTTAACAAAATCGTGTGTAAGTACCAAAGTAAAATATGTTAACTTCAAATAAAATAAACCCTCTCTATACCGAGGTGCCTAAAGAACAACGCCTTAAGTTCCAAAATAATTATCATTACTCATCAGAATAATTGTACGTGTTGTATTTATATTCTTATTGCCTACCAAAATGGATAAATGCTCACCAAATCTAACCATAGAAGGTCGACATCAGGGGCACCCCGAGGTTCGGTTGGTTAGGTTCCTTTAAACCCTTTAGACAGAAATAGGAGCCCCGCGAAGCGGGGCTCCGTCGACCTGCTTAATAAAATAAAAAGTTAAAGATTTTGTTTGAGTTTTCTTGCCCATTCATTAAACACAAAAATGCCTTCGAACACACACGGATTTGTGGCGCTTAATCAAGGCGCATACTCCTTGCAAACCCGTGCGCGATTGGAGGACGCGTACCCCGAATTGAACACGTGTTTAGAAGAACAGTTGGCGTTGCAAACCCGTGCGCGATTGGAGGATACGTGCCTTGGGTTGAACACGATTTTGTAAAGGCAGTTAGCGCGACAAACCAGTACTGCCTCCTAATAAACACGGAAATGGAAATACGCCGCCTGGACTGGTAACAATATAAAAACTTGTAAGTTATGTATTATAATTATTTATCATCCAGGTTCTTCCCAACATCAGGATCATCTCAGAAGTGTGATCAGGGCCTACATAACGCTTCACAAGTTAATAAGGTAATAATGGCAGGTTTGGGACCTTACATTGGCGGACTAGGCAAGAAAAGAAAAATAAAGAATGCAGGAACTACTAGTGCCGAGGTAACAGAAAATATTCTGATATTTTTTTCTTCCAACTGCCTTCCAAATGCTGCGAGGAAAAGAAAAACTTCCCACGCGGATGCAGAGTTAATCTCCAAATTCAACCCGGGACCCCAATCTTTAAGTGCTAAGGCTTGGCTTAATAAAATTGATCAATTGAGTCATATTTACGATTGGAGTGACGCTGATAAATCCTATATCATGCACATGAGGTTACGTGGCTCTGCAAGGGAATGGTATGAAAATTTAGATAATTACGATCTGTCTTGGTATGAATGGAAATATGCACTCGAACGAGCTTTCCCTATGGCCGTGGATTTCGTCGATAAATTAGAATTGATGTTGGCACGTAAGAAAAGTGATGACGAAACAATGACCGTGTTAGAATAATAAATATGTATTTCTGATTATATTATGTAACGTATTAAGAAAATATTGTTATAAATACGTAAAGTAACTGAATAGAAAAACCCACGTAGTTTCTGACTCACAAATAGCGCCACGTGATGTTTGTCTGTTTGAAACGAAGTGGGGTTCGCCTTATAAAAGCGGTCCGACCCGTCAGAGCGGCACTGGTTTCACATTAGACTCTCGGCATCGGTCGCGAACGGTTGTGTGCTCGCACTCTCCCGTTCTCGATTTCTGTCGTAGTTTAATTCTTCCTCGCTGCGAACCTCGTAGCGCCCTCGTAGCCGCCCCGGTTGCATCCGATCATCGGTCAATTAATTAAATTTATTTTAATTAATTGGTCGAATCAAGTGATCAATCAAAAACTGCCTTTTTCAAGGCAAAGTGTTATTTCTTTAACTGCGCGATAGTGTGAGTAGCTTCATTAGGCCCCTTCTGGGCAAAACCACAGTTTCGTGGTCGTCGGTGGATACCTAGCGGTGCTAACGATCCGAGTGGGGTGTTGTCCCAACACACCCGCCGAACCTTTTCAGGGCGAGGCAGTCAGTTGGACGGGTCCTAGAGCTAACCGGCCTTGGGGGATCTCCTAGTCGGCTCTGGTGACAGTTTTCCTTTCACAGCTACTCACCTAATGTCTCTAGGGTGTGTCTACACCCTTCGCGCTAGACTGTCAGGGCCCCGTTCGCACAATAAGACTGGCGACGGGTTTACAAGCTTAAGGCTCACCATAGGTACTCACCTCCCTGTCTATACCCGACAGGGAGGGTAACTCATCCCCGGAAACACCCACCCGGGGAGTTAGGCATAGGGAATTTTAGGCCGGAATCTTATATTCCAACATCCCCCCCAATTAGTAGCCCCGCACCCCCCCAACATGGGGGATGCCATTTTATTAACTTTCCTCAAGGAGGTCCTCCTAAAGGACCCCGAGTTCATCGCCAAATATGGCGCCAAGTTCGCTGCTTTGCAGCCCCCCACTCCCTGTCCTCCCGACAACTCTGCCGCCATCGCTAACTTTAACGTTGCACTAGAGGCCCCCTCCCCGGTGCAAACCGCCCCCCTCCCCTCCGTACCGATGGAAACTGACCAACGGACTGCGACTAGACGCCCCGTCTCCCCGTACTCCTCCGGCTCGGAAACCCTCACCAACTCCTCCTCCGAGGATGACGGTTTCCAAACCGTCACCTCGTCCTCCAAAAGGAAGAAAAACTTCGCCTCTTCCCAGGCAAACAAACTAAGGGACCAATCGGTCACTCCCCCGCCCACCCTTGCGACTCCGACCCCCGTCCTCGCCATCACGACTGCCCCCCCCCCCACGCGTTAAGCCCCCCCCGGCTCTCAAAGCTTTCCTAGAAAGCAACCCCAAAAAGACCCCGTCTTCATCTAAGACAAATCCAAATGGACTGAAGTGTCCAAATGGTGCGTCGATCTCAGGATCGGCTTCACCAGTTCCCGTTCAACCGAGCAGGGCATTAAGGTCCAGGTCCCTAAGTCTAACGACTATAGGGAACTCACGAAGCTCCTCAGAGCACGAGGTGTGTCCTTTCACACCTACTCCCTCCCTGTAATTAATAGGATCCCTAAGGAGATCGCTACCTCCGACCTCAAAGAAGACCTTGTGTCACAAGGTATCCCCGTAGCCGAGGTGCACCGCATGCACCGTGCCCGAGGCGGCGAGCCATACAACATGGTCCTTGTTGTATGCCCCCCCGTCGAAGGACACCACCGGATTTTTAAAATAAAGTCCCTTTGCCATCTCACTGGATTCGATATCCAAAAGCCCCGTAAGACTGGAATCGTCGGCCAGTGTCACCGCTGTCAGTTGTACGGCCACTCTTAAAAGAATTGCCATGCCACACCCAGGTGCGTCAAGTGCCTAGGTGGGCATGGCACTTCAGAGTGCTCCCGTCCCAAGGACCGTACCCTCTGCACGGAACCACCCAGCTGTGTGCTGTGTGGCCTCTCCGGGCATCCAGCCAATTACCGTGGCTGCCCCAAAGCCCCTAAGGCAACAAACCCTAAACTGACAAAGCGTACGGACGCTCGTCAGGGAAGGGAAGCCCCCTCCACTCAACTTCCCGAGCGCCTGAGTCCCCAGAAACCCAACGCTTGGAACTTATCCCAGCACCAACAGGCCTTCCCGGCCCTGGTACGAAACCAACCCCCCCCTCCTCCCCCCGTTGCTCATCAGATGGACACCCGCGCCCGCGCGCGCACCCGCGCCACTCGCAAACATCCCCCCGGCTCCTAAAGCCACTACCCCCTCCCCAGTCGCGCCCGTTCCTTCCTCAACCACACCAGTGGCTGTAGGCCCCAACCCCATGGATCCGTTCAACGTGATCTCAGGCACATTCACTGCCTTCCTCACCCCTCGCGCCCGTCAAATGGCCAATGAAATCGTTGCCGCCAGAAATGCCGGTAACCTTTATGCCATTCAATGCATATACAACGCGTACCCGGATATTACGCACGCGCTCCAGTCCTTTGTAAACTCCCCCAATCCCACTAATGGATAACGGAATCCTCACGCGTCTAAAACCCCGATCCCTAAAGTTAGGTTATTTCAATGCCAATGGCATCCAAGGTCAGCGCGACGAAATCTGTACCTTCCTCCGCGACAACCAGATCGATGTCCTCCTCGTACAGGAGACATTTCTAAAACCTCACATGCGAACGCCGTCGATAGCGAACTATCGGGTTGTTCGAAACGACAGGACTCGGTGTCACAAGAATGGCACCCTCATTTACTACAAAAAATCCCTCTACTGCATCCCCTTGGACCCGCCCCCCCTTTCACGACTAGAAGTCTCCATTTGCCGGCTAGGCATGACAAGCCACCAACCGATCACCTTGGTATCGGTCTACCTCCCCCCTACGAACCAAGCAGAGAACTTCCAACTCTTGACTGACGACCTGACCTTACTCCTCGGCCTGAGTGACTCCGTTATCATAGCGGAGGATCTCAACGCCAAACATCACGCCTGGAATAGTACCAGAATCTCTACCCGAGGGAGACACTTGTTCGACCTCTGTACCCCTCTAAATTTCGATGTCATCGCCCCGATGACTCCCACTCATTTCCCCCACTCGGTTGACCACACCCCTGACGTGCTCGATGTATCACTTTTAAAGAATATCAACCTACGGTTGGATTCTATAGAGGTGATACACGAACTATCATCCGACCACCGACCAGTTGTGCTTAAGCTAGCCCCTCGCGTAGGCCTCCCCGACCCCGATCAACCCCCCTCCACAAAAGTAGTAACGGACTGGAGGAAAGTAAGCGAACACCTGAAATCCAACACGTCCCCCCACCTAGACTCCATCCCCGACCTCTTCGACTCTATCGCTGACACGACGGCTGCGATCGACTCATTCACTGGACACGTACAATCAATCCTGAACGATTGTTCAAGGGAAGTTCCAGTGACGGACGACCGTCGCTGGAAGTTGCCGGACGATGTACGTGAACTGATGACTGAGAAGAACGCGCCTGTCCGTGCGTACAGCAACTTTCCCTGCGACGCGAACCGAGCCCATATGCGCTACTTACAGCGAGCTGTAAGGACACGTGTAGCGGAGCACCGGGAAACGGGCTGGGATAAGTTGCTGAGCGAACTAGAGCCTACCCACCTAGCATTCTGGGAGCTTCACAGTAAACTCAAATCCCGAGAAGTAGCCCCTATGCCCCCCTTGATCCGCCCAGACAATACCATCGCTTTCGATGATGTCGACAAGGCCGAGTGCCTAGCCGACAGTCTTGAGGCCCAATGTTCGCCCAGCTCTCAACCTGTAGACCAAGCTCACCTCTCTGAGGTCGACGCCGAAGTCGAAAGGAGAGCCTCCCTCCCCCTCGTAGAAGACCCCGAGTGCCCTCTGCCTCCCGTCACCCCCGACGAAGTGCAAGAGCTCATAAAGGGCCTTAAGCCCCGTAAAGCCCCCGGTTCTGATGGAATGACCAATAAGGTGTTCCAACTGTTCCCTGCCCACCTGATCATGCTAATGACCACCATCTTCAATGGTGCCATGAGCAATAACATCTTCCCCCAAGCGTGGCAACAGGCCACTGTCATCGGCATTCCCAAGCTGGGCAAGCCTAAATCCGCTCCCTCCAGCTACCGCCCCATCAGTCTCCTCAATGTCATCGGCAAGATCTATGAGAGGCTTATTTATAAGCGTCTCAGAGACTATGCCGAGACGAAAGGTCTCATTCCCAACGAGCAGTTCGGTTTCCGAACCCAACACTCGTGCGTCCAACAGGTCCACCGTATCGTCGAACACATAAGCGTTGGCTTCCAACGTGGTTCGTTGACGGGTGCTGTTTTCTTTGATATAGCGAAAGCGTTCGACAAAGTCTGGCACAATGGCTTATTATATAAGCTACGAGTATACAAACTTAAAGTGCCAGATCGTCTCGTGCTCATCCTGCGAGACTTTTTGTCGAACCGCACCTTCCGATTCCGCATCGAAGGAGCGCTATCCTCCCCCCGCCCCATTCGCGCCGGAGTCCCTCAGGGCTCCGTGCTCGCCCCTCTCATTTTCACGCTTTTCACCAGCGATATCCCCAAAAGTAAAAGGGCTCAGTTGGCTCTGTTCGCAGACGATACGGCCATTTACTACACCGGCGTAAGCCCCGACGCGATATCTCGCACTCTCCAAACCACAGTCAACCAACTCGGTGACTGGTTTAGGAAGTGGAGAATCGAAGTCAATCCCGATAAGAGTCAAGCGGTTCTATTTTCGAAACCGAGACTCAACCTCACCCCTCCCCGTCCGATAACCATGTTCAGCAAGCCTCTCCCTTGGGAGAAGCGAGCCAAATACTGGTGTGTCACTCTGGACCATAGACTCTCTTTCGGTGAGCACATAAAGCAGGCGCGTTCGCGCGCCGCTTTCGCTCTCGGTAGACTCCACTCCCTATTGAATGCACGCAGCAAATTGTCACTCAAGTGCAAATTGCGCATTTACACAGCGTGCATTCGGCCAATCATGACCTACGCGAGCGTGGTTTTCGCACACTCGAAACCCCACCACATCCATAGGATGCAGACCCTCCAAAACCGGTTCCTCCGTAGGGCAACCGGCTCCCCTTGGTTCGTTCGGAACGAAATCCTCCATCTCGATCTTAAAATCCCCACTATCCGTCAGTTCATGAAGCGCATTTCCAAGCGCTTCTTCGACTCCGCGGCCTCACATCGCAACCCTCTGGTTGTCGAGGCTGCCAGATATACCCCCTCCCGCATTAGTCGTACCCGCCGTCCAAGGCATGCCCTGTCCGACCCCGATGACCCCATAACCCTCCTCCAGGAGAGCAGTAGGGCCACCAGTACAGTACACAAGAACAGACCGCTATCGTTCCGACCTCGCCGCCGAGGTCCTACGCGACGCCCCCGACGTAATTGTCCCCCCCCCCGACCCTTGCTCGACGACGCGCCAGCCCGCGCCGTAGCTGAGCCTGTAGTTTTCAATATCCCTGTTAATAATAATATAATCTCGATCCAGCCTGTCCCATCTTGCTGCCCTCCCCTCAGTGACGCCCTAAGCCGAGGTTCGTACCCCACAGAGGGTGCCCTTAGCGTGCGGTCACCTAATTTTTTAAGAATTTTCGCCCCTGGCTGGAGGATTTAAGTTAGTAGCTTAAGGCACCCACAGGCTTGCCCGGTTAAGTAGCCAGGACCTTAGTGGTCATAACTACGAGCTGCCCAATAGGAAAAAAAAAAAAAAAAAAAAAACAGTGCGGCACTTTTGCTCGAGACGCGGACGGTGAAGGACTACTTGCCATAAAGCTAAGTAACTATCATTATTGTGTTATAGATACTCGTAAACTTGATAAATAAATATGTTTATTAAATGATAAATAAATACGATTATTAAATATTAAATTATAATATAATATGTAATATAAATGAAAAAATTTGTCTTGTTTTCTATTGAGACTATTTCTTACATACTTTATTTTAGGGTTTAATAAGATTAAGTATATGTGTTGGCATTATATACTTATTCTATTGATATGGAAAATAAAATATATTGTATATTACAAGAAGTTATGGCTTTTCTTTTACATAGTCCTATATATAAATATTATTTAATTTCAATTGTTTACAGACTATATACATACACACATCTATAGGTGCATTCAAAATCTAACATCAGAAGTGGGATCAGCTCAAGTTCACAATTATTAATATTTCTTATGTTTCAGGATGGACGCTGAAGTTGTCGCAAGTCTTCTCACAGCAATACGGGATGCCGTCTCCAAGCCTCACTCAAACGATGATGACATCGCACTGCCAGTATTCGACCCTGACAAAAATGACTGCGGAGCAGCAAGTTGGTGTGACAGCATTGAGACTCTCGCCAAGGACCTCAACTGGAGCAGTATTAAAACAGCAGCAAAATCAGGTAAAGCCCTGAAGGGTTCTGCGATATCTTGGTTTGAATCGTGGGAACCATTCGAAGGTAGATCTTGGGAAAATTTTCGTAGGGTTATAATTGACGCTTACCCAGAGAAGAAAAACCTTTCTGAAAAACTTACAAAGGCCGTATTATACACATCTGATACATCCGAATCATATGGTGAATATGTCAGAGAAAAATTAAGATTATTACGCAACACTAAAATCTCTTTCACCGAGAATCAGCTTATAGAATTAGTCAGTGGAGGTGTTGACGATATTAGTGTAAAAATGGCGTCCTTAAATAGCGGAGCCAAAACAACTTCTGCTCTAATTACACTGCTGTCTACTTATACGAAGTCTAAGAAACGTTCAATACAAAATAGGGATAAGAATAATGGTTCAGGATTCGGTGGGGTTAAACGAGCTAGATTTAGTACCGAAAAGAAATGTTATCTTTGCGATCAGGTTGGGCATGTGCAAGCACAATGTTCTAAAAATAAACAATCTCAGTCCCAGCAATCTCCAATAACTACTCAAACCCCACCTAAGCAAAATAAGCCACAGATAAAAAATTGTACATACTGTAAAAAAGTTGGCCATACAGAATCTGTGTGTTATCATAAACTAAGAAAAGATTCTTCCTCTTTAATTACAGTTCCTACTAAAGAAGTTTTTTTTTTAGAAAAACCGAACTAAATCTCACCCCAGTTTGTGTCAATGGGGTGACGATAAGTTCTTTGATTGACACAGGAGCAAATTGCAGTTTAATCAAAGAATCAATTGCTAAAAAAATAGGCTGTCATCTTTCACCAATATCGACGTATATAAGTGGTTTAGGACAAAACAAAATACATGTGTTTGCTTTAATTTCTGTAATCATTCAATTTGAGGATATATGTTTAGAGCTTGATTTTAATGTGGTCAGGGACAACGCATTCCGTTATGATCTTCTTATAGGCAGAAACGCTGTAAATTATCCAGATATAGAAATCGTTACCGATTCATCCAGTTGTCGGTTATCAAGAAAGTCGTGTGAAGTAGCGACCGAAGTAAATTTAGTAACCTCGTCACCTCAATTATGTGGATTAACTTCAAAAACAGAACACTTGCCATTTGAGTTACAAAAGAGAATAAAATAAATTTTCGACAGATATCCATCAGTTCTTAGTGAAGTGGGCACGGTGCGAACTGGTGAATTAAGTTTGCGTTTAAAAGAAAATAAGATCGTGTCTTATCGACCCTATCGACTGGCTCCGGTTGAAAGGGAAAAAGTAGATAAAATAATACATGAACTATTAGACAAAGGAATTATTCGTGAGAGTGACTCTCCTTTTGCAAGTCCTGTCATATTGGTACGAAAAAAGGACGGAAGTGATAGAATGTGTATAGATTTTAGATCGTTAAACAAAATTCTAGAAAAAGACCGATATCCGCTTCCTCTAATTGAAGACCAGATCAATAAGCTCGGTAAGGCTAAATATTTCATCTCATTAGATATGAAAAATGGATTCTACCAAATTCCTGTTTCACCCGAATCAATAAAGTATACCAGATTCGTGACACCTAACGGGCACTACGAATTTTTAAAAATGCCATTTGGCATATGTAATGGGCCCGCAGTTTTTCAAAGAGCCATTACAAAAGCCGTACAACATTTGAAGTTTGTTTTAGTATACATAGATGATATACTTATTCCTTTTTCAACGATAGATGAAGGGTTAGATTATCTCGACAAAACTGTTCGGGCACTGTATTCATCCAGATTTGCTATTAATCTAAAAAAAAGTAATTTTTTTGTTAATACTATCGAGTATTTGGGTAGACACATATCGCCGGAAGGTGTAAGGCCAAGTGGAACAAAGGTAGCTGCATTAGTTAATTCTCCCACCCCATGTAACGTCAAACAAGTGCGACAATTTATGGGTCTTGCTAGCTATTTTTGAAAGTTTATCCCAAATTTTTCTTCTAGAACAGCATGTATCAGTAAATTAACAAAAAACGGGCAGAGATGGGAATGGGGTCTTGAACAAATCGAAGCTAGAAATTATGTTATAAAACAATTATCAAGCAAACCTTTATTATCTGTTTTTGATCATAAGCTACCTACGGAACTCTATACAGATGCCAGCTCCTTGGGCTATGGTGCCATGCTAATACAGATAGTTGACGGTAATAAAAGGGTTGTTGCTTATTATAGCAAAAGAACTACTCCCGTAGAATCAAAATACTGTTCCTATGATTTAGAGACATTAGCCATATATAATGCTTTAACCTACACCCTATTGAAAAGATTCCAGGACCTTTCCATACAATTCACTTAGATTGCACCGGTCCTTTTTCTCAAACGTCTGAGGGATATAAATATATTTTACTTGTAGAAGACGGTTTTACCAAATTCACTGTATTAAAACCCTTAAAAAGTCAAACAGCTCAAGAATTGGTACCCCTAATCCGGGACACTGTCACTTTATTTGGTACACCTAGAAAAATAATCACTGACAGAGGTACTAACTTTAGTTCACATCTAGTAATATCCCTATTAAGGGAAATGGAAATTGAGCATCACATGATTGCCACGGGCACACCAAGGGGAAACGGCCAGGTGGAACGTTATGTAGCTACCGTTATTGATATGCTTAACACCACTTGTAATGGTTCGTCAGATTGGCCAAGCGGTTTGTGGAAGGTTCAGCAGTCTATCAATACCACTATCCAAAAATCGACTGGTTTCTCTCCGATTCATTTACTCATCGGTTGTAATGCTAACATACCAAGCATCCAAGCCCATTTAGATGAAATTAATGTCTCTGAACCGAATATTGATTTAAGGGCAGATCGAGAATTAGCATATCAACGACTACTACATGAATCGGGTAAATTTAAAAACAGATTTGATTCGGTAAGACGGGATACTAAATCTTTTGAAGTAGGAAACGTAGTTTACGTAAATCAGGAACATAGGCGTCATGATAAACTGAGTCCCCGATTTAAAGGTCCGTATGAAATAAGTTGTGTACTCCCAAATGATAGCTACGCTCTCAGAGGAAGAGGTAATTTCAGAAATATAAAAGTATCTAAGGATAAATTAAGGCTATGGCCAGGTGTATGGACGGATGAACTTTCTAACAATGAGTCAATAAATTAATTAAAATAGTATTTCAAATAATGTTAACTTTTATATAAGTTTTTGCTTAGATATATGTGTTGTATACACTTAATGTGGAAAGTGGTTCATTGTACATTCCATAAGTTGATTAAATAAATGTTATTGGAATATTTGAACTAAATGTCTACTTAATGTGAGAAGTGAGACATACTTTGATTAAGCGAATAATATGAAATAAATGTCTACTTAATGTGAGAAGTGAGACATATTTTGATTAAGCGAATGATATGAAATAAATGTCTACTTAATGTGAGAAGTGAGACATACTTTGATTAAGCGAATGATATTATAATCAATGTTCACTGTGGAGAAACAACGATTATATATGGGTTCTCACAATGTCTACTTAATGTTAGAAGTGAGACTGTGATGCCGAATAAAAATTCTACTGTTAACTTAAGTAATTTACATACTTATTTTTAAGAATTAACGTTTGTATGATTAATTTATGTACTGGTATAAATATCAATCTAGGTACTTCAGGGAACGAATTACATATCAGAATGGCCGTGTTAGAATAACAAATATGTATTTCTGATTATATTATGTAACGTATTAAGAAAATATTGTTATAAATACGTAAAGTAACTGAATAGAAAAACCCACGTAGTTTCTGACTCACAAATAGCGCCACGTGATGTTTGTCTGTTTGAAACGAAGTGGGGTTCGCCTTATAAAAGCGGTCCGACCCGTCAGAGCGGCACTCCCTGGCTGGAGGCTTTAAGTTAGTAGCTTAAGGCACCCACAGGCTTGCCCGGTTAAGTAGCCAGGACCTTAGTGGTCAAAACTACGAGCTGCCCAATAGGAAAAAAAAAAAAAAAACATAGCGGCACTGTTGCTCGAGACGCGGACGGTGAAGGACTACTTGCCATAAAGCTAAGTAACTATCATTATTGTGTTATAGATAAACATGATAAATAAATATGTCTATTAAATGATAAATAAATACGATTATTAAATATTAAATTATAATATAATATGTAATATAAATGAATAAATTTGTATTGTTTTCTATTGAGACTATTTCTTACATACTTTATTTTAGGGTTTTAATAAGATTAAGTATGTGTTGGCATTATATACTTATTCTATTGATATGGAAAATAAAATATATTGTATATTACAAGAAGTTATGGCTTTTCTTTTACATAGTCCTATATATAAATATTATTTAATTTCAATTGTTTACAGACTATATACATACACACATTTATAGGTGCATTCAAAATCTAACAACCGCATATTTTCATGATAAACTATCGTTGTCCAAGAAATGCAAACTGGAGGAAGAAGCGACAATTTCGTGTTTAATCAGGGGTCTTCCTATTGAACTTAGACCTAATGCAAAAGCTTTCAGATGTGATACTTCTGAAGAACTGTACTACGGGTATTTATCTTCGTTGGAAAATTACAAGAGGATGGACAGCGGCGCTTCGAAGACCAAAGAAGCTAGCTATCCTGCCAAGACTACGTCAACTACGTGGCGTCGAGGGTCGGTACAGCCGTCGGTGAAGCTGTGCTACGTCTGCCGGAGACCTGGCCACGAGATAAAGGACTGCCGGAGTCAACTCGTCTGCAATATTTTACGAATGAACGTGGTTAAAAGATTAAATCTTCCGTTAATGCGATCTACGATAATTCTGAGGGGGTTTGAAGGTAGTTGTATAAATTCCTTGGGAACAGTTCACTTCACGGTAGACATAGATAAATTACGGATATCCAGTTTTGCAGAAGTAACATACAAATATATGGGTGATATTGACATGATTGTAGGTCAACCTATTATCTGTCAAAATAACATTAGCTTGTTAACTACTTCAACTAGTGCAACTTTAATAAAACGTGATCTCTGTGATAGTATTTTAACGCAATATAATCTGCGTAGCGATGACTTTGTGCACAAATATTCTATAAGGTTATTGAAAGATATGGTTATACCTCCATGTTGTGAAACGCTTGTTCATATGGTTATAGACAGTGATTGTATGGATACAACGTATACTACGCTACCAGTATACAATTCAGAGGCTATGTATTTTATACCAGGCGCTGTTTTATCGGCAAGGAGTAAAGTAATTAAAATAATTAATGTAGGAAATGAATCTGTAACTTGGCGGGCTGGATGTTTATTAACTAGGGCTAAAGTCTGTAATAAGAAAGGTATTGTGAATATTAATTATACCGCATATAATCAAAATTCTAATAGTAATCAAGCAGAAAATTAAATGAATTCTGGAAACTTGGACTTGGGCGAAATAAGTGATAGTGAACAAGAGGCATTGGTTAAATTACTTCGTAAATATTCTGACTCATTTGCTAACGGTACGGCTAGTTTAGGTTGTACGAACAGCAATAGACGCTAAGCCGTATAGGTTATCACACAGGAGACAGAAATAGTAGATGAAAAAGTACAAGAACTATTAGATTCTGGAATGGCAAGAGTATCAAATTCACCATACGCGAGCCCTGTGGTATTAGTAAAGAAAAAAAAAATGGAGAATATAGGCTATGTATAGAGATTTTGCATCCATAGCTCGCCCTCTAACTGAATTAACAAAAAAGGACCTTATACCACGTATTGCACGATGGTGGTTAACTATTCAGGACTTTGAATTAGAGATAGAATATAGGCCTGGTGATAAAATGCGAGATGCGGATGCACTAAGTCGAAATCCAGTAGGCGTCAACACGGTAGATATTTCCAGGATTGACGAAACCGACTGGGCGCTCTCGGTTCAACTTCAGGATGACGGTATCCAACAAATTATTAGACAGCTACAGGGGGGTACGGAAAATCGAGATATCACTAATAATTATACCTACCGTAACTAACGGCAGGTTATACAGAAAAACTATAACGGGTGAACGTTTTGTTATTCCTAAACTGGTCAAATAGAGTATATTGCAAAAGTTTCATGACCAGATTGGTCATTCAGGTATCGAAAGGGGTGAGAAATTAATAAAATCTTCTTACTGGTTTCCAAATATGACTAGATTCATTCGAAAATATATTAAAAGTTGTCTCCAATGTGCGTATGGTAAATCAGGTTACGGTCGATGTGAGGGGGAATTGCATCCCATAGAAAAGCTAGATATACCTATGCACACCTTGCACGTAGATCATTTGGGCCCATTCCCTAAAAGTCGTTAGGGTAACAACTATATTTTAATGATTATAGACTCATTTACTAAATTTATTTTAGCTCTTCCTGTAAAAACTGTACGTTCAACAGAAACAGTTAAAGAACTCACCGGTATAATTTTGGTTTTTGGTAAACCCAGTAGAATTATAACTGATAGAGGGAAGGCTTTTAAGAGTCGTTACTTCAAAACTTTTGTCACTAATTACCAAATTAAACATGTTTTGAATGTCGTAACTGTACCCCGTTCAAATGGTCAGATCGAACGTGTGAATAGAACAATTCTAGACGGGTTAAGTACATCCGTCATAGAGGAATGTAGCTGGGATTCAAAATTGATAAATATCGTTTGGGGCATTAATATACAATACACTGTGACAAAAGTGGCACCATTTAGTTTATTATTTGAACATCAGAATAATCTTCTGCCAGTGCCATAATCTTCACCGCAGATAAACAATGAAGAACACAGACAACATTTAATTTCTAGGCGTAGGCAGGCTAAAGTTAACATTGATTTAAACATGACTAGAATGAAAAAACAGTTTGACAGTAGGCGAAAAAATGTACTAAATATAATATAGGCCAATTAGTCTCATGGAAGGGAGGTGTCACTGAGCAAGCTGTGGGGGTAAGCAAAAAGTTAGGAAACAGATACTCAGGACCATACAAAATCACCAAAACAAATCACGCCATAGATCGTTATACTATTTCTTCAATTAAAGGCATGAGAGAGTACCGAAAATTTAGTGCGGTTGTGGCTGGCGATACGTTGCGTCCATACAGGGCTGTAATATCGGATGATCATGACTCTACAGATAGTGAGGGTCATGATATTGATAGGGATGATTTAATTGATTTATTAGAAAGTTAGGTAGGTTCGTTAGTATTTAATTTGATAGTACGCTTGTGTAAGTACTATGTATGTTATATAAAATGCGGCAGCGTGTCATTAACCCCTATGTATACAAACACGTTGTTTATAAACTACCTATTTCAAGAGCTATGTGCTATCAATATTTGAAGCTATGTGCTACCTATTTAAACAGCTATATCCTATCAAAATATTAAGCTATGTCCTACCTATTTAAAGAGCTGTGTGTTATCAAAATATTAAGCTATGTGCTACCTATTTCAAGAGCTGTGTGTTATCAAAATATTAAGCTATGTGCTACCTATTTAAAGAGCTGTGTGTTATCAAAATATTAAACTATGTCCTACCTAATTACTGAACAATATCTATCTAAATATTAAGCTATGTGCTACCTATTTACTAAAACATGGGATATCTAAATATTAAGCTATGTGCTACCTATTTAAAGAGCTGCGTGTTATCAAAATATTAAGCTATGTGCTACCTATTTACTAAAACATGGGATATCTAAATATTAAGCTATGTGCTACCTATTTAAAGAGCTGCGTGTTATCAAAATATTAAGCTATGTGCTACCTATTTACTAAAACATGGGATATCTAAATATTAAGCTATGTGCTACCTATTTACTAGGCTATATGCTATCTATGTACCTGTTATGTGTTATCCATTTACCTCGCTATGAAATTTATTTAACTAGCGATAGTATGATATCCATTAAGCTGCTGTGTGCAATCCTCATACATAATATTTACTTAGCTAGGAATGTGCAATCTGTTTACATGGACCCGTTGGTTTGTAGACTCAATTCACGTTACAGATGGGGGAAGCTCTACCGACCGCTGCTGCTGGTGCGCAGATCGACAGAGCTACGCCAAGGGCTACTTCGTGGTCGACTAGCGCGACAGGCGGCGTTTCTTCATCCTCCGTGATGACTTCGACACCAGCTGATGCCAGTAAACAAGATCGCCGTGGGACACGGCTTTAATCAGGACGGCCGAATGTTATCGTATTAAAGTTGTCGTAGTATATTAGGTATAATTATGTAGAAGTTTGTGTTAGGTCACACTGACCAATTTATTTGTTTTTGCCATTTCACTTATTGGTTGTACCTATGTTTAAATACTAAATGATTGACTTTGTGATTTCCATCAAATTATTTTGTTAAGAATGTACCAATGGATTAATTATCTTATCAATTATATTTTTGTGAAGGCAATGTTAAAACTGTTAGTTTAAAAGTGTTTGTTTTGTATTAATAGTTCAGTTAATTTTATCTGTTGCAATATTCATGTTAGATTGGTAGTAAGGGTAGACAACTGTCATTTGAAATGTTATAAAAGATCGTGTAACTTTATTTTTGCTCTCTTTTTGTACGTGTCGCCTGGACTGGTAACAATATAAAAACTTGTAAGTCATGTATTATAATTATTTATCATCCAGCTTCTTCCCAACATCTGCATCACTAGTATACTACACCGAGCGAATCTTCGGGCCTACATGTTACCTCGGACCGCCAAAGCCCTACGCTCCCTTTCAATATCAACATTGTCCTTAAGGTCGTCAGCGAGAAAATGCCCTAGATTTTTGACTTTTGTCACTCTTTTGATGTTCAAGCCATTTAGGGTAATGTCAGGTACAGTATCTGGGCATTCACCGCCGGCCCCAAAGACAATGTATTCACACTTTTTAATATTATAAATCAGTCCGTGCGAGGCAGCATACGCCTGACAGGCCCTTAACATTTCATTCACGGCACCTGCCGTCGGCGCCAGCAACGCCATGTCATCAGCATAGCTGATACTATTTATTTTTACACCATGGACGCTACAACCGACCCGCATATTGCTGAGGTCCACAATTAGGCCATCTATATATGTGCAAAATAACCTAGGAGATGTCAGACCACCCTGTCTCACACCGCATCCTAACCTATATGTCTCAGAGAGTGCATTGGACCACTTCACAACATTTTCTTGGTTCCCATACCAATACTTTAGGATCCTGAGGACTCCTGCCGGTACACCCCTGTCCTCAAGCTCTCTCCAGAGTACATCATAATTTACCAGATCGAAGGCTCTGGAGAGATCCAGAAAACAGGCGTATACCGGTGTTTTACGATTAGTGTAATACTGGAACGTATGTTTGAGGCTTACTATGGCGCTTTCCGTAGACAGTCCAGGTTGAAACCCGAACTGCGAGTTATGCACGGATAGACATTCCTTCAAGCTAGAGTCAATCATACCGTCCAGCACTTTAGCCATTGTGGTTGCGAGAGATATAGGTCGATAGTTAGACTTATCTGATATGTCGCCCGTCCTATTCTTAATTATAGGAACCACCAGTGTTTTTATTAGTTCTGCCGGCAAGTAAGAGTGACTTAGGCACATGGTATAAAACAACGACAAAACCCTTGGCAGATGAACCCCAGCAAATTTGAAATGCTCAATACTGAGCCCGTCGTGTCCGGGAGATTTGCCTCTGCTCATATTTTTAATTACAGCCGCAACTTGTCTGGCCGAAAAGAACATTAACGACTTTACTCCCTGACCTTGAGGCCCAGCATTAATCATATCAACTGAGGGACCCAAAGGAGATTGCACTGTAAAATGTTCCTTGAACATATTTGCCACCTCCTCCGGATCACTCCTCCCGCCGACATTCACAGAGAGGCCAGGCTTAATATCAAGCCTACTCGTGGACTTCCAAAACTTAGCGAAATTATTTGTTGCTCTTGCTTTTACTATCATATCCATCTTTATTTGCTCCTGGTTTTTTTGGCACCATTTTAACCGAGCCTTGAAGATGTTACGGGCCACTCGCATTTGTTCAAAACTAACTCCAGAGGTTGGCCGATTGTTTAAAACCCACATTTCGAATTTAAGCCTGGCCTCCCTGTGTGCATCTCTTACATGGTAATTCGACCCGCACAATGTCTTGTGGTTCCCACTTCTAATTGCAGTCCCTACCTTTTCATATGTTTGCTCAGCGGCATCACATAACGCATATGATATTTTATTGTATAATTCATCTAAAATAGCTTTATGCTGGCTCAAATTACAAAGACCATGGCTACACTCTTGAAACTTAGCAGGGAAATCAATTTCGCGCAGCTTACTGTTACATAGCTCACGGTATCTGTCAATTTGCGAATTATTTCGCTCCCCCCAAATAACTTTATTGCAAAGCGTAGGGACCGTTACCCCCTTAGGTCTTACTATGATTAAGTCGCACTCAATGCAAAGTGGTAGATGATCTGACGTGTAAACATCCTCTTTTATAGTAACCCTGCCCACTGCAGCCCAGGCTGACAGAGAGACTACACAGTGATCAAGCCACCTCCTACATCCATGTGCCTCACTCATAAAAGTATAGCTACTAGAATTTATTCCCAGTTTTTAAATATCAGCACATATAAACGATTGATCTGCGCAGAAACTAGTAAGTTCCCTAAAAAATAACTCGCTTGGATGCGCATTAAAATCACCCAGTATAAACAAACTCTCAACCCCACCGCTCGCAACCACGGCACTGATCTCACCTAACACTTCCGTAAACATAGGCAAGTTATCGGGCGAATTAGTCGGCATATATACACAAGCTACAATAATCGAGCGCCCGCCAATGCTAGCTTTGACGGCCGTCAAGCGACAGCTGTTACATTCCAACACCGTGACAATATCAAAAACACCTTTCCTCCACAGAATGGCTACTTCCCCATACGGCCTTCCAACCAGTAATCCGGCCGTTGTGTCAACGGTTGACTTACCCGTATACTCAAATTCATCTGATATGGTACTTAACATAGGAATATCATGGGGCAGAAGCCATGTTTCCTGGAGGTATACAATATCGCACATATTACATAACCTTCTAACACTTTCCATCGATCGTTTAACAGACTTACAGTTAAAAGTAATGATCTTACAATGCTTGTTATTATTTTGATTCATAAAGAAAGGTTTTATCAAGCTATAACTTGTTCCTGTTTATTTCGGTACATAAACCGCACAAAACGCCTAAACGTTATACCGTCTGGCCACAACCCGTCATTTAAAAAAAAAAAAAAACTTAGAAGCAAATAACTTAAAGGCATTGTATTTTCTAGACGTTTTCATATTTATCATTTTTAACGACACGACTTCATTCGTTTTTTCCTTAATATAGCTTATAATATCGTGCTCACTAGTTTCAACACTAACATTTGATATAAAAAGAGGTATTTTTATATCCGCCGCTCTAAACTTCCCACCTGGGGACGTAACTGCGCGACCTCTTTGACCAATCAATTTATATTGTTTTGACGCTTTACGTTGCACTATCGTCCACTCTGTATTTTTCTCCCTTCCCGCTTGCTCACTACTTAACTCGGACTCCGGCGTAGTCATACCCTTCGCAACCAATTGCGGACCTGTTGGCATGCTTGAGTTAAACGTAACACGATGTATCGCAGCTGTGGTTACTGGCGAACTGTTGACGTTTGGTGGGGATTCCTCCAACGCGGCCCGTGCGTCGCCTCGTTGGTTCGAAACCGCGGTGATCGCCTCGTCCTCCACGCGCCTGTCATGTTGCCTTTCGCTCATTACCTTACATCCGCATTGTCCTTGAGCCGGTGCACCGCCGTTCTCGCTCGCACTGTTCGAAACCCGCACCGCCGCCTGCGCCTCCACGTGTTCGCGTATATCTGTCGCTTCCTTCAGTTTCTGCGAGAAAGAGATAGGACGTTCCTCGCCAGTTCTTGTTATCGGGGAATGACTTGCCAGTTTTGCGCGGTCGTTCACCTCATCAGCTGTTTGTGTCACACATATTGGCACATAATTAAGACCAAAAGGTCCGCTATCAGAGGGGCTATTTTGTAAACATACTCCTCGTCTTTTATTCACATAATTACTAGGCGACCAATTATCTCGCATAGATGCGTGCTTTATAACGCACCTACGGTGCAATAAAGTCACAACAGCTCATTTTTAAATTTTACAGGAGAGGACTTTTAATTTTTTTTTTGCATATTTTTCCTCATTTCTGGATTACTACTTATAGTAGGTTTGAAATCTTTATAAAATGTATAGTTTATTTAGTTTGCTATAGTTTTAAGTTAGAAATCTTATAAGATTTCTAACTTAAAACTATAGCACTTAGAATTATCAAAAAATTCTAATAAAAGACATAACAAAAAAAGTTTCCTGAAAAGTGACTTTGTTACACCAGGAATGATTTAGTTTGATGACTTAAGCTATATTATTTAAGATAAGGTTTTAAATGAAATAATGTGTCTTAATCAACATAATCGTATATTTTCTTCTCGAAAAATCAGCTACTAACAAAAAGGTAACTCGAAACAAATAAATTCTTATAACTACAACATTATTTGGAATCATTTTCATACTTTGAGATGTAATCAAATTCTAGGAAAAGCAGACTTACTTAATACTCAGTCTTTTACACTTAGGAACTTACGAACAGTCTTATAATGAGTCTTATAAATGTTTTCATAATAATCTTCAAACTTATAAACAATAAAATTCTTAGAAAAATCAAACCACACTAATATTATAAAGCGAAAGTTTGTGAAATATTTTTTTCAAAAAAGGTACAACATAATCGTTTTTCTTTTTGTTGTCATTATAGCAGACAGCAAACGATATTAAGAAGCAATAAGTAGTAAAAAATATAACACTGTTCTTATTATTAATTGATAATTACTATTTATAATCAAAAAAATATCAAAGATCCAGTGAAAAACGAACTTTTACAAAGTTTTATATTTATCTTAGTAGTTTTTATTTTAATTAAATTTAAGCTTTTGTAAATAATTAATCGAATAAACTGTTAAACGTGTTTTCATAATATTTTGGAACTATATTAGCAGTTATTAGTTGTCGAATATCTTGTTTTTTATTGATCGCAATTGGCAACTTAGAGCTATAAGCCGTACTCAAATTAATATCTGCTATATTTTTTTTGCCTGCACGACTGTTTTTAATTTTAGCTATGGTCCAATGATCAGTTTTATACGTGGTTTTGTACAAATAGGTATCAGAATCTTTAATGAATTTCACGACTTTGACATCAGAAATTCTGATTGTTTCGCCATCAATATTCTTGCCAGTGTTCAAGTTAATATCGTTATAAAGTAACTTTAAATCGTAGAAACTATTGAAATTCATCTCATTAACAGTAAAACTGTTACCGGTCTTTTTGGCATTACGGATTAGAGCCACATATTGATCTGGGGTGTAATTTGGTCCAGATTTTTTTTTCTCGACGAATACTTTTCTCTATTACCGAGTGGACGCTATCCGCTTCGTTTTGCGTGTGTCCACGAATTAGGAACTTGTGTGTTATAGATCTAATTGGCAAGGTTGAAACGGCATAATAATACAAACTAAGAATGAATTTGTTTTTTTGTTGGCCACAACAGTTATCCGAGAAAAACGTTATGTTTGAATTTGGTTTAGTCGAAGAACATTCTTTTAAAAAATCGTACAAACAAGAACCTATTTCATTGGCTCCTCGTTTACCCAGACCCTCGTGCCAAAAGAAGCAGAATGTTTTCTCATCCTTAATATCTGATACTGTGAAGTTATAACAATTAAGTTTACTTTTATAAAAAAATGCCGATGATTGACCTATAGGACAAGGCAATACGGCTTGAAGATCGAATATAGCCACAATGTTGTTGCTATCAGGCTTTTTACACTCGTCTACATCTTGTTTTTTTTCTATTCTACTTAGACTCTTTTCCTCTTGATGTAGATTGTAGCTGGACAGCAACGGTTCTTTATCTACAGCATTCTTAAAGGCCTCACATACGTCACATTGGTCTTTGCGAGGAATAAAAAAGCTGATATTAAATTGGGTATTGAAAATCCGATGGTATGCATCGTAATTGGCTGGTGTCTTGTTGTCAGATATACGTTTTTGACTATAGTTACGATGTAGTTCGGCTACAGTCAAACCTCCATCTATATACTCTCTTGATGAATTGGCTCTGATGTAGTGGCTTTCCATCCTAGGGATCGAATTAATGTGATCACGTACAGATTGTATTATTTCAGGATCCAGCTTTGACTGTTTTCCGTGCTTACCGCGTTTATCTGTTGGAATTACACTTAATATGCTTCCAAATTTATTTTCAGTAACAGTACGTAGTGGTTTATTACTTATAGCCAATGTATTCAATAGGAACGTTTTACAAACCCTTATCTCACTACCTTTATTTACAAGAAAGTAGGATGTGTTTGGTTTTCTACATTTTCTATTCACGTCTCCACCTTTTCGAATCTTGATGGTACGGAATTCAGGTTCAACTTGCTTTACACAAGAAGCAAGGAAGTCACGCTGTCTTTGAAAAGAATTAAGGCCCCAGTATGTCTTAAATATTACATTCCTATCGTCTGTGGAAAACTTATTCGAACAAGACAATCGGCAGGTACTCGTACAAGGTGGACGAATACTTTTTTCCGGCATGGCTTTACCTCTAGTTGAAGTATATGCTTGACCAGTGTTTTTTAAATACTTTCTCTGGTTTTTTTGCCATTGACTTGGGTTTCTGGTCCTTTTTTTAGACTTTATTACAATACTTGCTTCTTCAGTACTTGGTTGAATATTCTCAGAGGCTTCATTATGATGTACAATTGACACATTAGAATCACGTTTGGAGCGAGATGTAGATTTTGAGTGCTTGGAACGTTTGCTAGAGCTAGATGAACTTGAGCTGGATGATCCGCTACTTGAGCTGGAGGAATCGCTGCTAGAGGTGGAGGAATCACTGCTACAGCTGGATGTTTTACGGATTGGCTGAAAAACTTTCTTTTGTCGCTTTTTTTGCGGTGGTTCATATTCAGATCCATCACTCACGGAAAAATCTTCATTATTATCTGGGTTCATTTCATTGGCATTTGAGAAGGTTTCTTGCCTTAGCATATTTTTTGTTAAAGTGTTTTCTGGCACTATATCTGTGATAACAACATTTGAAGAAACTATTTCTCCATCATCTGAAAGTTTAAATCTTTCGCTATCTGTAGTAATGACTGCATTTTCAATATCTTTCGTTGTGACATTCTCTATTACGGTATTTGGTAAAATTGAATCAGCGTTTACGTCTTTTATTAAAACTGTGTCCCCGTCATTATCACATTTTGTGCTCCTGTCAGTAACTGATAGTTCATTTTTTGTATCATATGAAGTACTGGAGATATTATGTATTGAAAAACGAGAGGATTCTAAATTGGAATCATGATCATTGTCCTGATCTTCCGGATGAAAGTTCGCTAACCAGGTTTCAACTAATTTGTTTTCCTTTAAATTATTGTCTTTTTTATTGTATTGAACCATAGAAAGAATTTTTTTACTTCGGGAATCCATTGCTCTCTGAAATAAAAATAGTTTTTAAAGATATTTGTAAATCTGATTTACAATATTTATTTATAATGCAAAGGCACGCCCCTGAAGTGAGAAACAACAGTAGGGAAACCAGCCTCCCTATTAAAGAAATTACGAATTATAACAACATACTCAAATTAAATTTCTCGTTCCATGGTGTGTCAAAGTGGCTTTAGTCATGTATGTACGATACCGTAGATACAATACAGTATGCTATTCTCTAACGACACTTTGCCGCAGCAACACCGAAACTAAAATTTATTAAAGACAAAATGCTTCGGTCCTCGGCGTCGAGACAGCTTGTCTTTAATGGATTTTCAACTTTATATTGTACCATATAAAGTTGAAAATCCATTGGGGACATACTAGTTTCGGCGACGAGCTCGTCGTAGTCTGTCAGAGAATGGCTTTGCTGATCATTATCGTCATCAAAGTAGCATTTAAATAAAAAAACAATGTGGTTTATCTTACAATTAGGTGCAACTTTAACAAATAAAAAATTGAATAAGTATATGATTACGGAGTAAGAATGTCTCAATTTTGTTTTTAAACTAAACAGCTAGTACTTATGATGCAAAAAATGGAATTATAAAGTCACAAGTCTTTTTATTATCACGTTCTAAATACTAATATTGGACCTTTACAACATTTTCATAGTTTAAGACCTTGTAGATGCAATAGGATAGTTGAAAGAATAATATTAATGGACCTAAAAAAACACTTTTTAGTTAGTGATTTTGTAGATTCAATAGAATAGTTGAAAAAATAATATTATTGGACCTAAAAAAACACTTTTTAGTTAGTCACTTTGTAGTTCCAAGTTGTGTAGTTAAATATAATAATGTTGGATCAACAAAAATGCTTTTATAACAAATGCCTTTGTAGCTCCAAATTTTTTGTAATTTATAAAAAAGAATTGAGGTTTTAAAAGTAGATACGTTTTTGTCGTTCCAATAAATGAGAATAAAAATGGTCATAAATACCTTTGTGTGGCTGTAGCTCCAACGTACGTCAAACACTCGCGGGCGACGGGGCACTACTGTCCAATGAAACGTTGTCGGCCCAAAACGCATGGAAAAACCGCCAATAACCACAAAGGCACCTGCGCCATCTAGTAGAATTTTGAGATACTTTCGCGGATGTTTTTGTTGCCCCAAGTATAGGCATGGTTCAAAGACGATTTGGCATACTTACCTCAATTTTGCAGTTTTGGCTATTTGTGACTTTGTTGCACCGAAGGTGCAAGAACATAATATGTTCTCAATTTCTTGGTTAAGCACCTCAAACCTTTCTGTGGTCACAAATTTCTCCTCCAGAGCACTGAGTTGATTTTGTAGTCTCAATATATCTTTCAGGAGCCTCGTCACATCCACGTGATCAAAAGTTACTGGGGGAAGTTTATGCAGTTCCTTTGCCACGAATGTTGGAATCAACTCATCGTCCGTGCTAGTCATAAGTCTGATGATGTCATCAAGATCTCGTGACAACTTCTTTTTCCCGTCTTTTCTTCTGAGTGGCATCTTCTTCGCATTTGGAAGTGATTCGAATAGCAGAGATTTAGCCTTCACGATGTCGTCAGCCGTAAAAGACGTAGTACAAAGTTGATGTATGCTTTGTTCGTCCATAAAGCCCAGTACATTTCGTAAAAACGTTAAAAGTTCGTTAATGACGATATTGCAATTAACACACTTCACCGTATTAGAGGTCATTGTCCGCCGCGTGAGTCCCCGACCGGTTAAAGCAGTAACACGACCGATCGTTGTCGTTCGCGCATGCTGACTCTGTTATAATCTGGTATATTATAGTCTGGTATAATGTAATGTTTGTTATTGCACCAATTTCGCATGGAATTTGATGATTTCTCATGTTACGTGTTGGTTTGTTTAACCTTTCGTATGCCGGAACGTAGATCCACGCCAGACACAATGGCTTTTTAATTGTTTCTGTAATTACCGGCATACGAAAGGTTAATGAACAGACATTTATGTAGTTGGTTCAATTTTAATACGATGTTTCAGGTCTTTGTCTGTGAGCTGCATATATGTCTCTTTTCTGATATTGACTGCGACATATTCTGAATTTGTTTTCATTGTAAGTGAATGTTTGTTATTTGTTATCATCGGTATAGAAACTGTTTTATAGACAGTAAATGGAGTATCCCCTGTCAATGGTAATGTAATTTCGATGATAAAATATTTCTCATACAATCTAGACTTTACCTCTAGTAGTTTGTATATGTCAGCTAATTGGGTTTGAATATTGTTGACAGGTATCGATAATTGTTGTGGCAATCGTCCAGAAATAACGTTGAGCTCTTGAAAGAGCTGGCTCTGTGGTAAAAGTCTGGTTTCCACATGGCCATGATGGATGTTAATGGCTGTATCTAGAAGCATTTGTTGGATGTGGCGTAGTTTAGATAGAATTGCTGAAGTCGTCAGAGCCATGATGTTAAAGTAATTCAAGGCTTCCTCTTGCCCAACAGCCTTACCCAATTTCTGTTAATAGTTCTCTGTAGCGTTAAGATGTTGATCTAAGAGGTTGAACTGAGTGCTCATTGCCTCTTCATTTCTCTTTAAAATGTTATTATGCGCCTCAATGATTGATATTTGCCCTTTTATCAGTTTCAGTAAATGGTCTCTGTTGCTTTGCAATGTTTCTATGTCTTTTTATATTGTACTGCGAATCTTTCGTCTAGCACGCCAAACAGGCTGTTTGCAAGGTAACCTATTCCATTGAAAAGACCTCGAGTAACGCGCCCCCTTGTCTGACCATGATGTGTTTCCAGCATGTAAATGTTATGATCAAGTTCGTTGAGTTCCTGTTCGAATTCAGTCATAATAGTTTTGCACATAGTTTGATATGCAAATTGCTCACACCTTTCTTCCAGGTGTTTCACAACTCGATGTATGTTTTCCATGCCTTGCCAGTAAGAAGTCATATTGTAGTAGGCAACAATCTTCCAGTCATCATGTACGCTTTGCAAATTGCCAATTTTGTCAAAGTACACTGCTCTATTTGGATCGAACGGTGTGACAGTTATGGCGTCACTGCTTTGCTTTGTGGGCTGAAATAATGTTAATAATGTTATGAGTGTACACAGCAGGCTGGAACTTATTTTCTTTGATTTGGATCGTTGATTTTGGTTAGTGTTATTTATTGTTGATTTTTGTTTCTCCTTACAGGTTGTTACATTTGAGGTGGTGGTGTCAGGTTTTTCTATTGGAGATTGTGGTATTGGGAGTTTAACTAATTTTGTTATTGGTCTTGTTAGTAGCCCTGTCTTTGTTTTCATCGTCACTACTCTGACCAGATTGTCCCTCCCCGGATGAACTTCTTGTATTCTGCCAAGTGCCCATTTCGCAGGAGGAAGGTTATCTTCTTGATCAAGACAATATCCCCAATTGATAAATTGTCTGTTTTGTTTAGCCATTTACTACGAACTTGAAGTTGTTGCAGATATTCCGACGACCACTTGGTCCAAAACCCTTGTTTCATTTTGTTTAGTAACTGCCATCTATGGCGAATGTTGATGTTTTTCTCTTCGAGATTTTCAGTTGGTAGGAATGTTACTGGTCGGCCAATTAAAAAATGTGCTGGAGTAAGGTAATCAATATCGTCCACGTCCTCAGTTAAAGGGCAAAGTGGTCTAGAATTCATGCAGGCTTCGATTTGAGTAAGCAGTGTTAAAAACTCTTCGTATGTCAACTTTTGCTGTCCTAGAACACGCTTTAGGTGATATTTCATAGACTTAACTGCAGCCTCCCAAACTCCTCCCGCAGTCGGCCAGCTTGGGGCGTTGAATTGCCACTCTATTCCCATTTCGGTGCTCCTTTTCGACAAAGTATCGTTGTTGAATGTTTGTGTTATATGCAGTTGTTTAGCTAACTCCCTTTCGACCCCAACAAAGATTGTTCCGTTGTCGGAGTAAATATGTTTCGGGCAGCCTCGTCGCCCAATCATGCGATTGAGAGCCAGTATAAATGTTTCTGTTTATAAATCTGATGCAAGTTCCAAATGCACCGCCTGTGTTGTCATGCATACAAATACGACGACATAACCCTTACTCGTTCTGATGCCTTGGCCCTTGTTTAGTTTAACGATAACGAATCCTCTGAAGTCCAGCCCCGTCCAATAGAAGGGTGGTGATTGCGTTATCCTCTCACTGGGTAAGTCAGCCATCAATTGGTATTGTTTCGATGGTTTGAAGCGACAGCATTTTACGCAGTCTTGCAGGTATTTTTTAACAGTGTGGTTTCCTCTTGTTATCCAATATTTTTGTCTCAATGTACCCATAGTTAGTCTCGCCCCACCGTGTAGTGTTGTAACATGGGCACGGGCAATGATAAGATATGCCAGCTTGCTGTTTTTTGGTATGATAACAGGGTGTTTTGTTTCTTCAGGTAAGTTTGAATTCTGAAGTCTCCCTCCGACGCGTAATATTATTCTCATCTAGATAAGGGTAAAGTTTCAGTATTGCTCTATTGCTGCCAACCTCCCCTTTTGTTTTTAAATCTTGGATTTCTTGTCCATAATGTTCATTTTGTTCATGTTTTATAATTATGTTGGTCGAATATCAGCGAGTATTACATTACATTGTTTTGACGCGGGTGGGTCATTCAAGTTTGTATGATTCATAGCCAGGACGTCCTTATGACGATTATTTTGTGACGTGTTTGTAATGAAACGCGACACCCAAGCTACGATGCGTATTATAGTCATAATACCACAAACGGGACAGGAACGGTACCGACATTGACACAGACCAACGACCCAGACATAGCACAACTGGAGAAGGTCATGGCCCGAGCGGCAATGGCTGACGCCGAGGACACCATACCGCCCGAATCTCCTGGCTGGAAAGAGTAGCTTTTAGCCTCGTCGCCGGGCGATCAACACGACGACCAAGGTGTGGGGGAAGCGGAGAAACTGTCCGATGGCACCATCTCCGACTAACCCCACCCAACCGCCGTCATCAACCCTCAACATTATCAAAACCAACCTCCAACATAGCCAGACTGCCACGGCTAGCTTACGCAGAGCCCTGGAGGTTAAGCCCCGAACCATCGCACTGATCCAAGAGCCGTGGAACAGGAACAACAAAATATTCAGCCTCGGTAACACCGGAGGTAAGCTAATTCTCAACACAAACAGTCCAGACAAACCTAGAACCTGTGTCTACATACCCAAAGACATTCCTACCACACCACTCACTCAATTCTGTTCCAGAAACCTGACAGCTGTCAGGCTCCAGACTGAAGGTGATGTTCCAGATGTCGTGCTAGCCTCGGTATATATGCCAGGCGAGGACGCAAACTGCCCGCCGCAAGAGATGGCTGACTTAGTGCAGCACTGCGAGCGCACCAAGCTGGACCTGATCATCAGCACCGACTCAAACGCCCACCACCCGCTCTGGGGCAGCGATGCACCGAACTCCAGAGGAGAGATACTATCCACCTATTTATTCTCTACTAACCTTAACATTGTAAACCGAGGCTCTGAACCCACTTGGGTCACAGTCCGAGGACAAACAATCATAGACTTAACGCTTGCTACAGAAAACGCGACAAACCTTATCACAAACTGGCACGTGTTGGACGAGCCTTCTTGTTCAGACCATAGAAGAATCCGCTTCACACTAAATACTACCACAAAAAACCCCGCACCTAGACGAAACCCGCGACGCACTGATGTACCCGGCTTCAAATGTCTCTTAGCTTCTCTACTAGCCAGGCACCTATCACAGGTGACTATAAGAGACACTGCACAACTGAAATACACCGTGATAAAACTATCAGAATACCTAACCGAAGCATACCATGCATGCTGCAAACAAAGGGCGCCAAAAACCAACAGGGACAGGAACCCCTGGTGGAACTCAGAACTTAGTAAACTCAGAGACGCACTTCGAAAACAATTCAACAGAGCCAAGAACACTAGACTCCCGGATGACTGGGAGATATACAAAGAGACCCAATACACATTCAAAAAGCGTATCAGAACTGCCAGAAGAACAGCGTGGCGGAAATTCTGTGAATCCATCGAGACCAACAACGAAGCCGCAAGGGTGAGGAAGATCCTATCAACGGATCAGGACCGAACCCTAGGCACGCTGAAAAAACCCGATAACTCCTACACACTAACTGACCTTGAAACCAGCAAGGTCCTTCTCGAGACTCACTTCCCAGACTGTATAGTCCTAGAGGACAGGCAGTGGGAGGCTGAGCCAGTATGGACTCCAACGGATTAAGACTGGTCAAGAGCCCAAAGTATTGTAACAGAAGATCGGCTAAAGTGGGCTATTAACACCTTCCAGCCTTACAAATCCGCAGGGCTGGATGGCATCTTCCCAGCCCTATTACAGTGGGGCATTGACCCCTTGACGCCATGCATGGTGGAGATCTATCGAGCCTGCATAGCACTCAGATACGTACCCCTAGCATGGCGTGAAGTGAAAGTGATTTTCAAACCCAAACCCGGAAAAACCGACTATACACAACCCAAGGCCTATAGGCCTATAAGCCTGTGAGGCTTTCGTTTCTACTGAAAACCCTAGAGAGACTCTGTGACAGACATATTCGTGACGGACCTCTTCGGGTAAAACCACTTCACAAACAACAGCATGCGTACTCCACAGGCAAATCAACGGAATCCGCGCTACATAGCGTGGTATCCAAAATTGAATGCGCAGTGGCCCATAAATGCTTGGCACTGGCCGCCTTCATTGACATCGAGGGCGCCTTTGACAAAACCATGTTTAATAGTATCAACATGGCCCTCGACAGACACAGCATAGACTCGAATCTAAACGAATGGATCACAAATATGCTCAAACTGAGAGCTGTACAAGTCACCGTGAACGACACTACAAGGGCCATTGTGGCGAAGGGCTGTCCACAAGGGGGAGTTCTCACGCCACTTCTATGGAACCTGGTCGTAGACAGCCTCATCAAAACACTCAATGACAAAGGCTACTTCACAGTAGGTTACGCCGACGACATAACTATAATAATAAATGGTACCCACGAAAACACCTTATGCAACCTCATGCGCCAAGCCTTGAAAATAGTAGAGGTTTGGTGCAATAGACACCAGCTATCAGTGAACCCTACAAAGACCGAACTGATTCTCTTCCCAAAAAAGAGGAAGTTGATGACACTCCAATTACCACGTTTCTTTGGTACTACCGTAAGCCTTTCAACCGAAACCAAATACCTGGGCATATATTTGGACAAACAGCTGAACTGGGCAAAACATACTAATTACATCACCACAAAAGCCAGCATATCCCTGTGGCAATGCAAGCGAATGCTTGGCAGAAATTGGGGAATTAGCCCCAAGGTCACTTACTGGCTGTACACCACAATGATCCGACCAATTATAACATATGGCTCACTAGTCTGGTGGCCCAGGACAGATTTGAACACAGCCCAGAGAGACCTAGAAAAACTACAACGGTTTGCTTGTGTAGCTATCACTGGCTGCATGAGAACCACACCCACTTCTGCCCTACAGGCGATGCTTGGACTGCCACCTCTACACCTCATCGTGCGAGAGGAGGCAGCCCTGGCTGCCTTTAGGCTGTACATAGCAGGGACCCTAAGCAAGGACTCTAGAGTCAAACACATACGCATTAAGGAAGATGCGATTAAACGACAACCTTTGATGGCATCACCCTGCGACAAAGCCCCGAAACTGCACTACTTTCAAAGGCATTATAACATAATACTTACAGAAGAACGTTGTGACTACTCAGGCCCGAAAGAGCTGAGAGTATACACCGACGGATCGAAGACCGACGCCGGAACCGGAGTCGGAGTTTTCTCGCAGGACCTTAATATAAATATATCCACCACCAAATATGTCTACCAGGCGGAGTGTGTGGACATTATACAAGCGGTGTACGTTATAGAGGCCAGAGAAGTTATGGACTCCCATATAAGCATACTCTCCGACAGTGCCTCAGTCCTCCAATCCTTGGGGAGGAAGTATATTACCTCAAGTATAATACTGGAATGTCACAATGCTCTAGAACGTGTGGCGGTGTCTAACCGTAACACAGTGACACTGCAATGGATTAAGGGGCACAGTGGATCACTGGGTAACGATGCAGCTGACGAACTGGCTAGAAGAGCATCCAGCGCGTCAGTCTGTGGACCCGAACCCATCGTGCCTATTCCCTTTAACCAGCTACGCAGATGGTTACAGGAGTACACCCATACACAAGCGGAGAGTTGGTGGACCTCGACACCCGGCTGTAGGCAGTCCAGTGAAGCCATGCCATCCTTAGGTGGCAAGCTTACCAAACGTTTATTACGTCTGGACAGAAACGGACTGCGCCTGGTGACGGGGACCATCACGGGTCACTGCTCGCTAAACAAACACTTTCACACAATAGGCGTAACGGACAGTCCTCTGTGCAGGGCCTGCATGGAGGCTGAGGAAACCGTTGCGCATGTGCTCTTTGAATGCACAGGCGTCACCCAAATTAGGTCACAAACCCTCGGGGCACCCATATCCTACACAGATGCTCTCAGCAGACCAGGAGATATCATCGACTTCTGGAGGGAGGCGGGCTGGTTGGAATAACTACCGACGGCCGCCATGGCCCACGCACAATGGTCCACATAAAGGACTAAGTGCGGAAACCATAACCCAAAAGAAGAAGAAGAAAGAAGAATAGTCATAATACAGCTGTTCTCATTAAGGAGTTCTGTTACAATGTTTATGTTTATGTTTTCGGTAGTTTTTGACGTAACTGCATGCACCTTTTTAACTTCTACTTCTGGTGTCTTAAACGTGTCACATATTTCAGGGATGTATTCACTGCTAAGCCATTCGGGTCCATCAAACCACAGAGGAAAGTTGTGTAACTGAGAAGGTAGTAGTCCACGTGATGCGCAGTCGACCGGGTTTTGCTCCGATCTTACGTGCTTCCAACTCTCGGCAGGCACTACAGATGTTATCTCCAGAACTCTGTGTCCGACGAAGGCCTTCCATCGCGAGACATCACCCTTTAGCCAGCCAAGCACGATCATAGAGTCCGTCCATGCTGTTACCTTAATGTTAGGTTTATCGCAGCAATGTTTTATTTTCTTCACCAATTGCGCTAACAGCTGAGCGCCGCATAACTCAAGTCTGGGGAGTGTTTGTTGTTTTTGGATTGGAGCGACCTTTGTTTTTGCCGCAACCAATGCTATTCGTTTCTGCATTCTCTCTCTAACTGTGCTGTACACCACGCACGAGAATGCCTTTTCCGATGCGTCACAGAATGTGTGTAATTCGCAAATCTTGTTTGTTTCTAACCCTAGCCATCGGTTAATTTTGAAAGGTTGCATATTTGTTAACTCAGTTTTTATTGCTCTCCATTCCTTTTCTATTCCGTCCGGAACGGCATCATCCCATTCGATTTTGTACTTCCAGATCTGTAGGAATAGAATTTTGGCCTTGATTGTTATTGGGGATAGCAACCCCAACGGATCAAAAATTGTTGATATGTCGCTTAAGATTTGCCGTTTTGACGAATCGTTATTAATGTTAATGTTTCTTTTTAATGTAGCTGAAAATATTAGTTTATCTTGTTTTGGATCCCATATCAAGCCTAATGCTTTTGATGCTGATGCCTCTGTAAAGCTTAAACTGACTGGGCTAACCATATCTTCTGGCAGATCTTCTAGCAGTTGATGTTCATTACTCGACCACTTTATGAGATTGAAACCTCCTTCTTTCAATAGCTGTATAAGTTGGTCTCTTGTGTGACGGGCATCTTCCATGGTATCCTTTCCGAATAAGGCATCATCTACAAAAAATTGGTTGAGTAAGATGTTTTTAGCTTCTGAGTACTTATCACCTTCGTCCATCGCTAGCTGTTGAAGTGTTCGGAGCGCTAAGAACGGAGCGGCTTTAGTACCATACATAACTGTACACACTTGATATTTTCTTAGCATTTGCTTTGGACAATTTCTCTACACGATTTTCTGTAAGGGTTGATGTTCTGGACGTACCATTATAAAACGGTACATTTTCTCAATGTCTGATGTTAACACATATCTGTACTGCTTCCATTTCAGCAAAATGCTAAGGATGTCTTTCTGTAGATTCGGCCCCGCCTCCATTAAGACGTTTAGACTGTGTTTCGAACTTGTTTTCGCCGACGCGTTGAATACAACTCTCAGTTTCGTCGTGATAGCACCTGGTCGCACTACCCTGTGGTGTGGGAGAAAATATTCAATGTTTTTGTTCGTAGTGTTGCTTTTGATACGTTCCATGTGACCCATTTCTTCATATTCTTCTATAAATGCTTTATAATCTTTTGCAAACGCATGATTTTTGGTCATCTTTCGCTCTAGTTGTTGAAATTGGGCTATGGCCTGTGATTTCGATGTTCCTAAACGTTCAATAAAATTGTCCTTAAGGGGGAGACGAACTTGGTATCGCCCATCAGGAAGTCGTTTTGTTGTCTCCTTATAGAAGTGTTCGCACTTGTTGTCAGGATCCATAATATCTTCATTGTTTTCTTGCAAAGACTCCTGTTCCCAAAATTGGGCAAGATCCTGAATGTTGTTGACAATTACATGGCAATTAATTGTTTTGTAATTACCACATACTACCCAGCCTAAATGAGTCCGTTGTGCTATGATGGATGACGTGTTCATTTTTGTTAACCCCTCTAGTAATATCTCGGAGTATACATCGGCTCCCAATAATAGATCTATATCCTGAGATATATTGAAATCTGGATCGGTGAGTTGTAAATGTTGTATATGTTTAAAACCGCCTTTACCTACTGTTTTACTTGGCAGTTTGTTTGTTATTGTCGGCATAATAAGTGCCATAATGTTAATGTTAAAGTCATCGTATAACGCTTGGCATTTATGATGAATCACTCTATTACACTTGGTGGTGGCTGACGCACCAACACCTGGCACCACAGCGCTCATCTTGCTCCGTTTTAACTGCAATCTTTGTGCAGCATTTTCTGTAATAAGGCTGACCTGGGAGCCCTGATCTAATAAAGCGCGTAAAATGACCGTGGTTCCATCATTGGCTATCGTCTTTACCTGAGCCGTGGCTAGCAATACCTCATTCGTGTTGTCATGTGCTAAGTGCGCGTTCAATTGTTGACCTACATTAGCCCTGCCGCTACACGATTTTGCAACGCCAATCGCTTCATGTAAAATGTACTATGCGGCTCATCACAGTGCTTGCACTTTTTTCCGATGTGCATTTTTCGCCGTTATGACTAAATAGGCAATTTAGACATACATGTAGGTTGTTAGCGGTGTTTAACCTTTGTTCTGGTGACATACTTAAAAATTCTCTGCAATTATAGAGACCGTGTTGCTTATTACATTTTGGACAACTATGAAAATATGTTTGCTTGTTATGGAATGTTCTCGGCATGTTCTTAGTTCCAACTTGAATATTCTGTTGCTGCAACTTAGGCTTGCTGTATGTTGCATTATAATAATAATTCATTTAATTCAGACATAGTCTGTACATTATATAAAAATAAAATAAAATCATAAAAAATAATAATAACAAATTACATTAAAATAATTAAAATAATCAAAGACAAATTAAACAAAATTACACATACACATTAGAATGAAATGAAATGCACATTGAAATATAAACACAAATGTTAAATAATAATACGAGGAAAGGCGCTAACATGAAGCTGCATCCACCTCTGTATCAGGGACAGGTCCCACCGCTCGGACAACACCCTCAGGAGACTGTTCGAGCTGCTTCGTAGGCGACTCAATAGTGAAGCGCTCCGCTTCCTTATGATCGCGTAAAAATCATCGGTCCGCGCCTCAGCAAACATAGTCGAAGCACTACAAAACCGCGGGAGCCCTAACAGTATCCTGAAAGAACTGTTTTCGTTTGTATATTTTGCTGTTGACTGTTGAAGTTTCGTGAGCGGTTCGGGTTTGTACCCGGTTCCATTGACATGAACTTGGTTTCAATAAATTTCAGGAACTCCTTTAATGGTGGCATTTCCCTTGGATTTTCCATGGTTTCTTTGAAGGACTGGCGTGTGTTTAAATCCAGTTTCTGCATTAAAATGTGGATTACTAAGGGATCCCAATTAGAAGTGTCGTATTGTAGATTCTTACTAGCCTCAAGGCACTCGATAGTCTTATCATGCATTATTTTCAGTTGAGATGCCGTTGGGGCTTGTATGTTGGGCAGATTAAATAGAGTGTTTGCTTGGTAGATAAACAATAGCCTCTTATTATCGTACCTCTGTTGAAGGATCTGCCAACTGGCTTCGTAATTATCAGCACTAATGTTCATGTGCTGTATTAATCGCTCCGGCTCTCCTTTCTATTTCGCCTTCAAATGTTGCATTTTTTTGAGCATTAAGGATAAAAGTGTTATGATGCACGATTTCTAGGAATAAGTCCTTAAATGTTGTCCAATGGGCATAGCTACCACTGAAAACCGGAAGCTCAATTTTGGGCGTGGATTTTTCCTGGTGTTTGCTATCCCATATCCTCTTGTTAATTTGTTCCGTGCTGAATTCATATAGCCTTTCTAATCTGTTATAATCAATTTCAAATGTTTGTGTGTCGACCAACATGTTATCGAGCTTCCAATAAGCACTGTCGACTTTTTCCCAGCGTTGTGTGACTGTCTTCAATTTATCTTCAAGTTGCCACTTTTCTTTTAAATTTTCAATGTCCATATTTCGTACCGTTCTCTCAAAAGCCTTGATATTTGACCGCTGCTCATTCATCATGTCGTTAGCCTGTTGTCTCACGACTAACTCCTCACTTGACGTTTTCTTAACATCATCCGCGATCTCATCGCTTTCCTGTTGCTCTGGAACATTTTCTGGATCACATGACCTTCCTTCTTGTTTTTGCAACTGGCTGAACGAATTAAATTTCTCGTCTTCAATTCTCACCAGTAATCTTTGCTTAGACTTATTTATCATAGTCTTCGTTTCTTCATATATTTGTTCCAAACGCTCGAAAATGCGATTTTCGTAGTAAGGTCCAGACTTCTCGCCTTCAAACAAGGCTAACTGAATGTCGTTCCTTTTAAACTCACTCCAATACCTCTCCAGCTTTTCAAGTCGGTCATCATAATACTCAAGAGTGGTTTTACGTGTAAGACTATCTTTCTTATAGTTTTCACCTATCCGTTTGATAGCATCGAGAGTTGTAGACTGAGAGTTAAGTAAAGCATCGTAAGAAGCCATTGTAGTTTATCAGTGTTCAGCGCACACAAAAAAAAACAAAATTGTAGTAACGTAGGTAATATGGAACGTACTCACCAGATTCGCTGCTTACGCCTTCTGCTAATACTCCACTCCGACCTCTGCTCTCACTCAATATCACTGTTAACACTGTTTTTAATGTTCTCTACAAATGTTCCCGCGAGTGAAACCGTGCCATGGCACTGATTTTACTTATGCGGCTCGAAGGACCAAAATGTAAGGGCAAGTCCTTACATGTAATGTTTAATGTTAATAAAATAAATGTTAATGTTTCAAGAAGGTATTTAATGATAAACTGCACTAAATTAATGTAATAGAAAATGTTATAAAATGTTAATGTTGTGCGAGCTCGATGTAAAACCGAAGACTAACGTACTTGCGTCCGTGATGATACTACATTTCTTATTTAACCATATTTGCAGTATTTTGTAACTAGGCCAAAGTACAATGTGCGGTTGCTGACCGTACATATACATCTACCACATCCACAATGACAGAATATTTGGGGAAACAAATGGTAACTTTATATTATTGTGGTGGATGAAAATCATCAGCGCCATAAGCATTTCTGGAGAGGGATATGTTAAAAGGGAGGGAAATGAATCGGAAGAGGGATCTTAAATTTAGGGAGACGGTTATACTGATCTAGAGGTGGGATGTTGTTAGAGCATTCGAAAAATATGTGATCCAAGGTGCCCCTCCTCCAACCCGCACTCGCAGAAAGAGGAGTCTCGAACATGGATTTTATGTAAAAAGACGAGAGTGCAACAAAATCCTAGACGGATTCTACAAAAAACAGAAATTATAGTTTTCGATACTTTTTTGTGACCGAAAAACCACGGTTTTGGCTTGATAGTCGGCTGCACTGCATAAAAAAAACTGCTATTCTTTTTACAGGATATATTCCACTGCTCCTGCCAGGAACACTGCACCATCGTTACCCTTAATGCCACAATGACTAGGTATCCAAACTAACTGAACATCCTTTTGACTACTAGCGCAGGACAATAAAGATTTTTTATTTTTTTAAATAAGGGAACTGCAATTTACTTTTAAAGGGATTTTGGACTAAAGCTTGCAAACAGCTAAGGGAATCTGTAAAAATGACGGCTTTCTCAATATTATGATGTGATTCTATAAAAAGGCAAGCTTCCAATATAGCCACACACTCACCAGTGAATACAGAAGACTCCTTAGAGCCTTTAAACTGTAGAATAATTTTGGAGCTTTGATAATAGACTGCAGCTCCAGTGTGACTAAGCTCGGATAGTTTCGAAGCATCCGTAAAAAATAATTGAAAACCATGCCTTCGCTCGTCCACCACCGCATTGAAAGCCAAATTTGCTGACGGAGATTTTTTAGATATACCAATATCAAAGATTTATTTTGGGATATAATTTAAAACTTCATAAGGAAAATTAAACAGGGGTAACCTGGGATACTGGACTATCGGGCATGCTAAATTTAGAATTAGTCGAAAGGATTTTAGGATTAAGGGTATTTCTTTATTTTTCCAGTAATTTGAGCATCTGCATATGGCATCTAACTCGTTCAGTTTTCCTATAAGAGGATGGGAGGATCTACATATTAGTTTGGACACGAAACGGGAGGCCAGATATTGCCGTCTTAGTTCCAGAGGAGGTTCAGCACATTCGACCTGCAATGCGTTAACGGGAGAGGACTTCATACAACCTGAGATTATTCGAAGGTATTTGGACTGAACTCTAGCTAGCCCTGCCAAGCACCTTTGTTGCAAGCAGTCAGAAGATACGTTCCATCATCTAAAACACTACGAACTAAGGCATTATAAACTTATTTCATGGTGAAGGGGTGAGCACCCCACCAAACACCCGCAAGAACTTTTAAATTAAAATAACTCTTTCACACTTTTTGATAAGATAATTTATGTGATGTTTGCCGGTTAATTTTGTATCTAAAATTACGCCTAAAAAAATAACTTTTGTAACTACAGGAATATTGTGGCTTAAAATGTTCACTGAAATATGAATGAGTCTTTTGCGAGAAAAAATTACTGCCGAACTTTTTGGTGCAGATAGCGATAGACCACGGCTTAAAAGCCACTGATTCAAAGAAGCCAGAGAGAGGCATAAAGATGACGCAGCGTCAACTATGGATGAATATATATTATAACATATTGTAACATCTGACATTGTAACATATGAGTGAATAGTATTTTAGGTAATTTAACTGTTCGCAATGCCTAACCTAAAAGAATTAAGAAAGAAGCGTGTGTTAGGTTCTTTAAGAATTCTAGTATTTAATTTGATTTTAAAAGTTATTTTTATGGCAACATTTGAACACGTGCTTGTCCGGAAGTAATATTAAATAACGTTTTAGAATTAAGGGTGGGGACATTATTGCGGCAACGGGGAATGGCATTCTGACTTGAGCTCTTGTGGAGTTCGGACGTAAGCCTTCGAGTGTTTCTTACGAGTGCTGAACCAAATAATCGATCTGTGCATAGCGATTAAGTGATGATTGTTAAGAAATTATCAAAAATAGGCAAAGTGTGATTATTTGGAGAAATAAACGAGTGTGATTTGAAAAGTGAGTATTATTGTTCCTTTAGTAGTTTTCCTGCAATGGGCTGTCTATGAATTTATTCGTCTACCTGTACTTTACTTGGTCTAGCCCTTTAGTATTCTAGTGTAATCTAACACGTGCTTCATATAAAGCTAAACTTACACAGTTTGAGAAATATCTGTTAATCATGCGCACATATGAAAAGCCTAGTACCGTTCAACTTAGTGAGCTTAGGGCCAGGTTGCAAAAGATTGAAGAGTGCTATGGTGAATATGATTCCATACAGATTCAAATCGAAAGTTTGCCGGACATTACAGATGCTGAGTGTCAAGATGAATATAGTGAACGCGAGCGCTTCGAGACGCAGTACTTTGCGGCAGTCGGCAAGGCACGAGAGGTGCTTGCAGGCCGGTCTCTGCAGAAGCGGAGCACGACTTGGAGTCTTCAGTAACAGGTTCTGTTCTCACTGCAGGTGGGCCAAGCTTAAACTTAAAATTACCTACGATACATCTACCTACCTTTTCTGGTCAATATGAAAATTGGTTAGAATTTCATGACACTTATGTATCTCTCATTCACGCTAATAGCAAAATACCTAAAATTAGTAAATTTCATTATTTACGGTCGGCATTAAAGGACAAGGCTGCGAACGTTATTACTTCTTTAGACTTTTCGAAAACAACTATGATACAGCATGGTCATTGTTATGTGAACGTTACCAAAATAACACCTTGCTTATCAACAATCATATTGATGCATTATTTGATTTTGAAAACATTACAAAGGAATCTTCCTCCGCATTGAGGAGCCTCATAGATACTGTAAATAAAAACCTTAGGTCTTTAAAAATGTTAGAGGTCAACATTCAAAATTGGGATCTTATCATTATTCATATTATGTGTAAAAAGTTAGACAGTACAACTAACAGGACATGGAAAGAACACGAGAATCTTCAAAAATGTAAAATACCCACTTTAGAGCAATTTATCGATTTTGTTAAAAGACGTGCTGAACTTTTAGAAACATTAGACCATACCAATAGGATCACCCGTAGGCACAGTGAACCTGTGAATGCTAAGCCGAAAACATTCATTGCTAATCAAAAACATAAAAAGCGAACAATGGATTCATACACATGTCCTCGGTGCAAGCAAAACCATCCTATCTACATGTGTCATCAGTTCATGTCATTGTCTGTGACAGGTCGAATTGCCGAGGCTAAAAGGCTCAATCTGTGCAACAATTGCCGAGGCTAAAAGGCTCAATCTGTGCAACAATTGCTTAAGACAGGGACATGGACCTCAGGATTGCAAATTTGGGCCATGCAGAGTATGCTCCAAACAACATAATACCGCATTGCACATAGACGAACCTGCACTTTCACAGTAGTCCGGTACTACTGTATCTCAAGACAAATGTGTCGTGTTAGCATCACAGGAGGATTGCCACTCCAATATAGGTTCAACAACTCGAGCTGACGTTGTCTTGTCATCTACATACGAGTATAATGGTTGCGTATTGCTGTCTACAGCACTCATAGACATTATTGATTGTAATGGTAGAAAACATACTGTGCGTGCCTCACTGGATAATGGTAGCACATCTAACTTTATTACAGAGAAGCTATGTCACCGACTTAACTTACCAGTCAAGTCTACTTCCATTTCAGTGGAAGGTTTAAGTCAATCATTACACGTAACTAAACGTTCTAGTTTGACCATATCCTCACGCACAGAGTCATACATAAACATCATTGATTGTTTTATTGTACCAGGGATAACTCAATTATTACCTGTCACATGTTTTGAAATCTCACAACTGAACATTCCAAAGAACTTAAAATTAGCTGACCCTAGTTTCAACATTCCTTCAGAAATAGACATATTGTTGAATGCTGAAATCTTTTGAAACATATTAGGTACAAAACGCATATCTTTAGGCAGGAATAAACCAGCTCTCATTGATACAAGGGTGGGCTGGTTGGTATCAGGTGTGATGCCTAAACAAAAAACTAAAGGTACTAATAAGGCCACCGCCTATTCAAACATAGCACAATGTAATTTTATAAATGATGGCCACCTTCAAGAACAATTAGATAGATTTTTCGAATTTGAATCCGTTTCGTCACCCCGTACAACAACAAAGGAGGAAAATGAGTGTGAACAAAACTTTACAAAAACAAACACTCGTGAGAAAGATGGCCACTTCGTTGTACAAATTCCTTTGAAACAGTCACCAGAGTCATTAGGTGATTCATACGAACAAGCTTTATCTAGGTTTCAGTCTTTGGAAAGAAAGTTCAAACGTGACCCATTATACAAAGAAAAATACTCAAATTTCATTAAAGAGTACATTGACCTCGGTCATATGTCTTTAGCTAATCATAGTACCGATAAATGGTCGTATTTCATGCCACATAATGGTGTGGTTAGAGACACTAGTTTAACTACCAAACTAAGAGTTGTATTCGATGCGTCAGCAAAGACTACTTCACAGTTGTCATTTAATGACATACAGTATGTAGGTCCTACAGTCCAAGATAGTTTAATAGATATATTAATCCGATTTAGGCAAAACAAATATGTTGTTACATCTGATTGCGAAAAAATGTACCATTGCGTACTGGTAGCACCAGAGCAACGCTGCCTTCAACAAATCTTGTGGCGGTTTGATGCCACTCACAAGATAGATACTGTGACATATGGCACCGCTGCCGCTCCATATATGGCCACACGGTGTCTAGTGCAACTAGGTCAGGAGTGTTCTTCTCCTCTAACACGTGAAACAATATTACACGACTTCTATGTAGACGACTTCATATCAGGCCACAATTCAGAAGCAGAGTTGCTACAAATATGTCAAGAAGTTATTACAGAATTAAGAAAGGGTCAATTTCATTTAAGTAAATGGCGTTCAAATAACATGTGTATATTAAACAGCATAAACGAAGGTAACATTGATGATCATTTGCTCAAATTAGTCAATGATGATTATGCCAAAATATTAGGTTTACGATGGTCTTGTATAGCTGGCACTTTTGGTTTTGCAACAGTTAGCGATCCTTTAAAGAATAAAATAAGCAAACGATCTGTATTGTCAACAGTAGGACAGGTTTTTGATCCATATTAGGTCATGTGAATCCTTGCATCTTACAGGCCAAGGTAATTTTGCAAGAATTGTGGGCTTCAAGAATTGCGTGGGATGACACATTGCCACCGGAATTTACAGAAAGATGGTTGAATTTTTTGAAATCACTGTTACAGTTAAATAACATTATTATACCCAGTGCAGTTAGAGAGCAGTGGTGGCCCAGTGGAATCGGCCGCGACTTACAAGATGTAGGTCGTGGGTTCGAACCCAGGCAGGCGCTTTACTTTGTGTAAATAATTTCATCACCACTGCTCTCAAAACGGTGAAGGAAAACATTGTGAGGAAACCGGCATGTCCTAGAACAAAAAATTCAAAGACATGTGACCTCCATCAATCCGCACTGGGCCCGCGTGGTAGATTACAGCCCATTCCCTCTCAAGAGAGGAGGCCTGAGTCCCAGCAGTGGGAACATTATAGGCTGATTATGTATTATCCCCACACTCATTCTATGCGATCAAGCTGTATGCATGAGCTACATACCTTTAGCGATGCTTCCTTGCAAGCATATAGTGCTTGTGTTTATGTTCGGTCAGTCTCAAGGGATGGCAATGTTATAAAAGCAAGGTAGCACCTGTGAAGGGCATGACTATACCAACATTAGAGCTTAGTGGAGCTTTAATAGCAATTCGCTTAGCAATCAAGGTTAAAAACGCGCTAAGATTAAATATACATACATGGACATTCTGGTGTGACTCCACAATTGTCTTGGGTTGGATACGAACACCAAAGTCATCTTTAAAAGCATTTGTTTCCAATAGAATCAACGAAATAACAGATGCCACCAATGCAAAGGATTGGAATTACATTCCCACTAAACTTAATCCAGCAGATATAGGATCTAGAGGATGCAATGCTACTCAGCTGGAAGGCTCTAAACTGTGGTGGACAGGACCACAATTTTTAATACAACCAAAATCACAATGGCCTACTCAAACCACACCACCACCACCATTAACTTACCAGAAACTAAAGTGCTGTGCAATCTTGTTTGTGAAGAAAACAAATTTATTCATAAGTTTTCAAGTTTTAGTAAATTGCAACGTGTCACAGCTTACATATTACGCTTCATAAACAACTGTAGGCATCCTCATAAACCAACTACATTCTTGACTATTTCTGAATTAAATTCAGCCACATTACTTTTATGTAAACTCATTCAACTAGATAAGTTTTCAGATGAATACTCTACATTAAAAAAAGGCCAGTCTTTAAAAAGCTCACAGTTACTACTTAGTCTTAACCCATTTATGTCACATGAAAATGTAATAAGAGTTGGAGGTAGATTATCAAATTCAAATCATACCTATGATGTTAAACATCCTATTTTAATTCATGCATCTCATTATGTTACGCAAATTTATTCAGACATGATCATACACTATTAATGCATGCAGGACCTCAATTACTGCTTGCTACATTGAGACAAAGATTCTGGGTAATAGGCGGTCGCAGTCTTGCCAGAAAAATCACACATGAGTGCCATAAGTGTTGTAGATTCGCCGGCACAACGATCCAGCCAATCATGGCGGATTTGCCCAAAGAACGCATTCATAGTGAGCACCCATTCAGTAACACAGCTGTCGATTATGCTGGGCCTATTCTAATTGCCAACAGAAAAGGTAGGGGCAGCCAACTTATAAAATCGTACATTTGTATATTTGTGTGCTAGGCAGTGAGGGCAGTTCATGTTGAACTAGTCACTGATCTCAGTACTGAAGGATTTATAGCTGCATTAAATAGATTTATCGCTCGCAGAGGTCGGCCTGTTAACATACACTCGGATAACGGTACAAACTTTGTAGGAGCCTACAATGAACTCTCAACCTTCCTAAAATCAAGGTGTAATGACATTCGTTTAAGTGCAGCAGAGCAGGCAACTAATTTCAAATTCACTCCTGCCTATAGCCCACATTTCAATGGCTTAGCTGAAGGCGCAGTTAAGTCTGTTAAACTCCTTCTTAAAAGGATTCTATCTCTAGCCCATTTAACTTACGAAGAGTTAAACACAGTTTTAATTCAAATTGAAGGGATTTTAAATTCACGCCCCCTTACTCCATTATCTTCCGATCCCAACGACATGACTCCACTGACTCCATCTCATTTTTTTATTGGACGAACGATCATGATGTTGCCCACTCAGGTGGACACAGAAAGAGAGACACGGATCAGTACCTTGCCTCGATATAAAAGGTCACAAGCCTTGACGGCTCATTTTTGGAACCGATATCAGACAGAATATCTTTCAGAATTACAGAAACGTGCAAAATGGCAGCGCCGTGAACAGGAGCTGCTGCAGCTGGGAGACCTGGTCGTGGTCAAGGATGACCGCCTCCCACCAAACCATTGGCGATTCGGCCGCATCATAAACCTGCACCCTGGCTCCGACGGCATCACACGTGTCGCTGATGTCAGGACAGCATCGGGAGTGCTATGACGAGCCTACAATAGGCTCTACTTGCTGCCTACTTCAGACTTTGGAACAAGTTCCAACGGGGGGAGCCTGTTGGCGCGCACACGCGCCTTAACCCCGCACGAGCGGGACGCGGGAGGAGAGGGATAGCTGCTCCCGCCCCAGCGGCTCACACGCGTGTCAGCGCCGCCGGCCGGCCGGCGCGGCGCGGGAGTTCGTCCGTACCAGCCACTACGATCGGGTGTTGTCATTCGATCCGAACATTTTGTAAAATCATCATATTTTTATTGTTGTTTAAATCATTAAATGTAGAAGCAAATTTCTAAAGAAGCGTATCCTACATCTCCACACACACTATCCTCAAGCATAAACAAAGGGACGAGGTCACAGCCCCAACAGTGTGCTTTGTAGTTTGTGCTAAATAAATTTATTTTCTTTCTTTCTATAAAAGTGAAGTGTGCAAAAAAAGCTATTTGCAAAGATTTTAGTTCTGCGGGGAGCAGCATGGCAACGCAGACCCGCGTACGCAAAAACGCTACTCCCCGCGTCGCTACTTTCGGGGCCAGTTCCATATGAATCTATGCATTGAAACGCGCCGCTCCCCGTGCCGTTGCTTTCGCAGCCCCACACCCGCTGCCTGCATGTCCGTAGCCTTAGACTTCCTATGGGTCTTAAAAAAAATAGCCTTAATGTATATTTTAGGGTCTCCACTTTGCGCCACACGGGACTGCTAGGTTAAAGGTTCTGTATTGGAGTCACGATATAGATTTAAAAAGATCACTGGTTAGGAGCTAGAATTCATGCTTTTAGCTCCTAACCTGTTATCGGTAGAGCACTAATTCAGTTAAAAAATCATAACTTTTTTGATAAAAATCCTTAACACTATCTGCAAGGCTCTAGCACTCTTTTTTTGGTTTGGTTTAGTTTTGATGGCTAATACTGCACTCTTACATTTTAAGCTATGTTGCATTATTGCTTACTGCTTTAGGATTTTATTCAACTCAGCCCATCGCAGTCCACCGCTGGACATAGGCCGCTTCCAGGCTGCGCCACATCACCCTATCCGCCGTCTTCCGCATTCAGTCTGTCCCAGCCACCCTTACCCACCTAGCTAGCTTTAGGATTTGGGATATTTAAATACTTTGGCAGGTTAAGTTTTTATTACTAAAAATAGTATAATTTATTGATATCTCTCAAACAAACCAATCATTTATAATAACGGCTTCGCCCGTGTGGAGGTCGAATATTTCCGACCTTCAGTCTTCACAGGAACTTACCATCGCGGCGCCGATATAAAAGTATCCTGCGTCCTAACTTAGGTCATGGTCCATTCGTATGCCAAATTTCATCTTAATCTGTGCTGCCATTTAGGCATGAACTGGTAACAGGCAGACAGACAGAGTTACTTTCGCATTTATTAAAATTACTAGCCGTTTCCCGCGACTTCGTCTGCGATCCAGGATAAAAAGTAGCCTATGTCGTTATCCAGGTCATGGTCTATCTACGTGCCAATTTGTATCCAAATCCGTTCAGCTGTTTTAGCGTGAAAGCGTAAAAAACAAACTTACTTTCGCAACCCAGCGCTGGGCACGCCACAATTGCGGCGGTAAGTCCCCTCTTTGAGGAGTGGCTTGAGAGGCGCCACGGCGTCCTCACCTTCCGCCTGACGCAGGTCCTCACCGGACATGGCTGTTTCGGGAGGTTCCTGTTTCGGATAAGGCGGGAGGAAACGCCCGGGTGTTGGCATTCTGTGGATCGACCGGAGGACACGGTGGAGCATACGGTGGAGGTCTGCCCGGCTTGGGCGGAGCACCGCCGTGTCCTCGTGGCGGCGATCGGCGGCGGCGATCTCTCGCGTCCGGCCCTGGTTCGGGCCATAGTACGGAGCGAGAGAGAATGGGAAGCAGTCACCTCCTTCTGCGAAGCAGTAATGCTCGCGAAGGAGGAGGCGGAGCGCGTGAGGGAGAGGCAATCATTGCGCCCTCACGCCCCTAGTCGCCGCAGGAGGAGACACCCTGGGCGTCGGGAGTCCATAGCCGACTCCCGGCCACCGTAGGCGCGGGCCTGCGGACGGCGAGCAATGGGCAGCTCGCCGTCCGGTAAGGACCAGGCCCGGGTCAACGGCGCGTTGTGTTCCACGCGCGCCTCAAAGAGTTGTCAGCATAATTGACGGGGTCCGATAGGGCCGATGCCTGCCGGGGTCGCGGATTGTTCGAAAGAGTTACCGTGGCCCTGGCGCACAGGCAACTGAAGGAACACGGGTGGGTTTTAGTCAGTAAGAGTCTGACACGCCCTTCCGCTCCGCCCAGAGCGGGTGAGGTCATTTGATGATTTCCCACCCAAAAAAAAAAAAAAAAGGTCATGGTCTATCTACGTGCCAATTTGTATCCAAATCCGTTCAGCTGTTTTAGCGTGAAAGCGTAAAAAACAAACTTACTTTCGAATTTATAATATAAATTAGGAAGTTAGGATTAGGATTATCAGTATCGATATTACATTTTTTTTTTTTTTTTTGTATGATGGGCCCAATAAGGTAACATCATAAATAACTACGATCTAGCTTAATTACTAAAGCTAATGAGTAATACAGTTCTAACTTAATTTACTAGGTAGAGTAGTCGATATTACATGGGGTAAAATAAATACTACAACCACCGTCTTGTACCAAGAAATATATAATTGTACTACTAAACAAGGTTTTGCCTGCGACTTTATCGCCGCGAATTTTGGATATAAACTTTTATCTGCGCGTGTACTCGTTAGCGTTAATCATCGAAACCGCATTATCAAAAACTTTTTAATTAGTGGTTTACCAAAACAACGTAAATACAGACAAAACTAAACACAAAATTCTATACAAACAATAAAAATATAAAGGTAATATAATTAATGTTAAAACTCCTAAGACTGTTTGTTTTCTACGCGCATATACTGTGCCTGTTAATCCATCTTTATAGATATATTTTCTGATGCCAATACCCCATGTTACCGTATATTCCTTCCAGTCAATAGCTTTTATGTCAAAGTTGAAAATATCTCGATCATCTTTTGAAAGACTGTTGAATAGTGCTTCCGTGTTTTGATCATCAAATTGCCACTCGTTGCATATAAAGTACGACAACGCCGTTGACATCTTGTACATTTTGGTGGCTAGTTTAACGAATCTGAAACGTGAAAATGCTTATTATTTACTCTTGATTTAACTTCTAGTTGGGTCTTTTTATGATTTATAGAGTTTTCACCCGTTTCACTACATTTGCATGTTTTAAATACACAAGTTGGAGATGACAATACGATACTGAATTAAACTGCGTATATCTAATTTCGTTCCCAGTCTGCGCACACAAAAGCAATCTAATTTATCCAATTCTTTAGTTACTATAGCTAGTCAAAATTTGGCAAAACTCATAGTCGGCTCATCACTATTATTTAGTTCGAATCGAAAACACGAAGCAGTTTGTTTGTCTTTTTTAACCGACTTCAAAAAGGAGGAGGTTATCAATACGGTTTTTTTTAATGTATGTTCGGGCATAACTCCGTGTACGCTCCGTTATACGCTCGAGATGGTCCCATTGTCACCAAGTCAGAATCTGATGAAGGGATCCCATGGAAACCGAAGGGAAATCCTCAAATTTTATAGGCACAGTTATAGCGATTTGGGTATGTTTTATAGTAAGTCGTGCATTTGCTCTCGGAATTCACCATTCGGTGAAGTGGAACTGATGATGAGGACCAGAGGTGGCACCGGAATTACTCAGTAATAGGTATTTCAGGGTTTGCGATTTGATTACTTTAATATGGTTGCTAAGCAATTTATGCTCGTCACAATGCATATGGTGAAATGGAGCTGATGGTGTCTTCACCGTCAGCTCCAGATCTTTTGGTTCTTAATAGGAGAACTCTTCAACAATTAACTTCTCTGCATCGAGAAAAGAAATATTTTGTAAAAGGTGATGAGCAGTTTACATTAGGCTATTGTAACTTAGATAAATTAATAACTGACTCACTAAAAAGTGAAAAATGAAAACTTTTTATACAAAAAATAAAAACAACTGACTTCAAAAAAGAACACTACGAAGTGAAAAATAACTTTAATTTCGGTACTCTACATAAATACGAAAAACTTTATTCCGTCAGTCACAAATACGAATTTCAAAATACCGATTTTCATAATTCCGAATGGTTCAAAATTCCTAATATAACAACTCCGATTTATCATTCATCCTATTTTTATAATTCCGAAATTTAATGAATCCTAAAGTTTATAATTACTATTCTCAAAATACCGAGTTTCAATAGATCGAATAACAAAAAGTCCGACTTAATGATAATTCGAAATATCAAAAATACAAATTCCGATTATTAAAGTACCAAATAATTAGAATTCCGAAATAAAAACGCCTTGTAAGACTGTAACCTAACTTAACCCAAATGATTCACCAACAATAGAGGGGATCTGGCGCTCGGCGGCCGCTGCCGCGGCACGCTCGCTGCGCTCGGTCGCCTTCGCGCGTTAATGGTCACTGTTCTGACCTAACCTAGCCCAAACGATTCACCAACAATACAGCAATAGTGGGGATCTGGTCTGGATATAGTCACTGTTCTAACCTAACCTAAGCCAAAGCATACAATAACAGTCGCTTGTACCCGACGTAGGTATATATGTATAAGGAGAAGAAGAAAACACAAAAAAAAATATATTAATACCTTATTGTAGATACTGAATTTCTGAATATTACACTAATTGAATCAGAATCCTAATTTTAGCAGTTTATTTGAAGTATTGAAAATCGGAATGTCGTTTTTCGGACCGAGAACCCATCGAGCATTTGATTCTTCGAACGTATGAAAATCGGAAACAAACAAATCGCATTTACGACTTTCGGTAAAATTAATTTCGTGATTTTTAATAATAGACATTATCAGCCTTATTTATAAAAATCTCGCTAATGACTGATTAGCCACTGACTAGCTAACTAATTAGTTAGCTCTTAGTCAATGATTAACTTTTCTGTATTAATAAACGCTTCAGGCAGGTGATTAGTTGCGAAACGAAATAGAGGTGAAATTATGCGTTCGGCACAGATTATATTCAAATAGTCGACTCAAAAGCAGAATTTTAAGAATAAATTTGTCAAACCCAAGATTTTTGTATCTGTCGTGACTTTGACAGACAAAAGTCAAAAAAAATATCGGAAAATTTGAACTTGTATAAAATGATTTATTAAGTTTATTATATCGTGTTCGGGATGGTAGCAATAAAAATAATAAGCTCCAATAATTGGAGTATACAGGTAAAGGTCTTTGAATTTATATCTACTTGCTAATGTAAACTGACTAAATTAATGTTAAAGCAATAGCCGATAATAGCTATGTATTTCCGTGTCCTTTATGCCTTTTAACACGAATATACTCTTTTAGACATGTTTGTAGGTACTTCTGTCTATTTTAAATTAATTCCTATTGCTTTTACACCGCGGTTTCAGTGTCTTATAATAACAAATATTATGGTTGTTTACAGGTACGTTATGACTGCTGCTATGAAAGCCATTCGTACCTAGCAGCAATACTATTCAACTATTCGCAAAGACAGCGAGGGACGAGGCCATGCTACGTGAAAAAGATTAGGAATGAGTGGCATGAGAAATAATGGGACGAGCCATGTCTTTGGAGGAAGAATATTGGCTAAAGCTTTATTATGTATCAAAATAAATTGTTTCTACAAAATGTCTTTTGTTTTTGTGTGTGACTGCCACAACGTGGCTTTTCTTTAGTTCTGGGCTTTGATTATTTACCTGTCTGGGCCTTAAAACTGGCGTTATAAGATGAGGGGCACATGGGATAACACATTGGATAATCACAATCTCCCATGAGCTTCCTCACGAACTCATTCTCTTCAAACCTCCTGAGCTAGATGCTCCGGAGGTTTGAAAAGAATGAATTCGTTCTGAGCCTCCTCCTGATTCAGATTTTCCTATAGATCTTTTCATCATGTCTACTTCTAATGAAGAATATGTAATAGGTAATCGTTCTCTTATTGGATTTCAACGAAGTTTGTAGGTCTTCCTCCGTCTACTTCCCGCCGGCGTCTCAAAATTATTTAATTCTTTGTGTCGTTCTGCAATCCCGCAAAAGATTGTCGAATTCCATATTTACTAAGGCACAAATCGATATTAGGAACAAAATAACCTAGAAGCCCACAATAATCGTATTAAATCCATCAGCTGATTCATATAAAATCCGCCATCTTACCTCTTAGCATCCTCTTAACAGTGCACCGGTGGTGTTTAATTTTGACAGCTACTAATCAATTGCTTAGCGACCTCTTAGCGCTAAATAGCGTTTATGAATAAGAATTTTGCTAATCAGTTGCTTAGCAATTAATTAAAATTTAAGAGACGTTTATAAATAAGACTGTGTAAGTCTTAGGTATTCTGAAATTCGGACTTTTGAAAATCGGAACATCGAAATTAGGAATAAAATATTTCGGAGTATTTGGGTGTTCCCTTTAATTTCGGAAGTCGGTGGCAAAAAACTAAAATAAAGATCCAAAAGACACCGACTTCCGAAATTAAAGTTATATTGCACTGTGTGGTGTTTTTTTTTTGAAGTCGATTGTTTGTTTTTTGTAAAATTGATTTTTAATTTTATTTCGAGTCTAGTAGGTATTATAATAATTGACAGTTCAAAAATACTCTCATGTCATGTTCGTGAACGGGCGCCGTCAGTAGGGCCTGGTCATCTCTTAGCTGCCTCGGCTTATTTTAATTTAATTTAATATTTGAACTGTTTTTGTGTTTTTATCACGGACGCTTTTAACGTTCTGCATAATTTCAACATGAATGATGTAACCAATATTTTGTAACCAGATTTTTGATTTAAAAGAATGTCCGTTGAGTTTCTTCCCCGTTCTTGCCCATAGGGACCTAGTACGCTTTGGTATGGGCAACAAGCTTCATCTTTCTGACCAACCAACCTCTTGATAATAGGGAACATGCAATATTTTTATTTTTGTTTTCATTTTAAATAATTCCATGTAGACCACAAATATATTAAAAAAAATAAACATTGTAATTTATCGGAAAAAATGCGCTTTTAAATTGATAGTTTAAATTTTCGCTTGAAAACGGACCTACGATTCCGATAACGTCACTCCTGTCTGTCACTGGTCGAACTTGTTCGTCGGCTTTCATACTTTTGCATATTCTTTCGACATTTGAGATATTTTTTTGTAAAAATTTAAAATGTATTATCCATCAACATCAGGTGATCATAACAATACCACTAATATTCCGAAAAAAAACCGTGTTGACTCATGTTTTGTGCAAATATGTCCATCCATCTACATAACAAAGTTCTCAAATAAATTGTTTTTGACTGGACCTTCTGACTCAAAACTGAGAAAAAAGTGGTTTCAAGCTGCGAAGAGAAATGACAATTACCTATTCTCCAAAGACCATTATTTGATGCTGTGAAGATCACTTTGACGTAAGTCGGCGAATATACTTGTTATCTGCTTGTACGTAAAAACGCGTTAGCAACCTACCTAATACTTACAAAACCTGTCTTCATATTTTTAATTTTACAGTTGGAGAACGACGTCGAAAATTGGATAAAGTTTAAAATGTGTGGAGAAAAACTTTTTCTGAAAAAAGATGTGGTACCTCATATTTTTGAATGCTAAAATAGAATGACAAACAAACATTCAAATTTATAATAATATAAGGATAATGCTTTCTAATGAAGAAATATGTTATTATGTCTTTCATGTTTCAGATCCATCTTCAGAGTGTACATGAACGACAAAAAAAAAAAAAACTCTGCACTTTCGACAAAAAAAGTTACATCCATGTCAACACTAACTCTTGGTAAATTCCTGGAGTCTGCTTTGATAAACCCAACTTCCATTTTTATTAAAAAAACGCAATTAATATTCCCATAAAATAATATTCACTTTTACAACCATAAGCTCAAATAAGTTGTCAAAACAGGAGTGACGTCACTGAACGCTGATTGGTGTTTTAAAATACGTTTTTGTTTCAAGTCATTTTTAATTCGTAATTATTGTTAAAAAACAACATCGTGTAAACTAAAAACGTTGCAGTGGCCCTTCTCTTACATTTTTTTAACGTTTTAATCATAAAATTTTCATAAATATTATATTTGCATCTTCCCTATTCAAAAGTGCCTGTAATTGGTTTATTTGAAATAAGTGCTTTGAGTTGAGTTGAGTTGAGTATTGTTAGTGTTTTCATTTATTGTCGTATTGTTGTCTCCATATTGTATATTTTAAATTAAATACCTTCTCTTGTTTCCAAGCATGGCGATTATTCCATCTATGATGTGCGCAGGGATCAGATGCAACAACCAGGAATATATCCAGAACATAATAGAGTTTTTGAAGCACCAGCCGAATCCATATCCTACTATAAGCGGTGATGGAAATGTTCTAACATCTGTACTCATAATAACATGGATATCCCCTGTTGATAACAGATCACAGTTAATCCAATTACTTAATGTTCTTTATAACAAACTTTAACACGCCCCGGTTAGATAGTCTGACACTTTGCAGACTGCGAGGAGGCATACAAGATGAGGAAGATAAAGATCCAAGTGTTGTGGTGTGACCTCTTGAACATCCAAAGCCACAAACGTTGAACCAAAAGTTTCCGGTTCATTTCCAATTGTCCTTAAAATCCTTTACTTGATTTAGCTTTGTTTGGGTTGATGTTACCCGCTTATAAGCAAAATTATATACTGATTTTTAAAGTCTTACCGAGAGTGACAGGATTTTTACGAAACGAAGATGCGGCGTAGATTTTTATTTCATTTTCGCCAGCGGCTCGTTTCTTAGCCGTTTCACATCCAGCAGCTATTACTACATTATTTACATAGTCTACTGGTACTATAGTCGTACAACGCGAACTGTCTGCATTTATTACGTGCATAACACCTAAGGCCAGTGCGGTGAACAACTGAAAGAGAAAAGCACATAGATTCGAATAGAATATATTTATTTGCTTAAAAACATGGTACGTTAAAGACTTATTAATGGAGTTATGATCTTAGGATACAATTAGTTATAATGAACGATTAGTTTTCAATAAGACTGCAATCGCACCAAACGGAGATTAACATTGTAGATCATTTGTTTTTTTTAAGTCAAACCTCTTTACGACCCGTTTAGCAAAAGCCCGATAAATAGTTATTCCAATATCTGATTGGCTAGCGGAAAATATAAAATTCTATAAAATGACTTGAATAGGCTTTTAAAAATCGAAGACACATTTTTTATATAAATTAAACTTACACCTGTGGCTCCGTATATACAAGACATATCAACCCATCCTGGATGCGGTTCTTGTTTAGAACAAGCAACTGAAACGAAAAAAAAATTGAGAATTTTAGGTTAAAATTACTGGTATGTGTAGCACAGCGGCTGTAGCCTTGTTGAACTAAAAAATACGAAAAGCTTTTTATGTGGTTACTAGGTATCACCGTCTGTTCCACATAATAATAAATGTATACATCCAAGATGAAAAATTGAGATTTTATTTTATATGTGCACCTAATTATTGACTGAGGTGTCAATATTTTTAATTATAGGCTGACTTTTTCGGTGGTGACAGTCCCGGGGTTCATGACGAGAGATGTACAGGGGGAAAATGTTTACAAGTGTGCGGGCGGCGCGGTGCCGGGCCACGACTACTACCATATTCATAAGGTTATAGAGGTATGAGGAACAGGGTGTAAAGTTCACCCACACCTCCATAGAAAAGGGAGGATCCTCCGACCAGACGGGTGTTGTGTCTGGTGGGCAACTGCCCGACGGTTGATATCGGGACGTTGTATATATGCTAGTCGAGCGGTAAACTCTGCTTGCGCGATGCAGGATTTGCGTGACGTCAGTATGACGTATAGCTCGCATGTGGCGATGTTGATACCGCTACAAGGTAATTTATACACAAAAAGGACAAAATATTCTTCAATTTACTTTAAAACATTGTCACTAAACTGATTAGTAATCCGATGATTCAAGTGGTACGTAGAAATAGCGATAATACTCGAACAACACGGATCGGTTGCGACCGGGCGGGCATTTTTTCGTTTGAAACTACCGCGACGGTGGACGTGGAAGCGGTGACACCGCGCGCCGGCTAGCCGACTGGCCGAAGGGCTGGCGGGCAAATTCAAATGCCTTGGCGGGCCTTGCCCTACACCATTATGAAAGAAGGACTAAAATAATTTCGCCGAATTGAAGCAGGATGAAATATTATGGTGGGTGGCTCTCGCGTAACCTGCAAAACATACAGTTTTTTTTTTTGAATATTTATACTTTATACACCGTTTCCGTTATGCACAGTCGTGTGCACAGATCGTTTTGTACATATACCTGTTTTGAAATGCTAGTAAATGTACCTAACACTTTTATTTAATCTCGTTTTATGCCTGAAATATCGTACCGTGGAAGTAAATCAGGAAATATTGCATAGAGAAATCTGTAAACTCATCCTTGACAACGCAATACCTTGTGCGGTCGGTTGCGCGGCACTATCTGCACTCGCTAGGACCATGGAACTGTCACCAAAGAAAAAATCAGCCTATAGTGAAGGAGTAGAAATACGGTCATAGAAGTTTTTGGGTCACTAAACAAACATAATAATTACAGTTCGGCATAAAATACGATTCATACGCGTGTGAATGCTCTGTTAGATTTTAAATCCGGTATAAAGTACATCAATACTGAGAATCAGCATCCATGAAGCCATTTATAAAGACGTAGCGTCGTGGACGAAGGGCTCTAACGACGCGGACGGGGGAAAGCCAATTAATAACATAACGACGTAGCGCCGTGGACGAAATATAACGAACATTTTTTTCAAAAGTAACTATGTACAAACTTATATAAGAGTAGCCACTAGCCAGCATGTCATAGCAGTAACATTTCAATAGCGATCCATGCACGACGTGACTTACTACCGCGTTATTAACTAATTCGAGATTGACTGCTTGATACTTTTGAGTAGCGTGTTGGACGATGGGCCTTCCTGTACTGTCAGAATGAGTTTGCTGTTCAGCAATTATGTTGATTTTCTAGATTAATGTGCACTCACCGATAGCTGGTCTAACAACACATATGGGCAGGTCACTGCCGAGAGTAGTAACCAACTGTTCAGCGATCGACTTTGCAAATGTGTATGTGTTCGGCCAATTATTTATCAAACTGAAATTGAAATAATCTGAGATATAACAATGTTTATATATCAATCATAGGCGTAACTTTTACAAACAACACTGGAAACCACTATTTAAAATAGACCTATGATAATCACGAAGAAAAGTCAATGGAAAATAGCAGATATTGCGATAATTTTATATCACGCCTGGCTGATCAATTAAAGAGTCATTAGCAGAGAAGAAGTTACACCTTTGGTATTCTTTAACGGCACTTACTAACTATGATTGATCTCCTACTTCTTCTTTTCGTTTCGAAGGTACATCTATATTACTTATACTTTTGATCTCATACTAGCAGCGAATTTCACCAATGAAACTAAACGCAATCAGCTTAGCTAAACCACGTTCAAAAGCTGTGAGTGTCATTATTGTTAAGTAAAACTGCTGATCGCTTTCAGTTTCATTAGTGAAATTCACCCTATGAAATAACCCGGAACCACATTTCGAATATTGGCATTTTCAAACCACTCACCTCGGTGTAATATCATTTATTCTTCCTTCATCGACAGTCTCAGCTATCTCGATCATAGTGTTGGGATTTATAGGGCTTTTGTAGAATTTTTCACATACTGCTGAATTTACTCGGTCCGCACAAGCATGTGAGTATGCTGTTGAAACATAGACGAAAGAACTAAAGAAGAAAAATATATTCTAGAATGTGTATTGTAAAAACCCAATCGACCGGCCACAAAGGACTAGTAAGACTGGTTGCACCCAAGAGTATTATATTACTCAGTAACTGGGTGGTGGATAATGATATTCAGCTGGCTCCGGTTAGACTGGAAGCCGACCCTGACATAGTTGTGAACAGGCTTGCAGATGATGATGATGCACTCTATCAGTAGTAGTGTATAAGTTGAAGGTTTTAAAGCATGTTTTTTCTTACCTCAGGTTTTTGCAAGCCTTGCCGAGTATAAGAGCCTCCCTGGTGCCTCGTACGTTGATCAAGGTCGCCACACGAAGGCACTCATCAAACCTTGTCGTGGCTGCCAGATGGAATACTATGTTCACCTGGATAACGTAATTAATACATAACCATTCAATCGACCATGCCATGGAATTTGGTAAAAAAAATCGAAGGCTCTCTGAACTTAGTACATTTTCCTCAACTTTGAAGCCAAACTAAATATAATTATGAATTTATTAGAAACCATGGTAACATATACATGAATGTTAATGACATCAGGGTGGCAGGGAGCTGTTTTACAAAATGGTTGAGCTGAATGATGCTGATCCACGCGTCATATTCGTGAACGGGCGCCGTCAGTTGAGACTGGTCATCTCTTAATTGCCACAGCTTATTTTTATTATTCATAGATTTTTTTACATTGTTTTTACATATAGAAGCAACAAGAATAATGTACCAAGAATTTTGCTATATCTTGATTTAAAAAGAGTGTCCTTGGAGTTTCCTGCCCGTTCTTCTCCATAGAGATCTACGTTTTGGAATAGGCCACTAGTTTCAACTTTCTGATTAACTGACCGACTCTTTGACAATAAATTCAAAAGTGCCTGTAAATGGTTTAAATGAAATAAATGCTTTGAGTTTGAGTTTGAGTAGTAGACCTTTTTGATACTATTTAATATTATCTGTATGTTGCGAGAATATTTTTGGTATTTAGTAAATTACTCCTATCCCCATTGGCAGCCTTGTTCCACCCACAGCTGAGCATAGGCCTCTTCCCATTTGTGTCAAGACTTCCCGATTCATTGATATTCCCGTGGCGACTATCGATGGCAAATATTTAACTGTTCCTCGAATAACTTATTGACCTTCTAATAATAAATGAAACTACACTGTTTGAATGAACGATGTTTGTTGTAATGAACCTCTACAAACTTTTTGCACTTTGCGCGAGCCGAGCGAACAGCCGGCGAGCGCTACATCCAAGGTGGTCACAGTTAGACGGCTATTTAGTATTTTATGGACCCCAAAATAGGAATTATTTAAGGTTAACAAAAAAGGGGCAATCATTATATTAGAGTGATTAATAATATTTTTAAGAGTGCAAAATGGGATTTATTAGAGGTTTGAATAAAAACAAGCCAATAATATTAATTATTCAAATATATTTCCGGGCATACCTGATCTGTTATAGCGTTCCAGTCTTCTTCACTCAACCCAAGTCTAAGCTCTGCCACATCTCCTGATACTGGCACGAGTTTGGTTGCGAAATCTGGTTGTTGTTCTCGCAACAAATCATAGACCTGGAAACAATAGTTAAAATATTCCAATATTATAGGTCAAGCTTTATCTGTGACTTTGGCATTTTACTGCATTAAACTTAACATTCCTGTAAAGAAATCTCTCATTTGTTGTAAAAAGATAATCATAAGCGAGACTTATCAACCAGAAGTATTTAAAGTGTATACGAAACAAAAAAAACTTAAAGGCCTGTTGTTACGTTCCGCATGCTTTGGGGTACTATTCTAACGCCCCATTCACACGGTGTAAGTTTCTAAAATGTTTAATAATAATAATCGTGTGCCATTTACACTCGTGCAGTATCCATAAAATGGCATACAATAATTAAACACAACTTTTGCCATTCAATAAATTGAATACGGCTTCTGTTTACACGAAGTCAATTAATGCATTCAAGTTTTGCCTCGTCTAAACACAGAGTTGTACGTGCTAGTACATACCATTTTATGACGCGTTAATTTAAGTATGGCCTGTATTTGCGGTGCCAAATATTTTTTCCAGGAACTTTTCAGCATCCGATTGAGCTAAAACTTGGCATACCTATGTACGAGTAAGTTCGGTGACATAAAAAATATTTGTACCATAAAGCTGGTCACATTATGCAGCCAGAAGTTGCCTGAAAGCCCTGTTTTGATTAGGCTCTTTGGAATAATTGTCTTGAAAAGTATTATAGCTTTGGTTGAAGTCGTGTGGAGCCGAAGTGGAGCCGAAGTGGCGAGTCGAAGTGGAGCCGGAAGTGGCCACAGAAACTCTTCAATTAACAAAATAATTGTTTTTGTCGTCTTTGGGCTCGTTAGATTTGTTTTGGTCTATTAAAGGAGTTGAAAGGTGACCATAGAAATTGCACAGTTTTTATATTTAACGTTTTGTTCAAAAGCTCATATTTAAAAGGTTGTTTAAAAATGATTATGAACGAAATTTTTTATTTAAAAAACGCACGAATATTGCATAACCGACTTTCTTGTACGTACTGTTTACATCAATACCAGTTTGAACGCTAACTTGCCCATATTGAGCAACTATTGAACTTGTTGTTAAGACAGTGCCAGTCAATTATTGCTTAAATTTTATGGTATTCCAGGCAATAAACTTGCACCGAGTAAATGGGGCTTAATCTGTCTTATAATTTGGCTTTCAGATTTTTAGATGAACTTAAAGACAAAGAAACCTTAAAAACAAGAATGTATAAGCAATATTAACAACTTACGGGATCCTCTAACATTTCAACCAGCCTCTGTTGAACGGATTTGCCTTTTTTGCTTCTTAGCAAGAGAAATATTTTCGATACATTAGTCGCTCTGTAAGAAAATAATAACTAAATAACAAAAAAATACATTTATCTTGACTGTTTTCCCCGTAGGCTACGGCAGAGGTGTACCTACATAGTACCAATACTCACATTTCGCCAGTTTTGTTTTTTACATATACATAAATACACTCGCGGTCAAGCAACACAACAAAAAAATACAACAAAATTATAGTTTGTATTACCTCCACGGCCTCTTCTCACAGCTACCAGGAGATTGGGCATGCTATGTATGAAGTTTTGGTGTGCTGGTGCCTACGCTTATGTATGGAAGTGAGTGTTAGGTGTGGCAAAAGAAGCATGAAAGTAGAATAAATGCTGTGGAAATGCGTTCCTTGCGAAGCATGTGTGGTGTAACTATGAATGATAGGTTGAAGAATAATGTGATAAGACAACGGTGCGGTTTTAAAGAAGATGTAGTGACAAAAAATTAAACGAGTATGCTGAGATGGTTTGGTCATGTTGAGAGGCCGAATGCAGGGCGACTACAAAAGGTATTTACAAGGCAGATGTGAGTGAAAACGCCGGGGAGGGGACGACCTAGGAAGATATATTTATTTATTTATTTATTAACTATGGATGACTTACAGCTAAAACAAACATAATAAAAATAGTATGTGAGACTGACAGCCAATTAAAAGTCATCACTTCTAACAACAGATTGGAAATAAAAAGTGTGAACAACACAACACAGCTACCAAAACAGAAATAAAAACAGTATAACATTCAACCTTAAAACTAAATTCACATTTCATATTCAACACAAGAATAAAGACCTGAACATACAAAATATTAATTAAAAAAGTTAAGGCTCAGGCACTTTCTGGCCGAGGACACACCCGTTATGAATGGATCAAAATCATGCTGTTTACACATGTCATTAAAGTTTCTACTTGCACGCACTATAAATGAATTTTGCCTGTAATTCGTAGAGGTAAATGGAACACGCAACGGTGCGTTCCATCGCTTCGACCTCCCGGGAACGGTAAAATAAAATTTGGATAGAATATCAGAATTATTAATAGAATTATTGAAATTTTTTAATAATGAAAGTCAGAGATTGTTCGCCGATTAATTAGGGTCAATATATGATACTTCTTACAGAGGTTGAGGTAATCCTCAGACCGGTAGGGCACTTTTTGATGATAACACAAATACTTGATGAACCTTTTCTGGATGCTCTCTATACGATCAATTTACTTGTGATAACATGGATTCCAGATTTCAGACGCGTATCCCAAGTGGCTTCTAACAAAAGTACAGTAAAGATTTTTTTAAGTTTTGGCTTGAGTGAAACACTTGGATAGCCGCATTATAAAACCTAGTGCTTTAGATGCTTTAGCGACTATGGCATCGACATGATATTCAAACGTAAGCTTAGAATCGTGATATACCCCCAGATCTCGGATGCAATTCGTTCTAGGTAGTCTTGATCACCCAAGATATACGATGAAGGTATAATTGAGCGCTTTCGAGAATATGTTAGAACCGAACCTTTAACAGGGTTAAGGTCAAGCTTACTCCTACGACACTAAGCCTCCAAACGACATAAATCATCCTGAAGTGCAATCACGTACACATGTGATGATATTATGGCAAAGATCTTCATATCGTCAGCAAAACACAACAGTTTGGATGAAATCAAGCAAGAGTTGATGTCGTTTATATAGATAATGAAAAGTAATGGGCCGAGCAATGAACCCTGGGGTACTGCACTGGGGACAGGCAGCCAACCAGATATATAATTGCTTAATACTACTGCTTGGGACCTGTTCTCTAGATAAGAAGAAAACCATCTGAGTCAATCGCCTCGTATTCCCATACCATATAACTTTGATAGCAAGATCTCATGGTCAATCCGATCAAAAGCTTTACTGTAATCAGTATAAACAACATCAACCTGCTTACCGTTATCCATTGCATCAGTAATAAAATCATTGAGCAAAATTAAGTTGGTGACTGTAGACCTTCCTTTCAAAAAACCATGTTGAAAGGAACTAAACGAATTTTTGAGAGCACTATAAATCTGGTTATAGGTGATCCTTTCGAAGAGTTTTGCCACAATACAGAGCTTCGATATCGGCCTGTAGTTTACCACTTCGGTTTTGACTCCTTTTTTTGTGAATAGGCGTTATGAAAGCCGATTTCCTAAGCTCAGGTACAACACAAGTGTCCAAGGATTTCCTGAAGAGAATCAAGATACATAGGTTAGACAATCGAAGTCGAACATCGTACAAGAAATTTGGATGAAATATTATCCGGGCCAGCCGCCTTAGAAGTATCTCACTTAAAAAGCAAGTTAGAAACCTCCTCAACATTCACTACAATGCTACATATATCAGATAGGCTGGAAGATTCAGCAAAAAGAGAGAGTGAAGAAATTCCATGACAAGGGCTAGTATCTAGAAATGTAGAATGAAAGTACGTAGAAAACGCTTCGCATATTGTTTCACCGGTACGCAACGCTTCGCTATTATAGTTTAAAATCGGAACTGCATATGAGTTACGTCGTTTATTAACGAAAGTCCAAAAATATTGAGGGTTTTCTTTAATAGATTTTTCGGTTAAATTCAAGTAGTTTTCATAACATTGCGATTCCAATACCTTTACCCTTTCACGGAGAAGCTTAAATGTTGACTCATCTGCTAAATTGCCATACTTTCTTTTTTAATACTTGTATTTTTCTTTAATTGTTTTAATTAATTCCGAATTGTACCAAATTGGATGTTTTGCTACGATGTAATTTTTGTGGAATGTATTTTGTATGTAAATTTAGAATACCTTGATTGAAAAAAAAAAATGATTCATCAATTGATCGTGTCGCAAAGTCGGATTCCCAGTCAGTCATGAAAATGTCTTTGTTGATAGATTCATAGTAACCCTTGTCGAACAGATATTGCGTCCGTGGCGCGCACTCTAATAGGGGAGCTTCAACGAAATCCATATTTATAAATAGTGCTGGATGGTAGGCGTCGATGGGAATCAGCGGACTTGACCATTCAACCACATTAAGTAATTGGTTTGAAATTCCCAAATCTAAAATTTTACCATACCTATTAAGAACACCATTGTATTGACCAAAGTCTAGGTTACATAATTCGTCACTAAGTAAAACATCGTCAGGACCATTCGGGTTCATTGGGACGAGCGACAGATTGTCATTGTATATTGACCTTATCGGTGATGTTGTTCAGAAAGGTCAGGTGCGTAGTATTCACAACCGGCGTGCCTGTATGACCAGATGTATGAACATAAACGAGACAAAAGGAGTATGTAAGGATCGTAGCAGGTGGTGTTCCGTAGTTTCTGCCTACCCCCATGGGAAGAAGGCGTGAGTTTATGTTTATGTATGTATTAAGTTTCTTATGCGATGTTGCGCGATATTGGTCCATTCTTCCACAAACGCATGTTTCAGGTCTCGAAGTTTAGCTGGGGCGGGGTTTCAATTTCTTACACAACTCCCAAGCTCATCCCAAGCATGTTCAATTGGATTAAGGTCCGGGCTTCTCGCGGGCCAGTCCATGCGATTGATGCCAACGTTTTAAAAATAATCATGTACAATTTGAGTTCTATGTGGCCTGGCGTTGTCATGCATGAATATTGAATTTGCACCCATATTAATTAAATATGGGCCGACATGCTCATTAATAATTTCTTCCACAAATCTTGCACTAGTCAGCGTACCATTTTCTATCAGCGCTAATTCAATGCGACTCTCTGAAGTGATTCCAACCTAATCCATAACAGATCCACCGCCGAACGGCATTTTTTTCCACAAAACAAGCTGGAATAAAACGTTTCCCTGGCCGTCGGTAGACTCTTAACCGCCTGTCATGTGCATACAGCATAAATCAGGATTCATCAGAAAACATTACTATAGCCCATTCTTCGTCTCCCGATTGTACATGATCGCAAGTGATAACGTAATCTTGCTACTCGATGTTCCCTTTCAAGTTTTGGACCATTTGCCGCTGCCTTACAGTCCTCTTGCTGACGTCGTTTCTACTGGGCTCCCGAAGGTGATTTGTTACTTCAGCTGCAGTGGGGTGCCGATTTCGGAGCATGGTCATAAAAATAAATCGATCCTCTCAAGCCGTAGTACATCTCAGTCTGCCGGTTCCTGGTCTTCTTATGTTCTACCCCGTTTCTCGGAAGCGTTGGACGACTCGCTGCACTGTAGAAAGTGACACGCCTATTGTTCTTGCTGTACTTCGCTGACTTCTACCTTCTTCTAAGATAGTGACGATACGTGTACATTCTTCTGGTGTAAGCGACATGATAGTAATTCAATAATGATGGTGAAAGACGACAATGACCGCCTTTTATCATTTTGACTTGACAGATTGAAAACAAAAGTGAGAAAACAAGCAAAAGTAAAACAACCGCGAATTGAATTTATTTCCAAATTCGAAGTTTATTACATATTTAAAATTTTTATTTTATTAATTAAGGTTTTATTTCATACGATATTAAAGTACTATGTAATATAAAGTTAGTTTCATGCATGTACCATTATTAATTTGCAAGTTACAGGGATTTTCGACATCGACCCGTATTATTTGACCGCGCGTGTATTATGTTATATTACTGGCTTGATGGCAAAGTGTCAAGGTATCTGCAGCGGCAGCAATATCCTATCACTTTGCACATCGTTTAGAAATTATTCTCTCTGGACTGTGTCTTTACACCGTTGAGCTATATTAAAACATGTACAATAAAAATATATATTATGTTTTCAAGGCTACGCGGAATAGATTTGCTACGATTAATGCCAACTCCCGCGATGATTTAGTAAGTGACATCTACGATGTTTAAAAAACAGAATCAATACAAATACCTACGTAACTTGAAGATATCAACAGCTGTGTTTCGTATTTTTATTGGTAGATTCACTTTTGATCTCTATCTCACGTCATGGGAAGCGATGATGTGGTCGACGATGGATTACGCTTGCTTAGAAGTAACTTATTCAATCACGTCTCGAAGAAACTTAGGTTAAAGCTATCAAGAAACAGACTCCAGCAGAGAATTACACTCCTTAGCTGTACCCACAATCAAAGTATTTCCAAAGGTTTTGTTGTAGACTAGTCTGGTCAAACGTATGACCTCATTGGACTTTCTATCTGTTCCTAAGACAAAACTCAGCAGCACAATACAATTGTGTAATTATTATTATGTTTCTGGAGCGGCAACCACGTACCGCAAGGCGCAGCGTTGGTAGGCCTCCTACAAGGTGGACAAATGACTTGTTGAAAGTAGCTGGAATCCACTGGATGCGATAAGGCCAGGACTGGTCGATGGGTCCAGTAGTGGACGTCTTTCGGCTGAAATTATGATGATGATATTTATTATGTCTGTATTTACCTGAACAGTTTTTCAACGAGCTGCTTGCCGAGGAAGCCAGAACCACCTGTTAGAAACACAGTAGCGCCGCTGTAAAACTGCTGCACGGGAGAGGTTCCACGTGCTATCAGTTCATTCACCGGCTTCATACGGGCAATTAACTTTGCCTCATATTCCTGGGCTGGATCTATTGTTTCAACTGCCATCGTGAGTCAGGAAATTCTGCAACAGATTTTTTTTTGTTTCTATTATGTTCGAATTGAAACGGATAGAATTAAGTTAAGCCGTTCTCAGCTGCCATTCGTAGATCTTTGACAGTCGTTACGAATAGTAAAAAAAAAAAAAAGTCTGACAACCAGTCTTACCAAAGGCTAACGTGAAATTAAATTAACTGAAATTGTTTGTTGGGTCATATCAGAATCACTTTTACACGTCATATAACAAACTAAATAAATATTATTTAGTTTATTTTATGTTTATTTAATCTAGCGTATTAAGTTAGATGGAGTTGATATTTCCTATCGGACTACCCCTGAGAAGAAATGGTGAAACAAATTCAAGGGTAAAAGTCTCTTTTAAAGTCTAGCCATAAAACTTGGTTAGATCATGTGTGGTTCAGTGGTGGACCATGGACCAGTGAAGTTAGTTCAAGCATTTGTCAGTAATCGTGAAGCTCAGCTAAATTGGGGAGCTGAACGATTCGACGAAAAATACCAAATAAAAAAGAATGTTACGTTAGACCGCATAAAGTATTCAAACTGCCAGACCATTATTAAAATTAATAGAAAATAAAAAAAAAACCCACATCAACCTCACAATAATAAAAGTAAAATAATACTTTGCAAAGTAAATTCATGACATTTTGTATTTAATAATCATCAATGTCAATGTGTATATAAAGTGGTGTATAATTATAATTTTGCATGATAATGATTCTGAATAATGATGATTTTGCAAGTTCCCAGTAACTGGGTTGTGGCGGTCAGATAGGCAGTCGCTCCATGTAGAAATCTGATATTGAGCTGTATCTGGGTAGACTAGAAGCTGACCCTAACATATTTGGGGTCTTGGAAAAGGCTAGGCAGATTGATTTTGATAAAAATTGTTCTTTTTTTTAAACTGACGTGAGTATTTATGCGTCATTATGGAACACTTGGATATAAGGTCATGCAACCGCACCTACCTTACATAATATTTTTTTAATAAGACTTACCCAATCAGATACAAGATAAAATAATATTGATACGATTTATTTTATAAAAAATCAAATAACGAGTAAAAGACTAACACGTCTATATATCAAATTATAACAAGGAAGTAGCATCTAGTTTCCTAATGATTCCAGTATTTATATTTTTAGTCAGACACGTAATGCAACAGTCTATTTAGTTTATTCTGCAATATTTGTGTATGTACTACATTTTTCATTTTTTTTAAGTGGGCTGCCTTCGTGAATTTTTTACGTTGGATTGTATACAATTCAGTAATATTTAATATTCACATATCTATATATATACATAAATATGATTTGACATAACTTATGAATACCGAATAATTGATTTTGCAAGTTTGTTTCCTCTCATAATTGATGTTTTCATAATTATTAGCACACCTACTTTAGTTCTACATGAAAAGTGGCTCAACAGAGAACGTTGAAGCATTTTTATGACATATTAGGTTGGGGAAAAAGTCTTTTCGCATTATAGTATGTATGAACTTGTAATAAAATCTCTTTGGCTATACTATTTGTATCTGGCTGGTTTTGGTATCATTGAAAGTTTAAATTTTAAAGAAAATAATTCCAAATTCAAATTAGGAAAATGTGTGATTTTCATTTGTTTTTCGTACTGTCAAGATGAGTGAATCTAATGAAGAAATTCAATATATTATTTTTAAATTAATTAATTAATTAATTTACTACAAAAAAAAAATGCAACGCAAGCCGCGAAAAAATTTACGATGTTTATAGACCTAGTGCAGTGTCTGTGAGAGTAGCATAAATTTGGTTTAAGCGTTTTCAATCCGGAAATTTTGATGACAAAGATGCACGTCGCTCTGGTCGCCCTATTACGGATAAAATGGATGCCATTTTTGAAAAAGTCGAGCAAGAGATATCAGTAGTTACGACGTAGCTGAAAAACTGGGAATTGACCACAAAACAGTTTTGGCACATTTGAAAAAAAGTAAGCTCGATATTTGGGTACCTCACGAGCTCACTGAAAGAAACCTAATGAACCGTGTACTCATTTGTGATTATTTATTACGACGTAATGAAACCGAACCATTTTTGAAGAAGCTGATAACTGATGATGAAAAGTGGATCACGTACGACAAGAACGTGCGAAAAAGGTCTTGGTCAAAGGCCGGTCAGGCTTCACAGACCGTGGCGAAACCCGGGTTAACTCGCAACAAGGTGATGCTGTGTGTGTGGTTGGATTGGAAGGGCATTATACATTATGAGGTGTTACCACCAGGCAGGACCATCGATTCTGAACTCTACTGCGAACAACCGATGAGATTAAAGCAAGAAGTTGAGAGAAAGCGGCTGGAATTAATCAACAGAACGGGTGTGGTTTTTCATCATGATAACGAATTAAGAGAGTTTGGCTGGGAGGTATTTATGCATCCGCCGTATAGTCCTGACCTTGCACAAGATGGCAAAAAGTTATCGAACAAAATGGTACCTACATACTATAGTTAAATGTAAATAAACTTTATTAAAAAAATGTTTTGAATTTTCTTAAAAAATGCGAAGGAACTTTTTCCCCAACCTATTAAAATTTGGTGAAGATATGTTATTATCTGTGTCAATAAAACAAATCTTAATTAAATAAAATTATATCTCATTATTTATTTTGTGAATAAAATAAAAAACTTGAATTAGTGTTTTATAAATAAAAATAAATCGTTTTTTTTAAATATTATACTGATTGGCGGCTTCGATTTAGCTTCGAAAAACATCCGCGAGCCCATCTGACATAGGTATATCACAAAAATGTGTTATAAAATTGTATGTTTAGGATATCTTATTTATTTTTCCTTTGCAAGCGTGTTGAAAATAGTCATTTGATACTACGCGTGAGCATTTGTCATTGCACAATTGCATCAAAATGTTACCACATTTTGATGCAATTGTCTATTCTAAACTTCTTCTTTCTTTCTTTTTTTAACTTAATTTTGGCGGTCTTTAGGCCACTTATGGTACCATTTTCTATAAAAAGTAAAGGGTATCGTTTATTTAAGGCTCTCATATTTTTTTAGATTTACCCAGAACAACGCGTGAACCACGAATTAAACGTTTAGTTTGACCATTAAGTCTGTGTTAATAATTCGCGGATACGCGGAACTGTAATTAAGTATTCGACACTGTCTCTTTCTTGCTAACCCCATTTTTAAGTGATAGCAATACGTCTATTTTAATAAATTCCAGACCTTACGAAATTTATTGTAGTGAACAATGCAAAATTACAATACTAAATCACGAATTTTAAACATTTATGTTAATCTTGTCTATCTATATACATGTATTATACATATAAACAATTTGAAGACGTGGTGTTTCTGTACATTGAAAATATTTCCAAAAAGAATATTTAAGGTGTTACAGAATAACCAACAGATGCCTTTTCTACCATTTTTGGTTTTGTTGTCTAATTTTTTGTAGACCTATATTTTTGTCCGATTGGATGTGAAAGATTAAGTTGAACACGAATCACGTAAAAAGTACGAAATCAATATGGTTAACTTTTATATTCAAATACTGTGTGTAACTGGGAGTTAGTATATTTAGTTTTTGTTTCATCGAAATCGCTTTAATCTATAATATATATATGTATATATTCATTTATTTCGAATTTTCAAATACATCCATATAGTTGTTAGTAATGACATGACAAGACACTTTAAAAACTACACACAAAAATAGCACTATTGGAAACTCCGATTCCCGTGTGCATGTTTACTAGACTGCGTGCAGTCGTATCTAGCGTTCGAGCATCGGAGAATTCCACCGATCCGACAATACACATAGGATGCTGTTGGTACTAGCACGCATGCGCGATAGGATGGAGGTGCAACACTTGCACATGACTGCATCAAAGCTGTCTACGTGGGCCTCTGCAAATATGCCAGAGGCACTGCAATACCGCGGCAGGCCATCAGCATCCTGAATGCATTGTTGTTCTGCACTCTCAGGTCACTGTATGCCCTCTGCAAATAGTCGACCCACAGGCTGCACATGTAAAAGGACCGACAGTATGCTTAGACAACGTTACTTTAACTTTTTAACCGATTTCCAAAAAGGAGGAGGTTCTCAATTCGCCTGTATGTTTTTTTTCGTTTTTAGTTGTGTTAGCTGAGAACTTTTTTTATGGGTGAACCGATTTGTATGATTCTTTTTTTGTTGGAAAGGAGATATCCCAAGGGTGGTCCCATGTTAAGGAAACCAGGATCTGATGATGGCATACCAGAGAAATCGAGGAGAACCTTCAAAAATCGTAGGGGCGACTAGTGCGTTTGTTAATTTTTTCATTAAGTATTTTAAAGCACTACAATGTTTTGAAGGTTTGGAGTCGATCTGATGATGGAGCCGAAAGACAGTCGAGGGAATTCCTCAACGATTTACTACAGTTACCTTGTGTTTGGGCTTGATTAATTTGTATTGATGAGAACTTTACACCTAGATGGGTTGTGATTGTCATTAGGGGTCTGATGATAAAGACGAACGACAGTTAAGGGAACTCCTCAACGGTTTACAGTAGCTACCTTGTGTTTGGACTTAATTATTTTATATTGATGAGAATTTTGCACCCATATGGGTTATAAGTGCCAGTACAGGTCTGATGATGGATACCATAGACAGTTGAGGGAATTCCTCAATGATTTACAGCAGTTACCTTTTGTTGGGCTTACTTCACACGGTTCAATATGCCAAAAAAATCAGTTCGTTTAAAAATAATACTAATTAAGATTGAAGTTTTACATAGTACAACCACTACCTACTAGTCATGCTGATGTGTCAATTTGAGACTGACAAAAAATACAACCGACTTCTAAAAAAAACACTATAAAGTGTAAAATAACTTTAATTTCGGAAGTCGGTGGCAAAAAATTATAATAAAGATCTAAAGACACCGACTTCCGAAATTAAAGTTATTTTTCACTTTGTAGTGTTTTTTTTTTTTACAAAAGTTTTTTTTTGTACACCGTGCAAACCTGCGAGCTAACATTATTACATCGTACAGACAAAGACCTGCGCTCTCTCTCAATGCTTTAAGTCAGCGGTGCCCCAGTCACCTAAATATGTAAATGTTGTAACTTTTTTAAAGAGGTACCACCCATAAGAACTTTAAGTACGTTTTCGTAACATTTACTCCCTGTTTTAAAAATCTTTAGTTCAGATTTTACTGAGTTTTATTTAAGGCCATGATGGGCCTCCGCATATGATTCACAGGTTAAAAGCTTTCTCGATGCACAGACTGAAGGGCTCAGTAGCACCCTAACATCAGCGTAGTTTATAAGGCCTGCAAGGTGTGAACTTTGTATATGTATGCACGCGATTAGTACTATTTTATGTACTATTTTATGTAGATTGGTATACCTTTATAATATTGAAATTAAGTACCTATCTCAGAAAATAATACACACTGAAATTGTTTTTAGTATGGTATTACGTAGGTTGGCTAATATCACATGATTTGGAAAAAAAACTTAGAATTAACAAAATGAATTATTTTGGCTTCTTATTTAATTCACAAAGCGATGGATCATTCCATTAAAAAAAATAGTAATTGTGCCTCGATTCGACGCTCCAAACCTACATTCCTAATAACGTACGTCGTGACGCAACGTTCATTTTCCATAAAACGCCTCGGTATTTTTTTAGTTAAGGCTTAAAACAGTAATCTTCTATACATCTATACAGATAAATAAAATTGGAGTGTCTGTTTGTAATATTAAAATAACCGCTTGTTACTACATGCATACGGATGTATACACGGTACATATACCCTTTTTTTTTCAATTTTTGTCTGTCTCTCTGTCTGTTTGTTCCGGCTAATCTCCGAAACGGCTGGACCAATTTTGACGCGATTTTCACTGGCAGATAGCTGATGTTATCCCGATAGCACGTTCCTGTAGGATAATTTCCGACATCCACGCGGGCAAAGCCGCGGGCAGCAGCTAGTAATATATATTATACTATTATATATAGATAACGGCTCACCTTCCATCCTGCAACGCGTGCGCAGTCACCTGTGCACTTGATGATCTTATGACTGTCAGTGAGTGCAGTTCGAGTAGCTGAATTTTGGGCCAAACATGTTCGTAATTTTGTCCATCAATACGCTAAGAAGAAGACGATACATATTACAAGTTGCAATAAACGATTCAAATTATAAGTTGCGAGTGAAAACCCTGTTTACCTTCTGTCTCAGTTTTACACATAATAACATGTTGATTACCTACATAGTCTAGTGTTTTTGAAAGCAGCAGTATTGTTATTTAATTAGGAATAAATGCGCAATAACTACGTCAGATAATGTAATGGAAACTAATTCAATAGAAATGTAATTCTTTGTCAAATAAAATGTATGTTAGACTCTTGTTAGTATATTGGGGTAGGTAGGTACATAATTTGTTTGACGTCTGTGCTGTTAAACTGTCAGTTTTCCTTTTAAAATAATTATTAGTTACTTAAAAAACGAAGTAGTTGAAAATGAGCGCAGATTCCACATGATCTAAGAAACAAATTAATACCGACGCACTGTTTCAAACAAGGTGTTCTGATTGAGAAATTCCCGTATTTTTAAGAACGTTCACATTTTAATCTCACTCGCTATCCGTCACAAATGCATCTAATTTTCCAACATTTTTATAAGTTCGTGACTATTTTTATCGCTGGGATGAGTTTTTGAACGTTTTTAATTAGAGGAATTTGTCCTTCTGTTTTTGGTATGCTCATTGGTACTCGCAAAAGGTTTTTTAAACATTTACTGCGTCAGTTAATCTGTATAAACCATTACGTAACCATTTCCCTAATAAATTTTCTTACTAACCTATATCTCCTTTAATTAGATTCTCAGAAAAGTCATATTTTAAATCGATATACTTAATATCTATTCCGCAATACAATCCATGTGTGAATCATATTATTATAAGTGTAACGAAGCCAGTATACTTAAAATATGGACAATATTTTGTTTGTCAAAAATATATAATTATATCAACCTGTATGCCAGAAGGTGTATGTCGGCGCATGATCGCCGTCGTTGTCGGAGTCAGACATAATACTTTGCACCAATATATCACAAATATACACAGCAATAGGAAATGGCAGAGAAACGTTGAAGAGAGTACAAAGAAAATATTCAATTCAGGGTGTTTATTCCAGGCGCAGCGAACAAAGAATGGCCTCCCATTCACAGTACAACAGTTTTTGTACACAAAATTACCGCGAAACTTTACCGCCAAGTACAATTTATATAAATCAAGCAGATGTAACATTTTAAATAATTCAAGCGGATGTATCAAGATAAATATTTCAATACCAACATTGTAGGGGCGCGACCTAAGTGGTACCTGGTGGGATTGTTACGTTGCTAAGTTAAACACTCAATTAACTTTAGAAGGTTTATTGCTGAGAGCTAACTTTTAAAAGTTTACGCTAAGCTATCGCTAGAATGAGCAAAATGATAGAACTGAATGCACCCGGTTGCTGTCCGTTATGCACTGAGCTCGCGGCGCATTCAGTGCGGCCGTATTGGATCGCTATGTCAGCAAACGTGGTCGATCGCAATTATTGCATCGAACATGCTCCCGACGGGAAGAAATGAGTTAATGAGATAAGCTAAATAAAATGAAAATTTATAATAAAAAGCATAATGAAAAGTTACGTGTGTGTGAGCTTAAACGCTAAGACGTTAAGACAATATTAGATGAGACATGATTAACAAAGTGATAGAACAATATCTTATCATGATCTTATAGCTAGACAAAGATGCTCAAACGGTTCAGTCACCAATCGAGAATACCGATTGTCTTTTAGCTAGGGGACGTCGACGTGTCTCGCCTCTTTGTACGCAAACTAGACCACCGTTTTGAAAAATTAGCTACGCGCGCACTATCACTGACACATGGTCCCTGCTCGGGCAGGGGTTGATTTCGCGCACTTGCACTAGAGTTTTGCTCTTGCTCAAATTGATTTATACACACACTCACACTCGCTGGTACATTCTCGTCCCGCTCTTGGGTGATCGGACCACCCTCCCGCTGACACCTCCTCCTCAGGAACCACAGGACCACCGCGACAGCTGCTGCTAATAGTCCATATAACAACGCATACTGATGTATGGCATGTGTCGTTAAAACCTCTGTCTGTTGGGCTGATTCCTTCATCGCTTTAATTTGTTCACCAAGATACTTTAAAGAATCGTTTATTGGTGTGGTATCTTCGTTGAACTTGTAGTCTTGAAAATTTTTGATAGGTAGCGTTAGATTACTAATCAAGTGATTTATGTGAGTTAATTTAGTCTCGAGTATATTTGGTGTAAGATTTAGCGTATTCTCTAATTGCTGATGAGAATAAAGTGTTACATCATGACCCTTCACGATGCATTGCTTAGTCAGTTGAATAAGTCCAGCCTTGCTGACTTCGCTCGCTTGTAGGTCGTCTTCGCATATGATTCTCAAAGAGTATGAGTCGCAACAGAAATACAAATAGGTAGAAAAGTCGTGTAGTGGAACCCATTTGTTTTCATAGCTAGAATTGATGATCCTGCAAGTAGACCGTTCCTCTTTTTCGCAGAATTGTTCATCCGGACCTAAATTCTGGATAGGCCCTCGAAGACGACAAAGGTAGGTTTCCGCTCGATATTCGCAGCTTTGAAGGTCGCTGACACTGGCTGTCAAATATGAATCTCTTTTCAAGTTGATCGCGATGTATTCGGATGCTGGCTTGACGCTGATCATTCGCTTGTTAATTTTAACCGGTACGGGTATCAAATTGTAAAGCTGGAGCGTATCTCTGCTAATCAACGGTATGGTAATTTCAAATAAGAAATATTCCTTCGTCATCCTCGCTTTAATTTTTAACAATTTGTTGATCTCATACAAGTTGAATTGTATGCCATCTACGGGTAATGCTATCTCTTTAGATATTTGACTAGATACAATCTGTAACTCACCACGGAGCTGCTGTGGAGTCAAGAAATGCAGATTGATCTGACCATGATAAATCTCAGTCATGGTATCAAGAAAGGTATCCTGAATCCGCCTCAGATTCTGGATCATATTTATAGTCGCTAACGCTGCTAAAGAGAAATCTTGCTGAATCGACATTACGTCGATCTCTTGCTGCAATGTATTGGTGACGCTGTCTGAGTAATTTAAATGTTTATTAATTATCTTTTGCTGCTTTTCAATTGTCTCTTCTGTTCTCTTTAGGATATTGTACTCCGCTTCTATGACCGATGTCTGATTTCTGTATAGCTGACTAAGGTGGAATGTATTCCTTTGTATTAGGTCAATGTCACGCTTGTATTTTTCTGCGAATTCTTGATCCAGTACTCCGAACAATGAATTAGCTATGGAGCCGACAGCGTTGATAAGCCCGCGTCGAGTTCGCGGACGCGCTCCAACGTGCTGATTGAGCAACAGCTGATTATAATATTGTAGTTCATCGTACTCATGTTGTATTTGTAAGACGATCATTTTACAATGACTCTGTCCTTGAATTTTCCCGCATGTTTGCTCGAGGAATTGAGAAAATTGTTTGACCGCTTTATCTCCTTGCCAGTAAGGAGTCAAATTATAGTACGTTATGATTTTCCACTGATCACGTATAAGATGCATTTGTCCCACAGAGTCAAAATACAACGTCTGATTGCTATTAAATTTAGTTATTTTGAAACTTGTTTCAGTGGGTAGTAAAAGGCTCATAAAAAATAGCAATGATAATGCTATATATTGTAGGACAACTGCTAAACTGTTTACTCGCATTCTCTTCTGCTTTTACCTCATTGCTTTGCTGATGCTGCTTTTTTGCTTCGCTTTTTTCTTGCTTTTGTTTACTTGCTTCTTTTTCCGCTATAGGTAGGATAGAGAGCTTGGTAATTGGCCGCTTTATAAACCCATTTTTGGTTTTTAAAGTCACCACACGGACAGCTCCATCTTTTCCTGGATGGACCTCAACCACTCGACCAACGGGCCATTTTCCAGGGTAAAGTTGTCGTCATGAATGGTTACCATATCACCTACCTCTATATTCTTTTGTGCTTTTAACCACTTGCTGCGTACCGATAACTGGCTAAGATACTCCGCTTTCCACCGCTTCCATATATCTTGGAACGTTTTATTTACTAAATACCATCTCGTCCTCGCATCTTGTGCCGTTTCTATTATAGTAAGACCAGCACGAGTGGTTAGAAAATGCGCTGGCGTGAGGAAATCGATGTCGTCGATATCCTCAGATATTGGGCACAGCGGTCTTGTGTTAAGAGTTGCTTCAATTTGCGACAAGACTGTGCCGTATTCTTCAAAAGTTAAAGCTTGGTCCCCTATTACTCTTTTGAGGTGTTGCTTTAGGCTCCGAATAGATCGCTCCCAGATCCCTCCAGCTCTCGGCCATGAAGGACAGTTCCAATGCCATTCTATCTTCATTTCCGCTATCTCTCGGTAAAAAGTGTTAATAAAGATTTGCTCGAACTGTTGCTGTTCCTTCCTAAGAGTCTTGTTAGCACCTACGAAGTTAGTACCATTGTCTGAATATATGTGTTTTGGAGTCCCTCGTCGAGCCGCCATGCGACGAAGCGCGGCTATGAATGACGTACTGCTTAGGTCGGAGACCAGCTCTATGTGGACCGCTTTTGTAGCCATGCAAATAAACAAGGCGATATATCCTTTAGTCGTTTTAATGCCTCTTCCTTTGTTTGCTTTTACTCGAATACACCCCGTATAGTCTATTCCAGTATGATAGAATGGAGGCTCTGGGTTAGATCGGCAATCAGGCAGGTCTCCCATTATTTGATGTAGCTTTCTAGGTTCTTGTTTTTTGCAGGTCACGCATTTACGAAGCTGCTTTTTGGTAGCTCTGTTTCCCTGAATTATCCAATATTGATGTCTCAATAACGACAAGGTAAGTCGATCTCCGCCATGGAAGGAGTGCTCATGTTCTTGCTGGATAAGAAGCTCCGTTAATCTCCCGCTATATGGAATTACTATTGGATGTCTCATGTCTGAGTTAATGTTGGCATTTTTAAGACGTCCTCTGACTCTTAATATGCCGCTTTCATCCAAAAATGGTTGCAGATTTAATAATTTGCTATCGGAATTAAGTTTAATATTCATCAAGCCATCGATATCCGAACCAAATTCACTGCGCTGTATGCATTTAATTATAATTAATTTTGCTTTCCTAAGCTCTTGTAATGTGAGATATGACGGCCTTTGTTTATTTGTCGGTGCAAGTGCTCGTAATAGCCATGCTACGATGCGATTTATTTTTATGAATGAACTGTGACGATCTAATAAATCGTCAATTACGCTTTTTTCCGGATTGTTGTTTTGGACGGTTATGACTTGCTTCCGGGCCTCTTCTTCCGTCGTATACTCTGCTTGCTCTCGCTTTGGCTTAAAGAAAGGTGTCGATAACCAATCTGGGCCTCGCCACCACAACGTATGCTCCATTAGTTGTTTAATGGAAATTCCTCTGCTCGCTGAATCAGCTGGATTCTCCTTAGTCGATACGTAATGCCAAACACCTGGTGATGGTACGCTAATAATTTTCTTCACTCTATTGGCTACAAAAGGGTTCCAACGTTCTGGATAACCCTGTATCCAGCTAAGGGCGACCTTAGAGTCGCGCCAGGCATAGATTTCGTAATGTATGCCAGTCATGCTAGTGGCTGCTTTTGTGAATAACCTGGATAAAAGTTCCGCTGCACATAGCTCTAATCTAGGAAGTGATACTGTTTTGCTGTTAGGTACTAATCTTGTTTTAGCTGCGACTAGTACTACCGATGCTTTCGTTTTTGATACGATTCTGGCGTATACGACACATGCGTACGCTTTAAGAGATGCATCACAAAATCCGTGGAGTTGGATAGTGTCATCTTATTTGCTTTGCAACCATCGTGGGATTTTACATCTGCTTATACATCCCATACCCGCAGTTAATTTTACCCACTCATTGTTGATCTCGGCTGAAACTTCATCGCTCCATTGAATTTCATCTTGCCAGACCTTTTGAAACAACAATTTGAATTTTGTAGTCAGCGGCGCTAGCCAACCTAAAGGATCAAATAACCTGGATATTTCCGATAGAAGCAATCTTTTTGTAATCTTCTATCTTCGTCTTGTAGTATTCGCTGATGAAGTATATTGGAAAGTGACTTCATCTGTTTCTGGATCCCATCTTAAGCCCAAAGTTTTTGCTGTGTTTTCAGTTTTGAAAATGAATGATGGTGCTTGATTATTTTGCTGCGATGAATTTATCTCTTCCAATAGCTTTTTCTCGTTTGCTGACCACTTTCTCAGCAAGAAGCCGCCGCTGCTTAGACACGAATTAAGTTCTGATATGCTGCTTCTCCCTTCATCGATAGTATGAGCGCCTGTTAAGAGATCATCCATATAAAAATCTTCTAGTATTATTTTTGCTGCTGTAGGAAAGTTATTCTTCTCGTCCGCTGCTAATTTTCGAAGGGTCATCATCGCCAAAAAGGGAGCTGAATTTGTGCCATATGTCACCGTTGTTAACTGGTATGCTCTGGTTGGCTGTCCAGTCTGTGCTCTCCAAAAGATTTGTTGAAGCTTTTGATCCACTTCGCTGACTAGTATCTGCCGATACATTTTTTCGATATCGGAAGTGAACACGTATCGACATTGTCTCCACTTAAGTAGCAGTGCCTGTAGATCTTGCTGTAGGTTAGGTCCACGATGCATGATGTCATTGAGACTAAGTCCCGAAGAGGTCTTTGCGGATGCATTAAATACGACACGTAACTTCATAGTGGAGGACTCCGCTCGCTGAACCCCATGATGAGGTAAGAAACACTCTTTTCCGTCGCTGCTAACAGTTGCTAATTTCATGTGCCCCAACTCTTCATATTCGGTTAAGAATTGCTTTTATTGCTGAGCTAGAGATTCTTGCCTGCTAAGCTTTTTCTCTAGATTCTTTAATTGTGCTAGTGCTATTTCCTTTGACAATCCTAGCTTTTCACTCGCTTGCTGCTTCACCGGCAACCTAACTTCGTAACGACCGCTTCCCAGACGTTTTGTCGTTGTTAGGTAATACTCGACGCATTGTTGATCTTCCGCTGATATTTCATTTTGCTCGTTAATATCCTCAATTTGCCAAAATTGATGAATATCCGCTATATTATTTACGATGACGTTACAATAGAACTGTGGCTTTACGGTTCCACACAGTAACCATCCTAGCTGTGTTTGCTGAGCTAAAGGCGTGGTCGTAGCAGCATTCGCTTATCAAACCATCAAGCATGATAAGAGCATAGGCGTCTGCCCCGAGTAACAAGTCCACTGGACGACTTGTATTGAACTCTGGATCCGCTAAATTAATATGTTTCAAATGCGACCACGAACGCTTTTCAAATGATCGATTTGGTAAGTTTTTGATTAGACTTTTCATAATCAAAACATCCATATGGAAATTAAAGCTATTATACATAGACTTGCATATAATGCTTAGCTTGCCCGTACAGTTAGATTCCTTTTCTGCTATTCCGGAAACCGCTCCAGAAAAATGCTGTCGTTTTGAACCTAACTATTGAGCTGCCTTCTCTGTAATCAACGATACCTGTGAGCCCAGATCAACGAGAGCCCTCAGGACATGCTGCGTGCTATCTGCTGCTGTCACCCTCACTAACGCTGTAGCTAAAAGAATCTCGGTGTGATTTTGCTGAGATGCGTGAACACCATTGCCACTGCTTTGCTATGAATGCTCTTCTTGCTTAAGATTTTCATCGTTAGTATTATTTTGTTGGCCATCAGCAAAACAATCATGCAATAAAATATGATGCCTGCCAGAACACGTGAGGCATCGTTTCTTGGAATGGCATTTTTTGCCATTATGATTAAAAATGCAATTAAAACAACATTTCAGTTGTTTGAGGGTTTTAAGTTTCATTTCCTTTGGCATTTGAAGAAACTTTGCGCAATTGTATAAATTATGCTCTGCAAAACAATGAGGGCATTTGATTTCCTGCACGTGCATTGCTTTTGAGTTCTTTGAATTATTATCGTCCGATTTATGATATTTGCTGAATTTTCGATTATTTTGAAACAATTTTGAAGAACCCGTTTGCTGCTGAGATTGCTGCAATTTATGCATGGTGTCTTGTCGTCGACGAGATGTTTCTAGACTTGCGAATTTATTTTCTAGAAAATCTAAGTATTCTTGTAGAACTGGTAGCTCTCTAGGGTTCTGTAACGAGTCTATATACTCGGAATAAGATTCACTATCTAGCTTTTGCGCCATAATATGCGCGATTAGAGGGCCCCACGTGCTAACATCCGCACCTAGATTTTTTATGGCGTGAAGACTCTCTAACGTTGCGTCATGCATCTTTTTAAACGCGGAAAACGATTGCTGCTGTATGTTGGGAATATTCAGGAACATATTGGCGTGCGCTGTAAAGATAATCCTCTTGTTATCAAATCGATTATTTAGAATTTTCCAACAAACGTTATAGTTGTCGGTGCTGATTGGAAGGTGCTGAATCAAACGCTCGGCTTCGCCTTGTAACTTGCTTTTAAGGTATTACATTTTCTGAGCGTTTGACAAAGCGTTGTTCTTGTGGATCGCTTCGCTAAATAGATCCTTAAAAGGCATCCATTGCTGGTAATGACCTGTAAATACAGGAATATCCATTTGAGGAGTTGATTTCTCCCGATAGGATGTTGACCACATTTTTGAGTTAATAGCTTTTCTCAAGCTGTTAAAAGTTCGCTCGTGCTTGGTGAAGTTATGTTCATAATCTCCTGCTATATCTTCCCCTGATTCACCAATGATTTCCCAATAAAGGTTATCAATGGTGGTCCACCGACTGTGCAGGTTTCGAAGGGCGTCTTCGAACTCCCACTTGTCAACAATAGTTTCAACATCAATATTGTCGACTGCTCTAAGAAACGCTCTAAAATTGACCGACTGCTTATGAAGCATATCGTCAAGACCCTCTTGACTCGAAGGTCGGAGTTGCTGCTGCTGTTGCTGGCGGTCCCGGCTGATACGCTGAAGTTCCGGGCGCCTCTCGCTGGGGTGGTTGAGGAAGATACGGTGATTTCTGATCTTGATACATCAACTCTTCTTTATATTTACTAATAAGCTCTTTAGCTGTTAAATAATGCTGGTTCGTATTCTCAAATTCAGACTTGGTGAAATATTTATGATTCGTCTGTTCAAAAGGAAGAATCTTTTCATGATTCACTTGAAAGTCCCTCCAGTAATTCTCAAGTAACTCGAGTTTACGCTTACAGTAATCTAACGTCTTACGCTCTACGCTATCCTTTTTAAAATTGACTAGGAGTTTTGTAATGCCCTCCGCAATCTCTGATTGAAGAAAATAAAGGCTCTCCATCTCGCTGCTTGTGTTAGAAAATTTAACGATCTTACTTGTAAGAGTCCTTTGTCGCTGCTATCCTGACGCGGGTTGCTCTTCACGTCAGTGATCCGCTGCCGCTGGTGTCGCTAGTGTGAGCTGTGACCTGCTGGAACGGAACTCCCCGAGCACCGCTGTTGCTGATATCGGCAGTATATTGAGCACTCCAACTCAATATACTGCCGCTAAAGTCACTTATAAAGTCTCGCTGCTAAGGTAACCACCAGTCACTGCTAAGCTAAGCTAAGTAACACTGCAGTACAAAATGTCACTAGTTCTGTTCAAGTTCACTTCACGACCGTCAGTTCCGAAAAACTAAAGTTCGACCGCGAAGTCCTTGTATAGGCTCGAAGGACTAAAATGTAGGGGCGCGACCTAAGTGGTACCTGGTGGGATTGTTACGTTGCTAAGTTAAACACTCAATTAACTTTAGAAGGTTTATTACTGAGAGCTAACTTTTAATAGTTTACGCTAAGCTATCGCTAGAATGAGCAAAATGATGGAACTGAATGCACCCGGTTGCTGTCCGTTATGCACTGAGCTCGCGGCGCATTCAGTGCCGCCGTATTGGATCGCTATGTCAGCAAACGTGGTCGATTGCAATTATTGCATCGAACAAACATAGAAACTTAAAATAAAGTCAACCGGAAACGCACAATATTTTAATAAATCGATAGGAAGTATGAGAATAAAAACTATATAAATTCAAACGGAAACGAACAATATTTTAAATAAATCCAAAGGAAGTATGAGAATAAAAACTATACAAAGTCAACCGGAAATGCACCATATTTTAAATAAATCGAAAGGAAGTATGAGAATAAAACTATATAAATTCAAAGGGAAACGAACAATATCAAAATAAAACTTAACATAGACTTAACCGGAAATACAAGTATTAATTTAACAAATAACATGGAAGTCAGATTAAGTACAAAATAATCAAAAACAAGCTTAAAATAAAATCAAATAATGGTTTGGCGCCCATATGTACCTTTGGCGCACCATATGTCATAGCACTAATTACAGTTCTTGATATTATGATATTTATGATAATAAAGATCACAAATTGAAATAGGATCAGATTTAGGAGTCAGAGAGCTCGTTATAGTCATTTTATAGTGAAATATCACATTTTCTCAACTAACTCCCGTAATACGATAGATAGACAAAAAATTGTCCGCTCAAATTTTTAAGGCATTTGATAACTAAATATGATGGCATTATTTGTTTTTCAAAATGAGACAATATTTTCTCGGAAATGCCTATGTCTAACCTCTCCCATACATTCGTTCCATTGTGTGGCGGTCCACTGAGCCGTCACAATTGGTGCTTCCATAACACGCCCCGCGCAGCTATTTAGACGCACAGCCTATTATAACCATTAAGCACTGAAGTATTGATCGATTTATCTTGATCTGGATGTGCCACACCCCACGGCAGCGTGGCATACGCTGGCAAAGTGTGCCGCATGGGACGAGCCGCACTGGGCCAAATACACAGGGTCAAATTAAATTAGGTAGCGAAACTCAGCAGACGTTTACAACACTTATAATAAAATCATAAATGAAAATATTTTATTTCACATAAACCTACATAGGCACTTATGAAACGTCAGAAGCTAGGTGCAATACTAAATCATAATAATATATTATATACTTTTGCATACGCTCTTGTCTTCTAGGCTTCAAATGGGGTGTAAAAAGACCTAGGTACCACATAGCCGTCAACTACTCAATCTGTACATCAAACTAAGTTACATTGCACAAAAATAATTGCTGGGAAACGACTTTTATTTTTGGCTCTTTGCGGTAAAGTTATAACACAACTTTAAATATCCCCACGACCCCGTGGGGATATTTAAAGTTGTGTTATAACATTAAAAACTTGTTTTCGTAAAAAAACGTCAGTAAAAGTTGGAATTTTGACCTTCAATATCTCCGTAACCAGAAGGTTCCCAGGTACGGTCCAGTACAAAAAAATATACAATGACGGGTAGTACAAGTGACTCTCAGCTACCTTAAGTGTCTTTTTACATCCGTTATATTGACAATTATAATACTTATGTCTACTAATTGTGAATTCCCAATATTATCACATTGTGTCCCCTAATTGTCCCTTAGCTTTCGGGACAAGGCAGTTTAGTTTGTAGCAATTCTTTTCTCATAATGATGGGAGGCTGACCATGTCTGGTAAAGAGCCCTACAGGAACACGCCGAGGGAGGGGCGCGTTCCCTTTCCCCCAAGGGGAAAGCTGATCTTAACACTAATATAAATATTTCAGGAAAATCATTTTTTTTATCAGCCGGTAATATAAGAACAGTCGCAATTATAGTTTGATATAACATTGGCCGAACCACCCAAACTCAAACTCAAAGCATTTATTTCAATTAAACCATTTACAGGCACTTTTGAATTGTCAAAAAGTCGGTCAGTTAGTCAGAAAGTTAAAGCTAGTTGCCCATTCCAAAATATAGATCTCTATGGAGAAGAACGGGCAAGAAGCTTCAAATGAGCTATGTAGTTAAATTGAGCTTGGTTCGTAGGCTGCTCACATTGAAACTTTGAGTTCCATAAAAAGTTTAAAAAATGCCATGACGTAAAGACAGATTTGGTTAAAAGACCATTTCAGACACATGACACATTTCTACATGGTCCTCACATAATGTGACCAAGATATGGTGGACTTTAAAAAATAGCTCCTGAGTTTTTTTTTCGGTTTTTCTTCTCAGAGTAGTCGGATAGTGAACACCGACCTTATCTAGTTTTTGAAATGTTATTGACGTGAAAAGTTTTGCATAAACTTACTTAGCCATAAACATAATTTCATCATAATCATAATCAGCCTATAACTTTCCCACTGCTGGGACACAGGCCTCCTCTTGGTGAGTGGGAGCGGGCCGTAATTCACCACGCGGGCCCACTACGGGTTAGTAGATGTCATATGTCTTCGATTTTTTTGGTTCTAGGACATGCCGATTTCTACACGATGTTTTCCTTCACCGTTTTGAGAGCGCTGGCGATGAAATAATTTACACAAAATAAAATGCCTATCTGGGTTCAAACCTACGACCACCACTGCTCCGTCCATCATTTACCTATCAATTATCATTTTTAAAGACGACGATAAACTGAATTCGGCTCGGATGATTCAATTGATTATTGTATTCCTTTTCAGTTGCTCTTCGGAGTTGGTTTAGGTGTTAAGCACGAAGTTTATGTTGATTTAACAACTCGCCTTGAAATAATACCGGTAGACTATGTAAATAACGTAGTAATAGCTGCTGGGTGGGAAATGGCTACGAAACGAGCCACTGGCGAAGATGAAACCAAAGATTTACGCCATTTCTCCGTCATCTAGTAACCCTGTAAATTCCGGTAAGACTTAAAAACTTTTGGTAGGTCAAATTAACATTGAAATTTTTCTATCATCAGATAATCAACTCAGCATACCTATTTACTTCGTTTCTATCTATTATATATCGGGCTTTAGAAAACCGGGGCTGTCCCATGCTACGTTGGGCGATACGCGACCTGCAACGTTTCCTAAAAAGTAGGATTACTACACACACACTACATGGCATGAAAGGGACAAGGCTACAAAAGATGATGATAATAATCTTGATGATTACTAAAGTAAATAATTATGTGAATTATTTACCTGTAATTGGTTTATCATAGAAACGATCCATAAAATTGTGAGAAAAGAAGTACAAAACACGAATGATGTTAGAATATCCTTTCACCTGGAATTCGTTTACTCCTGTTCTTTTTTGGTTATACTCCTAGTTGTTGCATTTGATCCCTGCGTACATCATAGATGGCATAAGCATCGTTTTTGAAAAAAAAAGACAGAATGATCATTATTATCTAATCAGAAAAAATATAAAAGCTGATAACATTAGTGATACAGATAGACAAAACACAAAGTCATATCAAAAACAAAAAATAGATGCGAAGAAAAATTATTTATCATATTCTACTTTTCAGGTTCGCTAAATTTATTTATTTAGAATAAGCACACCAACAGCACAGTCACTTAGAATTCAAATAAAAATAACAACTAAAATTGGCATTACAGTAACCATGCAAATAACAGGTGTGCATGACATTGAACATATGAAAAATTAGAGACAAAGGAAACAAAAATAAAGTATGTCTAGAAGACATAAAACTAGAACACTACAAAACTAACCAATTTGAGCTATATAGACGTGCACTGTTCGCACCGTTTAAATAGGGAACGTCTGCATGAAGCGAAACTCATGGAGAAAATATCAATAGGGTAATCTTTGAAGTTGGACCTATCATTATATTGCCTTGCCATACGTGTTAGTGGGCTATTATATGTGGTATTTAAGGTGGATTTAGACAATTCAAAAATACGATGATGACGCTTACTACGTTGGCTAGACCTAAAGTTAAAATAGTTTACTAATTGTGCGTCAATGGAACCGTTTATAATTTTATGAAGTATTAGTAAGTCAGAAAGGTTACGTCTTTCTTTTAAGCTAACCATTTTTAAGTGCTTTAACCTGTCATTGTAATCAGATATAGCTTTTCGGATCCCATTCTTCGTACATAAACTAACCAAGAAGATGTAAAAGTTGACAAACGCGTTATCTTATTTTAATGTCAAGCAGTGGCATTTTGAGGACCAAAACATTGGAGCATGATTCGACATTCTTCCGACAGAAGACCGTAATATTGTTAACTTTGCCAATATTCCATGTAACACGTAACAGCTAGTCAACTGTTACGTGTTACATGTAATATTGGCTTAAGAAAATATATCTTGAAAGATGGATTAACCAAGACTACATAATTATGCACGCAAAATTAATTGTTCGAAACGTCCAATTGAAACCGTGCACCTAGCTTCAGGCGTTTTCTAAGTGTCAATATGACTTAAAATATTTTGATTTTGATTTAAAAAAATGTATACGGTGTTAGGAGTTTTAAAATGTATCTATTTCTATTGGTAAAGCGTTTCAAAAATTACGCTAAATTGGTCGGAAATTCCGAATTCACGCCGACAAAGTCGCGATCAAAAGCTAGTTTAGCATTAAGTACTATATTTACAATACAAAAAGAAGAGTTTGGTACAGAAAGGTGGCTGCAGTATTTATTTTCCCCTTAAATTATTATAAAAAAATGGAGGTGTTACTAAAAATACTGTTCTTAGACATAAAAAGTTATTCCTAAGTACCTAAAGTCCGAAGACCCCAACATTCAAAACAAGGGGCAACTCTATCATCTTACGTAGCAAAGTTTCAGGGTAGACGTTACATAGTCGTAACTCGTAAATTGATCATGCACACGGTAGATCGATCCCCGATACAGAAGCTTGTAAAGGATGAAACTGTTATATCCTCGTAGGCCGAACATGGAAGCATGAAGTTCGCAAGAGAGTTTTTGGATATGGGAGATGTGCTATTTTTGGTAGGCAAAGATATGTTGAAATTATGAAAACGGACATCGCCGTTTACTATGCAAGATATTTCTGAACTACAAGATAATATTACGTAGACTCTGACAGCCGGGCTGGTCAATAAATTCAAAGTCGCTCAGCGCGCTATGGAGTGGGCTATGCTCGTAGTTTCTTTGAAGGATAAAATCAGAAAATAAGTTATCCGGCAAAGAGCCGGAGTTACCTACATAGCTTGCAAAGTAAGCTAGCTATACTGGCAGTGGGCTGGCCATGTCTGTCGAAGGACCGATGGCCGATGGAACAGACGAGTCCTGGAGTGGAGACCGCGTATCGGCAAGCTTAGTGTGGGACGCCCCAGAGTTAGATTTGATGGACCAACGACCTTACAAAGGTCACTGGGACGGACTGAATGCAGAAGGCGGAGGACAGGGAGTTGTTGCGCAGCCTGGGAGAGGCCTATGTCCAGCAGTGGACTGCCGTAGGCTAAGTTGATTGACAAGATATTACATGTAGCTATTTGTAAAACTCCACTTTATAATGATCGACATAGTCTAACAAGTAGATCAGTTGGTGCTGTAAAACTCACCGAAGAAGTTATAGCAACCATCATAGTTATTAACGGAAAAAACCGGAACGGTTTGTTACGTTTTCTGAAACGGTTTGGGTACCATCATAGGGCGTCCTAGAACATATTGTTACAGACCTTGTAAATATGTACCTATCTTAGGTTTCGTATAGTTATAATCTAGCAGCCGAGTTCACAAATGATTGCCATGTAATAATGCAGGTCTGACTCCCTACCTCCTCTAAAACAGGATATTGTGAAGTATCTAGTTAATCAAAAGCTTACAAACAAACTAAACCGCTGGATCTAGAACTGGAAATTTTGCATAAGAGTTCCTTATTTCAATAATAATAAAAAAGCATCCCCTAAAAGGGGTTAAATGGAGGATAGAAATTCGTCATTTTTGCTGATGGGTAATCCTATCCAGCGGACGCACTCCTTTTTAGTAGCTTTAGTAAAATCTGCCGCATCCATCCATTCGCACGCGGAGAAGCATAAACATTTGCTTGCAACCCCCAACCGGTCAGCTCTTTAAATCTAGATCGGGACTCGAACCCGGAACCTTTTACGGGCTGACACAGCGTTCCCGTTGAAATTTTAAGCTACACCACTTTGTCTGTGGTGTGTTTATTCGGTTGAATAATCGTGATGTTTTCCTGCCTTTGATGTTTCCAACTGTTCGGACATTTTGAAATACCTGTTCTACGATTCGATGACCTGGATTTGAGGACTGACTTGGATGTGTACTAACTAGAAACATTATTATTATTAGCTGCATGTGACTGCAGGGCAAAGGCCTTCCTTCCCTGCCTCCCTCCTTTCCTTCGACTTATTCCTATGTACTGCTATAAGTGGCTTTAAGATAAAAAACTTTTATACAAAAAAAAAACAACCGACTTCAAAAAAAACACTACAAAGTGAAAAATAACTTTAATTTCGGAAGTCTTTAGATTGGATCTGTATTTTAGTTTTTTGACATCGAAAAATAAAAAGCTTTTTAAAAAAAAAAAAAAAAAACAACCGATTTCAAAAAAACACTACAATTTTTTTGAAATCGGTTGTTTTTTTTTGTTTGCAAAAAATCTTTTTATTTTTCGCTTTTTTGTGAGTCAGTTATTAATTAATCTAAGTTACAATAGTCTAATGTCAACTGCTCATCACCTTTTACAAAATATTCCTTTCCCCGACGCAGGGACGTTAATTGTTGAGGAGTTCACCTGGTAAGAACCAAAAGGACTGGGGCTGATGGTGAAGCCACCAACAGCTCCATTTCAACATATACATTGTGACGATCATAAATTGCTTAGAATCGAATCGCAACCCGTGGAATACTTATTATTGAGTAGTTTCGGTTGCCACCAATGGCCTTCATCATCAGTTCTACTTCACCGAATGGTACTTTCTGAGAGCAAATGCACGAGTTACTATAAAAAATATCCAAATCGCTATAGGTGTGCCTATAAAATTTGAGGATTTCCCTCGATTTCCATGGGATACCCTCATCAGATCCTGACTTGGTGACAATGGGGCCACTTCGAGAACATACCCTTTCGAACAAAAAAAGAATTTTGCAAATCCGTCTATATATGACGGAGTTATGCACGAACATACATAAAAAAAAAATATAAACATCCGAATTGATAACCTCCTCCTTTTTGAAGTCGGTTAAAAATAGTCGACTTCGTCCCGCGATCTCCTCCAGGGTCTGCCGCGTTGCCGCATGCCATTTGCTGTTTGAAATCCACTGTGTGGTTATTTTATTCTATCTAGACGCATATTTTGGAATTATTATTTGCGATTAGTACATATGTCTCGAATTGGACATAAATAAAACTCCCGGACGTTTTTTATACTCGTATTTCGACACAGAATAGCTATTTTATAATAATTTTGGTGGAGCAATCAACGTTGTGCAAAATGAATATAATATAAAGGTAGTGTGGAGTAGGTACCTTATAAAATACTAAGAAAAAAAGTAAACTCCTAACACAGCGTCTCATATGAACTAAAGATTGTTGCTATGAATGTAGCACTAGGCGCCAACATCCTCCCGCCGTCGAAATCTTCAGTTTTCAATCCTTTATTTCATCTGAGGAAGGCAGAGGGCAGAGGCAAACTAAAGGACGGCGTAGAACCCCCCGTTGGGTCTTCACATCAGCAACTCGAGAAACTCCGTCTGATCTAGGAAACAATTTCTGCACTCGCCCCAGTCTCCAACAACATAGTCCCACGAAAAGTGTGGATTTCTAATTCACATTGTAATGAGGGAATCAATTCAAAGTTTGGGGTAACTAGCAGCCCCAAAAATACTACCAGATTAAAGCTTGTTAAATAGTTGCATCTCTAAAATTTGGACCTGCTGCCGAAATGGTTGGCCATCACTGACTAAGAGTGACTTATTTTTTAACTGTACTATACAGGGTGTTAATGAAATTGCGTGTCATAGCTTAGGGGTAGATTCAGTATCGCTAAAGGAACCCAGAAAAAAAATAAAAACGTAATAAGTTATTGCAAGATCAACTTAATTTAGTACCTACTAACTTAAAATAGCAATCGTTTAGAATTAAAATTATTTTATTTGTTTAAATGCTTTAATTACTTACCTTAGCGAACGCATTGTCATTTTGTCCTTCACTTCTTGCGTCCGAATACTAAGGGCCGGCGCATCGATAGTAGTTAAGTAATTAAAGCATTTAAACAAATAAAATAACTTTAATTCTAAACGATTGCTATTTTAAGTTAGTAGGTAATAAATTAGGTTGATCTTGCAATTCTTTTTGTTTTTTTTTATCTGTATTTTTTTATCGATATAGAACCCCTAAGCTATGGCACGCAATTTCTTTAACAGCCTGTATAATACGAATTATGTACAGGCTGGCAGGAGGACATCGATGCGCAACCTGTTAACATGGATTTAGTAGATCATTCTGAATCCATACATTTTGACCGCGAAGATATTGCACTTTTCTATGAAGTTTTTTTTTTTATAACTGGCGAAAAGTTTCCACGCTTTAGGCCCCTTAACCCCCCCCCGGGAACCTTTGCCCGTCGATGTCCTTGCTACCTTGTTATAGTGCCTGACATGGTTGGAATTATGAGCCAGAACTCTTGGCACATATGTTTATAATAATTTACATTACGGACGGTTATCAGTTGCCTCATAATGTATGGCGTTATACAGGCTGTAGAAATTTGCTTATTAGTAAACTTTATACACTGATTTAAGTTACAGATGTTGCCTATTCAAAAGGCTGGTTGTCAGTACATACTCTTGCTTGCTTTTGCCGAGCCGACGTTCTAAAACGGTAGTGCTGAATAAATGGAGCGCAAAAAACAAACACACCTTAATTTTCATATTTGTAGGACGTAGCATCAATTGTAATTCAAGTGCTCGATTTAACATTTGCACATAGTTTTGTAAATCAGTCACTTAGATCAATCTCACTCACAAAATATTTCTTGGCTTCAAATACAGCCTGTATATCGTCATAACTTAAGCATAACCCGTTACATTTGAATTATTGCACCATTATTGTGCAAATTTCGTGCATTATGCGCGGTTATCGTGTTGCTAACAGGGACGGACTTTACGTGGTTTATGGAGGTGGAAGTTATGGATATTATCGCTTACATGGATATTTCTCTGTTTGTATTGATTCATTTTATTTGGGGAATTAATTACTGTTATGGTGGCTCTGTTGGGCGTCCGGAATGGTCCTGGATTTTCTGTGAGGTAATTTATTTTCTTTGATTTCTTAGGCCCGTGATTTGTTTTAAGGCCCTCTTGTAGTGCGGTGTCTTGTTGTATATTTAGGCGGACACTAGCCGGCCGGTGCCGCTGCTTGATGTTGTATATTATGTATTTTAAACACAATAACGAAGATAAAGAAATAAGAAGAAGAATAAAGAAATAAGCTTTATCTTTGGTACAACTTTCACGTGGTTTCATGATGGAATCTTTTTAAGGTAAACGTTTTAAATAGCGATTTAGTGTCATCTTTATGATATTTTTGTATCGAGCCAATTATTATAATTTACGTTTCTGTCTTCACACAGCGCTTCATCGCAGATTAGAACAAGAATTCTAATTAGATTAAAATTGTCTAACCTAAGCTGTCTTACTCTTAAGACTTCTTCAGTTTCTACCGCATGATGACGTCGTAGTTCCCTTGTTTTCTATGATAAATTTCAACTTAATGGATAACTAATTAGCTCAAAATAGAGAAAGTGCTGTGCTACGAATGTTAAAAAACAAAAATCGATTTGGCACACAAACCGCTTAAAGTGTTGCCTAATTCTTAACCACCTAATTTATTTCTTGGCGACGATCCTCCATGCCTATGCCAAACGAAACCATGCCTAATCCGGCCCTGCTACTTCTGAGCGCGTCATCCAGTGAAAATATGCTCTGACACAAAAAATATTTTATTTTAACCGCTTAATCGGGTCTCATATGAATTTTAAATATGTCATTTAAAAAGCGTGATCCTTGCTGTGTCTCGAATATGATGTAAATTTTACATCGTAGGCGTTTGTTATACAGTAACTTTACCGTATATTTTGAATGTTTGTTGTTGAAGTTGCCGTATTTTAAATGAATTTCTTGAAACAGATAAGGATGGTGCGCTAAAATATGGAAGCTACAACACAAATATTCCAAGGACTCCATGAGGCAGGCTCGACCTAGTGTGGAGTACATAATCAAAATGTTTGCATTGTGTTCGCTTTAAAAAAATACTTAGCTATTAATGTAGACAATAAGGAAATATAAAACACTATTTTTGGTAAATATACTGTCATAATCTAATGATTGTGACAGTTTTCATGCTATCCATTCATTGTGGCTAACCTTGGCTCCTGTCAAACCCAAACTCAAAGCATTTATTTCAAATAAACCAATTACAGGCACTTTTGAATAGTCAAGGGTCGCTCAGTCATTTTTTTTTTTTTCTTACAAAAGTAGTAATTTTTCAATTATGCTATTGGCATTTTGTTTTTGTTTTCATCGTTTGTTTGTTATCATTTGCGAGTGTCATAACACAGAGCAAGGTAAACAGGTTCCTTGCAGAGCAATGTGTATTCATGTGTATTGTCTTTGGTCCCTGGCCCTAACCTCAAGCATTGGACAAAATTGTAAAACTTTTATTTTTTGGATACGAGGCTTTTGACTACTTTGTATGTCTGTATTTTTAATGTCTTTTATTTGTAATGTGCGTTTTGTTTGTGCAGAATAAACTATATATATATATTTTCTTTTTTTTCTTTTAAAGATGAAGCTTGTTAGCTTGTTGCCCATTCCGAAGCGTAGTAGGTACCTATGGAGGAGAACGGGCAAGAAACTCCACGGACACTCCTTTAAATCAAAATATTGTTACAAAATATTGGTTACTTCATTCATATTGAAATTATACATGTGTCAGTATTTACAGAACTACCACAACGATTGCTATTCTTCCGAATGGGCATGAACTTTATACAAAGAATTTATGTCACAGTAAACATTCTCTCACCTGCTTTTGGGCCGCGCCGTGAAGTTATAGTAACGCTCCCTAGGTGTGAAAAACACGCCAGAATTTTTTGCAAGTGACGGGCCCGTGGTATGAAAGTCACCCCAATTTTTTTTGGTTTTAGTTTTATCCTTGTATCACCACTAATAGGCCGTACTTTTCAATTCCATGCGTTATTTGTTTCCGAACCGTTTGAGATATGACACTAGAAGGAATTAGTCTATGACATTAAAAAATATTATTTTCGCTGTCATTGAACGAGCGATCGGTCGTGAGTCTCAACTGGGGATGCTTTTAAATAATAAATATTGTACTGTGGTAAGTAGTTTTATTCATGTAAAGAACTAACACACCATGTATTTTAAACCATAAAACATATAGGTCATCCCTTGTTTTTTTATTATTAGAACAATCTTATTGGAATCTGTGAAAAAAGTGTCTTTGTTCGTCTTTACAGTCTAGTTTAAAAATGAAAACAATGGGGTAAGTAATAGATGATATAATAACAAAATCTCTAATATTAACAACATATAACATCGGAACCTATAATTTTATTTAATATAGCGATTAGTTAATATAATGAACGATTGATATAATTTTGAAATAACTAATTTTTATAAGCATAACATACATTAAATATAACATCGTTTGACATAACATACATTAAATATAAAATCGTTTGACATACCACTCAAAAGATATAAAACTTATTTGTTCTAATATGATGTTATAGGTAATAGTAACCTAAGTAGATATTAAACATAACTAGTAACTGATTACCACCTGCGCTAAGATAGGGCGACGGAGCGCCGCTTGGCCGGGCTCCTATTTCTGGGTGGTTTAAAAAAAAAACCACGAAGGCTAAGGCGGGAGCTCCGCTCCGCTTCGCTCCCGCCTTAGCCTTCTAACCTAACCTATCCGAGTCGGGGTGTTAACCATAATGACGTTTTATATATATATTAAACGTTAGACCAAATTATTTTCGATTACTTAAACGTTATATCAAACAACGTTATACTAATTAAGTTTTAGAATAAATAAATGTTATATGTAAAGAAATTATGTCAACAGTTGGTATATCTCACGTTGATTATATCATAAGAACGATAATAAAATGAAATTAGACCAAATGAGTTTATACGTTATGAGACACATCCAAAACAATGGTCCATTCAAACACAACTCACACTACAGTATAGCCCTACTCACTAGCATTCTAAAAAAAATACAACGGTCACAGAAAACCAAGAAATGACGCCGCTTATCGGATTTGTTTACAAACAGTCGGCGCGGGAGCTAGCGCGCCAGATGACGTGGTTCACTTGTGCGCGTAAGTAAATTTTACCCGCGAGCACTTAAGCGTTTAATGCCAAAAAAAGTTTGGCGTGTTTTTCACACCTTGTTCCTTTGACCGATCGCTGGTCAGCAAGTTGTTAGCGGGGGTTGACTATGCAGGGTGCGCTGGAATCGTCACTCGTCTAGGCTATTTTAATTACACCACCTGACTGACCATCATCATTATCTGCCTAGCCTTTTCCCAACTGTGTTGGGGTCGGCTTCCAGTCTAACTACCAGTATTTTACATGGAGCGACTGCCTATCTGATCCCACAAGCCGGTTACTGGGTATCATGATACCCCTTGGTACCAACTGACTGACTAAGACTTATTATTTATGTATGACTGGCGACCCGCTCCTGCTTCGCACGGTTTTTACGACATGACAAAACATGGATATTACTTTATTATAAAATGTAAGTTTAACATAAATGTATTATACCTACACAAATCAAAATCTGTTGCGTAGTTTGTGAACAGAACAACATTATATATAGAAGTAGCATCAATATTTACTAAATATACGGAAAGCTTACTTAGGGATTGTACGTTGTTTTATTGGCGTCCGAAAACTGCTGATTCTCATTCAATTTTGACTAGATGAGTTTTGATTTGTTTTGTTTAGATAGGATAGTTTCCATGAATAAAGTTTATTTACCATTAAGTTTCTTGCCATTGAAGCCCAAAATCTCCCTTGCTCGTACTCTCATACACCATCATAAACTACGCTGATGTCTGTTATTTGGATTCCACCGAGGAGCTTTTGAATAAACTTAAGCGTTTGCAAAATATCGGTATTAGTTTTGTTTTTAACCTTAAAAAGTATGATCACGTTTCTAACTTTCGCAAGATACTCAAGTGGCTCCATCCAGCTATACTGACGCTAACCCCTATTCGACTTCGCAGCAACTCTCGGATATTGAGTCTACTATTTAACATACTTCTAAAACGCCATCCTATCTGCGAGAACGCTTCTCCTACGCCCGTCCTTTTAATGCGCCTTGCAGGTCGCATCTTAGCTCCTTAAATGCCCTCCCCACTCAACCGACTTCTAATCCTACTACTTCACTGTACACGCGGTTCGGTTGTAGAATTCACTTCCGCCTAAAATTAGGGACTGACAAACTGTTTCAGTATTTAAAATAAGAGTGAAAGAATATTATCTTTCCACTTTGTCATAATTGCATCTTGTATTTATTATTTAAATTACATTATAATTACAATACAATACAAAATAGTTTATTGTGACTAATAGAAAATTACATTACATTTAAACATGGTTGGAGCCTCTTTTTAAGCAAACAATGCCTGTATTAGAGGCTCCGCTCTTTTACATCGTTTTCGTACACTTATACTAACTAGTGTTAAAGAATACTGTGACCTTAAGGGTAAATATACAATGCCCGTACATTTTTCTGTATTTTGCTTATAATTCCTAATCTTAAGAAAATAAAAATAATTATATACACATTTTAGTGATATTTATTTAAGAAGTATGTGTGTATGTAAGTATATTCTCATAATTATTGTATGTTTATATTTAAATTAGTTTTATTTTTTTGTTTTATGAATTTGGTTTTCCCTTCTACTCTTACACACGTTGTCTAAATCTCTTGTCTAATCTCGTATCGCAGATATAAAGAATAAAAATAAATCTTTTATTCTAATCTAAATTCTAGTCTAAATTATCTTATAAACTATGTTAGTATATACTAAGAATACAAAAAAAAGGTGATACTATATCGACCACAGATAGCTTCATCAAGCCCCATGCAATACATGAAGCTTGATAATCCTACCCATGGTAGGCCCATCCAGCAAACACCCTCAATATACTGTTGGGGCTCCCTCCCACTCTGCCTGTCATCGACGCCATCTTGTTACGCATTATTGCAAAATAGTCATCATTGTGCACATCAGCGAACATACCTGACGCACTACAATAGGGTGGAAGCCTCAACAGCACCCTAAAGGTATTATTGTAGTGTATTCGCAGGGCATTGTTTGCATTTTGGGTTAAATTAGCCCACAGGCTGCTGGTGTAAAATGTTTGGCAGTAAGCCTTGAATTGTGTCATTTTTACCGGTACTGAGCAAACACCAAACCTTCGAGCTACCATATTTCCCCTCACAGCCAACGTCCTGTCCTCCCTTTCTATATCGGTGTGGTATGCTGAAAGAGATTTCTTTAGAAATAAGCATCTCCTTGGCATAGTGCTTTCGTCTATTTATATGTGTTGTAGCAAAATAAAAAAGGTATTCACCACATAAACACGTATAATTTTGATAAAAAAATAAACCAAAATTTACAAAAATATAAAAAGTAAAAAAGATAATCAAATTAGAAGTCGATTAATAATATTTGCATACATTATTATATGGATGTCAATATTTTTAATAAAAAAAGGAATTACACGAGGAAAATCTAGTCGCACAATATCGTTTATACCTTATTACAGTTGTTTTATGCTATATTAAAAGCTTGATTGGAATTGGTATTCTCAGAACACGCACGTTAAATATAAGGTTTCCAGGAAATATACTGTTTACTAGACGGCGCTAAGTTAAGCCGTGGTCATGGTACAGACTTATATAATTAAGAAGAAAATTAATTTGAGTTGAATAAGAATAATCAAAAACAGATAGCTGGAAAAATCCTCCGATTGTCGTGGCCGTCGGACGGGAACAAAGATATAGTACCTAGTGTAAACTTGTTGCAAGTCGAGAGGTTACTTATTACGACTCGTAGGCTAGACCATTAGCCCAGAGGGTGAGGCCGAAATTCAGCTTGATAAACACGGTCAATACCTAAGATAAACAATAAGAGATGAGCACTGTGAGTACAAGCAGAATTATTAATAATAGAGAAGAAAATTGAAATATTGAAAACATAAGAAAAACATACCGTTTTGCTGAAGATAAAATTCTTATAGCAATTAAGCACACGAAGACTATAATAAAATATAATATCGAAACAAAGAGACAGGGTTTTCGATAGTTCGAACGAATAAGAAATAATACATGCCCAGTTTATTACGGAATAATTGGAAACCACACTGTGTAATCCGACTGATTACGGTTAAATAGACTTATAATATTTCACTAAAAGAAATTTCGGCTTAATCAAACTGACCAATTTATCCTATGGAATTTTCTGCAATGACGTCTCTTCTGAGGAAAAAGCAAGAGCGTCAAAAAAAAAAAAAAATATGTTTTAAGAACAAAATTAATTGCCGTCCAAGAAAAACTTAAAACAGGTTGAATATGTTTTAAACGGAGGAGCTATATTACAAAAGTTTTAATGCAGGAATTTATATACATACATACATACATAAACTCACGCCTTCTTCCCATGGGGGTAGGCATTAAATACGGAACGCCACCTGCTATGATCTTTACATACTCCATTGGCCTCGTTTATCTGGTCATCTGGTGATACACGCACGCAAGTTGTGAGTACTACGCACCTGATCTTTCTGAAGAACATCACCAATAAGGTCACTATATGTCTTCCTAGGGCGTCCCCTCCACTCGCTCGCTCGTTTTCGTTTCTCTCAATTTATATACCTGCATCATAAATACACACACTGTACACACAATGTACAGTGTGCAATGCACTGTGTACACAATGTACACACTGCAGTATTATTACTGCAGTGTGTACATGGTTAAATAAATAAATGGCAATGAAAACAATATAATCGTTCCAACAATAAAGCCTGAAAGTTGTTTTAATTATTAAAACAAATTAACAAATAAATAAAACGAACAAGGCGTAAAGATTGTATTGTTTTCAAGTAAATAGAAACAATCCTGGAGACTTTTGCATGTAAAAAAGAAAAAAACAGAACCTCCGTTTTTGAAATCGGTTAAAATAACTGAGAGAGGATGAATGAAGGGTGACTAACAAAAGGTATTTACAAGGCAGATGTGAGTGAAAACGCCGGGAGGGGACGCCCTAGGAAGACATTATAGTGACCTTATTGGAGATGTTCTTCAGAAAGGTCAGGTGCGTAGTACTCGCAACCAGCGTGCGAGGCAAAAAGAGTATGTAAGGATCGTAGAAGGTGGCGTTATGTAGTTTCTGCCTACCCCCGTGGGAAGGAGGCGTGACTTTATGAATGTGTATGTATGTGTTAAAAATAACTCGTAACTCAATAATAAGCATCCACTCACTGAGATAATAATAATATACGTTTCGTACATCATGACCTAAAAAATATATTTTACTTGACTATCATCAAACGCGCGTTATCTACGCCTGTAAATATATCTGCCCATCAAAATGTGTTCGACAAATCTATTACTGCCACCGCAGGCGCGGTCTTGCGGACGGTGAGCAATGAGTAGCTCACCGTACGCTAAGGAACACGTTCGGGTCGACGGCGCGTTGTGTTCCACGCGCGCCTTAAAAAGATGTTGGCACACATTGACGGGGTCCGCTAGGGTCGATGTCTGTCAGGGTTTCGGGTTTGTCCCAAAGAGTTACCGTAGCCCTGGCACACAGCAACTGAACGAACACGGGTGGGTTTTAGTCAGTAAAAGTCTGACACGCCCTCCCGCTCCGCCCAGAGCGGCAGAAGTTATATGATGATATCCAACCCAAAAAAAGGCCATTAACACAGGTAATCAATTCTATTAACTAGTTTTAGTCTCAAAATAACTGCTTAGGGGCAGAAATTAGTGTACCTACCTAGTACCGTCAAGGACTGGACACGTAACAAAAAATACTATTTCTATTATATTTGCCCCATTTTTATTTACTACACTAATAAATTTAGTATAGATTGGCTTGGAAATCATTTTGTGTCTTTAACTACAAAATGCTTTAAACAAATCTATTAAAGAAAATGCTATAAAGACACAGATCACCGTTTCACAATAGTTGTAAATCACCAATAAAATGTGTGGATCATAAACCTTTGTTTTACGACCTGCTGAGTCAAAATGTTAGAAGCCAATTTCATAAAAAAATGCTTTGGGTCTACAACTGCAAACATGCTATGTGTGTTCAAGAAAAAACAGTCAAAAGGAAAAACTTTTATGGTTATAAAGGGCGTTAAACTAAATCTCGGAGATAAAAGGGCATACATGAATGAATGTACAAAAACAATAAATGATGAATAATCGCTGTACATTGTTGCCCCTATTACGCATAACTGGCGAAATGGTTCGGATATGTAAACTTTACTTGTAACGTATAGAATAATGACATAAAATTATAAAATAAACGCCATTACGAATTTATTAAAGGGGAGGCGTCAGAAAAAAAAAAAAAAAAATTACAAGTATAATGCTTTCTCGGAATAATTACTGAACTTATACGACAAACTGTGGTTTTATTTACTCATCCCGATACTGTGAGCTTGTAACGCTCACAGTACCTACACCTCTGCCTAACCCTTCGGGGAATACAGGTGCGATGTTTTGTGTATGTTATTGTTGGAGGATAATCATAACTACATAGTTCAATCATAACAAGCTCAATCATAACTACATAGTTCAATTATAACTAGCTCAATCATAACAAGCTCAATCATAACTACATAGTTCAATTATATCTAGCTCAATCATAACAAGCTCAATCATAACTAGCTCAATCTTAACAAGCTCAATCATAACTAGCTCAATCATAACTCGCTCAATCATAACAAGCTCAATCATAACTAGCTCAATCATAACAAGCTCAATCATAACTAGCTCAATCTTAACAAGCTCAATCATAACTAGCTCAATCATAACAAGCTCAATCATAACTAGCTCAATCATAACTATCTCAATCATAACTAGCTCAACCATAACTAGCTCAATCATAACTAGCTCAATCATAACTAGCTCAATCATAACTAGCTAAATCATAACTATGTAGCTCAATCAACACTTAGAATACAATCTCTTACTATTTGCATGTAGGGATTTACACCTTAAACGTAACAGTTGAAGGATCTGTTTGTTACTAATTTCAGTATTGGCAGTTATTTTTAACCGACTTCAAAAACAAAAAGGAGGAGGTCATATTATGTTCGGCTGTATGTATGTTTTATTTTTTATGTATATTCTCCGATTATGACTGCCTCGTTGGTCTAGTGGTCGCAAGCGCTACTGCTGAGCATGAGGTCCTGGGTTCGATTCCCGGGTCGGGCAAGGTGTTATCGGGTTTTTCCATCTGGAATTTCTCGGTAGCAGCCCGGAGTCTGGATTTGTGCCCGGTTGATGGCAATAGGCTCGCCCCCTATTACATGGGACTTAAACATAACTGGCGAAATGTGGGTGTGCTATAGGTACACCTCTGCCTAACCCTTCGGGGAATACAGGCGTGGAATGTATGTATGTATTCTCCAATTTCTCCATCTATTGTGAACCGATTTTGAAAATAGATTATTATTTTGTTTGTAAGTGTTTACTCTCGAAGTGATTCCATTGTCACCAAGTCAGAATCTGATGAATTGTTACTGATGATGAAGACCAAAGCTGGCCACTGGAACTTCTCAATAATAAGTATTTCACGGGTTGCGGCAAGAACGGTGGCAAAAAACTAAAAGACAGATCCAAAGACAGCGACTACTTCTGAAATTAAAGTAATTTTTAACATTGTAGTGTTTTTTTTTGGATATCAGTTGTTTTCTTAATAACCAACTTCAAAAAAGGAGGAGGTTCTCAATACGACTGTACGTTTTCTTTTTTTTTGTGTAGCTCATAACTTTTTTTCTAGGTGAACCGATTAGGATGATTCGTTTTTTATTTGATATAATACAAAACCAAAGACACCGACTTCCGAAATTATAATTATTTTTCACGTTTTTTGGTGTTTTTTTTGGAAGTCGGTAGATTTTTTGTAAAAACGGGTTTTCCTTATGGCAAGAATTATGATAGCATTATGTATACTTACCTAATAATTAAAAATAATAATATTATCTCTATCAAAACTGACACGCAACAACAAACTAAGAAATAAAGCTTAGTTTCAATGTAACCTTTTTATAACTTTCCAAGAATCCTTCCCAGCTACTTAATTTGTAAATTCTTCCTAGAACATTTAATTTTCTTACACAAAGTTTGAAAATTAAAACTAATTTAGTTGAGGTTAAATGAGAGTTTTACACTTTTATTATAGCTACAGAGAAAATCCGCTTTCCTTTAATACTTCTCAGACGTATTTAAAATAAATTGTTGATGGTAAGATACATTTGAAATTAAGACGTCTAGACAGCATTAAAAAAAACACATATGCTGAGTTTGGTCTTATTATGGGCAAATTTCATCAACAAAAGTGAACGCGGTCAGCACAACCGCGTTAAAGAGCATTTTTTTTTTTTGGATGTGATATCGTCATTAATAACTTCTCCCGCTCTGGGCGGAGCGGAAGGGCGTGTGAGACTTTTACTGACTAAAACCCACCCGTGTTTCTTCAGTTGCCAGTGTGCTGGGGTCACGGTAACCCTTTCGGACAAACCCGTGACCCTGGCAGGCATTGGCCCTAACGGACACCGTCAATGTGTGCTGACATCTCTTTGAGGCGCGCGTGGAACACAACGCGCCGTCGACCCAGGCCTGGTCCAAACCAGACGGCGAGCTACCCATTGCTCGCCATGCATTCAAGAGAGATAAGTCATTGTTGTGGTCAATCTTTTGCTCGAATTTTTTTTCAAGAAATAATCCCATTAGCGTTTTTTATTATGCATTCCTATAAACAAAAGAAAAACATTATTAGTAAGTGACATTCCAACATTCAAAACGTTTCTCTTTTGACCATATTCTCAAAAACTTGAGCTACAATTCTATGTACCTTTTTATTAAAGTTTCAGCGAGCGAACCTCGTCGGTCAGTCTCAATGCACGTGCAATTTCAGGCTTTTAGGCTTTAGTTCAAACGTTAAAAGGAAGAACAACGCTTGTTACTTATTTTTGTTTCATTTCTATTGTTGCTGTGGCTTTTGTTTCTATTTCCACAATTCATGTTTTAACGTACATAAAAGCGACTGAAAGGCTAGTCACCAATTTTAATTTTAATTTGCTCTCAAAGGAGACTAGGCAAATTGTAAGTGAGAAGCTAAAATATTGCAGAATTCTAGACATTGTGATACTAATCAAAGATTCCGCGAAATATACTTACTTCGTTTCAGTCATAATGGTTTACACTTAACAGTAAAAGTGTTCCCGACATCATAGTAACACTGCTAATATTGCCACTGATACCCAAACTAGACGGTCTTTGTCTTGGCGGTCATGATTTTTCTAGACTTGGAGAACTGCAAAATTTCAAACCAAAAAACAATATTCAATTCACAAAAAAATACTTTCCTCTAGAAATGTTAAAAAAAACATCTCACTGTTTTCATCTTACTTACGCAAAAATAATCCTCCACTTAATTACGATCTTAAAAGGTATTTCCTTCGCTGTCTTTCACCTCAACGTTTTCAAAAGCTATTTTTCAGAGTCCGTCTGTCCATTCCTTCACTCATTAATCTGCTCGTTGGACAGTCTGTGACGAACAACTGGATAGATGGGGTGAATGATGTTGAAACTTACTGGAAACTCCTTTGTGGTTAGCCACTAGTTCGAGTTAGATAATATGTTGTCAGTGTAGTTTTTGTAGTACTTATGTACCGGTAGATACCCTATTTCTTTATCTATAATTATTTTATTGCGGGTTCAGCCTGATCTTGATTTCCCCTGAAAGTTATTTTTTTTTTATATTAAGTATCTATTCTGCAGATAATTATAACGTCATTTCAAAATACCTACCCATTTTGACATGATTCGTATCTTTTATTGTGTCCAACGTTTTGATAAGTACGTCACATTAAATTCAACTAAGGCACTCTAATTCCTCTTCTCAGCCCAATTCAAAAGCAAAAATGTGTACACAACTGACATAACTTATAACCTTTCCCGCCTTCCTTTCAGCATATAGAGAAAACACTTTTAAAACGAATAAGACAGTAAAATAAATGGCTAGTAACAAAGGGTAGGATACACAACATCCTTAAAGCTGCATCAAGAGCCTTAAGTGCTTACTCGTGTCAGGGATACTGTCAAGGGCGGGAGAACTTTTCCTTAACAAAAAAAAAGCTTGTTAATAGTTATTTATAAGGTGGGTATTTTTTGTTTGTTGCTTTATTTGTGAAGGTGGACGACATATGTGGGTTTTATATTTAATTTATTAAACACAATTATTTTCTGCGAGATTTTGGGGGCGAAAATGAGTGGTGAACGTAGGGAGGCTTTGGTCTAACAACGTGAAGTCATTAGTTGGTGCACTTAATTATTAAACAGGTAATTTGCCGTGACATAATCTTACCCCACAATAGTCAGCGGGATAGTTTGTTAAATAAGTTCGTTTTAATTTTGTCATCAGTATGCTTTTGGGATACATTATAAACAGAATGAAAATTGTATGGCTTTTCACAAACATGTTAATGAATTTGTCAAAGAATCGATGCAATATTATTATTGCACGCAACTAATCTCTGTAAAGTTATTCGATTCAATCAGATTGGAAAGCATCCCTACGTTCCGTTTGTCAATTCGAAGTCTACAAGTCAGTATTGAAGTTGATTGGCATGTGATTGGAAAGGTCTGTCTCCAACAGTGGGATGCTATCAAATGATGATCATGACAAAGTCTGGATTCTACTGGTCCAATCGGCATCAGTCCTTTCACATATTATACATTAGCGTAATGTAGGTACAACTTTTACCATTAATATTCGGCCACTGCAAGTTGAGCTATTTGGAGCGGAGTAGTGGCAACGAATAGGGATGCCTCTGGTACTTAAAAAGATCATACGTGGTGTTGTACACGAATGATCATGTTACGAGAACGTTAATCACTTTTGGACTTTGTTACATTAAACTCGTTCGTTGATGCGTCACATTTTAAAAATCGCCTATTGCATCGTATGACACGACAAGTTTCTAAGTATGGGTTAAGGTTTTCGTACTTAAGTCGTACCAATTTATTATGCGTATTTAAGTAATAATTTAATGTCTTTGGTATTTAATAAAAACTGACAAGGGACTCACAGTCGAAAATTTGTAAATTTACAAGTTTCTTTCATGTATAGAGGTATGAGGAACAGGGTGTAAAGCTCACTCATACCTCCATAGAAAAGGGAGGATCCTCCGACCAGGCGGGTGTCGTGTCTGGTGGAGTGACTCGCTGCTCGAAAGCTTGGAGGAAGTGACGATGACGTCACGCTGATGTAGATGCACGAAGGATGCGCAGACGTACATGTTCGGGGTCACCAGTATAGAGGTATGAGGAACAGGAAAAGGGAGGATCCTCCAACCAGAGAGGCGTCATGTCTGGTGGGCAACTGCCAGACGGTTGATGTCGGGACGTTGTATATATGCTAGTCGCGCGGTAAACTCTGCTTGCGCGATGCAGGATTTGTGTGACGTCAGTATGACGTGTAGCTCGCATGTGGCGATGTTGATACCGCTACATCACTCCCCCCCGGAGACCGGAGGTCGATAGTGAGCTGAGTCTTGTATCTTGCTATGCTTGCCAGGGCCAGTTGAGGTTCCAGTGAGTCGGAACCGGGTGTCGCATGGTTCGCGGTGAGTCGGAACTGTCTGCGATGGGTCCTCAGTGAGTCGGGGTGGCGCTGCGTTATGCTCCAGTGCGTCGGATGTGGTACAGCGCCGGGTTCAGGCTGACTGCTGGCGTCGACCAGGAGTGGGTTTGTAGGCTCTACTTGTGGACCGGCCGAGAGTGCAGTGTGCTGTGCCAAGGTTGCTGATGAGGCTGAGGGTGGTGACCACGTATGCGCGGTCGCTGCATGCTGGTGGTGGTGGTGACATTCGCTGCTTTAGTAAACCTGTTGCTAAAATACGACAATTTTGTATTTTTTGGCAAATATGTCGCATTGTAAGTTATAATTATTAACTACGGGCCCAGGTGGGCCATTTGCCAAATATTTCCACCCAATATCATAAAAATATACATTTTCAAATAACAAACATTAGAAATGGTCTCTTCTAGTGTCTTTGCATCATGGTCGAAGCGTCAGCCTTGTTTTTGAAGTGCACTAAGATTGATTTACACCAACCAGGTGGTCTGTTCACGGCATACTTTAAATTTTTCCATTGTTATTTCTATTTTCCTTCCATTCATTCATTCGCGCTTTATTCTATTGATTAATTGAGATTGAGGTTCATTCTCTCTCTATTATTATTGCTGCAGTAAAAAGTTTTAGTGAGTGTGGTCAACGTTTTATGCATCAATCATCATCATCATTTCAGCCGAAAGACATCCACTGCTGGTTATAGGCCTCACAAAGCACCGCCACTTCAACCATTTCTGCGCTTCTCACATCTCCCGCGGCTTTAACAAGGTCATCGGTCATGGCATAATAGCCATAGAAAATAAGACATTATTTACTCACTACGCCTGTTTTATTTCTAAATATGGATAAATGTAATTTACCCCATAGAACAATTGGTCAAATTTTAATTGGTCCATAGAGCACCGACGAAGTTCGTAACTTGTATTCATATTTTATTTTTGCTTTGTTTTTCAAAGTTGTGATATTTATGCACATTTACTTCAAAAATTATGACTGTAATAAGTAGCCCTTGATTAGGTTTCCCACGTTTTCAGTACAATTACCAGCATGTCTGATTTAATATTATTTGAAAATATTATTATAACATTTTATTCTGATGGGTTGTGTTGGGTTCTGTTCTGTTCGTGTACTATAAAGTAACACAATCTTTATTTAACTTTATCACCAAAGTCTATAATATATCTAGTACACGTTGGGTACACGTGCACTTGACACACTCGATTAAGTATCTCAAGTTTCCTTTTAGGACTCACTACGAGCGCCGAAGCCGTGTTTTTGACGGGCGATGACTAGAAAAGTGTATGAAATACGTCACATGCAACTTTTGACGAATATTTTCATGTAAACAAATTCACGCCTGTTTTACGTGAAGACAGATTTTAACATTGTGCATTCACGATGACTCATTCATGAATGCCAGGCAGTCTGTTGGGACTGGTCAACTCAAAGCTGCAATTGTCCTTCTTAAAAAGGCTCTTCCAGACATTGCCCGGCATTGTTAGACGTACATAATATCATAATAATATAAATAATTTCGGCATTTTTTCTCAGTTTTAAAATATTTACTGATATTGACTTATGAAAGTGTCTTTAAAAGTTCTACTTCCAGAAATAATTAAATTTCATGAAAAAAAAAAAAAAAAGTTTTTATTCACAGTTTTTTTTTTTGACAACAATATCCTCTGCCAAACTGCAAAGCAGTTTGTGGGCAAAAGCCAAAAAAAAAGAAGAAAAATGCATCCCATTTCCATTCCTCACTACCCCGGAAGGTAATGTATGGTCTAGTTCTAAACGCACTAAAAAGCGAAATAACATTACCTGACGCGGGAATACTCGTATAACCCAGGATAGAACAGTTGAGTTTGTTACACCATCGAGGCAGTTAACCTTAGTTGACGTAATATTGGGTGTACACTAATTTTCTATTTCTTGGAAGGGGCGGAAGGTCGAGAATTACGATCATTAATTGGATATTTAAGGATAATTAAAGGTTATTTATGTTTTTTGTTTTTTTTTGATAAGTGAGTTCGTATATTTGGGGAGTCTGATTACAAGGTATGGCAAGATTGATGGAGATGTGGAAAGAAGAGTAAATGCGGGAAATAAAGTGAATGGTGCTACACATGCAATTGTGACCAGCCAGTTGATGTCCAAAAAAGCACGAATGGCTGTTCACAATGGTGTGCTGGTGCCTACGCTTATGTATGGCAGTGAGTGTTGGGTGTGGCAAAAGAAGCATGAAAGTAGAATAAATGCTGTGGAAATGCGTTCCTTGCGAAGCATGTGTGGCTATGAATGATAGGCTGAAGAATGATTGAATAAGGCAACGGTGTGATTTTAAAGAAGATGTAGTGACAACAATTGAAAAAAGTATGCTTAGATGGTTTGGTCATGTTGTGAGGATGAATGAAAAGCGACTTACAACAGGTATTTACAAGGCAGATGTGAGTGAAAACCCCGGGAGAAGACGCCCTAGGAAGATATAATATAATGACCTTATTGGTCATGTTCTTCATGAAAGCTCAGGTGCGTAGTACTCGCAACCGGCGAGCGGGTATGACCAAATGTATGAACGTAAACGAGACAAAAGGAGTATGTAAGGATCGTAGCAGGTGGTATTCTGTAGTTTCTGCCTACCCTCATGGGAAGAAGGCGTGAGTTTATGTATGTGTATTGGATATTTAATTACGTATTTGCACAGGATAATTTTTATCAGCCATTTTTTATTCCCCGATATACTTCGGCCCAAAATTGCAACAGCTTAACATATTTAGCTACCTACAGCAATATTCCCACTTTGCTCCAAAGCTAATGCGAGAGTGTACTTAACTTTACTTGCCGAATGCCGTCATCAGTATATTATGTTATGTTTAAGATAACCACTGTTTTACACATCAAGACTTCTGTACCTCTGAACGGGTCACGGTTCTCATAAAAATAATCGTAACAATTTAGAAGCTCGCAAACTCAGACAACTAAGGCCAGTATTTACGATTTTTTTTAGGACTGGTGGCACTCTGTTTAAAATAAATATTTAGCCATAACATGTTTTTAGATGAGAAGAAGAAGGATGATAGTCGCAATCTTAATTCAAAATCATCATCAATTAGCGATGGTGTTTAAGAATGGAAACCTACCGAAAGATCTAAAATAAAAGCCAACCTATTTGGACGATACAACTCCCGTCCGATCACCATGTTCGGCAAGCCTATCCCTTGGGAGAAGCCAGCCAAATACTTGAGTGTAATACTGAACAAGCACCTTTCTTTCGCTGAGCACATAAAGCAGGCACGTTCGCGCGCCGCTTTCGCTCTCTGTAGACTCCACTCCCTTTTGAATGCACGCAGCAAATTGTCACTCAAGTGAAAATTGCGCATTTACACAGCGTGCATTCGCCCAATCATAACCTATGCGAGTGTGGTTTTCGCACACATAAAACCCCACCACATCCATAGGATGCAGGCCCTCCAAAACCGGTTCCTCCGTCGGGCAACCAGTTCCCCTTGGTTCGTTCGGAACGAGATCCTCCATCTCGATCTTAAAATCCCCACTATCCGTTAATTCATGAAACGCATTTCCAAGCGTTTCTTTGATTCCGCGGCCTCACATCGCAACCCTGTGGTTATCGAGGCTGCCAGTTATACCCCCTCCCGTATCAGTCGTACCCGCCGTCCAAGGCATGTCCTAGCCGACCCAGATGACCCCATAACCCTCCTCCAGACCAGGAGAGCAGTAGGGCCACCAGTACAGTGCACAAACACAGACCGCCATCGTTCCGACCTCGCCGCCGAGGACCATCGCGACGCCCCCGACGTAATTGTCCACCCCGACCCTTGCTCGACGAAGCGCCAGTCCGCGCCGTAGCTGAGACTTTACCTTTAAATTCCCCGTTTAATAATAACATTATAAATTCGATCCAGCCTGTCCCACCTTGCTGCCCTCCCCTCAGTGACGCCCTAAGCCGAGGTTCGTACCCCACAGGGGCTGCCCTTAGCGTGCGGTCACCTACAAATTAAGAAATTCGCCCCTGGCTGGAGGCTTTGAGTTAGCTTAAGGCACCCACAGGACAGTCCGGATAAGTAGCCACGACCTCCAAGGTCACGACTACAAGCTGCCAAAAAGGAAAAACAAAACAAAATATCTAGCAATATATCTTTGAAGTTGCCAAGTTTCAGAGATCCAATCTTGCATTATTTAAACGAAGGGATAATACAAATAAAAGGAAAGCTGCACATTTAGATTTCGAGATACCTGTTCCTAAGTTGCAACTCTTCCGCAAGAGTTGTGTCTACATGGCGCCCCTGATTTATAATGCTTTGCCGAAGTCAATTACCCAACTACCCTTCAAAAAATTTTGTTCGGCACTACGGAAGTTGCTGTTGCAGGAATGTTTTTACTCAATTCACGAGTTTTTTGTAAAATGTCCCTGTAAATTTTATACTCTTGATCTGGCATCAAAATACAGGCATCAGTAATTATTTTAAGTAATGTGATACTATGTTAAACTTTTTGTTCTATTTAATGACATGGTATAAATGGCAGTGTGTGTAGTATATATAATATAATAATTGAAATAATGTTTAAAAAATAATTTAATGTACTTACATAATGTAAATTGAAAATTAATGCACTTCAATGATTTTATCTAATTGTAAATTGATTTTGCATACCGTTAAAACGGTGAGACATGTAGCACTATAAAATTTTATGAACACCTTTGTAAACATGCCATGTTTCTGGCAAATAAATATTCTATTCTATTCTAATCTATTCTAAAAAAAAACGATACAACTTCTACCCAAAATGACAACAACCAATACATTTAGCTACCTAGATACTTCTATGTTCCCAATCTAATACAGAGAGTGCAATTCAAAACTAATTTCTGATTGGAAACTTGTAGGTTCGTCTTGCATCCATTGAATATTGAAATGCAATAATCAGTCGCTGGGGAAGGCTGTCCCGGCTCGAGACTTCCGCTGTCAATTTGTCCCGGGAATGGTACATTTTGTTGGTGACTGTGGACGTAGAGCTATGAAGGGATTTGAATGGTAGGTTTTATATTTTTCTTTGACAACATCCCTTCCTTTTTCTCCGCCCTTAGGACCCAGACAAACCTTTCGCTTTCAAAGCGTTTCGTATTTCTGCAAAGACTTTTGAAGGGATTGACATAATGTTTTAGGTAGCTTATTTAGGTCAATCGAATACATTTTTGCGAAGTATTTTTGACTTTTCTATCATCGCCAATACAATGTCACTTTGTTCAGGCACTTTTGACCCAATGGGTTTCATTAGTTGTCTATGTATCAATTAATCTTTTAGTGATAACTAATCTCCCCTTGCAGACTTCTGTTGTAGCTTCATAGAATCTAGTAGGGCTCCAAATTACGTCGAACACTGTGCAGCCATCATTTATGAGTCATGGTGATCATTGATACCCATAAGTGTTGTATAAGTTTCTAAGGCTTTTCTCTTCTCACATCCAGAATAATATTATTTAGTCTAGATTCTGCCCGCGACTTCGTACGCGTGGAAGTCATAAGACACCACAATATACTAATATAATAGCCACATTTTTATAAAAGTTTTCTGTATACTACGTTTGTCGTTTTGGTCTCACCAGCCAAATATGAAGATAGTCAAGACTGGTGACGAGGAAACATGGGACGTACCGTATCTGTATGAGAAGCTGCTCGTCTGAGGTCGACACCCGCACCCTTCAGTGGTAATTTCTCATTGCTTGTGAAGTTATTCGTTTTTAGTAAATTAATGAGCGCCTGCGTTCCTGCATATACTACCTAATGGCACAACACTGTTACACTGACTGATACATTCTTACAGATTATTCCTGACAAACCGCTATCACTAAAATCGGCAATTTACGGTAAACTATAGAGGAATACGAATAAACTGCAATATTGCTCATCTTCTATAGCAGATAGCGTGATAAATTATAGCCTACAGACTGCTCAGATTTATAGGAAATATTTATGCGAAATTTGAACTAAATCTATGAGATAGTTTTTGCGTGATTCTGGAACATACATTCAGACAGACAAAAATTCTAGAAATTATATTTTCGGCATTAGAATCGTTCCCAGACCTCGCAAAAATTCCTTTAAAAAAAACTATTTAGCTTCGCTACGATTTAATTATATGTATAAAATGCCCATTTGAGATGAATATGTTGGTATCGATTTCTGCTTTCGTTTTGACATTAAAAAAAATATTATGAACTTTAATAAAAATGTTACAGTTTCTGGGTTTCCCATTTCAATATGTGCCATATTTTCAATTTCATCAAGTTTATTTTCAACACAACTACTCTGAACTTTAGTAGCTCCGCGGCCAGTTTATTACAGATAGCTGTGCCTGTCAGTTCTGCAATAGCAATAATAGGTGGAATTTGAAATTATTTTGTTGTGAATGAATCTACGAGAAATTTCGCAATGTTATAATAAAAAAAATATGTCTGTTTGATTCATTATCACAGTTCTTTATGATGATTTGCAGATGGCACTAATTACAACTGTCTTACCGGTTACTTTTGTCATAATAATTATTCAAGAAATTGGATCTCTTAAAAAAAATCATTGTTTGACATTTTGTCATGAATATAAAATTTAAATAAAAGTAAGGTATTAATTGGATAATGATATTTACAACTATAATTATTATTGCTTTGCCGCTATACCAATTTCAAAATCAAGTCTTCGTCTCCTATATTTCTCTCAGCTGTCATTTCAGTATTTAACCCCTTTCTGCTGTCAATGTTGAAATCATCATCATTTAGCCGAAGGACATAGATCTGATGCTGACAAACAATGTTTTAATTCAGGGCAAGTCTAAAGACCGATTATGCAAAATTCGTGGGCGGGGTACCGACGACACGCAATCGCTCCGTAATAGTTTTTGCTCGATATTCCCTTCAGTTCTTATATTCAATTCTCAATGACCCACAATAAGTGTAGCGGAGGCTTAACCAAGATTATTTTTGTTTTTCTAAGACTTGTCTCCTTGGATTAATTTAAGTTTGAGCTGTTTAGGGTTCAATCACTCGGGACGTAAAGGGTCGAAAAACGCGTCTTCTTTTCAGAAAAATTGCTCGAAGATAGTTTGTGTTCGTGCTCTACGAGTAGATGCTTGTTTGTCATTCAGCGTTAATATTATCAGATTTCTGGAAATGTTAATTACCATATTATAATTATGACGGTCTTTTTTATTACAAAGATGTAATAAAAAAGACAATACAAGGCTTATAACTAACGAAATGTGGTAAATGATTTTATTTCTGTAAGTAGGTAATAACTAGATGAGGTCGCCGTTTCCTATCTGACTTCTCTGAGCCGAAACAAACTCAGAGGGCACAGCCTCTTTTAAAGTCCAGACATAATCTTGGTCAGATCAAGTGAAGAACATGTAGATTTGTGTCTGAAATGACCTTTGAGGAAAAACCACACAGACTGAGTGGACCTGTCCAGTCAGTGCATGCATTTGTCACTAATCGTGCAGCTCAACTCTGAACTTAAGGAGCTCAACTATTCAACGAAAAAAACCAAAGAAAGGACATGTGGGTAGGGCGCAAAAATTACTCAAACTACCAGACCATGATCAAAACTAAGTAAAAAAAAAAATTACATGCATAGTCTTCACATTCACAATATTAAAATAATAATAATATTTTACAAAGTAAATATTCATGTCAATGTGTAGGTATATAAAATTCATCAATTTCAATGTGCAGGTATATAAAAATCCGGAAACAATTTTGATCAAATAATTTGAGGACCATGTAGATTACTGTCTGAAATGGTCTTTTGAGGAAGAACCATACAGGTTTAAGTGGACCTGTCCAGTCAGAGTACGCATTTGTCAGTAATTGTCTACCTCAAGTAGTAGTAACGTAGAAGTAACGCGGCGGGTACAAGCTCGAGTCGTCGCGTGTACTAACTTAAAAATTGTTAAAAGTACAAAAAACGTTATTAAGTGTTAAAAACTACTCAGTTAGTGAAAGTAAACAACAACAAACGTGTGACATTGTTATCCAGTGATAATTGTTGAAAATAGTGAAGATACAATCGATTTACTAAAAGAAGGTGTAATTCTGTGAAAACCGGATTACAGTTTAAAACACTAATCTCCAGTGCATGTGTTAACACATTAACTATTTGAATGATAATATTTATCACCGAAACCCTGTAAAAAGTGTGTGTGAACAAAACAGAAAAATTTGGAGAATTTAAATTTTAACAGTCAACGTCTAGTCAATAAGAACAAAGAAACGACCTTTGGACCCACTGCACATTAACTACTTATCTCAAACCAAAGTACCAACCGGTCAACAATTTCAACTCTAACGGCAAGGTACACTTGGTCTAGTAGTCGTACTGCAGCCTATGTAAACACTGCACACGAATGATCGTGAGTTCAAATCGCGGCAGCATCACGTCTTTTTCCAGTTTGTTTTCTTAACATTATTATTTAGAACGATGAATTTTTTCGAGAATATCACGCTACGTAGAAATCGAACTAAGTCACTATCAGAGACTACAATCGAAGAATCTAGTACGAACAACTCGACGCTGGATGGCAGCACAACCAGTTTGCCAAACATATCCGACGATGAATGTGACGAAATTCAAGATTTAAAACGTAAAATAGAAAAAACTTACCCATGAGTTATCAGCAGCACATGAAGAGATAAACCAGCTGTCCATTGAGAATAATGATCTAAAATCTACAGTAAATGACGTCACAAAAAAATATGAACTTGTAAAAAAAGCTACTAAAAATTTAACAACTGACATAAGAGTAGGTTCACCAAACCCAAGATACACGAAGCTATCAACTCCACAAAATAATTCAACTCAACAACTAAAACAGAAAGGGGCCGTCAAAGATAAATTCTTGCTACAAGTTATGAAAGACAACCAACAAACTGTATCGGATCCCAAAGAACTTACATCAGCTTTAGATACATCTAAAAATATGCAAAGTGCAAACACTCCAGTACCTCAAGAAATACATTTAAAAAATAGCGTCATTTTGGAAGTGCAATCTATGATTCCAATGAACTCCCAATCAAACACTTTATTAGAAACCCGTAGATGTAAAAAACTGTTTGATTTGTAGCAACAATGTTAATATAATATTAGATATAGGTAAAAATACGTTCAAAGGGTATGAATTATATCATTACATCATGCCAAATGCAGGTGTAAAACAATTGTTTGCAGATTTAGACAAGAAACTCATAAACTTTACTCATGACGATTTCTGTATTATCTACATAGGCGAAAGAGACTTCGAAGTCTCTAACAACTATAGACTTTTAATAGACTACATTAAAAATGAGCTTAAAAATGTAATTAATACTAATATTGTAATATGTTCACCAAATTTTAAACTAAGTAATAATTTTGCAATATTTAATAAGCGAATTGAAATGTTTAATCATTGGATGTATTTGGATGTGGAATTGTGTGAGTGCGCATATCTCTTTGATTCCAATTTCTTTCTAGAATACACAAACGAAATGTTCTGGAAATATAACGCAAGGGTAAATAATAAAGCGCTTGCCATCATTCTTAAAAACTTAATGCGTTTTATGAGTTATTTGGACTCACAATCAGAAGTTTCGTATAATTTGGTTTCTCATCCATGTTTTGATAATATTGCTGTCAAAAGTAGTTCCAACCAATTAGGCAACAACTATAGACTGACAGACAACAATAGACTGCATACAGATCAGGCAACACAAACCGAAAGCACTCATAATGAAACTGAGAATGATCTTTTTCGTCTATAATCATTTATTTATCTTAAATCAAAATATTAACGGATTGATAGGAAAATCAGACTTATTAGGTATACACCTAAACGAACTCATGCATAAAAGGAAAATAGTAGATGTGGTGTGTATTACGGAACACAACATGATAGATGATGATAACTTACAATTGTTTATACCGAACTATAAACTTTCAACATACTCATCAAGAAGCACCAGGAAAGGCGGTACGTGTATACTAATTAAACATGGACACGAGTGTAGGATTATAGATATTAAAGAATTTTGCGTTCCCGGAATTGTGGAGTGTTGTGCCATTGAATTGGTAACTCACAAATTGATTATCATTTGCATTTATAGACCCCCTAAATCTAATAGAGGTGCTTTATCGATTTTCTTCGAAAAAATCGAACTTATATTAAACCGTTGTGGATGAAACTTAGGAAGAAAGGTATTGCTGTGTGGAGATTTCAACATTGATATCTTGAAAAATACCAGAGTATCTATTGAATTTCTACATCTACTGCTAAATTACAATCTGAAACCAAGTATAAAACAGCCTACACGTATATCGTCTGGAACATGTATTGACAATATTATCCATAATGTCAAGGGTGGTAGTGGTGAAGTTTTAGAATTGGCCTTATCTGACCACACAGCTCAACTCTTTAAGTGTCCTGTAAAAAAGTCCTGTTCAAGTGGTACGTACTAAGTCGAGATTATAGCCCTGAGAACGGGTCTAAGTTTAATGAAGCCATTAGTAATCTTAGTTTTGATGAAGTATACAATAGTACCGACCCAGAACTAGCTTTTAATTCATTTCATGACCAATTTAAACTTTTCTACGATCTGTGTTTCCCAACTGTAAGGAAAAAAATCTCTACTCGTAAATCTCCGAGATGGATTTCTAAAGGTATCAGGAAATGTAGTAAACGAAAAAGAGAAATGTTATGGCAGTATAGACGATCACGTAATATTGAAACAAAACAAAACAATAAACATCTACTTAAGCAATATTCAAAACGATTAAATAAGGTGATCCGCTTGACACAAATATCTCAAAACAGTCATGTATTTAATAGTGCTAAGAATAAAACTAAAGCTACGTGGAAAATAATTAATAGATGTAAATCAAACTTCCCCTCTGAATCCGTAAAAAAAATACTCAATGGTGATAAACTAATAAGTGACCCTAAAGAAATGGCCATGACATTCAATGATTACTTTATAGATTCAATTTATTCTGATATTGATTACAATACTAGTAATGCTATATCTTGCGTAAATTATTATCCCAAATCTCTATTTATGACACCGACAGATTCGTTGGAAATATTTAATATTATCAATTCATTAAAGAACACAAATAGCGTGGGATATGATGGAATAACTACTAAGATTTTAAAATCTGTGTCGCATATAATTGCACCTGTTTTGAGTTTTGTTATTAGTCTATGCATAGAACATGGCCACTTTCCTAATTTGTTAAAAATGACCATAATTAAACCACTGCATAAGAAAGGCGATAGAACTGCTATTTCAAATTACCGTCCAATAGCTCTGATACCGGTATTGTCGTTTTTTTTTGAAAAAGTAATTTATAAATCTATGAACTCATTCTTTGAAGTAAACAGTATACTGGCTAAAGAACAATATGGTTTTCGGAAAAACAGAAACATTAATAAAGCTGTCTATGAATTATTTACAGAAATTGTTAGTAATGTTGACAAAAAAAATCCAATAGCAGCAGTACTTATGGACATGTCGAAAGCATTCGACCACGTAAATCACGAAATATTATTGGGTAAGTTAGAACGATACGGCGTCAGGGGAAACATATTAAATCTAGTCAAAACATATCTGACTGGACGTAAGCAAGCCACTGTTTTAAATAGAATTTGTTCTAAATCCAAGTTAGAAGGTACTCATATATCACCAATTAGAGATACAACATGTGGTGTACCCCAAGGAACTGTCCTTGGGCCCTTCTTGTTTCTCATATATATTAACGATTTGCCAAAATGCACTGAGCATCAAACTGTTTTGTTTGCCGATGACAGTACACTTATTGTTCCATGCAAAAATATAGAAACTTATGAAGATGACATAAACAATTCTATCCATTGCATCATAAATTGGTTGCTTATAAATAAATTAAAAATAAATATAGATAAGACAAAGCTTATCACATTTTATCAAAGAACAAAAAAACTTAACTTAAGCATAGCATATACAGATCAAATAATAGCTGAAACAAGCAGTGCTAGATTTTTGGGACTTCACTTGGATACTCATTTAAACTGGAAATGTCATGTAGAAGCTGTTTGTAAAAAACTAAACCAGTACTCATATGCACTCTACAATCTAGCAAAAATAGCAAATGAATCCGTTGTTCTAATTTCTTACAAGGCCTATGTCACATCTACATTGCGTTTTGGAATAATATATTGGGGAAATTCCACTGACAAAGAAATTGCGTTTAAGGCCCAAAAAAAATGTGTGCGTGCTGTGTTTAAACTTAAATCAACTGTAAGCTGTATTCCATATTTAAAAATATTTAAAATCTTAACTTTGCCCTGTATGTACATTTTTGAGACAGCAGTATTTGTCAAATCCAACATCCATCTGTTTGAAACATTGAGATCTAAACGACGCAACAGAGAGATATGCGCTAAGCCACATAGCACCGCTCTTTATACAAAAAAGTTTTCTAGAAATGGCACCTAGGATTTACAATAAGATCCCTAGACGAATTACAGAAATAGACAACATATATGATTTTAAAAAGGCTTTCCTGAAAATATTATATGAAAAAACATATTATACGGTAAACGAATACTTAGCTGACATATTATAATTACCTTTTTTAGTATTATTATAATTTATTATTCATTCATTTGACAATTTATACTAGAATTTCTTATTATTATATTTAATTGGAATGATTTTAATGTATCGACAATTTGAATTGGAATTTATTTGATTGATAATTATATTATAATCTGCATGTTTGTGCCAAAATAATATTTGTACGCCAATGACGGCTAGACATAGCGTTCTATAATATTTACAACATCTGTACCTAACCTACCTATGTTCAACAAATATTTGTATATTTTGTATTTTTTTTTTTTCAACTCAAGTACTTAAGGCGCTCAATCACTCGACGAACAATACCAAAGAAATTACATTTGGGTAGGCCACATAAAATACTCAAAACCGCCAGACAGTTATAAGGTCATGTATTCAATCTAGCCTGCATGGTACTCACATTCACAGACAGTTCTTTTTTAAATGTCATCAAAAATATCATAAGTTATGTCATGTAAATCAGTAAAAATAAAAATGACATTATTAATTCTAAAACACTTAGTATTAATTGGATTGTTGCTAGGTTGTAACATTGAAGTAGCTTAATTAATCCCAAGCCATTTTGTCATCCAAGTAATCTTTAACTTATTATAACCCTTTTTGACAGAGTTGCTGTTTAATAAATGATTTTAATTTATTGAGGCTCAGTTCTTTAACTTAGCTTGAGAGTTTGTTGTTAAAACGTATACTTTGGCACTTAAATGAATTACTAATTTTTGGAGCCTAGTCGTCGGCACAATAAGTAAATCTTTGTTTCTAGTATTTATGTTATGAATGTCGCTGTGTTTAGAATATAGATTACTATATTTTTTTACATAAATCATGATCTCGTATACATATAGAGATGCGACTGTCATTATGTTTATTTCATTAAATTTATCCCTCAGTGAATGCCCACAACTAAGATTAGAAATTGCTCGAATGGCTCGTTTCTGCAGCACAAATATAGCTTCAATGTCGGCTGCATTTCCCCACAATATGTAGATGTCAATATCGGCGTGATGCATAGATAAACTAGACCATTATCTATGATGTGATACTATGCTATATATGCTTAACCGTAAAGGCATACCCGTTTTCAGTAACACTAGCAAATATCTAAATAAACGCTTAAATACATATTATTGCACGGTTGAATTTTCAACTTTCGGCATTGAGCTGAGCGTTTAAAAATTAAATCATCCTACAATTAGCTTTTATTACGGCATTCATTTAGGTGTCACTCTGTGTTCAAGTATCAAGCGTGGTCTGTCCAACCACAACCAAGGCATTCAATAGAATTATCACATAGCACCATAATATGACATGGACTGGCCTCCTTAATCGTGTTTCATATGTCAAGAAGGCGTCTGTGTCTTCATTAATTAATCTGAGTGCAGATTAGCCGAATGGATAGCCGAGGTGGACAGTCGCCATGTTGGATTCGAATTAAAAATCGATTTGGTCTTGGACTTGGAGATTGGGTGATGTCTAATATGAACGAGGAAAAGTAATAAATAATAATACTAGCCTAATATTGTCCCAGTGCAGGGCCAAGGTCAGTTCTCATACAGAAAGGTATGAGCAATATAGCATTGATCACCACGTTTGATCAAGCCGTGTTGGCGATTTCAGACTTATAATAATTCCACGTGTTTTTTTTTACCGACGACGTCAGTAACGTCCAAGATAAACTTAGAATGTACATGTGGATTGAAAAATTCACACTAGTACCTGCTTGGATTTAAAGTTTGGTACTCTCAACCTCGTGCATAAGAGACGATATGTACCACAAATAAGCCATCACGACTTTACAATGGAAAAATATGCCGAAAAAATACGTACTCACATGACCCGTATTCTAGGTGGAACACTTATTTTTTATTTTCTTTATTAGGCAACCAACAGCGATACATATAGCATATTACATAGTATGTGTATTACAGTATAGTATGGCTAATAATGGGTTTCCCTGTATAACTAGGATAAGTAAAAAAAACATGCGAACGGACTACAGACTAAGAAATATTAAAATTTAAATACAAAAGGTTCAGTTTTAGGTATATCACTTATACTTAAGTTTAACTTAAGCACAAATATTAATTCGAAAGTTATAGATTTCATATTATCTACTAATCTGTAAGTACTAAAATCCAGTAAAATTATAAACCTATCCGTCATTGATGTCAAACTCCAATTTATCTTAAAGTAGCATTACGGCAAATAAAATTGACTTTCTTAAGAAAATGTTACAGCCCCGATAAACTGAAGTTTAGAAGTAAATAAAATACGAAACGAAACGAAGTTTTAGTAATAAATCCGAAGGATTCTTAAGAATAGGTATCACTTCAAGCTAATTTTACTATAGCGATATACTTTGGAATAAAATTAGGTTTGATTCATCATACTTTTTGTTTCTTTAATAGTCACTGCCCGCGGGTTTATTTGCATACAAACTTCAATTCTCTTTGTGACTCATTCAGGGCTAATTTCACCAATGAAACAGAACGTAATGAGCACATGTAAACCGTGCTAATTAGCTCTCAGATACCATCATTGTGAAATTCGCCCTAGTAAAGTAACAATATTTTCTTAGTGTACGAATTCAGCTTGTTTATACTTTTCATCTTCAGTTGTTTGAGCTGTGCGTGTGTGTTGTCTCTCTCACCGAGAAGAGGCCTGTGTCCCAGTAGTGGGAACAGTATGGACTGATTCTAAGTGTGTAGTTTTCTGTCAGTTTGTCGCAGCTCCTGATGAATGGTCTGGTGTAGAGAATATTAGAATTATTTAATGAACCTACAACTCCTACAAATATAAGAAGCTACCAAATCGGAGTCCGGTACTGCCAATCTGTAACCGACTTATAAAAAGGTTCTAAATTCTGTTGGTTTTTTATTTTTATTTATGTTTCTTACTTCAGAACTCCGTTATTTATAAACCGATTTGAAAAATTCTTCTTATGTTTGAAAGGGTATACTTATACGGTTTCCCATATAAATTTTGTCAAGTTCCGATGAGTGGTTTTTGAGTTACCTTCAATGATACGTATTTTTTTCGGTTAGTGTATGTTTATGATGTTATAATAACTTCTTATCACTGTTATTTACTAAGCAAGTGAAGGTATACGAGCTTGTGTGGGCTAGGTACCACAACTAAAAATGAAAAAAAACCCAAATAAAAGAAACAACCGACTTTAAAAAAAAGACACCACAAAGTGAAAAATAACTTTAATTTCGGAAGTCGGTGGCAAAAAAACGAAAATACAAAACCAAAGACACCAACTTCCGAAATTAAAGTTTTTTTTCACTAAGTAGTGTTTTTTTAGGAAATCGGCTGTTTTTTTTTTGTAATAAAGTTTTTTTTGAAACACCTTTTACATTCATTAATATATATTCCTAAGAGCAAAGCTCAAATAAACTTTATTCTATAAAATATTTGCTGGACCCAAAAAAATGAAACGTGGTCTTAATTTATTTCATCTTTACTCGCTAATCTCTCTCAATAGCCTCACCTTTACATCCAAAGTTTTAGATCATACAAATCTCCGAAATTATCCGAAGAACGTAATTTGAATGTTTTATAGACTAAGCTTCTTAGTATTTAAGTCAATAATCGTTATGTAATTAATGAAGTCTCATTGTTTAACGGGAATAGTTTAAAAATAATCAACAAAACAAAACTTGTTAATAGTTTGCAGAACTATAGTAATCCAATAAACAGAGGCTTTATAAGTGCTTTTGGAGTGTGATTTTATTTGATATCATTGTTAACTTTGCTGAATTCAATTAATTAATCTATGGCTGTAGGGCATTGAGAATTTAGAGTTCTGTTTTATTTGTAATCAAACTCTGATTTCTGACAATAATAAAAACAGCTTCCAGTTTTTATTTATGTGAGCATAAACAGTGTTAAGGCTCGTACACACTGGCGCGACGCGACAACGTGATACAAAGGCACCACGTGCGGTGCGACGAGCGGCGCCTTTGTATCGTGCTGTCGCGTCGCGCCTGTTTTTGGGAGCCTTTATACTACAATTGGATCTTAAAACACAAACAACAAAAACAGTCGGAAGACGATGTCTGACCGATGGATATAGACATCCCCGAGCAACGCCACATTGACTGGTCCTGGGTTGACTGCATCCACCGGATTCCTACAACCGTCACCAGGTAGACGCCTTGTCGATCCACCTTGGTGGCCTACCCTGACACTGGCCGGGCAAATACAAAATAAAAATTGACAATTTAAAGTCTGCACTTTAATTTTACATGTTTAAAACTTTCCCGCAATCACAGCGCAATGGCGTGACAATCGCAGTTGTAACATGTTGTGATACGCGGTCGTACGTCGACAATTACGTACGTGACGTCATAGCGGTTTCTACTTTGCACCGCGTACAAATACGTGCCGAGCATCGTGTGCAACGCTGCAAGTGTTCACTTCTCGTTTAATTTGTTTTGGCTTTACTAAAAGGAAAGTTTAAAACGGACCGTGGTAAACCATTTCCAGTAGGTATTTATTCCACTTGCTGGAGTGTCTTAAGGCACGTATACACTGGCGCGACACGACAGAGTGACACAAAGGCACCGCCTGTCGCGCGACGAGCGGTGCCTTTGTGTTTCGTTATCGCGTCGCGCCTGTTTGCGGGAGCCTTTTAGTGCCCCTTCAAAAAAACGTGGCCACCTGTGGGCTCAAACAATATTTAAGTAAAGTACCTACCGTTGACATGAAAAGTATTTATTGGAACGAAGTTCCCTAACGCGGCTTGCAGTAGGACTTGACTTGTAGAAATCGCCATGTAAGGAAAAAGCGTGTTAGCGCGGGGAGAAATAAAAGAAGTGGACTGTTTTTTTAGCCAATTGTTTATTGCTGTGCTTAGTACAAATTATAAAGTTTCCCGGACAAACAGTTAATAATTAGATTTGAGACTAGAGGTGTATCGTCCGTTGCGGTGGAGTGCGTTGAAGCGAGTCGTCGTCGGGCCAAGCCGTCGCCGCCGCGCCTCATCATGCCGGTGACACGCTGATCACGCCGCCTGCGCGTTCAGACCGCGTGCAATATGGGTATGTGTATTGGGTTCGATTCCCAACAAGCGTTATGCCTCCTCCATGTGACTTTCTCTCTCTCTGTCTCTTTCTATTATATACGAGTGTGTGTGTGAATTTCGTTCCTGACGGGGGTCCACCGCATGCATTCGTTTTTTTTTTAAATTAAATTTCGTTCACTTCGCCCACTGTAGTATAAATCCATGATAAAGAGCTCGTTCGGAGAAGTAGGTACTACCATGATACTTCTTCTTGCGGCCAAGTAGCCTATTGTATTTCATTTTGAAGGGCATGTGAGCCTGTGTAAATTGCAGGTACATGAGAATTTCGAATTTTGCTCCTGGAACGGAAGTGCACCTGTGTGGTACCTCAGGTTTTGCATTGCAATACATGGGCATGGTGTTTCTTACCATGGGGTTTTTTGCTATTAAGTAACAGAAAAATTACCTTTGGCATTATCATCATCTTCATTATTTTATCTGAAAGACGTCCACTGCTGGACCTCCCCCTAGCATCACCACTTCGACCGTTTCTGTGCCTCTCGCATTACGCGAATGACTTATATTTCGCTTCAAAAACTTTGTAGCGGTATCTACAACGCCACATGCGAGCTACACGTCACACTGACGTCACGTTAATCCTGCATCGCACAGGCAGAGTTTACCGCTCGACTAGCATATATACAACGTCCCGACATCAATCGTCGGGCAATTGCCCACCAGACACAACACCCGTCTTGTCGGAGGATCCTCCCTTTTCCATAGAGTATGAGTGAGCCATACACCCAGTTCCTCATACCTCTATAAGTTCTAGTTTTTGGTGTTGTTGGTTTCGACTGGTTCCTCACCAAAAAAAAAAACTACTCTTACATAGTCTAGTAGTACTTACATATGTACTACTAGACTATGTAAGTGGAAATTACGAGTACTGGTGTGAAAACTTAAATTACGTGAAATGAACTTGAAATCCATTTAGTAACGATGCATTATTTTCTGTGGTAAATGTTTTACTAGCATTACTTGAAGAGAACTAGTAATCTACCAGGGTAGACTCCTAAAACGTAAAGTACTAGATTTATCAGTTACGAGACATAATATATAAGCTTTCAGAAGTAATGTCTTGACCCAGTGCTCAATAAGTACCTACACCTATTGGAAGGCCAACTTATACAGTATGTTCGAAAACTTAAATGTATATTTTCAAATGCAAAGGCATCTTTATTCTGTGAAAGTAACTCAATTATTTTTTTAAACTAACCGTATTTATATCTTGTCGATCTTTACAAATCATTTGAGTCCACACGATTATTGTTGGATTCACATGATTTACAAAAGCAAATAACTGTTTGATTTTAACCTTAAAAAAATGTTTTTTAAACATTGTTGGTTAAAGTTTTAATACATTTATAAATCTTTAAATATATTTATTACAATAATCAACTATTCTTCCTACCTCTAACATTGCCTTAGCTGCTGCAATGATACCTGTTCAAAAATCTCACCTTGTATATAAAATTTTCACCTAACACTCTAAATCGGTAGCGTTAGAAAAGTCGCAGCCAAGAGTCGGGATATTAAGCGACAATTCACACAACCGTACTTACATCGCAATATGAAAGGACTTGGATAGGATACAGCTGATCTCGTTTGATCCACTCGCTTATGAGTTATTGCGAAAGCTTACTGGGAGACCTGGATTTTGAAGTGGGTTTTACGATGGGATGAGAAGTAATGTTGTGATGCTACCTTATATATTATTGGTGGTGGAAAATAGCTAGGTAAATAATGTAATTACAAAACAGCGAGATCACAATAAATTGTCTCTAAAAATTCATAATGAAACCATTTCAGATAAGTTAAAAGTTGCTGAGACACTAGAGCATTTCTTTACCAACATCCCAATAGAGGTTACGAAATCACTCCCCTCATCATCTATATTAGCTGAATAACTCCTCAAAGAAAACTTTTCAGTAAGGAAATTCCAAGTTTTGACTTCATTTCTATTGTCACAATTAAAAAAGCATTTATGTCTTAACATAAAAAAAACACCGGCGACTTGTGGGGGATTTCCGTTAAGGTTCTTGGAGATATCATTGACACAATTGCCCCTGTCCTATTAAGCATATTTAATCAAAGTTTAGATAGTGGTACGTTTCCTGATTTAATGAAACATACTAAAGTAGTACCAATTTTCAAATCACATAGTAAGAGTAATCCCTCTAATCATAGATCTATATCTGTGCTACCAGCATTGAATACAATCTATGAAAAAATCATAATAGACCAGATGTTGTCACATATTAACTCAAATGGGATTTTACATAGTCACCAGTTTAGTTTCACGAAAGGTAGGTACGTAGGTTAACGACTGATGCGGGAGTAAAACTCATCAGTTACATTTTGGAATCCTGGGAGAAGTCTCAGGATACAATTGGCATTTTCTGTGACCTCTTTGACGTAGTCAAACACTTTTTTTTTTGTAATTTGAACATCAGTGTATTGTGGTCAACCACAATACACTGATGTTCAAATTACACCACTACGGAATTCATGGACAAGCTGCTGAACTTGTTCTTTCCTATCTATCAAACAGGCAGGAAAAAGTAAACGTTAAGATGGGCGTACCTTAAGGTTCAATCCTTGAGCCTTTCCTATCTCTAGTTTATATTAATGACCTTCCTTACATGATGGCTAACTTATTAGATGAAATTTAAGTCGCTGATGACACTTCTCTTATTTTTTAAATAGATAGAAAAGATACGGTCGATCTTACATGTCACCAATAGTCTGGCGGTTCTTTCGAAATGGTTCGCAGCTAATAATCTTTTACTTAATGCGAACATAACTAAATGTCTTAAGTTCTCATTACCAAATGTACCCCAAGTGTAAATTTAAAACTTGATGGCAAGAAACTAGATGCTTTTACGGAAACTGTATTTCTAGGAATAACTTTAGATTACAAAATAAGAAGCGTTTTCCATAAAATAAATACACTAAATAAACATGAAATTGTGATACCCAAAAGATTAACTAAAACAAGCAAGTCATTTCTTCTAAACAGCATCCGCTTTCATAATAAGTTGCCAAAGTCAGATAGAGAACTTAGCGATGGAAAGTTCAAAACCCACATCAAACGTATCCATCGCGTTCATTGAGGCGCCGACCAGCCAGCCGGTTGAACGCGTCCCTGAGGGTCATGGCCGTCCGGCTGGTCCGGGAATACCGCACGGTCTCCTACGAGGCGGCAAGCCTCCTTGCCGGATTGCCGCCATGGGATCTGGAGGCAAAAGTCCTCGCGCACATTTGGAAGTGGTGCGATGAGGCGAAACGCCGGGGAGTAATTCCGATGCCGCGAGAAATCGCGGCATAGTGGACAGAGCTCCGGCGGGATCTCATGCCAGCATGGAGATTGCGACTGTCGCAACGCAGCGCCGGGCACGCCACAATTGCGGCGGTAAGGCCCCTCTTTGAGGAGTGGCTTGAGAGGCGCCACGGCGTCCTTATCTTCCGTCTGACGCAGGTCCTCACCGGACATAGCTGTTTCGGTAGGTTCCCGTTTCGGATAAGGAGGGAGGAAACGCCCGGGTGTTATCATTGTGTGGATCGACCGGAGGACACGGTGGAGCATATGGTCGAGGTCTGCCTGGCTTGTGCGGAGCACCGCCCTGTCCTCGTGGCGGCGATCGGCGGCGGCGATCTCTCGCGTCCGGCTCTGGTCCAGGCCATGGTACGGAGCGAGAGGGAATAGGAAGCCGTCACCTCTTTCTGCGAAGAAGGAGACGGAGCGCGTGAGGTTGAGGCAATCGTTGCGCCCTCACGCCGCAGGAGGAGACACCCTGGGCGTCGGGAGTCGATTACCGACTCCCGGCCACCGTAGGCGCGAACTTGTGGACGGTGAGCAATGAGCAGCTCGCCGTCCGGTAAGGACCAGGCCCGGATCGACGGCGCGTCGTGTTCCACGCGCGCCTCTAATAGATGTCAGCATCATTGACGGGATCCGATAGGGCCGACGCCTGCCGGGGTCGCGGATTGTTCGAAAGAGTTACCGGGGCCCTGGCGCACAGGCAACTGAATGAACACGGGTGGGTTTTAGTCAGTAAGACTCTGACACGCCCTTCCACTCCGCCCAGAGCGGGAGAGGAAATTTGATGATTTGCCACCCAAAAAAAAAAACAACGTATCCATAACAAAAAAGCGTACTTACATGATTAAAGAAGACGTTGAAGACAAGGAAATTTGGCAATAATTCCATCTGCATATGTGGGTTCCCTGTCATCTCATTAACGGTATCACTGTGTAAATGTAATTATTGTAAAAACCAATCATCTTTATAAGCGTAAACGTGGAGTTTTTTGCCAGCTCTTCTCCATAGGAAACGATCAATTGGAACCGTACCCTTAGCTTCTGGCGTTTCATAAGTGCCCATATCAGTTTATGTGAAATAAAATATTTCGATTTTTGAAAAATACAACACTTTGTTAATGTTATACTCAAGAGCGCAAAGTGCGCTAAAAAAGTACATTAATTAATTTGCGAGATTTTAGATTCTGCAACATAAATTATGTCATACTTTGTAATGATCTGTTCATAATAGAAAAACCCATCAAGAAAGCATTGGATGAAACTTTTAATAGTATTCAATCTTATAACGAAGTGTAAGAGTCGGCAGAGTAAAACTACTTAGGTACACACGGCTACATATCAAGCTATACATTTCCAGTTTTATCTGACCTCGCATTGTATAGGATTTTCGTACAGTGAGAAGTCGGCTTATACTGGAAATGTATAGCTTGATATGAAGTCGTGCGTACCTATTCAATGTTAATTCTTCCAACTATACATTAACTCAAAATTATGTAAAAAATTAACGCTCAATTAATATTTATTCACTCTTGTAATTGCTCGCCTTCTAAGTACTTACTATAAGATATTTAATTATACTACAAACTTTCCTAAAAACCCCAAGTTGTAAACATAAATCGTACCGACACACTTAGCGTGCACTTGAAACTTTACAAGATAAGTCGAAGGAAAATACAAAGTACTTCACTGCATTATTGCACGCGGTTCTAAAAAGACTGCAAAGGAAATAACAGCTTGCTCCAGTTTACCGGTTGTTGTACAAAACCTACAATATAGATAGATAGATATATTGTCAAGAGTATGTTAGCTAAGCACTTTGCAACTTATAACTTCGCTTTCTTTATGGTACAATAAGCGACAGGCTTCTGCTTCGCACAGGTGCAATTGCGACAATCTTGTCAAAACATCGAGACAGAAAATACGTTTATTTGCGGTAAACATGACGCAGAGGAAAACACACAAACAAAAAAAAGAACAAGTTGGGGGAAAATATTCGTATAAGTGTATAAATGTGTTGGAGAAAGTAGCTGTGTGTGTTCTTTTGATATTATGTTTACCATTCGCTACGTTCCTTAATCCTTACTAATATTCTAAATGCAAAAGTAAGTTTGTTTGTTACCTTTTCAAGCCTAAACCACTAAACGGATCATCCTAAAATTTTGCATATACGTTATCAGGTGTACAGAAACGGCCATAGGGTACCTTTCATCCCGAAAAAAAGTACTGCTCCCGAGGAAAATAACAATAACGTTCTTATGATAACACAGGAATACAAAATTGAACTTTTTTTTTGTTGCATGAAGTTTTACTACGGTTGTTTACTAATTAGGATGCGCTGATTTCGAATCTAGCCTCAGATTTTTTGTAGCAGCTCTAGTTAGTGAGATACAGGTACCGTCTTAAATTTACTTAAGTAGTCGATAATTTCTATCAATAGCAGTGTAACTAAACTAGTTTCTGCATAATTTTTATTATGTCTTCCTCAAGAAAGACGTGTTTAAACAGCCATGACTGCTTTTGTGTTATTTCTGGAGAATATATTTTCAAAAAAAATCGTTTAAGCGCCTCCGACTTCGTGAAAAAAGCATACTTAGACTACTTTGGGTTTCCATTGCTGACAAATGCCAAGCCTTGGATACCTAGTTTGATATATTAAAATTGTGTCGAGTCTTTGCGATTATGGGCAAGCAAAAAAATACCCTCTTTAAGTACCACAGCAGCCATGTACATCTTCGGAACATCCAGACGAGTGCAGTCAACAAACTGAAAATGACGACCTGTAGTAGAGACAGTGATCTTGATCGCTTCGTTTCGTTTATCCCCGACCACTAATGCAAGGTGATTTAAATAACTTGATCAGGGACCTTGGACTGTCAATGACTGCATCAGAAATTCTAGCTTCCCGGTTGAATGAAAGAAACCTGTTGACAAAAGGAACAAAAATATCGCTCTACCGTAACAGGGAAAAGAGTTTACTCCCTTTCTTTACTGAACAAGACAATTTCGTGTTTTGTTCTGACATTCCGGGTCTTATGAAAAGCTGATAGAAGATAAACATTTTATCAATCTTATGACAGTAATCGAAAAATGTGTATGGCAAGAGTTTGTTTGGGTAGTGAGGACTTTTTTGGGAAATAGAAAATCTGATGGCTACATTCAGCACATTGAACAGTTGCTGATGCACTTTGAGGGACTGGGATGCAACATGAGTATAAAGCTTCACTACCTTCATAGCCATCTCGAATATTTTCCTGAAAATCTCGGTGACCTCAGCGAGGAACAAGGGGAGCGTTTCCACCAGGATATTCGCACTATGGAGGAGAGTTATCAGGGATATTGGAACGTATATATGATGGCTGATTATTGCTGGAGCATCTGAAATAGCAGTACTAACAAATATCACGCGAGAAAATCATATAAAATAAAATTTCATTCGGAATAAACATATTTAATATTTTTTTATACTTCAAACTCAGTGCATTTTTAGCAAAAAATCCCATCACTCCATAGCTGCTAAACTAGAGCTGCTGCATAAAAAAGGCATATGTTTTTGAAATAAGCGTGGAAAGACTATTCAGATTCATGAAATAAAATTCATGCAACAGACATGCTGTTTTCCTGTGTAATAGATGGCGCCATTTGTCTTTCGAATCATAATTGAATTATAACCCGAATTGCTTGTCAAACTCTAAATTAACGCGAGTGAAGCCGCGGGAAAAAGGTAGTAACAGAGATATATCAAACTTTTGAGTGGAGTGAGCCATTTGAAATTTGTTTGTATCTATTCTCTTAGTACTTGACCGTCAACTTTGCTACTTTGCTGACTGGCTTGTATATCTATCTTTTCTACGACAATATTTGATCCAGTGCCAGTGAAAGATGAGCAGTGTTATCCTCTGATGTACAGACCTGAGAGCCTATACATGAGTTTTCTATTTCAAAAACGACTTTCAACAGGATTGGCATAAACTTTTCGATATCTTATGTCAATCTAATACATTTTTAGGGTTCCGAACCTCAAAAGGAAAAAAACTCAAACTTTAACTCAATACATTTATTTCAAATAAACCAATTACAGGCACTTTTGAATTGCGAAGGGGTCAGTCAGTCAGAAAGATGAAACTAGTAGCCCATTCCAAAGCGTAGTAGGTACCTATGGAGTAGAACGGGCAAGCAACTCCACGGACTCTATTTTAAATCAAAATATTGTTATAAAAAAATAGTTACCTACATCATTCATGTTGAAATTATATATGTGAGAACGATTTAGAAACACGTGCACTGCATGCATTGATATGCACGTAAAGCAAAACAAAGCATCCGTAATAAAAAAAGATAAAAACAAAAAAATATAACAATTCAGAAATTAAAATAAGCCAGTCCCTACTGATGGCGCCCGTTCTCGAACATGATGTATCGATCAGCACCATTCAGCTCAACCATTTTGAAAGGAACTTAATGATCCAACACACACGCCACCAGTAGCGAGACATTTGAGTGAGCACGACATACTCAGCCGCCAAGGCACATTTAAGTCAATGAAAGACGAACCCAATAAATGGTAGCTTAACATACACATACATATATATACTCACGCCTTCTTCCCAGGGAGTAGGCAGAAACTACAGAATGCCGCCTGCTATGATCCTTACATAGCTAGCTAGCTAGCTTGCGTAGCTTCATAGTAGGTACATAGTGTTCACACATGTTCTTGCAATAGCAACCCTTATAAGATCACTTCGTTTTCCGTTTGACTGTCTGTCAGTCTGTCAATACCCATTTTCTCAGAAAATCGTGGACGCATTAAGGGGAAATTAATATTAAATACGAGGTCTACGGTCCCTTGAAGCTCTAAAAAAACAAACAAATGGCATTTATGGGACATATAAATCAAAACTTATAGGGTACTTCCCGTTGACCTAGAATCATGAAATTTGGCTAGAAGAAAGGTCCCACAGCGCTGGGGCTCTGTCTAGCATAGGGTCGTAGCATTATGCTGAGCGATTGCCGTTTTGCGTGGATGTGACGCATATTTTCCCCCAACTCGTTCTTTTTTTGTATTTGTGCGTTTTTCTTTGCGTCATATTTACCGTAAATAAACGTATTTTCTTTCTTTCACAGCACAATTATAGGAAAAAATCCGAAAATTGTTAATTTGTAGTTTTATCACATGCATTTTTTGTGTGATTACAAAGTTACATTTGCAGTCGGAGGATTGACACGCACTTGGCCGTTTTTTTTGACTTTTCATAATGGTATAGAGGTATGAGGAACAGGGTGTAAAGTTCACTCATACTCTATGGAAAAGGGAGGATCCTCCGACGAGACGGGTGTTGTGTCTGGTGGGCAACTGCCCGACGGTTGATGTCGGGACGTTGTATATATGCTAGCCGCGCGGTAAACTCTACTAATCGGTCGCATTTTGATCTCACCGCAAAACCGCATTTTTAAAATCTCAATTCATCGCATCCGCTGAAACTATAAATTAGCGTGTATTATCCCGTAATCCTTGGAGATTTACCATTCTATAGTCCTTCAATATTAATATATCAACCCGCGTCCGATTAATGTGTAAAATCATAGACGTTCAAGTGACCATTGTGTACGAGCTCGCCAGGTGGCCACCGGCTGAACAATCATCTGGACTAAACAAAAGGACCACCCGGTACCTGGGTGGTTCTTTTGCTTTGCATTATTTGCTGGAGTTAACTACAGACGCCACCTGACCGTCCCCAATCTCCTTGCAATTTGTCGGACAAAACAGGCATTTTGAATCAGCGTGCATTCCAGACGCAGATTTTTCTCTCGTCCTCATCCCGCAAAGGAAACAAGGCTATTTACACGCCTGTCCCTCCACAGAGCATAAGAAATTCGATGCCATCATTAAAAGCGATCACTTATAGCAACACATAGTGAAAACACTGACGAGACACTTTTTATTTTAGGCCGATATCAGACGCTTCACTTGAGTGAATGTTAATTTTTGTTTCATTCCACGTTCACTCAACACCGACAAAGCTACATAGCAACGGACGTTCATCTACTCCTTCATTTTATTTATCGATCACTTGGTAGACGAGTGAAAGAAGCCGAACTGGAACATCTTTGGATCGGTTCACTATTCAATCATTTTGGGTTCAGAAGTTTCACGTCGAGTGAAAGATACTGAATGAAAGACAAAAATGAACAAGAAGTGAACTTCAGATAAACGAAGACGCTGATGAGCCACATGTTATGTTAGCGAAACTTCACAGTGCACTAACTCTTCTTTGTACTGCATGTTCATAACATGTTCGTGAAAATTGTTGCCTTCGTACTTGCGAAGTTTGTTTGACTTGAAGTTTGTAGGAACTTTCGGAGAGTTTTAGTCGTAGGTGTTGTGTATAGCATCTTCATGTACAGTACTTTGTGAGTAAGTATGTTTGGTATAAGTTCGAAATTTGGAGAAAGTTACGCCATGAATATACATACATAGGTTTGAGCCTTTTAATTTGTAACGAAGTAGGTAAAAAACACAACAGATTTCAATAAAATATTTGTTGTATTTTTGTTTATTCCAAACCAACACCAATAAATTTTGTTATTCGTGATGGCAGTAATATCTATAAACATGGATTTATAGCCACTGTCTGATATTTTCTTGTAAGAAAAACTAAAGAATTATTTCTCAGAGAGAAATCATAGCCTATACTAGCTGGTTGAATAAAAACTTCTATTGTATTAAGAGCTAGATATTTAGGCATATTTTGTTACGCTACGATAAACATCAATTCATTTCTACAGTTTTCTTCATGACGTGCCAATCAAAATAATAAGAAAACCTTGAAAATACTAATTAAGGTTTAAATATTAGCAAGTAAAAAACAAATAAAGATTTCCTATAAACCCTTAATGAGCCTGCCTTTCGTGACTTTCAAACCACAACAGACGTCAAAACATCGACATACTCAAACATGACAATTAATGCTTTCGGAGCCAAGTACTTAGACTCCTAGTAAGAGTTCTTGCAACGTGTGTATGAAAGGCATAATGAAAAGCAGGCTGTAATTGCAGTACCGTTCTGAAATATATTATGAGCGCTCTTAAAAACATGCTTCGTCTGCGAGTCATACAGTAAATTGTTAGTAGTGCTACAGTTAAAGTAAAGAAAATGAAGTAAATAAGTAAGAAGAAGAAGCAGTAGCAACAATGACAACAGAAAGGCTGTTTGGACATAAGTAACGGAATTATAAGGGACAATCTTACGAGAAAATTTAATGGTATTTTAATGGTGGGAATTATAGCAAGGATCGAAAAATTAACACAGAGATGACGGCTAATAGTCATGATGCCGTAAAATAGAAAAACGTTATTGACCGTACAAACAAAAGAAGCAATATCTTCATAAAAAATACCTATGATACGTACAATGCAGTAAATCCTACAGAAACGTCTTGATCCAACGCTTAGTCATGAGAATTTACATCAAATTTTCATAGGTCTAAGGGCCGCGAGATCCCCAAATGTTTGGCGCGGACGATGTTTCTTAAACTAAAGTAGTAAGTGATGCGCCCAACTATTTGCATGCAGCTGAAGGAATGAAAAACTTGGCTTGTTTTACATCTATTTTGATTTCAAGCATGTCGGCTTCCTTTTATTTTTTTCTTTTCTTTTTTGTATGTGACATTATTAAGATATTATATTTTATTAATATCTGCTGCTGTATTGTAGTGGTATTACCATCATAATCTAAAATATGTGTGCAGTTGATAGCCCAATTCTTCAGGGAGGTTATAGGCTATTTACACGTCACGCTACGCCCCATAGGAGCCGGGCAAAAAGAAAAAAGTCAGAAAGAATGCTAAGCGGAAACAAAGTAAAAGCGTGGGAGGGTGGTACGGGGAAACAAGAAATTTCACGCGGACGAAGTCGCGGGCAGAAACTAGTGTACTATAAAAGCAGGCAATAAAAACTGCTTTCCAGCTTCATTCATCGTGAAAATTCTCACGGATCCGATTATGGTATTCCGTGTCCATAAATTCCCTCCAGGTTTCATATGACATTTACCAACACTCCAGTAAACTACTCGTTCCAAGTTAAAGTACCTGTATTAGAAGTTAATTTAATGCACTAGTTCAACAACTGGATTTGAAACTTTTTAACTACATTTCGATCAAAATCCTTGCTTTAACTTAGGCTATTACGTGTAACTTCTGAGTCAAATTAACGCAGAAACTTCAAAGCTATCTTGTGATTTGTTAAGGATACTGCAGTGGCTCTATATGGGAGTACTTCTATTTGCATTCAATCAAAAAAATGGACATATTCAAACAGACGCTTGTATTTCTACAAAGGGTTGGGCCGAGTTGTATAAAACCTCCACATTTCACCACTTATAGGTTCTACGGAATAGGGTAAAAAATAATCGGGTATAGATCCAAACTCCGGGCAGCTACTGAGAATTCACTAAGAAGATTATTATTTTAATACTGCCCGATCCAACCCTGGAACTCCCAGTAGAAGCGATTGCGACTACTTGATCAACAAGACCGAGATCAAGCTAAATGGCGTGTAATTGGAGAGGCCTATGTCCTGCAGTGTATTAATGTAGAATAGAATAGAATACTCTTTATTATGTACACCATAAAAATTACAGATATAAAAGTAGAAATTTTACATAGGGTGACACAATGGGCGGTCTTATCGCTAAAAGCGATCTTTTGTAGCCTGATGATGAGTGTATATATGTGTCATGTGATCAACAAGACATATTTATCTGCTAATGTTCCTCTATCAGATTTTAAAAGTAAAATGTTTTTGAAAAATCAATGTACTCTATGTTAGGGTTCGGTAATTTACCTTACCGCTTATTCGTCCACGTCAAGCGCCTGCTGGTCTGCCGTACGTCCACAGCTACTATGTTAGCTTAAACCGCGCGTGCGCACCGGTCATTTCTAACATAAAGTGTAATAACTTGAAAACTACCGAACTTATACCTTAATAAAAAATCGTGTGTGTAGCTGAAACCATACAGAATCAACAGGTGTTAAAACTACATTACGACTTCATAGTCGAAAGAACTGTAAAAAAATGTTAAACTAAAAATATGTGTTGAATTTCCGTTTAATATTTGTTCTTACTGAATTTTTGTACATTAATTTGCAGTTTGTGTCAATAAAACCTATTTATTATTAAACTAGACTATCTAAGCTTTTTTTTTGATATCCATATGTCCGTACTTGGTTTGCTCAGAGTAGCACAATACACCAAAACAAACACCTCATTCCCGCAACAATGTCATGCCCCCTGCGAGGTCCAGATTGATGACATAAGGGTTCTGCGAAACGTGTGTTTATAAATAGGATTTAATTTATTTTACATGATTTTTGTGTAATTATATTTGAAATGATAGGCAATCATTTGTATGCAATAATTATATATATTTTACAACAATTCAGTACCGGCATACCAAAAGAATTGGAAAAACAACGAAGCGTATGTGCGGTTAAACATTCGTCTGAACCCTTATCTGTTAAATTCGTGTACGTCCACCCCTCAAACGGGGCTTATTACAAATTGTACTGCGGAACGAATTAGATTATTCGTGATCTTGAACTATCTTCATAGTATTAAAACGTTCTGAGCGTTTTAAAATACTAATAATTAACTTATGTCCATATTACAAGCATTACTTTAGTAAATTATTTAGTAAAACACACGTAATTTAACACGAAAATAGCGTAGCGTAAATAGCGCGTAGCGTGTCGCTACGGCCTCAATTTTTCATAACGAGTTTAACACAATAAAACTGATTCAAAACCTATGACACATATAGATATTCGTAAACCTTGATTAATGAGGTATTTTATGATATATAACCAGTGATCGGAGTAGGTAGATTGAACTGGGGTCATTGATCCGAAACGTATATATTACTATGGACATTCCTCCGGAATTGGTGGATTATTAAAAAAAAACCGGAACTTATGTAGGAATTGTATTCTGCCAGAGTGGAAGGAGTCATTTGATAATTTGCCATCCTCAAAAAAAAGGTAGGAATTGTAATAAAATGAGCAATTTTATTCTTTATTATTCTTCCTATTTTTTTTTTGTCACGATTTGACAAAACCCAACGACCAATCAGAACAAAGGATCATGGATGGTACAATAACCGGTTATCAGAACAATGCGTACGCCCGCCGACGACTCCGAATCCGGAAATACCGGAATTACTTTCCGGAAAAATGGCTTATCCATGTTATTCTTTCTGAGTGCATTTATGATACAAGTACTAAAAATCAATCTACCTACTCCGATCACTGTATATAACACTAATACATTGGGTTATTAACTACGACATCAACACATAATATATACGGAGCGCGCATCGTTCGTGAAAAATTCTGACCAAAATGGCGGAGCGCTGACATTCAACTTTTTTTTTGCAAAAATATTTATGGTCGACACAGATTATAGCATACTATTGTACGCGGAAATTAATAAGGAGCCACCTGGTGTATTTTTTTTGCAACAGTACAGTGTGCCAGTGGTATTTAAATCGATTTGAACGCAGCAAATCGAATAAGCCTCAGAGGAGGGGTTGGACGTTTGACCGGAAAATATTTTAAGGCCCGAACGGGGGTGCGACGTTAAAGCGGTTTAATTAAATAGAAACGCAAAAAGACTAGTTTCCAGGCCAGTAACTATTTGATTCGAATATTTTGTACTGGCAACATTTTAGTTTGTCAGTTGGTCGTTGGATGCTTCTGATTGGCTAATCAATCAGAGGCCAGCACATTGTCATCTGTGATTGCTTGACGTTATTAAACCGTTAACCAATCACAGAACTCTATTTTACCGCGCAAATTATCGGAAACCTGGGAGGCGGGAAAAGACACTCGACACTTTGGACACTCTGGCTCGAGCGGTTGGACGAGATCACGAGAAGGTCGTGAGTAAATAAATAAAGTTCTGTTTCCTGTTACCTGGATTTTCTTCAGTACTTCACCTAGGCATTCTGAAACTCTAAGTTTAGTCCATACTCACGGTTATTTGCTTAGTTCAATATCTATTTTTTTGCCCAACGCAAGGTATCGAATAAAAAGAATCGGCAAAATTGGACTTCTCTGTAAAAGGTCATATATAAAAAATACGCATCAACAGACAACCTCCTCTTTTTTTTCGTCTATTAAAAAGTACGACTGTAGTGACGTGGTCTACCACAAAACAGACAATGATTTTACACGAGGTTTCAGATTTAATCTACGAAAGTAAAATGTTTGTATTACAACCAACAAACAATTGTTCTGATTTCGAAACAAAAATACTCCACCAAAAGCAAAAGGAACAAAAAAAACCATTTGCAATCCTCCCATTTATAACTTCGTTTCATATATTTTATTAAAATGCAAAAAAAATATAGGATTAACAATTTTTTTATTGAAGAAAAAAAGGATTTTTGACGTTTTCTTCGTAATTTATTCAAGTGTTACTAGTATAACTTTGACGGCACGGTTGGCGCAGTGGTTAAGCGGTTGACTGCTGCGCTGCGTGTAGCGGGTTCGATTCCCGAATGGAAGAAATATTTGTATGAACTACAAGTAGTTGTTCCGGGTCTGGCTGTTTGTGTATGTCAGTTTGATGTTTGTAAAAGCACCCACAATGCAGAAGAAATTACTAGAGTTGCCCCACTCTAGTAATTTCTTCTGCATTGTTTGCTGCAATGTTTAAAAAAAAAACACAATCATAAACAAAAATAAGTATTTAGTTAGCAGTATTGAGTAGTTTCGATAATAGTCTCCAATGTGTGTTGTTCTTTTAAAAGTATTAAAAAATGCATTTTATTTTTAATCAGAGCCTGTAAATGGATTCTCTACATATCCGGTGATATCATAATGTCAAGCAAATGAATTGTTTACCAAATTGACTACCAGCTCAAATAGTCCGCATATTCAAAAACAGTTGTTTTGTAATTATTATTATAACACGGTAAATTGGCATAGTGTGTCAGTTTGATAAAATATAATTGCCCTGATTGTAAACTGAAGTAACAAAAAGGTGTTAAATAAAATCAGAATTAATCTTTAAAACTTGGTCCGCTGACCGCTGACTGTACTAGTGTTTTAATGATTTCAATTCATGACGAGCAAAGCCTAGCTGAAGCTCAAGTCCTAAAAATATTATACAGGGTGTTTGGTGCACCGTGTGCCAATTTTAAATAGTCCACTGAACGGGTCATCTGCTAGCCTTCCAGACCCATGCCCTGTGGATTTTTTTTATCGACTTTTTATTAGTATCATTTTTTTTTAAGGTAATACATTTATTAAATTATCATAATCATAGATTACAATATACAAGCTAAAACTAAAAAAGAACTGAACTGTTTATTGTTTTACAAAAAAAAAACCAAATTTTACATTGAAAAACAAATTTAAAAAAAAGTTGGCGCTGAATTAAAATTTTATTTAGATGTGTATTGTTTTAGAGTACTTTTAAATACAAAATTAGTGACATTAATCATCTAGTTTTTTTTTAATTTACTCGCAAAGGTAAAACTTAAATTAAAGCTGTACATGTTACAGCTGTTAATATAGCTACAAAAAAAAAAAAAAAAGCGACCAGGATCTTCCAACTCCCTCATTAATTCTCTAGTCTATCCTTTTGCTAATGATGTGCCACATGCCATAAACATCTTTTTCCGTTCGTTTCGTTTTTTTTTCTTTTTTCTTCTTTTTACTTTTGTGAGTAAATTAAAAAAAAAAACTCGATGACTAATGTCACTAATTCTGTATTTAAAAGTACTCTAAAACAATACACATCTAAATTAAATTTAAATTGGAGTACCAAATAGTAGTAGTAGTATTGGAGTCCTTATACTTTTTAAATTTGTATTTGAATGGTAAATTTGGGTCTTTTTTTAGTAAACATTAAAAGTCGATAAAAAAAAATCCACAGTACATGAGAGGTTTTAAGGGGTCTGAAAGGCTAGGAGATGACTCTTTCAGTCGAACATTTCAATTTGGCATACGGTGCACCAAACACCCTATGTTAAGCCATCCAAGTTACCGTTAGTATTACCGACGTAATGGTCCAAGTGCTCATATCCCCTATTTGTGATATCAAAGAATCAAACTCAAATTCAACTCAAAGCATTTATTTCAAATAAACCAATTATAGGCACTTTTGAATTGACAAGGGGTCGGTCAGTCAGAAAGATGAAGCTAGTTGCCCATTCCAAAGCGTAGTAGGTACTAGAGAATCCGAATCCGAATAAGCGTCCAAATGTACATCCTATCTTAAGCATTCTTATTCGAGAAAAAGGCGGAAGAAATCTATTGTATTTCTGTTGTTGTGTGTAATGTTCATGGTTATTCTCACGATATTATATTTGCCCTGAACATGTAGTTTTAGCGAAATGAGTTACAAAATTACTTTGTCAAGGTATAAAATAAGGAGGGAAGTATTTTGTTCAGCTTAATCGCTGTGGTATTTTTTTCTCCAACGGGGTGTCTAAAAGAGACTTATACGTGAATGTACTCGTAGGCTTCGAAAACTAAGCGATTAATATTGTATGAAAAAGCGAGGCATTATAAACTAGACAATTCTTGACGTTACTTGGTAAGTAATAACATGACCAATATATATGAACGAAATATTTTCTCAAGCAAAACTATTTAAGTATTCACAGATCCATTCTATCTGTAACGCCTGTTGTAAAGTGTTAATATTAGGTTGTATAAAAACGTAGGTGCAAAGCCTTTACATTGTATTACGTTACTGAATATTATAAAGCAGGATAGTTGAGTGAACATCTCATCAACGTAATCATTTTAGTCCAGAATTACTAAGAAATTCCTAATGGAAAAACCCAATAATACTTTATCCGACCTGGCAATCGAACTCAGAACTCCACGCTCAGCAATCGCGCTTGCAACCATGAGATCAACGGGGCAGTTCATGGGGCGGAACATCCCGGAGTTCGGAAGTTCGCGGTGTGATACCAAAAGCACGTTAAGCCGTTGGTCTTGCGCCTGATCTCTTTCCGGTCGGTCGGATTGCCACCTCATCGGATTATGAAAGTGAAGGAAGAGACTATGACTGAGCACATACTTGTGCACTTTAATATCTACCACGCGGAAGGCTAGTTTCCTTTGAGATTGGCCATCATGGCCGAAATACGGTCTGGTCTATATAGTCGAGAACTACCAACCGCTGGGTAGGCCAAGGCAAGGTTTGCCTGCCTTTTTACCACGTTTTTTGTGTACCTGGTCTATGTATGTAACACCGACCACTTATATACTAATTTATTAAGTCGGTACGAAAAAAAAAAACACAAAAAGAAGGCCACTGAAATGAAGCGGCTACATAAATTGTAAAGTCCCTGAAAGCGCTGTAAGCAATTAGTAAGAGTTTGTGATATTTACATATAGCGGCTGGATGGAACTTGGGGGTTTTTGGGATGAAACTATGAACGTACTGTTGAAAGCGAGTTTTTAAATGTTAGAATATGATGGTGAGCAAAATCCAAAACTTATGCCACGGAAATATTATTTGATAAATGATAAATGATTTTATTTCTGTTAGTAGGTTTGTACAAACACTTTTACTTGTCAATCATATTTTTTAAACTAGATGAGGTCGGCGTTTCCTATCTGACTACTCTGAGAAGAAAGGCCGAAACAAACTCAGAGGACACAGTCTCTTTTTGAAGTCCAGACATAATCTTGGTCAGATCATGTGAATACCATGTAGATTGGTATCTGAAATGTTCTATTGAGGAAAGAACCACACAAATTGAGTACGTACAAATTCAGTAGACATAATGTTTGAGAACATTATATATTTTTTATTTTTTTATTTTAGATGGGTTTGCTCTTGACGCTAGTCTAGGTCAGAGATTACAGAGACAAAGTCGATGATGGAGTGAGCTTACCCAGAAGAAGCCTGTTATATTGGTGTCTGAAATGGAATTTTGAGGAAATTATCACACAGATTAAGTGGACCTGTCCAGTCAGTGCGCGCATTTGTCAGTAACCATGCAGCTCAACTCAAACTTAAGGAACTCAACGATTCGACGAAAAATACCAAAGAAAGGACATTTGGGTAGGCCGCATAAACTACTTAAACTGCCAGATCAAGAATAAAACTGAAACGATGTCCTCATATTCACAATGATGAAAATAATATAATACTTTTTACAGTACATTCATGTCTAAAATAGTAGCAAATTAAAATCAACATTCACCGTGTAAATTTATTGGAGCAGCTCAATCCCAAACCTTTTTGTCCTCAATATAGTTTTTCACAGTATCTTAACATAGTTTCCGTTTTATAAAAGATTTGAATTTATTAAAGCTTAGATCTTGAATGTGGCTGGGAAGTTTATTATAAAAACGTATACATTGGCATCTAAACAAGCTATCTATTTTCGTGAGCCTGGTTGTAGGAACAACAAATTTGTGTTTGTTCCTAGTATTTAGATTGTGGATATCACTGTATTTTTTTAACAAATTAATATTTTTATGTGCATACAAAAGATTTTCATAAATATACTGAGAAGGCACACTAATTATATTAATCTCTTTAAATTTATCTCTGAGGGAGTCTCTGGGACTTAATTTACAAATTGAACGAATTGCCCTTTTATGTAAAACAAAAACTGTCTGGATATCGGCGGCATTTCCCCACAACAGAATACCGTACGACATCACACTATGAAAATAAATAAAGTATACTAAACGGGCTGTCTCTAAATCAGTTAAAGCACGAAATTTTCTAACGGCGTATGCTGCAGAGTTAAGCTTTTTTGTCAATTTATCTATGTGGGGGCCCCATTAAAGCTTGGTATCCAAAGTAATGCCTAAGAATACTGTGGTTTTTTCTGGTTTCAACACTTCACCCTTTATGAGAACACTAGTTTCTACTTGTCTAGCATGAGGTATCGTAAACTTGATACATTTAGTTTTTTTCTCAAGGTTCAACTCAGAAAAACATCAGTATTCGAACGACCCCTTGTAAAACCGGACTGTTTGTTATGCAGTAATTTGTTTTTATTAAAAAATCTTTGCACTGAAATAGGTCTATAATTAGTAGGGTCTCGTGTACTACCCGATTTAAACAACGGTATTATTTTACTGTTTTTCATAAGATCAGGAAACTCACCACGGTCAATACAATTATTAAAATAACAGATAAAGTAGGTGCTACAACGTTTATAATCGACTTAGCAACGTCCACAGAATTACCCCATAGATCTGCGGTCTTTTTTAACATTTATCGTGTGAAAGGTTTTAATTATATCTTTGCAGGTGACATATTGGAAATTAAATTCAGAATCACAAACAGGAACATTTTCCTTAATGAATCTGATTTAATTATATTGTCATCAATATCAAGGCTGTAGTTACTACATCGGTTACATGACTTTCCCGTTTCGCTGATACTCCATGTCATTTTAATTACATTACCACTATTTTTAGTTTTTGAACTCAAATAATGTGACTTGGCCATACTACAGACTTTAAATAGTTTAGAATAATTTAAATAGTTTAGAATATTTTTTAACATATCAATCAAATTCAGCAGTGTTTATACAAATCCAGTCATCGTATAATTCATAAAGTCGTTTTCTACTTTTATGTATACCTATGGTGGCCTAGTCACTGAAGGAAGCGTTACTGTTCACCGAGAAAGTCTTTGGAATGAATGTGTTATCAAATTGTGTGCAATACATAATATGAAAAAATCTTAAAAAATCATTATATTGTTCACTAAGACAAAAATGGTAATTTACTTAAAAGTTTAGTTTTAAATGTTTCCAAGCGGTTACTAGTTTTTGGGTTATTTGCTCGGAATGAAATCGAATGCGTCAATGAAAAGTCATGTGAGTTTTTGAAGATCATCATCATTAGCCTACATCAGCACACTGGTGGACATAGGCCTCTCCAATCGTAAGCCATTTATCTGGATTCTGGGTAACTCTCATCCAGTTATTACCAACAACCCTGCAAAGGTCATCGCCTCACCTAGCCTGAGGGCGTCCTACCTTACATTTGTTTATTAGCGGTCTCCACTCAAGAATACGTCGTCCTCAACGGTTGTCGGTTATATGGCTCATATGGCCGGCCTATGACCACTTCAGCTTGCTTATTTTGTAAGCTATGTCTATCAGTTAGGTTCTCTGCCGGATCACCTTGTTACGGATTCGATCCCTCAGTGAGATTCCAAGCATAGCTCGTTCCATAGTTCACTGAGCGACCTTGAATTTATGGACCAGGCGTACCGTGAGTCTTTACATCTCGTCCCCGTAATTCATCACAGGTAAGATGCATTGATTGAAGACCACAGTCTAAACACCTTCGTTGGGTCTGTTGAATACGAGACGAGTTCATTCACTAGCAATTACCACCAGCTGAAAAATCTAACAATCTTCTAACTTTTTACCTAGCACGTGCATTTGGCAAAGCCGAAGTATACTTGCATGTAGACAGTAAAACCAAAATAAAGAAAACTCTTTGCCACCCATTTGGCTTTGGCAGGGCCAAAATTCGTTCAAAGGAAGGCCTAGGCCATGTGGCACCAAATTACCATGCACAGTGGTGGGAGAGCTCCTTGCTCATCATGGAAATCAACCAATTCTGTCAAAGTATTTCGGTTAAAAGAGTATGGAGTATGGGCCGGTGTTATTACAGGCTTACAAGGTTTTTTCAGTTTTTGATTTGACGACCGAAATGAGACCGAAATACAGTGAAATGATGTTCCTTAGTGTTCCTTATCCCAGATAGTAGTCAAATGAAGTATCTGACAGTTGTCACATCAAAACCTTCAGTTATTTGAAATGACTGAATTACATGTTGCAAATATCAACAAGGGTTTCCGAAGTTGTGAATGTCCATTCCTGTAAGATTCTTGTTCTGTGTCTTGCTTTCCGACGCCACGTAATTAGCCAGGGTTAATTTTACGCATTATTTGCCTACCTCGGGGTACCGGGGATCAATTATGATTAACCCAATTTTTATGCAATGTAATCACTGCAGGCTGCTTTTTTAATTCTCGTGAAGTGGTTTCCTTCTTAAAGTTTGTCGCGATGTAGTTTTAGAGTTTGTAGGCAAAAATATCGCATAAATAATAGTGTTTTGTCCTTGATATTCTCGGTTTTGGTCAATAGAAACTGTAATTTTGGTTAACTATTTGAATAGTTTATTGTCTTATTAAGCTAAGTAATAACTGCTGCACGACTCGATCGATCGGGTTAAGCTACGCTTGCCACGGTTGGTCCGTGGATAGGTGACCATCTTTACGTACCAAGACCCCTTCGTGCCTCGGAAAGTACGTTAAGCCGTTGGTCCCGGTTGCCATGCGTGCATCTTTGACAGTCGTTACGGGTAGTCAGAAGCCGGAACAACCAGTCTTTACAAGGGGTATCGTATTACCCAGTAACTGGGTTGTGGAGTTCAGATAGGCAGTCGCTTCATGTGAAATACCGGTATCCAGCTGCATTCTGTAGACTGAAAGCTGAACCAAACATAGTTCGGAAAAGGCAGGCAGATTTATTTTGATTGTCTTATTGAAAACTTTGTTACTACAAAAAACACATTAAATACAACATCTTACAACTTTGAGTATTCAAAGACCTATAAACTCTCAGAAATATTAGCTGTATTGTAGCTACTATAAATCCTATCAGTAGCCACCAGTAAGCCACCAGTATTCAGGCGTATGCTGCCTCACACGGACTGGTTTATAATATTTAAAAGTGTGAATACATTGTCTTTAAGGACATTACCCTAAATGACCTGAACGTCAAAAGAGTGACAAAAGTACTACATCACTGTTGTCATGGTTGCGGGCGAGTAGCAAAAGCATTCTAAAAACTAAGGCAGAGAGACTCCGATTATCAAAACTTTTGTGAGAAGGACAATCACAAAACATTAATTGAGGGTGTCCTTTTCACAATATTAACTATTCTATCTTCTTCTCTATTGTATTCTAATTACTAACACTAGTAATAAGTTTTATTAAGCTGTTGCATAGCTTCTATCGCGGGCCTTGAGCGCGGGGACCGGAGCCAGAAATTCCGTAACGAAAACAAACCTCACGCTCCCCACTCCAACGGGCACGGAGGTGTGGCTTGAAGGCCGTGCATTGTCTAACGTCGTTTCTTTTCGGCAGTCTTCAACACGGTGTTTGTGTGCGAGCAACTAGACGTATTGTACGACTCTACGAAGCTCGCACGAGTCGAGACGAGTTGCTCCGAAATCGGACGAATACATAAGCAGCTGTTTATAAGAAAGTATATAGGTGTATAGGTATTTATCAAAAAGTGTAACTTGAATTAATATTTATTTCCATTTACTTTCGTACCATTTATCATTTACCAGTCGGACACCATACATTTATTATAATCACCACTATCTTAAAACTCAATATCCCAATATATCGGAAACGGCCGAGAAAATCAAAATTCTGACCAAATCCCCCCCCCCCCTATAACTCCCTTCTCAAATAGTACATACATACAGAGAAGCCCCTTTGACCGCCCTTTTTTGACCCCCTCTTTTTCGACCCCAATATTAAGTTGTATTATATTTATTTATATTTAAATCAATCCCACTTATATATGATCCCGGAACCCCCCCGCGTCACCCCTTTTGACCAATCCCTCCACCCGTCCAGGGCTACTTCACCCCCCCCGGGTCTTAACTTTTGAACCGGAGGTCGTAGAGGTATCGAGTTTGGGGTCTTTGGAATCGGCAGTAAAGGGCCTATCTTTTGGCTCCGATAAGGTTAGGGTAAAGCGCCCCATTTTAAATTTATTTTTGATTTAAAAATTTTAAATTCTTATTTCTTATTCTTATAGAAAATGCTATGCAATAGCTTTACCGCGGCAGTCCCCGAGTGCCACACGTCTTTTTTATTGTTTATTAACACGATGGATCATTGTTGTCCGCAAAGTAGATACAACTCTGCGCACTTTCCTGATGTCATGTATGGGGCAACGGAGAACGGTCCTTCACTATCCGGGATGTCGAAATGTCCAGAGGAATAGCGAACCGATGAGGATCGAGCGAGGCATATTTCAGGATGACAGTTTGAGTCCGCATTGGATCTGCTTAGCCTTGAAACCTCTAAGCACACTGCTGGAAGATTCAGGTCTAGGCTATCGGCTGAGGAGAGGTGGTCAGGTTATAACTCACCTCCTCTACTTGGATGACCTAATACACTTTGCCCCCAACAATTTGCAACTGATGGAATCAGGATGGAATTTGGTGTGGACAAATGTACTGTCATGCATGTAAAGCGAGGGGAGATTGTGGAAACCGTCGGAAACAGACTCTCGGATTCCATAAAAATAAAAACCCTCTCCGCATACGAAACCTATAAGTATTTGGGTATGTCGGAAGCTTTGGGCATCAATAGTACTGACATGAAGCAATCGTTAAAGGAACGCTTCTTTGGCCGCCTGAAAAAAGTATTTAATAATCTTCTATCAGGCGCAAAACTAGGTGCACGCCTTTAACGGTTGGCTCATGCCGATCTTGATGTACTCTTTCGATATACTCAAATGAACTCAGACCGAACTCGATACCTTGGATAGGAGGGTCCGGACGCTGCTGACTGCAAATCGAATGCATCAACCACGGTCATCGGTAATGAGATTGTATATCCCGCGAAAATGTGGGGGCTTTTTAAATTCTAAAACCATCTACAATCGCGAGATATGCAATCTCAGGGAATATTTCTTAAAAGCCGACGCGAAGATACATCGAGATGTGGTCGCGGTGGACAAAGCCCTCATTCCGCTCTCCTTGGCTAAAGAGAACTGGCGCAAACTGACACTAATGATCGCATGGAGGTATGGCAAAGTAAGGAGCTTCACAAACGATTTTTCCAGGCCCTACATGGACCCGACGTAGATTTACAAGCGTCCGTAGCCTGACTAAGTTTCGGTGACCTCTTTTGGGGAAACCGAAGGTTTTGTCTGTGCAAGTATGGATGAAGTTATGACGACGAACAATTACCTAAGGTTTATTGCTAACGAAGAATAATTGCCTAGACACAAGCTTGTAGCCAGGATTATCCATCAGCAACTTACTCTGAAATACAGCTTTGTGGAATCGGAAGTGCCGTACTATAGGTAGGTATGTGCCCGACCCAGTTCTCGAAAATGGAAAAATCACATTGTACTGGGATCGATCCATCATCACTGACAGGACTATTGTTGCCAATAAGCCTGATATAGTGCTGGTTGACCACAGAGAGCGGCGCGCAATGATCGTTAAAATAACGATACCGCTTGATGGGAACCTCGTGTAAGCCGAGAAAGATAAATAAATCAAGTATCTTGACTTAGCTCGCGAGGTTGTCGACATGTGGGACGTAGACTCAGCGATTATTGTGCCGATAGTCGTGACAACCAATGGCTTAATAGCCAAGAGCCTCGACCAGCACCTAAGGAGAATCTCGTTGGGCAGCTGGATCAAGGGCTTGATTCAGAAGGCGGTACTTCTGGACACGGCTCGCATTGTTAGGAGGTTCCTATCTCTGGAGCCCTGACCGCCGGTAGCTTGGACCCATTCTCGATACTGGTAGGCTACTATTTTTTATATTCTAATATTTGAAAACATAATTTATATGTATACAATGAAGTAAAGGAAATAATAATAATCATTTCAGCTAAAATACTACCACTGCAGGCCATAGGGCTCTGACAATCGTCACGACTAGTCCTGCTCTGCGCGCAGATTTCCACAAACGTCGTTTATCGTTCCATTACTACATAATAGTCTCAACAAAAAATTAAAAGTTACTATTACAATTACTTTTATTACAATTAAAGTTATTTTTCACTTTTTTTGTGTTTTTTTATGGAAGTCGCTTGTTTTTTTGTAAATAAGTTTTTATTTTTCACTTTTTGGTTGTGGTACCTACCCGACACAAATTCGTATACCACTACTTGATATGTAAATAACAGTGACAGGAAACTATTATTAAAATATCATCAATATAAATTTAGAAAAAATACGCAATATTAAAGATAACTCCAAAACTGCTGGTCAGAACTTGATCAAATTTATATGGAACCACATGAGAACCACCAGCTTTCAAATAAAATCATCATCCAAATCGGTTCACGCAGACAAAAGTTCTGAGCTAACACACATAAAAAATAAAAATACAGTCGAATTGAGAACCTCCTCCTTTTTTTTGAAGTCGGTTTAAAATAAGCAACTTGAAACAATACAGTTTCAATGCAATTGTATTCAAAATCAAAATCAAAATATTTTATTTCACATAAACCTACAAGGATACTTATGAAACGTCAGAAGCTAGGTGCACGGTTCCAATTGGTTGTTTCCTCAGGAGAAACGCCGGCAAGAAACTCCACGGTTACTCTTTTAAAAATAATTGGCTTTTATAATGTTTTCAAATTACAGTGTTAATAGGTATTGGAGGACAGTGCAGGCCTGTCACCAAGTAACAGGTTCAAAATTCAAATTCAAATTCCTATACAAGGTTATAACACAATTGAATTGTAAAGTCTAAAATTTAATCGTATGTTAAGTATGTACATTGAATCCATCTATCCATCCATCCTTCCTCACAAAACTTTCAGATTCATAATATTAGTAGGATAGTAGGATTAGTGTTACTATATATGTAGAATGTAATAGGCCATTGTGTTTTCAATGTATTTATAGTTAAGTATATAATTTTATAAAAACTTATCAATTTCGTTCTACCAGGCCAGCGGGCTTAGCATGACGCTGCCTATCTCTTCGAAGAATAGACAAAGCTATTCCTATACAAAGTGACATTTCGTTTCTTCATTTTTGACATCGTATCGTAAAAATCCTTCTAAAATCTGTCATTTTGTCTTTCGTTTTACCGATCGTTGTCTAGGTCCTTTTTAATGTAGATTATTTCAGAAGACACTTGACTAAGGTAGTAAAGACAATTTGTTTTTTTAATCGCCATGCTAAAGACGGTAGAAAACTTTTTACTCGACGGCCACAAAGTATATAAATGGAATGGAAACGTTTTCAGCTATAGGGGTTTAAGGGCCTCATAAAGGGGGTCGAAATTTTCATTATTTTTGCAATAGGACACACCATTTTCGAGATATAAGCAAAATATAAGATAAACGTGGATAAATCACTGAGTTCCGTAAATAGTGCAGTTCACTCTTTCTACTTTGCTGCCGTCGTACTGTCTTCACGAAACGTTATTTTTGTCTATTCTTTCGTCGACAAGACAGTGCTTGTGCTCCGCGTTTTAGGTATGAAGCTACAAGTAAGTACGTGGCGGGCTCGACTTGTCGCTTGTCGGGCCAATTCAGTGGGTTGCCGCGCGCTGGCGCCTGCGCCGCCACACAGTGGGCCCATACTGAAAATTAGTGGACATAGGCAACAAAGTTCCAATATCGATGCGATTTTTTTTTTATATGATGCGGTATGATATTCCTGACAACTTTTTTTAACAAAGAGCTAAACACTTATCTTCAGAGACAGTACTTAAGCTCTGCTTTTTGAATAGTTGCTCTTCTACTTCGGATAGCGCATCTGGATTACTGGAAAGGTATTCGACCACTTTTGCCAGATTCGTTTTGCCGTTGTCTTTCAATTTTGTTATGTACAAGTGCTGCTACTCTTCCTCGGAATTTTCTTCTACTTTCCATAGTAGAAGAAAATTCCAAGGAAGAGTATGTGTAACGTAACCGATATGTAACGAAATGCACGTCTACCTATATGTAATTACGTAGGTATCTACCTACCAAATGTTTAATTTTGTTATTTTTATTTAAGTCACCCGTAATTACGTAGTTAGAATATTAATTAATATTATTTCGGTATAATTAAATACTTACAATTTCTGTTTACAAAGTCAGGTTTAGCTTTGACAAGACGTATAGTTACGAAAGTATTTTTTTTTTCGTATTTTTGTTCTGGTGGGTGCCTCCTATGGATTAAATATAACTAAATATTATGTACAGAGATAGGAATAGGTAGAGAACATTACCTAAACTTTGAGGAAGGAAGTAACATAGAGTGGATAATACATCCTCTCAAATCCCGGAATAATTATAATGACGTTTAAATCCCGGGATTTAAAAACCACAAATAGTTTTCTGATCTACATACTACCAAGTAAGTACCTAGCCTTGGCTTATTTGAAACGCCATTTGTTCACAAAAGTAGTATAATAGGCACGTAACTGGTAACTAAATATTCAGATTAATTATGCTTTAAAAGAAGACAATCCTATAGTAGGCAGAAGTGATAAGAGTTGTTGTTGTTGTTGAGTTGTTGTTGTTTAGAGAGAATATAGTTAGAGTTGAATATAACTGTTGACAATTACCGATGTGCGACCTGAATTGCACTTTATTGTGTCGTAGCAAGAGCCGCTACATATGTATTTAAATGATTTTTCGGAGTGAATCTTCTGTACTTGTGCTATTACGTATTCTGTGGTTCCAATAATTCATGTTAAAATATTATTGAATTCATAACACATTCCATGAATCCATTCATCCAGATACAGGTCTAAGTGCGGTTGGTTGAGTGAATCCAATATACCTATAGAATTTTTATTTTTGGGTACAAACTTGTTGTGTGGTCAATCAAATGTCGTTTACATTAACCTCTGGATTTCGCCGTCGACCATGTTACAAAATGTTATAAATAGAAATCATTTGAGTTGAGATATCAATCAAAATGATCCTGTCTTCGACTCCCGGGTCGGGAAAAGTGTTATTGGGTTTTTCCATCAGGATTTTTTCAGTAGCAGCCCGGAGTCTAGATTTGTTCACGGTTGATGGCAATAGGCTTGTCCCCATAACTGGCGAAATTAGGTACTAGTAATCCTCTGCCCCAACCATTTAGGGATTACAGGCGTGATGTTATGTTGTGTTGTCAATCAAAATGTCTGTTACTATGTATTATTGAGTACTTAGCAAGTAATCATGATCTGACTAAGACGATGTCCAACTTTAAAAGAGACTGTGACGTCTGAGTTTGTTTCGTTGTTTCTTCTTAGAGTAGCCAGTAAAGAACCACTGGCCTCATGTAGTTTTTAAATATTTTTATTCCTTTTTGACGTAAAAGTGTTTTTTTTTAAACAAATTTACAGAATTAAAATATAATTTATCATCTTTCCTTCAAAAGCAAATCACATAAAACTGTTTTTTATAATGAATTAAAACAGTTCACTCATTATATGAGTACGTGCTTCATGATAATATAAATACATAGAATAGGCAAATAACATATTAATTACATTTACTGAATCACGAATTAAAAATCAAAATGGCCGATGATGAATACCACGTTTTTTCCTTCATACATACGTCCATAGTAATATTATAAATGCGAAAGTAATTCTGTCTGTCTGTCGGTCTGATACGTTTTCACGCCGCGCCTCAACCACTGAGCTCATCGTGCTGCGTTATGAAATTGGGCTGATAGATAGCCAAGAACATAGCTTATTTATCATCCTGCATATTGGTATTAAACAGTGATGAAATACGAAATACACGCAAACAAAGTCGCGGGCAATAGTTAGTGAAATATAATGTTGCCACCATTTGAAATAGAAGCCGTAAGGAACAAAAAAAACAACCGACTTCCAAAAAAAACACTAAAAGACGTGAAAAATAACTTTAATTTCGGAAGTCGGTGCCTTTGGTTTTGTATTTTCGTGTTTGGCCACCGACTTCCGAAATTAAAGTTATTTTTCACGTCTTTTAGTGTTTTTTTTGGAAGTCGGTTGTTTTTTTGTAAAAAAGTTTTTATTTTTCACTTTTTAGTTGCGGTACCTACCCCACACAAATTCGTATACCACTACTTGGTGTGTAAATAATAGTGACAGGAAATTATTAACACATCATCCATATAAACTAAATGGAAAAAATCTGCAGTATTAAGGATAACTCAAAAAGTACTGATCAGACCTTGATCAAATTTAAATGGGACCACATGTGAAGCACCAGCTATCAAATAAAAAAAGAATCATCCAAATCGGTTCACCCAGAAAAAAGTTATGAGCTAACACACATAAAAAAAAAAAAAAAAAAAAAAAAAAAAAAAAAACATACAGACGAATTGAGAACCTCCTCCTTTTTGTGAAGTCGGTTAAAAATAGAGCATTGGTGCCGATTCTCTTGTACACCGAACTAAACTAACTAAACTATCACTAAAATTCATTACTTTTGGCTATGAGATTCTTACAGCTATTCTGCAAAAAATATTTCTAAATTTAAAAATAATTTTGACGTAACTAAAATTTAATTTGACAATCGCGACTCCACGTGGTGTACTTGTTTGCCCGTGTTTTTTTTTAGAGCCGGAGGCACGCATTATGGGGGGGCAGACTCGACGTATTTTTTACGGATTATTTTACTTTTTGTACGGAAAATATGAAAAAAAAAATACCTACGTGTAGAGTTTTAGGGGTTTAAGGGTTCCATATAGGGAGTCGAAATTTTCATTATTTTTGCGATAGGACACACCGTTTTCGAGGTATAAGCAAAATAAAATAAAAAAAGATACAGTACTGTTTTTGTACCTGAAATCGAGGTGTTGTGGTGAATTTTATTTCATGACAACTAATTTTATTCCACACCTTTTTAATCGCGATTAAAAATAGCTAGATTTAGTTAGACAACCAAAACTTTAGGTGAACAACGTCAAATTCAGAATAGCAAAATTGGCATTTTCACTAAACTAATAATTCAGTGCCATCTTAGTGCTGTCAAACTAAAATATGGTTAAGTTGTGGCACTTTAGTGTATTTCAGAATGAGAAATCGTTGTTTGACAGGAATAAACGATTTTTTTGTGATTTTCAGTCAAGTTTAGAGAGTTTTGTGACAAGAGAACCGGCGCCATTGTCAAATTATAAGTTTGCAGGTATCTAATACCTACCTATTTGTTTATTTTAATGATAGTTTCGTGAGTCTTGTATCGATAAACGCGTCTACGACTAAGAAGAAATTGAAAATCTATCAGTTGGAATTCAATCCTTGGCTTCTTGAAAATAGATCACAATATTACCTTAATTATATAATGAGTACATTAGGGCCTTTAACACCATCAAAAGTATCAACGACTAAATTTGACAGGTGGTCAAGCTTTTTTTTATTCCCATTTAAACAATATTTCAGTAAGCAAACGGATCCCTGACTATGTTAATATACCTTAGGCCTTGCATATAAAAAGTCGGTACGAATAAATTCATTGAATAGTCCAACACAAATTATAGGGTCGACGTGTATTAGTTCGGTTAATTCAAACTGAAATCAAGGTACAAAATATTTCAATATGGGTCCTTCTGAAGAGAAGGCGGTGGCTGGTGGCCAAAATGCTCAAGATGTTCCAAGGCCATTATCTGGTCGAGAAGTGGTCATCAGTGGTATTTCAGGAGTGTTCCCAAACTCGGATAGTGTTTTGGATTTCATGAACAATCTTTATGACAAGGTCAGTAAAATAATTTGTTGAATAAAAAAAAAATTCAGTGGTGGCGTGATTAAATTGTTTAGTATTATTGACTTTCGATAATTAGGTGCGTAGAATAATGATATCAAAATTCAAATGCTTGAAACATGTTAATGATTAGATTTCGTCTACAAGATTTTGCTTGTTTTACAAAAAAGGATAGACTTTGTGGTAAAAAAATGCAAATAAATCATTAACTAATTAACATTGAACAGATTGATATGGTAACAAGTGAAGAACCAAAATGGAAACTCAATGATCCTGACGTGCCCAAACATATGGGAAAAATTAAGGGCACAGACAAGTTTGATGCTCAATTCTTTGGAGTCACCTTCCAACTAGCATGTGCTTTAGACCCTATGGGCAGAAAGATCATGGAGCATGCCTATGGAGCCATTTTTGATTCAGGTACAATATTTTCCTAAATCTAATTTTCTTAGACCACACACAATTTACCGAATCCCATTGCCACCTTCTCACTTTTTTAAGGTCGTAGATCTTTTCCACTGTATCCAACTGTGGGCCATATTAAACTTGTTAACATTCCAATCCTTGTTTTCTGCTTATTTAAATCCATCACCTACTTCTACGTTCCATCCACAATCTAACAAAATATTCAGATTTTTACTATTTTAACCACAACAAAAATATTACAACAAAACAAACATCAGAACACATCTAAACATACAGTATTATTATCTCACAACGCGACGACGCGTCGCGCAGTGTGTAAGGGGTGCACACAATATCCGGACCCTCAAAAGTCAACCTCACCTGCACGTGGTGAACCACCCTGCTGTTTATCAACGAGGCACTGGCGACCGACAAATGGCGAGATATCCATTTAATATACCTATAGGGGTATGAGGACCAGGGTGTAAAGTTCACTCATACTCTATAGAAAAGGGAGGATCCTCCGAACAGATGCGTGTTGTGTCAGGTGGGCAACTGCCCGACGGTTGATGTCGGGACGTTGTATATATGCTAGCAGCGCGGTAAACTCTGCTTGCGCGATGCAGGATTTGCGTGACGTCAGTATGACGTGTAGCTCGCATGTGGCGATGTTGATACCGCTACATCACTCCCCCCCGGAGACCGGAGGTCGATAGTGGGCTGAGTCTTGTATCTTGCGATGCTTTGCTTTACTTGCGAGGTTCCAGTGAGTCGGAACCGGGTGCCGCATAGTTCACGGTGAGTCGGAACTGTCTACGGTGGTACCCCAGTGAGTCGGGGTGGCGCTGCGTTATGCTCCAGTGCGTCGGATGTGGTACAGCGCCGGGTTGAGGCTGACTGCTGGCGTCGACCAGGAGAGGGTTTGAAGGCTCTGCCTGTGGACCGGCCGAGAGTGCAGTGTGCTGTGCCAAGGTTGCTGATGAGGCTGAGGGTGATGACCAGGTATGCGCGGTCGGTGCATGCTGGTGGTCAGGATACCCGTTGATACCGTGGGTGCTGGCTGGCTGTGTGACTCGCCGCTCTAAAGCTTGCGGAAGTGATGATGATGTGATGATGACGTCACGCTGAAATAGTTGCACGAAGGCTGCGCTGACGTTCATGTTCGGGGTCACCAGTATAGAGGTATGAGGAACAGGGTGTAAAGCTCACTCACTTCATTGACGTGTAAAAGTGTTTGTACAAACCTATTTACAGAAATAAAATCATTTATCATTTATCATACTCTATGGAAAAGGGAGGATCCTCCGACCAGACGGGTATTGTGTCTGGTGGGCACCTGCCCGACGGTTGATGTCGGGACGTTGTATACAGGGTGGAATTTTGTAATGCCACCTGGAGGGAAAGTACTCTTAATACTGCAGATAGAAAGTTTTACTCAAAGGAAACATTCCTTTATTTTTGAATAGAAAGCAAACTGCATTCAAAGATTTTCGAAAATTCTCTTCTCCCACACCCGGGAATCGAACCGGCTAAAATCTGAAAAAATTATACCCTGTACTTTTATTGCATCGATCGTTAGGGTCAATTATAAGGATGAAATCTCTCTAACAAACATGATAAATTAAATGAAAGGAAAACCAGGAAATCTGAAGTTACAAATTCAATGAGTCAAGTTAATCTCTTTAACTAACATCCATCTTTTGTAATGCAGACTCCTTTGCGACATACTCGTAGCTGCGTGTATGAGGTAATTTAAATATGGAATGTTAGATTAAAATTTGAAAATTAGATTGTCATAGTTGTTATTCACATTTGATTGTTTTTACAACTCATTTCACATTTTGTCTCACGGTGAAAATGGCTTATCAAGAACAGTTTGATTTAATGGAAGCTTATTTTTTAAATAACAAAAACGTGAATCTAGCTCTGCGGTGGTATGGAGAGAGATATCGAGACCGACAGGCACCAACTCGGTTCGTATTGAAAAGAATGGTAGAAAATTTAAAGAATACGGGTGGTTTCAAGAAGAGACGGCAAACTATTCAGAAAAACTATTTCGATTTTGAACTAGATGTTTTAACATACTTTGAATCATTTCCAAAGGCTTCAAGTAGAGATGCTGCCAATGAATTAGGAACAACCCACACTCGCGTACTTAAAGTGCTGAAAAAGTATAAGTACAAATAGTTCTACAAACTAATATTTTTTTTAAATCACCAAGAACGGCATACAAATGGACGATCATTCATCATGAAAATTAAAGATAGCTCAGGGGTGATACGCCGCGAGAAAGATGAAGTTCTAGGTATTTACTACTTACATGTGACTCGAGAAGAAAAAGAAAATATTCCTATATAATTATAGGAATATTTTCTTTTTCTCCTCGAGTCACATATAAGTAGTAAATACCTAGAACTTGATCCCTCGACCCCCCCTCCCCCCTTCCCCCCTCCCCCTCCCCCTCTACCCTGTATAGAAATGCATTGAAATAGTGTTTCTACTATTAAGTAGAAACACTATTTCAATGCATTTCTATACAGGGTGGCGATTAAGTCACCTGCATCCGTCAAGGGGGTGATTTTACCCCTCATACTTAACAACTTTCGCTATGAAACTCATATACGAATCCCAAAAAAAAACATACATGCATCGAAATGGTCTGTCTACCCTTATATAGGAATGTTCTCTTTTGAAATACCAAAACGTAGAACCCGCCTACATCGATTTACTTAAGACAATATATACAGCATCAATAAAAATTAACACCACTGGGTCATTCTTTCCAATTAAAAGAGGATTCAAACAAGGAGACCCGTTCTCCCCTAAGCTTTTTACTGCCACTCTTGAGGAAGCCTTCAAAAATTTGACAGAAAACTGGGCCGACAAGTGATTAGTCATCGGTGGAAAAAGATTATCAAACCTCCGATGCGCCGAAGAAATTGTACTTTTTCGCCCATCAGCAGCTGAGCTGGGTAACGTAACATGCTCGCAGACTTGAACAAGGCAAGCGTCGAGATTAGGCTTAAGGTAAACATGTCAAAGACCAAACTCATGAGAAACAGCATCAGAAGAGACTATATATTTTGGGGGTGGGAGATTACATATGTCCAAGACTATATCTACCAGGGCAAAATAGTCTACTTCCAGGCGCGACAAGACAAAAAAGTTGCCCGACGCTCTAAGAGCGCCTGGAAGACCTATTTTAGATTTTCAAAAAAGTGATCTACCACTATGTTTCAAACAAAGAATTATGTACAAGTGTATTTTCCCCATTCTCATGTATGGTGCTCAAACCTGGTCTTTGACACTTCAGCAGAGGTCCCAGCTTGAGGTTTTCCAATGAGCCATGGAGCGGAGTATCCTAGGGGATCCATATTCGGAGTATATAAGGAATACTATACTGCGCACCAAAACTAAGATCACGGACGTTACCGAGAAAGTCGTTAATCTTAACTAAGACTGGGCAAGACATGTCTGCCGCATGTTAGATGACAAAACGGCTAAGAAAACCTCCGATTGGGTCACACTTAACGCACGACGATATTGCGGCAGGCCGAGACGAAAATGACGGGATGAGCTTGACTCCTACCGTAAGGACTGGTCGGCACTAGGAAAAGACGGAATTATGTGGAAAAGAGAGAGCGAGGCCTTTGCTCTGCAGTGGGACAACACAGGCTAGTTGTTGCACCTTTGCCTAACCCTCCGAGGAATATAGGCGTGATATTATGTTGTTGTAACCATTTTGTCCCACAACAAATGCTTACAGTAGTCTATGATTAATACTCCCGGAACTGGCTGTCAGCAGGAAAACACATCAATCCTTTGTTGTTTAATTTCTAGGAACAAGTCCTCAGTCACTCAGAGGAAAGAGGGTAGGCGTGTTTATTGGTTCATCTTACGCTGATAATAGTGCACTGTCTATGTATAATATAAATAAGCGCAGTGACTTCATTATAAACGGGTAAGTGATATTATTATTTTGCAAAAATAATTATGAAATTAAGCGTTGCCATTTCTATATGGAGTTAGTTAACTCTGTTTTCTTTATTAAATGATGTCGATGCTATTATAGCTGGCCTTTTTCATGAAGATATCCAGATTTGCTCCTTTTGGGGAGAACAAAGGGCTAAGCGTCGTTTCCCCAGTATTGTTATAACCTTGCAACACCCAGATCAACAAATTAAGACTGATATAATATGGAATAAATGGATATCCCGATTAATAATGATACATTTATTTCAGGGGCAGCAAGGCTATGTTAGCCAACCGCATTTCTTACTGGATAGATGGGAAAGGTCCTTCCTATGGTCTAGACTACGCCTGTTCAAGTTCTACCGCTTGTTTAGAGATAGCTTATAAATCCATTAAATCTGGAGAATGCGATGCAGCTATTGTTGGTGGTTGTAACTTTGGAGTCCACCCTAATTTGACATTGAATATGAGAAGGTATGCTGCCATAATTTAATATTAATAATTATTAACTTATTTTTGTATACAGAGAAGATTACATGTCAAGAAACAGATAAGGACTCAGGATATCGCCTTGTGAAACTCCAAAAGCTAGTTAGTTCCCATGAGTATTGTAGCTTTTAGTATAAGGACAGGTCCATTTGCACCACTAATTAATAAACAGGTTTACTATTGACAGAAACCAGAACGTTGTTTTAAATCAATAAACACGTTTAGCGCTAAACGTGTTTAGTTATTTGTGTTGCAAGTAAACCTTAGCCTTAATCTGACCTAATTAATTCTTTTAACTGTTTTTAAGAGCTGGCCTGCTATGTTTGGACGGAAAGACAAAATGCTTTGACAAGAACGCCGATGGATATGTGAGGGCGGATGCAGTCAATGTTATCTTTTTGCAGAAGGCTGAGGACGCACACAGGTAAGTCAATTTGATATACTAACTTCATAAGGGCCTGCGCCCAGTAGCGGCGAAGGGATTTTTATGCGACAAATAGGAATCTAACTGTAAAGTATGACAATAAAGTTGAAAATTCAATCAAATTGAAAAATAACGTCGCACCATGTCTAATAATACGGTGATACCGTTGCTGTCATTATGCACTTGCATGTAGTGCTGCCGAAGAATCGCCTGCCGTGCAGTGCCGCCAGTGGGCGCAACCTCTAAATTAAGTGCTTTAAATCTCTCAATAGTCAGTAATATTCATTAGGTTTTTATCGAAATAATTAATAAATCAGATAATTTAGCTTTTTAGACCATCAGCATCTTTGTAATTTTAAGAATTATACTTAAATTTCAGAATAAATTAGGAATTTGCATAAAGAAAACTGCCAAACTATAAGTAATTAACCACCAATCAGATTTTATTAACAAATGGAGCTTTTTCCTTTCATAATATATTATTCTGCTCCTGAATATAAATTAATGCTTTCATGATGATGGCACACACTTCTTAATGTATTAACACTTTTTTTTGTATCAAATAATAATATTCGTATGATGAATACATTTTTAAAAGTGACTGTAGGCATTTCCATTCAATTTATTATATTGAACCTCATTTTAAAGAGTGTCTATTTTTGTCGTCTATTTACGAATCTTATTAACGATAATTAAACTTTGCCAACTGTATCTCTTACCCATCTATTATTATTTCACTCCATGACGTCGGTAGTTGCTTTTTCCGTAGTTTTAGGGTACCAAACGTCCTAATAAAGAAAAAATGCTCTGAATCTACTAGACTGCTTAAGTTCAAACATGGACGTGTAAAGTATATAACTTAATTTTGAATATGAGGGTCACTTTTGGGGGGCAATCTAGAAAATTGAAAACAAAAGTTTTGCAAACTGTACTGTGGCATATCAAATGAAAGGGCTTGTTGTGAGGGTCTCAAAAATATTTTACGTATACTCTTAAAATAAACAATTTTGAAGTTATTCAAAGAAATATATGAAAATTTACCAACCCCCCCCCCCCCCTATTATCTCCAAAACTACTGAGCATAGAAAACAAATACAGGAATTAGTTCTAGATTAGAAATTAGTTAAAGATGACAGGAAAACATATATAAGTCTATGATCTTAAAACTACATTGTAAATCTTTCAATATTCTGCATAAGAACTTACATTTGCAGTCGGAACGTATAGGAGAACATATTTTTAAACTACGATAATATATTAAGTTTATTCTTGAGATCTGGCGGCACGGTAGTACCAACCGGCACCGAGACTAGCCAGATGCACAAAGCTGGGGAATCTACCTTTTCTAGAAGCGTCTCGTCGTATTTCCATTACCTCATAACTTCGGCCTGGATAATGCTAGAGAGCTCAAATTCTCAGGATAAAAACTAGTCACCAAATTTAAAAAAAATACTAAGTTTCATTTGTCTAGCTTTTATACTTTGGATTTTATGAATACATCGATTTCGTCACTGACTGACTCACTCATTCACACACTCATCAAAACTTCTAGGGCATTTCCCGAAGTCTTAGAAAGCTGAAATTTGGTACGCAGGCTAGGATTTGCACAAAACAACAAAAAAAAGTGCAACTTTAAAGGAACGAGTTCGTAGCCGACTGCATGCAGTAGCAGCAGACAACGACGTGTTGCTGCGACACTACTGGTTTTTATGCATTTCTATGAAATACCTTTCGTAGCTAGCAACACGTCGTTTTCAAAGAAATACATAGAAACAAGAAGTATCACAGCGACACGTCATCTGCTGCTGCTGCATGCAGTTTGCTATGAACTCGTACCTTCACTTTCCTCCCGCCTTATCCGAAAAAGGAACCTCCGGAAACAGCCATGTCCGGTGAAGACCTGCGTCAGGCGGAAGGTTAGGACGCCGTGGCGCCTCTCAAGCCACTCCTCAAAGAGGGGACTTACCGCCGCAATTGTGGCGTGCCCAGCGCTGGGTTGCGACAGTCGCACTCTCCACTCTCCATGCCGCCATGAGATCCCGCCGGAGCTCTATCCGCAGTGCCGCGATTTCTCGCGACAGCAGAGTAACGCCCCGGCGTTTCGCCTCTTCGCGCCACTCCCAAATGTGCGCGAGGACTTTTGACTCCAGATCCCATGGCGGCAATCCGGCAAGGAGGCTCGCCGCCTCGCAGGAGACCGTGCGGTATCCCCGGACCAGCCGGATGGCCATGACCTTTTGGGACGCGTTCAACCGGCGTGCTGGTCGGAGCTTCAATGAAGGCGCCCACACCGGTGCCCCGTAAAGGGCCATGGACCCCACGACCCCCGCGTAGAGCCTCCGGCAGGAGGCGTTTGGACCCCCTAGATTGGGCAGGAGCGCTTTCAAGGCAGCCCCAGTCCGGTCCAGTCTGGGAGCAAACGTCGGAAATGCTCGACGAAGGTCCACCGGCTGTCGAGGACGAGTCCCAGGTACTTCCTCGTCGACTCGACGCCGATGTGAACCCCTCCCGCCATTATTTGGGAACCCGAGAGTGGCGCGTTCCGAGGACCATGAAAACACATGGCCTCGAACTTGTGCAGGGCCACCTCGAGTCCCAATTGCCGGTTCCTCTCAATGACTGTCGCAACCCCGCGTGTCACTAATTCGGCCGCCGCATGGTGCGACCTCCCCTGCGCCAACACCAGCGTGACGTCAGCGTAACAAACGACCCTGACGCCGCTAGGGAGGTCGGCGCGCAGCACCCAGTCGTACCCGATGTCCCACAGATGCGGCCCCAGGACCGATCGCTGTGGGACACCGCACGACATCTCTCGCCGGTTCCATTCTCCCTGGTAACCGGGGTAGATGACGGCCCTGTCCGTCAGATAGGCCTCGACTATGCGACAGAGGTAGGTCGGCATCCGGTGATACTGGAGTGCCTCCCTGATGCAACTCTAGGGCAGGGTATTGAAGGCATTGGCGATGTCAAGAGACACCGCCAAGACGACCCCACCCCGGGCCACAGCATCCCCCATCGTGAGGGCCCGCACGCGCATGATGGCGTCTACCGTAAAGCGCCCCCTGCCGAAACCAAACTGGCTCTGCGCCAAATCCGGCCCCACCCGCACTAGCCGCCCGACGATTCGGTCTGCAATGACTCTTTCAAAGAGCTTGCCCACCTCGTCGAGCAGCACATTGGGCCGGTAAGCAGACGGAGAGTCCGCAGGGCGCCCCGTCTTCTTAATGAGGACCAGTTTCCCCGTCTGCCAACGAAGTGGGAACTGGCTCCCCTCGAAGCATGCGCTTAGGAGCCCTTTAAGTCGAGGCCCGAGAGCCTCCAAGGCCAGGACCCAGGCTATTCCAGGTAGGCCGTCGGGTCCTGGGACGGTGAGGTGCAAATCTGTATATAAAATAAAACCTCTGAAGTACTTCCCAAACTCGTAGAAAGCTGAAATTGGGTATGCAGGCAAGGATTTGCACACAAACAACAAAACAAATAATAAAATTGTAACTTTCATCCCGCAACCCCTAAAAGGGAGGTGCAAGTCTGTATTTCCTACGGAAAATAGGTATACCTACTTCCATTTGCTCTGAAAGCAAGATTAGCATGTACATAAACAACGAAGAAGAAACTCTTTTTCGTTGGCTATGAAGACGCTATGCCCGACTATGCTAGAAGCAAGGGTTTTGATTTTAACATGAATGTATAATAACCTCAGTACATTTTCACCGCTAAAATAAAAATAAATAGTGTAGCCTACAAAAAAAAAACATGCCATGTAAAATAGGTTGCCAAGACCTTCATAACGCTGAAAGCGTAATTAATGTAGGTAAGTCTTGGACAAGCCGTACAGTTTGACTATGATGTAAGTTTTGTAGAAATAAGCCTTGTAGAGTTAGGGACTTGGCTCTACATTAGATCTGATCACTTTTTAACAGTGATATTTTTATTCTAGTCTTGGCAACCTACTTTAAATGAACTGTTTTTTGGTGGGTAACATATTCGTCGTACGTATTCTCTCTACGCGAGTTGGACTCGTACTTGTCCGGGTTTTTTTTTTGTGTACCACGTTATGTTACTGTATTTGTCGTCTGCGTTAACAGACTAAATCTTATATGTTATTGTTATGTTATGTTTATTTTCTCACACAGAATATACGCCGAAGTATACCATGCAAAAGGCAATTACAATATGAGACCGGATGCTCAGTTCCTGCCTCATCGTGAGACTGAAGATATTGAGAAATTCCTAAATGAGTTCTATGAAGAAACTGACGTGGATCCTAAATACATTGAATATGTTGAAGCTCATGGTGCAGGTAAATATACTTTGTACATCTATCCCGCGTTAACATCAAGGTGTACTGTATGTATTCTACAAGTTGTCTACTTTTTCTTTTATCTTTTACACCTAAAAAGTTGTGTACTTCTTGTAAAAAAAAATGTATAAAGGTGAAAAAAAAAGTTAACAATACGAATGTCTGAAACAACATCAATGTATGTACCGATTACATCTAAACTTATCCATACTAATATTATAAATTCGAAAGTAACTATGTCTGTATGTTACCTTTTCACGCCTAAACCACTGAACAAATTTCGATAAAATTCGGCAAGGAGATAGATGGCATCCTAATGAAGGACATAGGCTACTTTTTGTTCCGGTAGCAGGTTCCCGTGGGATAATTTCCGACATCCACGCGGGCGCAGCCGCGGGCAAAAGCTAGTATAATGTAGAGAAAACATTTGATTTTTTGTGTTTGTTTGTTACGCTTTCACGCTATAACGGCTGAACAGATTTAAATGAAATTTGGCACATGGGTAGACAATGACCTGGATTAGACATAGAATATTCTTTATACCGATATTCCCGCGAAATCGAGACTTATGCGGATGAAACCGTGGGGCACAGCTTGTGTTATGTACAGTATGTGAATTAAAAAAGTAAAATTTTCAAAGAAGATATATTCAGTAAAAGTAAACACTGTTTACACAACGTACCTTCGTACCTTGTTATTAAGGTGTACCGATTTTACACTTTAGGCAAATAAGAAGTAGAATACGTAACAGCTTCGTGATAGTTTGCACTGCGTAGAACCGTTGCTTTTCAATGTTCAAGGATTCAAGTACATTGAATCATTGACCTAGTGATCCCATCCTACAGCGTTCAAATTTTCTCAAAATTAAAACTCTGCTTTTTGACCTAATTAATGGATCGATTTCGTTCATTTTTTGTGTATTGTCAGCAATGGCAATAACAATTATTTGGTTTCGTTTATTGCATATAATTATGTAGTTTCCGTACTGTATACGACAAGAGTTTGACAAGTCTTTTATTTATAAGACTTGTTGAAAACAGTTATCACAAATTGGATATGGATGCAAACGTGGGGGTTATGAGAAGATATTCTAAAATAGAACGAAGACGCACACCAGTGTCAATACCGTTTTGTTTATTGTAAACAGAATAGTTTTGTCTGCATTAGTTACCTAATTATTTTACATCATACACCAAGTATATTTATTTTGTGTAGGTATGTCCAGAACATAGAAAACATCATACATTTTTGTAAAATTAAATGTTATTTTTGTATTTTGTTTTGTAAATGATTGGACTATTTCTACAAGTCATCAGAAATTATTTAATTTATGTTCTAATTATTACAACTTGTAATAAAATAAAGCCTTGAGAGGCTCTTGAATTATCATTGATCTATAATTTTATTATAGTACCTACCTATTTTAATAATATTTCTTATAGTACCTAATTACATTTATTTAATTGAACAGCAATCGCAAATGCTGATGAAAATGAACTGAATGCGATCGGCAACATTTTCGCAAAAACAGCATCAGTTAAAGTTGGATGTGTCAAGTCTAATATGGGGAATAGTGAACCAGCATCTGGCGTGTGTGCTGTTACTAAGGTAATATATATTTTTCTTATGCTATCCTACTTCAAACCATTCGTTATCATTATATCTTTAGGGAGTTAGTCCTTAATAAAACAATCAACATCTTCCTGCCCCTGTCCTTTGATGTTACTTGTGGTCGGCGCATCACGTTTTCTTCTTCCGTTCTTCACGGTCAACCGTCACGCTATAATTCACTAACATCTCTTTCATATTATTCCTCACAAAATCCATCCATCTGTTTTTTACCTTTACCTTTCTCTCCCTCTCCATCCATCAAAAATTGTAGTCCATAAAAAAACAACGACAGAAAAAAAAAAGTTTTTTTTTTATAATTGATGCTACAGTTGCCTGCTATTAATACAGAATCCTTGTTTTATATTTTAATACCTCGTTAATTGTGTTAGGTTTTCTTTGTCATCGTTTTACATACGAGTACAATAAGTTTTGTACTGTGTATAAGCTAGTTTGCTCATTCAATCGACAGTTAAATGAATAGTCTGTTAAGTATATAGAACATCATAGTATAATATAATTTGTATTCAATTATCATATATTTTATCGTAACAACAATTGAACATTACAATATTTTATTACGCTTTAATTGCTTTGGACTTAAACATAATGTGAAATGTGTGTATGTGTGTGTATAGTAATTAACGATTGTATTTTTATTCTACTGCATTATTATGAAAACATACGTTGCAACACAATAACAAGCAACTTATGTTTTTTTTTATGTTTGTTTCTTACGCTTTCACGCTAAATCATCCACGCGGGCGCAGCCGCGGGCAGAAGCTAGTATTATATAGAGAAAAGATTTGATTTTTTGTGTTTGTTTGTTACGCTTTCACGCTATAACGGCTGAACAGATTTAGATGAAATTTGACACATGGGTAGAGCATGACCTGGATTAGGACAAATAATACTTTTTATCCCGACATTCCCATAGAATCGAGATTTATGCGAGTGAAATCGCGGGGCGCACCGAGTAATTTATAAAAATGGTCAGAGCAACAGTAAAATAATGTGCTATTTAATAGATTGTAACATTTTATTTTATATTTTCAGCTTTGTCTAGCATACCACAAAGGTAAGCTTCCAGCCAATCTACATTACAACGACCCTCAAGATCAAATTCCTGCAATAAAAGATGGAAGGATCCAGGTGGTCACTGAACATGCAGATTTTGATAGAGGATTCACAGCTCTGAACAATTTTTCTTTTACTGGTGGCAATTTCCATATTGTGTTGAAGGGACATTATAAAGAAAAGGTAATTTCTACAATCATAATTATGGTCTCGTTGTGTTATCTGTTCTGAACAATATTTCATTAAAATAGAGCAGGACAGCTTATATCAAACTGTAAGCACATTTAAAAAAAAAATGGGATGAATTTTGATTTCGCATCTGGCTTTGATACAGCGTAGGCGTTTGCCAAATCAAAGCATTTATGCAGCGTCTACGTGACGTCAATGCCTACACTGGATAGTGACATAACATGCGCGAAGAGAGAAGGAAAATCTGATATTTCCTTAATATTTATATGTAGCTCTTTATTTTGTGCCAAATTACTTTTTATCAGACAATTTGAGTTACCATTTTATTTACTAGACCAATGCTATCTCCAAAATAATTATATGATTTTAATATTTGGACTTATGCACGGTATTAAAACTTAATTTTGCATTCCAGAATGTTCAAAAATATAAATGCCAAATCCCTCACATAGTACTTGCTTCAGGCAGAGAAGAATCTAGCGTGCAAAAAATTTTGGACATCATGAAAAGTCATCCTATTGACCCTGAGGAGATTGCTCTTCTACATAAAATTTATGAAAATGATATACCTGGACACACTGGACGAGGGTTCACGATTCTAGGTACGATATTTTTAAGAAACGTAGACACAGCTGAAAAACTTTGGAAAGAAAGTGTTCATTCATGTTAAAACAGGCATCTAGCGTTGTTTTAGCGTAGACGTTTAAAAACAAGATACGTAGTTTGACGCAGCATAAACGTGCCCCTACTAAATGCTACGTGACGTTAGCGCAGTGTCATAATATGCATTTATGGAGCATCTACGCCTCGTCAACAAAACGATCATTTTGTAAGAGTGTCGCTGTGCGTTATGGACATTCTCTATCTTACAGTTTTATTGAGTTTTCACCAAATGGACTCTTAATCAGAAAATATCCTGTTTCCATCTCAGGAAGGTAATTTTCCGAAGATTAATTTTAATTAAGATTTTGAAGGACAGCTACGTAAACTTTTTGAGTCGTAATGAGTACAAATTATTGTCATTAGTTTTTAAATTTTCCTTCGTTATTACTGGTTTATTGTGTTATTTGTTTACTTATTTTATATTTTTAGCCCTTAAAGGTTTCAGGATACAAGAAAAGTTTTATATTCAATTAATACTCAGATGACTTAAAGATTATTTTAAGAGGCTCTAAATCAGCGTTTCTTGTTCTCTTTTAAATTTACAATAACCAAGCCAGTTTTCTTACTTTTCTAGATACAAATGAAGACCAAGAAACAGTGAGAATAGCAGAGAATGTGGACTATTATCCAGGAGTGAAACGGCCATTATGGTTTGTGTACAGCGGCATGGGATCCCAATGGGCTGGTATGGGAGCTGATCTGATGAGAATACCGACGTTTGCTGCTGCTATCCACAAGTATGTTTTAGTTTTTATAATATTTGATAATGAATTGTATCAAAACTTTTGCAAGGGCCCATATCAATAGGTTTAAAGGTTTTATGTTACCACCAATACATCATTAAAATAAATTCTGTTTCCAACCACAGAAGTTTATAAAAAATGTAGTGTCCTCAACGTAAGACAACATTTCATTCTGCAAATCATTCTTCTCCAACACTTAAAAACCCCTTTTTATTACTATTACCAAACGACGGAAAGATGTGTTTTGTACTGTTCCTCAAACTCAATTTAAATACACGAAGAGATTTTTCTATTACCTTGGTCCTTGCTTGTACAATAAAATTAATGCGTCCTTGTATATCTATAATTTAGCACATACCAAATTTAAACTCGCCGTCCGTGCATTTCTCCTTAATAAAACATACGACGAGACTGAAAACTAAATAAATTGACACATGAAAGTAACCCTATTTCCTATTATTCAAATGCACACAGGTACACTCACTCTCCCACACTCATACACAAACAAACACCCTTACACACGCACACACACCCCAACACACGCACACATACCCTCACACACGCACACGCACTCACTCGACTCACCACACCAACACTCCTCATTCTATTTTGTTTTATTTAATTTTAATTTTGTTTTCGTTACATATTTTAAGCTCCAAAAGTATATATAATAACATGATTTTTGTGATACTCAAATTGGGAGTCGAAACTATCTCTCCTAAATACAGATTACTCAGTAATCTAGCTAGGAGAGCAGCCGCGATTCACCCAACAATTCATTGTACACACGGCTACACATCAACCTCGACTGTTTGGACTTTGCACTATTAGAAGTTGAACGCTGCGAATCGTGCGAGAGGGTGCGATATGTTTTTGTTATTTCGTCACACTCACGCACGCCACCGAGAGCCTAGCAAGCGCTACATACTGCTGCCACCATGCGGCATGCAGCGCTCTATTCTTACTATACTATACCTATAAATACGTATAATTTTATAATTTGGTAAACACGCTGAGCTCGTTGGGTTCAGATATTATAATATGGGTTGTTGTTTATCGATTTGCGCTGCGCCTGTAAGTGTGCACCAATACATCCATTAGGTATTATTATCAATTATTACATACTAGCGACCCGCCCCGGCTTTGCACGGTTGCAATGTCGATGCTAATGTGGTGTCAGTGTGGAGTGATTCATAATATTCTGTTACTAAATACATAAATAAAGGTAGCGATCAAGCAAAGTGGCTTGATAGCTACTTTTATTTATATATTTAGTTACATATTGAATTGATTTATAAGCAAGCGCCGTGGCCCGAAGGCCGATCTGCCCCTGGATTTTAAATCCCTGATATTTTCTAAGATACTCATAGTTGACAGCGTTAGACGCCAAAACAAAAATGAATTAGCCTTACCAAGCTCAAAATTAACTATATTCCATTCAGGACCTTTAGCCATGTGCGTAAAAATATATAATAAGCTTCCAAATTTAATTAAGGACAAAGAGTACGAAAATAAATTTAAAAACAGTCTCCAAAAATATCTTATATTAAAATCGTATTACACTCTAAAGGAATTCTTTGACGATAAGTAAATCTTGACATTGCATTTTTATTATTATTCGTTTATTTATTTATATACTTATTTATATACATTTTTAAATATTTTTATAAAAAAATTGAAAAATCATTTAAAAATATAAAAAATTGTGGTCCGCCGGTATCGGGAGCAGGGTCCAAGCTACCGGTGGTTAGGGCTCCAGAGACAGGAACTTCCTCACGATGCGAGCCGTATCGAGGAGAACTGCCTTCTGGATCAGGCCCTTGACCCAACCGCCTAACGAAAGCCTCGAGAGATGTTGATCGAGGCTTTCGGCCATTAGGCCATTCGCCGATACGACAATCGGCACAATGACAGCCGAGCTCACATTCCACATGTCAACAACCTCGTGTGCTAAGTCGATATAGTTAATTTGTTTCTCTTTCTCAGCTTTCATGAGGTTCTCATCATGCGGAATGGTAATATCGATAATCATTGTACGGCGCGCTAATCGATCTATCACCACTATATCAGGCTTATTGGCGACAATAGTCCTGTCAGTAATGATAGACCGATCCCAGTACAACGTAATATGGTCATTTTCGAGAACTGGGTCGGGCACATACTTGTAATACGGTACCTCAGAATCCACTAGTTTATATTTCAAAACAAGTTGTTGGTGAATAATCCTAGCTACTTGATTATGCCTGTGCAAGTACTCGCTGTTAGCCAGACGAGAACAACCAGAGACAATATGTCTGATGGACTCACCCGGACGATGGCATGCCCGACACACGTCAACCGTCCCGTCTTTTATAATATGTCTCCGGTAGTTATTCGTCAAGATAACTTCGTCCATAATTGCACAGACGAAACCTTCGGTTTCCCCGAAAAGGTCACCAAAACGTAGCCAGGATACGGACGCTAAGAAATCTACACCGGGCTCGTGAAGAGCCCGATAAAAGCGTCCGTGTGAGACTGCACACTTCGTGGTTGTGGAGGGTCTTTGCATTTAAAAAGCCTCGACCCCCGCACTTCCGCGGTATGTACAGTCTCATCACCGATGATCGTGGGTGATGCATCCGGTTTGCGGTCAGCAGTGTACGGACCCTCCTATCTAGGGCGTCGAGTTCGGTCTGAGTCCATTTGAGTATGCCGAAAGAGTACATCAATACTGGCATGACCCATCCGTTGAAGGCGCGAACCTTGTTTCCGCCTGAAAGAAGACTAATTAATACCTTCCTCAGGCGACCAAAGAATCGCTCCTTCAGCGATTGCTTCATGTCAGCAACATTGATGCCTAACGTTTCCGACATACCCAAATACTTATAGCTTTCGGATGAGGAGAGGGATCTAAGGTGCATGGAATCCGAAAGTTGAATTCCTTCGGATTCCATAATCTCACCTTGCTTTACATGCATGACTGCACATTTGTCCACACCAAATTCCATCCTGATGGCGCTACTGAAAGTTTCAGTTACCTTCAGTAGTTTCATCAGTTGCAATTTGTTGGGGGCAAAGAGTTTCAAGTCATCCATGTAGAGGAGGTGAGATATGAGCTGACCACCTCTCCTCAACCGATAACCTAGACCTGAATCCTCCAGTAGTGTACTTAGAGGATTCAGGGCTAAGCAGAACCAAAGTGGACTCAAACTGTCGCCCTGAAATATTCCCCGTTTAATCCATACAGGCTTATCATTCCCCTGGATCTGTTGACACCCTGGATAGCGAAGAACCGTCCTCCATTGCCCCATACACGACCCAAGGAAGGTGCGTAGAGTTGTATCTATCTTGTACAACTCCAGCACCCTCATGAGCCACGTATGTGGCACTGAGTCGTAGGCCTTCTTATAATCTATCCAGCATGTCGACAGATCCTTGCAGGATCGACGAACCTGTTGGCTAATAGCCATATCGATGAGGAGTAGCTCCTTAGTACCACGGGATCCGTTCCTACATCCATTTTGAGAGGCTGACATTATCGAGTTATTATCAATGTGCGTGTTAATTTTCGCTCTCAAAATGGAATTAAGAAGTTTATAGATCGTTGACAAACACGTAATCGGTCTATAATTCTTGGGATCCGTGGAACTACCTGACTTATGGAGCAGATGAGTAACGCCTGTTGTTAGAAACTGCGGAAGCGACCCGGACTCTACGGATGCTTGGAACTGAGATGCCAGGCAAGTGTGTGAACTGATTAGCCATTTCAACCAAAAGTTGTGCAATCCGTCCGATCTCGGTGATTTCCAATTCGGTAACGGACGGACTGCTTTGGTGACGTCTAATGGCGTAATCAGTACCGCTTCCGTTTCTGGTACAGTTTCACACACCCGCTTGACATCCCGTATCCAGTCAGCCTCAACGTGACAGACGGGCACTGACCAGATGTTGCGCCAGAATGTAATCGTGGCGGCATCATCCGGGCGGTACTCATCTGTCACATTTTGTTCAGGACGCTCCCAAGCTCTATATACCCATCTCTCATCGCTCTGGAACATGCGATTCTGTGTGTACCGATCAACCCGCCGCTTATACCGCCGAATACGGCTCGCCCATGCACAAACTTTCTGCTTCAGGAAGTCGATGCGCTCTGTGACACGGGACATGCATTCCTGAGGGCTGATTTCAGTCCCCGAGAATGCCCGCCTCACAAAGCGCATCACTCGTGGTCGTGTATTGCCCTCCCTGAAGCAGTATAGTTTGCCGATGAGTACCCTGGCCTCATCGATACGACCCTCGATCCTGCACTGCCAGGCTGGTACGGCAGGTTTCGGTCGAGTAGCCCCGTCACAGTTTGGGAACTTGACGTTCGCTAAACGACATGCCGCAACAGCCGTGCAATACAGGATCGAATGTGTATCAACGAGATTCTCGCTGCTCTCAAATACATTCTTAAGATGCGAGTCCAGGGCACACACCAGCGCCCTATTTTTTTTGTGCATAGGCAGGCGTGGTTATCGGGGTCTAATTTCGGTCGGAGTGGATCTGTACTCACGGAATGCAACCTCCAGTGCGCTCCTCAATCGGGCGTTGCACTGGCTACTTACTGAAGCAACCCTATCATCTTCCAGTTTTACACCATGATTAGACCGCGGCTGTATTTCATAAATGGTCGATGCTTGTACCGCGGTTTGTGCCGGTCTCGAGACGATATGGTTGCTCAGTTCTGAGCGCAGCCTATCAAGTGCAGCATCGTCCAACCTATGGCTGCGTTGGATGACCCGCACCTGATCCGACAGTCGTTGGGCCGAGACGTTGACGGTTGGTTCCAGTTCCTGAAACAGAGACAGCATCCTATCACGGTACGCAGTGAGGTTAGTTCCCCCCTCTGTAGACCTGTAATATGCGCGCATGACGTGCTCGTTCATAGACTGAGTGCATTTCATGCGCTGCACACAACCACCGGCAGTGGGGACCCGGCTCGGGGCCGGATGGCCCCTAAGTCCCAAGCTCTTCGGTGGCCGGCCTCTCCCCTGCCGACGTACAGGTGTTGGCGACGTCGGCGGAGAGAAATACTCGTCGCTCGAGCTCGACGCAACTACCGCTGCCGGTGTTGTCACAGCGCTCACGGTGGGGCTGGATACCGGCGGCGGCGAGGCGGAGCTGAGCGAAGAGTCCGGAGGTGATGGGCGTGCTCGTCTCGTAGCAGATCTCGTCAACATACTTTAATATTCATTAGTATTTTTTTTGTTGTTTGTTTTATCGGAGGTGGCATGACAGATGTCACCTCCGAATCGGCAGTTTTTGATGGAAATGTTTGAAATCCCCGTTCATTTTACATTTTTAAAAATATTTTGGTATTTATTTGGATTTTGCGATTTTCCGTATTCACATAAAATATATAAACTGTGTCTAAAACTAATAAAACTGTGAGAAAATTACTATGAATAAAAAAATTGTGACTTGTTGACGTTGGTGTTGCCTGCTTCTTATTATTATTTCCTTTATTTCACTATATACATATAAATTACATTTTTAAATATTAGAATATAAAAAATATAAAAACATTTAAAAATATAAAAAATAGTAGCCCACCGGTATCAGGAACAGGGTCCAAGCTACCGGCGGTCAGGGCTCCAGAGAGAGGAACCTCCTAACAATGTGAGCCGTGTCCAGAAGTACCGCTTTCTGAATCAAGCCCTTGATCCAACTGCCCAACGAGAGCCTCCTCAGGTGTTGGTCGAGGCTCTTGGCTATTAAGCCATTGGCTGTCACGACTATCGGCACAATGATCCCTGAGTCCACATCCCACATGTCGACAACCTCGCGAGCCAAGTCTAGATACTTGATTTGTTTATCTTTCTCGGCTTTCACGAGGTTCCCGTCATGCGGGACCGTTATGTCAACAATCATCGCGCGCCGCTCTAATCGATCCACCATCACTATATCAGGCTTATTGGCAACAATAGTCCTGTCAGTGATGATGGATCGATCCCAGTACAAAGTGATATGTCCATTTTCGAGAACTGGGTCGGGCACATACCTGTAGTACGGCACTTCCGATTCTACAAGGCTGTATTTCAGAGCAAGTTGCTGATGGATAATCCTGGCTACAAGGTTGTGTCTATGCAAGTACTCTTCGTTAGCTAGACGAGAACAACCGAAGGTAATATGTCTGATTGATTCACCCGGACGGTGGCATGCCCGACAGATGTCAACCGTGCCGTCTTTCACAATAAATCTCCGGTAATTGTTTGTCATCATAACTTCGTCCATAATTGCACAGACAAAACCTTCGGTTTCTCCAAAGAGGTCACCGAAACGCAGCCAGGCTACGGACGCTAGTTGGTCTACATCGGGCCCATGTAAAGCCCGGAAAAAGCGTCCGTGAAGCTCCTTACTCTGCCATACTTCCATGCGATCATTAGTGTCAAGCACTACTGGCTTGCGCCAGTTCTCATTAGCTAAGGAGAGCGGGGTGAGGCCCTTGTCCACTGTGACCACATCTCGATGCATCCCCACGTCGGCTTCTAAGAAATATTCCCTGAGACTGCATATCTCGCGATTGTGGAGGGTCTTAGCATTTAAAAAGCCTCGACCTCCACACTTTCGCGGGATATACAGCCTCATTACCGATGATCGTGGGTGATGCATTCGATTTGCAGTCAGCAGTGTACGGACCTTCCTATCCAGGGCGTCGAGTTCGGTCTGAGTCCATTTGAGTATGCCGAAAGAGTACATCAAAACCGGCATGACCCAACCGTTAAAGGCGCGCACCTTGTTTCCGCCTGATAAAAGACTATTAAATACTTTTTTCAGGCGGCCAAAGAAGCGAACCTTTAACGACTGCTTCATGTCAGTACCATTGATGCCCAACGCTTCCGACATACCCAAATACTTATAGGTTTCGGATGCGGAGAGGGCTCTAAGGTTTATGGAATCCGAGAGTTGGGTTCCGACGGATTCCACAATCTCCCCTCGCTTTACATGCATGACCGCACATTTGTCCACACCAAATTCCATCCTGATGGCGCTACTGAAAGTTTCAGTTACTTTCAGTAGATCCATCAGTTGCGAATTGTTGGGTGCAAAAAGTTTTAGGTCATCCATGTAGAGGAGGTGAGATATAACCTGACCACCTCTCCTCAGCCGATAGCCTAGACCTGAATCCTCCAAGAGTGTGCTTAGAGGATTCAAGGCTAAGCAGAACCAAAGCGGACTCAAACTATCACCCTGAAATATGCCTCGCTCGATCCTTATCGGCTCGCTATTCCTTTGGGTATTTCGACATGCTGGATAGTGAAGGACCGTTCTCCATTGCCCCATACACGACATCAGGAAGGTGCGCAGAGTTGCCTCTACTTTATACAACTCCAGCACCCTCATGAGCCATGTATGTGGCACCGAGTCATAGGCTTTCTTGTAATCTATCCAACATGTCGACAGATCCTTTCGGGAACGACGAACCTGTTGGCTAATGGCCATATCAATGAGGAGTAGCTCCTTAGTACCACGGGACCCGTTCCTGCATCCATTTTGAGAAGGAGACATGATGTAGTTGGTGTCCATATGTTTGTTAATTTTATCTCTCAAAATGGATGTAAGAACTTTATAGACCGTCGGTAAACACGCGACCGGCCTATAATTTTTGGGTTCCGCAGTGCTACCTGATTTATGGAGCAGGTGGGTAACTCCTGTTGTTAGGAATTGGGGTAGCGAACCAGATTCTAAAGCAACCTGGTACTGAGCAGCCAAGCGAGCGTGCGATCTACCAAACCATTTGATCCAGAAGTTGTGCAGTCCGTCCGGACCTGGAGACTTCCAGTTAGGCAGCGGGCGGACTGCACGAGTTACATCTTGGGGGCAGATGGTAATAGCCCCCATTTCTGGTATTGGATCACAGGCTCGCTCGACTTCCCGAGTCCAATCACCTTCGGTGTGACTGACAGGCACCGACCAGATATTGCGCCAGAAAGAACACATGGCATCATCATCTGGTAGGCACGTGTCAGCCACACCTTGATCCGATCGCTCCCAACCCCTATAAACCCACCTTTCATCGCGCTGGAAGGTGCGATTCTGAGTGTACCGCTCCACTCGCCGCTTATACCTACGAATACGGTTCGCCCATGCATACACTTTCTGCTTCAGGAAGTCGATGCGCTCTGTGACACAGGACATGTAGTCCTGAGGGCTGATATTAGTCCCTGCGAACGCGCGTCTCACAAAGCGCATCACTCTAGGGCGAGTTTTGCCCTCCCTGAAGCAGATTAGTTTGCCGATGAGTGCTCTGGCCCCACCAATACGGCGCTCAATTCTGCACTGCCAAGCTGGTACGGCTGGTTTCGGTCGTGTAGCTCTAGAATCATTAGCAAATTTGACGTGAGCTACACGACATGCCGCTACAGCCGCGCAGTACAGAATCGAATGTGTATCGGTGAGGTCTACGCAGTCATCAAAATAATTTGACAACTGCGCATCCAGTGCCGCCACCAGCACCCTATTTTTGTTATGCATGGGTAAACGAGGTAACCGTGGTCTAAGTTCGGGCGATATGAACCGATATTCTCGAATCGCATCCTCCAAAGCACTCCTCAATTCATCATTGCACTGGGTACTTACGTTTGTAGCTCTATCATCACTCTCCTCGTCTGCTTGACTTGTGTTAGACTGTGGTAGTACTACCACAGTCTGCGACGGGGAGGCGATGACATGACTACTCTGCATTTCATTTCGCAGGCGATCAAGTACAGTGTCATCCAACATATGATTACGTTGGATGACCCGCACCTGATCCGACAGTCGTTGTGCCGACACGTTGACAGCTGGCTCAAGCACCTGAAAAAGAGAGAGCATCCGAACACGGTACGCGGTCAGATTGTTTCCCCCCTCTGTAGCCCCATAGTATGAGCGCATGACGTTTTCGTTGATGGATCGCGTCCATCTCATGCGCTGCACACTTCCGCCGGGAGCTGGGATCTTATCAGAGGCCGGTGGGCCTCGAGGTCCTAAACCGTCCGGCGGCCGGTGTCCTCCACGTCGACGAACAGGTGGCGTCGTGGGCGGGGAGAAATACTCGTCGCTCGAGCTCGACGCAACTACCGCGGCCGGTATCGTCACAGCGCTCACAGTGGGGCTGGATACCAGCGGCAGCGAGGCGGAGCTGAGCGACGAGTCCGGAGGTGGTGGGCGTTATTATTATTATTATTATGTTTTAAATTGACACTATACACATCACCCACAATTTTTCACTAACGACCTACCTATGTTATGATATGTTGTCTAATGAGTACATATTATTGTTATCGCTATTTGTTTAATTATTTTTTTTATCCTATTTTAATTTATGAATGGAAATTATGACCAAATAATTGTTCTTACCCTATTATCCATATCCTCATATTTTATATAATGACAGTTACTTATTTAAATAATGAATGATGGACATGTGTTAAGCATGTCAAAATTTGTATTTTATTTAAGCACAGTGGTTTTATTATTGTGACGCTGTAGCACATTAAACTATTTATATTGCTGTGCCCTAGCAGGGTTCATGTATGAAACCTATATACTTGTAACAACTTGTAAACTACATGAATGCAATAAATGATGATTATAATTATGATTAGTAATGATATGCTGTAAAATGCAATTTAGATCTATATTAAATGCACAACGTATTTAACGTATTTAATTGGCTAACAAATAATACTGTATTGTTTAAAATGGCTTCGTAATTAGCCCATTTTTTTTGTGATACTGTAAATGATAAAAATGGTTTCTGTGGATTATCCAGAGGTATACCATTGCGGACTTTATTGTAGATGTATTTAAGATATACAATTTCGTAGTATATTATTTTGATCTATTTGGTAAGGTTTAGCCAGCGTATGCGCGTATGCGTAGCGTATGTATAGTAGAGATGAGAATATTGGTTGAAATTGTTTATTGTTTAATAATTATGTAGTTAATTGATAAAAAAAAATATCGATATATTTATTGGTTGAAAATATTAGTTAATATTTTTATTCAAGTAGGTATCTGCAACATGGTAAATGGTTGATATTCTACTAATGCCTGTTAAAACTGTTAAGTTAAACCCAATGAACTTTCCTTCATACTTGAACAGGCTTAGGACTGACTAGCATTTATTTTGGTTAGATATTCACCTTTTTAAGTAAGGTATTTTACGAGCCACGAGCCTATCCAAATGGTTTCAAGTATTAGTTGTTTTCGGTTAATGTATTAACCGAAAACAACAACAACTCGATGACGTGGCTTTGTTATTCGAGTAAAGGCTCCTGCACACTGGCGCGACGCGACAGCGTGATACAAAGGCACCGCGTGCCGCGCGACGGGCGGCACCTTTATGTCGGGCTGTCGCGTCGCGCCTGTTTGTGGGAGCCTTAACAAAATGAAACTAACCTAATCAAACAATCAGCCACTAATCATTTATCATTTAACATTTCTCATTTATAACCGACCGAAATATTTGTTAAAATTATCACTTACATTTGTTTAGCATAAAATATCTACAACTGTAAATGTGTTTTATCGTAAGAGAGGTAGCGCATACAATTGAATGCACGTAACGGAATACATATTTTTAATGATGTGTTTTGTTATTGTTACTTGTTCGGCGTTGCCAATTATCCGCCGGAGAAGTTGATATGATATTTTTATTCGATAATGTTAATTTTGTTTATCGAATATCATAGTTAATTTTCAATATTAGTTCATTTTAATGTTTGATAGTTATATTCAACATCTCTACTATGTATACTCCATTTGAAACAAGATTAGAAATTTAAATAAACGTTTTTTACAGTCCGTTCAACCGATTTTGACTTCTATTCTGTATGCATATGGATGGCATTAAAGGCAAAAACGTGGTTAAAATACCTACTGTTTACTGCAGCTGCCATTTGTCAAGCTACCAACGCAATATAAGTCAAAATCGGTTGCACGGACTGTAAAAAAGGCTTATTTTAAATTTCTTTTCTAATTTCAATTGGAGTTATAGAGATTTCTGGCTTTTCCCCACGGTTAGCACGCGTGTAATTCGGAAATCTACTTAATTTTGGATTTTCATACAAACTTTAAACCCCTGTTTTACCACCTTATGGGTTGATTTTACGAAAACGCTGAAACATTATACTTTTTATTTTCAACCAAAAAGCTAAATATAAACTTTCATACATCTAACTTCAAAACGTTCAATCCCTTTTTTACCGCCATTGATTTTATATAATCACTGAAACACATATTTCATCATTTTTAACCAAAATAATCATAATAAGATTTATCATCAATTTTAAACAGTTTTTCCCTTCTTTACGACATAACGAAGCAATCAATACATCAACGTAATTTTGCATAGACGATTCATTATGGGATCTCACTGGCATAGAACAGAACACTGAATACGATCGAAACTGCTGTAGTAATTTTTTTTGTCATAAAAGTGCACCTGCTGCGATTGGCCGATGCCACGATACTCAGTCCCTTTCCTACAATTCTCTGTATTGCTAGTAGTGTAGTTATGGCTATATAGGGTGTCCGACTTGATGTGTAGCCGTGTGTATCACGTAATTAATAATACATACTTTGTAAACCCCTTGTGTACTACAAAACCTTTATGTACCTTATAACATATAATAAATTAGTTAGTATTTATCTGCATAATAGGTTTTTTTGAGTATATCAGTTTCCTATTATGTAGTCCTAGTTCCTATTACAACATTTTGAAGCATAGTTATATATGCTTCAAACAAAAAAAAATGATTGTTTAATGAGGTTGTATCTATTTACTTTCTTGGTTGATGATTTGTGTTCTAGAGCTCAGTAATTCTTAGAATATAACCAACCATTTTCACAAGAACATTGTTTATTTATTTATTTGTTAACATAGGTAAAGAATTACAGATCTTATGTTTGATGAACAAAGCGCTATGTCATGCTAGGAGGCGTACAAATATGGTGTGCAAATCTGGCTGAGCATTACAAATTAAAATCTGTTAAAAATATTCAAAAATCATGCACAATTTTACTACGGTATTAAATTAGAAAATAAATTGAACAATTACATAATTATCAGACCTAAATGAGGAATTATTAAAATGTCAAATATCTATGTCAAAATAATCAAAATATCAATACTATTTAATGTCTATTATAACAATTGTAATCCTAAATTAATTCGCCATGTATGTATTCTTTATTAGTATAATAGCATTTATCAATTAAGATTTTTTTTTCTTGAATTGTGTAAAATTTAATTCTTTAATGGCGTTTGGAATTTTATTATAAATGCGTGGAGCCCATACCCATGACAGTTTTTTTACTAATACATTTATAATTACTCAAAATCATTTTGTACTGACAACCAATTGGAACATTTCGTACCATCATAATTTTTTCTAAAAGGTTAGATTTGTTTTAACGAAGATACTTTCTAATATGTATAACGCCGTGCACCGGTAGCGTAAGTTTTTTTAATGATTTAAAGTATAGTTCGCAGCTGTCATGCACCTTTTTTGTGCCTTGAATAGCCTTTTGTGCCCTTATCCGGGGTTTTACCCCAAAAAATTATTGCGTATCATAGAAGTGAGGCTACTAGATCGTGATAGGTAACAAGTAACGCGTCTATATTTACTTTTCTAGCCAATTGAACAAGTGCATAGGCAGTTTTTTTTACGTATCTGTTCTGTATGAGCATTCCAATCATGGTTATTTACTTTTTCTATTTCGTTGCCATTGTAATTGACACGAATTTTTGGACCTAAAATTCTTTGGTGGAAATGCATTACTTTGGTTTTGTTGAGGTTACTTATTAAATTATTCATATTAAACCAATTAATTATGTCAGTAAGAGTATTATTAATGTCAAATTGGTAATATTTAAGTCCTTAAATTTTATTATGGCAGTGCTATTGTCTGCAAACAAAATCATTATTTTGTTGTTGTGTCACTTTTGCCAAATCATTTATGTAAATGAGAAATAAAGGTGGTCCAAGCACGCTACCTTGAGGCATTCCATATTTTATTTTCCTGAAATTCGACACATACGTTCGTTTCGTTTTGGTTTTTGCGCACACTCTTGTGATTTCAGTACATTGCAATCTATTACTTAGATATGATTCTAGTAATTTTAAAATGTTCCCTCTGATGCCATAGCATTGCAATTTGTCTCAGAGAATTTTGTGATAAACATAATCAAAAGCTTTAGTCATTTCTGTGTACATAGAGTAGATGGAAGTTTTTTATCAACAGCAGACATAACATTATTTAAAAGGTCGAAAATAGTAATGTTAATTTGTTTTATTTCTCCGGAACCCGTTTTATTCATTCCACAAAATATTATATTTGTGAAGACAGTGGTATAACGAGTTATTAATAACTTTTACAAAGATTTTAGAAAAAACAGGAATTTTGGCTATTGCCCGGTAATTTTTTACGTATTGTCTTCCTTTTTTCATTAAAGCTTTTGCCCGCGACTTCGTCCGCGTGAAATTTCTTATTCCCCCGACTCATCCCGTCGCATTGCTTTGCGTGCCCTCAGTTTGACTCAGTCTTCGCTTAGCGTTATTTCTGACTTTTTGTTTTACTGGACGTATAAGGGTCCTAACGTGATGTAGATTATTTAGCCTTTCTCAATAATTGGGCTATCAAATGCAAAAATAATCTATCAAATCCGACTGGTAGTTCCATAGATTAGCGCATTCAAACAAACAAATCAAATCAAATCAAATTATTTATTTTTGCAGAAAACACTTATGATGCTGTTATTAAATGTACATTTTTCAAATGATTCTACCGTAAGGCATGCAAAATGTATACAATCATGGTTTATCAAAAGAAAAATTGGCATTAAAATATATAAAATTAGATAAAAATAATTTAGGATATTAATTTACATGGAATGTATTTCTTGAAGATATATTAATACAGTTTAATATTTTATTTATTTCAATGTCATTCCCAGAATATTATAACAATACATTAAAAAAAGATTTTTAAAAAAATACATGCACAATTGTTTTAATAGTGAGGTCTTGAGTTTGGAAAAATTAACGTTTAAAAGGCTCGGCACACTAAATAGAGTGGTATTCATTGCCATTAGTTCTTTAGGTAATTTATTGGAAATTACAGGAGCCATGCGAAACACACTTCTGTGCATTAAAGTGGTTTAGTCAACAAACAAACTCATCAGCTTTATTATTAGTATATATAATAGATTACACAGAATATTCTCTTATTAACAAAATGTATAAAAAATGTCGTTTCGAGATAAAAACACTCAAATACACCTAATGAAAAACTAACAAAAATTAAAGTGAAACACATACTTGGAAACCGTTCTTCATTTTGGGCGCTATATTTTTTCTATAGACAAAATTATTATTCACAAGTCAGCTCTTAGTTTTCATTCCAATAACTTCGTATTATATTGCTACATCATTTGGAAAAGCAGATTATTTTTAGATCTCATGTTCGTATAAAAGAATTATGCAGATTTTCGTTTGGTTTACAACATTGAATAATACTGAATAGTTTTTGAACTAAGTTGTAACCGAGAGTTTGTCAGCGTGGGCTTGAATTTATATGGCATTCTATACCTGGAGTCTCTTCAAAAAGCGATAGATACAGTCACCGACAAAAGTCGATCAAAACAGTACTTTTTTTACCTATTTATTTAATTTTGAACAAAAGTAAACTTAGAAAAATATTAACTCTTCGCTATTATAATTATGAAATGCTGATAATGAATACACTAATTATATCGAATAATTTTGTGTCAATTTAGACGATGTTTAAAAGATTTTATCGTTGACCAGGCGATCAGGTTGATCAGGCGTAGGACCAACGGCATGGCGTGCTTTCGAACGCACCGCCAACTTCTAAACTCCGGGTTGTTACTGAGAAATTCCTAATGAAAAAAACCAATAACATTTTGCCCGACCTGGGAATCCAACCCAGGACCCCACGCTCAGCAGTTCAATAAAATGAAATCAAAATATTTTATTTCACATAAACCAACATGGCCACTTATAAAACGTCAGAAGCTAGGTGCACGGTTCCAATTGGTTGTTTCCTATGGAGAAGAGCCGGCCAGAAACTCCGCGGTTACTCTTTTAAAAATAAGGGGCTTTTACAATGTTTCAAATTACAGTGTTGATAGATATGCGAGGACAGTGTAAGCCTGTCAACAAGTAACAGCTACTCAACAAAATATAAAAGTTCTATAAATCTACAGTCCAAAAGTTAGGCCTACAACGTTCTCACATTCACAAATGATAGAACAATCTATATAAAAATAAAAGCCTATTTAAATCAAATGACATGATTGCCGTTACAACTGTAATAAATCTGAACTAGAATCCGGTCTACAAAAGCGATAAGAGTTTAAATAAGAATTAGAGGTATATAATGTCAACATATATAATGTCATGAGTATCTTTAAACATAGTCTTTAATGTTATAATAAGCATTTTTGATAAGGATACGTTTGATGTGGGTTTTGAACTTTCCATCGCTAAGTTCTGTAAATGACTTTGGCAACTTGTTATAAAAGCAGATACTGTTTTAAAAAATAAAATGTGATACCCAAATTTAGATTAACTAATACAAGCATATGCTTGTATTAGTTAATAAAATTAGTTAGCAAAATATACTAGCCTAGCAGTGGCTATATCAGTCAACTGTCTTATTTTTCTTACTTCATATGCAGCTGAACTTAATCTACCTGAAAGAGCTGTAATGAGGGCGCCCCATTGCAATTTTGAATCTAAAATAATTCCTAGAAATACAGTTTCCGTAATAACATCTAGTTTCTTGCCATCAAGTTTTAAATTTAGACCCACTTGGGGTACATTTGGTAATGATAACTTAAGACATTTAGTTTTGTTCGCATTAAGTATAAGATTATTAGCTGCGAACCATTTCGAAAAAACCGCCAGACTATCTTTCACATGTGAGACATCCGTATCGTTTCTATCTATTTAAAAAATAAGAGAAGTGTCGTCAGCGAATGAAATATATCCGATAAGTTAGCCATCATCTAAGGCAGGTTATTAATATAAACTAGAAATAGGAAAGGGACAAGAATTGAACCTTGAGGTGCGCCTATCTTAACTAAGGACCCCGAGGACGTCACCCCGTTAACGTTTACTTTTTGCTGCCTGATTGATAGATAGGAAAGAACAAGATCAGCAGCTTGTCCACGAATTCCGTAGTGGTGTAATTCACAGATCAGTGTATTGTGGTCAACGCAGTCAAACGCTTTTGAGAGGTCACAAAAAATGCCAATCGCATCCTGGGACTTCTCCCAGGATTCCAAAATGTGACAGATGAGTTTTACTCCCGCGTCAGTCGTCGACCTACCTTTCGTAAAACCAAACTGGCGACTATGTAAAATCCGATTTGAGATAAAATGTGACAACATCTGGTCTAGCATGACCTTTTCATAGATTTTACTCAATTCTGATAGCACAGATATAGGTCTATAATTAGAGGGATCACCCTTACTACCTGATTTGAATATTGGTACTACTTTACCATGTTTCATTAATTCAGGAAACGAACCGCTATCTAAACATTGAATAAATATGCCTGTTAGGACAGGGGCAATTGTGTCACTGATATCTACAAGAACCTTAACGGAAATCCCCCATAAGTCTTCAGTGTTTTTTATGTTAAGACTTTTGAATGCTTTTTTAATTATGACAATAGAAATAGGCTTGAATTCAAAACTTGGAATGGCCTTACTGAAGTTTTTTTGAGAAGTGTTTCAGCTAATATAGATGATGAGGGGAGAGACTTCGTAACCTCTATTGGGATGTTGCTAAAGAAATGGTCTAGTGTCTCAGCAACTTTTAACTTATCTGAAATGGCTTCATTATCAATTTTTGGAGTCAATTCATTCTGATCTCACTGTTTTGTGTTTCCAGTTTCTTTGTTAATTACCTGCCACACAGTTTTTATTTTATTATTAGAAATACTAATTTTGTTACTTATTAATTTAGATTTAGCTTGAGCGCAGACTCTTTTGAATATCTTACAATAATTTCTTACATAATCATGAAGGGTTTGATCAGAAGTCAATGATTTCTCCTGATACAAATTATATAAAATATCTCTGCTTTTTCTAATGCCAGCAGTGGTCCATTCACAAAATTTTGGTTTACTATTGATTGTAACTTTTTCTAAAGGACATGCTTTATTGAATTATTGGCATACTGTAGAAATTAGTGTACGGTAGTTTATATTTGCGTCTTGTGAATCAAAACTAGCTGTTGAAAGATGGCTAAGAACATTATTATTAAACATTTTCAATTTATTTTAGTTAAAGGTCTTAATTCAACGGTTTTATTTAAGTGTAGCTTTTTATCTAAGTCAAACGTTAGAAGTTGACCAGTATGGTCAGACCTGACGCCACTAATTACGGATGAGTCTTTTATTTTACAATTAGTAAATACATTGTCTATGCATGAAGCTGAGGCTGCTGTTATTCTAGTCGCTTCATTAAATATACATTGCAGATGATTTAAACAATGAGATAAGCTTACATTTTTCATGTGAATAGATCAATATTTAGATCACCACAAACAAAAACTAAGTCATTATCTTTAAAAAATTACTTAGTATTTCTTCCAAAATGATCAAAAAATATTATAAGTTTGAGCCTTGGTTTGAGGTTTGAGGTTCACCCATAAGAAAATATGGCCTTCAACCTCTGCACATGCTACCGCACATATGCGATCAACAGAGCAAGCAGTGATATTCTTTATTTCATTATGTCTAAAACAACTATTACTCAATATCAAGGTACCACCCCCTATTGAGGACCTGTTGAATGCACTGGCAACTGAAAAATTATTTACATTAAACAGCACCTTATCGGGTTTTAACCAGGTTTCACAAAACCATAAATAATCCATATTTTATTTATCTATTAACATTTCCACGTCTAGAATTTTGCCAGAAAAGCGATATATATTTTGGTGATAAAGTAAAATAATCTTATTATGCTTCTCTTTGGTCGACTCTAAAATTTTAAAGATTCAATTACAGTATTATTAGAAGTACTAGATAATACTGTTTCTTCACTTAACCTTGTGTCAGTTAAATTATCAATAACTGCGTGTATATTGTAAGATGCACTTGCAACCACGAGACCAACGGAGCAGTTCCATAGTTCAGTTGACCCTACAAATCCAGCTGTAGGTGACTGATTTTAGTAAGCTAAACAAACAGAGTGACAGCTTTTGTGGACAGAATATTAATTCAGATTCGATAGAGTTGTAATTGCAATCACGTTATTTGGTTTAAATAGGTTTTTATTTTCATTATTTTATTTATAGATATAGTGACTTATAGATTCTTTTATTTTTTGTGAATGTGAGAACGCTGTGGGCCTAACTTGTAGACTGTAGATTTGTAGACCATTTTCTATTCTGTTTTGGTACCTGGTACTTGTTTCAGGCTTACACTGTCCTCCCATACCTATTAATACTGTAATTTGAAAACAATGTTAAGGACAATAATTTTTAAAAGATTAACCATGGAGTTTCTTCGTGGCATAGGAAATGACCAATTTGAACCATGCAGCTAGCTTTTGAAGTTTCATAATTGCCCATGTAGGTTTATCTGAAATATTTTTTTTTGATTTTGATTTTAAGTGATACAAGAACAAGAAACACTCAAATTCCAAGTCGAACTTAAGCTATTTTTACGAGTTAAGGAACAGACCCTTTCAACTTATTATGATAGATTGCCTTTGTTAATGTTTTCTTACCCTCAGAACAGCGATAAAGGTCAAATACTTGACTGCTTCTTCAAAAGACTTTAGACTTGTAATATTTAATAATTTGCTTGAACCTTTAACGATAGGAAATTACTTTAACGATAGGAAATTAGTGTCAGCTTTTATCTTGAGGAAATATATTAATCTTCTTCTATGTATGATAGTTTTTTTAATTTAATATGGATGTTAAACATTCCCACCAATTTAAATTACATTTTGTCACCAATTTAAATTAAATTCTTTTGACAGTGATTTCACCTCTGATTTTGCATTACTAACTCACTGTCAAAACGACAGTAATCTTTATTCTCGTTGCAATAAGGTTGCTGCTTGGGTTGTCATCAGAAGAAAAATAACTGCGAAAGGACTGTAGTGTTTCAGTTAGCTTTCGGTTTTTGAAAACCTGTGTTCTATAATTAACATAACTTACTAATACGATACTTGGACTTTAAATGAGGTAACGGTGCGGTTTAAAATAAGGTGTAAAAGAGTAAGTTTAAATGGTTTGATCATGTGGAGAGGATGAATGAAAGGCAGCTAATACAAGTCAAATGATACTGGAAACGCCGGGAGGGGCACCCTAGGTGGACATTATTATTTATAGTGACCTTATTAGTGATGTTCTTTAGAAAGATCAGGAGCGTAGTATTTGTAACCGGCGTGCGTGTATGACACGATGTATGAACGTAAGCGAAGCAAAAGCAGTATATAAGCATCGAACCAGGTGGCGTTATGTAGTTTCTGGCTACCCCCATGGGAAGAAGGTGTGAGTGCATGTATGTATGTTGGTCAGAATTCCAAAAAACGTGTTGGGAAAAATATTTTGCTGTGTACATCTCTGTTTAACTGCGGCAGTGCCTGAAGAAGCTGTGCAGTTTTTTGTATTTTCTTTTTGGGTGGGAAATCATCCAATGGCTTCTCCCGCTCTGGGCGGAGCAGAAGGGCGTGTCAGACTTTTACTGACTAAAACCCACCTGTGTTCCTTTATTTGCGTGTGCTCCAGGGTCACGGTAACTCTTTCGAACAATCCGCGGCCCCGGCAGGCATCGGCCCTATCGAACCCCGTCAATGACACGGACATCTTTTTGACGCGCTCGTGCATCACGACGCGCCGTTGATTCGGGCCTGGTCCTTACGTGCCGACTTACGTGAAGTGAGCTGGCATTCCACATGATGCTGGGGATTACTAGGGATTGTCATTATTGACAGCTCAGTTCAAGCTCACATCGCCCATATGTTCACAGTTAGATTTTTACAGAATAGATCGACTGGAGCTTGAAGCTGTGAATTAAACTTGTAACAATTTTTGCAGGTGTCACAAAGTACTAGAACCAAAAGGCCTAGATCTCACTAGGATTGTAACAGAACCAGATAATACCATATTCGACAATATTCTGAACGCGTTCGTTGGCATCGGAGCGATACAAATTGGACTGACTGACGTCATTAAAGAGATGGGGATTGTTCCTGATTACATTATCGGTAAGTAAATTACAATAATTTACTACAATTTGGTCTTATTAACGTAGGATGAGTCTACGGATAATTAAATTGACAGTTTTGTTAATACGATGAAACTATAAAAGAACACTATAAGAAGGCAGACGTAATATCAGTGTTAGCAAGCACGGATATATAGCTTATTTATTATATCCATTTCATTTATTATGGTGAGGTGAGTATAGGCAAATTTCGTGGATACTCGTAATTGTTTTCACCCTTTTCTACAGAACTTCTTTAGATACACGAGGTAGTGATACATATAATTACACTAATACTACAAATAGTTTTATTTCAAATAGTGCCTACTACATTATTAGTGTGAACCCAATAGTTTGATTTATATGAATTAGTGAAGTGGGAATATGTGGAGTTCCAGCAGTTTATGAAAATCCATCAAAATCAATTTAATCGTACATCACTGGCATGTTTAAAACACAATTCGTTATTTTTGCATAGCCAGTACTACCTACGTCATTTAACTTGTCACTTAGGGGATACTCGTATCTTCTTGGTTTTTTTTTCTAAATTGACACCCACACACACTCATATTATACGTCACCTTTATTGTTTAATAACTATTAATTGAAAAAAAAATGGTGTTGATCCTTACTGCGCAACGACTTACAGTCGATGATAGTAACACTACACTTTTAAAAATCAGTTTTAAATAGTGGCGGAAACAATTTACTCATTCCTAATATTTTTCTTATAAAAAATAAACAATTCATCGCAAACGTTTTTAATTTTATTTTCGTTCCCAAAGGTCACAGTTTGGGTGAAATGGCGTGTGCATACCACGACGATACCTTCACGGCTGAAGAGTTGATCCTGTCTACATATAGCCGCGGGAAGGTCTGCTTAGAAACAGATCTGATAAAAGGATCTATGGCTGCTGTTGGTGTCGGATATCAAGCGGTGAGAATTATATTATTTTGTACGAAATAAACAAAGAATTTAGTTTAAAATCAAAAAAAAATAACATGCTTACCCCGCGTTTACACCCTTACAAGTTATGATTCTTGTTATCGACGACAAGTCTTGTAAAATAATTGTCAAAAACGTGACATGTTTTGCATAAAACAACTGGACGAGTATTACCAACCCACACTGGGCCCGCGTGGTGGATTACAGCCCATTCCCTCTCACAGAGAGGAGGCATGAGTCCCAGCAGTGGGAACATTATAGGCTGATTATGCTGTTATGCTAACTGTATTACATGTATTGACATTATTTCAGACATGTACTGTTAAGCGTTTTGTTCACCTCTTTGACATTCTTTGACAAAGTTTTAAACTAAACGATAAACGAAACTAGTAGACACAACATGTTTTATACCTTACCTAACGTTACCCGTCCGTGTTTGGAGCACAGAATTTAATACGTGTACCACATTTCTACTTAGTCAGTCCGGCAGATTTGGAGCAAATTGGCTGTGTCAGACGGTCAGATACACGAGTAATCCTGTGTTCCGGTTTTCATTATGACGTACGGAACCCTAAAAATCTGTATTTTTTCAGATTGTAAATCAATGTCCAGCAGAAATAGACATAGCCTGCCACAACAGCTCTGAATCCTCAACGATATCAGGTCCAGCTGACAAAATGAAGGAATTCGTAAGTGAACTGACAAAACGTGGAGTATTTGCCAAAGAAGTACCTTGTGCCAATATTGCGTACCATTCGAGGTACATCGCGCATTGTGGTAAGTGAAGTAACGATGTGAGAGTATTTTTTTATTACACCTGGTTGCTGTATGCCAGTGTCATGCAGAATCATTAGGATACAGAAGGTGGCATCCATTGAAACAATGTTTCATACCCAGATTTAAAAATAGAAACTGAAAAAAGTTCTACTTATGGAACTAGTAATCCAGCCTAAATTTTCCATTTGCTTCAATTTTAAGGCTCTGTGGTCGATTGATTTGTACTTTTATTTTACTTGTTTTAAATTTCAGTGATATACTCTTGATTATAACAATACTATTAGACTATTCGTCATTTCGATAACCACTGCATGTTTTAAAATTCTTTATTCATCATATTCATATTAGGCTTACATACACAAAATAAAATAATAATTATAATCTATATAAATATATAAAAAAATCAATTGCTTTGCGTTAGTCTCGCAAAAAGTCGAAAATGGGTCGACCGATTGTGATGAAACTTTGGTAAGTTGTTGTGTGCGCATCGGAGGAGATTCTTAATAAAAAAGGCATTGCAAAGCATTTAAATAATAATTCATAGACGACTCCGCCTTGGAGTGCAAATGCGGTGCTGTGCCACAAACGATGGGACACTTAACATCGCGTCCTGCGTGTCCTGTCGTCTGCACATAACAGGAACTGATAGACGCCAGTGATGGCGCCAAACACGTAGCCGAATTCTGGGCCAGTTACATTTGAATTACCATCGACACGCTATGAAGAATAAAATAATATAACCAGTTCACTAAAATCCTGAAAAGCCTGTAATTATTAAATGTTGTAACCACAGAATAATCTCAACACATACCATTTAATAGGTGAAAAGCACTAGAGAACGTGTAACAGTATCTCAACAACAGTATTTGCGGATTACAAACCATTACATCGTTTATGGTTTTTGTTGTTTTTTGCTGTTAGCTACTTATTTGTTTTGTATTCAAAACCATAAGTGCTTGTGATTTAAATGCTTTTGAATGAATTACAAATGTTTTGTTTATATATGAAAACAAACGACATGAATTAATTATATTACCTATAAAATCAGATTTAAATGTCTTTAAAAAAAAATCGGTCCAGCCAGATGTAGAATCAAGTGTAAATGATGCAAATCAAGTGATGCGTTTACCAATAAACAACATTTAGGTTTTATATATAGATTTGAAAATATGAAGTTAATGTGGCGATTGAAATGCAATTTATTCTCATCAGGCCCTGAGTTACTAAGACGTTTACGAGAAGTGATCAAAAACCCGAAGAAACGGAGCAACAAATGGATATCAACGTCGGTTCCCCAAGACAGGTGGGATGAACCTAATGCCGTGTATTCTTCTGCTGAATACCACACTAACAATTTATTGGTCAGTTTATTTTTATTTTTTATTTCTGGGTCAAGTAAAGATTGAAGATAAGTATGTTAACGAATATCTAACGCCCGTTTTCACCAACACCAAGATAAACATTGCCTAGTTACATAATGCCTAACGTAAGCAGAGGCAAGGGCGTTTTTACACCGCAGCTATCACCGGGAGGTCACGGAGAAACAACATTATTCGAACCGAACATGACGCCTCGGTGACGACCGTTTGTCCACCGCGACCAAACTCGGCAGTTCAGTATGTTATGACAGTAACAACAAAAGTCGGGCAAACGGCGCCGCGCCGGTGCCGGTGCAACGACAGTGTGTGGACAAGATCAAACATGTTTTATATTGCCAGCACATCAGCCCGTCATAATTTGGGCTGAGTTCTAGAGGTCGCACCGAACTACTCAAAACTTCAGCGGCTGGGATGACGGCGCTCGGTCGCCGGACGTGCGGTAGACACGCGATTATACTACATGTATGTATCGCAACTTTGATGCCGTCATCTCGTTCTCATTGACGTCCCGGTGATGGCAGTGGTGGACAAATACCCTAAGAAATAACAGACTCCGGTTTTAACATTCTTTTCGCAGTAGGCAAAACCATCGAAATCTACGTTTTTTGGTACCTATTATTTAAAGGCAAGTCCGTTGTCTCTCAATTTTGTTAGTAGTCTGGCAACCCGTTAGAGTTGCCTGAGCATCACGCATTGGCGAATCGGTGTCGCGACTTTAGTGTGGTTGCTTATATTATTATTTTTTGCATCAAGTGTCACTTAATGTTAGTTAAAACGGGCATTAACGTAACTTGTAAAAGGTTTTTCACTTGAGAATATTCACATTTGTGAATATTCTGAACTTGTACCCTAGCAAAACCACAAGAAGCCAACTAAAGTCTGTTATAGCAGCATGTTTTTTGCTAAATAATCCAATTTGTCAAGTTTGGTTAGTTCCAAATACGCTCGAAACTTTGTCGATTACCCAAACTTACATGCATTCAACAGAAACCAGTACTCTTCGAAGAAACGTCAAAGATGATACCAGATAACGCTATAGTCGTCGAAATCGCTCCACACGGTCTTCTTCAGGCCATTCTAAAGAGATCGCATAAGGAATGCACGCACATACCTCTTACTAGACGTGGCAACACTAACGGAGTGAAGTTTCTTCTGGACGCTGTTGGAAAGTAAGTTAGATATAGTAAAAAAGTTAGTGACGCAAATTGGCAGGTTTGAAATTTTTTAGGGAAATATTTAATTGCTCCTCTAAAAACTTATTAACCTTCCAATGACGTACTTATGAAAGAAAATGCCTCTTTTAACTTTCTGGCTTTTTCTCAAAGTTCGTGGCAGTAACTGAGCTAGGATACCCCAACTAAATGGTTTAGGTTACCTCAACTAAACCTCGCGTGAGCCGAGAAAGTCGCAAAATTATTCTAGGGCACCTCGACCAAATGGGTTAGGTTAGGTTAGAACTGCGACCAATCGCCATGTTGTTTCTACGTCCACGTTGGTCGCAGTTATTTGATTATTTGGTATTGTGGCAATTATTTGAGGCTCACAAAACGAGGCACATTTATTTTTTAGAGTGTACATTAATATTTTTAGAACACTAAAGAGTTAATTGGGGTACGATTAAATACAATCATGCTTCTTTATAATCCTGCTTGGTAAACTCTGCGTGGTAATATCCTACATGGTAAAAATATGTTTATGTCCTGAATGAAATGGTAAATCTTGAATATTTTTATTTTTCTCTGTGATATTATATTAAAAGATTCCCACATTGAAACCTTGGAAAATAGGTCTACTGTTTGTTTTGATTCTGTCACGCAATAAGTTAAGTTTCTAACAGCTGACCAGCAGCCCGGAGTCTGGATTTGTGCCCGGTTGATGGCAATAGGCTCGCCCCCTATTACATGGGACTAAAACGTAACTGGCGAAATGTGGGTGTTCTATAGGTACACCTTTGCCTAACCCTTCGGGGAATACAGGCGTGATGTTATGTATTTATGTATGTCTAACAGCTAAAGCAAAATTCCTAGAAACTGATTCGTAACAAAATTCTTAGAAACTAGTTCGTTTCTTTTACGCCTGAATTCTTTGGTACATAATCTTTTCTACTATTTTCAAAGACAGTAGTAGTACTTATGTCCTCTAGACTTTAGAAACAACCTTGTTTGTAATAGTGATATTTAATTTCAGACTGTACGAGGCTGGTGTTAATCCCAGGGTAGATGTTCTATATCCTAAGATAGAATTCCCTGTGTCTACTGAAACGCCTCTTTTGTCGCACTTTGTGGAGTGGGAGCACAGTGAAGATTGGTAATTTTCTATTTTTAATACGACATCGTTTTAGTTTAGTATAATTTAGTACGTTACGTTAAGTGCTTTTGTGAATTATGACTTTCTTGAATTTTAAACATTGGGACCTGAAAGTGATCATGAATTACTATTTGCTTCAGAAGAATTATAATATATTATAACTTCATGTTTCCATTGATCTCTAAAGTCAAAAGTATATATTGAGTACGTGAGCAAAGCCGTGGGTACAGCTAGTTTTGAATAAAATGAACAGTATTTAACTGACGAACTAAAACCTGTGTTCTAACTTGAAACTGATGACAATATAGCTGAATAAAAAAAACTGCTTTATTATGACCACAACATGGAAAAAAGGCAAATGATGACATGCTACCTGTAATTTTTTTTCAAGTTGTATGTTTATTGTTTACATTCCTCAACTTAAGTTGGAACCTGCATTTGGGAAATTTACCCTCTTTATGCGTCCTGGTTGAGCCCAAATTCCGGTGTAACTTGAACCTGGCTTTAAACCCTCATAAACGCTTTATGGTTTAATTATCATGACGTCATGTCAGGCCGGTGACATCCCGTCGCTTCCCTAATTTCCCATGCCGAGTGTTCGCGTGTAGGCCCGGTTTAAACGACAAGCTCTCAACGCGTTTTGTATGTATTTACGATTATTAGAGAGAGGATGCTGAAATGTTAATAATTAGGAGATGCATCAGTTTAGCCGCTTCTTTTTAAACATAACTTGCCATTTCGACTTTATAAAAAAAGGTCTTACTGTTTACTGATATTTAGCTTAATATCAGAAAAATATCCTCAAATTAATATTGATTTAATCACGAAGTAAATATCTACTCCATGGATTTAACTTTCAATAATTTTACCTTAAATACATTGATGTACTGAATTCAGTTTTATTAATAGAGAAGCACAATTATTAAATGTCTGGAACGGAAGTATTATAACTTGTAAATGAGGTCAGTTGTTAATACACCAACCTACACATACAAAAAGGAGACCAAATTAATATTCCGCTAGACTAAACGTTTCAAATTGTTTCATCCACATTGAACATTCTAACCTCGCCATTTTTGCAGGCCACAGCTATCTTTCCTAGAAAAGGATGAAGTTCGAACAGCGATGGAGCGCAACGTTGCAATATCTACACAGGACGATGATAACAAGTTCCTAGAAGGACATATTAGAGACGGTTAGTCATCCAATAAACTGAAGAATAATTCGTGCAGCGTAGTTTTCAGGGCAAAAACGTAGCAAAAATAGATTGTGCCTACAAATTATACTTTCTAAGAACAGGAGCTGCGCGGCCATTTTAAATTAAATTGTATCTTGTAGGTGCCAACGTGTTCCCTGAATCAGCAGTCCTAGTTCTTGTGTGGGAAACCCTGGCGATGCACATTGGTAAAAGCTATAAGGACCAGTCTATAGTCTTCCGAGATATCCACTTCTATAGCGAAGTTATTTTGAAACCAGACGTTCCACTTAGACTGTGTATTGCTATAAATAGAGGCAGCAATACATTTGAGGTAAGTAACGCCGTATCAATTTCAAAAAGATCAGATTCTCTTTGTTCATGAACATGAACTGAATTCTAAACCATGATTGCGGAGATTTCAATGCGGTACAATTTTAATTAAATTAGGAAACTTGAAAGCAATTATCGAGGTCCAATTTCTGTAACAGTACCGTCTTAAAATAATTGACCTTTAATAAATTGATCTAGATTTAGTTATCAACAACCCGTGTTAGTTTTATTGAGTAGTCAAAAAACATAATTATTTTTATTTCAAATAGAACCGTTTCTTCTAGTGAAAATGAGAGCATTTTGTCGTCTCTTTTACAGGGCAAAGGTCTCTTTTGACTCATGTAGAAAGATTAGGATTTATTCTCCAATTCTGAATTCTAGGCTTATCACCATATTTTCATTTAATCAGCATTGTATTAATTTTCTTCAAAATTTTAGGTCAGTCAAGGTGACATTCGAATTGCAAGTGGTATTGTTAGTAGTTTAAAAGTTCTTAAATTCTATAAAGAAAAAGAAAACTTCGATTCGGATGAAGACGAAATAATATTGAACTGTGATGATGTTTATAAGATACTGAGATCAAGGGGATATTCATACAAGTAAGTTTTACTTTAATTCTAATTTCAAAATAGAAAATTACAATTTTGATTTGTATTCTTAAAACAATTTGGTTTCCACTGGAGTTTTGGTGTAATAGCGTAACACACTTACAATGACAATGTCATTCATTTTGACAGTTCAACAATATTCATTGCGTTATTTACGTTGTTGAGCAGATGACATTTTAAAAACTATGAAGCAATCAATCAGATATTTCCATCTTATCCTACAGATTTTGATTGAAAGTGTGTTACATAGTTGAAGTGCTGGATAGATCTTGTAAAAGGTGACTAGTAGCCACTAAAACAAATAAAGAATTTACTGTAAATACGTTACTCCTTTTAATTGTAAATGCAAGTCGAATACCAAGCACGTTTTAAGACGTAAACCAAGTTTTCCCGCTTGTACAAGTAATTATGAAGTAATGTTCCAACTCCATTCCGTTTTAATCCCAGCATCAACATTAAAATAGTAGCCAATTTATGTACAAACCATTATTTGTCGTTGCTTTTACTCACAAAACTTGCAAAGTAAAATTTAAGGAAATAATGTAAACAAGTTAAAACCTACCCATCAAATGAACTCCGGAAAAGAGGCTTATTACAATGCCATGACTTAACTTGATGCTCCTCTCATTTATTTCTCGTATAATTATTTTTTGTTGACCCACTCATTAATGTTTTTCTTAATTTTTGTGGTATCTTTATAAAAAGCAATTATGTTTATGTTTTATACAATAACATTAATGTTGTTCTATTTGGTATATCCCTTGTTATTTTTAAAAAGTAGCTCCAGAGGAAGTGGACCTGGCAGTGTTCCGATAACGTGACAAGGAACGAGATAGACTTCATCATGACGGCACAATATATTTAGAGGTGTCAGATCCGTCCGCCCCGCAGGACATCCATGAGGATTTCGACCACGATAACAAAAAAGAAAAAAGACGTTGCAAAGCCTAAATGAGTCTTTCGGCGGGTTGGCCTCGGCATGAATTTGCACACGATGAAAATCATGTACGATTTGCATGTCCAGCCGAGTCCAATTCACATCGAAGGGTCTCTTCTCGAAGTTGTGAAGGACTATCTCTACCTAGGGCAAGTCATCGAGCTCTGTAGACACAACTTTGTGAAAAAACCTGACAGAAGGATTCAGTTGGGTTGGGCAGCGTTTGGAAAACTTCGTCAAGTGTTTTCGTCACCAATCCCACAATATTCGAAAACTAAGGTCTTCAACCAGTGCGTTCTGCCCGTTATAACATACGGTGCCGAAACGTGGACACTGACAATCGGGCTAGTCCACAAATTTAAGGTCACTCAGTGCGCTATGGAGCGGGCTATGCTCGGGGTTTATTTGAAGGATAAAATCAGAAACGATGTTATCCTGAAAAGAACCGGAGTTACCGACACAGCTTGCAGAGTAAGCAAGCTGAAGTGGCAGTGGCCTGGCCATGTTTGTCGGAGGACCGATGGCCGGTGTCGCAGACGAGTCCTGTAGTGGCGACCGCGTATCGGCAAGCGTAGTGTGGGACGCCCCCCAGCTAGATGGACCGACGACCTCAAAAAGGTGACTGGTACAGACTGGATGCAGAAGGCGGAGGACAGGGTGTTGTGGCGCAGCATAGGAGAGGCCTATGTCCAACAGTGGACTGTGATAGGCTGAGTTGATTGATTGATGTTATTTTTCGATTCCGAATCTAAAACCTATGAGACTTTGTCAAGAAGCGTTAGAAAACCTTTATGACTTCAAGAGTGTAGACGCTTAAGTTCGTCCATATCTTAGGCCGACACCAAATTTGCTGACGAAGAAGAGCTAGGATCAAATCAAATGTAGTACCTATAACAATCATCACAATCTTCATTTCAGCTGAAAGACGTCCATTAATGGACACAGGCCTCCCTCAAGAACCGCCAAAAAAAAAATTCAAAACAAATAACACACAATTTTAGGTAGAAGAAGCAGTATGTCGTTATTGTTATGCATTCTGTTTCGCAATAAATTACGACGAATAATTTTTATCCTTCTTTTCAGGGACAAGTTCCAATCCATTCAATCATCAGTTCTCAACCGTCAAAAAGCATTCGTTCAATGGAACAGTGACAGTGACTGGGTGACTTTCCTGGACTCTCTGATCCAACTCAGTGCACTATCGAGGAATCATGATGGGATCTCAACGCCTAAGTTCATCAGAAAATTGAGGATCAGCGTTAACGATCAACAGATATTGAATATTGTTAAAATTAATGGTGTTAATTGTGTTGCTGCTCAGTATAATCATATTCAGGGAGTTATTAGGTAATATTTTTACAATATTAATTTACGTTTTGTTCTCAGCAGCAGCCTTGACCGTCTGTCTATATTAGGACCCGGTTGTCGGTGTAGTAAACATCTCTGCCTACTCTTAAATACTAGGCGTGATGTTATAATATATATTTTACTTAATAAAAATCTTAAATTTACTGACAGACAACGCACAGCCTAAACCGCAGGGTCTAGAAACATGCAATTTTGCGCAAGAGTTTCTTATGTAACGAAAGTGAGCACTAACGAAGAATTCATGAACATTTACCCTCTAAAGGGGTTATATAGGAGTTGAAAGTTCGTCGTTTTTGCAAAAGCCTTGTTAATTATATAATTCACTGTGTGATGGGTTTTTGTCAGAGGATGTGAGATAGAATAATTGTATAGTTATTTTATTATTTTACTTGAAGTAAGAAAGGTTTTTGAGCTCAGTGCTTTTTTGAGTTGAATTTTTATTCTAGTGAATAAAAACATATAAATAGATTCTGATGAGGCTTTTAGAGAAATGCTAGCTTATTGAAATAATACTTTTATGCTTCTCCAAGTTGCTATCTGAAAGTGTTTGTTATACGTTGAGTGCTCTCGAAGACCAACATATTTATTAAAGAAAATAACAACTGAGAAAAGTAATTAATTTAATAATGAAAGAAAGAAAGCTTTTCTTTCTTTCTTTCGTTATTAAATTAATTACTTTGAGAAAGAAAAATAGGTTTGTCACAGAAACACCTGCATACAAAAAATATAATTAGCTCTGGTAACAATGTAACATAAAAGCAAACAAAATAGATGTATAATCACGAGCACAAAACAGAAATAGTCGACAGCTGCACGTTATGACTGTACATACGACGAGTACAAAATGCGTTCGTGGAAATAGAAAAAAAAATTATTACAACATGAATATTATTTGTAAAGACGAAAAATAAAAGACAGCAAAAGTATTAGATGTAAATCGGTTAATATAGAGAATATACCAAGACGTAAGTGAACAATAAAGACGAATTTGGAACCTACTAGCTTTCTGAAGTCGGTAAGAAAATGCGGAAGTCGTTCAGTACGCTGTAATATTGACATGATGTTATGACGTATCATATTTGTCAAAAAAGACATTAATAAAAACTCTATAGGCACTTCTGAAATAAATGAGGGTTGATATATTTACGGACGTCAAATAATTTAAGTCCTTTGAAGTGCTCTCTTGTTTCAGGAAACTAAACATTTATAATAAATTGCCCCAAAAATGGTTTTCCGAGAATTCTCAATAACGTAGGTAGAATCACTTTCGTTTAGAAATCAAACATGATTACGTAACGCCACGCCGGCAATCCCCGAAGGGTTAGGCAGTGCTCTAGCTATAGTATACCCACATTTCACGAGTTAAGTTTTGTTCCATGTTAAAAAAAAAAAAACAAAAAAAAAATATTCTTTTATTAAAAGGACTGGGAAGAAACGTCCCCACCCTCCAACAAATTTTAAACATGTGTCATTCGAAGCGTCTGGTAGGTTAGATACTTTTTTACTATGGCGACATTCTTCATACACGTGGGGTATACCTGGAATATTATATTTTTTATAAATATAAGCATGATTTTACATTATATTTTCTTTCCATGGTCCTTTGGTTGAGGACCTCGAAAAGACAGAACATTCACCAAGTAGCAGTTCCTAATGTTAGAGATAATGCGAGAAGTAGGGAAGAAGTTTGCAACAAACTCCCCAGTAATGAAATCATAGTTACGAATAAAGTCGATGCCCTTTTTAAAAAGTTTACCAACATCGGTATATTAGTCGTTTCGACATAACTGAAGAGATTGACCACAAAACATTTTTAACATTGGAAAAGTCTAGGTCTACAAAAACGCTCGATGTTTGGGTGCCACACAAGCTTATAGTCTTAATTTTTTATAATAAAATACGAAAAAACTTTTATCCTGACTAATTATAAAAATTTAAAAAAACTTGTTGTGTTCTTCATTTACTTTCCAGATGTGCAGGAGTCGAGCTTGATAACGTAATATTTATAGATAAACCTGTAATACAGCCACAATCAGACGTTTTGCTAACAAGAGCGTTTTATCCACACTATTCAATGGATGAAGTTGACGTAAGTATCTTTTTACGTTTTCTCATAGGATAAACAAATTCTTAATTGAATGTCAATCACGCTGGAGTGATTTTGGCACAAGATTTAATCTGCACCCTTGCATCTAGGATGAAAGACAGCAAACACTTTCAGCAGCAAAAAAGTTTTACTAAAAATATTGTTATTATTTAGAAACAATAACTGAAATAACTTAACCGTTAGTAAGAATACGTGACTAATATGTAATAGGAAAAAGAAAATAATTTTGTAATATATTCTATAATTAAGTATATCAAAAGATTCCATAGTGATTGATAGGTAGAATTTTGGTATTCAAAATATATGATTTTATTTGTTTCAGCTAAAAACTGCTCTTCAAATAATACTTCAAATTGTAGCTGAAAATACTACAATGAAAGAGATTAAGGCCACCCAAATCGTAACGTCAAATACCAATATAAATTGTATTATCCAAGAGATTTCGAACTATTTACCCAATGTTACAATTGACATTGCTTCAGTTATAAATGTCAATATCGATTTTGATACTATAGTAGTCCAAAATTCTGACATCGATAAAGCAAATGTTTTTATTATTGAAAATCTGCTGGGAGATGAAAAGGTGAGAACCGTCTCATTGAATTAATATGATTTTGATCGTGGATTTTGTCAAAGTTTTCGTTCTCGGCGAGATATTCGTTTGTTGAATGAGTGAATCTTGGTTTTATTTGAAAACTGGAACGTTTTATTTACAAAACCAACTAATAATTTTGCTGTGAATTCATCCATGTGTTCAATAAAAACAATATAAATTTTATTGAATTATCTTTCACTGTTGATCTCTAGAAAGCGGTTATTATATTCGTCTATAACCCAGAACTAAAATACATTAACGGTACTAGTAGCAAAATTTAATTTCAACGAAATCCCATCGGACAATTTTCTTTTTCAGAAATTGGAGTCTCTGCGAAATTTTTCGAAGGATAGTTTCATTTTAGCACTAGAGTCGGGAGTGCCAAAGCTTCAAGGACTTATGAGCCACTTTAGCGTCATGAGTTCTATATCGGATGGGAAGCAAATATTAATATTATTGAAAAGGCAGAGTCTCAAGGATGTTACTTATGTGCCTGTAATTTGTGATAATAAATTGGATTGGGTGCCGCGCGTATATGATGAACTTAATAAAACGAAGCGGGTGGTGTTAGTGTCGGAAAAGCAGCCTTACTGTGGAGCTTTAGGTATTATATATTTCCGTAGATAGAATCTAAACGTATTTTACTTATTACATATTTTATTTTGGATAGGCTCATGTTTGACGACAATCAAGCAACAATGTGGTCGTTGTTGGAACAATTTCATTGAACAGAGCAACACTAATCACGGGTGATAAAATCTCACACACCTGTTTTTATTGAAAATCAGCTTAGATAGTTTTTGTGCAGCTTGATGATTCATATAATTGCTGACTAAACGAAAAAATTCTGCAACCCTATTTTTGGTTGATGATAACATTTGATTTTTAGGTTTCGTCAAAAAGTTGAGAAGTGATGGAGTGGACAAAATTGGCTTGGTGGTAATCGACGATTTCCATGCACCTTCTTTCAATCCCAACACTGGAATATACAAGAACCAACTTGAAAAAAATCTTTCCATTAATATCTTACGAAAGGTAGGTAGTGAAAACTGTTTTGAATATAAACCAACAAGTTTTGCTATAAGACCGACTCTGATTATAGCAAAAAACCCTATCGTTTTATATAAATTGGGTAAATACTGTTTTTTTGTGTATGGAACAGTAGGTATTAATTTCAATATGTTAGAGTCGGCCCTATTATAAAAGTGTTTTAAATTCAAGAGTTCCTTAACCTTCTGGAAACTGGTTCATTTCCTGAACTCAAAATCAGTCGGTTGAGCCATACATATTTATTTCTCCGCTTGTTTCTTTAGTAAAAAGAACAGTGAACCCTATTTATAAAATTCCTCACAAGTTTCGAATCCGTGATGGTAGTAGGCGACAAGCTAACGATCTGTCAATATGTCTTGAGCACAATCTTGGCCTTTTAGTTTAGCACGTCGCTATATATATTTATATGGGGCAGGAATTCAGCGATGTTGATAGAGTTTTGCTGCTGTCGTATAGGAAATAAGTCAAAAATATATATTATTAAAGTGTTGCTATGAGATTTTTGTTTTTGAAAATGAGTAAGTAAGTGGAGTTAATAAGTTTGTAGTTGCTCTAATCTTTTTGCCATAAAAATCTTATTACCATTATTTTAATTTAATGGTCCAAGGAAAATTAATTGCCCTAACATAATATTATTTGATTGCCTGGTCGATGTGGTGGTTGCAAGTGCTACTGCTGAGCATGAGTGACCGGTTGATGGTTATAACCATCAACTGGGAACTTCGGCGGGCTCTAGGGTTGCGAGTCTATTGGCTCGCACCCTATTACGTGGAACTTGAACATAACTGGCGAAATGTGGGTGCACACTTCTGCCTACCCCTTCGGGGAAAATAGGCGTTATCTTTATAATATTATTCTTAAATCTTTTTTTCATATCTATATCCACGTCTAAATGCAATAATAATAATAAATTTTTGGCACTTGACGTGAGTTGTCTCGACAAAGCTACCGAGTATGTTCGGTTTTACTTGCAGCTCCGGTGACTTGGATTTACTTAGCGACCGCGTGGCCGCAACGCCGTGGACTACATCAAAATGTTTAACACCCACCAACAGCTTTAAATGCTTTAGTTTGTTAAATCTTTTCCAGTATCCAAACCTCAAACCAAATAAAATATCAAGACAGCGCTGTCAACAGTGAAGTGAAGCCAGATTCGTTATCATGGTGACTCAAATGGTTAAGCTAACTACAGTTAAAAAATTGACAATTTGCTATGAAAGTTAACCACGCGTAGACGGAGTAGTTAAACTTTAACTATATTGTCAAGTGACTAATTGTTAAATTGACTATTGGTCATTTTTAACTCTGTATCAATCAACGGGCCCTTGTAGTTGGGTTATAAATTGGGTTGTAATAGTGTGCGTGTGAGCATGTATGCACAGAGCAAGGTGTAGTTTTGCATGCTTCACTGTATTGTTTGCAGCGCTATGTCTTGTTTTATTATTTGGTCTGAGGTCCAAACATACAATTTTCTAAAGGGTGATGGGACCCGTCTGTCTGTTTATCTGTCCGCCCATTCGTTGGTATTAGGGTTATATCTATTACAACACTTAGCTAGTTGAAATTTTCACAGAATATGTGTTACTAATTAAGTTGTAATGGCATGTATTGAATCGAACCTCAAATAATTCCCACTTCGCTTTCCTAAAACTATTAATGAACAGTCTAATAAAATAAATGCATATCTTTATGTGGAAAATGCCAGATACTTAAAAAGAGGCTCATTCATTTTAAAAAGCGTGCATCATTAGAAAGTCAATAAGTTTTTAAATAATAGGTCTTTACCTATGAAATTGCCGTTTTGTATGAAAAAAATTAAACGATTTTTTTTCATGAATTTTTTATTTGTATTAATCGAAGTAATCACCCATGCAATCAATGCATCTTTGCCATCGCAGTGGCAGTTTATTGATGCCCTTCTTAAAGAAATCAGCTGGACGGGAGGCAACAAATTCTTCAAAGGCATTTTGTACTGCCTCTCGGGTATTAAATTTTTTTCCCGCCAAGAAGTTATCCAAATTCTGGAAAAAGTAGTAGTCTGTAGGCGCAAGGTCTGGTGAGTAGGGCGGATGACGGAGAGCTTCCAACCCCAGTTCTTGCAACTTGGAGACCGTCTGCTGTGCAGTATGAGGTCGCGCGTTGTCGTGCAGGAGCAGCGGAGACGAGCGATTGACCAATGCTGGTTGGAGATGCGCCAGCTTCTCCATCATTGTGTTCAGTTCTTCACAGTACACATCTGCAGTAATGCTCACCCCGTTTGGTAAGAAGCTGTGATGAATCACACCGGCGCTAGACCACCAAACAGTGACCATCACTTTTCTAGGGGTAAGTTTTCGTTTAGGGCATTGTTTAGGTGCTGAACCAGGATCCAACCAACTTGCTGAGCGCTTACGGTTATCAAACAGAATCCATTTTTCATCGCAGGTAACAATGCGGTTCAAAATTCCTTCATTTGTGTGTCTGTTGAGCAGTGCAAGGCACGTCTCGACGCGTACTTCGCGCTGGCGATCATTGAGTTCGTGGGGCACCCATTTGTCAAGCTTTTTTACCTTGCCAATTTGACGCAAATGGACCAATATTGTTTTGACGCTAACGTCGAAAGCTGCTGCTAATTCAGCCGTAGATTGTGTATCATCAGCTTCCACAATCGTCTTTAATTCGTCATTGTCGACCAAAGTCTTCGGACGACCGCGAGGTTCATTTTTCAGGTCGAAATTTCCAGAACGGAAGCGAGCAAACCAATAACAGGTGGTGCGTTGGTTTGTAGTGTTAGCTCCGTAAACGTCGTTGATGTTGCGTGCCGCTTGTGCCGCGTTGCTGCCACGACGGTACTCATATTCCATAATTACTCGAATTTTTAACGTATCCATGATGACGAAAAAGATTGAAATGCGATGAAAATGTAACACTAATCAATAAAGAAATGACTACTTTTAGAAAAAAAAATCCATGTTTTTAAAATAAAATTAATTTGAAATTAGAATTCTTAGCCAAACAAAAATTATTTTGATTTGAAATGGCCAGTACTGCAGAACGGCAATTTCATAGGTAAAGACCTAATATTTCCCTTTTTAATTTGATCAAACTTTGGGTTTCATGTAGGGCCAATGGGGAGGCTTTTACCACACTCCAGCTGCAAAGTGTCAAATGCTTCGAAACGTCACCCTGACAAGCCCAGCCGGTAATTTGGATAACCTTACATGGATCGAAGCACTTCCTACTGTTGCCAGTAATAACTTAGTTCAGGTAAGCATTTAACATTCAGTTAGGTAATAAAATTAATTATTTAGCAACTTGACTCACTAGGTGCGTCAATTTTCCAGGATCCCTTCTTTTCGCATAATGTTCTTTGTCCTAATATACTTCGGCATTACGATTTTAGGCATACATTTTATGTTGGCATAATCATCTTAAAGACCAATTTGTTTTGGCATAAATTTGATTCGCATAACGTTAGTCGGCCTAATGACTATTAGCATAACGTTAGTAGGCATAATGACTATTAGCATAACTACAATCGGGGATAGGATGCAAGAGCGAGCGAAGCGAGCTCGGGACTTGGGGCATCCCGACTCGGACAGGTTAGGTTAGAAGGGGATGGCGGGGTCTGAAAGACCCCGCCGTCCCCTTCGTGGTTATATTTTTTTAAACCGCCCAGAAGTAGGAGCCCCGCCAAGCGGGGCTCCGTCGGCTACGCCTTATAAATAAATAGTAAATTTGGAAAATCCAAAAGTGCACGACTCATAATGCTCATTTAATTATGAAATATAAAAAAAAAAAAAACTTAAGTCGTTCAAAATTAATTGCCGAAAAAACAGCTGTAGTAGGAAGAAGGTACTGCACAAGCGCCCCTGGTGGAATAAATGTACATAATATCTATAGATATATCACCATCCATATGTTAATTTTCTATGGATATAAATAGATGTACAGTCTTGTAGTTTTCGTTTTTTATTAATTGTAATTAAACGACACTGAATTAATTAGCCATTTGCATTCAGTGACCTACAATTGTCGATAAGAATTTAAAAAAAAAAAATAACTCAAATAATGGATTTTTTCACAAGTTACAGTGTTTCCGGGTTTCACACATGACGGACAGGATTTTTTTTGACCTCTTTTGGTGTTTTTTTCCAATTCTATTGCAGTAAATCAATTTTTAAAAAGTATGAAATTAATCTCCATTAAACTATCTCGACAATAGTATGCAAAATATCTTGATTCCGTGAAATAACAAGGCTATAATAATAAAAATAGCCGCCAAAATGAGGCGAAATTTTTTTTCGATCGTAAAGCACTCTCTGATGCTTCGCATCATGAGTCGTGCAAAAAGGAGAATAGGTTCATTTCTCCGACACTCTATCCATTCTGGTGATTGCAATAATACGTTTAGTGACACAATAGTTTTACGACACCACCGTCTACTTAGAAAAATAAAAATAATAATTTCTATTCGTAGGATATTATGCTTAAAAAAGTTATGCTTTTGAACTTTATGCTTAGTAAATTTATGCTTTAGAATATAATGCTTAATCATTATTATGGGTAGAGAAATTATATTTAAAAAAATTATGCGTAAGCTGTTATGCGTAATTATATTATGCGAAAATATGATTATGCCAAACAAAATTATGCTAAGTTATATAAGGTCTTAAAATTTTATGCAAATGGATAGGGAACCCAATTTTCCATGTTATAGCCATTTGATACAACTGTCAAAGAATGACAGTTTTAGTTGGTAATAAATTTGATAAAGAATTAATTTCCCTGACTTTACGATAACATTTATTAATTATTTAATGTTTATTTATGAATGCTTATTAAGATACAAAATATATAATCGTTTTCGATATTAAAAAAGTTTCAATATGGTTTGACTATGTGTGAATAGAAGGTATATGGATGGTAAAATAACAGGTATAAGAACCATAAAAACTTCGTAAGTTTGAAATTTAATTTATGATCCCCCCGTATTTCAGATGCTATAGACGTTGACAACTATTTAGTAACATATGAAGGATGATGTTAAATTGTTATTTGATAGTGTTTTCTCAAAGATACAAAAATATAAAAATTGAACCCCTACAATCAGCATTTATTTTTCACAGGTTTCCTATGCTGGCATATCATTAAAAGATGTTCAGAAAGCAGTTAGCAACAACAGTGAAGATAAATCGTCTTTCGGCATGGATTTCAGCGGTATTGACGCAGAGTAAGTTTTGACTATACAAAATTTTATTAGGTACATAAAATAAAAAAAAAACCTCTTAGAAAATACTTGGCTTTATAGCAAGCCTAAACAGACAATAAAAAACTTAAAGAGGCAATTTCCAATGAGAGAGGAAAATTATGAAAAACTATAAATACCTAATCAAAGTTATATTTTTAGCTGGTCTTGAGATAATATATTAGGTTGGGGAAAAAGTCTTTTCGCATTATAGTATGTATGAACTTGTAATAAAATCTCTTTGGCTATACTATTTGTATCTGGCTGGTTTTGGTATCATTGAAAATTGAAATTTTAAAGAACATATTTCCAAACTCAAATTAGGAAAATGTGTGATTTTCATTTGTTTTTCGTACTGTCAAGATGAGTGAATCTAATGAAGAAATTCGATACATTTTAAAATTTTACTACAAAAAAGGTAAAAATGCAACGCAAGCCGCGAAAAAAAATTGCGTTGTTTATGGACCTAGTGCAGTGTCTGTGAGAGTAGCACAAATTTGGTTTAGGCGTTTTCAATCCGGAAATTTTGATGTCAAAGATGCACGTCGCTCTGGTCGCCCTATTACGGATAAAATGGATGCCATTTTTAAAAAAGTGGAGCAAGATATCAGTAGTTACGACGTAGTTGGAGAACTGGGAATTGAAAACAAAACAGTTTTGGCACATTTGAAAAAAACTGGGTACACAAAAAAGCTCGATATTTGGGTACCTCACGAGCTCACTGAAAGAAACCTAATGAACCGTGTACTCATTTGTGACTCTTTATTACGACGTAATGAAACCGAACCATTTTTGAAGAAACTGATAACTGGTGATGAAAAGTGGATCACGTACGACTAGAACGTGCGAAAAAGGTCGTGGTCAAAGGCCGGTCAGGCTTCACAGACTGTGGCGAAACCCGGGTTAACTCGCAACAAGGTGATGCTGTGTGTGTGGTGGGATTGGAAGGGCATTATTCATTATGAGCTGTTACCACCAGGCAGGACTATCGATTCTGAACTCTACTGCAAACAACTGATGAGATTAAAGCAAGAAGTTGAGAGAAAGCGGCCGAAATTAATCAACAGAAGGGGTGTGGTTTTTCATCATGATAACGCTAGACCTCACACATCTTTAGCCACTCAGCAAAAATTAAGATAGTTTGGCTGGGAGGTGTTAATGCATCCGCCGTATAGTCCTGACCTTGCACCTTCAGATTTCCACCTGTTTCGGTCTCTTCAGAATTCTTTAGGCAGTGTCAGGTTAACATCACGAGAGGACTGCCAAAACCACTTATTTTGATCAGAAGTCCCAAAATTTCTATAGCAAAGGGATCATGTCCCTACCTACAAAATGGCAAAAAGTTATCGAACAAAATGGTACTTACATACTTTAGCTAAATGTAAATAAACTATATAAAAAAATGTTTTGAATTTTCTTAAAAAATGCGAAGAAACTTTTTCCCTAACCTGTTTTGGCATGGCAGCTTTAATCGTGCCGCAAATATACGACAGACGATTGATACCGAGCTTTAATATAGGTATACAGCTGCATCCAGTTAAATTAGAAGCTAACCCCAATATATATTAGTTGGAAATGACTAGGAAGATGATGACCTTACGAGCTTCCTTCAAATTCCTAGTCAATAGAGCGTATTAGGTATATCTAATCTGTTCAGCCAGACGGGAAGATGACCTACAGAAGATCGTGGGAAAGACCTGGATGAGACTCTCACATATCAAGCGCAAAAGGGGGGAGGCTTTTTTCAGTAGTGGGTAAAACAAGACTGCCAATGATAATGATGAATCTGTTCACGAACACCGTTCTGATAATTATTGGTTCAGGGGCGAATTCTCATAAACTCAAAATCAAAGCATTTATTTCAATTAAACCATTCACAGACACTTTTAAATTGTCAAGGAGTCGGTCAGCTAGTCAGAAAGTTGAAACTAGTTGCTCGTTCCTAAACGTAGATCTCTATGAAGAAAAATGGGCACCCGTTACCGAACAATGCTAATCAACTAACGAGTAACTTTACTTACATTTAATTGCTTCGACAGTGGTGATAGAGTGATGGGCCTGGTTGCTGGTGGTGCATTAGGAAGTACTGTCGAGGCTGACTCGTGTTTGTTATGGCAAGTTCCGGAATATTGGAGCCTGCAAGATGCTGCAACCGTACCGCTGCCGTATGCTGTTGCTTATTATTGCTTGGTAAGAATACACCACAATCATTATACATTGCCTGTAAATAAAGTTTAGTATTTTATTTTTTTAAATATACTATTTCTTCAAGCAATAAAAAAAATCGTTAAAAATTAAATACTTATAGTTAATTATTTTGCTTATTTAATAATACTGGAAATATCTAAACATTGAAGGTAATTAAAACAGCGAAGTTGAAAGGTTAATAGGCCTTAAGTACTTTACCTATTACGAAAACGTCATTAATTAAAAAGTATCATTAGATATGGAAAGGAATTACGTAAATAGGTAAATGAGGAAAAAAAATAGGAACAAACTCTGGAGAATATAGCGTATTTTTATAAGTCACTGATCATTACCAACCCTTATAGTGTATACTTGTTTATTACACTCCTACTAACCAAAAGTAGTAATATTGAAACAATTACTAAATATTTTTACTACATTATCGAAAAAAAAGAACTAAAGCATACCACAAAATAATATTATTTCATAACATAATGTCTTCAACCTTCAAAGACTCACTCACACACAAAATTTAATAAGCATCATCTAGATTTTATAAAGGCCCAAAATAACATCATTCAAGACAAATAACCTCTCTGTGAACGCCCACGTGAAAGCGAACGTCCGAAGCCCCAAATATTTGTAGAATTCTGTTTGATAAAATATTCACTTAATGGGTTCATTTCTCTCCCAAGATGCCATATGTGTAGAGGTAAATAGGTATCTTTCCTATACATGGCACATGATAGAGGGGTACAGAAGGTCGGTACCTTACAATGAGCGAAAACCACGCTGACATAGACACGCTTCACGTACAGTGAGTGCAAACGTACTCGCGACTGGCATTTGTTTGAAGGTGGGTTTTAGAGTCCGATTACACGAACCACAACCACACCACACCAACATGTAGACGGGTGCTAATTTGTATGAAAAATTAATAGTTTATTCACACGGACCACAAATTGCAGTCAAAATTAACCGAGTGGGTGATACCGACCACATCAAGGCCACGTCGCTGGCAAAACACAACCACCAGCGAGACCGCGCACTAACGGCCGGCCACGTCGTAAACAATATTGCGTCGAGCATTTGAATTGATTTTGTAGTCACCACAACGCAACTGCAAGAAGCTGCAGCGATAATATTCACACGTAACCACTGCTTGCCCACATTTTGTCACTGCGATGTGGAGTGGTTGTTGTTCGTGTATTAAGGCCCTAAGCCAAACGAACGTAGAATCAGAACAAGAGCAAGAGCATTCTCTTCTTGATATATTTGACATTTTATTGTGTAAAGACCAACGAAAGGATGCTCTATTCCTGTTTTCACAAAGTGGTAATAGAATGTAAATTCACTTGTTTGGTATTTTAAATTTTTTTTTGGATTGGGAAATCATCAAATGACCTGTCCCGCTCTGGGCGCAGAGGAAGGGCGTGTCAGACTCTTACTGACTAAAACTCACCCGTGTTCCTTCAGTTGCCTGTTCGCCAGGGTCACGGTAACTCACTTGTTTGGTCTAAGCCGACCTTTAAACAATTTGAGGTCTGATTAGAGTTGAGATTGCGTGCGTCTATAGGTGTGTGCCCCCGTTTTTACTCGTTGCTTGGAGCCAACCTTCTGTACTTAACTACCTATCTATTTTGTGTAGATGATACGTTACTGAATGCGTAAACTCAAGTTGGTATATTGTCAGTCTTAGGAGATTATCTCCTGCAGTGTTCTGACGTATAATTTATTCTCTCGATATGGGTAAGCTGTGGACTTCAAGTACGATTGTGTGTGGTACGAGTGTCCTAGAACAGCTTAGCTATGGTCTTGCTTATTTCATATTCAGTCAAGTGAGATTTTGGCTTTTCATAGGACAATTTTGGCTATATAAAGTTCAAAGTTCTCATGACACATGGTTTGCAGATTAACTGCCATGTTATAAAAAGTTACTAATGCTTGACGGCCTTCTATGTAACTTGTTGAATTCCGTAGACAAACTACAAGATTCGGAATCCTTTTCGGAATCCGGAAACGGTATTTTACCCTATCCACCCCGTCTAAGGCTGAGTCAGGAGTAAAAAAGTCTCGACCCAAAAATCGACTTTTGCCTAATTTTAAACTAATCAAAACTTAGGCAGGTACAAAGTAATTTTAGAAACTTGCTATTCTAATAACTAATAGACAACTATGGATGAAAAAGACATGCTGGGACAACTTCAAATAAATTGGAATACGGGCAGGAAAATGATGAATGATGACTATTCTAACGAACTCATATTTTTTTAATTCGTTTTTTTCTCCTTCAGGCAATGAGAGGTCATCTCTCAAAACGTCAAAGCGTATTCGTGACAGGCGGGGCAGGTGCTCTGGGACAAGCAGTGATAGCTATTTGCCTGTCTTTAGACTGTACTGTATTCACCACTGTCAGTAACGTGCTAAAGAAGAACTTGCTGCTTCGACTGTTCCCTAAACTTGATGGTAAGTGTTAGTTAGGCAAAGTTATGTTCAGACTCGCTTAACCAGGAAACAGCCTTGAAATAGTCTTTCTTTAGATTTTTGTGTTGATAGGTTATTACTTCTTGTACTTTGGTTTCATAGTTGTAGCATGAGCCGTCCAAACTAAACTGAACACAAATGGATCGGTGATCATGGATCACCTATTCAGAAAAAATTAAGATTAAAAAAAAAAAAAACGTACCGTGATTTTTGTTTAATTCTTATGTGACCGTGATTTTTATTTTATTCTATATTCCATGGTCCTAAGGCCTAATTTACAGGTTAACAATGAAGTAAATGTGAACGTCCACGTAAATGTTAATAAACAAACTGTCCAGTATTAATTGGTGTTGGCTTCCTTGAATATGAAACAGTTAATTAAATACTATATTGATGTTTCAGAGAATAATATCGGCTATTCTTGGAATGATTCCTTCCTGAATGTAGTTAAGTCAAATGCAAGAAACAAAAGTTGTAATTTAGTCATAAATTGTAGTGGTGGGATTTTGCGTGAGGTGAGTAAATATATTTAAAGATCCCAATTTTATCATCATCTTTACTCTTCAGTTCTTAAATAAAAAGAGCATAAGATAGTACAAGGACCACTTTCATGAATCATTTAATTTTCAAAGTCTCTTAAGAAGGACTGATTTTATATGTTATTTGTCCTCGGTTCGATTCCCAGGTCGAGCAAAATGTTATTGGAGTTTTTCTATCAGGAATTTCTCAGTAGCAGCCCGGAGTCTGGATATGTGCTCATTTGATAGCAATAAGTTCTCCCTCTATTACATGGCACTTAAACATAACTAGCGAAATGTGGATGTACTGTATAAGTACACCACTGCCGAACCTTTTTTGTTATAATATGTAAGTATTGGTAGTTGAATGTCTTATGCTGGTCCACATAAGCTCCAGTCCTTAGTAAAATATAGACAAAAGGTTTTTAAGCAGAAGTCGAATGAAGAAAGCTGAAGATAACAACCATTACTTCTACATGTAGATCACTCATATCACGATCAAAGGTGATGAACATTTTTTCAACTATGTGTTTTTTTTTTTAGTCTGCAATGAAGTATGTTGGGCTTTCCGGCACCTTTTTAGACTTGAATGCTTATGACATGAGTGAGAACAAGGATATTGGTATGTCTTTCTTAGCGGAAGAAAAATCTTACAAGGCTGTTGATTTCTCTAGTATATTCCGATTGAAGAACGCTATGGATAAAATGGTGAGGCTCGTTTTTCATGTTTTTTTAAATCTACTGTATAAAAATCTTAAATTAATGCATTTATTTACTGACATACAACGCACAGCCTAAGCCGCTGGGTCTAGAATTATGAAATGCTAGAGTTCCTTATGTAACGAAGGTGAGCATTAAGGAAAGATTGTTGAAAATTCATTCGATAAAGGGTTTTAATAGACGCTAGTTTGTATGGAAGTCCGTCAATTTGCCATTGTGAAATCCTATCGGGCTTATAATTTGCTTAAAATCGTACATAAATATAACCGTAGGGCTGTTTGAATATTATCTCGTATTTTATTCTAACGACAAGCGCTAATCTATATTTGTCATTTTATGAAAAACATATATTCGCGCTTGTAGGTAGAAGAATAATTGTCTCACCTAAAAAATCGTAATGCGCGATTACAACAAGCAATTGCGAGGACGCAAGTTGACATATGCAAACGCCTTGCATCATGGTAACTTTAACAGCAAGTCTAATGACTGTGTTTAATTTTAATTAATTTTACTTCTGCTATTAAATTTGTTAGTGAACATTATCGTTTTTACAAAGTAGCGAATGTTAAGGTAATTTACAAATGTGAAAATGTTGAAAACTATTTCCTTACTATACTTAAGTTCCTTCGAGTTGTAAATCTTAAACTCAAAACATGTTGTAAACGGCTTTCAGCGCTTCTTTCGCTGTTAGTTCTGACATCGCTGAAATTTTCACTCACTTTGCTGCATCGGATGAAGTGAGGAAAATTACATACACGTTGACGAGTGTATTATTATTATTACAGAGACAATTGGTATATCTTAGAATAATAACATGTTAGAGGAGTGTTAAAATTTACAGAAATTTAAAAATATCATCCGGATTTCATACATTTGACAAAAAGCATGTTAGGTGACAGAAGACGACTACAGTTATGTTAATTTTTATTCTAAGTAAATGTTATGTCAACTAAATTGTATGCTTTAGTTTACAAGAAAAGATAAAGAAATAAGAAATGAAAGAAAAAAAATATATATATATATATTTAAAAAATATCTTTCACCCTTTCTTTCTCTTTTTTTTTCTTTTCTTTTTCCACAGATATTTGATTGGATTTTCATTATTTTTGTTAAGTTAATTAAAGCTCCAATTACAAGATGCAAGTTCCTTGCTTATGGCATGCAATAAAATTAAAGCAACAAATGACTTGCATCGTCTAAGCACTATTTAGACGGTGCAATTGTTATTGTTGCTGCAACGTATGGTGTGCCGCAGGTATTATTATAATCGCACTGTGTAAACTAGTTCTATACAGGATGGTAGGGATGCCAACGGACATCCTGTTAACATGGATTTAATACATCATTCTAGACGCCCTAAATTGAAATTACCGTCGGTTTTTTTTTAATCTGCTGTTTTCTACAATGTGCAAAACCTACGCGGTCAAAATGAATGGAACAGCAGTTCTTTTTTTAAATAGGGGACAAATAATTTTAACGCATGGGTTTCCAGAATCATGTACTGAATCCATTGTGCGTTGATGGGGCTGCCACCATTTTATAATTATTTAAACAGACGCAAAGACCTACTTCACTTTTGCCCGTTCTCAGTTACTAAAAATATTTTGTTATCGGTCGTCTATCTTTTTATGTAAGTTGTAGTAATTAATCTGTAGTGGCATCTACAACGCCACATGCGAGCTACGCGTCACACTGACGTCACGCTAAATCCTGCATCGCGCAAGCAGAGTTTACCGCGCAACTAGCATGTATGCAACGTCCCGACATCAATCGTCGGGCAGGTGCTGATCAGACTCGACATCTATCTGGTCGGAGGATTCTCCCTTTTCTATGGAGGTATAAGTGAACTTTACACCCTGTTCCTCATACCTCTATAAATGTATCCACCAAATTGGGTTTTTGCCAAGCAATGGTATTTTTTTTGCTTTTTCTATGTGCAGTGTTAACAACGATGTTTTTCTGGTTAGAATATTTTTATTTCTATAGCAGAAATCTGGTTAAGGAGTATTCCCATTTCATTTAATTATGATTTGGGATTTGATTTCTTGATAGCAGACTGCGTATTGATGTACCAGAATTTGTATCCCTTTAAACGCAATTTCGAGCTTTGACATACATATTTACAAGTATTCTATTAACCTCGTTTTGTATGGGAGCCATGTTAACGTCGTTCATATGATAATTTTAAGATGATCTTAGCCACAACCTACTTCAACTCTATTCCTTGTACAGGCTCTAGCCAATTTTACATTATCATCAGCCTAGGTATTCCCAAACTATGATAACACGTACCATAATCTGACCACTTTCAAGTAAATATAAATATTAAATAACAATTAATTATGTGACATTATATACCACCGTAACTAGTGATGCATGCGACTAATGTTTAATTGTAAAACTACAAATTATATAGTATTTATACATCAGTGTAAATTAACTAATAAATTGCATTTCGCACTAATCTATTTCAATAAAATCGTTCTATAGAAAACTCGTTCAGTACATTAAATTAATCCAAAATTTCACAATATTTGAATGTAAAGTTAGGAATGTAATTATTTTTTATTAATCTGCCTCGGCTGTAGGTAGGTATTCATCATTATCTACCTAGCCATTTCCCAACTATTTTGGGGTCGGCTACCAATCTAACCGGCTGTAGGTAAATTCCTGTATTTTACATGGAGCTACTGCCTATCTGACCACCACAACACAATAAAGGGGGAACACGATACCCCTTGGTAAGACTGGTTGTCAAAGATCTGCGAATGACGGTCAGGACCAACGTTCCGAGGCGCGGAGAGGTCTCGATTGTCACCCATCCACTTGTGGCTGTTATTATTTAGCCACGTACGGAAGATAAATACATAAAATATAATAAATGACGTATCAATAAAATAGTGTAACGTTTTGAGCTGCCAGTATCTAGTCATATTGTTATGAACCACTTCTGTTAAGGGTCAAATCGCACAAAAGCACCGATTTCAACCATATTCTAACCATTCCCTGTCCGTCAATCACAATGATTCACGGCGGTTCTTTAACTATTTTGTTGTGCTTCGCGAAGTGTGAAAGGTGTTAAATTACTATATAGGTGGCCCAAAAAGAGATGTCAGAAAAGAAATTGATTCCTTATGCCCAAAGGTATCCGAAAATACCCCATGTATGTTTGGCGATTCTTGATAGTTTTAGAGTTATATTTTTTTTTATATAATGAAAATTTTATGGGCTCGCTTTGATAAAACTCTCATCATCATTTTTACACGACTTTTTAATATTTTTTTTGTTCAATTTTTGTTTTTATTGAATATTCTTACTTGACAGAATCGAAAAACCGGTTATGCTAAGAGTTACCTCGTTTAAAGACCGATTTCAGCCAAGTGGTCGATTAAGTACCAACTTTTTTTATGATATGGTATAAGCCTACATTCCGCCTAGGCTTTTGAATTTATTTAGGAACTTCGTAAGTAGTATAAGTTAAATATAGATCGAATTAGAAATTTCGACTCCGAACGTTAATTCCTCCTTATCGATCAAAATGTTGGTGTCATGAATTAATGATAGGAAGATGATTGTTTTATTTCTGAAAGAATATTCCAAAAAATAAAATGGCATAAAAAAATGTTTAGAAGCCGTGTAAAAATAAAGATAGATTTATTTAAAGCGGTTCCCATAATGTTTTCATGAAATTTAAAACAATACATTTATAACTCGAAAACTATCAAGAATCATGGAACATACTTGGGGTATTTTCGAATACCCATACCCAGGCATTAGGCATCTATTTTTTTTAATGATGTCACTGTTCGGACTACCCTGTATACGTAGATAGATAAATAGAATAGGTACTCTTTATTATCGACGACATAAAAATTACAGATAGAGATTATAGATTTACGATATGGTGGAGTATATAGACATTCTCCATTCATTATAATTATATTATATAAATTATTTGTTTTCGTTACAGCTTCTCCAACGAATGTTAACTGAAGGCATTGCAAACGGTACAGTGAGACCAATAAGTCGGGTAGAATATTCACCTGTTGAAATCTCAAGAGCATTCAGACTCCTTTCATCAAGCAAGCACGTGGGCAAAGTTCTAATAAGAATGAGAAGTCCTGAAATCATGAAACAAGGTTTTGACGTCGTGCCAAGGTAAGTCAGATATTGTGAGACCAGCGTGATTATTGCATAACACACTGACAATTACTGGTGAACATCGTTTATTGCGAATTTTTCAAATATATGAAGTATTAGGAATTTCCTTCAAAATCTTTCGGGTTCTGATTGATAGTGTGCTACACAATGGGGCTGCTGTTCATAGATGCCCTATTTCTATGAATTAATCCTGCATCGTAACGGTCTGTTCTGGCGGTAGTAATAACAATCATGGTTTTGTGTTCTCTTGGTTTGTCGGCACACTGTTGGTTAAAACTAAGTTTTCTACCAAAAGATCATATATTTATAGGCATTAGCAAAAACTAAGTTTGGTAAGAAACCTATTTTTTATTAGACGTAGAATAAGTGCAGAAGTGTGTATGGAAAACCAAAACACTGTATTTTGAGTTTCTTTTACAAAAAAGTTCATATAAAATAGGGCATAATAATTGAATTTAAAGGTCCCTCAAGGGCCCTCAGTGGTCAGATGAACATTACCCTTGGCTCTTTTATGTCTCTATTTTTCGTCCATCAATTTTTAATCATATTATTTATCTCTTTCAATCCATGAAACTTAGGTAATTTCAGATACAGAACATAAACATTACAGTTCCAAGTATTTAACTTAATTCTCTAATACTTAAAACGGCTCGCCAGCACTCAAATAAACCCTGAGAGGTTTTCGTGGTGTGGCTAAAACCAAAATAGTTATAGGCTAAATTTTTTAGAAATAAATAAATAAATAATAATAATAAATTAAATATTATCTAAATTAATATCAACCCCATCGTTAAGGATTAACTTTATTTCTAAGTTACGAGTCTAAAGTCCTGCGACTTTCATTTGCACTTTATTTTGACGTCTGCACAAATATTTATTTCATTATTTGTGAAAGTCAATATGACAGGACTGTTGTAGCTGTTCTTAGAAAATTAGGAGTATTGCTTTAGTGCCATATTTATTTCTTGGCATCTCTATGTAAAGATAATTTATTTGCAGGTTTTCTTCAATATTTTCGCGATTGATGGCTATTGTGGCTTTTAGATTGATATGTTTTAGGAGTAGTAACTCAATAAAACAATAGGTTAATTTAATTCACTGTATTCACCAAGAGTTGACACATCCACACACTGGAGTGATCGCGTACGAGTGGCCACCAATCATGTGTGCCTTACATTATAAATATTGTCTTACATACTAGATAGGTTACATCTATAGATAGGTGATGCCTACGTGCACACACAGTCGCTATGGCGTCCCTACATGTTTGATAGAAAATTAAATATTGTGTTGTAAAACGATTAGTAGTTGTGACTAATTTTTTCTTGTGGCTTCGTCAGCGTTGAAGTCGGAAAATATCCTACGGGAACACACCACCGGTACCAAAACTACCCTATATGTTAATCCAGGTTATAATCTATCTGCATGCCAAATTTCATCCAAATCCATCTAGCCATTTTTGCGTTATCCGGAACATACATCCACACACAGACATACGAACAAAAATTCTATGCTGGTATTTTTTATATTTTTTTATATACACATATTATATATAGATTTAATATTTCAGAATGAACTACAGCTCAACCGGTGTGTACATAGTGGTTTGTGATGAAAATGGTATAGGAATCGAACTAGCTGACAGATTGGTCAATAAAGGAGCTAGGAAGATTGTATTACACTACAGGTCCAAAGTCAGTGGATATTGGCAAACTAAGTTTGTGTAAGTACCCACATCTATTTATTCATGTCTATTTATTGAAATCGCCAAACAGCTGGTTGATACTTCCCGAGACCCAAGGGCTGGCTAAGCAACGTGACAATGCCACCAGTCTCTTGGGTACATTACCAGTTGACAGCGATGCGGAGGTATTTTTTGACGCCATATTTTAGTTTGTTAATAGTTTTAAATAAGTTAGGATATCATATTTTAAATTTATTACTTAATTTGGTAAAAGTTGTTATTTATGTACAGTTCATTTGAATTCTTAATAAATCAATAGATCGGTTATTAATTGAATAACAAAATGTTTGTTTATTGAGGTTGCACAGGGAGTACCTAGTTGAAATTATTACTAAGGGACAGATTGATAATTTATAAAATATCTTGACAAAGTAGACCTAGAAATAATGTATTCCCTTTATATTGTGTCAGCGTTATACGAGAATATCTAGTAGAACAACAGTTGTAACAATTGAGAAAGAACAATATTGTATTTCATAATATCTTTCATTATAACAGATCGTGGAACAAGCGCAACGTTACAATAAAAATATCCACGGAGAATCTCCAAACACAGGATGGCTGCACGAAAATGTTGAACGAAGCTTCCAGAATAGGATCCATCAAAGGAATTTTCATAGCTCCAGATATAGAAGATAAAAACGAAGAGAATGCACTAGATTTTGCTCGAATGTTCAATAAGACTGCCTCTGCTGTTATAAATCTCGACTTGACGTCTAAAAACTATTGTAATGAGTTGAGGTAAAATTTAAAGCTTTATTCTCGGAGATAAATTACTGCTGCTACAGCCGTTTTAGAGAAAGAAGCACAAGCAAAATGGCTTTCGATTTTACGGTCTTGCTTAAATTAATTTTGAAATAAAATGCCCCAAGTTTAAGTAGGAATTATTGTAACGTAACTATAAAAATTAACGTTGTTAAGTAAAGAACTCTTTAATCCTATGAAAAGAAACGAGCATGTATATCACCACACTTGCTCAATGTTTTGGCAATTTCAGACTACAACATTATCTAGTTTTGTCCCACTTAGTTCACATTTTCTTATTATGCTTTCCTTCATTGTAGCTATTGTAAGTCCTATGACTGTGGCATCTACATACACTTTGGTATTTCAAAGATTCGTTATGGTTTTAAGTTGTGATGGTGGTTGGTTTTTAATTTAGCATAATCAGCCTTTAATGTTCCCACTGCTTGGACACAGGCCTCCTCTCTGTGAGAGGAAGTGGGCCTAAATCCACTACACGGGCCTTGTGCGGGTTGGTAGATGTCACATGTCTTCGATATATTGGTTTTATTAAACGCCGGTTTCGTCACGAGTTTTCATTCACCATTTTTTAGTTTTGAATAACGGTCTTAATTTAATATTGGTATATTTCAGCCATTTTGTAATACTAACGAATTCATCCCAAAGTGCCAGTATTGAGTTTTCGTTCTCAGTATTGGATGGGATATGCCAAGCAAGGTCCAAAAGTGGTTTCCCAGCACTTATTATAAGAACAGATGCTGTAACAATGGTGAGAACTCCATACTCTTTTCTTGTTATTACACATTTAGTAATTTGATCCACTTTCTAATATTGTTTATGTATATATATATATATATATATATTTTTAATTTTTTTCACTTGCTAATATTGTTTTATATTCTTTTTTGTTTTTTAATATTGTTTTATATATTTACTTTTCTAATAACTGATACATGACCCTTCCATATTCCTCTTTCGATCATTTCATTACAAATGTGAATTGTTTACTTGACATTGGTAGCCCAACAAAATACTGAAGGATTCAAAAATAATTTTGGAGCCACAAACATTGGCAGCATTTTTCAATGCAATGGAAACCAGTTTGAAATTAAAATACAATAATGTTCTGACCTGCAATTCAAACAAAGAAAATTCCAGTGATTACGGAATTAAACTTACGAAAATATTTGGTAAGTAGTTTTTTCTTATAATTTTATCTACAACGTGGAGACGATAATAGGAAAATAAATTAAACTGCGAATATCTAATGCCGTTCCCAGTTTGCATATGAAAAGTTTATCAAAAATAACCAATTGTTTAGTCACTACATAGCTAGTCGAAAGATAAGTAAAACTTTTAGTTGCCCTTTCACTACTATGTCGTTTGTCTTTAAAATCACTTTTTTTAAATTTCGATGCAGGGATTTATTTGGTAGTTCCAAAATAAAGACTCGTATGCCAGTGTTTTCATTTATTGTCGCATTGTCATCCAAATTGTCTCCAAATTATACATGTAACGACCACTGTTGGAAATTCATATATGCCAGGGTTTCACTTATAACAAAAGTAAGTCGTGTGTAGCATCTATACTGTTTTAGGGTTCCGTATCTTAAAAGGACGTCTCAGAAGTTTTTTTTTTCACTTGTAACTATACCATAAAAAATATGTTCTTATGTTTTTCGTGCGGACATACCCTTCGACTATGTCCGAATACAATTAATAAACGGAACTACTTTAATAATACTATAATGTCTGCGGTCTGTCTTGTACCTATCCTTTGTCGTCGAAATAAACATCTATTATCAAATAATATATAATTTTGCACGTCGTCTGTTCAACTAGTTCAATGAACAATCGAATGATGAAATCGATAAACAGCCCATTCAACGTTGCTTACATTACCGTAGCAACATGCTCCCAATTCTAAAGTGCTATAATGTTGGAACCTAATGAGTTTGCTGTGCGAGATTTGAAACGGAATTAATGCATCTGGTATTGGTAAGTGCGGTGCAATGAGCGGCAATACTACCCAATAGGGGCATTGAACACGTATTTAGAGACCGGCGAAGTTCGACAGTATCTGCGGGTCGAATCCGGAATTTGTGGGACCTTAAATTATGAATTTAAACATGTTGGTTAATTTTCTGTTGGTTCAAATTCGATTGGTTTGTTTTAGTCTATTTTATAAATATTATTAATTAATTACTAGCTTCTGCCCGCGAATTTTTCCGCTTTTTTTTTGTTTTAACATATAATAATATATCATATAACACTCGGCAATACTATAACATCCCATTAGTGAAAAAAATGTCGGAATCGGATCAGTGGTTCCGAAGATTACCCATACATACAAACTCACAAATACCACTTTTGCAATATTAGTATACATCATCTATACCTTATATTTTTTGTATTAGAAATAAAATATAACGGAGAATAATTTTATTAATTTCGCAAAAAGTTTTGAACGTCAAAGTTGGTAGTCTTCTATCCCAAAGCATTCTCTTTTATATATTATATGTATGATTAGAATCTGAAAGACTTCTTTATTGAATTTATAGGTATTTGATTACTTTAAAGACCGTCATTATTTTCACGTGACCTAAGTCTTTTAATGTCTAAATTAAAAATAGGAATGAAAATAAATTATTACGTTGACCAAACGTAACACATACATTCTTTTGACAGCGTTATAAAACCCATTATAATTTTAGGTGTTGCAAAAATCGAAAATATTCAGAATGCCGCAGTAGTTAATGATTTGAAGCTAAATGAAGCCAACCTAATGGAATTACAAACTCTTATCAAAAATGAACATAAAATCGACTATCCAGTTGAAAAGCTCCAACGCATGACTATTGAAAGGTAAGTTGGTATTTTAAATAATTACTTTGTTTACACGAAAATTCGTTGTGTTGATTTTGTACCAACAAACCAAATTTTATTTATTATTAGCTTGTAAAATTTTTATATATTGACTGATTGATAATGTTTGATGTGTGAATGATATAAATAAAAAAATATTTCGTAATGTAAATCATTAATTACGTTGCCACAATCAAACAGCGTTGGAGATTAACAAATAGGTATTGACTTTAGTATAGGTACATCTATTGTATATATATATTATATAATAAAGACAAACACGTGAAGACAAATACGTGAAGTATGAAATACTTAAAGTCAAATACATTATCAAAGTGCAATACCAACGTTTGAAAAAAACAGCAAATATTATTCTACGTAACATTGACATAAGGGCTTAAGAAAAACAAAGCCTCAGCTACTTTTTGTATTCAGACGTAAAATTTAACAGAAAATTGGTTTGAGTGAGCAAAGTTTTTTATGATCCTACGCAACGTGCATCGAGTGATGATGAGCTAGTCATGTTTGGTACTTTGTAGTAACCTACTTATCGTACATGTCTATATGGTCTCCGACTGGGTCCAGTTTATGGTCTAAGTTTGATAGTTTTTGAAATAACTCTTTCTATTTCTTTTTAACATAAGTTTTGCTATCATAATTTTGCAGATGATTTTCTGTTTTTTAATATTAGGTTGGTACCCAGAAAAGGTATGCGCTTACATCTCATCTTTGCTAGTTCGTATTTCCGAAGATAGACGATGATTCCCAAAACACATAGGTATTTTTCTTGGGATATTTGTATATCTACTTTCTTACCTTAATGTGTTTTATTTCAGTCTAAAGGACATCGGAAATGACACCACAAAACATGCAAAGAATAATGATGGTTTAGGCGCATTCTATACTTGCATTAATGATGAAGAAGAGCATCTAGCGACATCGCATCCTATTGTACCAATGGTCACACTACTCAACAATGGGACACAGGTAAATCTAGCATAACGTTACGCCAGTTTTCCTCGAAAGTTTAGGCAGAAGTGTACCTAATATTGTACAACCACATTTCGCCTTTTATGTTTAAGTCCCATGTAATAGGGAGCGAGCCTATTGTGATCAACCGGGCTCTAATCCAGACTCCGGACTGCTACAGAGAAACTCTTGTAGGAAAAACCCAACAACACATTTTCCGACCTGGTAATAGAACCCATGACATAGGTACATAGTACATAGGTACGTGGTAGGCCATGGTATAGATACTCAGTAGTAGCGAATGCGATCACAAGACCAACCAAGCAAAGTGATGATATTGTCGCTTTGCCTTTAGCCATTTTTTTATGTTAATGATAATACTACCGGAGCCGATTTAAAACTGTGGATGTGGGGGTGTGGGCGCTTTGTAAGATCTAGCAAATATATCTCTCTAAATTTTAATCCGTACCTATTGGTTTAGCAGATAATCACAATTACTTAGATAAGAGATTTGATGGTAATTTTTGCTAATGAGTATTCCACATGTTTTCTTAAACAAATCTAGTCTTTGTAAACAAAGCGAGGGGACGAAAAAAAACACAGTTCTCACCTACCAGTATTTACATCTTAAAAACTTGTGAATAATAAGTAATCGCTTAAACTCGCTGTTGACCTACTTAGTAGTATAATGTTGAAGAAAAGTAATCAACTTATTTTAGCCAAAAGGGATAGGCAGCTAATAACAACAAACTCAGATTATGAAATACATACTTTAGATGAGTGAGAGTAACGGCTGGACAGATGATGATCTGCCCACCCTTTCCAAACATAGTGAACGTAACAATTTACATATACTTTTCAGAATGACCTTGACCCTACCGAAATGTACTTGACGCTAATACCAGGCTTTGAAGGCCGTCACCAAATCTTCAGTTCGGTCGCAGAAAGACTCAAAGTACAAGCCGTGGCCGTCCAATTAGCTCCAGATATTGAAGGATGTAGTATTCCTGAAATGGCTGCTACGGTTCGAAAGGTAGTTTGGTTTTTTATTTTATAACCTATAGTCTTCATATAATATTTTGGTTTTGTTTGAAAACAAGAGCAGGGCGAAAGCCTAAACCCGAGTTCTGCACCTTTTTTTTTTTGTTTTTCGTCTTTGAGTATATTTTTTACATGATTTGATTTTTATCAGATATGAATCAAGTCGTGCAAATAAATGTAATGTGGTAGGTAAACCAAATAAAATAGCCTTTTTTGCAATATTCCCCAAGTTTCATAAGACGTTACATTTTTGAGTCGAAAAACGATCACAATTTATTTACCTTGCCCGAGCCGGGACTCAAACTTAATTTTACTAATATTTTATTTTAAAAATACCTCCGAGAGCTTACCTATTATAATAATAGCAGGCTATTTGTTATTGTTATATCAATTTATTTTACAAATGAAACGTCTTTATGAAAAATTCTTATAAATTGTTTCAGTTCATGAAAACCAAGTTTGAGACCCAATCCAAGTTTTATCTTCTGGGTTATTCCTTTGGAGTGAATGTTGCTTTGGAACTGGCTGCCTTATTGGAGCAAGAAGGTAATTCAATATATCTGTCACGCAAGAGAAGTACTGTTTTGTCCTCAGATTCTCATTTGCAAAGGAATTATCTTTGCCTTTGCTATTTCTATCAAATAAACAATAATATGTTCTGATATCACAAAGTGTAAATTTAGTTACAATTCACTGATTACTTTCTAGTTTAAACAAGATAGAGACGTGTATTCCTGGAAGAATTCTAATTCATATTAATGCAACGTTGGTTCATGATTTCAAAACTCTTTGATTACCATATGCTCGACTTGTTTACCATAAGTGAACTCGATTTCATGCTCCACGTTGAAACACGGTATTATGAATTCCATTCATAAATTATTCTCCAAAGCGCTACATTACAAATGGTTGGTTCTCATTCAAATCACTGCTTGAAAATTACAGGACACACCGGAGTTGTATATTGTTTGGACAGCAGCCCAGATTCATTAAGAATACAGCTTAAGTCGCAGTTAGGGGATTTAACGGATTCAGAGCTACAAAATGTTGTTTTGGAACACTTGTACCAGCTAATGACTGGAGGGGTATCCGAGGAATTGCCCCAATATTTGGAACAGATCAAAGAATGGAAAACAAAAGTTGATGCTTGCTTGTATACGATGAGGAAACTGGGTAACTATTCCAAACAATATAAGTGGTCAATATTAGAATCAGCATACAGAAGGATTATGTTTGCAAGAAACTATGAACCTAACTTGAAGCTGAATTCTGAAGTGGTCCTTATAAAAGGCCTGCCACACCCAAGAGCTGAAAGTCTTCCTGAAGATTACAATTTGTCAAAATACACGAACAAGCCAGTGAAAGTTTTTAACATAGAATCAGATCATGCATCAGCACCTTATGATTGTAGAGTGTCCAACATAGTCAACAAGATGCTTGATCCATCGTTGCTTGAAATGTTCAAGAAGGTAAATCTTTGCGATACGTATATTATTAAGTCTAAGTAACATAAATAAAAGTTTAAGATACGGCCATGATTAATAAATCTTTTAAGTTAATGTTATGTTTCATTTAAATCTTCTTTTCTTACCACAAGAATTTATACAGTCTGAAATATTTGTGTTAATCTTGTTACCATTTTTCCGTGGGGAATTCCTTATAGATACGCTCCGTCTGGGGAGAATGGAGGGTTATGTCGGACTCCTACCGACTAAAATCCCACTATTTCTTCTACTACAACATGAGTCGGGGGCTGGGGAGATACCTGTACATTCGCTTTATACCAGTCAGGGGAATGGTATCAGACGCCATGGATAGCGGGCCAAATCACGAAGTGCAGATCCCACGATCTCACGTCTCCCTATAACAGCGCCCGTGGAACACTGCGTGTCACCTCTTTGGAGGTCTTTATAGATATTTCAATGAATTGAACATCATTTTATTAGAATTAAGTTTCAAAAGGGCAGTGGCACTAGTATGACATATTATATGTATAAAACAAACCAGAACATTTTATGATAGCTATACTAGAAAGGTGTAGGTAGTTAAATAAAGGTAAACAAATCGTAAAAAGGGATTTTAATGGTTGACACTTTCTTGTTTAAGAATACGTTACAACAAAATTAAATTTATTTTGGACTTATACGATAGTTTCCTCTTTTATTTATTAATGTATGTTAAACTTTATCATTTATTCATAAACTACTCTTCGTAGATGTAATTGCTTGAGCGCAATTTTTTTGTTAGATTTATAAAATAGTCTAACATTTTGTAATCTGTCTATTGTAAAGAGCCCAAAAAGACAGGTTCCACTGGTCAACAAAATTTTGTAACAAGAAAGGTGCTTACTAATTTTGAATCTCCTACCTACCCTCATTCCAATACCATATTTATTTTGATTTGATCAGGTCTCATTTTTGTGTTACAACCATGATCCACTAGGTATATTGAAAATTAACCAGTTTTATGTTTCATTTTCATATTCAGAGTATCTACCTATTTATAATTTTTAGAGTGGAGTTGTGTTTTCTCTTTTCCTAGTTAAGTGATTCTAAAATAATGTCAAGAAAGTGTAAAAAGGACCCTGTCAAGTTTTGTCACATTTGTGGCGACATTACTTTTAAAACTCAGCGAAGAAATTTGACGCCATTAGTTACTCAGTTATATGAATAGTATTTTGGTTTTACCATCAGACAACTAGACAAAGCATGGGTTCCACACATCTGTTGTGTTACATATAAATGTGTATGTGAATGGGCGAAAAGATCTCGTCGGGCTCATGAAAAACTTAGTAAAAGCTATGGATAGGAGTGGTGATGGCTTTCTACATTTGAAAGAAAAATTTCCTAAACTGAGTGATAAGAAATAAAAAAGGGCATAAGTATTTATTAGTCCTCAAATCAGGCAATTAACGAAAGATGATTATATTTAAAGAAAAGCGATTGAAGATGATTATATTTAAAGAGAAGTGATCGAAGATGATTATATTTAAAGAAAAGCGATTGAAGATGATTATATTTGGTGATTTTGAATCTTGCTTTTGAAGGCTTGTTTTCATGAAAGTGACTTTAAATTTTACATTAGACATTTACTTCTTTCCTGAAAGTTTGGGCACTGTCAGCAATGAACACTGTGAAAGATTCCACCAAGACATTTCTATGATAGAAAAACGATATCAGGGCAAGTGGCGACCACGAGTGCTGGCGAATTACTGTTGGACATTACAACGAGACGTCGCCGAAATAAAATATAGAAGTAAATCTTAAAGTTACATTGATATTGATATTCCAATAAGACGAAATAACTTCATTTTTAACCGACTTCCCAAAAAGGAGGAGGTTCTCAATTCGTCTGTATGTTTTTTTTTTTTTTTTTTTTTTTTTTTTTTTTTTATGTGTGTTAGCTCATAACTTTTTTCTGGGTGAACCGATTTGGATCATTCTTTTTTTATTTGATAGGTGGTGCTTCACATGTGGTCCCATTTAAATTTGATCAAGGTCTGACCAGTAGTTTTTGAGTTATCTTTAATATTGCATATTTTTTCCACTTAGTTTATATGGATGATGTGTTAATAATTTCCTGTCACTGTTATTTACACACCAAGTAGTGGTATACGAGTTTGTGTGGGGTAGGTACCGCAACTAAAAAGTGAAAAATAAAAACTTTTTTACAAAAAAACAACCGACTTCCAAAAAAAACACTAAAAGACGTGAAAAATAACTTTAATTTCGGAAGTCGGTGACCAAAAACGAAAATACAAAACCAGACACCGACTTCCGAAATTAAAGTTATTTTTCACGTCTTTTAGTGTTTTTTTTGGAAGTCGGTTGTTTTTTTGTAAAAAAGTTTTGTTGATAGAAACTGAAATTTTCTAAAATATTTTAAAATCAAATTGCAAAAAAACTATTCGTATTTGGAGCATTCCAATTTTATTTCTATTCTCCTTATCCTTGTTCTAAACATAACTAGACAAAAAAAGTCATGTTACATACTAAAAGTGTTTTTTGTTGACCAGTGTTCCCTAAACTTTTTAGAAAATGCAATGAATTAGATAACGTTGCTAAATTGAAGAATACATCTATGACGTAGTATGGCAACTGAAGTAGCAGGTATTACGTTTAGTCGGTTGACCAGACGCCTACACTATACAGACTGGTGGGGATAATACGACATTAATTATTGAAACCACATACTGGGTATTGCGTTAGTAGTCCGTATACCAAAAATTATCAAATTATAATCAACGGTATAGCCGCAGGATTATTTTTTTACTTTAACCATTTTAACACATGATGTGAATACATTACGATTTCGTCACGCAAGTTCATCAGGTCATTCACATCAAAACAATTTAATTTACCTACATGCGTAAAACACAGCCAAATACAACGTGCGGCTCGCTACTCAAAAATAATAGTATATTGTATTGTATTGCTGATTGAATTTAGACCTAATAAGCATAACGATAAAATTACTATTATCATAAGCAAACAAAGTTTGCTGAAGCTCACTTTCGTTTCGTAAACTGAGAAGATAGCTACGTTGTCAATTCGACATTTTTGTCTAAACAAATAAGTGTAGGCAAAAATAGTTTGTAAGTTCTTGCGCATTCGGAAGATTTATTGTGCAAGAAAAGGAAAGAAACACATCTAGGGTTTTTGCTGGAGTTTGTTCCGCGCGCCATTTTTTTTTGATTATTGTTATCTACATGAATGAAACTACGAGCACAAGGGACCGCCAAATAAACAGTACCACTACACACACTATTTATTTACACTACACGTAAGTGTAGTGCCTGCAGGGCAGATGAGGTTAGTAAACAATATTATAAAGGCGTTTAATTTAGATTATTTTCGCATTTAGTTTGTTTGAAAAATTAGATTTGAATTTTGAATTTTGGTGTAATACCGAATTTGATCATTTTAAAGTGTTTTGATTAAATATTGGGGATCGTATCTTCATTTAATGTGGTTATGTCGTCATCACACTGTATTATGAGATTATTATATGACTAAAAATAATGATTTTAACATTTGAAATAAAAGGTATCGCATCTATGAGTCGTGTGTTTTTTTTTTGTTTATCTTTATTTAACTACCTAAAGCTTTCTGGTCTAGTTTACCTTGTTTTAAAAGTGTTTCGTATTTTTTTTTATAAACCTATTGCATGCCTTAGTTAGCGAAGAACATATAAACAGGCAATCCCTAAAGGATTACATTTGAAAGTTAACAACAAACGCAGAATTTGGAGTCGCCAATATTTACTCAGTGTAGAGGTTATTTATTCTCATCAGTCGATAAATACGGGTACAATGTTGGGACTAGAGCGTCGATTGAAGTGTTTAAACGCTCTAAATTTTGGTCTAGTTCTTTTGCGTTATCTTTATTTTATCAGTAGGTACTTAAGAATGTATAGTTCATATAGGGCACACACGGCTCGATCGAAGGTTAAGCTATGCTTGCTGCAGTCGGTCATGGATGGATGACCATCCATTACATATTGAGACCCCTCCATGCCTCGGAAAGCATGTTAAGCCGTTGATCCCGGCTGTCATTTGTAGATCTTTGAGATTCGTTACGGGTAGTCAGAACCCCAAAATGACTGACAACCAGCCCTATCAAGGGGTATCGTGTTACTTAGTAACTGAGTTGTGGAGGTCAGAGATAGGCAGTCGCTCCATGTAAAATACTGGTATTCATCTGCATCTAGTTTGACTGAAAGTTGTCGTTGTGAAAAAGTAGGCAGATTGATCTTTAAACTTTAGAATGACGTGTGGTTCGATGTATTCGCGGTAACAATTAACTTAGCTAACAGCCATTCATTAGTGACGGCAAAAAAGTGACGAGCTTGACTAGATGTATGAACAAAATAGACCCGTCATATAAAACCATGTTAGGTAAATACATCTTTCATATAAAAAGTCTCCGAAAATGGCCTTGTATAAATAAAATATGAATAACAAGCCTTCACCCAGTTATTTTAACCAAATCACCTACATATGAATTTCTACGTACACAGGCAAAATCTCTAAAGATAACTATCATCACCAAACATAGAGGTTAACATAGATTTCAGCGCTTCAGCGCCTCTGGTACAACTTATTATTAATAGATGGCGCTGTTTTGGCGACATTTGTTTGCCATAAACTTTTGACACCGATGCGGGGGTCTTCAAGGCCGATGGCCAGCGATAATAGCTCGTTACACATTACACCTCGTGGCGGTGAACAGCGGCGGCGATCTCTCGCGTGCGGCACTGGTGCGGTACGTGGTGTGGTGGCCAGGGTACGGAGCGAGAGGGAATGAGAGGCCGTCACCTCCTTCTGTGAAACAGTAATGCTTGCGAAGGAGGAGGCGGAGCGCGTGAGAGAGAGGCAATCGTTGCGCCAACACGCCCTTAGTCGCCGCAGGAGGAGGCATGCTAGGCATCGGGAGTCGATAGCCGACTCCCGGCCACCATAAGCGCGGGCTTGCGGACGGCGAGCAATGGGCAGCTCGCCGTCCGGTAAGGACCAGGCCCGGGTCGACGGCACGTCGTGTTCCCCGCGCGCCTCAAAGAGATGTCAGCACCATTGTCGGGTTTCGATAGGGCCGATGCCTGCCGGAGTCGCGGATTGTTCGAAAGAGTTACCGTGACCCTGGCGAACAGGCAATGGGAGGAACACGGGTGGGTTTCAGTCAGTAAGAGTCTGACACGCCCTCCCACTCCGCCCAGAGCGGGAGACGTCATTTAATGATTCCAAAACCAAAAAAAAAAAAAAAAACACATTACGGCCCGTCCCACTAACATGTCGTAAATATGTATCCGAAAAATTGGGTCTAGTGAGAGACGTATCCATAGTGAGTTTTTGTGTGACTCTGTCGATCGTGGAAAGCTCTATTATATTAAAGGAATATTGAATTCAATTAAGGGTTTTTACAATCTTTTTATCTATGATTTGCTACTTAGATTTCTAATAACTTTTTTCATTCGGGATTCTCCCCCGCATATTATGCTTGTTAACTAGGGTGTCTTTTTTCTTAACTTAGACTTTTTCTAAACTTAGGAGCTACACTCTTATAGAGACCAAGTTCATGGATAATATTTTGATTCCCTTCGTATTCACGATCCACGCAAGACAAAATGGCTTTGTAATTGTGTCTTTAATTACGACATTCAACCGATTAAAAGAGTGTCCATGGAGTTTCCTAACCGTTCTTCTCCATAGGAACCTATAACTATGCTTTGGAATGGGCAACTAGCTTCATCTTTCTGTCTGACCAACTACTTGACAATTCAAAAGAGCCTGTAGATAATTGGTTTTATATGGAAATAAATAGAATTTTGTAAAACGAGTTTAACTTTGATGCCTTAATGAAATAAATGATACCTACCTGAACGAACCTACCTTAATGAACCTACCTTTCCTACCCTCTTTGGATTACTAGCAGTATCTCGTATACGTAAAGGTTTTAAGCCATGTCTGCACCAATTCACAGGAACCTAAGTTTCCACATTTAGCCATCTGATTGTTTTCAGTTTTGTAAACAGAAACAACTTCAGAGCGCTCGGATCAAAACTTTCTTTATTTACAATAAATTAATTTCCACTTCTTTCAGTTCTTGAAGAGGTTACAGCTGAAATCAAAGTTGTTGGGTTTGGCCACGCCGCTTTCAACTTAGTCTATTTATATTGGAGCAAGTAGAGCTTTGTCGCAAAATTATATTTCAGCAAGTTTCGTTTGAGATTATTTAGTATTTTGCTGACTGGAATTGATTTATAGAAGTCTTCATTAGTGAGGCAATGTCTTAGAGTTGGCAAAACCTACCACCACCTACCTACCAGGTATTCAATATCTGTTTTGTTATAATAATGGTAGTATAATTGCATAGCACATGTGTGACTACTATGTACCTACTATAAAGCTACCATTTACTAGGTTTTTCTTTCATTGACTTGAACGTGCCCTGGCGGTTGAGAGTATGTCATGCTCACTTTAATGTCTCGCTAGTTGTGGCGTGTGTGTTGGATCATTAAGTTCCATTCAAAATGGTTGAGCTGAATGGTGCTGATCCATGCGTCATGTTCGTGAACGGGCGCCAGCAGTGGGGACTGGTCATTTCTTAGCTGCCACGGCTTATTTTAATTTAATTTAATATTTGAATTGCTTTTGTCTTTTTATTACGGACGCTTTTAACGTTCTGCATCGTTCTCACATGCATAATTTCAACATTAACGATGTAACCAATATTTTGTAACCATATTTTGATTTAAAAGAGTGTCCATGGAGTTTCTTGCCCGTTCTTCTCCATAGGTACCTACTACGCTTTGGAATGGGTAACTAGCTTCATCTTTCTGACTGACCGACCCCTTGACAATTCAAAAGTGCCTGTAATTGGTTTATTTGAAATAAATGCTTTGAGTTTGAGTTTGATTTGGTAAAGGTAACCTAGTGGACTTTTTTAGTTCTGAAGATAAATAAGCTTTGTTTTACTTTATGGATTTCAGTGTTAAATACGTAAACCGCTTTTTAATACCAGGTCTCATGAAACGTAACAAATTATGTAATATAGTAAAAAAATACAGTGGTCGCTAATCTGTATTCGGCACAATCATGTTTATTCCTTGTTACCTGATTTTAACAGCGGTTTCGCCCGCGTGGATGGCAGAAAATATCCCACGAGAACGCACTACCGGGATGTAAAATATCCAATAAAGTATGAAGTATGGTGTACCGGTGCCAAAATTTCATCGAAATCCGTTCAGTTGTTAAGGCGTGAAAAGTTAACAGACGGACAGACAGACAGGGTTACTTTTGAATCATAATATTAGCATGGAATGCGGTATTCCACATACATATACTATGTGTGTGTGTATAATATGGATACTTACTCTGTAATCTCCCGAAAGCAACACCTCCCATCTCAGGTTTCACACACAAAACACAACAATAAGTAGATTAATCTCCATAATTTTCAGGTCACATCCCTTCTTGGACATCGTCCCAGAATTCGTACAGTGAACGCTTACGTAGGTAATTTGTCATGACCGCAACCTGCTACTGAACAATGTTCCACAGTCCATGTATCGACTTCTAAATCGATGCCGATGTCATATGGTGGCGAAAATTGTGGCTTTTCAGACCACATGTGGTTGCCAAGTAATTACTTCGGCTATTAAACTTTTGATGTAAGTGAATTTTGGTATTTGGGTTTGGTAATTATGTCGGTGGAATGATCTGTGCTGTATAGTGGGATAGTCGTTTTGATAATCGTATAGTTTCTGATTACTATCTCGCTTAGAAAATTATTCTTTTCGTGCCACTTGATCTAAAAGTTCAGCAAAATACCTTGTCGTTCTTTGACTAACCTGCGCGTTGTTTACCACACCACGTCAGATCATTGCAACCAAATTCCGGACTCGTTTTATCCTTTGTGTTAAATATTGTAATATAAAGTCCTAATAATAATAATAATATGTAAATGTAAAACTGAGTTCTAAGTTCTAAATATTTCAACACAATAAAATATCAAGTAATCCTTACAATTAAAACTTACTCGTCCCAAAAGAATAACGTGAAGACTTCTTAAGCCACTTACAAATTCACAATTCCAAGCTTTCAAAACTCTTACTCGAGCAAGATAGAATTTCCCCAACCTTCAAATGGGAAATATTATCCAGGAATACTAATAACCAACGATCTCTTTCACACTGGAACTACTAAATCAAATTCTATCAGTTGAATTGCTTATTCTGTATGCTTGTAGAAATTCTGGTCCTTCTAGTCACGTAGACTATTGATCTTGGTACGAATGCCATAGGTACTACTCACGTATAGGGTAAAGGGGACTAACCTTTCTTTACATTTAAGGTGACGCTAATAAGTGCAAATTCTATGAAATCAAATATCACTAAACTTGGGAATGAATTGGTGATTGCTTTGATTATATATTTAAGCTTAATAGTTAATTTCCAGTTTAGTTAGAGGTACATAATCAACCACATTTTTTTGCAACATCTATCTATAATGTCCTATTAAAGTTACTAAATGTTAATGAGAAAACTTAAAGGAGAAAATTTTCTGTTAAAGTCAGGATAGGATGATAATATGAAAAGTTGTACTGAAATGTTGATAGAAGGAAGTTCTCGGATACTTAGAAATCGGCAATTTGTTGAGTGTTTTCCTGTGAAATCTTTTAGAAGTTTCCGGAAATCTTGGGAGTTTCCTTAATATAATATTATTTAGATACCTTTGTACATATTTAAATAAAATGAACCGGCTACAGTCGGTACGTCGTCAGATTGATGAGCAAGAGGTTACATTTTCTATCCAGATTGGTCACACAGAGTGTTGTTAACTCATTTCAAGCCTAGCTTAGTTGAAAGGGTGAACACGACTAACAATAACATACAATCAGTATATCTATCTATTGCTAGAAACCATTCTATATTTTTTTTTAGTTCAGTTGTACCTGTTTCGTCTTGTCTTTTGCTCACATTGTTCGTATTCATGTAACATGCTTTCACTATTCGCTCCCCTCTCGTGTCCTGCTTTACGCAATGATGTCGTATAATTTCAAAAAGAAATAAACCAAAAAGTGGCCATATCAATTGCGTTATCGATAGTCTGTTTGAAGTCCTTTGCTATTCAGGTAGGTACGAGCACAAGGGACACAGGAGTAGCATTCCTCTTTCTGTTACTGTTGCATAGTTCCAAGTGTATATGTATTTATATACTTGATGTAGTTACATGTTCTTAACCATTCCCCTTGTTGGGAACTAGAGCGTCACCAACATGAACCGCTCTTCGCTTGAAGTGAAGGCAGTGTCGTTTTTGAAGATTTTTTTATTATGTAACTAAAGTGCTCCAGAAGGTGTCTGAAGCTTTATCGTGTCTATTTTACCTCGAGGAAAGCAACGAAATTCATCAAAAAAAATGTCGTACAGCATCGACCACTACGCTCGGTTTTTGATTCGGGACCTAACAACTATTACGATTTATGGTTTCTCTTGAAGTGAGGTAGGTTTAAGTTCGTAAAATTCTCCAGTGGAAAAGTGACATTGAAGTATATGTCGGCGCATGATCGCCGTCGTTGTCGGAGTCAGACATAATACTTTGCACCAATATATCACAAATATACACAGCAATAGGAAATGGCAGAGAAACGTTGAAGAGAGTACAAAGAAAATACCTTACTTCAATTCAGAGTGTTTATTCTAGGCGCAGCGAACAAAGAATGTACTCCCATTCACAGTACAACAGTTTTTATACACAAAATTACCGCGAAACTTTACCGTCAAGTAGAATTTATATAAATCAAGCGGATGTAACATTTTAAATAATTCAAGCGGATGTGTCAAGATAAATATTTCAATACCAACATAGAAACTTAAAATAAAGTCAACCGGAAACGCACAATATTTTTATAAATCGATAGGAAGTATGAGAATAAAAACTATATAAATTCAAACGGAAACGAACAATATTTTAAATAAATCCAAAGGAAGTATGAGAATAAAAACTATACAAAGTCAACCGGAATCGCACAATATTTTAAATAAATCGAAAGGAAGTATGAGAATAAAACTATAAATTCAAACGGAAACGAACAATATCAAAATAAAACTTAACATAGACTTAACCGGAAATACAAGTATTAATTTAATAAATAACATGGAAATCAGATTAAGTACAAAATAATCAAAAACAAGCTTAAAATAAAATCAAATAATGATGTGGCGCCCATATATACTAGTTTTTTGCGCCCGCAAAACCTCGTTGTTTCAAAGCTCAGACGAAGAAAAAACTAATACTTACCAATTAAAACGAAAATCAAATCCCAAATAATAACTTCACCTTCACCTTCAACAAAATCTCTATATTTTTTTCCAATTACGACAAAAGATAATTTGCACAATTTTATTATTACAAAGCCAATGAACTGAAATCCAATTGTAAGGGAAAAAAAACGTGGAAAAACTGGTCGCTGCTTCGAGTTGAATAATTGAATTTATTGGCCCCAGGCTGACAATAAAAAGGTTCTAATTAAAAGGAATGAGGAGAGCAAATAGTGAGTTCTGCGTGGTTGTAATTACATTATGGCGCGGTAGTGTTAACAGAATAAGTGTCTCTTTGTTAATGGATGGGAATTATGGTCGTTTGTGTGAAGAATTCTTCTACTCTTACTACTTATCCACAGGGTGAAATTGAATTAGCTAGCGAAACTCCGCAGACACTATGGCTACCGATATCTAAACATGATCAAATAAATTAATTTGATGAGGTTTTTTTAGGGTTACTTGAAATATCAGTAAAAAAAAACAGTTTTCTTTGTGTAAGCTTCACAGACTAATGTGATGGATATCGATATCTCAACACGATAAAACAAACAAAACAATTTTCTCAATTCATACTCCAAATAACAACACCACCAGCGGTCGCTAACTCCAAAAGAAACATTATTTTTGTATTTATTTTGTCGTGTTTAGATAATATACCGATACCCATCACGTCTGCGGGGTTTCGCTAGCTAATCTAATTTGACCCTGTATAAATATTTAATAAATGTTGGTATATGAAATTGATAAACTCCAACACCGTTTGAGCGATCACCATGAATGAATACATACATAAGTATATTTTGCATGGAAGGGTTTTTTTTTATCTTAACGCCGCGGACTGAAGCTATTACTAGCGTCAGTACGCGGCGTGGAGGTAAAAAAAAACAATAAAAAGTAAAGCTGTTTGTTTTTAAGTGATAGTCTGTAGACACACTGATTCGATTAAAAAAAAAACCTTCACAGATGAAAGCTACATTATTTCCGAGTGACGTAAGTTACTTTTCATGGAAAAATCACAGTTACCGTGGATTCTCCATGCGAATGTTAGTACGATAATAAAATTGTATCTGGAAAAAAATATAAAATATGAAAAATTCAACGTAATACTACTGTTATTCAGATACAATACTTTTCGTTCAATAAAATCTAAGGAAAAAAATAAGGATAAGGATGTAAGCAAAAAAACATGAAAAAAAAACAAAAAACTTCATAATACCAAAACACTTTATTAGCTCTCTAATTCTGTGAACTTCAACCTAATTCTACTACAAGCGATTAATTACTAAAACTTCTATAAATTAAATAATTAAAACTCTTCAACTTTCACCTTCATACACACTTGAAGCTAAGGAGAAGTACGACCAAGTTGTGCTCAGAACCTGGAATGGAATGTTAACAAAAACTTATAGCACCCCTATTTTTCCGTCGGGGTTAATAAGTCCCGGTTTAGAACAATGCCAGGAACCTCGATTCCATCACGTTCATCAGGAATGACATAAAAAGACACTAGAAGTAAAAACTAAACATGACGTTCAAAGCGTGGTGGTCGCCACACGACGGACTCAGTGACGAATGTCATGAAAATTAAGGCAGTGGGGTTTGCTTCACGGTGTCAAAAATCGCTTTCTAGTAAAACACACCAACTTACTTTCATAATTAACGTTTTGACGTCTTTCGCCCGTAAATTGCGGACACTATGTGGCGACCACTGCTCTTATTGGAAACCATAGCTTTAGTCAATCCGTTCGCTCAGACGTTTGCAATCTATTGGAAATGCCATAAGACATAAGCCTCTCCAAAATAGCGGCAGAAGACCAATTCCCGTAATTAAAAACGTTCGAAATCTGTTATTATATTATTATTTTAGCGACCATCAATGTCAACAACTAGTCAAAACTTCAGGTAATTAGAGATATTTTTGGCAGATTGAGACTAAGATCAGCGGATTAATTGCGTAACACACTATCAGTAGGAATAGCTTTCATTTTGACAGTTCAACAACGTTCATTGCGTTATTTATGTTGTTGAGCAGACAATTTTTTCGAACATTTGAAGCAATGGATTAGCAATAGGCTTCAAAATGATTCAGATTGATATAGATAGTGTGTTATGCAATTAGGTTGCAGACTGTGAACGTACTTAAAATTAGGAGAATTGCCTTTCAAGTGTGCTACACTCACGGTGAGCAATGGGCAGCTCACCGTCCGGTTAAGGCCAGGCCCGGGTCAACGGCGCGTTGTGTTCCACGCGCGCCTCAATGAGATGTCAGCATAATTGATGGGGTCAGATAGGGCCCATGCCTGCCGGGGTCGCGGATTGTTCAAAAGAGTCACCGTGGCCCTGGCGCACAGGCAACTAAAGGAACACGGGTGGGTTTTAGTCAGTAAGAGTCTGACACGCCCTTCTGCTCCACCCAGAGCGGGAGAAGTCATTTGACGAATTCACACCCAAAAAAAAAAGGTGTGCTACTGCACTGTTCATCGGGTCGCCGTTAATGGCACAGCCAGGCAGCAAAATCGAATAAATATAGCAATTGCTTCTGGTCGGCTTTGTTGTTCACCAAATACTGCCGAATCGTATATGTCGAGCCGAACAAGTTTGTAGCACGACTCACATTACTTACCCGATTCTGCAATTTCCTCAATTAACTGCTGGTCTAACGGCCAACAGTCCTTCGACCGATATGGTCAACCCATTAAACTATTATCTACATATACATACATTTTCAAACAATTTCTAAATTTAAAAATCAACGATGTCCAGCCGCCATCTTCCAATCGATTTAAATGCAAGGTTAAAAAGAAATTGTATACGCCAATAACACAGTGAAACGTTCCAAGAACCCACAATATCACGTCGCACCAACTATTCGCAAACTAAACTTCCTTCGCACAAGATATTAGATTTTCAATATTATTTGAATAGGACACGTACTCTTAGGAAATGGAATCAGAATGTCATGTTTGCTTTTGAACAGAACGTTTACTTTCCTGTGTGTCTTCACGCACATTACTTTAAAAGCCCTGGAGTTATTATAGGGAGTTCAATTTTATCTGTTGTCGTGTTATGCTTATAGAAGGGGCAGGGAGGAGGGGTCGGTGAGGGGGGAGCCGCATGGTTTGTTCGAAGGTTAAGCTATGCTTGCCGAGGTAGGTCAGTGGATAGGTGATGGTGGTTACATACTGAGATTCGAGACCTCTCCATGTCTCGGAAAGCACGTTAAGGTCGTTACGGATAGGCAGAAACACGAAATTCCGAAAACCAGTCTTACCAAGGGGAATTGTACTACCCATAACTGAGTTGTGAAGGTCAGATAGGCGGTCGTTCCATGTACATTAATGCTGCATCTGGTTAGACTGAAAGCTGACCCCAACATAGTTGAAAAAATACTAGGTAGATGATGATGTGTAAATTGGTTAATGCCTTTAAGACATAGGTAATGGTGGTGAGGATATTGATCTACCAATTACTTCGGCACGTCACGTCAGACCGAGTGATAGCATATTTATTGAAGCGTTAAGTGAATCGAACTTGAGTGGCTAATTTGAAAACTCAAATATTCGTATAGTAGGTTAAGCTTGCTGTAGGTTAGTAGGTGAGCAGTGGTGGCCCAGTGGTAACGACCCCAACTTACGGGTTGTACATCGTGGGTTCGAACCCAGGCAGGCGCTTTACTTTGTGTAAATAATTTCATCACTACTGCTCTCAAAACCCACACTCGGCCCGCGTGGTATATGATAGCCCACTCCGTCCCGACGAGAGGAGGCCTGTGTCCCAGCAGTGGGAATATTAAAGGCTGATTATGAATGAACGAATAAATGATTGAGGTTAAGCTTAATTTATTTGGTGTAATTAAATTGCCTGTGACATACGATAAGTGGACGCCACAAAAATGTTTCACCATCTAAACAGTGTTTAGACCATGCAAGTCATTTGTTGCTTTCATTTTATTGTATGCCACAGGGAACTTGCATCATGTAAATGGGGCTTTAGTTAGAATAACAAGTTGTGTATAACCCATTATTTTAAAGGGTATTTAGTCGGAACGGCCCAAACCGAATGGCCCTCGGGCCATTCGGCCGTAAACAAAAATAGTCTGCGTTCCAAAGGACCGATGATAAAAAATTGTAAAAAAACAATTAAATAATTTTAAATAAAAATCGGTCTTATCGTAAAGAAACAAACCAACAAAAATAAAAAAAATACAATTAAACCTTTGGAACGTAGACTATTTTTGTTTACGGTCGAATGGCCCAAGGGCCATTCGGTTTCGGCCGTTCAGACTAAATACCCATTTAAAAAGCCTTCATAGATACCTACCGTTGTAAATGTGCTTAAAGTAATCGGAATGTACTTCATTGATGTCATGCAGCATGGATTTTGAGATCTGAAAAATTACTTAGTTTTTTTTGCATCCCTTGTCTTGATATTATTTTATGTTGGCCCGCTTGCTTATCATATCACTAAATGCGTTTAGAGCTAAACGTATTTAAAACAACGCCATCGTTCTGTTTATTTCATGCAGCGTTAAACGTATTTAGTGATTTTTGGTGTAAGTGGGCCGAAGGCCTGTGCTCACCAAAATTCAAATCACCGGTTAGGTATTTCAAATGCTGGGTTTTGTAAAATTTCATATGGGAATTTTAAATATAGAACTGATTAAATATTTAATCAGTTGATTTAAATGTTGGTGAACACAGGGCTTAGTCTTGGTTCATTGGTAACCTTCTCATGACAAACAATAGAAGTTTCTGATAGCGGATGTCACCCTTATACCATAGATTGTTAAATACCGCATCTGCCATTCCCGCACTCTGAAAAAACAATAAAAAATTATTTATAAGTATATTCAATCATGAGGCAAACTCCGTCAGTAAAATTATAGTCCCAACTAAAGTTTAGTAAAATTAATTGAAAAATGATATACCAATAAATTAATTAATTCAGTTGTGGTTACGTATTGTTTCGCTTTAACTGGTATTTGATAGGTAATATAGAAGGAAAATGAAAATGAAAAAAAAAAATGAAAAAAAAAAAAAAAAAAATGAATGAATTATAGAAATGTTTCAAACTTACGGCTTCCCTCAGTTTTTCCCCGTAATAACATAAATTGAACAACGGTAATATCAAAGTGACAACTGCACCAAAATTGATGGCCATATGCAGTGCACCATGAGAAGCCTAAAAAAAAATAGTAGTCATTCTGAGATCAAATATCCAGACTTACGTAGATTTAAGTATTAAGGAACAATTTACCTTAGCACTTAAACCGAAGAAGCATATCGAAATACTAGCAGAAGTCAAATTGACAAAGATCACTTTGTCGAAAACATCGTCCAATTGTTGAGCTAAACTATAACACAAGTATATTATCGTGAACACACATAATAAAAATATAATTATCCTAAAGTAATGACCTAAAACGAAGGTGTATCATATAGCCCGAAGCTTTGAGTGGACCTAGCACAAACGATTGCGGGTGAGTCGAGTAGTGCCCCGGTGCGCGCCGGGGCGCTACTCGACTCACCCTCAATCGTCGCGGCGTCATCGAAAATAATCATAGTATGCGCGGAAAAATCTCCTCGATCCACAACCGGTATCCGCTGGCCTTTATCGTAGCGGAAAACGAAAGATTTAAAAAAAAAAAAACTTGTTTCAGACATAATATCTTACTTACTTTTAAAACTTTCTTTATTTATTTAAAATAGATTAAGGCGGTACCCCGACCAAAACCTTGCCATAGTGCGTTATCCAGAGGCTATTAACTCATTCACTATCGGTAATAACTACATCTTAAAGCACATTATTAATGTTCGATATCCTATCATCACATTTCACGTTCTTATTTGTCTTTATGTGTTATAAATACATTTAAAATCGCCATGTAAAAAAGTGACTAAAATTATTGATTGCATGCATCTTTTGCTAAAGGTGACGTTCTATTAATTTGCGGATTACACTAATGGATAGGTAATTTACAAATTTAAATAATTCACGTTTTATTTTATTTAAAAACATCGCTTGCCTTGTTTTTTTTTTTTTTTGTGAATTCTTGATAAATGAGCGTGCGCACGGAGCGAGATAAAGTGAAACTCAGCGACGGGACAGAGAAGCACCGAGCACTCAAGGTAGTTTGGTCGGGGAAGCGCCTTAATGAGTAATGCTAATTGTGCTTGTCGTATAAATTTTAACCAATATGCTATAGGACAGTTGCATTTTCGATAAAAAAAATCGTTCGAATTTACGTAACGTTAACGTCGCGTATTAGTGCTAGAGAGCTTGTGCCTCTGTAAGCTACTAAATAACATCACAAAAAGCCTTTTATACTAAAAATAACAAATAACTTCCAAAAAAACATCATAAATTGAAAAATAACTTTAATTTCGAGTTTTTCGAGAGAGTTTAGAGTTTTCTTATTTGCCCCCGACTTCCGAAATTAAAGTTATTTATCACTTTTTAGTGTTTTTGTTGGAAGTCGGTTGTGTTTTTATTTGTAAAAAAGTTAATATTTCTCACTTTTTAGTTGTGGTAACTACTCCATACAAATTCGTATATCACTTACTTGCTATTTAAATAACAGTGACAGGAAGTTATTATAACATCAACAATATACACTAAATGGAAAAAATACGTAATACTCGTACTGAACCTAACTGAAAAACTACCCAAGCAAAGTTAATACAATTTATAGGGACCACCCCTGTGGCGTAACCTATTCTTAAAAAAAAAATATTCGAAATCGTTCCACAATTTCCGGAGATATCGCGGTAACATAAAATAAAAATACAGACGAATTGAGAACCTCCTCCTTTTTAAGAAGTCGGTTAAAAATAAATATTTATAATCGATTTTACCAACCTTAATAGTTTCTCGTGATTGTCAATAACGACCTTTAAATGCGCAATGTTGCCCGGTCTGATATTAAGTAAATCTTCTTCAAGCAAAGTGAATTCTGTTGCTAAGTGAGAGCATAATATTATCATAAGGAACTCTGTTCCTAAGTAGAAATAGATGATCCGAAACACTGAAAAAATACTGTTTTATAAGCACCATGGTAAGTGAACCAAGCAGAAAACCTACCTATACAAAATAGCATGAAAAGTGTGAGTTTTGGGACGGGATTTCGAGGTACGAGTATCAAAAAATTCTTCAAAATCGAAACAACTTTCAGGCTGTGTTTGAAGCTACATGCAGCAGTTTTGTAATTACCTCTTTTAACCAAAAGTTCACGTAGTTATAACTACATAGGCAAAACTAACAGTACCTTTTTTTTTTTCGTGGCGAAACCTTCAAACGGCACCCGACCTCTGGGGAGGGAGGTCGGGGAGTGTGGGTTTTTTTTTATTTTATTTTTATTTTAGATGGGTTGGCTCTTGACTCTATTCTAGGTCAGAGATGACAGAGACAAAGACTACGATGGAGTGAGCTTACCCAGAAGAAGCCTGTTCACTCTCACTTTGAAGAGATTTGGGTTGTATGCGGTCGGAAACACAGGCGCAGGTAGAGAATTCCACTCTTTTGCTGTGCGCATTATAAAAGATGTTTGGAAGCGCTTAGTGCGAATTGGTGGAATAGCAACTAGGTAGGGATGGTAACTTGCAGTGCGCCTAGATGTCCGATGGTAGAAAAGGGCCGGTGGAATGAGGTCGTGGAGTTCTTGGGCACACTCACCGAAATACAATCTGTAGAAGACCGACAAGCAGGCAACCGTAAGGCGATGAGCCAAGCTGTGAAGCTTGGCATCCACCAGTTTTATGTCGCCAATGAGTCTCTTAGCTCTGCGTTCCACCGAGTCAAGCACGGCAAGTTGGTATTTAGCTGAGCCATTCCAAAGGTGGCTGCAATACTCCATGCAGGATCGGACTTGCGCTTTGTACAGGGTTAAAAGCTGTCCAGGCGTAAAGTATCGCTTCACCTTATTTAGGATGCCCAGCTTCTTAGCCGCAGTTTGAGCTTTATACTCAATGGTGGCCCCGAAGTTGAAACCAGATGTCAACTCCATGCCTAGGAGCTCGAGCCGATCAGTTACAGAAACAGATGTACCCCGAAAAGTAGGAGATTGGTTGATTTGACTCCTTTTAGCGGTAAAAATACACGCCTGTGTTTTGGTGGCGTTAAAAGAGACCAGATTGTCATCACCCCACTGGGACACAAGGCTTAAAGTCAAATCTGTCCGCTCTACCATGGCCTCTCTCAAGGAACAAACTTCGGCCCCGCTGGTTTTTGCGCTCGACAAGTATCTCTCTGAAACAGTACTGTCATCTGCGTACCCAACAATACCAGGTTGAAGTAGGTCATTGATGTGCAGCAGGAAAAGAGTTGCAGAGAGAACAGACCCTTGAGGAACTCCGGCATCAATAGCCATAAGGTTGGAGGAGCAGCCGTCTACGACTACTCTGATCGACCGTTCGCTAAGGAAGTCTGATATCCAGCTACAAAAATCAGCCGGGATGCCATAAGCAGGAAGCTTGCTGAGTAAACCAGCGTGCCAGACCCTGTCAAAGGCCTTCGAGATATCAAGCGATACAGCAAGTGCCTCGCCGTGTTTCTCGATGGCTTCGCCCCAGCATTGCGTGACATACACAAGAAGATCGCCAGTTGACCGTCCCCGGCGAAAGCCATATTGACGGTCACTGAGGAGATCATTGTCCTCAAGGTAGGTTAGCAACTTACTGTTCAGTACCCTTTCCATAACCTTGCACAGAATGGAGGTAATTGGACGGTAATGGGCAGGGTTTGCACGGTCGCCCTTTTTGGGCACTGGTTGTACATTCGCAAGCCTCCAGGAGTTTGGCACCGTTCTCTTTTTAAGAGAGAGGCGGAACAAGCGTGTCAACACAGGAGACAGTTCAGGCGCACACTGCCTCAACACTCTCGCTGGAATGCCCGCTGGCCTTGTTCACGTCTAGACTGCACAATACTCTTCGGACCTCTTTAATGTGAACTGCGATCTCCGACATCGCGGAGTCACATTGAGGTACAGTAGGTGGTTGCTTGGAGCCAGCGTCCAGACGTGAATTGCTTGCAAAGAGAGATGCAAAAAGATTTGCTTTCTCAGTTGCAGAGTGAGCCAGCCAGTCATCAGGTTTAATCATTGGAGGTAAAGTGGGACGACAGAAATTCGTTTCAACCACTTTAGACAGGGACCAGAACTGTTTACTACCCGGAGGGGCTGCTAGCTTGGCCCCAATACGTCCAACATGGTCAAATCGTGCCCCACGCAGAACCCGTTTGCAGAGCTTGGCGACAGAATTAAAGGCTCTTTTCTTCGAGCGAACCCTACGCACTCTAACTTTGCGGTCGCGGGCCTTGACCCAGGCTTGGTAAGCAGACTCCTTTCGGGCCTCAGCGTGATCGCATTCTGCATTATACCAAGGCCGGGATTTGTGTTCGAGCGGGATGTCGGAGAATGGAATAAAATACTCCATCCCCTGCCGAATCACGTCCGCAACCACGTCAGCACAGCACGAGGGGTCACCCGAGGAGAAGCACACTTGCCGCCATGGATAAGACGCAAAGAAGTACCGCATCTCATCTCAATCCGCTGACCCGTAACGCCATACTCGCCTTGTGCTTCTAGGACTCTCATCTGGAGGGGAGCAGGTCGATTTCACCAGACAGTGGTCAGATGTTCCCAGCGGGGCTGAGACCGATACTGAATGACTGTCCGGATCAGTTGCCAGCAGAAGGTCTAAGCAATTGGGTGTATGGCCGTCAACATCCGGTACCCGCGTTGCCGTATTCACCATCTGGGTTAGGTCTAGTGTTAAAGCAAATTTGCGCGCCTCTAACCCGGCATGGTCAGTTTTCCGGTACGGGAATAACCACTCTTTGTGATGGGCGTTGAAGTCCCCCAGAAAAATGAGCTTCGCTGTTGGGTAACGCTGCTGGGCTACGTCAGTCGACTCCACGAGGAAATTAAAGAGCGCTGTTGTCTCCTGGTCACCGCTGTGCGATCGGTAGACGCCGATGTAGAGCGATTTCTCCACGCCAGTGTCCACAAGTAGCCATATGGCAGAAAAACCCGGTTTCTCAAAGCAACGGAGACGACGACAACAAATGTCATCGCGGACATACACACAAATCCCAGCTTGTTTCTTGAACTTGTGTTCAAGAGAGTAACCCGGGTAGTTGAGGTACGCCCCATCCGACGGGGTTGTCATCTTCGTCTCCGTTAGGAAAAACAGGTGCGGCTACTCGGCCTCAAGGTGGTGATGGACCGGATCGAGATTGGAGTGCCACCCCCTGATGTTAGTAAGGTGCACTTTTAGTGGGAGGAAGTGCAGCCGTTGTTTAACCTTATTTTTCTTACTTGCTTTGGTCATTATTAGTAGAGTTGTTGGGGAAAAAAGTCGACTTGTCGAGGCGCTGCTCAGTGAACCAAGTGGAACACTAGAGCTAGCCAAAACTATGGGGAACTTATCTGGAGACTGCGGGGACGCCCGAACCCCGAATATCGCCACCGGGTCCTCCCATCCAGTCGCCGGCTGGCACGGTGGAGCATATCGGGATTTTTCGCGAGTTGGCGGGGCAGCCTTTGGCACGTGGCTGGCGTGCTACTTGGGCCCCCTACTGACTGCGGTCGGCCAACGGCTGGCACCGTGCTTCGGATCCCGCTACCCTCCAAAATGAGTTACCCGGCAAGCTATGCCCAGAGACCAAGACCGGTTCTGAACAGCGCAACTGACAATCTCCTCCTCCCCCAAAGGCACTGGTACTCCCACACACCGACGGAACTCAGCAAGCTGCTTGGCGCCTGACTCCGGTGGGATGGTGGTCGCAAGCCAGGCGGCCCCTAGCGGAGCCTACCACCGCTAAGTGGGATTGTTCAGCCGTACCACAGGCAAGCCTGTGGTGCCGTTGCCCGGGGTGGACCACTAGGAGGTAGATCCGATACCACCCCACCTCTTTTACTTTACCAAAACCACTCCGGTGATCACCATCAGCACATAGGTGGGGTCCCGGTTCCTCTTAAAAGACCAATTCTGGAACCCTGTGCAACGCCTATAAGGCACATCCCTGGTGAGACTGTAAAACTAACAGTACCTAGCTAAAATGTAGAATCCATTTCTTAGAATGGCTCATAGAATAGTCAACAATGTTGGTAGCGAGACTGAATTTGAAAGTACTCAGTGGGATATAAATATAAGTAGTAAGTATTTAAATGAATTCGATATAACTTTACTACAACGATATCTAGTGTAAAATTCACCATTTAATTAGAAGATTCCTGTCGCTTTTCGCTATCTTTAAAATTGATTAACTTTTCGTACTTAGTCGACAGACAAACGATTTCAATTTAATGTTATGTTTCTGACATAAAAGCAGGGAAAAGTTCACTGTTTCTTTGTCAACAATGAAACAAAAAGCTCAGAATAACTGTCCAATCAAATTTCTGATCACAAAGTTAGCGATAGAGCTTCGTCGCATGACCTAATCATTGTAGTGCAAAAATGCATTTTGCCGGATTGCTTCCAAACGGAAAGAATTCTGTTTTTTTTTATTTGTGTTTTTTCATGTTTGTTTGGATTTTGTTATCTTGTTTCGTTTTGTTTTTGTTGTTTTGTTTTTTTTTTTGGGAAGGGTTTTATTTCGGAATAGCGTGCACGTTATTTCTTTCTGTTCAAAGAAACACGACAAAGGTTTTTTGGGATTTCAATACCATTGAGAAATATTGGTACGTCAATCCTGGTACCTATACTTTTTTTTACAAAGACTAAGGAAACCATAGGTCTCCATAGGAAATGACCAATTGGTGTTTTGACGAGCTTCTGACGTTTCTTAAGTGCTCATGTAGGTTTAAGTGAAATAAAATATTTTGATTTTGATTTTAAGGTTTTGCTTCATCATAAAAAGAATATTCAATATTAATGGTTTGTTTAAAATGTTTGTTTGTAGAACGGTTTTATTAAAATAATTACAACTTTAGGTGTTATACAGCATAGTTGTTGAAAAGTGGGAATCAAAGTGACCAGTCAGATATTTGACCCACTTTAAAAATGTGTTTTTTTTTCCTAGATTTAGAGATACCTCACTTTATTAAGTTCTGAACAACTTGCATCTGACACGTTCAATTGTTAAACATACATCAGAAATGCTCTTTTGCTAACCATCATAAAACCTGACCTACCAAACTGACTTTCCAATCACAAAACAGTACCCAAGAACATTTTCGCTGACATTTAACTCGGGTCACATACCTACACATACTTAAAGCAAAGACAAATACTAGTGAGAATTTCACAAAGGGTCCTTTGCGATTAATCAAGCTTTCCGGGAACCGTTGACTTCTGAAAATTTAAGGCACACTTCACTCATTACATGAGAACGGAGGAAGAAAGGAATTTTTGAAATTTCACCTCTCTCAAAATAGTTCAAAAGGGGTCCGGAGTTGGGACCAAATTAAGACTGTGTGTTTGAATTTTTAATAAGATTTTATAAATTTCTACATGGCAGTATAGAAATTTTTGCCAGGTAATTTTAAAATACTGTTTCGGTTAAATTATTTGGCAAAATTCGTAGAATTTGTGGGTATGAGCAAAGGTAAAGTTTAAAATAACGTAAATGCTTGAACACAGTATGAAAACAATTTATTTGGAAGGAAATACCTGGAAAATATATCGTCAGTAATGTTAAAGAACATGTAAACCTGTTTTTGTGCATACCGAATAATGAAACAATATAAGTCCAGACTTATTTTTTAATAGAGGTAGCGTGGCTGTTTGGCGTCATTTATGAAAAACGCTCTCTAGGGTTTTCGCTATAGTCAAATCCCTGTGCCATCATTTCTTTAAGGCCCGTCACTGCAGCCACTATTTTTTTAGATAACAGAAGCTGTACCATGTAATGGGTACCATACTAATTTTATGATCGAAGTCCTCGTATTCGCAAACACATTTACATATCAAACCTCCAAAGGCGTAAACGCAAACACAATGCAAATAAGTCGAAACCTCTTCAGTTCTGCAGCATAATTACTCATGAAGAGAACAATATAAATGTTTGTCTTGAATTAATTTTGTGCTTTGATACACAAACAAATTTTAGTTTAGCAAATGTTGTTACAACTCAATATTCTGTTAAAGATTTTATGATTAAGAAACAGCTATCTTCGAGCAAGCTTTCAAAGTTGTCGAGAGTTTTAATTGCAATATAATTGTGGATATCTGTTTTTTTTTCAATTGAAGAGTGTTCCATTTTTGCTTGTTCACGAAATGTCGTCTATTAATCAAGTGTTAATTGACATTATTTAATTAAAATATTTTTATCTTTGAGACCGCCAACATTCTCATATATTTTCATTTTCTATTTTCAGGTGAACAATAGAGTAAAGAAAAAGAAAGTAAGAAATAAATAAATAAACCGTATATAGTAATTTTGTCAAAAACCTGGGTCTAAATGGCCTGAAATCGCCAATACCCAGTGCGGCGATCAATGATATTTCCTTTTACGTTTGACTAGAGGTATTTATTTTACTATTACAGCTGATATTTTTAATTAATTTGGTATTTTCACTAAAGATTTCTCTTTTTTTCACAGATTAGGGATGCAAAAAAAAATCACACCAAAAAAAAAAATCTGCACGTAACTCCAAACACCGAAACACCTCACGTCTATAATCTGGCCTAGTTACAAAAAGCAACGCAATGATAAATCAAGTGTCCCTAAAGGACAATAGTTCTCAAAGAGCAATAAAGCCCCACTTACTGCTGTAAGTCTCAAAAATATATACTCCGATATATCTTGCCCAGTTCCCAGTAGGATCAAACGGAAAGCTACAAGGAAACGGGAGTAACAGCCCACATTCCTGTTGTAAAATAAATTTGCGGAAAACAGTTTCCAATAAAGGAGCCAGTATGTATTGCCAGGATCCAATCATATTAATCCAGTAGAAAACTGCAAATAAAATAAAATAATTAAATGGCGTAACATGCAGTAAAGTTGCTGTTGTTAGTTGCAATAAAGTAAGAAATTCTTGTAGAGTAGTCTCCGAGGTTATTTGCGATGTAATTATTCTTTAAGAGGATTTAGTGTGGGTAGACTGAATTTATGAAATGCCTTGGGTGTACGCTGGATATTATTATGAAAAGAAGATATAGAATTAATGAAATAAAGGTACAAGTATGCTTTATAAATATTTCCAACGCTAATATAAATATCCCCTTTGATCATGTCCTACGAGCTGTGAAAAAATAGTCACACAATATTATAAAAAAAAAAAAAACTAAAAAAAAACTCATAAACATAGACCACGAGGCTCGTAAAGTTTTGTAAAAGAAGAAAAATAAAGAATGTACGCAATTTCCATATAGCAGGAAAATCGTGTTCAGCGAGTTACATGACGTTTTTATTACAAACGATATTATTAATACGCCTCCTCTCAGCTTTTGAGCCATCTCGGGGATTGTCTAAAATAAAGGTATAAAGAATTTATAATTTAGATGATTTTAAAATTTTACTAGGGATTGTGGGTTCCTTTTTATGACTAAAAAGACATGTATTTTGGTTTTGCCAGAATTGAAACAATTTTGATTACCCATAAGATTCCCCTGGAAGACAAATCATGTATTTTTAAGAACGTCCGCGTTCTAATCTCGGAACCAATCTGTCAAAAATACATCAAATTTTTTGAAAACTTTTTGACGTTTACTGTTGCTGACATCAGATTGTGACTAGTTATTAAATGATTTTTAGTACAGCCGGTCTGTTCTGTACCAATCTTACCGTGAAAACTATGGTGAAGTGGTCTGTCATTCCATCTGATGTTAGGGATTGACACTATTGACAGCTCACTTCATGCTCACTTCACATAGGGTTTATTTATTTAATTAAACTTCTCGCACATAATAACGCATTAAAAAACACAAGCATTCAGCACAAGCACGCATTTAGGCATTAAGGCGCTTCCCCAACCAAACAACCTTGAGCGTTCGGTCCTTCTCCGTCCCGTCGCTGAGTTTCGCTCAGTCTCGCTCATTTTTCAGTGAATTCACAAAAAAAAGGAAATTATTTTAATAAAAAAAGACCAGCGATGTTTCGAACAAAAATAAAACGTGAAATATTTAGATTTTTAATTTATTTATCCATTAGTGTAATTCTCAAATTAATAGAACGCCACCTTTAGCAAAAGATGCATGCAATCAATAATTTTAGTCACTTTTTTAAGAGGAGATTTTAAATGTATGTATAACACATAAAAACAAATTAGAACGTGCAATGTGATGATAGGATATCGAACATTAATATTGTGCTTTTAGATGTAGTTTATTACCCATAGTGAATGAGTTTATAGCCTCTGAATAACGCACTATGGCAAGGTTTTGGTCGGAGTACCGCCTTAAGGTTACATGGTGATTTTTTTACAGAATAGAGCTGTGTAAAAATCAAAATAATCCGTGACGTTATTAAAAGTTAGGCGCCAATTTAAGTCGTAAGAAGACCAAAATTTTCTCATAATTAAACTTCTCTATGTATTGTTCATTAATTACATATTTTTTTATTTGTACTCTCTTTTTAATCTTTAACAATTCTTCTACTTTCATATCCAATAGTATGATTAACCTATCATCATTATCATCCACCAAGTTTTTTTCACACTGGGTTGGGTCTGCTCTATTACTGCTTTCAGTCAAATGAAAACCATATAGATTTCCGTATTTTTCAAATGCTGCTACCTAACCTCCGCAACCCAATAACAAGACATCACTGACAATATTATCTTAGACGAAACCAGACTTCCATACTTCTGATTACTCATAACGACTCCATATCAGGACAAGAAGAACTATTGTACAAGACAATAATGAAGGAACTACTTTTATGCGACCAATAACTTCCACAAAAGCCGTGAGTTATGACGTCAGATGATCATAACCCGTACATTATCGTTGGTGTTGGCAGCGAATAATGGAAGATTCGGGAAGGATGGGCGTATCAATGACGTCAGAGATGCAGAAGCTGGGAATATCAGTGTACATTACATCATTTTGGAAGACTATTGTCATTTATTTTGAGTAGCTTTGTTGTTAAATGTTGGGAAGTGTATTATTACTAAAAAAAAATAATGTTGGGGATGTTTTCGACGTAAGAGCAGTATGTTTAATAGGTGTTAATTGAATAGACCTAAGTTTCATTAATCATAATTATGAAACTATTCCCTGAATTAATTACATTTAGCTAAATAATATAGGTGGCTAGTACTAAGGATTTTCATCGTTCATTATTAATTCAGCGTTCCAGACTTCTAGTACGTTCATGAAAATGAATTACCTACTATAAAAATGAAAAAACTTATTTCCTTCGTAAAACTAAAGCAGTTAATTTTTAAATTTTGTACAATAGTGACCAAGGCAGTATTTTTTATCCACTTTTAATGGAATTTAGTAAATTACTGAAGATAGCTCTTGAGTGCTATTCAACATAATCCTTTTCAACCAAAATTAGTTTCAAGTACGAACACCTGCTTGAAAAAGTTTTAAGTACAAATCTCAATTAGCTATACACCCAACAACGTCGCTAAGAGCTCCCCTGGTCAAAATTACTACAAAACTTTACTTTAGAAAAGTCGTATATTAAAATGTGAGTTCCCACCTGCATAACAAAACTTTAGTCTCTTCAGTAGCGCATTCTTCTTGTTAATCTGTACTTCAGTGAGATCCTCTGTCCTCCACATGCTGCCCATTTGCTGAACAATCGCCCTTATTTCCTTCTGCTTAAGTATTACTATCATAGCTTTGAGTATGGCTGAGAAATTCAGAGTTTAGTTAAAAGTATACTGCATGTTTCCATATGCAAGGTGTTGATATGAAATGTTAGCGCAAACGTCTTTTGTTCTTTGAATTTCGAGAAAATATGGGGTAAAAATGTAAGGTAAATTGGTAAGCTCCTGTGTATTCGAGAGTTTTGACGTGAGAACAAGATAAAAGTAGATGTGATGTTTGAATAGTAATGCACGAGAATAAGGATTGATTAATGGTGACGCTGCAAAGAGTATAATATTTGGCTTTGGCAAATATACACGTAAGTGAAAATGCGTGGATGAAAATATTAAAATATACGTCTCACTAACGCCTCATACATATTTAAAAAGTTAACAAGCTGGTATAATTCCATTGTTAATACTGATAATGAACAAAACTTATAGTTATCAATAGCTTTTAATTTTAATAAAAGTTATTCTAATATTAAATACCTACTATAAGTTTATTTTTAATCAGCAGGTACTCAGGTATGTTACTTAATAATCTTCAAAAGATATAGATATTATAAATAATATATCGCAGTATAATAGTTGAATCCGTGATATAGTTATTAATATCCCTAGGGATATAGATATATACCGTAATATAGTTATATGAAAACACTTCATAGTTACTGTCTTACTTGGAATATAACTATGATACGAGCACGATCTAGTAATACAGGGTGTTTGGTGCATCGTGTGCCAAATTGAAATGGTCGACTGAAGGGGTCATCTGCTAGCCTTTCAGGCCCCTTAACACCTCACATGCCCTGTGTATTTTTTTTATCGACTTTTAATTGTTTTACTAAATATAGACCCAAATTTTACGTTCAAATACAAATTTAAAAAAAAAGTATAAGCCGTAAACTCTGAATTTAAATTTTATTTACATTTGTATAGTTTTAGAGTATTTTTAAATACAAAATTAGTGAGATTAGTCATCTAGTTTTATTTTTCATTTACTCGCAATGGTAAAACTTATGTTTTTATTACTTTGGCACACAATGCACCAGACACCCTGTATAACTATTTTACTAGACTAATATAGTGAAATATTTATAAGTATTTTCTTTCATTTGCACAACTTGCTACTCCTTTTAAATAAAATGGTCCAATCAAATAACTTTTGTTTTATTACTCAATCGTCACAACCAAAAACAAACAATGTTATAAGTAGTAATTCAAATAATTCACATTACTAAAAACAATCTGTTTTTATATTTTGTCATAGAATCAAAAAATTACTAGAGTAAAAAGTACGTACTTTAAAAAAATCTTGTTTATAATAAATAACTATCTAATCAAATATTACAATACATCTATCTTCCTTAAATCTTAAGCTTTTGTTACCATAAGATTGAGAATAGTGACACCTGGAATTTAAGAGCACTGCATTCTTCTCGCAGGCGCATCTTCTAGTAGAATACTGTGTCTTGGATTTTTTACAGGATCATTTTAATAAGCTGACAACTCTGGCATAATAATTCTCAGCGACAACTCTTCGTTTGGTATAGGATCATTCGTAGTAATATTTGTCAACTGTATTGCAATTCTGGGTAGCCAATCTTTCAAGATACCAACCAAAGTTCCAACTTTATGAGTTTCGTTTCGCTTTCCTAAAACTATACCTAACATATTTTTTTGATCTAAAGGTCCGCATTCTACTTTTGAGAGCTCAATCAGAGCCGAAGATCAATCGTAAATTTTGCATGTTTGAAGACTCTTTTAAAAAAATTTCAGCAGTTCTTTTTAAGTTGTCTACAGATTTATTTCTTTGATCCAGAATATTTTTTCATTGTTGCATAAATTGCACAACTGTTGCGAACCGTAACCACATGATGATATTCCACAAATAACATGAACATTTCATCTACACGAGTAACACGAGTGTGCTACACATAAAATTAAGTTTTCTTTAAACCTCAAATACTCTACTGGTGACTGTGTAGACGAATCTCGGCTTTTTGTCAGCACTGCCAATAAACAGGGCAATTTCTGCGAGCTCACGGACTCTACAGGCAATTCGCTGTTTTCTGCAGGCACTAACGTAGAACATGAGAGTGATTGCTAGTTTAATATCTTCTCGAGATCTTCTTCAGTTTCTAGTTTACTAAGCAAATCAGTAGGCAAACTTGACAACAAACCAATTTGAGGATTTACTCAAAAGGTGCTTTATGAGGTGTTCTTTGTATAGTTTGGTGAAAAGAGCAGTTTTTTTGGTACTCTATAAAGCGTATTCCAATTTGACCAATTAGTAGATTTATCATGCCTGAAACATGTTTTCCACTTCTCGATTCACCCTTTCTACAGATCCTTGACTAGCTGGATGTCTTTTACGACTTAGCTACATTTCTTCCAACTCTTTTATAACTAATACAGTAACTTTGCCACCTTTATAGTAGCTCAGGGCACCTAAAATCCAAAAATATCTTTATAACTTTGTTGTGTGGTCTTGATAATGAACAATCTCAGTGAGTAGATTGCAGGACATTAAAATTAAGTCCATTTGCCCTCAGTTGTTAGATTAGTTTGATATTATAGGGCGGACTACAATACCTTTCTTTGGAAACTCTTTCTTGTTTTGACACGTTACACACAGTTTGGCGAAACTTACAACGACCGGTGTAGGTATAAAATATTTGGATTTCAAAGTATGTAACATTTTATCGTACCCCGCCGTGCCTGGTGCTTTTAAGAAATCCCAAAAGTGTATCACAATATTCTTTAGAAGACATCACTTTTACAATATGATCATTGATATAATTTCGTTTTAATACTAAAAACTTTTGGTTCGATACCTGCATGACGTTTTAGTGGGGTGCACAATATTGGTGGTTAGGATTTCTCTTCCTGTCTAGCCCTGGCACCGCATTATAGTCTTCAATATAACTTATAACTTCGCATATTATTTTTCTAGTCCACTCTGACAGCTGCATGAAGTGTAGTACTACTTATGAAATCAATATATAACATAATATATATTCAATAAAATTAAGCGATATTCTAAGAATTAACCACAAAAACGCTATCGTCGTGAACGCCGAACATCAACTAACGCCCGCAACGGGCGCACAAAGTCAATACCGCGGAGAGCGCACCGCACTCTGCATCCCTCTTTTATTTACAATTATTTCACTAGAGTAGTCTAGTAAGATAGGTAAAATACTAGATCGTGCTAGTGAGACAGTAATTATGAACCGTTTTCATATAATTAAATTACGGGATATATCTACATCCCTAGGGATATAACTATATCACGGCTTCAGCCATCTTACTGAGACATTATATATATGTATATGTATATAACAGAGATGATGGTACCTCTCTATCCTAACCATCAGCTATATTTTGACTACTGTGGGCGGTACTATGCGGTGTGTTGTTTATTGCGCAATAGAAAAACCGTTTGCATTACAAATCAAATTATAATTTACGATCAAACTAATTACACTAGCAATTTGCACACTGTAGGTACATGACACAACTATATAGAACGCGCGACAGTTTCTGAACGTGTTCACTGCTTGACCGCCACCGACCAACTCTGTTTTAACTCTGGTCGAGCGTTATGTGACTCTGTCGAGCACCACCTGGTGGCACTGGCGTCCCGATTAATCAAAGTCAAATGATTGATTTAACGTATTTCCGACATATTTATTATAAGCCTGTGTTGTCCCACTGCTGGGCAAAGGCCTGCCTTCCCGTTTCTACTTTCCAGAGATAATGCTGATCAAATTATATGTAACAAGCCGTGCGCCCGATGGGAATTCCTATCCTATCAGCAAAAATTACTCCTATGCAAACTTTCAACCACTATTTAACCATGCTAGGCGATGAATTTCCAAAAATCGTTCCTTAGGTCTCACCTTCGTTGTTTATCGAACTTCAATTTCATACTTGACCCAGTGTTTTAAGCTGTGTATTGTCTGTGAGTCAATGAAGAAATTTAAGATTTTATTAAGAGGGTAAATAATGAAAATATTTTCTATTTACATAATTTAAAACCTTACTGTCTTAAGATAATAATGATAATAATATGTATAAGTATGTAAAAAGGAGAGGGGAAAAAATCATAGGGCATCAAAAATTTGTCCGCAATTGATGAATTTTAAATGACATCTCTGACTGGGGCAGTATTCCTGACAAGAAAGTTTTTTTTTAAACTTACCTTGAATACTGACGACATAGACGCTAACAACATATGCCATTTCATCCATTTTGAGCTCCCCCCCAAACACTTTACGCAAATACATTGTCAACGCAATCTCGTAGGCAACCAAACACACCATATTCAATGAAAGGTGAAAGTATTTCTTCCAAAAAGATTGTTCTACTGCATAAAGAAAAATATTGCAATTTTTTAATAAATCCAAGCAAGGCAGAATGGGCCCCATGAATTCTTCTGGTATGTCGGGTAGCTCTTCCATTTTTGATTTCGAAAACTCGAATGCAAATGTGACTGTGGAGAAATGATTCGTTAGTAGTTGTTTAAGGTCATTGGCAGACCTAGTCAAGACCGTTTTAAGTTAGGCCGTTCCTCTAAGAAAATTATAATTGTGCGCACACTGTGATGAAACTTCAACAAAACTTCACTGTTTCGACTATAATTATGAATACAGCCTATGAGTTCATGTTTTAGTAAATGAATACTTGAACATGGTCAAAATTATATCACTGGATTATGAAATCAATGAGATGGTTTCAAAACTAACAATTTGGTCTAGTATGTCCTGCAAACTCTGACGATTGCGGGAAACTAGGTAAATTTCGGTGTAAGGAGTCTAAGTTATAACAAATATACGATGACGCAGTTTTTATACGTACACATAGCTTTATTACAAAGTAGCTACCATTTGGTGTTTCTAAATTGCTACTTCATACTGAACTAGAATGTTCACATGGTTTTGTTTGTATGGTTATAACATTTCTGCAAAATAGGCTATAAAAGATAAATAAAATAAAAATATTTTAATTCAGATTTCATGATACACTGATTTCGCAAAGGCCCTCCAAAGCGGGGTATAGATCCTATCAGCCAGCAGTGTCTTCAAGATTTCGTTGCTGCTGCCACGCATTCAGCAGTTCAGGGCCGGCAGTCTCGACTAGATAGCGACGCTGTTGCAAACTACCGATCGCTAAATATTAAGGTGAATTCTCAGTTGTAACCCGCAAAATTCAAATTTACTTTAGTTTTTTGCAAATTGCAGCACTGTTTTGCGTCGTATGTTGATCAAAATGCAATTCTCGACTGTGGGAATTATATATTTATCGAATAATAATCATCAATTTCATATCAATCGTCAAATTAAATGAAATTTTGAATATGGCGGGCTACAACTGAGGTTTCACCTTAATATTTAGCAATCGATAGTTTGCGACAGCGCCGCTATCTATGTCGAGACTGCTGGCCCAGGGATACCGTCATTTTGGGAATGACGCCATGAAAGCCATCAGTGCGAAGCAGCGCGAACATCCCCGATGCATTTCAGAAACGTGACAGCCGCAACATCGTCCTAAAGATATTATTTTATTGGATGCGCAGGGCATCCAGCGACCTTTTGGTGTGATAGAAGGCTATACTGTAAGATTTTTTTAATAATTAATATTAATATTCTTAACAAAGCAATCATATACCTACCTAGGTATAACATTGCTCGGGAAAATGAAACCATACACAAATATTTCGAACAAACCGAAAAGAAAACTAAGAATTTCCTGTGTAAAGGTAGTTGTGGTGTTGCAAGTATTTACCTTGAATATTATATTAAGCTATTACCTAAAATACACACCTAGTACTGATCACAAGGTAGCTCTACTTTATAATGTTCGCAATGGAAAATAACACAAACATTCTTTATGAATTTATAACGAGATCAAAATTGACCGTAATAAAGGCTCTTCGATCGGTAAATATTTTAACAACAATATATAAGTTACGTTTTGTTTTTGTTTTGACAGACTAGCCAATATTGGCAGAACGCCAATATTTAATAATGTCTATCTTCATCAATTATATCAAAAATAAAATATCAGAAACCTTTCTTTCAACATTTTTACGGTGAATTATCCTAAAAATACACAATATGAGATTCTTAAAATAATATCTTTTATGACAGAAAACAATGAAACTTGGCAACATAAATATGAATAGTGAAAACATTCGCAATCGAGACGTAACAATTTGAATAACATGACCAGCCAATGTAGGTACCTCATTAGAGGAGGAAATAAATAACTTTTGCTTCATATTCAGACCGTGTAGTGGCAATCAGGGGGGTTAAGTTACGCTGGATGTCATGGCAATATTGCAGCAAAGAAATGAAAACAAAAGAACGGAGACGCGGGGCAAATAGTAAGCTCTAGGGATGCTTATCTGACGAATATTGCAAAATGGAAATGATCAATTCTGTTACACTATTCTCGTCATTATAAAGGATTTAAAACATGGTTTCTGTTCTCAGGGCGAATCAGAAGCAAGAGCAGTAATTTGTAGCCAAAATAACAGTAGGCTATGCAACTGCAACTGCATCTTAGCCGAACTATTTTGTAATAATTTCAACGTGAAAAGTTAGGTATTTTTTACAGAATTGAATGGCAGATGTTAAGTTCCCTGCTATTTTTTGATGCAGTATTGTAACTTCAACAACCATGCTTTTAACGCAATCGACGTCTTCATGAATCGGTTAAAATAAATAAAAGAGACAGACACCGTATTTAAAAAATATAATTTAACTTATTTTACATTTTAAGGTTTTTCTTCCTTGGCTCGTCTGTGGTAATTATTAATGCATTAGTAGGTTATTGCTTGGGGGCATCGATATAATAGCAACACCCAAATTTCGCCAATTATGTTGCCTCATATAATAGGGGGCGAGCCTATTGCCATCAACCGGGTACAAATCCAGAATTCGGGCAGCCGCTGTTGGCATTTTATTTTTATTAAGAGTGAAGATAATTTTTGTGTTATTACGTCATACCTACAGTTTAAACATGGATGTATTTCACAAATCTTTTTTTACTGAGTCTTGTCTTAGTGAATCGATAAGTTTAATGAGTAGGTCTTTTTATAAGCTATTTTGTTAGCCTACTTAAAATGGCTAACTAATGGATGATCCAGTAAAGGCTTTTTCTACTTTCTTTACTAATTAGTCTACGTTTCCAAACCAAGCAAAATCAGGTCACTTGATAAGTATTTCAATATATTTGAAAACTTTCGAATTTCTACAGTCCACGAGCTGCGATCTTCGCACAGATAATAATATCATAAAACTGGGGGAACTTGAGTAACTCTGTGGACTTATCTGTACGATTTAAGGGCACCCAGCAGATTTATACAGGAAAACGTTTGGTGTTGAAACTTTGATCGTATTTTCTTTTATTAACTTTTTATTCAGGTATTTTGTTGAGTAACTTAAGTGGCATAAACATAATTATAAGGATAATAATAGTAAATAAATAATAAAAGTTTTTAGGATTTTTTTTGGTGTAATTTAACAAAAGACGCGAAGATAACTGCATGAGTAAAGTCCTGTGGCGCGGCAATCATGATGAGAAACTCTTTTGCGCTCGTATTGGTACGAACCAATATAAACGATGATACGATACGATTCGATACGATGCGATGACGATATGATACGACGATTCAATTGGTATGATTATTATTATTTTTTTCGTTGTTATTTTTGTATTTTCCTATGCTACTCAGGTTGACGTCATCACCTCAACGCCGGCTGTCACTGAAAACTAGCGCTGAGACTCTGACCCGCATAGGTTCGTATAGCATTATGCTGAGCGATTGCTGTTTTGCGTGGATGTGACGCATATTTTCCCCCAACTTGTTCTTTTCTGCATATCTGTGTTTTTCTCTGCGTCATGTTTACTGCAAATAAATGTATTTTCTTTTTTCTTTAAACTAATGAGAAAAACTGATGGCGTTGCTCTATTAGCCAGTTAGTAAGAAGATAGCGGACCTGTCAAACATGCGCCGGACTAAGTAAAGTCTGGAAAACTAATGGTTACGCATATAATCTACCAAATTAAGTTGTCTCACAATCACAACAGACTGTAATTTTTTGACAGATACCGTTGTATGAAATGATTACAATAAGGTAAAATTACGTAGGATGTCAATATGATCAAAGACTCATCAATCCCCCCACTGTACATTAAAGTATCGCCACTCGTGGAGGCTATTCGAATGTCCAGTCAGCAAAAGTGATAAATATCCAGGGTCGCCGGATATTATTGAAGTTTAGTAAGAAACCGATAAATGTTTTCTAATAAAATAAAATTAATAGAAAACAAACTGGTCATTTATCAAATTTCTTTCGAAAACATTCATCTGTTTCATACTAAACTTCAATTATATCCAGCGACCCTGGATACTTCTCTCTTTTGCTGACTGTACCTACACATTAAAATATTATTTAGCTAGCTTCTACCCGCGTCTTCATCCGCGCGCCTGTCCGCGCTGTTACTTCGTTTTCGCTTCGCGTTCTTTCAGACTTTATTTTTTTTTTGCTCGGCTGCTATGGGTCCTAGCGTGATGTTAAATAGCCTATAGCGTTCCACAAGAAGTGGGCTATTAAATGCAAAAAAAAAATACCGTTAGTTCCAGAGATTACCGCGTTCAAACAAACTAACAAAAAGAAATATACAAACTCCTTGACTTTCATTTTTTTTAAATACCTACTGTAACTGCGATTGCGAAGAATGAAGCAATTGGATTGTATAATAATTCCTTTTATTTAAAATAAGACCTTTCATTAAAACACGACATCTAAATACGTACGAAAATCAACTTGGAATTAAATGAGATTGTGTTTTGAAAGATTCATCGATATCTTTCAAGGGTCCTAGTATAATAAATGAAATAGAACATGTTATTTAAACAATTTGAAATGGGACTGTCTCGTTGGTCTAGTCGTCGCAAGCGGTATTGCTGAGCATGAGGTCTCGGGTTCAATTCCCGGGTCGGGAAAAGTGTTATTGGGTTTTTCCATCTAGAATTTTTCAGTAGCAGCCCGGAGTCTGGATTTGTACCCGGTTGATGGCATTAGGCTCGCCCCCTATTACATGGGACTTAAACATAACTGGCGAAATGTGGGTGTACTATAGGTACACCTCTGCCTAACCCTTCGGGGAATACAGGCGTGATGTTATGTTATGTATTATGTTATTTAAATACTAGCTGTTGCCGGCGACTTCGTCTGCAATCCAGGTAGAAAAGTAGCCTATGTCCTTAGACAGGTCATGGTCTATCTGTGTGCCAAATTTCATTCAAATACGTTCAGATGTTTTCGCGTGAAAGTGTAACAAACAAACAAACTTACTTTCGCATTTATAATAATTATTAGTTAGGATAAATGGATTTTTAAAACGAGATGCACGTAAACGATTGATGTGAACAATTTATTATTTAGATTACGTTTTAAGAACCCTCGACCGTTGGTGCACCTGTACCATCAAGATTAAGAAATCCTGCCTATTTCGTAGATTCTCAATTCTAGACATTTTATTATTATGTAGAAGGTTAAAAGTATAAAGACTCCAATGGAAGGTTAACAGTTGTATGAAAAGGCTATATATAACACGGCAATATATTGTGTGTCAATTTGATAAACAATTAATTTCCTTGACTGAAAAAAAAACTTGCAATCACCACTCTTTATGTCAAGCGTGGTGATTCTTGGCATTTTAACTCTTATTATGCGTTGCGCCACTAAAAAGTAACACTGGATGAGTTAACCAGACATTAGTGTTTTTTGAGTTGGGAACATTGCAGGTCAATCGACGAAACATAAAATAGAATTGCAATGTCTATGCCCTAATTATGTAATCCGACCAAAAATGAATGAACGAACAATGGACGGAGATTGTATATCGATCTCTTTTACACTACATTACGATAAGTAATACTTTCTTGCCTATAAATTTTATAACATGACATTTCATTTTAATCGTATTGTATGTGATTTCCATGGTGATTTTTTTATTGATTAATGAAAACGTCAGATAAGGAATAATATGCCTTAAGCTTTTATAATTTGTATTTATTTTAATATGAGTTCATGAATATATTGCCTGCTGATATAGTACCGCATTTTCACTTACTACAAAGTTGAACAATATAAGAAACAAAATAAGTTATCAGCGGTACCTCATAAAGTCAATTTATCTTGACATTACTTACAGTAACCCAGAGTTTAGCGACTTAACTCTCCCACATCGGTGGGTTTAATATTTAAAAGTTTAACTCTAGGTTTACCTCTAACGCTACCTCGGTGACGCTGAATTGCGTATAGTCGGCTCCAGTCGGAAGATGACACTGAATCTCGTATAATCGGCTCCAGTCGGTTGGTGACGCTGAATCGCGTATACTCGGCTCCAGTCGGTCGGTGACGTTGATTCGCGTATACTCGGCTCCAGTCGATCGGTGACGTTGAATCGCGTATACTCGGCTCCAATCGGTCGGTGACGTTGAATCGCGTATACTCGGCTCCAGTCGTCATTATTTTTTATCAGCCACGTTTACTGTAAGTTTTCACTTCTATCGTGTGGTCAGAAGCACACAACCTCTTTTTTTATTCTTAGAAAACTGTATGCACCATTGAAAATAGATATGAGTTTAATATATGAACGACAGTAACCAAACATAATCCTAACTAATATTATAAATGCGACAGTAAGTTTGTTTGTTACGCTTTCAGGTTAAAATGTCTGAACGGATTTGAATGACATTTGGCACATGGATAGACCATGACCTGGAGAAGGACATAGGATACTTTTGTACTGATAGTCCCACAGGCTCGAGACTTATGCGGGTGAAACCGCGGGGCGCAGCTAGTAAATACATATAGTTAACAAGAAGGCCTAGATTCAATAACGACATAATAGTGATAATGTCAACACTGCCATAAAAATAATTCAAATATAATAATTATTAAAAGTTGCACATTGAAAACACAGAATTAACAAGGTGTTAAAGTGTAAATTATCATTATTGAAACATTTATCAGTTGATAATTGCATTTTGAGAACGTAAATATCGAACAAAAGTATGTTTATTGTTTAATGAATATTCATTACAAGAAGGCAGTTGGTTGTAATATGTTTGGGTAGGCTATTTGTCTTGAAACTTGCATTTTGTTATTTATTCTAACATAAAACATAACGTAATATCACGCGTGTATTCCCCGAAGGGTAAGGCAGAGTTATGCTTATTGTAAACCCACATTTGACCAGTTATGTTTAAGTCCCACGTAATAGGGGGTGAGTCTATTGCCATCATCATCATCAGCCTACATCAGTACACTGCTGGCCATAGGCTTCTCCACTGGCACGCCATTTAGGTCGATTCTCGGCAACGCTCATCCAGCTGCTATCAGCCAACCTGTGAAGATCGTCGCTCCACCTAGCCTGAGGGCGTCCTACCTTACGTTTGCCGATTCGCGGTCTCCACTCAAGAACACGTCTACCCCAACGGTAATCGAATCTACGGCTAATATGGCCAGCCCATTGTCACTTCAGCTTGCGACTCCGGGCTGCTACTGAGAAATCCCTGACGGAAAAATCTAATAACACTCGAACCTAGGCCAACATAGAGTAAGGTATTCATTCTTTTATCATACAATTTTGGATATCAAATGTAGGTACAAGTATCTTGAGCTATAAAAAACTAGCTAGTCTTACACAAGGACGCTCACCTCAAATGTTGGCGTCTCAGCGGGTTGAATGCAGGAATTTGTTCTGTGCGGGAATCAAATTCATGACTCACCGATCTATTTCATGAAAATCTCACCGTGACTACTTAGGTGAAGTGGGCCGAAGTAAGCAATTAATATTGTCAATCCCTAACAATAAGTGGAATAAGTAGTAGTAGTTTTTTTTATTTAAGTTTTCACAGAACAAAATAATGGACTCGGACTCGGAATTCGGACTTTCTCAGGATAGACCAGCTGAATTACAGAACTGCATACGCAAATCCTTTAGCCACTAGGGCAATCGTTGCGTCAATATTAAGTATTAATGTTGTGCGTGTAATTTAAGCAGTGAGTTCCATTCTAAAATAGGTACTAACCTAACCTAAAATAAGTTTATTTGCAGTAAACATGACGCAGAGAAAAACACAAATACAAAAAAGATTTCAATATAGGTGCTGTGTAAATCAATTACATACCTAGACTAAAAAATATAGAGTTCCATAATGTCTAACACATACCTAATCAGCAAGCAGATCCAAGCCAAACACTTCAGAAAACCTTCACGAAGAAGATCTTATTTGCAAAAGAACGTGCTTTAAATTTTATATTTAAAAAATACTATGGTAGGTGCTTAAGTAGTGCTCAACAGCGAAACCAAGTTTTTCAAACACAGTTTACAGCTTACCATTTTAGAATTTACCTAAAACTATTTCAGAAACCGGAGTGCTATTTAATATATAAAACTGGGGTAAAACGAATAACGTGAAAAATTCAGTCGTACTTCACTGGATTAGGTAAATGGTTCGAGAGGATGCATGAGCACATACAAAACCTTCGTACTAGGTTCTACGGGACCTGATTTACGTGGAGTGTGTGCAAACGAGCAAATTCTAGGCGTGTTTAAGGACAATGGCGGTGACTGGTAGCTTATGAGTAAATAAATATCAACATAAATATATAGTCCTCCTTATCAATTTCAATAACGGCGACCCTTTGAAATTGTTATTTCCTAGCGTGTGCCCTAATATGATTCACCAGACCGAATTTTGTTTTAAATACCTGGTCACAATTAATGCAATAGAGTTGGCAGTAGAATTAAATGTATAGGCATAGGAAGGGTCAGGTCTCTCTTTACGTATTTGGCGTTTCTCGGTTACTGTATCGAGCCGCTTTTTTTCGAAAGCTTAACGCAAGTACCAATGGCAATAATGATTAGATATTTTCATTTTTAACTATTTTGTGCATTTATAAATGTGTTGTAAAAGTGAGAATTCAGTTGTCTCATTCTCATAAAAATATTGTTGGAATCTTATTTGTACCTATATAGCAATAAATGTTACAACTGCAGTATAGCCGTGCATAATTTCCACCCACCGCACACACTCGTCGCAATACGAGTTCAATAATAACATATAGAAAGGACGCCTAACAGCCATCAGACCGCGTGGAAGTCGTGGTATCAGGAAGGCGCCCTAACAGGAATGGAACTCTTCGTGTGCGAGTCCGACTCGCACTTAGCCGGTTTTTGAACTTCAAACTTTATTCCTTAGTACCAGTAATTGATATTTAGTAAGTTGTCATTTTTGTATAAAGGACTGTATTTAAATCATGGTTACGTTCGTATTGTAAAACTGTCTCAATGGTTTAAATCATTTTGTTAGTTATTGTTGTTGCGACAAAACGATTAGCTTCAGGGTTCATAAGGCTTACAACATTGGTTCCCATTATCACTGTATATTGCAATGAAAACAGTGATTTATATTTATGTTTTACATTGAAGCCCTCCATGTTAGGCGGTTGCTACACCTACAATAAGTTTGCACAATATTTATATTGCGCAATATGATTGAATCAGCCCTTGCACTCAAACCATCCATTATTTTCACGCAATAATATTGACGCCCATAATAATAATAATAATAAGGTTGCTTTAGAATCTGGTTCGCTACCCCAGTTCCTAACAACAGGAGTTACCCACCTGCTCCATAAATCAGGTAGTACTGCGGAACCCAAAAATTATAGGCCGATCACGTGTTTACCGACGGTCTATAAAGTTCTTACATCCATTTTGAGAGCTAAAATTAACAATCATATAGACACCAACTCCATCATGTCTCCTTCTCAAAATGGATGTAGGAACGGGTCCCGTGGTACTAAGGAGCTACTCCTCATTGATATGGCCATTAGCCAACAGGTTCGTCGTTCCCGAAAGGATCTGTCGACATGTTGGATAGATTACAAGAAGGCCTATGACTCGGTGCCACATACATGGCTGGTGAGGGTGCTGGAGTTGTATAAAGTAGATGCAACTCTGCGCACCTTCCTGAAGTCATGTATGGGGCAATGGAGAACGGTCCTTCACTATCCAGGATGTCGAAATATCCAGAGGAATAACGAACCGATAAGGATCAAGCGAGGCATATTTCAGGGTGATAGTTTGAGTCCGCTTTGGTTCTGCTTAGCCTTGAATCCTCTAAGCACACTGTTGGAGGATTCAGGTCTAGGCTATCGGCTGAGGAGAGGTGGTCAGGTTATATCTCACCTCCTCTACATGGATGACCTAAAACTCTTTGCCCCCAACAATTTGCAACTGATGGAGCTACTGAAAGTAACTGAAACTTTCAGTAGCGCCATCAGGATGGAATTTGGTGTGGACAAATGTGCGGTCATGCATGTAAAGCGAGGGGAGATTGTGGAATCCGTCGGAACCCAACTCTCGTATTCCATAAACCTTAGAGCCCTCTCCGCATCCGACACCTATAAGTATTTGGGTATGTCCGAAGCGTTGGGCATCAATGGTACTGACATGAAGCAGTTGTTAAAGGAGCGGTTTTTTTGGCCGCCTGAAAAAAGTATTTAATAGTCTTTTATCAGGCGGAAACAAGGTGCGCGCCTTTAACGGTTGGGTCATGCCGGTTTTGATGTACTCTTTCGGCATACTCAAATGGACTCAGACCGAACTCGACGCCCTGGATAGGAAGGTCCGTACACTGCTGACTGCAAATCGAATGCATCACCCACGATCATCGGTAATGAGACTGTATATCCCGCGAAAGTGTGGAGGTCGAGGCTTTTTAAATGCTAAGACCCTCCACAATCGCGAGATATGCAGTCTTAGGGAATATTTCTTAGAAGCCGACGTGGGGATGCATACGGATGTGGTCAAAGTGGACAAGGGCCTCACCCCGCTCTCCTTAGCTAAAGAGAACTGGCGCAAACCAGTAGTGCTTGACACTAATGATCGCATGGAAGTATGGCAGAGTAAGGAGCTTCACGGACGCTTTTTTCGGGCCCTACATGGGCCCGATGTAGACCAACTAGCGTCCGTAGCCTGGCTGCGTTTCGGTGACCTCTTTGGAGAAACCGAAGGTTTTGTCTGTGCAATTATGGACGAAGTTATCTTAACGAATAACTACCGGAGACATATTATGAAGGACGGGACGGTTGACGTGTGTCGGGCATGCCATCGTCCGGGTGAGTCCATCAGACATATTATCTCCGGATGTTCTCGTCTAGCTAACGAAGAGTACTTGCATAGACACAACCTTGTAGCCAGGATTATCCATCAGCAACTTGCTCTGAAATACAGCCTTGTAGAATCGGAAGTGCCGTACTACAGGTATGTGCCCGACCCAGTTCTCGAAAATGGACATATCACATTGTACTGGGATCGATCCATCATCACTGACAGGACTATTGTTGCCAATAAGCCTGATATAGTGGTGGTGGATCGATTAGAGCGGCGCGCAATGATTGTTGACATAACGGTTCCGCATGACGGGAACCTCGTGAAAGCCGAGAAAGATAAACAAATCAAGTATCTAGACTTGGCTCGCGAGGTTGTCGACATGTGGGATGTGGACTCAGCGATCATTGTGCCGATAGTCGTGACAGCCAATGGCTTAATAGCCAAGAGCCTCGACCAACACCTGAGGAGGCTCTCGTTGGGCAGCTGGATCAAGGGCTTGATTCAGAAAGCGGTACTTCTGGACACGGCTCGCATTGTTAGGAGGTTCCTCTCTCTGGAGCCCTGACCGCCGGTAGCTTGGACCCTGTTCCCGATACCGGTGGGCTACTATTTTTATATTTTTAAATATTTTATGTTTTTTATATTCTAATATTTAAAAATGTAATTTATATGTAAATAATTAAATAAAGGAAATAATAATAATAATCTTTATTATAATAGAAACAGATTGCAGTATACGTAATAGTTTTTACAAAGAGGGTAGTAACATTATTTTTAATCTCTACAATCAAGTGGGTGACGTGCTGCTCTCCTTGCTAGGCTATGAAATAGCCTGTATTAAGGAGTAACAGTGCCGATCCCCTCTAATTGTATTACCTACTACAATTTTATTTTTACAAGCAAAATTTTTTATTTATTTTTATTTTTATTATTATTTTTTAATACAGGTGTTAATGCGCGCGAGCGCATTTTTGAGTGTGTGCGTGAGTGTGTGTATGTGTGTGTGTGTGTGTGTGTGCATATGTGGTGTAGGTGCGTGTATGGATCTGTGTGTGTGTGTATGTGCGTGAGCATGAGCGTGCGGCTGTGTAAGCGTGCGTAAGTAAGGGGATTGGTTTAGTGTGGGTCTATGTTTTGGGTGAGTGGTACAATATAGGTATACAAACTTATCATAAATTAATTAAACTATATATTCAATATAGCTATAGCTTCAATGTTTTCGCTTGAGCAAGACCTGCGCAATATTTATCTTACACGGTGCAATTAAAATATGGTGCAATAAAAATTAAACTCGCTTAAACTTTTGTTCAGTCATTACGCAATGTTCAATATTAACCCTTAATGGTCAAAAACATTGCGCAATTCGTGATATTGTGCAATATAGGTAATTTTTAATTCATTTATGTTAGGAAACGAAGGTACACATGATTTATAAAAAAAAATCTTCTTCTGTAAGGCCATACCAACCTGATAATTATGATGCTTATCCAATGAATTCCACAAAAAGATTCAATTTAAAAAAGATAAATTAGTTAGTAGACTCACTGTATGAATAATTCTAAGCATTTTACATAATTCCTCAATTTGAAACATGAATAAAGAAATTATTTCATTGTTAGCTAAATTAAAACACACCTCCTTCACACTGAAATTTTTTACATGTTAATTAAATAATGTATTGGCATTAAATCAACCGATTAATTATTAAAACAGTTGGTAAGTACAAACATTTGCTAATTTAAAATGGATGGCGATCGACGATCGCTTTAAGTGGGCGATATTTGGATTCTACCTGCAACTGCAACGGACTGGTGAAACAATCTTTTAAATTAATTTTCAGTTCCAAATTCCAAACTCAAAAAACAATAAGAATTACAAATAGGTAAGGCAGAACGTCCACGATGCTACTCAAAGTATCGTGTTTCAAATTCAAATCACCAATGAGTAACTAAACAACAAAGTTACTAAAAAAGATATCACCGTTAACCCAAAAAGTACTAATCGTTTGGAAACACTTAAAACTAAACTTTTGAGTTAATTACCACTTTTTTTTTACTAATGATGACCATAATGTTTTTTTTTTATATATGCTCCACACAATTTGATATTACATTCATTCCAAAGACGTTCACGGTGAATAGTCAGTACTATTCACCATTGGTGTACATAAAAGTAGAAAACCAGTTTATGAATTACTAGCTTTTGCCCGCGGCTTCGCCCGCGTGGATGTCGGAAATTATCCGATGGGAACGCACTACCGGGATAAAAAGTATCCTACGTGTCAATCCAGGTAATAAACTATCTGTGTTCCAAATTCCATCCAAATCCGTCCAGTAGTTTTTGCGTGAAAGAGTAACAATCATCCATCCATCCAACCATGCATCCATCCTCACGAACTTTCACCTTTATAAAATTATTATGATAGTAGGATATCATGAATGGACTTGTGTAAACACTGTTGAATTTAATTTATATGTTAAAAATTATTCTAAACTTGAATAAATGCTTTGAGTTTCAGTTAGGCAGAGGTGAACCCTTTTCTTCACCCACATTTCGCCAGTTATGTTTAAGTCCCATGTAATAGGGGGCGAGCCTATTGCCATCAACCGGGCACAAATCTAGACTCCGGGCTGCTACTGAGAAATTCCAGATGGAAGAACCCACTAAACACTTAATACATCTAAAAACAGGATAGTGTACGAATAGGTAGAAATAAGATTGAAATATTAGTTTTAATTTTAACTTTAACCAATGTTAAAGATATATAGCGACTAAAGGTTATATTTTAAAATAAACCTTAAAAGTATCTTGATTTTTAAGTAATAATTTACAACTTTTTATTTCAGTCTGAAAAAAATGTAAAAGATTTATAAGAAGAAACACAAAATTCAACGCAGGCCTTGGGGCATTTTACGAAAAATACGAATATCTCGCATTGGATGCTTTAATACCAATGAATACATATTTAACTTCTTTCGAGGTAAAAAAAATATCCATTTCCCGGTTTGGGGACGAAAATAGCAAATGTAATGAATGGCGCTTAAATAAAAATTAAGTCTTCATTTTAACATAATGAATCCACTTTAATTAAGCAGTGACTCTTCATTTTGTCTTTTAAATTTTCAGGAAAGTGGATATCTGAGTAGGAATGAGACTCATCTAATAATGATCCCAGGCTTTGATGAGCAAAGTCATATTGTCAATTTATTAGCTGAAAGAATCAAAATACGAGCTACAATTGTGCAGTTAGGACTGGACTTAAAATCACAAAGGATTTCAGAAATAGCTGAAGCATTGGCAAATGTAAATATATTTTTTAGGTACATTGGTGGTAAATAAATTAAATAAGAAAACGTGACTGACACAGCCACATTTTATAATCTTACTAAAATTCTTAATTTCATTCATTGCCGGACAACGTACAGGCCCCGTAACCCCTGGGTCTAGAAGCATGATATATTGCACAAAAGTCCTTAAACAGCGAAAGTGAGCAATAAAAATTAATAAAAAAATGCTATAAGATTGAATGAGATTTTTTCGTTTTTGCCAATCGGAAATCCAATCGGACGGGCGCACAGCTTGTGTGTAAATAATAAATTTGAAAGTCTTAGAAAAATATTCTTATGGATGAGCATTCTTTACTTTGAATAGATCCAGTATAATGTGAACCGTTCTTTAAAGCAATGTTCTAGGGAGCTATATTAAAAAAAACTATAAAGTCCGCCAAAGATGTGACACACAGTTTCCAATAAAAGCACACACGTGCTTTTATTTTGAAAGTCGTGAGAGCGTGAGATCTGCACTTCATAATGGGGCCCGCTAGGTATGGCGGGCTGATACCAGTCCCCCAACTAGTAAGGCATGAGTCGGGGGCCCGGGAGATACCTGTACGATCGTACAGGTATCCCCCGGACCCCGACCCACCGTTCTCCCCAGACGGAGCGAACCCATCAGGACTTCCCCACGGAAAGACCTGTCACAAATATTTCAGACTGTATGAATTCTTGTGGTAAGAAAAGAAGAAATAAATGAAACATGGTAATAACTTAAAATATGTATTAATCATGGCCGTATCTTAAACTCTTATAATTATCTTACTTAGACTTAATAATATACGTATCACAAAGATTTTTCTTCTTGAACTCTTCAAGCAACGATGGATCAAGCATCTTATTGACTATGTTGGACACTCTACAATCATAAGGTGCTGATGCATGATCTGATTCTATGTTAAAAACTTTCACTGGTTTGTTCGTGTATTTGGACAAATTGTAATCTTCAGGAAGACTTTCAGCTCTTGGGTGTGGCTGGCCTTTTATAAGGACCAATTCCGAATTCAGCTTAAACTTAGGTTCATAGTTTCTTGCAAACATAATCCTTCTGTATGCTGATTCTAATATTGACCACTTATATTGTTTGGAATAGTTACCCAGTTTCCTCATAGTATACAAGCAAGCATCAGCTTTTGTTTTCCATTCTTTGATCTGTTCCAAATATTGGGTCAGTTCCTCGGAAACCCCTCCAGTCATTAGCTGGTACAAGTGTTCCAAAACAACATTTTGTAGCTCTGAATCCGTCAACTCCCCTAAATTCGAATTTAGCTGTATTCTTAATGCATCTGGGCTGCTGTCCAAACAATATACAATTCCAGTGTGTCCTGTAATTTTCAAATAGTGTAAACATGAAGATTTGAATGGGAACCAACCATTTTGAAATGGAGCGCTTTGGAGAATAATTTATGAATGGAATTCATAATACCGTGTTTCAACGTCGGAGCATGAAACCGAGTTCACTTATGTAAACAAGTCGAGCAGATGGTAATCAAAGAGTTGTGAAATCAAGAACCAACGTTGCATTAATACGCATTAGAATTGCTCAGGAAACACAAGCCTCTATTTTGATTAAACAAGAAAGAAATCAGTGCATTGTAACTAAATTTACAGTTTAAGGTATCAAAACATATTAGTGTTTATTTCATAGAAATACCGACTTGTATTATTCGTAGGAAATACCATAGGCAAATATTATTTCTTTGCAAATGATAATTTGAGGACAAAACAGTATTTTCTTTTGTGACGGATATATTGAATTACCTTCTTTCTCCAATAAGGCAGCCAGTTCCAAAGCAACATTCACTCCAAAGGAATAACCCAGAAGATAAAACTTGGATTGGGTTTCAAACTTGGTTTTCATGAACTGAAACAATTTATAAGAATTTTTCATTAAGACGTTTCATTCCTAAAATAAATTTGATGTAACAAATAGCCTGCTATTATTATAATAGGTAAGCTCTCGGAGGTATTTTTAAAATAAAATATTACTAAAATTAGGTTTGAGTCCCGACTCGGGCTAGGTAAATATATTGTGATCGTTTCTCGTCTTAAAAATGTAACATTTTACGAAACTTGGGGAAAATTTCAATGGCTATTTCATTTGCTTTACATTCCACATTACATTTATTTGCATGACTTGATTGATAACTGATAAAAATCAATTCATTTAAAGAAAAAAACATGCGAAATTAAAAAAAAAATGCAGAACACGGGTTTCGACTTTCGCCCTGCTCTTGTTTTCAATTAAAACCATTTTTTTTTATTAAGACTGAAAGTAATAGAATAAAAAACTAAATTACCTTTCGTACTGTAGCAGCCATTTCAGGAATACTATATCCTTCCATATCTGGAGCTAATTGGACGGCCACGGCTTGTACTTTGAGTCTTTCTGCCACCGAACTGAAGATTTGGTGACGGCCTTCAAAGCCTGGTATTAGCGTCAAGTACATTTCGGTCGGGTTGAGGTCATTCTGAAAAGTATATAAAAATGGTTATGTTCACTATGTTTGGAACAGGGTGGGCAGATTATCATCTGTCTAGCCATTACTCTCACTCATCTAAAATATGTAGTTCATAATCTGACTTTGTTGTTATTAGCTGCCTATCCTGTTTGGTTAAAATAAGTTACCCAATTTTCCTCATTAAATTATTCTGTAGATCAACAGCGAGATTTTGCGATTATTTATTGTACACAAGTTTAAAAAATGTAAATACTGGTAGATGAGATCTGTGCTTCTTTTTCGTACCCTCGCTTTGTTTACAAAGATTAGATTTGTTTAATAAAAATTGTGGAATACTCATTAGCAAAAATTACCATCAAATTTCTTATCTAAGCGATTGTGATTATCTGATAAACCAGTAGGTACAGATTAAAATTTAATCGTGACTAAATTAGCTGAAATCTAGCTAATTTAGTCGAGATACATTTTCTAGATCTTACAAAGCGTTTACATTTTTAAATCAGCTCCGGTACGGTAGTATTATAATTAACAAAGAAAAATGTCTCAACGGCAAAGCAATAATATATCATCACTTCTCTTCGTTAGTCTTGTGATTGCATGCGCTACTACTGAGTATAGGGTCGTGGGTTCTATTCGCAGGTCGGGCAAAATGTGATTGGGTTTTTCCTCCAGGAATTTCTCAGTAGCAGCCCGGAATCTGGATAGAGCCCGGTTGATGGCTACAGGCTCGCGCCCTATTACATGGGACTTAAGAATAACAGATGAAATGTGGGTGTACAATATCTGGTACACCGCTGCCTAACCTTTCGGGAAAAACTGGTGTAACGTTATGCTAGGTTTTCATTATCATTATTTTACCTTTGTCCCATTGTTGAGTAGTGTGACCATTGGTACAATAGGATGCGATGTTGCTAGATGCTCTTCTTCATCATCAATGCAAGTATAGAATGCTCCTAAACCATTATTATTATTTGCATGTCTAGTGGTGCCATTCCCAATGTTCCTTAGACTGGAATAAAACACATTGAGATAGACAGTAGATATACAAATATCTCAAGAAAAGTACCTAGGTGTTTCGAGAATCATCGTCTATCTTCGGAAATACGAACGAGCAAAGATGAGATGTAAGTACATATATTTTCTAGTTTAACTGTACTAAACTAATATAAAAAAACAGCATCTACGAAATTATGACAGCAAATCCTAAGTTAAAAAAATAAAGAAAGAGTTCTTTCGAAAACTATTAAACTTAGACCATAAACTGGACCCAATCAGAGAACTTATAGACATGTACCTAATTTAGGTTACTACAAAGTATGAAATATTACTAGCTTATCAGTACTCAATGCACGTTGCGTGTGATGCACTTTGCTCAGTCAAACTAATTTTCTGATTTTACGACTGAACACAAAATGTAGCTGAGGCTTTGTTTTTCTTTAGTCAGTATTATGTAGAATAATAGTTTCTATTTTTTCGGAACATTATAATATTATATAATGGTTGATACTTCAGTTTGATAACGTATGCGACTTTAAGTACTTCATACTTCACGTATTCGCAATAAATTTACCTATACTAAAGTCAATATTTGTTAATCCCCAACGCTATTTGATTGTGGCAACGTACTCAATGATTTACATTACAAAATATATTTTTTATTTCAAACATTCACACATCAAACATTATCAGACAATATATTAAAATTTTACAAACCAATAATGAATAAAATTTTGTTTGTCGGTACAAAATCAACACAACAAATTTTCGTAAGCAAAGTAATTACATAAAATACCAAATTACCTTTCAATAGTCATGCGTTGGAGCTTTTCAACTGGATAGTCGATTTTATGTTCATTTTTAATAAGAGTTTGTAATTCCATTAAGTTGGCTTCATTTAGCTTCAAATCATTAACTTCTGCGCCATTCTGAATATTTTCGATTTTTGCAACACCTAAAATTGTAATGGATTTTATAATGTCGACGGAATAATTTATATTCATTCCTATTTTTGATTTGGACATCAAAGGACATAAGTCTCATGAAAGTAATGAAGGGATTCAAATAAATCAGATACTATAAAATTTAATAAAGAAGTCTTTCAGATTCTAATCATACAGATAATATAAAAGCGAATGCTTTGCGATAGAAAAATAGCTACGTTGACTTTCAAAAAAATTGGCAAAATTAATAAAATGATTCTCCGTATATATTCATTTTCTAATAAAAATATGAATATAAGGTACAGATGATCTATACTTATATTATATAAAGGTAAAATTTGTGAGTTTGTATGTAAGGGTAATCTTAGGAACCACTGAACCGATTCCGACATTTTTTTACTAATGGGAAGATTGCCGGGTGTGATAGGATAATTATAATATTATGACATGTTAAAACAAAAAGTTCACGCGAACATTGCGGGCAGAAGCTAGTAATTCATTAATACAATTTATAAAATAGATTAAAACAAATCAATCGAATTTGAACCAACTACAAATTAACCAAAATGTTTAAATTCATAATTTAAGGTCCCACAAATTCCGAATTTGACCAGCAGATACTGTTGAACTTCGCCGGTCTCTAAATACATGTTCAATGCCCCCATTGGGCACCGCACTCACCAATACTACATGCATTAATTCCATTTCAAATCTCGCACGGCAAACTCAACATTATAGCATTTTAGAATTGGGAGCATGTTGCTATGGTAATGTAAGCAACGTTGCATGGGCTGTTTATCGATTTTGATTCATTGAACTGGTTGGACAGGCGAAGTGCAATTATCTTTTATTGTATATTATTTAATAAAAGATTTGATTGTATTCGGACATCGTCGAAGGAAATGTCGGCACGAAAAACATAAGAACATATTTTTTGTGGTATAGTTAATGTCAGTCAAATCTAAAAAAAAAACTCTATGACCTCCTTTTCAGATACGTATAGATCCATATACGACAGGTTACTTTAGTTTTGTTTTAAGTAAAATTCTGGTAGACATGAATGTCAAACAGTGGGCGTTACATGTACATTTTGGAGACAACAATGCGTTAGTAAATGAAAACACTGGCAATAACAGAAAACAAAAAAAAAGGTGAAGTCCAATGTACTAGTAAATGGGACTGAATTGGATCTTGTGGATACCTCAGTGTTCTAAGATATTGCTTTGGACTCGAAGCTACAGTGGGGCCCACATATTACCAAATTGTCGAAGCGGCTAAGCTCTGCACGCTACGCGGTCTATAAAATCCGTCATTTGACTGATGTCGAAACAGCTCGATTATTATATTTTAGTTATATCCATAGTGTAATGTCGTACGGTATTTTGCTGTGGAGAAATGCAGCCGATATTCAGGCTATATATGTGCTGCAGAAACGAGCCATTCGAGCAATTTATAACCTTAGTTGGAGGAATTCACTGTGGGATAAATTTAAGAAAATAAACATAATGACAGTCGCATCTCCATATGTATATGACAACCTGATTTATGTAAAAAAGAATATAAATCTATATTCTAAACACAGCGACATTCATAACATAAATACTATAAACAAAGATTTACTTATTGTGCCCACGACCAGGCTCCAAAAAATTAGTAATTTATTTAAATGCCAAAGTATACGTTTTTAAAACAAACTCCCAAGTCTTGTTAAAGAACTGAGCCTCAATAAATTTAAATCATTTATCAAACAGAAACTTTGTCAAAAAGGTTCCTATAAAGTTAAAGATTACTTGGATGACAAAAAGGCTTGGGATTAATTAAGCTACTTCAATATACTCCCAAGCAACAATCCATTTTATACTGTAAGTAAGAGATATTTTTGATGACATTTAAAGAGAAAACTGTCTGTGAATGTAAGTAGCATGCAGGCTAGACTGAATACATGATTATTTTTTTAATATTGTGAATGTGAAGACTTTTTGGGTCACTGTTGCTTTTTTTTCCTCTCTCAGCTAGTGTTAATCATAGTCTGGCAGTTTGAGTAATTTTTGTGGCCTACCCAAATGTCTTCTCTTTGTTATTGTTAGTTGAATCGTTGAGATCTTTAAGTTCTGAGTTGCGCTGCACGATTACTGACAAATGCGTGCACTGACTGGATAGGTCCACTCAATCTGTGTGGTTCTTTTCTCAAAAGAGCATTTCAGATACCAATCTACATGGTCTTCACATGATCTGACCAAGATTATGCCTGGACTTTAAAAGAGACTGTGACCACTGAGTTTGTTTCGGCCTTTCTTCTCAAAGTAGTCAGATAGGAAACGCCGACCTCATCTAGTTTTTAAAATATGATTGACGTGTAAAAGTGTTCGTACAAACCTATTTACAGAAATAAAATCATTTATCATTTATCAGTGCTAATGCACACGAGTCTTATAGAACTACCATCGAAATTAAAAACGTGATTTTCCACAGAAACGAAATATGTAGTAGTAATGGGCCAACTATGAGTTTTACTAATCTTTGACTGGCTATAGTGACTAAATAATTGGTAATATTTGATTAAATTTTTGTATGCCAACTGGATACGGCATTAGACATCGCAGTTTAATTAACTGTCGTATTGTCGTGTCCACCTTATAGATAAAATATAAGAAAAATTAACTTACCAAATATTCTCGCTAGTTTCATCTCGTAATCACCGAAAATTTCTTTGTCCAAATTGCGGGTCAGAACATTATTGTATTTTAATTTCAAACTTGTTTCCATTGCGTTGAAAAATGCTGCCAATATTTGTGGCTCCAAAATTATTTTCGAATCCTTCAGTGTTTTGTTGGGCTACAAACAATCACACATTGTAAATAAATGATCGAAAGAGGAATAAGGAAGGTTCATGTATCAGTTAATACAAATTTTAAAAATAAAACAACTTAAGCTACAGTGATCCAGGCATATAACAAACATCAGTTTTATATTCATAAATTCAAAATAATAAAAAACTATGTAAAACAGTATTAGAAAGTGGATCAAACTAATAAAAATGTGATAGCAAAAAAGAGTATGTAGTTCTCACCATTGTTAGAGCATCTGTTCTTATAATAAGTGCTGGGAAACCACTTTTGGACCTTGCTTGGCATATGCCATCCATTACTGAAAACGAAAACTCAATACTGGCACTTTGTGATGAATTCGTTAGTATTACAAAATGGCTGAAATATACCAATATTAAATTAAGACCGTTATTCAAAACTAAAAAATGGTGAATGAAAACTCGTGACGAAACCGGCGTTTAATAAAACCAATATATCGAAGACATGTGACATCTACCAACCCGCACAAGGCCCGTGTAGTGGATTTAGGCCCACTTCCTCTCACAGAGAGGAGGCCTGTGTCCAAGCAGTGGAAACATTAAAGGCTGATGATGCTAAATTAAAAACCAACCACCATCACAACTTAAAACCATAACGAATCTGTGAAATACCAAAGTGTATGTAGATGCCACACTCATAGGACTTACAATAGCTACAATGAAGGAAAGCATAATAAGAAAATGTGAACTAAGTGGGACAAAACTAGATAATGTTGTAGTCTGAAATTGCCAAAACATTGAGCAAGTGTGGTGATATACATGCTCGTTTCTTTTCATAGGATTAAAGAGTTCTTTACTTAACAACGTTAATTTTTATAGTTACGTTATAATAATTTCTACTTAAACTTGGGGCATTTTATTTCAAAATTAATTTAAGCAAGACCGTAAAATCGAAAGCCATTTCGCTTGTGCTTCTTTCTCTAAAACGGCTGTAGCAGCAGTAATTTATCTCCGAGAATAAAGCTTTAAATTTTACCTCAACTCATTACAATAGTTTTTAGACGTCAAGTCGAGATTTATAACAGCAGAGGAAGTCTTATTGAACATTCGAGCAAAATCTAGTGCATTCTCTTCGTTTTTATCTTCTATATCTGGGAATATGAAAATTCCTTTGATGGATCCTATTCTGGAAGCTTCTTTCAACATTTTCGTGCAGCCATTCTGTGTTTGGAGATTTTCCGTGGATATTTTTATTATAACGTTGTGCTTGCTCCACGATCTGTTAAAATTAAATATGTTATGAAACACAAAATGGTTCGTCCTCAATTGTTACGACAGACTGTTCTTCAATTAGATATTGTCAAATAACGCTGACACAATATAAAAGGGATATTTTATTTCTAGTTCTGCTTAGTCGGCTCTAAAATTAATTCGTCTCTTCGATAGGTATATCAAGATATTTTATAAATTATCAATGTGTCCCTTAGTAATAACTTCAACTAGGTACTCCCAATGCACCCTCAATAATGAAACATTTTGTATTTTGTCATTCACTCACTAACCAAGCTATTTATTTATTAAGAGTTAAAATAAACTATACATAAAAAACAATTTATACCTAATTAATTAATAAAAATATTATATCTTAACTTAACTAAAACCATTAACAAACTAAAATACCTTACCAAAAAAATACCACGGCATCGCTGTCGACTGGTAATGTACCCAAGAGACTGGCGTCATTGCCACGTTGTATGGCAATGCTTAGCCAGCCCTTGGGTCTCGGGAAGTATCAACCAGCTGTTTAGAGATTTCATTAAATAGACATGAATAAATAAATGTAGGTACTTACACAAACTTAGTTTGCCAATATCCACTGACTTTGGACCTGTAGTGTAATACAATCTTCCTGGCTCCTTTATTGACCAATCTGTCAGCTAGTTCGATTCCTATACCATTTTCGTCACAAACCACGATGTATACACCGGTTGAACTGTAGTACATTCTGAAATATTTAATATATGTTATATACGAGTATTTGTAACAATGAAATGATTATGCAATTTATTAGTAGCTGATCCTAAGACTTCACTTACGCGACAGACGAGGGAAAATGTCGAGAAAAAAAATATCTAGATTTTTATGTTTTTTTTTTCTGTCCTTAATATTTGCATGATCTACGAGTATCGACGGCTGAAGTTTATAATTTTCGTTTAATCTATACCTAAACTTACAATTCTTTACCTAAACATGTAATGAAATAGTAACATAGAATTTTTGTCCGTATGTCTGCTTGTCCGATGTATGTTCCGGATTGGCGCAAAAACGGCTGAATGAATTTGGATGAAATTTGGCACACAGATAGTATTATATAAGGTACTTGCAATCCCGGGAGTACGTTCTCGTGGGATATTTTCTGACATCCACGCGAACGAAGCCGCGGGCAAAAGCTAGTCGCAAATACTAAGCGTTATACAATACAATAATTAATTGTCTATCAAAAATATCAATCTAACAGCCACAATAGCCATCAATCACGAAAATATTGAAAGAAATTCTGCAAATAAATTATCTTTACATTGAGATGCCAAGAAATAAGTATAGCACTAAAGCAATACTCCTAATATTGTATGAGCAGCTACAACAGACCTGTCATATTGACGCATACAAATAATGAAATAAATATTTGTGCAGACGTCAAAATATAGTGCAAATGAAATTCGAAGGACTGTTGACTTGTATCTTAGAAATAAATTTAATCCTTAACGATGGAGTTGCTTTTCATTTAGATTATTATAAGTAAGTTGATTTATTAAGTATTAGAGAATTAAATTAAATACTTGGACCTGTAATGGTTAATCTGAAATTACCTAAGTTTGATGCAATGAAAGAGATAAATTAAATAATTAAAAATAGATGGATGAAAAATAACCACTTTAAAGAGTCACGGGTAATGATCCCCTGACCCCTGAGGGCCCCTGAGAGACACTTAACTTCAATTCCATTTATAAAAAGAACTTTTTTTGTAAAAGAAACTCAAAATACAGTGTTTTGTTTTTCCATACACAGTTCAGCATCTCTATTATACACATTATACGTTCTACGTCTAATAACAAATAGGTTTCTCACCAATCTTTAGTTATGCTAATGGATATAAATATTTGGTATTTTGGTACAAAACTTAGTCAACTCAACTCAATTCAAAGCATTTATTTCAAATTAACCATTACAGACACTTTTGAATTGTCAAGGGGTGGGTCAGTCAGAAAAATGAAGCTAGTTGCCCATTCCAGAGCGTAGTAGGTATCAATGGAGAAGAACGGGCAAGAAACTCCACGGACACTCTTTTAAATCAAAATATGGTTACAAAATATTGATTACATCGGTCAAGTTGAAATTATGCATGTGAGAACGATGGAGAACGTTAAAAGCGTCCAGAATAAAATGACAAAAACAATTTAAATATTACATTAAAATAAGCCGTGCCAGCTAAGAAATGACCAGTCCCTACTGACGGCGGCGCCCGTTCACGAACATGACGCATGCGTTTTAATCAACACTGTGGCATAAACGCAAGAGAACACAAAACCATGATTGTTATTAGTACTGCCAGAACAGACCGTTACGATGCAGGATTGTACCTATTCATTCATAGAAATAGGGCATCTATGAACAGCATCACAATTGCGTAGCAGACCCTTAATCACAACCCGAAAGATTTTGAAGGAAATTCCTAATACATTGTTTCAATTTGTCTACTAAACATCGCAATAAACGACGTTGACCTGTCATTGTAAGTGTGTTATGCGACAATCACGCTGGTCTCAAAATATCTGACTTACCTTGGTACGACGTCAAAGCCTTGGTTCATGATTTCAGGACTTCTCATTCTTATTAAAACTTTGCCCACGTGCTTGCTCGATGAAAGGAGTCTGAATGCTCTTGAGATTTCAACAGGTGAATATTCTACCCGACTTATTGGTCTCACTGTACCGTTTGCAATGCCTTCAGTTAACATTCGTTGGAGAAGCTGTAACGAAAACAAATAATTTACTTAATAATATAATAAATGGAGTATGTCTATATACTCGACCTTATCGTTAATCTATAATCTCTATCTGTATTTTTTATGATGTAGATAATAAAGAGTACCTATTATATTTATCTATGTATCTCATCACATACAGGGTGGTAAAAATAGTGACGACATAGAAATAATTAGATTCTTCATGCCTAGAGGTATCCAAAAATACCCCTGGTATTTTCCGTGATTCTTGATAGTTTTCGAGTTACAAATGCTTTTTAAATTTCTTGAAACTTTTATGTGAACCCCTAAAAAAGTATATCTTTATTTTTACACGGCTTTTTCTCATTATTTTTTTGCCACTTAACAGAGTCAAACAACCGGTTATGACGTCACTATTTGGATCGCCTGGTATAGTAACATAGCACTTTCACTCTTCGCGAAGCGGAACAAAATAGTTAAAAAACCGCCGTGAATCATTATAATCGAGGGACAGGGAAGTGTTAGAAAATGGTTGAAATCGTGACCATCCATAACATAGCGCGACCCCTCCGTGCCTCAGAACGTTGATCCTGGCTGTCATTCGCAGATCTTAGTTAGTCGTTGTATGTATTTTGTCTATAATAGTTCATTGTATTGTGCGTGTTGTTTGTGCAGAATAAACAAATTTTCTTTCTTTTTCTTTCTTTCGTTGCGGGTAGTCAGAACACCAAAAGTCTGACAACCAGTCTTACCAAGGGGTATCGTGTTACCCCTTTACTGGGTTGTGATGGTCAGATAGGCAGTCGCTTCATGTAAAATACTGGTATTAACCTACATCCGGTTAGCCTGATAGCTGACCCCAATATGGTTGGAATAAGGCTAGGCAGATAATGATGAATACCTACAGCCTAGGCAGATTGTTTGTATTTCTTCCGTTTAATAATAATTAATTACATTCCTAACTTTACAATAAAATGTATATGAAATTTTAGATTAATTTAATGTACTAAAAGAGTTTTCTATAGAACGATTTGATTGATATAAATTAGTGCAAAATGCCATTTATTAGTTCATATACACTGATGAATAAATAAATACTTATGTATTTGTAGTTTTACTATTAAATCTGTGGTGTTTGGTATATCCATAGTAAGTCCAGAATTGGTAATTTTCTTTTTTTAACATCATACATACTCAGTTATTTTTTTACTTTAATTTGGTCTCCTGCCTGCTGCTATAAGTACGTGGAATAATTTGATCAACAAACATAACTTTTCCGATTTGTAGCATTATTTAAAGTTTCAAATGCTCATAGTGTACAATCAGATTTTTGAACTTATCATGCATTTATTAGTCGCATGCCTCGCTATTTCCAGTGATATATAATGTCACATAGTTAATTGCTATTTAATATTAGTATTTACTTGAAAGTGGTCAGATTATGTCTGTGTTATCATAGTTATGGAAAACTTAGGCTGATGATAATGTAAAATTGGCTAGAGCCAGTACAAAGAATAGCGTTGAAGTAGATTGTGGCTAAGATCATCTTAAAGATCATCGTTCTTTGACGGCACGGTTGGCGCAGTGGTTAAGCGATTGACTGCTGCGTTGCGTGTCGCGGGTTCGATTCCCGCACGGAACTAATATTTATATGACCTACAATAGTTGTTCCGAGTCTGGCTGTTTGTGAATGTGAGATTGAATGTTTGTAAACGCACCCACAATACAGGAGAAATTCCTAGTGTGGGGCAACGTATTATTTAAAAAAGAAAGAAGAAAGAATTATAATAATATGACCGAAATTATCACGGTTTCCATACAAAATGAGGTTAATAGAATACTTGTAAATATGTCATATCTTAAAATGCGTTTCCTGTGATACAAATTCTGGTACAAAAATCCGCAGTCTGCTATCAATAAATCAAGAACCAAATCATAATACTAATTAAAAGGAAGTGGAACACACCTTAACCGAATTTCTGATATAGAAATATAATTTTTCTAACCAGGAAAAAGATCATTCTTAATACTGCCCAAAGAAAAAGCAAAAAAAATACTTTTGCTTGGCAAACATCCAGTTTGGTTGATAGATTAATTACTTATAAAAAGGTAGACGACCGTTAAGAAAATATATGTAATTGAGAACGAGCAAAAGTGAGGAAGGTTTTTGCGTCTGTTTAAATAATTACAATACAGAGTGGCAGCCTCATCGAAGCACAACCTGTTACCATGGAATCAATGCATGATTCTGGAAACCCGTGCGTTAAAATGTTTCGCCAGTTATTAAAAAAAAAAAAACGCGTAGATTGCACTTTTGTAGGAAAGAACAGATTATTTTTTAAATAACCGGAGAAAATGTCAACGCAGGAGTATTCATATTTATAGGCGAATAACTGATTGATTATTGATCACAAATATTGATGTTGTTTATTAAAAGTTGCACCGTCTAGTGTTTAGGCGATGCAAGTCATTTGTTGCTTTTTTTGTATGCCACACGCAAAAAACACACATCATGTAAATGGAGCTTTAATTAATTAAACTAAAATAATGAAAATCCAATCAAATAACTTCAGAAAAATAAAAAATAAAGATATTTTCTAAATATATTTTAACCTTTTTTTTGTTTTCTTTTTCTTTTCCTGTAAACTAAACCACACTGTATAGTCGACATATCATTTCATTAGAATTAAAATCAACGTAACTGTATTATGCATTTTTTTATATCTAATTTGACATTTTTTAAATATCTTTTATTTATTTATTAAATTTTCTTTCATTTCTTATATATTTATCTTTTCTTATGTTGTAAACTAAAGCGTACTGTATAGTTGACATAATATCTAATTAGAATTAAAATCAACATAACTCTACTAAGCATTTATGTCATCTTCTGTCACTTAACATGCATTTTGCCATCAAATCTATGAAATTCTAATGATATTTTTACGTTTCTTTAAATTTAAACACTCCTCTTTTACTTTATTATTCTTAGAAGTACAAAATGTCTCTATAATAGTAATAAAACACTCATCAACATGTATGTAATTTTCCTCACTGCAACCGATGCAGCAAAGTGAGTGGAATTTTCAGCGATGTCAGAAATAAAAGCGAAGGAAGCGCTGAAAGCCGCTTACAACATGTTTTTATTAGTTTAACGTTTACAACTGTAAGGAAGTTTCTCGTTCGTCTATTAAGTATAAAAGGCTTTAAAAGGAAATAGTTTTCAACATTTCCGCATTTAATACTACCAAAATTCGCTACTTTGTAAAACTGATAATGTTCACTAACAAATTTAAGTACAGAAGTAAACTTTTTGATAGATTAAGTTTGTAATTAAAATTAAACACACAATCATTCGACTTGCTGTTAAAATTACCATGATGCAACGTGTTTGCAAAAGTAAACTTGTGTTCTCATAATTGCTTGTGGTAATCGCGCATTACGATTTTTAGGTGACACAATTTTTCTTATACCTAACAAGCGCGAATCTATGTTTTTCATAAAATGACAAACAGATACTCGCTTGTCGGTTAGAATAAAATACGAGATTATAATTCAAACAGCCCTACGGTTATATTTATGTACGATTATATGCAAACTATAAGCCCCATGGAATTTCACATCGGCAATAGTGACGGACTTCCATACAAACTTGTCCCTATTTAACCCCTTTAGCGGATGAATTTTCAACAATCCTTCCTTTGTGCTCACCTTCGTTACATGAAGAACTCTAGTGCAACAATTCATGCTTCTAGACCCATCGGCTTAGGCTGTGCGTTGTATGTCAGTAAATGCACTAATTTAAGATTTTTATAAAGTAGATTAAAAAAAACATGAAAAACGAGCCTCACCATTTTATCCATAGCGTTCTGCAGTCGGAATATACTAGAGAAATCAACAGCCTTGTAAGATCTTTCTGCCTCTAAGAAAGACATACCAATATCCTTGTTCTCGCTCATATCATAAGCATTCAGGTCTAAAAAGCAGCCACAAAACCCAACACACTTCATTGCAGTCTGAAAAAAAAAACAGCAGTTCTGAAAATGTCCGTTACCTTTGCTCGTGATATGAATGATCTACCTACATCTACAAGTAATGATTGTTGTCTTCAGCTTTCATCATTCGAATGCTGATTAAAAACCCTTTGTCTTTCATTTACTAAGGGCCGGAGCTTATGTGGACCAGTATAAGACAATCAACTACCAATACTTAGATACTAGAATCATAATATCATAGCGTCACGCCTGTTTTCCCCAAAGGGTTCGGCAGAGGTGTACTTATAGTACGTCCATATTTCGCTAACAATGTTTAAGTCCCATGTAATAGAGGGCGAGCTTATTGCTACCAACTGGACACAACTGCAGACTCCGGGCTGCTACTGAGAAATTCTTGATAGAAATACTCCAATAATACTTTGATCGACCTGGGAATCGAACCCAGGACAAATAACATAAATACAATCAGTTAAGAGAAGGACCTGCGGGGTAACTGCATTTCACACTTCCAAAAGCCTTTCTTTTTGACAGTTCAACAACATTTATTGCGTTATTTACGTTGTTTATCAAACGAATTTTACAAGCATTTATGAAGCACTAATGTAAAATTTGTTGTATGGTTGTAAAAAAAATAGAGATTATTATTTATGAAGCAATGGATTAGCAATTTCCTTCAAAATCATTCGAATTGTCACTGAAAGTATGTTACTCAATAAAGGTCTGCTCATTAACAAATTCTGTTTACCATGAAAAAGTGCTCATGTGCATTTCGTGGCTAAAAGGAGTCTTAATACTGGGCACATTTCCAAGTGCTGTTTGAATTTTTATTCTTTAAACGGTACCAACAGCCAATACTTCTGCCGGAGTCGCCAAAGCGGTGTCATGTCTGTTTAGAATTTATTAGTCGTTTACGAAGATATTTTATTTATTAGTACTATGGTTAGTCGTCGGAATTCAAGTAAAATAAATATATTTCGGTTTTTCCTCCAAAAATGTTATTTAATTAACAATAAATGGAAACAGGGATCCTTCACTCTGATAAGTTTGTCATGGGCAAGTCATATCCTTGAAATAATTATGTAGAATATTTCTTTTTAAAAGCTTGTAAAAACGGGCCCGACATTAGCCATTTCTCTCTTATGCGAAAATTAACAATAATAATTTGACTACTAGTCTTTTCTTTGATTTATTGAAAGCCTTCGAACTTGTGTCACATGATATATTGCTAGATAAGTTAGAGACTTTAGGGATTAGGTGACCTGCACTGCAGTGCATATTGTCTTAAATAAGTAATAGACAACACCCTGTTATGAATACAATTACGAAAAATAAAGATGGGACACCCTACTCATCGGAACATAAACATAATAAATATGGCGTTGCACAAGAAAGCGTACTAGGCCCAATATTATTTATTTACACATAAATGACATTATAAAAATATCCAAGTGCAAATGCATATTATTTGCCGATGAAATAATAATTATAGACTATTATAGGGACATTTGATAAAAAGAAAAGTATCATTACAGACAAAGCAGTTCTAAAAGTGAAGTGACTAATTATTTCATACCATGCGCATTTTTTCGAATTTTCGAATTTATGCGAATCAATGAATGTTGATGATGATGTTGTTGATGATGATGTTGTTGATGTGATGTTGTGTGAATGAATGATTTTGAATCATTATTACGCATAGAACATTTGTCGCTCAAAAAAATTACCAAAGAGCAATATGAGGACTTTAACCTGATGACTCACGTCAACCAGTATTTGAAAAACTTGATTTGTTACCGTTGCCATCTATAAAAATTTACGAATAAAGAACTGCAAATTGTGTAAATCCCTGGAACAGACGAGATCCTTATATTTATATATATATATTAGTACTGAAAGATTTGCCAAGACTTGCAGAATACAACAGCAGCTGCTTAGCAATATGTGTCTGTATTTTTAACAAGATACCAAGCCAACTCAAAAGTTTAAATTCAAATATATTTAATATAAAGTTGAATGACTATAGCTTCTATAATTTAAAATAATTTATGGGTAGAAAATGTTGACATGCTGTAAGTTGTAACATTTTGAAAAACCCTGAGATTTTGCATGCTATGTTTTATCCTAGCTGAACATGCTTACATAATCAGCCTATAATCATATATAATAGCTGGGACTCAGGCCTCCTCACTTTGAGAGGGAATGGGCTGTAATCTACCACGCGGGCCCAGTGCGGATTGGTGGATGTCACATGTCTTCGATTTTTTTGTTCTAGGACATGCCGGTTTCCTCACGATGTTTTCCTTCACCGTTTTGAGAGCAGTGGTGATGAAATTATTTACACAAAGTAAAGCGCCTGCCTGGGTTCAAACCCACGACCTACGTTTTGTAAGTCGCGGCCGATTCCACTGGGCCACCACTGCTCTCTGCTGAACATGCTTGTGCCATAATAATTATATCTAACACCATTGTTTACCATGTTTTATGCAAATAAATGATTTATTATTATTATTTCGTTTTGCTTTTTTCATAATAACTTATTAAATACATCTTTAAATATTTTTATTAAAAATAAAAAAATGTGGTATTGGGAGCTATTATTATTATTTATTATCATGCATCAAGTAAAATCCGACAGGTGGAATTTACAAAAAATGTGTTACGGTCGCAGAGCATGGAGACGTCTTGTCGGCTGCTGCTAGAGGCGGCATTGTCAAGCCTTGCCATACAAACCAAGCGTTTCACCGTTTAGTTGCACTTCCACACAAATGACGTCTTGAAAGTGACGGCATTGAGAGCAAATACGTGACAGAAGTTGTGCGCTCAACGCACTTCCGAAGCCCTGAATTTTATTAGTACTGCCGTCTCTTGATACTGATGGTGTGGCGATTCCATGCTTTGTGATTACGACGTAGCTATTATATAAATAAAACTGGTCCTTGTACTATCCTATGCTCTTTTTATTTAAGACCTGCAGAGTAAAGATGATGATATAAATGGGATCTTTAGGTATATTTACTTACCTCACGCAAAATCCCACCACTACAATTTATGACTAAATCACAACTTTTGTTTCTTGCATTTGACTTAATTATATTCAGGAAGGAATCATTCCACGAATAGCCGATATTATTCTCTGAAACATCAAAATAGTATTTAATTAACAGTTTCATATTTATAGAAGCTAACACAATTTAAAACTAGACAGTTTGTTTACTAACATTTACGTGGTCATTCACATTTATCTCACTGTAAACGTGTAAATTAGGAAAACCAACTCAGAAACCATGGAAAAATAAGAATTAAACAAAACACATTGTCCGGAAAAAAATAAGAAAGAATCTTCGTTTTTATCTGAATAAGTTATCCATGATCACCATCATGATCCATTTGTGTTCAGTTTAGTTTGCACGGTACATGCTACAACTATGAAACCAAAGTACAAGAAGTAATAACCTATCAACACAAAAATCTAAAGAAAGACTATTTTAAGGCTGTTTCCTGGTTAAGCGAGTCTGAACATAACTTTGCCTAACTAACACTTACCATCAAGTTTAGGGAACAGTCGAAGCAGCAAGTTCTTCTTTAGCACATTACTGACAGTGGTGAATACAGTACAGTCTAAAGACAGGCAAATAGCAATCACTGCTTGTCCCAGAGCACCTGCCCCGCCTGTCACGAATACGCTTTGACGTTTTGAGAGATGACCTCTCATTGCCTGAAGGAGAAAAAAACGAATTAAAAAAATATGAGTTCGTTAGAACAGTAATTTTCCTGCCCGTATCCCAATTTATTTGAAGTTGTCCCAAAGTGTCTTTTTCTTCCATAGTTCTCTATTAGGCATTAGAATAGTAAGCTTCTAAAATTACTTTGTACCTGCCTAAGTTTAGATTAGTTTAAATTTAGGCAAAAGTCGACTCTTGGGTCGAGACTTTTTTACTCTTGACTCGAGCATTAGATGGATAGGGTAAAATACAATGGATTCCGTTTCGTGTCATTTGTCTACGGAATCCTACAAATTACTAAGCAGGGCGTCAAGCATTAATAACTTTTTACAACATGGTAGTCAGACAGCAAACCAAAACGTGTCATGAGAACCTTGAAGTTCATATAGCCAAAATTGTCCTATGAAAAGCCAACATCTCACTTGACTGAATATGAAATAAGCAAGTCGGTAGCTAAGCTGTTCTAAGACACTCGTACCACACGCAATCCTCAAGAAGAAAGAATCCTCTTGAAGTCCACAGCTTACCCATATTGAGAGAATAAGTTATATGTCAGTCCACTGCAGGAGATAATCTCCTAAGACTAACAATATACTAACTTGAGTTTACGCATTCAGTAACGTATCATCTACACAAAATAGATCATAAGTAACTACAGAAGGTTAGCTCCAAGCAACGAGTAAAAACAGGCCCACACATACATAGAAGCGTGCGATCACAATTCAAATAAGACCTCAAATTGTGTAAAGGTCGGTTTAGACCAAACAAGTGAATTAATCACCACTTTTTGTAAACAGGAATAGAGCATTCTTTCGTTGTTCTTTACATGATAAAATTTCAAATATATCAAGAAGAGAATGCTCTTGTTCTTGTTCTGATTCTACGTTCGTTTGGCTTAGGGCTCTATCAAACGAACAACAACCACACCACATCGTAGTAACTAAATGTGGGCAAGCAATAGTTACGTGTGAATAGCGTCGCTGCAGCTTCTTGCAGTTGCGTTCTAGTAACTACAAAATCAAATCAAATGGTCGACGCAACGTTGTTTGCGACTTGGCCGACCGCCAGTGCGCGGTCTCACTGGCGGTTGCACTGTGGCTGCGACGTTGCCTTGATGTGGTCGGCATCGCCTACACGGTTGATTTTAACGGCTAAATGTGGTCCGTGTGAATAAACTATTCATTTTTCAAATAAATTAGCAACCATCTACGTGTTGTCGGTGTGGTGTGATTATGTTTCGTGTGATCGGGCTCTAAAACCCGTCATCAAACAAATGCTAGTTGTGAGTACGATTGCACTCACTGTACGTGAAGCGCGTCTATGTGAGCGTTTGTTTTTTGCTCGTTGTAAGGTACCGACCTTCTGCACACCTCTATCTTGTGCCATGTTTAAGAAGGATACCTATTTACTTCTACACATATGGTATCTTACGAGTGAAATGAACCCATTCTAGTGAATATTTTATCAAACAGAATTCTTTGAATATTTGGAGCTTCCAAAGTTGACTTTCTACAGAGAAGTTATTTGTCTTGAATGATGTTATTTGGCCTTTATAAAATCTAGATGATGCTTGTTCTTTTTTTATTTGTGAGCGAGTCTTTGAAGGTTGATGTTATGGTATGAAATAATATTATTTTGTGGTATGCTTTAGTTCTTTTTTCGATAATTTAGTAAACATAATATTTAGATAATGTTCCAGTAATACAACTTTTGGTTAGTAGGAGTATTATAAACAAGTATAAATATTATACGGTTTCGTAATGATCAGTGACTTTTAAAAAGACGTTATATTCTCCAGAGTTTGTTCCTTTTTTTGTACTCATTTACCTATTTACGTAATTCCTTTCAATATCTTATGATACTTTTTAAGTGCGTAATGACTTTTTCGCAATAGGTAAGATACTTTAGGCCTATTAACCTTTCAACTTCGCTGTTTTAATACCCTTCAATGTTAAAATATTTCCAGTATAATTTGATTTACTACATGAAAATATAGCATGATATTTTAAAATAAAATATTAATCTTTATTCACATGCAATGCAAAAAGATTGTGGTGTATTCTTACCAAGCAATAATAAGCAACAGAATACGGCAGCGGTACGGTTGCAGCATCTTGCAGGCTCCAATATTCCGGAATTGGCCATAACAAACACGAGTCAGCCTCGACAGTACTCCCTAATGCACCACCAGCAACCAGGCCCATCACTCTATCACCACTGTCGAAGCAATTAAATGTAAGTAAAGTTATTGGTTAGTTGTTTAGTATTGGTTGGTAATGGGTGCCCATTCTTCTTCATAGATTCTTCATTCATTTCTGACTAGCTGACCGACTCCTTGACAATTCAAAAGTGCCTGTGAATGGTTTAATTGAAATAAATGCTTTGATTTTGAGTTGAGAATCCCCCCTGAACCAATAATTATAAGAACGGTGTTAGTGAACTGATTCATCATTATCATTGGCAGCCTTGTTTCACGCACTACTGAGAATAGGTCTCCCCCCTTTTGTGCCTGGTATGTGCGAGTCTCACACAGGTCTCTCCCGCGATCTTCTGTAGGTCGTCCTCCCGTCTGGCTAAATAGATTAAGTAAGCCTAATATATTATTGACTAAGAAGTCGAAGGGAGCTCGCAAGGTCATCATCTTCCTAGCCATTTCCAACTATGCTGGGTCAGCTTCTAATCTAACTGGATACAGCTGAATACCAATATTAAAGCTCGGTATCAATCATCTGTCGTATATTTGTGGCACGATTAAAGCCATGCCAAAACATATCTCAAGACCAGCTAAATATATACAACTTCCATTAGGTTTTATCATTTTCCTCTCTCTTTTGGAAATTGCCTCCTTCAAGTTTTTATTGGTTGTCACGGGCTTCCAATAAAGAGCGCCAAGTATGTTTGAATAAGTCTTTTAAAACTTTATGTACCGTATAAAATACTGTATAGTCAAAACTTACTCTGCGTCAATACCGCTGAAATCCATACCGAAATACGATTTATCTTCACTGTTGTTGCTAACTGCTTTCTGAACATCTTTTAATGATATGCCAGCGTAGGAAACCTGCAAAAAATAAATGCTGACTGTTGGGGTTACATTTTTTATATTTTTGGTTTTTACGAGTACACACTATCAAATAACAATGTAACATCATCCTTCATGTTTAAGTAAATAGTTATCGCCGTCTATAGCATCTGAAATACTAGAGGATCATTAATGTTATTTCGACCTGGCGAAGTTGTTACGGTTCTTATGCCTGTTATTTCACCATCCATATACCTTCTATTCACACATGGTCAAAGCATATAGAAACTTTTTAATATCGGAAACGGTTGTAGAATCTTGTATCTGAATAAACATTAACAAATAGACATTAAATAATTAATACATATTATTGTAAAGTCAGCAAAATGAATTCTTTATCAAATTGATTACCAACTAAAACTGTAATTATTTGACAGTTGTATCAAATGGCTATAACACGGAAAATTGACGTACCTAGTGAGACAAGTTGAAAAACAATTAATTTTACTAAATGAATGTTAAATGCTTACCTGGACTAAGTTATTATTGGCAACAGTAGGAGGTGCTTCGATCCATGTGAGGTCATCCAAATTACCGGCTGGGCTCGTCAGGGTGACGTTTCGAAGCATTTGAGACTTTGCAGCTGGAGTGTGATAAAAGCCTCCCCATTGGCCCTACATGAAACCCAAAGTTTGATGAAATTAAAAAAGGGAAATATTTAAAAACTTATTGACCTACTAATGATGCACGGTTTTTAAAATTAATGAGCCTCTTTTGAAGTTTCTGGGCTTCTCTCACAGTTGGTCGCAATAACTAAGCTAGAATACCCAAATAAATTAGATTAGGTTAGAACAAACCTTGCGCGAGACGAGTGAGCGAAGTAAATTGGTTGCAGTCATATAAAGAGATGCATTCATTATATTAGACTATTCATGAATAGTTTTAGGAAAACGAAATGGGAATTATTTGAGGTTCGATTCAATACATGCTATACAAACTTAATTAGTAAAACATATTCTGTGAAAATTTCAACTAGCTTAGCATTTTTAAAGATATAGCCCTAAGACCGACAGACAGACAGACAAACGGGTCCCGTCACCCTTTAGAAAATTGCATGTTGGAATCTCAAACCAAATCAAAAATAACAGCGCTGCGAACAATCTGTGAAGCATGCAAAACTACACCTTGCGCTGTGCATACACGCTCACACGCACACACATTCATAACCCAATGTATAACTAAACTAGACCTTACTAAGTGCACACCGTGTTTACAAAACCGGCCTCACATCTGTTGACAGCTGTCTTGATTTTTTATTTGGTCTGAGGTTTGGATATTGGAAAAGATTTAACAAACTAGACCATTTAAAGCAGGGTGGTAGACGCGTTGATGTAGACCACAGCGTTGCGGCCACGCGGTTTCTCGGTAAATCCAAGTCACTGGAGTTGCAAGCAAAACTGAACATACTCCGTAGCTTTTCGGAGACAACTCACGTCAAGTGCCAAAAATCTGTTATCACTAATGCGTTTACAGACGTGGCTTTAGATATGAATGAAAGATCTAAGAATAATATTATAAATGTTTTCCGCGAAGGGTTAGGCAGAGGTGTATACCCATATTTCGCCAGTTATGTTCAAGTTCCACGTAATAGGGTGCGAGCCTATAACCATCAACCGGGCACAAATACAGGCTCCGGACTGCTACTTAGAAAGTAATCAAAAAACCCAATAACACTTTGTCGGTCCTGGTAATAGAACCCAGGAACTCGTATTCAGTAATAGCACTTGCGACCACCATATCAACGAGGCAATCGAATAATGTTATATTACGGCAATTAATTCTCCTTGGACCATTACATTTAAATAATGGTTATAAGAATTTTATGGCAAAAAGATTAGAGTAATTACAAATTATTACCTTATCAAATTCCACTTACTCGTTTTCAAGAATAAAAATCTCGTAGCAACACTTTAATAATATATATTTTTAGACTTATTTCCTATACAACAGCAGCAAAACTCTATCAACATCGCTGAATTCCCGCCTGTGCTAAAAGGCCAAGATTGTGCTCAAGACATATTGACAGATCGTTAGCTTGTCGCCTACTAACATCACGGATTCGAAACTTGTGAGGAATTTTATAAATAGGGTTCACTGTTGTTTTTACTAAAGAAACAAGCGGAGAAATAAATATTATGTATGGTTTAACCGACTGTCTTTAAGTTCAGAAAATGAACAATTTTCCAGAAGGGAAAATAACTCATGAATATAAACCACTTTTTATTCTAAAATATTGAATTTAATATCTACTGTTTCATACAAAAAAGCATTATTTACCCAATTTTTATAAAAACGAATGGATTTTTCGCTATATTAGAGTCGATCTCATATAAAAACTTGTTTTTTTTATATTTGTAACTGTTTTCACTACCTACCTTTCGTAAGATATTGATGGCAAGATTTTTTTCAAGTTGGTTCTTGTATATTCCAGTGTTGGGATTGAAAGAAGGTGCATGGAAATCGTCGATTACCACCAAGCCAATTTTGTCCACTCCATCACTTCTCAACTTTTTGACAAAACCTAAAAAATCAATATGTATATATCATCAAACAAAAATAGGTTCGCAAAAATCTTCCGTTAAAGCATCAATCGTATCAATGATCAAGCTGCATACAAAACTATGTAAGCTCATTTTCAATAAAATAGGTGTCTGAGATTTTATCACCCGAGATAAGTGTGCTCTGAAATTGTTCCAGCAACGACCACATTGTTGCTTGATTGTCGTCACACATGAGCCTATCCAAAATAAAAATATGGAGTAAGTAAAATACTTTTAGTTTCAATATACGGAAATATATAATACCTAAAGCTCCACAGTAAGGCTGCCTTTCCGACACCAGCACCACCCGCTTCGTTCTATTAAGTTCATCATATACGCGCGGCACCCAATCCAATTTATTATCACAATTTACAGGCACATAAGTAACACCCTTGAGATTCTGCCTTTTCAATAATATTAATATTTGCTTCCCATCCGATATAGAACTCATGACGCTAAAGTGGCTCGTAAGTCCTTGAAGCTTTGGCACTCCCGACTCTAGTGCTAAAACGAAACTATCCTTCGAAATATTTCGTAGCGACTCCAATTTCTGGAAAAGGAAATTGTACGATGGGATTTCGTTGAAATTAACTTGTGCTACTAGTACTGTTAATGTATTTTACTTCAAGGTTATAGAAGAATATAATAAGCGCTTAATTATCTTTTATTGTTGATCTCTAGAGATCAACAATGAAAGATAATTCCCCAAAAGTTATAGTATTTTTATTGAACACATGGATTAATTCACGACAAAATGATTCGTTGGTTTTGTAAATAAAACGTTCCAGTTTTCAAATAAAACCAAGATTCACTCATTCAACAAACGAATATCTCGCCGAGGACGAAAACTTTGCCAAAATCCATTATCAAAATCATATTAATTCACTAAGACGGTTCTTACCTTTTCATCTCCCAGCAAATTTTCAATAATAAAAACATTTGCTTTATCGATGTCAGAACTTTGGACTAACATAGTATCTAAATCGATATTGACATTTACAACTGAAGCAACGTCAATTGTAATATTGGGTATATAGTTCGAAATCTCCTGGATAATACAATTTATATTGGTATTTGACGTTACGATTTGTGTGGCCTTAATATCTTTCATTATAGTGTTTTCGGCTACGATTTGAAGTATTATTTGAAGAGCAGTTTTTAGCTGAAACGAATAAAATCACATATTTTTAATATCAACATTTTACCTACCAATCACTATGGAATTGAATATATTAAAAAAAAAAAAAACTATCTCGTATTACCAATTAGTCACGTATTCTTACTAACGGTAATGTTATTTCATATTGTTTCTAAATAATAACAATATTTTTAGTAAAACAATTTTGCTGTTGTAAACATTTTGCTGGCTTTCATCCTAGATGCAAGGCTGCAGATTAAATCCTATGCCAAGAACGCTCGAGCGTGATTGACATTCAATTAAGAATCTGCTTATCCAATGAGAAAATGTGAGGAAACGGTGCCTTTACACTTATATCTTTAGCTATCAATTTAAGCAAAAGGCTAGGCGAAGGTTTTTTATACGTCATTCACTCCGTCATTCTTAACATACATACGTAAACTCACGCCTGTTCCCCATTGGGATAGGCAGACATTATAGAACGCAATCTGTTACGATGCTTACACACTTTTTGCTTTGTACACGTTACATACATATTTGTTTACAAACTAGCTGTTTCCTGCGTCTTTTAAAACACGGAGTTAAAAATCTATATGCTATCTTTTTGGGATAAAACTATCACATTGTGTTATTCTATGTGCATACATAATCTATTATCATGAGAGGACATCACAAAATTATTTGTAACAGTAATTTGTAATAGCTTTATTGGATTTAATTAAAACAAGCTTTGACAAACGAATGCTTTAAAATATTCGTTTGGATTTAAATAAAAAACTTGTTTACAAAAAACAACTGACTTCCAAAAAAAAAAACAGAAAAAAAGTGAAAAATAATTTTAATTTTGGAAGTCGGTGTCTTTGGTTTTGTATTTTCGTTTTTTGCCACCGACCTGTGAAATGAATTTTACTTCTTTTAGTGTTATTTTGGAAAGTCGGTTGGTTTTTTGTAAAAAATTAAAAAAAAACACACACTTTTTAGTTGTGGGACCTACTCCACAAAAATTCGTAGACCACTACTTGATATATAAATAGCAGTGACAGGATATTATTAAAACATCATCAATATAAACTAAGTGAAAAAAAACGCACTATAAAGGATAACTCTAAAATTACTGCTCAGAACTTGATCAAATTTTTATGGGACTACATGAAAATCATCTGAGCTAAAACACTTTTTTTTTTAAATACAGTCGGATTGAGAGCCCTCCTCCTTTTTGTGAAGTTGGTTAAAAAAGCAGCATCAATAGTTCTGTCATAAAATCAAATGAGATCAATAATTTGCTTGCACACAGTTCAAAAAAAGAAAAACTATTTCACTTTAAATAATGTAAAATAGTGGCAATCTTTACATTATATTGACACATTGTCATTCCTATAGATCACACAATCAGTATAGTTATTATTCCTCAATTTTCGAAATTGCACCTACGACTCTTTGTCTCTGACTCTTTGCCTCTTTGACTCTTTGGCTCTAAATAAAAATGTAGGTACATACTCTTTTTTAAACATAATAACTGATGCATTTACATCAAAATAATTGGTGAATATTCTAAGAGTGGTGCCTTTAATAATGAGTAGGTAGTCTATTCTATTCTAAAAAAAAACGATACTTACGTCAACTTTATCCATTGAGAAGTGTGGATAAAACGATCTCGTTAGCAAAATGTCTGATTGTGGCCGTATTACAGGTCTATCTACAAATATTACGTTATCAAGCTCGACTCCTGCACACCTGGAAAGTAAATGAATAATGTAACATGTTTTTTATTTCTAAAAACAAAAGTTGTTTCGTATTTTATAGTTAGTAAAATCTCTTTGGCTGTACTGTTTGTAACTGGCTGGTTATGATACCATTAAGTAGATGACATTTAAAAAAGAAAAGTTAAAAGTAAAAATGATTTCCCGCCTTGAAGTTTTATTACAAAATAGTGAATACGCGACACGGGCCGCGACAAAAAATGTCACGTTTATGGACTTAACGTAGTGTCAATAATAGTAGCACAAAGTTGGTTCAAGCGTTTTCAATCCGGGAATGTTGATGTCAAAGATGCAGCTCGCTGTCAGCGCCGTGTTACGGAAAAAGTCGATGCCATTTTTGAAAAGTGGAGCAACATCGACATATTAGTAATTACGACGTAGCTGAAGAGCTAGGCGTTGACCAAAAACAGTTTTAATCTATTAGAAAAGTCTGGGTTTACAAAAAAGTTCGATATTTGGGTGACACACGAGCTTTTAGTGTTTTTATAATGTAAAATACGAAACAACTTTTTTCCTGACCTAATCAAAAAAAAAATATAACAATGACTTCATTACTGGAGAGTTTTTTGCACACTTTTTCTCTATTTCTCGCATTATCTCTAGCATTAAGAACTGGTACTTGGTGAATGTTCCGTCTTTTCTAGTTCCTCAACCAAATTGCAATAAATGTTTTTTTTTTCTTTTTAGTTTGATTTTTTTGACATGGAACTTAAACGTATGTCGTTAAATGTTAGTGTATCACAGCCTACAACTCTGCCTAACCCTTTGGGTATTACAGGCGTGACGTTATGTAATGATATTTGACTTTTAAACGAAAGTGATTCTACCTAAGTTATTGAGAATTCTCGGAAAACCATTTTTGGGTCAATTTATCATAAATTTTTAGATTCCAGAAACATGAGAGCACTTCAAAGGACTTAAATTATTTGACATCCGAAAATAAATCAACCCTCATTTGTTTCAGAACTGCCTTTATAGTTTTTATTATTGTCTTTATTGACAAATATGATACGTCCTAAGATCATGTCGATATTACAACGTACTGAACGACTTCCGCATTTTTTTACTGACTTCAGAAAGCTAGGACGTTCTAAATTTGTCTGTTTTGTTAACTTATGTTTTGGTGTACTCTTTATATTAACCAATTTCCATCTAACACTTTTGTTATCTTTTATTTTTCGTCTTTACAAATAATATTCATGTAGTAATCTAATATTTTTTCGGGTTCCACGAACCCACTTTGTTCTCGTCGAAGCTAGCAAGATTATTAAATTAATTACTTTTTCAGTTTTACTTTTCTTTAATAAATATTTTGTGTCTTAGAAAGCACTCAACGAATAACAAACACATTCAGAGGACAACTTTGAGAAGCATAAAAGTATTATTTCAATACGCTAGCATTTCTCTAAAAGCCTCATCAGACTCTATTTATATTTTTTTATTGAATGAAACAAAATGTTTGCTCAAACAAGCACTGAGCTCAAAAACCTTTCTTAGTTCAAGTAAAATAATAAAATAACTATACAACCATTTTATGTCACATCCTCTGAGAAAAACCCATCACACAGTGAACTAATTAATAAGCCGCTTGCAAAAAATAACGACCTATCAACCAATATTTAACCCCTTTAGGGGATAAATGTTCAAAAATCCTTCTTAAGTGCTCACTTTCACTACATAAGAAACTCTTGCGCAAAATTTCATGCTTCTAGACCCCTCGGTTTAGGCTGTGCGTTGTCTCCCAGTAAATTTAAGATTTTTATTAAATAGAATAAAATATAATATAACATTACGTCTGGAATTTAAGAGTAACCTGATGTTTATTACACCGACAACCTTGTCCTAAATAAGACGGACGGGCAGGGCTGCTGCTGAGAACGCAACGTAAATATTACCTAACAACTCCCTGAATATGATTATACTGAGCAGCAACACAATTAACACCATTAATTTTAACAATATTCAATATCTGTTGATCTGTAACGCTGATCCTCAATTTTCTGATGAACTTAGGCGTTGAGATCCCTTCATGATTCCTTGATAGTGCACTGAGTTGGATCAGAGAGTCCAGGAAAGTCACCCAGTCACTGTCACTGTTCCATTGAACGAATGCTTTCTGACGGTTGAGAACTGATGATTGAATGGATTGGAACTTGTCCCTGAAAAGAATGATAAAAATTATTCGTCGTAATTTATTGTGAAAAAGAATGTATTACATTGACTACATACTGCTTCTTGTATTACTACCTCTAATAATAAAACTGGCGGAACTTCAGGGAGGCCTATGTCCAACAGTGGACGTCTTTCGGCTGAAATGAATATGACGTTCATTGCTATAGGTACTACATTTAATCCTAGTTCTTCTTCGTCAGCGAATTTGTTGACGGCCTAAGGTATGGACGAACCAAAGTGTCGTCACTGTTGAATTCATAAAGGTTTTCTAACGGTCTTTGACAAAGTATCATATGGTCTTAGTTTCGGAATTGAAAAATTTAATAGGATATGCCAAATAGAACAACTTAATTGTTATTGTAAAAAACGTATACATAAATACTTTTTAGAAAGATACCACACAAATTAAGAAAAACATTATTACGTATTTATCAGCAAAAAAAAATATATACGAGAAATAAATGAGAGGAGGATCAAGTTTAGTCATTTCGTTGAAATAAGCCTCTTTTCCGGAGTTCATTTCATGGGTATTACCTTGTTTACATTATTTTCTTAAATTTTACGTTGCAAGTTTTATGAGGAGTAAAAGCAACGACAAAATAATGGTTTGGACGTAAATTGGCTACTATTTTTATGTTTATGCTGGGATTAAAGCGGAATGGAGTTGCAACATTACCTGATAATGACTTGAACAAGCGGGAAAACTTGATTTACGTCCTAAAACGTGCTGGATATTCGACTTACATTTAAAAATAATAGGAGTATCATATTCACAGTAAATGCTTTATTTGTTTTAGTGGCTACTAGTCACCTTTTACTAGTTCTACCCAGCACTTCAATTACGTAACACACTTTCAATCACAATCCGTAGGATATAATGGAAATGTCTGTTTCATTGCTTCATAGTTTCGAAAAATTCGTCTGCTCAACAACGTGAATAACGCAATGAATATTGTTGAACTGTCAAAATGAAAGAAATTGCCATTTTGTGTTGCGCCACTACCCCAAAATTCAAGTGGAAACCAAATTGTTTTAAGAGTACAAGTCAAAAATGTTTCTAATTGTAATTTTCTATTCTGATATTAGAATTAAGTTAAGCTTACTTGTATGAATATCCCCTTGATCTCAGTATCTTATAAACATCATCACAGTTCAATATTATTTCTTCTTCATCCGACTCGAAGTTTTCTGTTTCTTTATAGAATTTGAGAACTCTTACAGTACTGACAATACCACTTGCAATTTGAATGTCATCTTGACTGACCTAAAATGTTAAAGAAAATTAATGCAATGCTGATTAAACAAATGAAAATATTGTGATAAGCCTAGACTTTAGAATTGGACAGTAAGTCTTAATCTGACTACATGAGTCAAAAGAGGCCTTTGCCCTGTTACAGGGACGATAAACAGCTCTCATTTTAGATAAAATATTTTAAATAAAAATAATTATGTTGTTTGACTCCTCAATAAAACCAACACGGATCGCTGATAGCAAAATCTAGATCAATTTAATAAAGGTCAATTAATTTCAGACGATACTGTTACAGAAATTGGGGCTCCTTAATTGCTTTCAAGTTTCCTAATTTAATTAAAATTGTACCGCATTGAAATCTCCGCAATCATGGTTTAAAATTCAGTTCATGTTCATGAACAAAGAGAATCTGATCTTTGTGAAATTGGTACGGCGTTACTTACCTCAAATGTATTGCTGCCTCTATTTATAGCAATACACAGTCTAAGTGGAACGTCTGGTTTCAAAATAACTTCGCTATAGAAGTGAATATCTCGGAAGACTATCGACTGGTCCTTATAGCTTTTACCAATGTGCATCGCCAGGGTTTCCCACACAAGAACTAGGACTGCTGATTCAGGGAGCACGTTGGCACCTACAAGATACAATTTAATTTAAAATGGCCGCGCAGCTCCTGTTCTTAGAAAGTATAATTTGTAGGCAAAATCTATTTTTGCTACGTTTTTGCCCTGAAAACTACGCTACACGAATTATTCTTCAGTTTATTGCATGACTAACCGTCTCGAATATGTCCTTCTAGGAACTTGTTGTCATCATCCTGTACAGATATTACAACGTTGCGCTCCATCGCTGTCCGTACTTCATCCTTTTCTAGGAAAGATAGCTGTGGCCTGCAAACATGGCGACGTTTTAATGTTCAATGTGAAAAAAACTATTTGAAACGTTTTGTCTAGTGGAATATTAATTTGATATCCCTTTTGTATTTGTAGGTTGGTGGATGTAGAAGTTACGTCTTTTACAAGGTATAATACTTGCATTCCAGTCATTTAATTATTGTGCTCCTCTAGTAATAAAACTTTATTTATTTCAAAGGTAAAGGTTTATTGAAAGTTAAATCCATGGACTATTAGATATTTACTTCTTTACTTATTTATATTAATTTTAGAATATTTTTCTGATATTGAGCTGAATAGTTACAATGATGGAAACAGTAAGAGATTTTTTTTTTATAAATCCAGAATGGCTAGTTATGTTAAAAAAGGAATCGGCTAAAGTAATGCATCTCCTAATTATTGACATTTCAGCATCCTCTCTCTAATAATCGTAAATACACACAAAACGCGTTGAGAGCTTGTCATGTAAACGGGCCTACACGCGAACACTCGGCATGGGAGATTAGGGAAGCGACGGGATGTCACCGGCCTGACATGACGTAATGATAATTAAACCATAAAGCGTTTATTAGGTGAGGTGAGGTGCAAAGCCAGGTGAACCTGAAGGTTACACCGGAATTTGGACTCAACCAGGACGCATAAAGTAGATTAGAGAGTATATATCCCAAATTCCGGTCCCAACCTAAGTTGAGGAAGGTAAACAATAAATATACTACGTAGAAAAAATCAAAAGGCAGCAAGTTATCATAAAGACTTTTCCCAAGTTGTGGTCATAAATAAAGCAGTTTTTCGATTCTGCCAATTCGTCATCAGCTTCAAGTTAGAACACAGGGTTTAGTTTGTCAGTTAACTACTGTCTATTTTATTCACAACTAGCTGGACCCACGTCTTCGCTTACCTGCGTATGTATTCTTTTGACTTTACGAATCAATGGACACATGAAGATAAAGGTGAGCGAGCGAGCGCGAAGCGTCTTTTTTTTCAGCTTGGGCAAAAATGCTGTCGTATGTCCGGATGTCCAGTGGATGTCCGGCTGTTCTCCTCTACAGGTCGCATTTCTCAACTGATTCTCGAGAAATTTTGTATGCGGGTCCGATAATTATAATTTTTATTTTGTCTATTCTGTTTTTCGAAGTTTTACAAAATGGCGAAAATGTCGGGGTTGAAAACCTAATGAAAAACATATTTCAGCCGATTCGAGCTCATGCGCGCGGGGTGGGCGGGTAACATTTATTTAGTTTTATGCTAGGCAAAGACAGACTCGCAAAGTTAACAGTTCACAGAGCCACAAGGGTATTATTATTCAGAAATATGATCAGTTTCCGAATTCATGATCAGTTTCCGGTCCCAATGTTTCAAATTCAAGAAAGTCATAATTCACAAAAGCACTTAACGTAACGTACTAAAATATGGTAAACTAAAAGAATGTCGTATTAAAAAAAGAAAATTACCAATCTTCACTGTGCTCCCACTCCACAAAGTGCGACAAAAGAGGCGTTTCAGTAGACACAGGGAATTCTATCTTAGGATATAGAACATCTACCCTGGGATTAACACCAGCCTCGTACAGTCTGAAATTAAATATCAATATTAAAAACTAGGTTGTTTCTAAAGTCTTGAGGACATATTTAAGTACTACTGATAATTTATTGTATTTTATTGTCCTTGAATATAGTAGAAAAGATTAAGTATAAAAAAAACAGGCGTAAAAGAAACGAATCAATTTCTCAGAATTTAGTTACGAATCAGTTTCTAGGAATGTTGCTTTATCTGATAGCAAAATAATTTATTGCGTCACAGAATCTATCCAAACTTAAAACCTATTTTCCAAGGTTTCAATGTTTGAATCTTTTAATAAAAACATCTCAGACGAAAAAAAAAAATACTATCCAAGATTTACCATTTCACTAAAGACTTATATTTTTATCACATTGATTAATTATTACCACGCAGAGTTTACCAAGCAGGATTATAAAGAGGCATGTATTTAATCGTACCTCAAATACCCCTTTGATGTTCTAAAAATATTAATGTACACTCTAATAAAATAAATGTGCCTCGTTTTGTGAGCCTCAAATAATTGCCATTTTGTTTCCTTAAATACCAAATATGTAGTCAAATAATTGCGACCAACATGGACGTAGAAACAACTTGGCAATGTCGCAGTTCTAACCTAACCTATTTGGTCGGGGTGCCCCCTAGCTTAGTTTTGCAACCTTCTCGGCTCGCGTGTGGTTGGTCACAGTTCTAACCTTACCTAAACCATTTGGCCGGGGTGTCCTAGCTTAGTTACTGCCACAAAGTTTGAGTAAAAGCCAGAAAGTTAAAAGCGACATTTTTTTTAAGTACGTCTTTGGAAGGTCAATATTTTTTCCCATATAAAAATATCAAACTACGTATTGTCATCATCCTCCTGTCAATAATATTGGGATAAGGACACATCATTACTCTGGCAATTTGCGTCACAATTTTTTTAACCATTTCTAACTTACTTTCCAACAGCTTCCAGAAGAAACTTCACTCCGCTACTGTTGCCACGTCTAGTAAGAGGTATGTGCGTGCATTCTTTATGTGATCTCTTTAGAATGGCCTGAAGTAGACCGTGTGGAGCGATTTCGACGACTATAGCGTTATCTGGTATCATCTTTGACATTTCTTCGAAGAGAACTGGTTTCTGTTGAATACATGAAAGTTTGGGTAATCGACAAAGTGTATTTGGAAATTTGGAACTAATCAAGTATCTTGACAAATTGGATACACACATTGAATCGGATCAATTGGATTTTGGATGGGATTGAAACATGCTGCTATAACAGACTTTACTTAGCTTCTTGTGTTTTTGCTAGGGTACAAGTTCAGATTATTCACAAATGTGAATATATTCAAATGAAAAATTCTTTACTAGTTTCATTATCAGTAAACTTAAATAGTACTTAATGCCCATTTTCACTAACACTAGGTGAAACTTATTAGTAGTAGACCTTTAACTATTTTGATGAGTACCTGTTACTTGTTGACAGGCCTACACTGTCCTCCCATACCTATTAACACTGTAATTTGAAAACATTGTAAATGCCCCTTACTTTTAAATGAATAACCGTGGAGTTTCTTGCCGGGTCTTCTCCATAGGAAAACACCAATTGGAACCGTGCGCCTAGCTTCTGACGTTTCATAAGTGCCCATGTAGGTTTATGTGAATTAAAATATTTTGATTTTGATTATTAACCGACGAAAAAAAAAGGAGGAGGTTCTCAAGTCGACCCGTATATTTTTTTTTATTTTTTTTATTTTTTTTTTTATGTATGACCACGCATAACTTTTTACCGAGTAGTCCGATTTTGATGATTCTTTTTTTAATGGAAAGAGTATACCCCAAAGTTGGTCCCATTTAAAATTGAAAAACGAAATCCACCCCTAAGGGTAGAAAAATAGGGGTTAAATATTTTTTTACCTACAGAATGTTCCCTTGTGAACGGATTCTGTTGAAACTTGGCACATATACGTAGTTCTAATGATGCTTCAACAAAAAAGAGACCTGAAGATCATCTGATGATGGAGACGGAAGACAGTCTAGAGGGCTCCTCGACAGCTTACAGCAGTTAGATCGTGTTTGGGCTCATTTCATTCATCTTGATGAGAACTTTAAGCCTAGCTGGAGTATGACTGTCATAGAGGGTGTGATGTTGGGTACGGAAGGCAGTCGAGGGAAGTTCTAAATATTAGCAGTGAGAGCATACTCAAAACATTCAAAAGCTTATAAATTAATAAAGGTAATATTTATTACAGCTATAAACAGCAAATCCCTAACTTCTGGCATATTGCCTATAAAATGGAAAGTGGCAAAGATGGTGACTATACATAAATGGGATAATAATTTCAACATAAAAACTATAGGCCCATCTCAATTTTGAGAGGGAAGTCGATAGTAGGATTCAGCTGGGATGGGCAGCATTTGGTAAACTTCATCAGGTCTTCTCCTCGTCTATACCGCAGTGCCCAAAGACGACAGTCTTCAACGCGTGTGTCGTACTGGTTACGACTTACGGAGTAGAAACGTCGACACTCACGGTGAGACTGGTCCATAAGTTTAAAGTCACTCAGCGAGCTATGGAGAGAGCTATGCTTGGAGTCTCTCTGAAGGATAAAATCCAAAACGACGTTATCCACCAGAGAACCAAGGTAATCGACATAGCCCAAACACTAAGCAAGCTGAAGCTGCAATGGGCTGGTCACATCTCTCGTTGAAGTTCAAGAGTGGAGAACGCGTTTAGGCAAACGTAGTGTGGGGCGCCCGCCGGCCAGGTGGACTGACGGCTTGCGAAATGCGGCTGGCAGAGACTGGATGACGAGAGCCAAGGATCGGGCTCAATGGCGTTCACTAGGAGAGGCTTACGTCCAGTAGTGGATGAATATAGGCTGATGATGATGATGATGAATGGTGAAAAAATAAAAATAAATGTATTTGAACTCAATGAAGTGTTACTACGTTAAATAAACAGGAACAAATAATCTTATAATTAAAGGCAAAGTAATAATAATAATGCTGCTGATGCTCTCTCTTTTTCAGGTGCTTGAGCCAGGTGTCAACGTGTCGGCACAACGACTGTCGGATCAGGTGCGGGTCATCCAACGTAATCATATGTTGGATGACACTGTACTTGATCGCCTGCGAAATGAAATGCAGAGTAGTCATGTCATCGCCCCCCCGTCGCAGACTGTGGTAGTACTACCACAGTCTAACACAAGTCAAGCAGACGAGGAGAGTGATGATAGGGCTACAAACGTAAGTACCCAGTGCAATGATGAATTGAGGAGTGCTTTGGAGAATGCGATTCGAGAATATCGGTTCATATCGCCCGAACTTAGACCACGGTTACCTCGTTTACCCATGCATAACAAAAATAGGGTGCTGGTGGCGGCACTGGATGCGCAGTTGTCAAATTATTTTGATGACTGCGTAGACCTCACCGATACACATTCGATCCTGTACTGCGCGGCTGTAGCGGCATGTCGTGTAGCTCACATCAAATTTGCTAATGATTCTAGACCTACACGACCGAAACCAGCCGTACCAGCTTGGCAGTGCAGAATTGAGCGCCGTATTGGTGGGGCCAGAGCACTCATCGGCAAACTAATCTGCTTCAGGGAGGGCAATACTCGCCCTAGAGTGATGCGCTTTGTGAGACGCGCGTTCGCAGGGACTAATATCAGCCCTCAGGACTACATGTCCTGTGTCACAGAGCGCATCGACTTCCTGAAGCAGAAAGTGTATGCATGGGCGAACCGTATTCGTCGGTATAAGCGGCGAGTGGAGCGATACACTCAGAATCGCACCTTCCAGCGCGATGAAAGGTGGGTTTATAGGGGTTGGGAGCGACCGGATCAAGGTGTGGCTGACACGTGCCTGCCGGATGATGATGCCATGTGTTCTTTCTGGCGCAATATCTGGTCGGTGCCTGTCAGTCACACCGAAGGTGATTGGGGTCGGGAAGTCGAGCGAGCCTGCGATCCAATACCAGAAATGGGGGCTATTTCCATCTGTCCCCAAGATGTAACTCGTGCAGTCCGTCCGCTGCCTAATTGGAAGTCTCCAGGGCCGGACGGACTGCAGAACTTCTGGATCAAATGGTTTGGTAGGTCGCACGCTCGCTTGGCGGCTCAGTACCAGGTTGCTATAGAATCTGGTTCGCTACCCCACTTCCTAACAACAGGAGTTACCCACCTGCTCCATAAATCAGGTAGTACTGCGGAACCCAAAAATTATAGGCCGATCACGTGTTTACCGACGGTCTATAAAGTTCTTACATCCATTTTGAGAGCTAAAATTAACAAACATATAGACACCAACTCCATCATGTCTCCTTCTCAAAATGGATGTAGGAACGGGTCCCGTGGTACTAAGGAGCTACTCCTCATTGATATGGCCATTAGCCAACAGGTTCGTCGTTCCCGAAAGGATCTGTCGACATGTTGGATAGATTACAAGAAGGCGTATGACTCGGTGCCACATACATGGCTTGTGAGGGTGCTGGAGTTGTATAAAGTAGATGCAACTCTGCGCACCTTCCTGAAGTCATGTATGGGGCAATGGAGAACGATCCTTCACTATCCAGGATATCGAAATATCCAGAGAGATAACGAACCGATAAGGATCGAGCGAGGCATATTTCAGGGTGATAGTTTGAGTCCGCTTTGGTTCTGCTTAGCCTTGAATCCTCTAAGCACACTGTTGGAGGATTCAGGTCTAGGCTATCGGCTGAGGAGAGGTGGTCAGGTTATATCTCACCTCCTCTACATGGATGACCTAAAACTCTTTGCCCCCAACAATTTGCAACTGATGGAGCTACTGAAAGTAACTGAAACTTTCAGTAGCGCCATCAGGATGGAATTTGGTGTGGACAAATGTGCGGTCATGCATGTAAAGCGAGGGGAGATTGTGGAATCCGTCGGAACCCAACTCTCGTATTCCATAAACCTTAGAGCCCTCTCCGCATCCGACACCTATAAGTATTTGGGTATGTCGGAAGCGTTGGGCATCAATGGCACTGACATGAAACAGTCGTTAAAGGAGCGCTTCTTTGGCCGCCTGAAAAAAGTATTTAATAGTCTTTTATCAGGCGGAAACAAGGTGCGCGCCTTTAACGGTTGGGTCATGCCGGTTTTGATGTACTCTTTCGGCATACTCAAATGGACTCAGACCGAACTCGACGCCCTGGATAGGAAGGTCCGTACACTGCTGACTGCAAATCGAATGCATCACCCACGATCATCGGTAATGAGACTGTATATCCCGCGAAAGTGTGGAGGTCGAGGCTTTTTAAATGCTAAGACCCTCCACAATCGCGAGATATGCAGTCTTAGGGAATATTTCTTAGAAGCCGACGTGGGGATGCATACGGATGTGGTCAAAGTGGACAAGGGCCTCACCCCGCTCTCCTTAGCTAAAGAGAACTGGCGCAAACCAGTAGTGCTTGACACTAATGATCGCATGGAAGTATGGCAGAGTAAGGAGCTTCACGGACGCTTTTTTCGGGCCCTACATGGGCCCGATGTAGACCAACTAGCGTCCGTAGCCTGGCTGCGTTTCGGTGACCTCTTTGGAGAAACCGAAGGTTTTGTCTGTGCAATTATGGACGAAGTTATCTTAACGAATAACTACCGGAGACATATTATGAAGGACGGGACGGTTGACGTGTGTCGGGCATGCCATCGTCCGGGTGAGTCCATCAGACATATTATCTCCGGATGTTCTCGTCTAGCTAACGAAGAGTACTTGCATAGACACAACCTTGTAGCCAGGATTATCCATCAGCAACTTGCTCTGAAATACAGCCTTGTAGAATCGGAAGTGCCGTACTACAGGTATGTGCCCGACCCAGTTCTCGAAAATGGACATATCACATTGTACTGGGATCGATCCATCATCACTGACAGGACTATTGTTGCCAATAAGCCTGATATAGTGGTGGTGGATCGATTAGAGCGGCGCGCAATGATTGTTGACATAACGGTCCCGCATGACGGGAACCTCGTGAAAGCCGAGAAAGATAAACAAATCAAGTATCTAGACTTGGCTCGCGAGGTTGTCGACATGTGGGATGTGGACTCAGCGATCGTTGTGCCGATAGTCGTGACAGCCAATGGCTTAATAGCCAAGAGCCTCGACCAACACCTGAGGAGGCTCTCGTTGGGCAGCTGGATCAAGGGCTTGATTCAGAAAGCGGTACTTCTGGACACGGCTCGCATTGTTAGGAGGTTCCTCTCTCTGGAGCCCTGACCGCCGGTAGCTTGGACCCTGTTCCCGATACCGGTGGGCTACTATTTTTTGTATTTTTAAATGTTTTTATAATTTTTTATATTCTAATATTTAAAAATATAATTTATATGTATATAGTGAAATAAAGGAAATAATAATAATATTAAAACAGACTATACACATAGACACAATCAGGTAGCAAAAGTCATCCATCAAAAACTAGCACTCAAATATAAACTCATACAAGATATGAACACTCCTTATTACAAGTACGTACCACAAACAGTTCTAGAAAATATCACTCTAAGACTAAGTACCAAAGTAAAATATGTTAACTTCAAATAAAATAAACCCTCTCTATACCGAGGTGCCTAAAGAACAACGCCTTAAGTTCCAAAATAATTATACTCTCATCAGAATAATTGTACGTGTTGTATTTATATTCTTATTGCCTACCAAAATGGATAAATGCTGACCAAATCTAACCATAGACGGTCGACATCAGGGGCACCCCGAGGTTCGGTTGGTTAGGTTCCTTTAAACCCTTTAGACAGAAATAGGACCCCCGCGAAGCGGGGCTACGTCGACCTGCTTATTAACCCTAACCCACGCCGGTCGACGTCAGGGGCACCCCGAGGTTTGGTTGGTTGCAGAAATAGGAGCCACGCTAAGCGGGGCTCCGTCGAGCTATCTTGGCAGGTAGTAAGAAATTAAAAGACGTTTATAAATCTTTATGGCATAGAATAAAAAGGAAAATAGGTTCATTTCTACAATACTTTATGAAACACAATTTGGTAAGCATTTATCCTTTCTGGCTGGTATTTCGAATTTGTTGGTAGTAAAATAGGCACGTTTCTGGTAGGCGTTTAAATACAAGCCCCAAAAAAGCGTCCAAGATGCTGGGTTTTTGTCATAAGACAGTGTACTTTACACTTTGTAGTTGATATGTAGCAGAATACTGTAATATGATGTGGCGGCCGCACTGTGCTACGAATAGTTTGCGTCTAGAACACGTTCAAAAACGCTTTGATTGGCATCTAGCTGTTTCTGTTGGCATAGCTAAAAAGACATCTTCTTATTAAAAAAAATAGCTTGAATTTCTTCAACACTTTAGAAGAACGAAGATGTTTAAACGACGCAATGTTTATGTGTAAATTTCATAAAGGAATTATCGACTAGCCTCCACTGCTCGCACTCAATATCTTGCGTGCTGCGTCCGTCATGAATTCCGCGTAGTTCTGTTCCTACTCTTTGTCCTCCACAGAGAAAATCGGTATAGCATATAACTGTCTATATGCTAGGTTTTGCAAGGTTTTACTATGTAATAGCGATCTAATCGATTTACACTTTGATTCCCTAAGCTGAAATCTAAAATTCTTGAATGTTTGTCTGATTTGTTATGAAACCTTTATGATGACTTTTGAATCTAGCATATTTTTCCCCGGTATTAAGATTGCTTGAAAAGTTGTCATGTACCCAAGTTGTCAATTAACATAATTTAATTTGGGTAATGTGGTGTTTACCTTAAAGTACCTAATTAATCCACTGTACTAAGTTTTCATTTCATGTATTTTGTAAGACATCTGTAGTGTAAGCCATTGTTGGTAGTCCTAAATAAATAAATAAGTTCATTTATTTGAAACGGAAACTGAAAAGCGAGAAATAAAAAACTTTTTTACAAAAAATTAAACCGACGAAAAAAGAAACTGAAAAGCAAAAAATAAATCTTTCAGTCTAACTAAGCTCTTAAATTAACGTAAATTACAAATTTTGAGTCGGCGCCAAACATACAAGGCGCCATGAAAACTTATGGCAGCTTGATTGATCGTCGTTAATCGATCTGCGGTGATTGTTTGGCGCCGACTCAAAATTTGTAATTTACGTTAATTTAAGAGCTTAGTTAGACTGAAAGATTTATTTTTTGCTTTTCAGTTTCTTTTTTCGTCGGTTTAATTTTTGTAAAAAAGTTTTTTATTTAACACAAAAAAAAACATTTAAGCAACCACTAGACGATACTAAAGTCGCGACCGATTCGCCAATGCGTGATGCTCAGGCAACTCTAACGGGTTGCCAGATCACTAACAAAATTGAGAGACACCGGACTTGCCTTTCAAAAATAAGTACCAAATGTGTAGATTTCAAAGGTTTTGCCTTCTGAGAAAATAATCTTAAAACCGTTTTCTTAGGGTGTTTGTCCACCAACGCTATTACCGGGACGTCGCTGAAAACGAGGTGACGGCGCGGAAGTTGCGATGGCCGCGTGTCCACCGCACGTCCGGCGACCGAGCGCCGTCATCCCAGCCACCGCAGTTTCGAGTAGTTCGGCGCAACCGCTAGAACTCAGCCCGAGATTGTGACGGGCCGATGTGCTGGCAATACAAAATACGTTTGATCTTGTCCTCACACTGCCGTTGCACCGGCGCGGCGCCAATCGCCCGACTTTTGTTGTTACTATCATAACATACTGAACTGCTGAGATTGATCGCGGTGGGCAAACGCTCGTCACCGAGTCGTTACGTTCGGTTCGAATAATCTCGTTTCTCCATGACCTCCCGGTGACAGCTGCGGAGGAAAAATGCCCTTTGGGATGTGCTCGAGTTAGGCATTACGTAACTAGGCGGTGTTTAGCCGAGTGTTGGTGAAAATGAGCATTAGTTATTCATAAACATACTAATCTATAATCTTTACATGACTCAGTAATAACAAAAAAAAAACTGACCAGTAAATTGTTAGTGTGGTATTCAGCAGAAGAATACACGGCATTAGGTTCATCCCACCTGTCTTGCGGAACCGACGTTGATATCCATTTGTTGCTCCGTTTCTTCGGGTTTTTGATCACTTCTCGTAAACGTCTTAGTAACTCAGGGCCTGATGAGAATAAATTGCATTTCAATCGCCACATTAACTTCATATTTTCAAATCTATATATAAAAACTAAATGTTGTTCGCTGGTAAGCGCATAACTTGATTTTGCATCAATTGTGCTTGATTCCACATCTAGCTGAATCGATTTGGTTAATTTTTTAAATATTTTAATTTTAAATTAATAGACCGAATAAGGTTTTAAGGTAAAGAACAATTGGAAAAGTGGCCCGGAAAATTGAAAAAATCGGCAAGCGTTGAAAGAACTTTTTTATTTTTGGGATTTTTGTATAATATGTACATCATTGAAATTTGGATCGACATAAAAATCTGATTTTATAAGTAAGACATCTGTAAGTCCAAAGTATTTAAATCACAAGCACTCGTGGTTTTGAATACAAAACAAATACGTAGCTAACAGCAAAATGCAAAAAAATACAAAAAGCATAAACGAGGTAATGGTTTGTAATCCGCAAATCCTGTTGGTAGATACTGTTACACGTATTCTAGTGCTTCTCACCTAGTAGGTATTTGGTGAGATTATTATGTGGTAACAAAATTTTATTATTACAGGCTTTACAGGATTTTAGTGAACTGGTAATATTATTTTATTCTTTTTAGCGTGTCGATGGTAATCTAAATGGACTGGACCCAGATTTCGGCTACATTTTTGGCGTCATCACTAGCGTCTATCAATTCTTGTTATGTGCACACGACGAGACACGCAGGATACGATATTAACGACAGTGTCCCATCGTTTGTGGGACAGCACCGCATTTGAATTCCAAGGCGGAGTCTTGATAAAATGCGTTGTAATGCTTTTTTGTTTTTGGTAGGAACCTTCTCCGGCGCGCTCAAAACTACTTACCAAAGTTTTATCACAATCGGTCGAGCCATTTTCGAGTTTTTGCAAGACTGCCGCACGGCAATCGATTTTTATATAAATTGATTATTATTATTATTTTACAATGTGTATGTAAGACTAATAGAATTTGATGAAAAAATAGTTTTAAAATATGCAGTGGTTATCGAAATGACGAATCGAATCTCTGATCGAATCGTCTCATAGTTGGTATTGTTATAATCAAGAGTATTTCACAGAAATTCATTCATTTAAAAAACAAGGAAAAGACAAGTACTTGCAAAATAATCAAGCACAGTCTTAAAATTGAAGCACATGGAGCGTTTAGACTTGATTGCTAGTTCTAAAAGTAGGACGGTTTTCTGCTTGTTTTTTTTTTACATCTGACTATCAAACATTGTTTCAATGTGTACCACCTACTGAATCCTACTGATTTTGCATGACACTGACAAATATAACAGCAACCAGGTGTAACAAAAATACTCTCACATCGTTATTTCACTTACCACAATGCGCGATGTACCTCGAATGGTACGCAATATTGGCACAAGGTACTTCTTTGGCAAATACTCCACGTTTTGTCAGTTCACTTACGAATTCCTTCATTTTGTCAGCTGGACCTGATATCGTTGAGGATTCAGAGCTGTTGTGGCAGGCTATGTCTATTTCTGGTGGACATTGATTTACAATCTGAAAAAAAATACTGATTTTTAGGGCTCCGTACGTCTTAATGAAAAAACTGAACCCTTTTAGGATCACTCGTGTGTCTGTCCGTCTGTTACAGCCAATTTCCTCCGAATCTACTGGACTGAATAAGTACAAATTTATATCTTCCATATACGACAAAGAAGAAACACTTTTACTTTGGCTATGAAGCGACTAACTGCTGGCATGCCAGAAATACTTTTTTTACCTGACTATGCTGGAATAAGAAAAAAGAAAGAAAGAAAGAAAAATATTTTATTCTGCACAAACAAAACGCACATTACAAATAAATGACATTAATAAAAACACAGACATACAAAGTACCCAAAAATTAAAAGTCTTACAATTTTGTCCATTGCTTGAGGTTAGGGCCAGGGACGAAAGACAATACACATTGCTCTGCAAGGAACTTATTTGCTCATTTTGCTTATTTAATTGAATCTCAGTACAATATCACAGCTAAAATAAAAAGGAATAGAGCACCCTACAAAAAGTCAAAAAAAATTCATGTAAAGTAGGTTGCCCAGACTTACATAACGCTTTCACTGTTAAAAAATTATCAGATCTAATGTAGAGCCAAGCTCCTAACTCTACAAACCTTACATCTTGGTCAAAATGTATGGTTTAGACGTTCCATTGAACTATTCATGACACAACATTAAAGATCAATGACTTAATTTCTTACCATAAGCCCATAGTCTGTGCAACGGCCGCGAAACGGTCAAGCCGCACATTTCGACCAAGATGTAAGGTTTGTAGAGTTAAGGGCTTGGCTCATTAGATCTGAGCTTGGTGATCTGACATTAGATCTGATAACTTTTTGTTAGTGAAAACGTACTGTAAATCGTGGCAAACTACTTTACGTGAAATGTTTTTGACGGGTAACACATTTATCGTACGGAACCCTCTTCACGCGAGTTCAACTCGCACTTGTCCGGTTTTTATCTATAATCTGCTCTGTTTGCTCTAAAATATTATTATCATGTTTGGTAATAATAATAAAATAATCGATGGCATCAATATCTTAGATGCGACATGACTGTCAAATCAAAATATCTCATGTTGCAGTATGTCAAACTCAGGACATTAATCCTGCGTAAGTAAGTGTAGGTAAGGTATAAAACATATTGTGTATACTAGTTTCCACAGTCTTTACACTTAAAACAAGTTAAAAAGACTTATTGTGTACAAAACTTTGTCAAGAATGTCAAAAGGTGAACAAAACGGTTAACAGTACATGTCTGAAATAATGTCAATACGTGTATGATACATGTTTTATACACGACATGTTTTAACAAATCTTTTACATGATTTGTCGAAAACAAGTATCAAAACTTGTAATTGTTTAAACGCGGGGTAATCATGTTATTTTGTTGGTGTTTTCAAGCAGAATCAAAGATTTAATCTTTGTATATTTTTCTTCTTTATTTCTTTCGTACAAATTAAAATAATTCCTACCGCTTGATAACCGACACCAACAGCAGCCATGGATCCTTTTATCAGATCTGTTTCTAAGCAGACCTTCCCGCGGCTATATGTAGACAGGATCAACTCTTCAGCCGTGAAGGTATCGTCGTGGTATGCACACGCCATTTCACCCAAACTGTGACCTTTGGGAACAAAAATAAAATTAAAAACGTTTGCGATCAATTGTTTATATTTATAAGAAAAATATAAGGTATAAGTAAATTGTTTCTACCACTATTTAAAACAGATTCTTAAGTGTGGTCTCAATTCTCCTGCGAGGCGGCGAGCCTCCTTGCCGGATTGCCGCCATGGGATTTGGAGGCAAAAGTCCTCGCGCACATTTGGGAGTCGCGCGAGGAGGCGAAACGCCGGGGCGTTACTCCGCTGCCGCGAGAAATCGCGGCACAGCGGACAGAGCTCCGGCGGGATCTCATGGCGGCATGGAGAGTGCGACTGTCGCAACCCAGCGCTGGGCACGCCACAATTGCGGCGGTAAGTCCCCTCTTTGAGGAGTGGCTTGAGAGGCGCCACGGCGTCCTCACCTTCCGCCTGACGCAGGTCCTCACCGGACATGGCTGTTTCGGGAGGTTCCTGTTTCGGATAAGGCGGGAGGAAACGCCCGGGTGTTGGCATTGTGTGGATCGACCGGAGGACACGGTGGAGCATACGGTGGAGGTCTGCCCGGCTTGGGCGGAGCACCGCCGTGTCCTCGTGGCGGCGATCGGCGGCGGCGATCTCTCGCGTCCGGCCCTGGTTCGGGCCATAGTACGGAGCGAGAGAGAATGGGAAGCAGTCACCTCCTTCTGCGAAGCAGTAATGCTCGCGAAGGAGGAGGCGGAGCGCGTGAGGGAGAGGCAATCATTGCGCCCTCACGCCCCTAGTCGCCGCAGGAGGAGACACCCTGGGCGTCGGGAGTCCATAGCCGACTCCCGGCCACCGTAGGCGCGGGCCTGCGGACGGCGAGCAATGGGCAGCTCGCCGTCCGGTAAGGACCAGGCCCGGGTCGACGGCGCGTTGTGTTCCACGCGCGCCTCAAAGAGTTGTCAGCATAATTGACGGGGTCCGATAGGGCCGATGCCTGCCGGGGTCGCGGATTGTTCGAAAGAGTTACCGTGGCCCTGGCGCACAGGCAACTGAAGGAACACGGGTGGGTTTTAGTCAGTAAGAGTCTGACACGCCCTTCCGCTCCGCCCAGAGCGGGAGAGGTCATTTGATGATTTCCCATCCAAAAAAAAAAAAAAAAAAAAAAAAAAAGTGTGGTCTCAATATCATCGACTGTTAGACAATGCGCAGTAAGTATCAACACCATTTTTTTTTAATGCGTAAACATCTTAGCGCTCGGTCTACGGTAGGGGCTAGCTGGGACTTCGTGCGTCAGACGCGTAAGCGCAAGACTTCGAGCGTCAGATGATGTCAGCATAAGACCCGTGTCTATGTGAGCGCGTGAACCAAACTGATGCGAGCTCACATGTTTACACATCAATTTTCGTAAGTGCCAAACCAACTCACACCGATTTTGTTGAATTCGTGGTTATTAACCAACAAAGAGATTTAATATATTGTTATGTAAAAATGTCATGTCTTTGTTAACCAATAAAGGTAACGTATATTATGAGTGTGTAGGGATGTCAATTTAGCAAAAAAACCAAGAAGATATCCCCTAAGTGACAAGTTAAATGACGTAGTGCTGGCTATGCAAAAATAACGTGTTGTGTTTTAAACATGCCAGTGATTTACGATCAATAAATTGATTTTGATGGATTGTCATAAACTGCTGGTACTCCGAATATTCCCATTTCATTCATTCTTATAAATCAAACTATTGAAATCACACTAATAACGTAGTAGACACTGTTTGAAATAAAACTATTTGGGGTATTAGTATAATTACATATATCACTATCTCGTGTATCTAAAGCTGTATGTAAACATATTGTAGAACAAGGTGAAGTCAATTACGAATTGCTATGTAATTAGTCTATATTCACCTCACCATAATAAATGGAATGGATATAATAAATAAGCTTTATATCCGTGCTTGCCGACACCGATATTATGTCTGCCGCATTAAAAAGATTCTTTTGTAGGTTCATCATATTAACAAATTGTCAATTTAATTACCCGTAGACTAATCCTACGTTAATAAGACCAAATTGTAGTAAATGATTGTAATTTACTTACCGATAATGTAATCAGGAACAATCCCCATTTCTTTAATGACATCAGTCAGTCCAATTTGTATCGCTCCGATGCCAACGAACGCGTTCAAAATATTGTCGAATATGGCATTATCTGGTTCTGTTACAATCCTAGTGAGATCTAGGCCTTTTGGTTCTAGCACTTTGTGACACCTGCAAAAATTGTTACAAGTTTAATTCACACCTTCAAGCTCCAGTCGAACTTTTCTGAAAAAATCTCACTGTGAACATATGGGTGAAGTGAGCTTGAAGTGAGCTGTCAATAATGTCAATCCCCAGCATCATGTAGAAAGCCAGCTAACTTCACGTAAGTTGTCACGGGAAGATTTTTTATTTTCTTCCGTTAATAACCTTATTGCAACGAGAATAAAGATCACTGTCATTTTGACAGTGACTAAGTAATGCAAAATCAGAGGTGAAATCACTGTAATTTAAATTGGTGACATGTATGTATGTATAACATTCAAATTAAATTAAGAAAACTATCATACTTAAAATAAGATTAGTTTATTTCCTCAAGATAAAAGCTGACATCGTGTAATTTCCTATCGTTAAAAGTTCAAGGAAATTATTAAATATTACAAGTCTAAAATCTTTGAAGAAGCAGTCAAGTATTTGACCTTAATCGCTATCCTGAGGGTAACAAAACATTAACAAAGGCAATCTATCATAATAAGTTGAAAGGGCCTTCCTTAACTTGTAAAAATAGCTTAAGTTCGACTTGGAATTTTAGTCTTTCTTGTTCTTGTATCATTTAAAATCAAAATTAAAGTATTTTATTTCACTTAAACCTAGATGGGCAATTATGAAACGTCAAAAGCTAAGTGTACGGTTCCAATTTGTTGTTTCCTATGGCGAAGAGCCGGCAAGAAACTCCACGGTTACTCTTTTAAAAATAACTGGCTTTTTCAATGTTTTCAAATAACAGTGTTAATACATGGTTATGGGAGGCCAGTGTAGGTCTGTCAACAAGTACCAGGTACATAACAAAATATAAAAATTGTCTACAAATCTACAGTCCACAAGTTAGGCCTACAACGTTCTCACATTCACAAAAAATAAAAGAAACTATATAAAAAAAACCCTATTTAAACCAAATCATATGATTGCCATTAAAACTGTAACAAATCTGAATTAATATCCTGTTCATGAAACCTGTCACTCATGTTGTTTACGAAACAGATTATTAAAATCAGTCAGCTACAGATTGATGTGTAGAGTCAACTGAACTACGGAACTGCTCCGTTGGACTCGTGGACGCAAGCGCAACTGCTGAGCGTGTGGTCCTGGGTTAGATTCCCAGGTCGGCCAAAGTATTATTGGGTTTTTCCATTAGGAATTTCTCAGTAACAGCCCAAAGTTTGGTAGTTGGCGTTGTGATATCCCCGTGCCTCGGAAAGCACGATAGGCCATTGATCAATGACAAAAACTTTTACACGTCTTTATTTACATTTTTTACAGACACATTACATTCGCAAATTGACACAAAATTATTCGTTATAATTCCTGTATTTATTATCAGCATTTCATAATTATAATAGCGAGGAGTTAATATTATTGTAAGTTTACTTCTGTTCCAATTATAATTAAATAAATTGCTAAAAAAAAACGACTGTTTTGATCGACTTGTGTCGGTGAATGTACCTATCACTCTTGGAAGAAACTCCAGGTATAGAATACCATATAAATATATTCAAACCCACGCTGTCAAACTCTCAGTTACAATATGGTTCAAAGAATATCCAGCAGTATTCAATGTTGTAAACCAAACGAAAATCTGCATACTTCTTCTACACGAACATGAGATCTAAAAATAATCTGCTTTTCCAAATGATATAGCAATATAATACGAAGTTAATGGAATGAAAACTAAGAGCTGCCTTGTGTATAATAATTTTGTTTAAAGAAAAAATATAGCACCTAAAATGAAGAACGGTTTCCAAGTATGTTTCACTTTAATTTTGTTACTTTTTCATTAGGTGTATTTGAGTGTTTTTATCTCGAAACGACATTTTTTTTTTTCATTTTGTTGTGAAGTAAATATTCCGTATAATCTTTATGTACTAGTAATAAAGCTAAAGAGTTTGTTTGTTTGAATGCGCTGATCTTAGGAACTACCAGTCGGAATTGATACATTATTTTTGCATTTGATAGCCCAATTATTGAGGAAGTCTATATAGGCTACTTAACATCACGTTAAGACTGTTAGGAGTCCAGCAAAACGAATAACACATCAGAAAGAACGCTAAGAGAAGACACGGTAATACCGCGGGCAGGCAATGCGATGCGACGGGATGGGTCGGGGAACCAACAAATGTCACGCGGACGAAGTCGCGGGCAGAAGCTTTAATGAATAAACAATGTTCTCGTGGAAATGAGTACTTTCTAAGAATTACCAAGCTCTACAATCAAAATCATCAAGCAACTAATTAAATAGATCCAATTTTTAGAAGATAAATATACCTCTATGCTCCACAATGTTGTAAATCTTTCAGTTATTAGACTACTTAATAGACAACTGATATACTCATCAAAAGCTAGTATGTATTGGCGGTAAAACAAACTTAATGAAATCGGTCCTTGAAAAAGTGTTGATACAATTCTTATATCAAACTAGCACTTTGCCCGCGACTTCGTCCGCGAAGATTTCGTACTTTCCTCTAAAAATATAAATACCCCCTCCATTTCTTGAAAGGTAGTTTACGAAAATGTATGTTTACGATCTTTATCATTTATTTAGATAAAATAAGTATTCTTGCCAATTTTTCAGTTTATCAAAGGAATAATAATTTTCAAATAAACTGTGTCCTCCGTTGTCACCACGACGGGACTTATTTATAAGCGTTTGGATCGTTTCTATTATTTATCTCCATTTTCAAAATAATGGAATGAAGCAGTAAAATCCACCATATAACCCAGCCAGCATATAACCTTCCTCAAGAATTTGGCTATTAAATGCAAAAAAAAAACTTCAAAGGAATAATAATTTTCAAATAAACGGTGTCCTCCGTTGTCACCACGACGGGACTTATTTATAAGCGTTTGGATCGTTTCTATTATTTATCTCCATTTTCAAAATAATGGAATGAAGCAGTAAAATCCACCATATAACCCAGCCAGCATATAACCTTCCTCAAGAATTTGGCTATTAAATGCAAAAAAAAAACTTCAAATCCGACTTGCAGTTCCAGAGATTAGCGCGTTCAAACAAAAAAACAAACTCTAGCTTTATTATATTAGTAAGTAATATTTAAGTTAATAGATCAGTAGAATAAGATTTTTCAAATAAACAGTGTCCTCCCTTTACATAGGGCTTGTTTTAAAAAAAGCGTTTGGTAGGTTTCCATCGTATGATTTAATATTATTTATACCTACCCATTTTCTAGTTAATTGAAGCAAGCAGTAAAATTCAAACTTTATTACCCTTTTCCACCCCATCATTAAAAAAAAAAAACCTAATACACATCCTTTGTTATTTTTTGTTATAAATATTGTGCCGAGTTTCGAGTTAATCCGAAAGCACGTTAAGAAATGTCCTTACTTATTAACTTACTCACCTCCTAAATCCTCAGTGAAGGATTTTTTTTTAGCTAAAACTGACAATCTTTATTGTTTACTGAGGCATACATTGCCAAGTTTCAAGTTTATTAACTAAAGGAATAAGATTTTTCATATTAACTTTATCCCGTCTTTTCACCCCACTTTTTTTTGGGTGGGAAATCATCAAATGGCATCTCCCGCTCTGGGCAGAGCGAAAGGGCGTGACAGACTCATACTGACTATAACCCACCCGTGTTCCTTTAGTTGCCTGTGCACCAGGGCCACGGTAACTCTTTCAAACAATCCGCAACCAGGACCGCAGGCTTCGGCCCTATCGGACCTCGTCAATTATGCTGTAATCTCTTTGAGGCGCACGTGGAACACAACGCGCCGTCGACCCGGGCCTGGTCCTTACCGGATGGCGAGCTGCCCATTGTTCGCCATCCGCAAGCCCGCACCTACGGTGGCCGGGAGTCGGCTATCGACTCCCGACGCCCAGGGTGTCTCCTCCTGCGGCGACTAGGGGCGTGAGGGCGCAATGATTGCCTCACCCTCACGCGCTCCGCCTCCTCCTTCGCAAGCATTACTGCTTTGCAGAAGGAGGTGACGGCTTCCCATTCCCTCTCGCTCCATACCATGGCCTGAACCAAGGCCGGATGCGAGAGATCGCCGCCGCCGATCGCCGCCACGTGGACACGGTGGTGCTCCGCCCAAGCCGGGCAGACCTCCACCGTATGTTCCACCGTGTCCTCCGGTCGATCCACACAATGACAACACCCGGGCGTTTCCTCCCGCCTTATCCGAAACAGGAACCTCCCGAAACAGCCATGTCCGGTGAGGACCTGCGTCAGGTGGAAGGTGAGGACACCGTGGCGCCTCTCAAGCCACTCCTCAAAGAGGGGGCTTACCGCCGCAATTGTGGCGTGCCCAGCGCTGGGTTGCGACAGTCGCACTCTCCATGCCGCCATGAGATCCCGCCGGAGCTCTGTCCGCTGTACCTTGATTTCTCGCGGCAGCGGAGTTACGCCCCGGCGTTTCGCCTCCTCGCGCCACTCCCAAATGTGCGCGAGGACTTTTGCCTCCAGATCCCATGGCGGCTATCCGGCTTGCCGCTTCGCAGGAGACCGTGCGGTATCCCCGGACCAGCCGGATGGCCATGACTCTCTGGGACGCGTTCAACCGGCGGGCTGGTCGGAGCCTCAAGGAACGCGCCCATACCGGTGTCCCGTAAAGGGCCATGGACCGCACGAACCCCACGTAGAGCCTCCGGCAGAAGGCGTTTGGATCCCCCTTTGGGCAGGAGCCGCTTCAAGGCAGCCCCGGCCCGGTCTTTTCACCCCTACAGGGAAAATTTTGACAAATCGATTGGGTCTTTCCATTATTTGATTCAAAGATTATTTATACCATTTTTTGAGTTAATCAAGGCTCCCAGTGAAATCCACCCCTGTAAAATTGATTACTCATTTTCACCCCGTTAGGGGTAGATTTTCGAGAAATACTGACACAGGTTATTTTTTTATTTTTGGTTTTAAGTATAAATACTGAGTTTTGATTTAATCGGACTGCGCGTTATAATTCTGCCATACAAACTTTGACACCCCCGAGCCCCTTTTGGGGAATTTTTTGAAAAATTAAGAGTTACAATGATCATAATTTACTTAGATAAGTATTCTTGCCACGTTTCAAGTTTATTTACTTAAGGTTTAAGATGTTTCCATGCAAACTTTGACACCCCCCCAATCCCCCTTTTTGGGGTAATTTAGAAAAAGGAAAAATTATAATGTTCATAATTTATCTGGGTAAGTATTCGTGCCAAGTTTAAAGTTTTTTAACTCAGGGAATAAGATTTTTCATAGAAACAAAATCTCCTCTTTTCACCCCCTTAAAGGTGGAATTTCCAAAAACCCCTTCTTAGTACTCCCCTACATTATATAAGGAAGCCGTGTGCAAAATTTCACGTTCCTAGACCCAATAGTTTCGGCTGTGCGTTGATATATCAGTCAATCAGTTTCTGAGTATATACGAGTATATAATATGTAGATAGATATTTTAAAAACAAAGACATACTTATGGATAGCAGCTGCAAACGTCGGTATTCGCATCAGATCGGCTCCCATACCAGCCCATTGCGATCCCATGCCGCTGTACACAAACCATAATGGCCGTTTCACACCTGGATAATAGTCCACACTCTCTGCTATGCTCACTGTTTCTTGGTATTCATTTGTGTCTAGTAAATAAATAAAACTGGCTTGGTTATGGTAATTTCAAAACGGAACAAGAATACCCTGCTTTAGAAACTCTTAAAATAATCTATAAGTCGTCTAAGTATTCCACACAGGATGCCATATTCAGTGTCAGGAAAACTGAATTACAAAACGTTTCTTGTATCCTGAAACTTTAAGGGCTAAAAATATAAAATAAGTTAACAAATAACACAGTAAACCAGTAATAACGAAGAAACATTTAAAAACGAATGATAACAATTTGTACTCATTACGACTCAAAAAGTTTACGTAGCCGTCCTTCAGAATATTAATTAAAATTAATCTTAAGAAAATTAGCGTCCTGTGATGGAAACAGGATATTTTCTGATTAAGAGTCCATTTGGTGTAACACAATAAAGCTGTAAGATAAAGAACGTTCGTTATGCTCAGTGTCTTCACACTGAGCGTAATCATCTTGATGACGCCGCGTAGATGCTCCATAATTGCATATTATGACACTGCGGTAACGTCACATGACGGTTTATTGGCGGCACTTTTGTTCTGCGTCATACTGCGTATCCGTTTTTCAAACGTCTTAAAACTTAAACAACGCTAGATGCCCAGACACCTTATGTGTAAACATGAATGAACATTTTCTTTCCAATGTTTTACGGCCGTGTCTCCGTTTCTTAAAAATATCGTACCTAGAATCGTAAACCCTCGTCCAGTGTGTCCAGGTATATCGTTTTCATAAACTTTATGTAGGAGAGCAAACTCCTCAGGGTCAATAGGATGACTATTCATGAGGTCCAAAATTTTTTGCACGCAAGATTCGTCTCTGCCTGAAGCAAGTACTATGTGGGGGATTTGGCATTTGTATTTTTGAAGATTCTGGAATGCAACATTTAAGGATAATTCAATATATAAAAATCATAATTTTATTTTAGAGATAGCATTGGTCTAGTAAACAAAATGGTAACTTAAAATGTCTGATAAAAAATAATTTGGATTTTTTTGGGATTTTTTTTAAGGAAATATCAGATTTTCCTTCTATCTTCGCACATGTTATGTCATGTTCCAGTGTAGGTATCGACGTCATGTAGACGCTTCACAAATGCGTAGGTTTAGCGAACGCCTACGCTATATCAAAGCCAGATACGAAAGCAAAATTCAAACCAATAATTTTTGAAAATGTGCTTACAGTTTAATACAAGCTGTCCTGCTCTATTTTAATGACATGATTTTCAGAACAGAAAACACAACGAGACCATAATTATGATTGTAGAAATTACCTTTTCTTTATAATGTCCCTTCAACACAATATGGAAATTGGCACCAGTAAAAGAAAAATTGTTCAGAGCTGTGAATCCTCTATCAAAATCTGCATGCTCAGTGACCACCTGGATCCTTCCATCTTTTACTGCAGGAATTTGATCTTGAGGGTCGTTGTAATGCAGATTGGCTGGAAGCTTACCTTTGTGGTATGCTAGACAAAGCTGAAACATAAAATAAAATCTTACAACCCATTTAATACCACATTATTTTACTGTTCCTCTGACCATTATTATAAATTATTAGCTGCGCCCCGCGATTTCACCCATATAAGTCTCGATACTGTAAGAATATCGGAATAAAAAGTATTCTATGTCCTAATACAGGTCAGGGTCTACTCATCTGTCAAATATTATCTAAACCAATACAGCCGTTTTAGTGTGAAAGCGTAACAAACAAACATACAAAAAATCTAATCGGGTCTCTATATTATTAGTTTAGATGAACTTAAGTTGCTAGTTAAGTTCTCTAACGTTATTTTCAAAACAATGCAGTAGAATAAAAATGCAATCGTTAATTACTACCATAACACAAAACAATTTGATAAGGTAATGTAAATGCGTAGTAAAATATAATTATTTACAATTATTGGTTCGATAAAATATGATGATTAAAGACAAATTATATTATACAATGATGTTCTATTAAATTAACAGACTATTTATTAACTTTCGTTTGAATGATCAAACACAGTTTAAAACTTCTTGTATGCAAAACGATGGCAAAGAAAACCTAACACAATTAACGAGGTATTAAAATATAAAACAACGATTCTGTATTAATAGCAGGCAACTACAGCATCAATTATTAAAAAAAAACATAATTTTTTTGCTAGCATTGTTTTTTTATGGAATACAAATTTTGATGGAAGGAGAGGGAGAGAAAGGTTAAAGAACAGATGGATGGATTTTCTGAGGAATAATATCAAAGAGAAAGGAGGGATTTATAGCGTGACGGTTGAAAGGGGAGAATGGAAGAAGAAAACGTGATGCGCCGACCACAAGTAACATCAAGGACAGGGGCAGGAAGATGTTTATTGTTTTTTATAAGCAGTAACTCCCTAAAGATGCAATGGCAGTGAATGGTTTGAAAAACGACAGCAAAGGAAAAATAAGTATTACCTTAGTAACAGCACATACGCCAGACGCTGGTTCACTATTCCCCATGTTAGACTTGACACTTCCAACCTTAACTGACGCTGTTTTTGCGAAAACATTGCCGATCGCATTCAGTTCATTTTCATCAGCATTTGCGATTGCTGTTTATTTAAATAAATGTAATTAGATACTATAAGGAATACTGTTAAAATAGGTAGATACTATAATAAAATTATGTACCAATGATAATTCAAGAGCCTCTCAACGGGGCTTTAGTTTACTACAAGTTGCAATATTTAGATCAAAAATTAAATAATTTCTAATAACTTCTAGGAATAGTCCAGTCATATACAAAACAAAATACAAAAATAACATTTAATTTAACAAAATCTGTGTTCATGACATACCTACATAAAATAATTATATTTGAGTCATGTGCATAATCTAAAATAATTAGGTAATTAATTCAGCTAAACTATTCTGTTTACAATAAACAAAACGGTATTGAATCTGGCGTGCGTCTTCATTCTATTTTAGAATATGTTCTCACGTTGAGAACGTAGGGTACGTTCTCAACAAGTCTTGTAAAAGACTTGTCAAATTCTTGTCGTATACAGTATGGAAACCACATAATTATATGCAATAAACGAAACCACATACTTGATATTGCCTTTGCTGACGGTACACAAAAATTTTACGAAATCGATCCAGTAATTAGGTCAAAAACATAGTTTTACTCGTAATTTTAAGCAAATTTGAACAGTCTGTAGAATTGGATCACTAGGTCAATGATTCAATGAACTTGAACATTGAAAAGTGACGGTGCCACGCAGTGAAACTATCACGACGCTGTTACGTATTTTACTTATTTGCCTATAATGTAAAATCGGTACACATAAACAACGAGGTACGAAGGTACGTTGTCTAAACAGAGTGTTTACTTTTACTGAATTTATTTTGTTTGAAAATTTCACTCTTCTAATTTACGGTGTTTAATTTAATATTTAATTTTGTTATACTTCTCTGGGCTAGTATTACTTGCATAAGTGTGGTTTCTATACTGTATATAAAAAAATCTGCGCCCCACGGTTACACCCACATAAGTCTCGATCTCGTAAGAATATCGGGATAAAAAGTATCCTATGTCCGAATTCAAGTCATGGTCTATCTATGTGTCAAATTTCATCTAAATCCGTTCAGCCGCAATAGTGTAAAAGCGTAACAAGCAAACATACTAAAAATCTTTTTTTTCTCTATTTAATATTAGTTTAGTTGTAATTGGTAGGTACATAGTATTGACGTTGTTTCAGACATTTAATTGTAACCTTTTTTGTTCACCTTTTTAAAAAAATTGACAAGTTTGGTTCACAACTAGTCTTTACAACTTTTTTTAGGTGTAAAAGATAAACGAAAAAAGTAGAAACAACTTATAGAATACAATATGCAGTACATCTTGGTGTTGACATGGGTCAGATATACAAAGTATATTTACCTGCACCATGAGCTTCAACATATTCAATGTATTTAGGATCCACGTCAGTTTCGTTATAGAACTCATTTAGGAATTTCTCAATATCTCCAGTCTCACGATGAGGCAGGAACTGAGCATCCGGTCTCATATTGTAATTGCCTTTTGCATGGTATACTTCGGCGTATATTCTGTGTGAGAAAATAAACATAACATTACAATATCACGCCTGTGTTCCCCAGAAGTTCTGAGCAGAAGCGTAGCTTTTAGTATACCTACATTTTGCCAGTTATGCCTAAGACACATGTAATAGGGGGCGAGCCTATTGTGATCAACCAGGTACAAATGCAGACTCCAGACTGCTACTGAGAAATTCATGATGAAAAAATCCAATAACACATTGCCCGACCTGAGAATCGAACCCAGGATTGCTTTGCGGTATCACTTGAGACCACTACACCAACGAGGCTGACCTTCAAAATAATCATTAGTCTGTTTACGCAGACGGCAAATACTGTTACATAAAGTACACCAAAAAAACCCGGACCAGTGTGAGTCGAACTCGCGTAGAGAGGATTCAGTACGATGAATATGTTACCCACCAGAAACATTTAATTTAAAGTAGGTAACCAAGACTAACATAACGCTTTCACTGTTAAAAAGTTATCAGATCGAATGTAGAGCCAAGTCCCCAACTCTAAAAAGTTTAATTCTACAAACCTTATAACTTAGTCAAACTGTACGGCTTAGCCAAGACGTTAATACATTATAAAGTGTGTGCCCTCATCACGAAAGTATTAAGTTATGTGCAGGAGCAAAATAGTTATATTATGAATGGAAAAAAGCTCCATTAGTTAATAAAAGATAGGTGGTTAATTACTTATTGTTTGCCAGTTTTCTTTCTTCGAAATCCTAAATTATTCTTAAATCTAATTATAATTCTTTGAATTACTAAAATGATGGTGGTTTATAAAGGCTAAATTATCTGATTCCTTAAACCATTAGGAATACTACTAACTATTGAGAGAATTTAAGGCACATCATTTAGAGCCTGCGCCCACTGGCGGCACGGCACAGCAGGAGATCCTTCGACTACATGCAACTGCATACTGACAGCAACGGTACCACGGTCCCCTTAGACATGCTGCGACGTTATTTTTGAATTAGATTGAATTTTCAACTTTATTTTCATAACATAAAGTTATATTCTTATTTGTCGCATAGAAATCCCTTGCCGTTCCGCACCGCTTAGTGAGTGCAGGCCCTTAAGGAGTTGGTATATCAAATTGTCTTACCTATGTGCGTCTTCAGCCTTCTGCAAAAAGATAACATTGACTGCATCCGCCCTCACATATCCATCGGCGTTCTTGTCAAAGCATTTTGTCTTTCCATCCAAACAGAGCAGGCCAGCTCTTTAAAACATTTGAAAGTGTTAATTAAGTCAGATTAAGGCTAAGGTCCACTTACAACACAAATCACTAAACACGTCGTTTAGCGCTAAACGTGTTTAGTGGTTTAAACCGTCGTTTTGGTTTTTGTCAATAATAAACGTCTTTATTGATTTGTGGTACAAATGAACCTGTCATTAAACTAAAAGCTATAAAACTCATGGGAATTAATTAGCTTTTGGAGTGTCACAAGGCAGTATCCTGAGTCCTTAGCTGTTTCTTGAGATGTAATCTTCTCGGTATACAAAAATAAGTTAATATTACTTTTCAGTTATGGTAGCATACCTTCTCATATTCAATGTCAAATTAGGATGGACTCCAAAGTTACAACCACCAACAATAGCTGCATCGCATTCTCCAGATTTGATGGATTTATAAGCTATTTCTAAACAAGCGGTAGAACTTGAGCAGGCGTAGTCTAGACCGTAGGAGGGACCTTTCCCATCTATCCAGTAAGAAATTCGGTTGGCTAACATAGCCTTACTGCACCTAAAATAAATGTGTCATTATTAATTGGGATATCCATTTTTGCCATATTATATAAGCCGTCTGTCTTCATCTGTTGATCTGGGTATTGCAAGGTTATAAAAATATTGGGGAAACGAAACTTATAACCCTTACATATCCCTTAGTTCTCCCCAAAAGGAGAAAATCTAGATATCCTCATGAAAAAGTCCAGCTACAGTAGCATCAACATCATTAAAGAAGTAAAACAGAGTTAACTAACTCCATATAGAAACGGAAACTCACAATTCCATAATTATTTTAGCAAATAATAACACTTACCCATTTACAATGAAGTCACTGCGCTTATTTATATTATACATAGACAGTGCACTATTGTCAGTGTAAGATGAACCAACAAACACACCTACCCTCTTTCCTTTCAGTGACTGGGGACTTGTTCCTAGAAATTGAATAACAAAGGATTGATGTGTTTTCCTGTTAAAAGCCAGTTCCGGGAATATTAATTATACGAGTATCAGATTACTGTAAGCATTTGTTAAGGGACTAAATAGTTACAACAACATAATATCACGCCTATATTCCTCGAAGGGTTAGGCAAATGTGCAACAACTAGCCTGTGTTGTTCCACTGCAGGGCAAAGGCCTGCCTCTCTCTTTTCCACATAATACCGTCTTTTCCTAGTGCCGACCAGTTCTTAAGGCAGAAGTCAAGCTCATCCTGTTATCTTCGTCTTAGCCTGCCGTGATGTCGTCGCGCGTTTAGTGGGACCCAATCGGTGGTTCTCTTAATCCATTTTTCATCTAACATGTGGCAGTCATGTCCAGCCCAGTCCCATTTATGCTTAACGACTTTTTGGGTTACGTCCGTGATGTTGGTTTTAGCGCGCAGTGTAGTATTCCCTACACGGTCCGAAGTTCGATCCCCCAGGATACTGCGCTCCATGACTCGCTGGAAAACCTCTAGGTTGGGCCTCTGCTGAAGTGTCAAAGACCAGGTTTAAGCAACTTACGTGAGAATGGATAGAATACACATGTCCATAATTCTCCGTTTGAGACATAGTCTTAGATATCCTTTTAGAAGGTGTTAAATAGCTCCTCCTGGTGCTCTTGGAGCATCGTGCAACTTGTTTGTCTTACCTCGCCTGGAAGGAAACTATTTGGCCCAGGTAGATATAGTCTCGGAGATATGCAATCTCCCCACCCCTAAAATATAATCTCCTTCTGATGCTGTTTGTCATGAGTTTGGTCTTTGACATGTTCATCTTAAGCCCAATCTTGAGGCTAGCCTTGTTTAAGCTTACGAGCATGTTACGTTACCCAACTCAGCCGCTGATCAGGAAAAAAGTACATTGTCATCGGCGAATCGGAGGTTTGATAATCTCTTTTCACCGATGATTAATCCCTTTTCTGCCCAGTTTTGTGCCAAAGTTTTGAAGGCTTCCTCAAGAGTGGCAGTAAAAATCTTAGGGGCCAACCGACGGGTCTCCTTGCTTGACTCCTCTTTTAGTTGGAAAGGATGACCCAGTGGTGTTAATTTTTATTGATGCTGTGCTGTTACTGTATATTGTCATAAGTAAATTGATGGAAGTGGGTTTGGTTTCACTTTGGTAAGTCAGAGCGTTGAAAAGTGAATCGTGGTTGATGCTGCCGTAGACGAAGGCATTTGCGTAATCGACAAATGACAGATACAACGGTGTTTTAAATTCCGTGCACTTTTCAATAAGTTAGTTTAGAGCATGCAGGTGGTCGTTGTTGGAGAATCCTCGTCTGAATCCAGCCTGTTCAGGAGGTTTATGGAAAACTATTTGTAGTGAGATCGGGTTTTCAATAACTTTCACAAATAGCTCAGGGTTAATACGCTGCGAGAAAGATCAAGTCCTAAGTATTTATTACTCATATGCGACTCGAGGTAAAAAGGAAATATTAAATAAATACCGGTAAATTGTGTGCGGTTTAAGAAAATGTGATTTAGGAAAATATTGTACCTGAATCAAAAATTGCTCCATAGGCATGCTCCAAGAGCTTTCTTCCCATAGGTTCTAAAGCACATGCTAGTTGGAAGGTGACTCCAAAGAATTGAGCATCAAACTTGTCTGTGCCTTTAATTTTGCCCATATGTTTGGGCACATCCGGATCATTGAGTTTCCATTTTGGTTCTTCACTAGTCACCATATCAACCTGAATGTTAATTAGTTAATGATTTATTTGCATTTTTTTTAACACAATGTCTATCCTTTTTTGTAAAACAAGCAAAATATTGTAGACGAAATCTAATCATTAACATATAGTTCAAGCATTTGAATTTTGATATCATTATTCTACGCACCTAATTATCGGAAGTCAATAATACTAAACAATTAATCACTCGCTTTCAATTTTTTTAATTCAACAAACTATTCTACTGACCTTGTCATAAAGATTGTTCATGAAATCCAAAACACTATTCGAGTTTGGAAACACTCCTGAAATACCACTGATAACCACTTCTCCACCAGATAATGGCTTTGGAACATGTTGAGTGTTTTGGCCACCAGCCACCACCTTCTCTTCAGAAGGACCCATATTCAAATATTTTGTACCGTGATTTCAGTTTGAACTAACCGAACGAACACACGTCGTCCCTATAATTTGTATTGGACTGTTCAATTAATTAATTCGAACCGAATTTATCCACTCACGCGCCCCATTGCAAAAATTAGTAATTTTTGAAATCCGTGAAACGCCCCCATCTTCATTATTTCACCACTTCAAACTGTCAGCGGACAGCACGTTTGTTTTTTATTTTTTTGAATTTTATGCGTGGACCCACCCCTTCTGTTTCATGTTTTTTGGAAAGGTGGTTAAATTTTGAATTTTTGTTTCGAAAGCCATGTGTGTGTATCGGACGTAAGAATAAAATTATCTGTGGTTGAAAATAAGTTTGCGAAGTGTACTGTGGGCTGTCAATCTGCCATTTCGTCGTCGCGGATTTTATGATACACAATTAAACGGTAAGTAATGATTATAATCAACATTATATACCATTTTGTTCGTGATTTAACGCTCTTTCGAGTTATCTATACTACATTTGAATTTCGAGTTTTAAAATCGTTCCTATAATTAGAAATATGTTTCATTGTTGTCTGAAAAATTCTTAGCTCTTGAAAAACGTAATAAAAACGAATCTATTACTACTTTTTACGTAAATTAATGTGTATTAACCATGTAGCCTGGTTAATTACGAACAGTTTGGTACCAATATTATATCATTTCGTTGTGATTTCAAAGTACAAAATCTAATTGCAAAAACCAATAGCCAATTTTTTTCGAAGCACGTGGCGTGGCGTAGTTCATTGACACGGATTAAAGAAACCTATTCATGATAAATTGTGGTTATTCTTCTCTCTTGAAACCTTTGAGTTCTGATTTGTGATAATTACTCAAAAAAAAAAAACAATCTCGATTTTTGCCATATTTTTCAGAAAAAATGCAAAATGGATAATATTATTCAAGGACAGGGTGGCAGGCGAGGCTCAGCAGGTCGCAGGCGCTCGCGAGGGCGAGGGCGATGCCTATTTGGAGAGAGGTATAGTGTATAATGTATATCAAATACATAAGTACCTGTTTGAAAAGAGGTATAGTAGCTGTATAAAAAGTATATATCTAATACATTTCTCTCTCAAAGAGAGGAGCCCTGTGTCCCAGCAGTGGGAACTTGATAGGCTAGTTACACATACCATCGAACTGATTACCTAACTTAACGGGATCAACTTTGAAATCAAATTGTTCTCTCAACTTCTTAACTCAAATTGTATATAATATAATACATTTCCCTCTCAAAGAGAGGAGCCCTGTGTCCCAGCAGTGAGAACATTATAGGCTGATTACACTACATAGCATCGAACTGAAAAACTTAACGGGATCAACTTCAAAATCAAATTGTTCTATCAACTTGTTATCTCAAATTGTATATAATCTAATACATTTCCCTCTCAAAGAGAGGAGCCCTGTGTCCCAGCAGTGGGAACATTCTAGGCTGATTACGCTACATAGCATCGAACTGAAAAACTTAACGGGATCAACTTCGAAATCAAATTGTTCTCTCAACTTCTTAACTCATATTGTTTTTTTTTCAGTACACCTGCAGGGCCAGCGCCAGAGGCAGAGCCAGCGCCAGGGCCTTCTGAGCTCTGTCCCGCAGCACCCAGTCCCGCAACACCCAGCCCCGCAGCACCCATGCTGACCCCGGCTGAAGAGTATGTGTTCATATCTTTATTTGCATTTCATAATGTTTGAAGATCTTACAATGGGCTTAAAGCTAAGGCACAATTATGGACCCTGTAGGGCACAGCAAAAAGTATAAAATTAATGTTTTAAATAGAATTAATACTTAATTAATTATGGATTTTCTGTAGTTTCTGCCTACCCCCATGGGAAGAAGGCGTGAGTTTATTTATGTATGTATGTTTTGAAACATGTCCTTAGTATTAAATAACTAAATTATTACATTTATTATTCTTGTTTAAATTAAAACTTATTTGATAATAAAATGTACTAGAATATTTATGTATGTAGGTATGAATGTGAATGTATAGTTTTGAATGTATGGGGATTTTGTGTCCTGTAAACATTATATAATATTTACATAACATCACATAACGTAACATCACGCCTGTATTCCCCGAAGGGTTAGGCAGAGGTGTACCTATAGAACACCCACATTTCGCCAGTTATGTTTAAGTCCCATGTAATAGGGGGCGAGCCTATTGCCATCAACCAGGCACAAATCCAGACTCCGGGTTGCTACCGAGAAATTCCAGATGGAAAAACCCAATAGCACTTTGCCCGACCTGGGAATCGAACCCAGGACCTCATGCTCAGCAGTAGCACTTGCGACCACTAGACCAACGAGGCATTTCATAATAATTAATATAAATATTGATGTTTATACTTATTACAGACTTATGAAGCAGAAAAAAAATATAGGTACTCCAGGCAGAAACCCGACGTGTAGCTCCTTCCCAGCTTTCGCCATTTGTACTCTTGTTGCCAGTCTGCCGGCTGTCTGGCTGGGTTTGATTGGAGGCGCACACTTGTATTTGTCCGTGTTTATGTTAACTTGCATGTAATTGTGTAGCCTATGTTGGTGATCCAATGATAAACAAATAAATGACTACTTGTGAAATAAAAGTTATAATTACGTTGTACATTTTTTATTTTTTATCCTTAATTATACCCCAATACACTTAATACTGGCCGATACTCGACAATTAATTGCATACATGCAATATTTAAAGTTACAATATTAAAATTACACACATTTTCAGTAAATTTCAAACAAACAAACTATACACATAACCCTTTCTTGGTAGTCAGGTAAAAATAATAAACATCCGTGAATAGCGCGCTTTAATCTCACGCTCAAAATGACCGCCATGACTCATTCTCGAGAGTATATTCCCGCGATGTTATTATTCTTTGTATTTCAAAACTTTGGAGAAAATAGTAAATATTATGATGGCATTGTGTAGTTAATGAATGGGGCTTCATTTTTTGTAAAAAAAAACATAGGGTCAACGCTTTAGTTAGTGAAATAAAACAGATTTTATTATTTATTTGCGAATAAAAAAAAAACTACGTCATATATAGTTCTAAAACAAAATGTATAATCAAGCCTGGTCTGTCCACTATATGAAACAGTCATTAGTTTACTATCAGTTCATAGAAATATTTCGTGTAGAAGTCGTGTATAAGTGGCTAGGCGCACGGCGCGCGCCGACAAAAAATGTTCGCGGGCATTTCGGCCTACGTCACGCGTAAGTACAAGCGCGTGAGTGGTTATATATACAAGGTCTAAGGTATATTAACATAGTCAGGGATCAGTTTACTTACTGAAATATTGTTTAAATGGGAATAAAAAAATGCTTGGGACCCCGTCAAACTCACCCGTTGAAGCTTTTGATAGTGGTAAAGTCCCTAATGTCCACATTATAATTTGGGTGACATTAGTGCCGATTCTATGTCACAGTTTCTATAAACTAGACTCAAAATTAATAAAAATTAGTTTATTCCTGTCAAACGACGATATCTCATTCCGAAATAGACCAAAGTGACACAACTTAACTATATTTTAGTTTGACAGCATTAAGCTTACTCACTATCTTGCAATCATAATCATGTGCGACATCGATTTCTCAATGCCATTCATTATCTGCACTGATTGCTCATGTATATTTCCTTAACAATGACACGCAATCTCCACTCATTTTCATCAGGGAAGTTGATTAACCAATGTAATTAGCATATTATTATTATTATCGACAAAATTGGATAAATATTGTTCCTACCTACCTATACCTATACCTATACCTACCTATGAATAATAGATCACTCTCTCTCTACCTCTATTTCTGTACCCTCATTCTGATCACTGTCAGTGCTTTCACTGGTGTAACCTTTAAAATTCATCCAGGGCTAGATTTTATCTAGCGCAACAACGTTTTCTTACCTCTTGTTACCTTTTCTTGTTAATGGGGTGTCTTCAACAAGAAATCTGTCATTAGGTAGTATTTTGAGGATTCGATAGGGGCCTTGGAATTTGGGGATGAGTTTATGTGATTTTCCAACATGATTTTTGTCTATTACGGTCCTTTCAACCCTGACTAAATCACCTACGTTGTATTTTCTCTGACCTTTCCTATGCTTATTAAACTGCTTTTTAGCATAATCCTGTTGTTTTTCTAGCCTTTCCCTAGGATTCGACCTTAATTTTACTAACTCATCACCATCGATTCGTTCAGTTGTTTCGGCAATTACGTCAGTTAATACATTTTCCGATGCATTCGTCAATCTGCAACCGAACAGCAGCTCAGAGGGACTCTTCCCTGTTGTCTTATTAATAGTGGTATTAATACCTAACTGTACGTCACCGATGTAATCGGCCCATAAGTTGTCATAACCGCAATGACATTTTGTACTCAGTGCATCAATTATGGTTCGGTTAAACCTTTCCACCTGCCCATTAGCTCTTGGAGTAGCTACTGCATTCAAGATGTGCTTTATTTTTAATTGGTCCATGACATTCTTAAATTTTGCACTTGTGAAACACGAGCCACGATCCGTTATGAGGCGAGAAGGAACGCCGAAATAACTAAAATGTTCCTTAAATACCTTGATTGCCGTGGTCGTCTTAGTATCTTTTACAGCTCGTATATTGATAAATTTTGTAAAGGCATCTATAATAACTAGCAAATACATGTTGCCTCTCCTAGAGCGAATGAACGGGCCCAGATGATCGGCATGAAGCGTATGGAATGGTTTCTCTATCTTAGGAATGGGATGAAGCATTCCTTCTTTGGGACCACCAGGTGCCTTGTGATGCGCACACTCCAAACAAGCTGAGACATATTTCTTGGTGAACCTACGCATTTTTGGAAACCAAAATATGCTTCTGATACGAGTCAAAGTGTTTTCAAAGCCAAAATGGCCCACCTCATCGTGGTTCATGCGCAACACTTGCCACCTACAACCCCTCGGAACAACCCATCGCAATCCTTCGTCTAAAATTTTATACACATAACTACCTTTCAACAGATAATTCTTACGCACGTCAGCTACAAACTTCGTCTCGTCGTCTTCTAAGATGTCTCTTATACGTTTTATCTCACTATCATCACCCTGTACAGTAGCAATCCAGTCACGAACGTCTACGTGTAATATATCAAGAACATGCTCCGTATCTACATCGGTTGGCTCACTTACAGGGGCACGACTGAGAGCATCTACGTGAGCCATACGCGATCCCGGTCTATACTCAATTTCACAGTCGTACTCCTGAAACTGGATCCACCAACGAGAAATTCGTGGTACAAGATCCCTCTTAGTTAAGGTGGTACGAAGTGCGTTACAGTCGGTGACTATCTTAAATCTTAGCCCTAGCAAATAGACTCGGAAACGATTTAAGGATGCGACAACCGCTAAAGTTTCCAACTCAAAGGAGTGAAATTTTTGTTCATCTACTATAGTTTTACGACTGTAATACGCCACTGGCCTAAGTAAACTGTCTGTACCTCGCTGTAGGAGAATCCCTGCAATACCTAGCTTCGAAGCGTCCGTATGAATTTCGGTTTCTAAATGAGGGTCGTATAAAGCTAATATAGGGCGTTCAACTAATTTTGCCTTCAATATTCTAAATGACTCCGCCTCCTCCGCCGTCCATTTCCACTCGAATTTAGACTTTAACAGGTCTGTCAGTGGACGGGCAATCAGGGCGAAGTCTTTAACGAACCTCCTGAAAAAGCTAGTTAGGCCAATAAATCGTCTGACATCATGAACGTTTCGCGGAACTGGGAAGTTTTCTATAGCTAATGTTTTGCGCTTTCCTGGACGTATCCCCTCACCACTTACATGAAATCCTAAGAACTCTAGCTCGGTACAGAAAAAACTACATTTTTTTATCTTAAATGTAAGACCTGCGTCTTTTATAAGTTGAAGTATTTCCTCTAGCCGTCTCATTCCCTGATCAAAGGATCGTGAAGGAATCAATACGTCATCCATATAAACGATCGTATAACTGACTTTCGACAGTATTTTATTCATAGCTCGTTGAAAAATAGAAGGAGCATTTGCTAATCCGAAGGGCATGCGTTTAAACTGATATTGCCCATCGGGAGTAACAAATGCAGTCTTGTCTTGAGACTTTGCCTCTACTGGAATCTGGTAGTAGCCAGATGCAAGGTCTAAACTTACAAATAAAGAATTACCAGCTAGTCTGTCAAGTTGATCATCAATCAAAGGTAGTGGATAGTGTTCTTTTTTTGTTTTATTATTTAATGCACGATAATCGACACATAATCTGTTTTCACCAGTCTTTTTCTTTACCAGTAAAACTGGGCTAGCGTAAGGTGAGTTTGACTCGCATACTATGCCTGCATCGATCATTTCCTTCACCATAGATTGAATCTGTCTACGCTCCAGAAAGGAGAGCCTATACGGACGGTAAACTACTGGTTGCGAGTCACTTAATTCTATTTCCATTTGAACTATATTAGTCAATCCCAGGTCTTTTAGTTTATCCGAGAAACACGTTTCATACCTTTTGAGCAGCTCTTTTAATTTGTTAACCTCATTTTCGCTAAGCTGTTTGCCATAATTGAAAGTAAAATCAGTCTCAGCATTTTCAAAATCTAATAAATTTATACTCAAGTAGTCTCTGGTACAAATAACTCGTGTAATGAGCGTACCCTTATTTAAACAAACCGTACTGTTACTAAAATTTTGCACCAGTATCCTAACCTCTCCATTTTCTATTTCATATTCACCCGGCATCAAATAATATTCGTTCTGTGATATGCCGCGTAAGGAGCCACTAACGTGGACTACACCCGAATATTTGTTTGTAGAAATACACGGTAATGGATACATTCTCTTAGGGGATATAACGATATCGGTTTTCAAACTTAATTCTAATTTAACTGAATGATCACGAGTAAATATTAATGAATGTGTAGTTTTCGTTATGACTATACCTGGTTTTTCTGTGAAACTGTGTCCAATTAAAATTGAATATTTAATAACGCTATCATCAACGACGTACGCGTTGACCTCCTCCACAATACCTTGAATTTCAATAATGACGTTTGATACACCCAATGGCATAACTATACTCTCACCTATACCCTTCATAGTCGGTAAGTTGCTATCAGTCCACGCGATTCCCCTCCTAATAGCCTCACTGTGACGAATCAGTATACATTGACTGCCCAAATCCACGTAGCCTTGAATAACTTCACCGTTTAGTTTCAGATACATTAAATATTTATTGTCATTAGAATTATTTGTTTCAATACGCATCACATCTTTTTCTTTAGATTTATCAATTTTATTAGCCGAGTCAGAGGGTAATCTAGGACAGTTAATTGACAAATGACCTAATTTGGCACAAACATTACACTTCAATATCTTTTTTGTGCATTTAGAACTGAAATGCCCAGGTTCATTGCAGTTAAAGCAAATAATTGACGCATTATTGTGTGACTTCGAAGTCTTCGTTTGGCTGCCGTTAGCCGTCTGCCTAACACTATTATTGGGTAATGAAGAGATAGCGTTGTTACGTTTATCATAGTTCCCCTTTGACCTATCCGGTTCACGAAGCTGTTGCAATGATTGATTGAAAATATGTGAGAACCTGCTCCGGCTCCTGACATTTGGCTGCTTTCGCGCCTAATCTCAATGACCGATCCTCGATCCCATATAGTAGGCAATCTACCGCACGTTTACCATGTATTTCGCATCGATTTAGTAGGTTAATTTTTTCGTAGTAATAATGTTCCAAATAATCGTTAAATTTCACACGTTTTGACAGCATCTCGGTGAGTAATTCAGCATAATCTTCACTACTTGGAAATGATTACTCCAGTTTGCCCTTCCACTCAGACCATGAATACGACATAGATGGAAGGGCCTGGTACCACGATCTGGCAATCCCTGACAGTTTAGGCAGAGCGTAATGTATGATCTGGTCGTCGCCCCAACCGTAGAGCCTCGCACATTCGTCAACTTTATTGATCCACATAGCTATAGTCTGACTTTTAACCATAGGGTCAAAATCTGGAATCACATTGCCTAGCATGGGAAATTTGTTACCCTGAGGTCGACTATTGGTTAAAGCTTCCAATAAAATAGCAAGAAACGCTTGCGTGTCACTATTAAGAACACTGGGAGTACTCACGTGACAAGGAAGTGGGGGTGTGTGACGCTCGATGCTGGATTCTGAGCGGCTGCTGCGGCCTCGCCTGTTGCGTGTCCCATTCAAGCCCCGGCTAGGACGATGTCGACGACGCTGCTCATAGCTGCTACTCCGACTGCGTAACCCGTCCCGGCTGCGACTCCGGTTTGCTTGGTGACGGCGTCTCTTGGGCGGCTCACGGGAACTGCGGCGTCCACTACGACGAGAGTCCAACGAATCCTCGCGATGGTTCGATCGCTGCCTTCGCTGCTTTCGCTTTTGCGTAGTGCTTGTTCTTGTTTCTCTGCTCCGGTCACGACGACGTTTACGCTCATTGCTCTTGCGATTACCGCTAGTTTTATCCATTTGTTCATCCATACTCGAATATTACACACACAACAAAAACACGTGGTTATTTTTGGTAATATTTCTTCAAAATTGTGGACGTAATTGACTTATCCCGCCTTCTGAGATAAAAGATCTATTCTTTATCTCTCAAATTAAACGCTGATTAGATTGATATAAACGGATTTATTTTCTGACAACTGTTCGGATCAACCATCGAACAAAGAATAATCAGTTTCACCTCGCTTCTAACGTCAAAATTGTCATACAAAGTGTTGCCCTAATTTAACTGTGATTCGATACAATTAAATAGTCGATTTAATATTTGACATTAATATCAATAACTTCTATTCTAATATTTACTAAATTTAATATTAATACATTGTATGCATGGTTGCATACTAGATAGGATTTTATAAATATAAATACCCACATCTTGACTAATTAACCTTAAAAAAAACAGTACTTTATTGTTTTTATTTTATTTTGCTTATATCTCGAAAATGGTGTGTCCTATCGCAAAAATAAAGTAAATGACCCCCTTTATGAAACTCTTAAACCTCTAAAACTCTACATATAGGTAATTTAACTGCACTTCTCGCGCTCGTATGAGCCAGACAGCTGTTTCTTTGTATCCGTGATTTTAAATTCAAAAGTTGGTAAAAACTGAATTAATTTGAAAAGACAACCAGTGAATAAAGACAAATCGCGAAATTATTGGCGATTGGAAGAAGGAAAAAAACGTGTACGTACTCGTAGTGTTAGTGAGCCGTGTCATTGACAAACAATGCAAGGTCATTCATTCCGACGCTCCACAAACACCTGTTAATTACAGAACTAACATTAAGACCAAGTTGCTTAAGCTCGCCTGGTCTAGCGGTATTGCACTGCACACGTTCAAATCCATCATCGCTATATTGGACTTTTTGTTACTTTTTTTTGCTTTTTTTGTTCTTTTTGCATATTTTTATTGGATAATCTTGCAAGCTAAAATAATATAAGAGATAATATATTGTTTTTATTGATATATATAACGCATTTAAATATGTTGCGGAGATCTCCCCCGAATAATTCATTTATGAAAATATTATGTATGTAAGAAAAAATCTACATCTTTTTAATAAAATAAGTTATAGACATAATTTTAATACTAGAAATAAAGATAATATAGATCAACCATTTTTTAGATTATCTAAAGTACATACATCGTTTATGGGGTACTGTGTTAAATGTTACAACAAAATACCTTGGCAATTAAATGAAAGAAAATTTAAAAGTCATATTAAAAGTACACTTTGTAAACTAGCATATTACAAATTAAGGAATTATATCCTAGATAAAAATGCTTGGAAACATGCTGGTCCTGCTCCATATGACAATCTAGAGTCCAGACAAAATCAAACCGATTGCTAATTTAATTGTATAATTTATAATTTTTATGACATTGTTTCTTTACATTATGTAACTACTTTAACTCACACACTAAATTATTACTTGTGAAATTTTGGAAAAATCATTTACTTTTCAATATTTGTAAATATGCGAGCACCATGTATCTATCTCATAATTAATTCACCTGTTATGCGTTATATTTAATTATGTTTACCTATTGTGGTATAGTAATTTTATTCTAGGTGCATCGTCTTCACATATAATTATTATGTATACATAATATTGTAAAACACTTTTAAAAGAGTAACGGTGGATTTTCTTGCCCATTCTTCTCCATACAAAACTACCTTTTGGAAGGGGCAACTAGAATCAATTCTATTTTTTTGTAAATTTTGACGTTCAAAAGTGCCTTTTATGTGCCTATTTGAAATAAACGATTTGACTTTGACTTTGACCTTGAATAAGCTAACAGAAATGCTTTATGATTCTGAGCCAGAAATAAGCTCTGTTTCAACATCGCCACAGAATCTCTCTAACATCACACAGAGGTTCAAACGCAAGTTTCAACATGATGATCACTTAAACGACTTCTTAGGCGAAATTCGTAAAATTATGAAGGTTTTTACGGAAAGTCAGGATATAAAATTTAATACGTTGATGAGTACAGCAAATGACATTAAGAGTCAAAACGCTGAGATAGAAAAAACCACCAAATTCTTAACAGCAAAATATGACGAATTACTTCCAAAATTGGGTCAGCTCGAGAACGAAAACCGAGAAAAATTGGCTTATATACAGATATTGGAGGAGAAAATAGAAAGTTTAGAGACTTTTAATAAATCATTTAGCTAGGAGATAAGAAACTTACCATTGAGCAAAACTGAAAGCAAAGTTACTCTTTCCGAGACTCTGATTAATACTAGTAAGGTACTGAATGTCCACCTACAAAAATCAGACATTCGGGATATTTATCGCCTGAAGTCCAAATCTGAAACGAGTAGTGGCACAGTAGTAGTTGACCTGACCACAGTTATTGCTAAAGACAGTCTCCTACAAGCCTACAAAAACTATAACAAGAGGAACGGAGATAACAAATTATCCTCAAAATACATACTGTCAGATGGCTCACAAAATCCAATTTTTATGTCTGAAAACTTAATAGCTAAGAAGAGGCGATTATTCTATCTTGCACGTGAAAAGGCAAAAACACTTGAATATAACTACTGCTGGGTCTCTTACGGCAAGATTTTTATGAGGAAAAAGGAGGGTATCCACGCAATACGAATTGACTCGGAAAGAGACTTCTGCAAGCTGCAACTAAACATAGAATGACAAATCTCTAAAACTGGACAAGTATGTCTTCCTGCTACGATGGATTTCTGGATGTCTTTTTATTTTAGAAATATCATGTTGATTGAATTAAAAATTATTGGTATCCTTTTGCACTGTAAACTTAATATTCACTACAGTATTTTAATAACACACTAAACATATACAAATCATACACGTTTCTACACTACCAATTAAACACAACAAATATATACACACACACTCTATACATTCAAATATCACACACACGTGCTAAAATAATTTTAGTAAATAAAAAGTTTTTAGCCACTTTTCGAGTACGGCTTCGATTGTCTAAGCAAAATATTCACAAGTTTCACAATATACGCATACATAATATCATAAATGATCTCTTACGGACTAACAGACGAATTTACGCAGGCCAATCAATACCATTTATAAATTATCATACTATATATATAAACATAATACAGGAAGTATTGGTACTATCAGAGTAATTGCTAAGTAAAACACCTCCCATCCCATCACTAGATGGTCTCGTGAGCCCTTACGTTGTGTCCTTTGACAAATATAATTTTAAAATTCGATAAGGACTTAATAAATGAGATTGATAACTATTCGATATCCGATACCGCATTCTGTGAACCTGAGTGTTGTGCATCTATTCTGAATCAACCGAATTGCTACTTAAAAACACTATCGCAAAATATTCATAGTCTTAATGCTAACTTTGATAGTTTGAATATCCTCCTTCAGAGATTTCAATTTGAAAGTGACATTATTGTGCTTTCGGAGTGTTGGATGTCGTGCATTCGGAATCTTCCTATCCTCGATGGATATTTAAGTTTGTCCACATCCTCGCACTATAACCAGAATGATGGGGTTATAGTATTCATAAAAAATAATATAAAAGCCTCTCTTGAAGAACCTGTCATACAAGAGGCAAACTGCATACTTATTTAAACTAATTATGATATGGCTGGTATAGCATTATATCGTCCTTTCTGTTTCAAAACTAAAAATAATTTCTTAATATCCTTGCAAAAAATAATACACACATCAACACGGTCTTGGGATATTTTTAAAAAAGCGAATTACTATCAATGTGTTAATTATTTATATGACATGTATATATTTAAACGATACGTTATTTAATATTCTACCATTTTTTAATAATGGTTAAGGTACTTAAATTAAAATTTCAGGATTTTATGGAAAAAAAATGAAGCATAGACGGAAACCGTATATGAATTAACTTTTAATTTGTGAGTAAAAACTGAAAAAAATAGAAAAATCATTTAATTTGTGTTTATAAACTTGAAGTTAGTAGTCTTAGAAAGCGCCCATGATGTTCATAACACATCGGCAACGATTCGGCATGCTCAGAACAAGGTTGTCAATGTCTTGCTGCGGAATATTGTCCCATGTCCTTCTAAGGTGCGCAAAAAGTTGATCTTCTGTAGCCAGATTTTCAGGAACTTCCTTCAGAGCTCTTCTTTGCAGCATATCCCACGCATGCTCAATGGGATTTAGATCTGGCGATTGAGCAGGCCAGTCTAAGGCCCTAACATTGTGTGTATGTAACCAAGCTGCTACCGTTCTCGCCGTGTGTGCCCGGGCATTGTCGTGCATGAGCAGGAAATCTTGCCCCATTTGTGTTCTGTGGGGCAAGATTACGGGCCCCAGCACCTGTTGGACGTATCGTTCTGCCGTCATATTGCCCCGCACCCAAACGAGATCCGTCCGTCCTCCAAGACGAATTCCTGCCCAAACCATAATTGTTCCTCCTTGGTATGGGTGAACTTCCTGAGGGTTCTGAAGACGGCTCCATCGTCCAGGAACTCGCCAAACACGCGTCCGTCGTGAATCTGGATGGAAGCCGAATCTGGATTCATCCGTGAACAGCACATTGGACCATTGCTCACGGCCCCAGTCCACGTGGTTCCGAACCCATTCTAATCGTCGTCCACGATTGCCTCTCCGTAAAGGTGGGACCCGGAGTGGTCTACGAGAGCGTAGATTGCTTTCATGCAGTCGCTTTCTTAAAGTTTGGTCACTTACAAGCACTTGGTGTTCCACTCGCAGCCTTTGGACCAATTGAGTCGCCGTTGCATTTGGTTGAGCTCGCGCAGTAATTTGCAAAAATCGGTCTTGTCTGGGGTAGTGATGCGACTTGGCCCCCGGTGCCTCTCCGCTACTTCACCTGTGGCACGATAGCGTGTCCACAATCTTGAAATTACATTTTGGTGGGTCCCTATGGCCTCAGCAACATTACGCTGAACAGACCCAGCTTCCAGCATTGCCACAGCTCGTAACATCTCCGCCCTCGTCAAATGTTGGCGTTGCATGGCCACAATACCTCAATTTTAACTTTATCTTTCGTTTAAAAATGAAAAAAAACTGTAACTAAACGTAATTCGTATTGTTTTCTAAATTTCGCACAAATGAAAATTCCCTCTCCTACACATCAAGACATTTTTATGCCAACGAAACAAAAGAATTTTCAAAAATTTGAATTTGGAATTAGTCTGAGATAAATTACAAACAAATCGGTGTATAAAAGATTCCAATGCGACCAGTACTTTTCGAGTTATTTAATTGAGTATGAAATATCCCTAGACCGTGTTGATGTGTGTAGATGGTTTATCATCTTACAAGAATATAATAATTGTAGGCAACATTAACATAAATATAGCTGCCAACAGGTCTAATCGTTTTTTATCTGAGTACTTTGATTTTCTATCCCTAAATGGCCTTCTTCCAGCATTCAATAAAGCTACACGTGCTAATAGTTGTCCAGATCATGTAATTTTGAAAACGAATATACCTGTAAGTACGTTTATAATTGAATCCCTTCTTACTGATCATGCACCTATTTTGTGCTATGCTAAAGTTAAAAATGTAAGTAAACCAATAAAAAAACAAATAATAAAACTCACCTATGAAGCATTTAAGTTGTGATGTGATCATATTGACTTCACATCAATTTTTAACGCGGTTAACCCGAATGAGGCTATGGATATATTTATATCTAAAATTACTTATGTCATACAGATAAACACAAAAATACTAAATATAACAAATAGAAACAGAATTCTGAAACCTTGGATGATAACTGGACTCATCCGGTGTACTCGAATCACGGATCGAATGCACAAAAAACTGAAACAAAATCCGGATAACGTAGTGCTTGAAATCACATATAAAAGATACAGAAACTTCTATAATAACCTTGTTAAGAAATTAAAGCGTGAATATGAAAAAACTCTACTCAGAGAAGCGGGTAGTAATAGTAAAAATATATAGAATGCTATAAATAATATAACAAATAGAAATGGAAAAAAAGATAACTCACTTGATGTGCTTTTAATAGAGCCATCACCGCATGAATCTGTCAATGCCACAAATAAATTCTTTGCTACTATAGGGGAAAACTTAGCTAGCAAAATCACTCCTCCAAATGGATCACGTCACAGAGCCACGTTCAATGTGCGGCAATGCAACACGCCGTCTTTATCTAGCAATTCATTTGTTCAGGTGATGATGGAATCTCATCGAATATACGTAAATTGCGAAAAAAATAAAATTGTGCGTCCGCTTACGTATATCTTTAATATGTGCCTAAAGCTGGGCACATTTCCCGACTCACTTAAACTGTCTATAGTACGACCCATTTTCAAGAGTGGTGATGGAAGCCGTATCACTAACTATCGACCTATTTCTATTCTTACATCTCTGTCAACAATTTTAGAACGGATAATTAATACAAGACTAATAAAATATCTAGAAATATATAATCTACTTTCGAATCATCAACTTGGTTTCCGATCCGGCAAGTCCACAGAAGATGCATCAAACCACTTTACTGATCTCATTGTTAAAACCATAGATAACAAAAACAAATGTCTCACTATTTTTCTTGATATGGCAAAGGCTTTTGACACGGTTTCTATCCCCACCCTAGTTAACAAATTACATCAACTCGGCATTCGAGGAAATCAACTAAAATTGCTTCAAGATTATTTATCCGGAAGAACACAAAGGGTGAAAATTTCAAATTATACGAGTGATGGGCTGCCTGTTACTCATAGCGTGCCACGGGGTAGTATTCTGGGTCCAACTTTATTCATAGTTTATATTAATGAGCTGACACAACTTAATATCGAAAATTGTAAAATTATTTCCTATACCGATGATACGACCCTAACATTCCATGGTGACACTGGGGATGACGTTTACCAAAAGGCACAACATGGATTCAACATGGTCACTAAATGGCTTGCCTTAAATCATCTCTCATTAAATACAGATAAAACTAAATTCATCCCTTTCTCAATTCGCAAACCCGGTAAATCACTTTAACTAACTCATAACTTACTCGCTCACACTTGTCATACTGAAACTGTAAATTGCTCGTGTCCATCATTATCTTCCGTTGAATCTATAAAATATTTAGGTCTTATAATTGACAAAAATTTGAACTTTAAGAATCATATAATTAATCTTTCAAACAGAATTAGAAAACTTATCTATGTATTCAAAAAAATTAGAGACTCAGCCAATACTAACTTAATGAAAATGATTTACTATTCATTGTGCCAAGCGGTTATAACTTATTGCATCACTATTTGGGGCGGTGCTGCCAAAACTCTTAATTGAACAGTTGAACGCGCTCAAAGAGCTTTGCTAAAGGTTTATAACTTTAAGCCCAGGTATTTTTCTACCACGGAACTGTACAGGGTTAGTGAAGTACTTGCAGTTCGCAAACTTTTTGTACTATTATTAATTATGAGACAACATTACATTGTCTGGCTAAACACCATGACTGAAAAAGAAAATACAGGGAGAAGGCGGTTAGAATTATGTAAATCTGTGCCTTGTAGAACATCTTTGATCATCTTGTTCCTGGGCCCAAGACTATATAACATAGCTAACAAAAATAATGAAATGTTCTCCAAGACAAAGAGAGAGTGTAAGCAGAAAGTGATCAGCTGGCTTCTATCACTTACATATGACGAAACTGAAAAACTGTTTCATGTCCCTGTATAAATACTACGTAAGTATCAAGTATTTATGTATTGTTAACGCCACACTCACTCATAGATACATCCCATACATTACACACCCCACACTCATCTTCACCCTCATCCCTACAATCACATTCACTTCCACGCACACACACACCCAAACACACCCACAACCCTACTCACACACACAACACAACACACAATTACAATCATACTTAAATTATTTTCTTGTTCTTAAATAATTCCTTTTTAGTGTTTACTTACCTCAATTTTTTCCTCTTGCATGGTTAATTTATATGCTAAAAATTTGTTAAAAAAAAAAATATCTTACCTGGTTTATTTTATACTTAGAATGCTCCTGTGTCTTGTTAAATAATAAAACGGGAATTGAATTTTTAAAATTATAAAAATATAGTAGGTAAGCTTTTTGGCTCTAATGTATAATTAATATGTGAATACAAATAAGGGTGGGCACTGATACCTATATCACAAGATATTAAGTTCTCTCGGCTTAGGTATTAGTTGCAACTCTAACATGTAAAATTTGTAACTACCTTTCGGCCTTTTTTTATTGTAAGCCTGTTCTTTATGTTAATTTTGAAGGTGCAAATAAATAAACAATAAACATTACATTAATTATTTTTCATAATTTCCATAAAAAAGCGAAAAATTCCATATAAAAGACGTCGACGCTGCCCCCCCTGCGCGCATTCAGCTCTAAATAAAACACGGGGTAGGGCAAACAAGTACCACGTGGATTCGCGATTGTCATATTTTAAAATTTTGAGATATTTTTTGCAGAATAGCTTTTACCTTTACCTTTCATGTTGTTTCATTAACTGGTAAATCATCTACAACATACAGTTTCATTCATGCCGCTAGCTCTATTATTTTGAGAAGAATCTTAGTTTGCGTACTGATCCGTATTCTTTGGTGTATTTTGGAACATTGTCAACGGCGAAATCCAGAGGTTTAATGTAAACAACATTTTATTGAACTGTGCAGGTTTTCGTGGAATTCCTATTGAGCAAAAACATCAGTCGAGAAAACTGCCTTCGTAACACCTGATGGCCACTATGAGTGGTTACGAGTACCGTTTGGTCTCTGTAATGGACCCACTATATTTCAAAGAGCTGTAAATAACGCACTGGGAACTTTGAGAAACATAGATGACGTCATCGTGCCCTCAATTAGCACGGATGAAGGAATAAAGAGGCTTAGTTTAGTGTTAAAAGCATTAGATGATGCAGGATTTACACTAAACTTAAAGAAATGCAAGTTTTTGCAAACTGAAATTGAATACTTAGGAAGAATAGTTTCTGAAAAAGGAATTCAACCTGGAGAAACCAAAATTGAGGCACTAAAAAATGCCTCCTTACCACAAAATCTAAAACAAGTGAGACGATTAATGGGACTCGCTAGTTACTTTCGGAAATATATACCAGAATTTGCTACAAAAAAAGGCATGTATTACAGACCTTTTGCGAAAGAATACCGACTTTAAATGGTCTGAAGGATGTGAAAAAACGCGGCGATATGTTATCGATAAGCTTTCTTCGCGACCTCTATTAGTAATTTTTGATCCAGACAGAGAAACAGAATTGCACACTGATGCAAGTTGCACTAGATTTGGTGCAATATTATTCCAAAGATACAATCAGGATCTTCATGTAGTCTCTTACTACAGCAAAAGAGCTTTACCGGAAGAGTCCAAATGTCACAGCAACGAATTAGAAACACTAGCTATAGTAAATGAATTAAAATATTTCAGAGTGTATTTATTGGGAATAGAATTCAAATTAATTACAGATTGTAACGCTGTAAAATTAACACCAAAGAAAAGAGATTTATTACCACGAGTGGCTAGATGGTGGTCCTATATACAAGATTTCAATTTCAAAATTGAATATCGGTAAGGCAGTAACATACAACATGTCGATTTTCTGAGCAGAATCCCACCATCAAATAAATTTGAAGAAGTGCTAGTCAATGATCTGATAACATGGTTAGAAGCTACTCAAAAACAAGACCGAGAAGTGATTGATATAACAAGGAGAATACAAGAAAACCCTGATAGTTTGAAAGAATATACGATGCAAGATGGTACCTTGATGAGAGTATTACAAGAAAATAATACAAAAATATTAAGATACTATGTACCTTCGGCAGCTCGATTCAACTTAACTAGGTTGTTTCATGACGAACAATGTCATAATGGAGTAGACAAAACTGTAGAGTCAATGAAAACGAAATACTGGTTCCCTGGAATGACGTCTTTTGTACGAAAATACGTCAGTCATTGCATCATATGTCTATCATCAAAGCGACCAAATGGGCCAAAACAGGGCCTGTTACATCCCATAGAAAAATTACCGATACCATTTCACACAGTACATGCTGACTGTACAGGACCATTTGGAACTGCTAACGATCGCTATAGATATTTATTTTTATTGGTGGATGCTTGTACAAAGTTTACAATATTTATACCTATCGAAAACCTAACAGGGCATGAACTTATAAGAGCACTTGAACCTCAACGCAGTTTGTTCGGTACTACAAAACGAATCATAACTGATAAGGGAACGAACTTTTCGAGCAGACAAACCAAGGAGCTGTTGAAACGTATGGATATTGAAATACATTTTATCGCTACCGGAGATTGTAGAGCTAATGGGCAAGCTGAACGATATGTAGCCACAGTATTAAATCTTTTAGCTTGTGAAGTGAATCGCAATTAATTATAGACCCCTTCTGTCACGCGCCTCAAAGATATGTCAGCATAATTGACGGGGTCTGATAGGGCCGATGCCTGCTGGGTCGCGGATTGTTCGAAAGAGTTACCGTGGCCCTGGCGCACAGACAACTGATGGAACACGGGTGGGTTTTAGTCAGTAATAGTCTGACACGCTCTTCCACTCCGCGTAGAGCCGGAGAGGTCATTTGATGAATTCCAACCCAAAAAAAAAAGGTTGCACTTCGCTAATTGCCTACAGTTATATTCACCTAAAAGTTGCTTCTCTTTCTATTACGTAACTCTTATCTCTTCTGACTACGTTAGGGTTGTCTACTTTTAAAGAATAATAATGAATCTGAATATTTAATTATCAGATATTTATTATACTAATTTTGTGAAAAGATGACGTTCCAAATAAGCCTAGACTAGGTTCTTACTTAGTAGTATGAAGATTTTAAAACTATTTTATTTTAAAATGTCTACTTAAGTACTTTAACCTAAAAAGATAATCAAAATCTTACTACATAATATTTAGTTATATTTAGTCCATGGTAGGTACCCACCCAAACAAAATACTAAAATAAAAAATTAATAGGTATTTTCCTAACTATACGACTTATCAAAGCTAAACCTGACCTTGTAAACAGAACTTGTAAGTACCTAACTATACTATAGTTCATATTCTAACTACGTAAATACGGGTGACTTAAATAAAAATAACAAAGTAAAAATTTTGTAGGTAGGTACCTACCGAATGACTAATTACTTATTGGCAGACATGCGTTTCTTTACCTTTCATCATTTTATACTTTTCCGTTTTAACGCTTGATAAACGTTACGACATCGTAATTAAGAGTAATAAAATAGGTCAGTAATTAACCTATTTACTCTTGACTTGACGATACTTAGTGTCAGTTGTAGGGGGAATGAGAGGGAGATGTGTGTGTGTAGTATGGAAAAGACGTATAGTAATCGTGCGTCACAAATTATAATATACTATTATTATTACTATTATTATACTATTATTATTATTTATTATTTACTCAAAAATGTACATTATATTACAAATGCTATTTATATACTGCGCCGTACATAGCGCAGTATCACCTTTGCTTGTTTTTAACAATTTAAACATATTTATTTACTTAGAAAATATGATATACTCACGATAAAATATCTTAGAATACTAGGTTGCACCTGCTATGCCCATGTTCCTAAAGCTAATCGCAAGAAGCTGCACAAAAAGGCACAAAAAGGGATACTTATTGGGTATGAAGGAGACGAAGGCTATAGGATCTGGGACAAAGAAGCATTCAAATTGATTAGATCCCGAGATGTCACTTTCGAAGAGATACCTTTACTGGGAAAATCAAAAGAGGATGTACCTAAACCGAAAGAGCCAACTCCTGTTCTTCAGAGGAACTTCAATCATAATTTTCCAAGTCTCGAGAGTGAACATGTAATGAATGTTAATAGAGAGATTGGAGAACGAGATGCTTCAGAGGATGAAATCGAAATCATTTCAAGACCTTCTTCATCAAGGCCGCATATCGAAAGCAATGAAGAAATGGTAGAAGATATGAATGAATCAGATTTCGAGTCCTTACCTTCTGAAGAAGAAAACAAAAACCTAGCTGAAAAATACGAAAGCCACAATTCTGATGAAAACCACATGGTTCTCAGAGATAGAGCCTCCTGTAAGGTTTAATGATCATATTATGGCTCTGGAAGCCAACAATTTATACGAACCCCAAACCTATAAGCAGGCAATATCATGTAAAGACAAAAAAAGTGTACAAATGCTATCGAGGGTAAAATAAACTCGTTAAAAGAGAACGAAACATGGGAACTAGTCGAACTACCAAAAGGTCGAAAAGCCATCCCATGCAAGTGGATTTTCAAAATAAAGACCAATCCGGATGGCTCTATTGATAAATACAAGGCTCGGCTAGTGATAAAGGGATATTCTGTGTCTGTAACACAGTTTATACTAGCACAGACAAAGACGTTCACTCTGTCTCAAATAATGCGTAGCATTGTACTTCTTTTTTTATGTTTGATTGAGATGGATGAATTGTATTTGGCTTTTGATAATAAAGATTATTATTATTATTTTTGGTAAACAAATTTTGTTTCTTAGCTCTTTGGCTAGTTTAAGCTACATTAACGGGCCCAAGCCAAGTCAATATAGCATGTGTGGTGATCAAGTAGAATTAATGTTAAGAGGGGTAATTTAATTTTCCTCCATTTGCATGAACTTCCTAACTATTCGGCAGGTATTTAAAATTGCGGCTTTTTGGAGTGTTATATAAATTGAGTCGTTCAGGTCTATTAGTTTAAGGCTGTGGTGCAGGTGATTGGGTATAACACCCGTCGTAGAGACCACAATGGGTACTACGAAGACTTTTTCCTGCCTCCAAATTCTGCTCACTTCTTCTTTCAGTTCAGCATATTTACTGATTTTTTCACCTATTGTTTTTTGTAAATTGTGTGTATTAGGGACTGCAATATCTATGAGGTATGTGACTTTATTAACTTTATCTTGAAGGGTTATATCTGGTCTATTATAGTGAACGGTTCTGTCGGTTAGTATGGCGCGATCGTAGTACAGTTTGTGTGTGGTATTTTCTAGGACTGTTTGTGGTACGTACTTGTAATAAGGAGTGTTTGTATCTTGTATGAGTTTATATTTGACTGCTAGTTTTTGATGGATGACGTTTGCTACCTGATTGTGTCTGTATGTATAGTCTGTATGTGTGAGTGTTGTGCATGCCCCTGTTATGTGTTGTATGGTCTCTGGTTGGTTGTGACATTTGCGGCATTTATCGTTTGTTATTGTGGGGTCTTTTATAATGAATTTCCTGTAGTTTTTAGTATTTATGATCTGATCCTGTATTGCAATAATAAATCCCTCGGTTTCCGGAAATAAGTTACCGATTTTAAGCCATTTATTTGACGCTATTGTATCTATATGAGATTGTTCTAGATCATGGGGGTGCCGTCCATGCAACACTTTTTTTTTCCAGTCTTCTAACTTTTGCTTGTGTGGGTCGTCATTGCTAGTCTGTTGCGTACCTACATGTTCGTGTAGGTTAAGTGGGGTGTAGCTGATGTCGTTCAAAACTACGGCTTTATGAATGTTGCTTGTGTGTGATTTAGAGTGAAAGAATGTTCTTAGTCTGGCTATCTGTTTCTGCCAAAGATGATGGATGTCTATAAGGCCTCTCCCACCGTGTTGTCGTTTGATGGTCAGTCTTTCTATTGCAGATTTAGGATGTAGGTTATTGTGTTTAGTGAGTGTGGTGCGTGTTGTTCTCTCTATTTGCTGGATGTCAGTTTTTGACCATTTAATCACTCCAAACGAGTATGTTAATATTGGAATCGCGTAGGTGTTCAATGCTTTTATTAAATGTTTTCCGGAGAGTTGAGTTTTACATACTGCGATCACTCTTCTTTTGTATTCAGTGTTTAAGGTGTGTTTTATTGCTGTGTGATCTATTCCTTTGAGTTGTCTGTATCCTAAATATTTATACAAATCCGTTGTTTCCATAGCTGTGATTGAGTCAGTATTATTAATAGGATAGTCACCCGGTTTTATTTTGCCTCTTACTATATGAACTGTTTTGCATTTATCTAATCCGAATTGCATGTTAATATCTTTACTGAATTCTGTCGTGGTATCTATTAATTTTTTCATTTCTTTTTCAGACTTTGCGTATAGTTTTATGTCATCCATATAAATAAGATGTGAGATTACTGTTTCTTCTGTAGTATGTTTAAGGGAGTACCCGGCTTGACTGCGATGTAGTAGGTTGGACAGGGGGTTCAGAGCGAGGCAAAACCATAATGGACTCAGAGAATCACCCTGATAAATACCCTTCTTTATGGATATCTGGCGAGTTGTGATAGTGTTGTTTAAGTAATTTAATTGGAGTGTAGTTCTCTAATGGGGCATGATATCCTGTAAGAAGTCTATTATTTTTGAATTTATTTTATAGATTTGTAGTATTTGAATTAACCAGGAGTGTGGAATGCTGTCGAATGCTTTTTTATAATCTATGTATGTGCAATGTAGACTTCTATTTTTTGTGGCGGCATGTTTGTGGATTATTGAATCTATAACTAGTTGTTCCTTACAGCCCATATGACCCCTTCTGCATCCTTTTTGTTCTTCTGCTATTATGTTGTGATTTTCTATGTGTTTATTGATTTTTGTTGTGATTGCCGACGTTAGGATCTTGTATATTGTGGGTAGGCATGTAATTGGTCTGTATTGAGAAGGTTGTGGAGAGTACTGGGTTTTTGGTAACATGTAGGTTATTCCTGTGGCAATAAATTCAGGAATATTTTGTTTCCTTATGATGATTTGTGTTAAATTTTTAGCTAAGACTTTGTGTAATGACTCTAATTTTTTATACCAATAATTATGAATTTTATCAATACCAGGGGATTTCCAACTGTGTAGTCTAGCTGTTATACTAGTTATGTCAGACTCAGTTAACTCAATGAATTCCATTTCTTCTAATGAGCTCCATTTTGTTTCTTCGTCTGCTATCCAATCCGATTTTTCATTGTGTTGTAATTGCTCTTCCCATATCCCAGACCAAAATGTTTCTAGTTGTTCCGCTGTTGGTAATTCTACGTTGTTTTCGGTCGTTTGTGTAGTAGTGGCAGTTTGTGGTTTCTGTAAATTTCTGTAAAAGTTCTTTTCGTTTGTGGCAAACAACGAGTTATCCTTTATTCGTTCTTGTGCTTTCTTATATCTTCTCAACCTGTGAACTTTTAAGGCTAATTTCTGTTTCAATGTATCCAAGAATTCTTCCGGTTTTCTATTGTCATTTTCGTGTCTCGTGTGGGTAGCCATGTTTTTAAATATTGCTTCTACTCGCTTAACTACTTTGTTAGATCTATTGTTATTAATATAATGAGTTAGTCTACTGCAGTCTGCTCTAAGTTTTTCTATATCTTTTTCAAGCCTCTGTTGCCATGCTGGTTTCTTAATATTTCTTAGTCTTGGATTACCTGTGTATTCTGTGATTTTAAAATTAAGTTGTTCGGAAATGACTAATGCAGTGCAATATATTAGAGTATGAACGTCTATTAGGTGAATTTCTTCGTTAATATATTGTTGGAGAATATTTTGATTAAATAAATAGACGAGCTGAGAAAGTTTTGGTGTGTATCTAAGTTTGGGCAGTTTTGGTCGAGCTGCCGGGTCCATATCAGAATATTGAGTGAGAGCTGTTTTAAATTTATCATGTATTTCTTGAATACGCGTATCTGTGGACTGATTTATATTGATGTCGACTAGGGTCTCAATTTCATTTTCTAACATTATGGTTATACTTTCGGTTTGTGTAGATGTATGCGTGGTTTGTGAATTCGCTTGTGATTGAGAATATGGTTGAGATTGTGTGATAGTTTGAAATTGTATGATAGGTTCTGATTGACTGCCTTGTTGTTCTTGTTGATTATACGCGGTTGTGTTTTGTGTTAATGCGGTAGTGATTACGCCCGCAGTATTTTCTGATTCTGTTTGTAATTGTGTACGAACTTCTTCTTTTAACTGGGCGACTTGCGACAAAAGTTTGTTCCTAACTATTATTCTTCTTTGATCTGAAATCCTTTGTTCTGTAACGGTAATCTCTGGGTATTGACGTGTAAAAAGTTCATGCAGTTGTTTTCTGTAAGTGGTCAGGTCAGTCTCTAATTTAGTGATGTATAGGTAAGTTCGCATGATGAATAGGTTAACTTCTTTGCTCCATCTCATGCGAACTCTGACTTTTCCAGCCTTGGTGGACGCGGGTAAAAAGGTAGATACCTCCCGCGCAACATTCAAGGAAGGAGTGGGTTGAGCTGAACTTACACTAGTAATGGGAGGTGATGATGATATGGAAGGTGACGATGGTATGGATGGTGATGATAGCCTAGAAGGTGTATATGATACTGTGCTTGGACTATACGGTTCTACAGGGGTGTTTGTCCGGTCCGTCAGTCTGTCACCATCGTCAATGATATCGGCTGTAGCATCTTTGTCGGTGGGAGCCCGCCTGTTCAACTCCTCACCGCTGACGGGTCGCATGCTGAGACACCCGGCGTCAGCTCCGAGTGCGCCCCGGCGATCGCCCCCGGGCAGCGGTCCTAAACGTTTTCTTTTTGAACGTGTCTCCATTTTGAGTGGGTTTCCAGAGCCACGTTAGCCACGCCAGTAATTTCTTATTCGTGTGTCCGCCCCCCACGTGATTAGATGGTCAATCAGGACGTGTGGTTGTTTAGGGGGCTATTATTATTATTACTATTATTATTATTATTCGCAGAAGAAAGATATTGATTTCCTCGAAACTTTTAGTCCAGTTGCTAGGAGCAGCATGATAAGAGCCGTCGTGAACGTAGTTGCAAGGGAGAAACTCAAGCTATCACAATTCGATGTGTCTACAGCCTTCCTTTATGACACAATAGACATGCTGATGAGAGGTATGTCTTCAAAATAAAGAAGAGCTTGTATGGATTAAAGCAAGCCCCACTCTGCTGGAACAGATGCATCACAGACTACATCGTAAAGGCTGGATTCAAGCAGAGTAATTCTAACCCCTGTTTGTATATAAGACGACAAGGAAAGGAGAAAAATATTCTGGCCTAATATGTTGACGACGGTCTATTGGCATATACCAGCGAGAAAATAGCTTACAGGACAGATAATTTTCATAGTTTAGAATGTTATAGCGATGCTGATCATGGTGGTGATATGGAAACTGCGCGATCTACATCAGGCTTTCTCTGTATTTACGCTGGAGGTGCTGTTTCCTGGTATAGCAAACGGCAGAGCACCGTTGCAATATCTTCGACAGAGGCGGAAATTGTAGCAGCGAGCAAAACCGCCAGGGAGATTACATGGTTACAGAAGATATTAAAAGATCTTACTGGTGCTAATTGCTCTGCGACCTTGACAATGAAAGTGCAATAAAGCTGGCGAAAAAACCTACAGAATTTCACCAGAAGACAAAATATATTTACTTCTAAATTGATAACTCAAGCGAGTAATGTTGTAAATGAGCTACTAAGTTAGCTCGGGACTAAGGGCACCCCAACTCAGACAGGTTAGGTTAGAAGGGGATAGCGGGGTATGTCAGACCGCGCCATCCCTTTCGTGGTTATTTTCTTTCAAACCACCCAGAAGTAGGAGCCCCGCTTGTTGTTTGTCATTATTCATAATGCGCGGGCATTATGAATAATTCCCTATTTATTACTTGGTCCATAACGTTGCTTAATAATTATCTCCGTGTTGCGTCATATTAAAAGTAGCTCGTTTTACAATATATGGTCACATGAAAACCATTTATTAGACGCTAAAAGTTCGTGACTGACCTATTAATTCATTAGACAACTAAATATATTTGAAGACAAGAATGACATTTTAAAGAAGCTGCCTTAATTAGCACCCAATTATATCGCAATCCATGAATCCATTCAACCCGATACAGGTCTAAGTGCAGTTGGTTGAATGAATCCAATATACTTATAGAATTTATATTGTTTGGCACAGGTCAATAAAATGGCGTTTACATTAACCTCTGGATTTCGCCGTCGACAATGTTCCAAAACACACTCTTGGGCAAAGAATACGGATCAGTACGCAAACTAAGATTACTCTCAAAATAATAAAGCTAGCGGCATGAATGAAACTGTATGTTATAGATAATTTACCAGTTAATGAAACAACATCAAATGTTGAAAACATTATTAATTTAATGTCAAAATTACAGAAAGAGCAAAATATCAATAAATTTTACGTTGAAAAAGTAATGGTTTAGTGCCTCACCATACAGGACAAAAACGAACTATAAAACAAAATTAATATTTTCTATGCCGTCCGTGGGCTCTTCTCACAGCTGCCTGGCGATTGAGCATGCTGTTTATTAAGTTTCTTATGCGATGTTGCGGAATATTGGTCCATTCTTCCACTAACGCATGTTTCAGGTCTCGAAGAGTAGCTGGGGTGGGGTTTCGTTTTCGCTTGTCCCAAGCGTGTTCCATTGGATTCAGCATAACATAACATAACATCACGCCTGTATTCCCCGAAGGGTTAGGCAGAGGTGTACCTGTAGTACACCCACATTTCGCCAGTTATGTATAAGTCCCATGTAATAGGGGGCGAGCCTATTGCCATCAACCGGGCACAAATCCAGACTCCGGGCTGCTACTGAGAAATTCCAGATGGAAAAACCCAATAACACTTTGCCCGACCCGAGAATCGAACCCGAGACCTCATGCTCAGCAGTAGCGCTTGCGACCACTAGACCAACGAGGCAGTCCAGGACAGTCGCAGGGCAGTCGAGGATTCAGGTCCGGAATTATTGCGGGCCAGTCCATGCGATTGATGTCAACGTCCTGAAAATGCTCATTTACAATTTCAGCTGTATGTGGCCTGGCGTTATCATGCATGAATATTCAATTTTCACCCATATTAATTAAATATCTGCCGACATGCTCATTAAGAATTTCTTCGACATAACTTGTACTAGTTAGCCTACTATTTTCTATCAGCACTAACTCCGTGCGACACTCTGAAGAGATTCCAGCCCAAAACATAACAGATCCACCGCTAAATGGCACTTTTTCCTCAAAACAAGCTGGAATAAAACGTTTCGCTGGCCCTCGCTAGACTCTTCGCCGCCCATCAGGGGCATACAGCATAAATCTGGATTAGTCAGAAAGCATTACTCTTACCCATTCTTCGTCGTCCCATTGTGCGTGTTTGAGGGCGTAACGTAATCTTGCTTACCGATGTTCTCTTTCAAGTTTTGGACCATTTGCTCTATGATTGGATCATTTGGTCTATGTGGGTCAAATTAGGTTCAAGGAGCCGCCGCCTTACAGTCCGCTCGCTTACGTCGTCTTTGCGGGTCTCCCAAAGTTGATATTTACTTCAACTGCCGTGAGGTGCCGATTTCGGAGCATGGTTGTAATAATAAATCGATCCTCTCGAGCCGTAGTACATCTCGGTCTGCCGGTTCCTGGTCTTCATATGTTCTGCCCAGTTTCTCGAAAACGTTGGACCACTCGCACTGTAGAAAGTGATACGCCTATTGTTTTTGCTGTACTTCGCTGACTTCTGCCTTCTTCTAACATAATGACGATACGTGTCCATTCTTCTGGTGTAAGCGACATGATAGTAATGCAATAATGATGGTGAAAGACGACAATAACCGCCTTTTATCATTTTGACTTGACAGATTGAAAACAAAAGTGAGGAAACCAGCAAAAGTAAAACAACCGCGAGTTGAATTTATTTCTAAATTCGAGATTTCGTAATCGAAATCGAAAATCGGAATCGTTTCGAAATTTTAACTTTTTTAACTACGTTTGAGTTGAGATATCAATTAAAATGGCCCCGTGTTCGACTCCCGGGTCATGCAAAGTGTAATTGGGATTTTTCATCAGGAATTTCTTAGTAGCAGTCCGAAGTCTAGATTTGTGCCCGGTTGATGGCAATAGGCCCGCCGCCTATTACATTGGACTTAAACATAACTGGCGAAATGTGGGTGTACTATAGGTACAGCTCTGCCTAACCTTTTGGGGATTACAGGTAAGATGTTATGTTATGAGTCAAACAAAATTTTTGTTACAATGTATTGAGTACATAGCAAGTCATCATGATCTGACTAAGACTATGTCTCGACTTTAAAAGAGACTGTAACCTCTGAGTTTGTTTCGTAGTTTTTTCCTAGAGTAGTCAGTAAGGAAACACCGGCTTTATGTAGTTTTTAAATAATTTTATTTCTTTTTGACGTATAAAAGAGTTTTTTTAAATTAATTTTAGGTTTTTTTTTTATCTGGCCCTCAAGAGCGACTCACATAAAACTAATTTTTATAATAAATTAAAAGAGTTCACTCATTATATTTATAAGTACGTGCCTCATGATAACATAGAATAGGCAAATAAAAAGCCAAATTGATAAATTGCCTTTACTTTATTATCATACAGACTATGCTCTACCTACCTACCTACCCTACTTACCTACCCTTCCTACCTTCCCTTCCTACCTTACCTACCTACCCTACCTACCTACCCTACCTACCTTACCTACCTACCTACGTAGACACCACACGGGCTAGGCCACATGGCTATAACGTGACTTACAATCGCAATATCTCAGAAATGGTGACTATAAGAAAAAAAATCATAAGGATAATTTTTGTAGATAATTTTAAGATCTACAACCTTGGTCTGAAGTACTTTTTCGATAAAACTTACCGTTTTCGAAAAAGATAACAAAAAACTCATATTTTGACCTTTGACCCCGAATAACTTTTGTAGCGCACATGGGATAAATGGGGACTTTTAAACCTTCCTTTCTCATGGTGAACCCAAGCTCTCCACAAAATTACAGCTTTCCGGGAGTTTTGTTATTTGACCACTTGTTTTACGTCTAGATTGACCGGACTATTAGCCTAATACATACATACTTAGCTTAATAAGACAATATCAAATCGTACCAAAATTACAGTTTCTATTGCCTGAAACCGACAAAAGGAAGGAGAAAACTGTATTATTTATGCGATATTTTGCTTACAAACCCTAAAAATACATAGCGATACTTTAAGAAGGAAATCAATTTACGAGAATTAAAAAAAATAGCCAGCAGTGAGTACATTGCATTGAAATGGGGTAATCATAATTGATGCCCGGGACATGGAGGCAGGTAAATAATGCGTAAAATTAACCCTGGCTAATTAAATGGCGTCGAAAAGCAAGACACAGAGCAAGAAACCTGCAGGAATGGACATTCACCACCTCGGAAACCCTTTTTGATATTTAATCATTTCATTGCAACAATATGTAGTTTAGTTATTTGAAATAACTGAAATAAAAGTTTTAATGTGACAACTGACAGATACTTCATTTGACAACTACCTGGGATTAGGATCATCCCTACCAATGCATTGGGATGGCATTTCTCTGCATTTCGGTCGTCAAATCAGAAAGTGAAAAAGCCTTGCAAGCCTGTATTAACACCGGCCCATGCTCCACACTACTTTAACCGGAATACAAAAATTCAATCGGTATAGTGGTATTGATTTCCGTGACGAACTTTTACAAGAAGCTCTCCCGACACTGTATGGTATTTCGGCGCGAGTCACACGCCCCAGGCCTTCCTTTAAACGAATTTTGGCGCTGTCAAAGCCAAATGGGTGCCAAAGAGCTTTTTTTTTTTTTTGACTATCCACATGCATGTATACTTCGGCTTAGTCGTATGCCAATTGCACATGCTGGATAAAAAGTAAGAAGATTGTTTAGATTTTGCAGCGGGTGGCAATTGCTAGTGAATGAACTCGTTTGTTTTCGTCACGTTTTCAACAGAGCCAACTAAGGTCTTCAATCAATGCGCATTACCTGTGATGACTTACGGGGCCAAGATGTGCACGCTCACGGTACGCTTGGTCCATAAATTCAAGGTCGCTCAGCGAGCTATGAAACGAGTTATCCTTGGAATCTCTCTGAAGGATCGACTACGTAACGAGGTGATCCGGCAGAGAAATTAAGTGGTAGACATACCTCCCAAAATAAGCAAGCTGAAGTGGCCATAGGCCGGCCATATAAGCCGTATAACTGATAACCGTTGGGGAAGACGTGTTCTTGAGTGGAGACCGAGAAAAAACAAATGTAAGGTAGGACGCCCTCAGGCTAGGTGGGTCGATGACCTTCGCAAGGTGGTTGGTAACAACTGGATGAGAGTAACCCAGAATCCAGATGAATGGATGGAGAGGCCTATGTCCAGCAGTGGACTGGTGTAGGCTGGTGATGATGATGGACTCGGTCCAAAAATATTTATCTATAAAAACAATTACATCTTTCTTTCAGCCCTCAGGATCTACAAGTATAGTTAATAAAAAAAGTGCCTGCTAAACATTCCGAGCAAATGACATTTTCATATCATAAGTTTGGAAGTTTGCTCACCATCAAATTCTAATATTTAAAACCACGCGGTCACTAGTACGTACGTACATACTTTCATCCAAAAAACCTCAAGTACCATCCAGCCGCTTTATGTGAATATCACAAATCCGAGACAATCTCTCAGAGAGAAATTTAAGGAGATTAATGGAATGACTGTGCGTTCTCAATATATTTATGAAAATCTTTTAAATACAAAAGACATGGCTAAATGAAGTTCGGGCGATTGCCCTAAGCATGTATAGAAATTTCTCACTAGCTCGTAAAATTCAAATATTCATTCAATAATTATTACGTGTTTATTATTCTCCTAGAACTTTTGTGAACTAATCAAATAATTAAAAGATATTAACTCGATTTTCCTTGTTTTTTATTTGACAAGGAGAACATGACTATGACGTTTCGTTTTAAGAAAAATGTGGACAGTAAACCTACTTTTAACGATACTTGCGTAAGCTGACATATACAGTATTCATTAATATAAATAATTATTTTTCTACCTCAATACTTCTCTAAACGTTGATTTTAAATAAAGTAAATGGCTAAATAAAGTATGTGCGACTGCCCTAGCAATGTATAAAATATACATTGTACCTAGAATATGTAATTCTGAATAGCTGAATATCAATATTTCGTATGAAAAAGTTTCAGGGAGTTTTCATATCGTTACAATCCTGAAAATAAAATAATATCAGTAAACTCCTACGTCAATGGGTATACAAAGTTCAACAAGGTAAAAAAAAGATTTGGCAAGGAATATCACCCTACCCATACATATTATATTTTCGCCCTTTTAGATTTCCTACGCACCATCTCTACATAGCATGTAATGTACTAACAGTACGGCAATTATTTATTCTAAGCTTAGTACTACACCAGCACGCTGCACTTCCTTTTGCCCCAGTACCTACCGACAGAAGAAGGAAGGACTTGGTTTGTATAAAGTCACAAACTAGACATGCTTTTGCTAATCGATTTTATGTGTTTTTAGGACCTTTTCTGTATAATAGGCTCAACAAGTTACTAAGCTTCTATAGTGTAAGTTATATAAAATGTAGTAAAATGTTATCAGAATATTTAGCGATACTCAATTACACAGACACAGAAAAACTTTTAGAAATTTTGGCATGATGATAATATATTCCCTCGTATTTACTTTTGTATATTTACGTAGGCTTAGTTTTAGGAAATAATGTACCAATATGCTTTTTCTTATAGTTGTTAATAGATTATTTTTATCAGTTCAATTTAAATTTTACTGACCCTATTATTGAAATGTAAAGTGATGGCCTGAAACACAGGTTTGAATTAACCTAGATCGGGCGTGTCCCTCCCTTATATCTTAATTCCGAATCATCATTATTTGCATCTGTAATAAAATTGTAGTTTTAGTTTATTTTTAGGCACTACAATATTGTATGGAAAATATTACTACAGTTGACTAAATGTACACTTTTTGTAAATGTTTTTATTCAATAAATATTATATATTATTATTATTATTATACGCACTGATTAAACAAGGACACATAAAATATTGAAATAAAACAACAACAACCAGATTTATTTATTTATTATGTAGCATAAGTGATATGTAGGAAATTGAGATCCACACTGCATACCCCTTTGGGCAACAGAAGTGATGTATATGTTTGTATGTATTTGTAACTGAGGTTAGTTTATGTAGACCCGTAATATGCGCGCATGACGTTCTTGTTCATAGACTGATTGCATCTCATGCACTGCACCTTATATTTTATAGTCATAGTCATAGTCATAGTCATTTATTCATTAACACAATCATTATCATACTATTATTATCATCATTCATTTTTTTTTTTTTTTTTTTATCATTTTTTTTTTTTTTTATAATCTAAGCACTGCACATAATCACCGGCAGCGCGCACCCGGGTCTGGCCCCTAAGTCCCAAGCTCCTCGGTAGCCAGCTTCTCCCATGCTGACTGACGTACAGGTGTTGGCATCGTCGGCGGGGAAAAATATTCGTCGCTCGAGCTCAACGCAATTGCCACAGCCGGTGACACAGCACTCTCGATGGCACTGGGTTCCGGGGCGGCGGCGGCGGTGGTGGGACGGAGCTGAGCGACGAGTCTGGAGGTGGTAGGCGTGCTCGGCGAGCTGCTATCTCGTCAACATAACATGGTTTTCATACATAATCTTCAAGAACTCATTAGCATGGGACGCCGAATTTGCCAGCCGTCATTCTTGATTTTTGGATATTTGTTTGGTTTTTTCAATGATGTTTATTGTTTGGTAATTTATTTATGATTTTTATTCCAAAAGGTTTTGATATTTGTAAAACATACTTATGTGATTTACGGAAATAAATGAATACGGGATATAAGAGATATGAAAAAAAATTGACGTTGTTGACGTATCAGTATTTGTTTTTTATTCTCATAGAGATGGATGGGATTGAACTTGGAGTATAACAAAATCGAATGAGTAATCGATATGGTCGGAAGAAAAAATACAATATTGTTCTTGTCAATCATTATTCTTTAAACATTTTAAAGTAAAACTTTTATTACATCGTCTCTAACTTTTTCGTCTGTGTGTTGCATGTCGCGTGACGGTCGGCCGCGTAGTAGGGATAAAGTGAAAGGAAGGAGGTTTTTAGTTAATTAAAGTGAAACAGTGAAACTTTTATTACATCGTCTCTAACTTTTTCGTCTGTGTGTTGCATGTCGCGTGACGGTCGGCCGCGGAGTAGGGATAAAGTGAAAGGAAGGTTTTTAGTTAAATGTCTATAATGTGAAAAAAAGTTTCACTTTTACCGTGGTTTTTTATAACCACACAATCCTTTTTGTTTCGACATAAAATAGTTACATAAATTGCGATGGTTATTGGATCATTTGAGAAGAATAAACAAAAGTTTAATACATGTTCCGAAGCTTTCAGCAATTTTTTTATTTGGTTCTAATCGAATCAAGTGAAATTGAAAAGAATCGATTGTCAGTTTTTAGTGCCGCCACTGTTCTCGTGCCGTTCCTTTTCTGTATATTGCCAATCATTTCTAGAAATCGGATGAAGGTAATCCAAGAAATCAGATGAAGGTAATCCAAGAAATCAACGTTTTGAGAAGTATTGAGGTACAAAAATAAATAATGTAATTATTAAAACTGTTTTTATCTGGTTATGCAAATATCTTTAACGGTAGGTTTGTTGTCCATATTTTTCGTAAAACGAAACGTCAGTATCTAATTTTCTTCTTGTCAAACAAAAGACCTGAACGAACAAGTAAAAAACTTATAATTATTTGATTAGTTCATGAAAATTCTAGGAGAATAATAAACACGTAATAATTATTGAATGAATATTTGAATGTTATGAGCTAGTGAGAATTTTATATACATGCTTAGGGCAACAATTTAGCCATCTCCTTTGTTGCACCTACAACAAGGCTCAAACAAATAGGTGGCTCGTTCAGGTGTCAATGTATACGCTTTTATAATAAACTTCCAAGCCACGTTCAAGATCTAAGCCTTAATAAATTCAAATCATTAATGAAACGTAAGTTGTGCAAGAAAGCCTTTTATTCCGTTAAGGTTTATATTGAGGACAAAAAGGCTTGGGATTGAGTTGCTCCAATTTTTGCATACTGATTGTTTTTTTTTGTTTTTTTTTATTTTTGCTATATTTTTTTTATTTTACATAAACTGACATTTCGATAAACAATGTCATGACAATTTACTTTGTGAAGTATAGTATTATTATTTAATTATTGTGAATGTGAGGACTTCACTTTTATTTAAACTCAAACGTCAGCAGCAGGTATATTTTTTTTTTTGGGTGGGACATCATCAAATGACCTCTCCCGCTCTGGGCGGAGTCGAAGGGCGTGTCAGACTGTTACTGACTAAAACCCACCCGTGTTCCTTCAGTTGCCTGTGCGCCAGGGCCACGGTAACTCTTTCGAACAATCCGCGACCCTGGCAGGCATCGGCCCTATCGGAACTCGTCAATTATGCTGACATCTCTTTGAGGAGCGCGTGGAACGTAACGCGCCGTCGACCTGGGCCTGGTCCTTACCGGACGGAGAGCTGCCCATTGCTCGCAGTCCGCAGACCCGCGCCTACGGTGGCCGGGAGTCGGCTATCGACTCCCGACGCCCAGGGTGTCTCCTCCTGCGGCGACTAGGGGCATGAGGGTGCAATGATTGCCTCTCCCTCACGCGCTCCGCCTGCTCATTCGCGAGCATTACTGCTTCGCAGAAGGAGGTGGCTGCTTCCCATTCCCTCTCGCTCCGTACCATGGCCTGAACCAGGGCCGGACGTGAGAGATCGCCGCCGCCGATCGCCGCTACGAGGACACGGCGGTGCTCCGCCCAAGCCGGGCAGACCTGCACCGTATGCTCCACCATGTCCTCCGGTCGATCCACACAATGCCAACACCCGGGTGTTTCCTCCCGCCTTATCCGAAACAGGAACCTCCCGAAACAGCCATGTCCGGTGAGGACCTGCGTCGGGCGGAAGGTGAGGACGCTGTGGCGCCTCTCAAGCCACTCCTCAAAGAGGGGACTTACCGCCGCAATTGTGGCGTGCCCAGCAGCTGGTTACTGACTAGTAAACAGCGCTCTCGCAGTAGTAGTTAACTGGTTTAATGTTAATAACCTACTTCTTAACGAGAAAAAAACTAAATGTATTAAGTTTACGATACCTCATGTTAGACAAGTAGAAACTAGTGTTCTCATAAAGGGTGAAGTACTGAAACCCGAAAATACCACAGTGTAGTGACCTACAAACTACAAAGCATACAGCGCATCACACGTCCGACCACCGCCACAGCGCGCAGCTCACTGAGCGACCGCCAGGGAGCGCGGCAAGCGCAGTGCACGCGCCGTGCCACCTCTGCGAACGAATGCGACACCTCTGCGGCCTGCGGCTGCACTGGCGATTGTATGACGAGTAGCGACAACATCCCTGCGCCGATGACCATCGGGCACTGACTGTTGGATTGGAGATGGAGCCCGTTCCATTCATATTTGCGAACCGCGGCGCGCGCGCCGCGCAAGCTCGCGCCGCGTCCCATACGTCATCATCATCAGGCGAGCTCCCAACCTGATCGCCTATTGGTCTACCACCTCCAGGTTATTTTAGTTACCACCACTTCTTTGCATGCTACCCTAAGCTAATATAAGGCGATGTTTTATGGCAATAAAGTCATTCCATTTGTTTATCTACGCATTTGTATCTCATTTACAACAACCTCTAAAACAGTATTCTTAGTCATAACTTTGGATACCAAGCTTCAATGGGGCCCCCATAGAGATAAATTGTCAAAAAAGCTTAGCTCTGCAGCATACGCCGTTAGAAAAATTCGTGGTTTAAGTGATTTAGAGACAGCCCGTTTAGTATAATTTAGTAATTTTCATAGTGTGACGTCGTACGGTATTCTGTTGTGGGGAAATGCCGCCGATATCCAGACAATTTTTGTTTTACAAAAAAGGGCAGTTCGTTCAATTTATAAATTAAGTCCCAGACACTCTCTCAGAGATAAATTTAAAGAGATTAATATAATTACCGTGCCTTCTCAGTATATTTATGAAAATCTTTTGTATGCACATAAAAAAATTAATCTGTTTAAAAAATACAGTGATATCCACAATATAAATACTAGAAACAAACACAAATTTATCGTTCCTACAACCAGGCTCAAGAACAGGTGCTAGGACAGGAAACCTCCCCGTGTGCCCGTGGGCTGGAGTTTCCCTTGGATGCGTCTGGGGGAAAGGCCAGTCCCCGGGACGGTGTACCCTGGGGTGCGGGCAATTACTCCCCATTAGGTACTGTGTGCCTAATGGGTCTAGTTGCCCGTACGCTAATGTCCTGTCGGAGGAACGCTCCAACGTGTGTCTCTCTGTTTAAGCAGAGACGCACAGCGGCGGAGTAAGAGCGGGCTCGGTGTGCACTAACTCTGCCGCCGGGCAGGCAGGAAGGAGTATTCTCCTTCTGCCACCGTTAGTCTCGTAGCCCCGAAGATTGTCCAGGTTATGTCTCTGACTTTTGACGGGGGTCGAGGGTCTTGGCTTAACCGCCCGGGCCGCGAGGAAGATAACCTCTATAAAAAAATCCTCTAATATCAAGTTTTGGTGCGCGGCGAGGATATGAATGGCTGAGGAGTAGTGTCATCTACAACTTTGTAGTTGTAGGTGGCGCATCAGTCGCTAGCGCACCCCCAGCAGAGTACCAGTGGACCCTCTGGTTGGGTTACAAATGAACACTTGCCTAGGGACAGGGGGTGAACCTAGGATGGACATTTTAGATCCCCCACACTCGTGGGAACAATATGGAAAAATTGAACCAAAATAATAGCAGCGAAGAGGAGGGGAGTGACGCGGGGTCGGGGTCCGACGCCGCATCTGGCGCGAAGGGCTTTTTCAAGAGCCCGGAGTGCGTAGTGGTGGGGGCTTCTGCGAAGAACCAAAGGCGCTTCCAGAAGCGCCCCAAACCAGGGGATGGCCAGGGGTCATCCTCTGATGGTGGGAGGAGCTCCACCCGAAAAATCGGCAAGACCAGTCGGCGGAGTGGAGTTTGGGATACGGGTGCGGGCAGAGGCCTCACCAGCCCAGACGAGCTGTCTCAGCCCGCCGAAGGGCTCGACACGGAAGGGCACCATTGCGGAGCGACCAGTGGCAGGGCGGCCCACTCGGAGTCGTCAGGTGCTGAGCCGGACGCCGCTGGCGGCTCTAAGTCGGAGCAACTGGCCAGGCTGGAGGTAGCCGTGGTAGCTGCGCTAAAGGGTGTGGCCTTGAAGAGGATTCAGTCCTCTAAAGACAAGGCCATACCCACTGCCGCGGCTTCCATTATGGAGGCAGTGCAGGCCATTCAACTCATGCCTCCATTGGACGGCATGTCTGAGATGCGGGCGGAGGTCAGTCGCTTGACAGCCGCAATGGAGCTTCGCCAAAAGGAGAACGAGGAGCTCCGAGCGGACCTGGCCGGCCTTCGGGCAGCCGGCCCCCGGGAAGTACCACAGGAGAGGGTGCAACATGAGCAAGCCCGGCCAGTGCCGGAACCTGCTGAGGACCGGGTTCTGACCCTGGTGCGGCGGGAGCTTGCTGCCTTTCAGAGCCGGTTTTCCGCTCTGGAGGCCATTGTCCTGCGCCCCCCGCTAGCGGCGAGCCGGCAGGTCTCTTTTGCTGCCGCTGCGGCCAAGCCAGGATCAGCAGAGCGGACTAAAGGCGGGTCCGTGCCGAAACCCGTGGGGCCGCACCCGGCGAAGTCAGCGCCACCCAAAACCAAGAAGGGCGGGGTGGCTGCGCAGGCGGCGAAGGCGCCAGCCCTGACGGCAAGTCAGCCGGCCCCCCCACCTCTTAATTCTCCTTCGTCCGACGCCGAATGGCAAGTGGCTGGGTCGAGGAAAAAGGTGGGCAAGGCAGCAAGGGCGGCCAAACGTAAAGAGAGGCGGCAGCGGCGCAAGGAGCGAAGCGTCGCGGCTAGGCTCCGCGCCCCGAAGTCCGCAGCTGTAGTGATCACACTACAGCCGGAAGCGGAGAAGAAGGGCGTGTCCTACCGCGACGTGCTCGCCAAGGCTAGGGCGGCCGTGAACCTAGAGGAATTAGGCGTCGCCAATGGCATCCGGGTGAAGATCACTGCGACTGGGGCCCGGATGCTGGAGGTTCCTGGTGCGGCCAGCGGCCCGACCGCTGACGCCCTGGCCGAAAGGCTTAGGGCGTCCCTAAATGCGGACGAGGCCCGAGTCTCCAGGCCCTCCAAGTGCATTGACATGCACATCCTGGGCCTGGACGACTGTGTGACGGAGGCTGAGGTAGTGGCCGCCGTCGTCAGGACTGGGGGGTGCTCTGCCGAGCAGGTGAGGGCGGGCACCATTCGTCCTGACCACACGGGGATGCGAGCCGTGACGGTGAGCTGCCCCATGACGGCGGCCCGGAAAGTTGCCGGGGAGGGCCGAAGGCTCCTGGTGGGCTGGGTTTCCGCTAGGTGAAACTGCTGGAACCCAGACCTCTGAGGTGCTTCCGCTGCCAGGTGGGCAACCACGTGGGAGTGCAATGCACCTCGGAGGTGGACCGCAGCGATCACTGTTTCCGCTGCGGTCAGCCCGGGCACAAGGCCGGCTCGTGCAATGCCACGCCGCACTGCTTTTTATGTGCGGCAGCTGGCAAGCCGGCCGATCACTGGGCTGGGAGTAAGGCCTGCGCCCCACCCGCCAAAGCCAGGGGCAGGGGTAAGCCCTCCGCAACCGCCGTCACTGCCGCACCCTCCGCCACTGCCATCGCCGCTGCTGCCTCCACAGTCGTCACCGCCGCTGAAACCGCGGCAGGGCCCTCACAAGGGCCTCGGGAGGGGGCTGAAATGGAGTGCCAATAATGGCCCCATTACGCCTCCTCCAGGCGAACATCAACCACTGCGTCGCCGCTCAGGATTTGTTGCTCCAGAGCATGGCGCAGTGGTCGATTAATATCGCCGTGGTCGCTGAGCCGTACTTTGTCCCGCCCAGGGATGATTGGGTGGAGGACCTGAGCGGCTCAGTGACCCTAATTTCGTCGGCCGCCGCCGGTACCCCGTCGCTCGAGGCAGTTAAGAGGGGACGGGGTTGCGTGGCAGCACGGTTCGGGGAGATTGTTGTCGTAGGGGTGTACTTCTCACATCAGGACCCGAGGCGGTGGCGCGTAGTGTTCCACGCGCGCCCCTCTTAGACGTCGCGGGGGGAGTCAAACACCTCACTCCCCCCGCTCGACCGGACGGGGCCCGCAGAGGCGGGCCGGCACTAGTCGGGGGTTGCGGAAGATTCGTATGTTCCCGCAACCCCCGACGCAGGTGTGAGATGGAACACCGGGGTGGTTTTTAGTCAGTAAGAGTCTGACAGACCCCTCCGCCCCCCCAGGGCGGGGGACATCCATGAGGATTTTCCACCCCGGATCAAAAAAAAAAAAAAAAAAAAGGGGTGTACTTCTCCCCGAACCGAACTCTCGCCGAGTTCCACAACTCCCTTGCGGAGTTGAGAGTCGTCGTCGTCGGGTACCATTCCCTCCCCGTGCTCGTGCTCGGGGACTTCAATGCCAAGAACACGGCTTGGGGTTCCCGGTATACTGACGCGCGGGGTAGGATGGTGGAGGACTGGGCTCTGGAGACAGGCCTAGTCGTCCTAAACCGGGGTTCTGTCCCCACGTGTGTGCGGATGCGGGGTGAGTCAGTGGTGGACATCTCGTTCGCCAGCCCTGCTCTGTCGCCGCGTGTCATTGACTGGCGCGTCATGGAGGGGGTGGAGACGTATTCCGACCACCGGTACATCCGGTTTGACGTCTCCGCCCAGACTTCGAGCGCGCTGGTCCGACAGGCCCCGAGTGGTCCGCGGTGGGCGCTGAAGCGGCTAGACCGGGAGCTCCTCCTGGAAGCCTCGATCGTGCAGACCTGGGTGTCATCACCGGACAGGCCTGCTGATATTAACGACGAGGCGGAGTGGTTCCGGGAGGCCATGTCCGAAGTATGTGACGTGGCAATGCCCCGGGTCCAGCCTGGACGCGCCTCGCGCCAGGTGTACTGGTGGTCGCCGGAGCTAACATCTCTGCGCGAGGCGTGCGTTGCTGCGCGACGCCTGTACACCAGGCACCGCAGGCTCCGTGTCCGTCCTCCGGACACGGAAGCCATTCAGGCGGAGCTGTACGAGGGTTACAGAGCGGCGAAGACCGCCCTCCGAGCGGAGATACTGCGGGCCAGGGGATTGGCCCGTGAGGAGTCGCTGGGGACTCTGAACAGGGACCCTTGGGGACGCCCATACAAAATGGTGCGGGAGAAACTCCGCCCATGAGCTCCCCCACTAACGCAGAGTCTCCGGCCTCAGCTCGTGGAGGGCGTGGTGAGCGCTCTGTTCCGTTCGCGAGGGGAGCACACTCCCCCGCCCATGGCTCCGCCTCCTAAGGTGCCCACTGTGGACCACATAACCGACGACGACGACGATTCTCCTGAGGTGACCGAGGTAGAGTTGAGAGTGGCGGTACGTAGGCTGAGTGCCAAAAATACCGCCCCAGGACCCGACGGCCTACCTGGAAAAGCCTGGGTCCTGGCCTTGGAGGCTCTCGGGCCTCGACTTCGAGGGCTCCTAAGCGCATGCTTGGAAGGGGGCCAGCTCCCCCTTCGTTGGAAGACGGGGAAACTGGTCCTCATTAAGAAGACGGGGCGCCCTGCGGACTCTCCGTCCGCTTACCGGCCCATTGTGCTGCTCGACGAGGTGGGCAAGCTCTTTGAAAGAGTCATTGCAGACCGCCTCGTCGGGCGGCTAGTGCGGGTGGGGCCGGATTTGGCGGAGAGCCAGTTTGGTTTCCGCAGGGAGCGCTCTACGGTGGACGCCATCATGCGCGTGCGAGCCCCCACGACGAGGTATGCTGTGGCCCGGGGTGGGGTCGTCTTGGCGGTGTCTCTAGACATCGCCAATGCCTTCAATACCCTGCCCTGGAGTTGCATCAGGGAGGCACTCCGGTATCACCGGATGCCTACCTACCTTTGTCGCATAGTTGAGGCCTATCTGACGGACAGGGCCGTCATCTACCCCGGTCGCCAGGGAGAATGGAACCGGCGAGAGATGTCGTGCTGTTACAGTTTCCCAATGCTAAGGAAACCCCTTAGTGATCAACAATAATCGATTACATAGATTTCCTGTAAATTGTCTTGTCATCATCTAAGAGCAGCCTGCCTCCCACTTCCCGTAGCGCGCCAGTCTCGTCCCGATCGCTGAACATCTATCATCTCCGTTTATCGTTGTGTCTGCCAGTTTTGACTTAAGTGTTAACCAAAATTGTATCAAGGTCAAACCCCAAATAAAACTATTTCTTTACGTGTATTTCAAAGTGGTTTTTTTTAAAACAAGGTTTACATGACCTCGCGTAACATTGGTGGCAGCTTAAGGGATTTTAAAAATCCTCGGATCGCCTCAATTCAGTGAAAACTAAATAAATTAAAAATACCATACTTACTTGTGTTGTGATAGTGCAAAGTGCTAATATCCGATCTTACCTCCGTGTCCTGCCGCTGTATTCTGCTGGTCTTATCAGGCCCTCACGTGCCGTGTTGGTGTAACGGGGTGTGCCCCGAATATCTATCACTCACCTTGGGTGATCTCGCCTAGCCCCGAAATGATTCGTGTTGCCGTCGTAGTCGCAGTGTTCCTGTAAGTACATCCATTCTACATCGAAACTATCCGTGTTGTGAAAATAGTGCCAGTGATATAAACTACAAAGTTTCATCGCATAGCTCCAACTTAATTCAAGCTCCAAAGTGCTAGACTTAGTAACATTCAGTTAATCGGCTCTTCCAATGTATTGTTTTATCACTCAACTCCGAGACTAGTGCAACATTCCTTTCTTATCGCAACTCCGTACCTCACGTGTTATCTTTGTTTTGACTAACTTGTCATACCCAAAGACGAGCCTAGTACCATGTCTAAAGAAACAAAAGAAATCGACATGAACTTTATAAGCAAATTCGACGGAAACCGCGAAAAACTTAATGCGTTTTTAAATAATTGCCGAAATGCAATAAGCCTTGCGTCACCATTTCAACAAGATACAATATTAAAATATATTTTAAGCCAACTTGAAGGCCGCGCCGAAAGTGCGTGCTCTATTAAAGAATTCGAAAACTGGCAACAGCTAGAAGAATTCCTCAAAAACCATTTTGGCGAAAAAAAACATTACGCTGCACTACTCTCGGATCTCCAAGATTGCTGTCAAACTAATAGCGAAACAGTCAACCAGTTCGCACTACGCGTAGAGACATGCCTTGCCAAATTATTAACCGAAATCAATATTTCAATACCTACGAAAAAGAAAGGTGAACTGACTGGCCGTGTCGCTGCAATGCAAGACTTAGCATTGCATACATTTATTAGTGGCTTAAATTCTCGATTATCAACTGTGGTCAGATGCCGTGACCCTGAAACTTTAAATGAAGCCATTAGCTTTGCCGTGTCCGAAGAAAAAATATTACAGACTACTTCTAAGCGTAATCCATCAACAATTAATACCAACTCACCTAATCAAGGGCGTTGGTCTCAGCGTCGATTCCAACAGAACCGAAACCTTACACAGCAAGGTGTTTCAAACGAGCTCAACAATCAAAGGCCATCTACTTCAGGTCTTCCAGTGTGCCGTTATTGTAAAAACGTGGGTCATACTATTGAGGAATGTAGAAAACGGGAATTCAATAATAACCGCTTCAGAGATCAAAATAATCAAAGACCATTACCAAGGCGTTACCAAAATAATCAAGTTCAAGTTCACGCAGTAAATAGCAACGAAGACGATGACTACGTGGAAGATAGTCAGGGTAAACCCAATAACGATTTAAACGAATAAAGGGCTCACGGTGGTGTCTCGTGAGACCAAAACCTCAAATTCCAAAACATTTCCATATCAAAGACACCAACTCTGTATCCTCTGTATCCCCTAACGATAGGGACTCGCGAATAAACCGCGACACTGTTTCCTCTGTATCCTCTGCATCCGCTGTATCCTCTGTATCCCCTAACGATAGGGACTCGCGAATAAACCGCGACACTGTTTCCTCTGTATCCTCTGCATCCGCTGTATCCTCTGTATCCCCTAACGATAGGGACTCGCGAATAAACCGCAACACTGTATCCTCTGCATCCGCTGTATCCGCTGTATCCCCTAATAATAGGGACTCGCGAACTAGTCGCTCCGCTGTATCCTCTGTATCCATTGCCCGCGCAGAACATAAAATAAATCAGCCTGTATATTCCAAGTCCACTTTAGACTCAATCACTCCTCGTTCAACTCCTGAAACAAAAATTTATGAGATTAATATTAGTCCATTTAAGAGACGCTTACCTCATATCCTTGTCCATACTCCAGTTTCAAACACTACCTTATCCCTCCTTGTAGACTCTGGCGCAACTGTAAGCCTTCTGAAAAATTCTTCCATACAGATACCAGTTGATATCACAACAGAAATAATCCTTTTGAAAGGTATTGACCCAATTGATCAAGCTTCACCAACAATAGGTCATTTTCCACTTAAAATAAAAATAGATGATAAAAACAGTATTACGCATAAATTCCACATAATACCCCGAATACACTTACCTTATGATGGTGTAATTGGCACTGATATGCTAATCGCTTTTGGCTGCACTATTGACTACACTCGCAAAACCTTGAAAATAGGTAAAAACGAAATAAAATTACATTTCAATGCGCCTATTTATGTAATTCCTCCCAGGACTGAAACTGTCATAGAATGCTCCGTCTCCAACCCTGAGGTGCAAGAAGGACTCGTACTAGACCAATGTCTTCACGAAGATTTACTGATCGCCAATTGCTTAGTCGCAGTCAAGGAAAACAAAAGAATTAATTTATCCATAATCAATACTTCTGAAACTCCTATAACCTTAAAGTCAAATTTAGTTATCACACTCCTTCCCTTAAGTTCTATAATCAAACCCTTCGATCCAGAAAATGCTCATACAGTTTGTCATTTCAAAAACACCAACTCTTACCTCCGAACACAAGAAGTATTAAATCTTCTTAGAATCTCCCACCTCAATACTGAAGAAGCAAATGCTCTTCACGATGTTTGCTCTGAATACTCAGATATATTCTTTATTCCCGGTGACAAACTTTCCCACACAAATGCACTTAAGCATAACATAACCACGAGCGTTCAAAATCCAATAAATGTAAAATCTTACCGGTTCCCAGAGGTACACAAACAAGAAGTCAATAAACAAATTGAACAAATGCTCGATCAAGGAATCATAAAACCTTCAGAGTCTCCATGGTCTTCACCAATTTGGATTGTCCCAAAAAAAATCGATGCATCCGGACAACAAAAATGGCGTATAGTTATCGATTACCGAAAACTAAATGATATCACTATTGGAGATAGCTACCCTATACCGCAGATATCCGAAATTTTAGATCAGCTGGGTCAGAGTAAATACTTCTCAACTCTTGACCTTGCGTCAGGATTCCATCAAATTTTGATTAATGAGGAGGACGCTTCTAAAACGGCGTTTAATGTACCTCAAGGACATTACCAATTTACAAGAATGCCATTTGGCTTAAAGAACGCACCTGCTACTTTCCAACGGTTAATGAATAACGCTCTAACAGGCCTCCAAGGCATACGGTGTTTTGTATATCTTGATGACATAGTAATATATTCTCATGATTTAAATTCTCACATTGACAATCTTTCGTCAGTATTCCAAAGGCTTCGAGATTACAATCTAAAACTCCAACCTGACAAGTGCGAATTTCTACGACGTGAAGTCGCATATCTTGGCCATCAAATAACTAAAGACGGTGTAAAACCTAACCCTGAAAAGATTAAAGCAGTAACCCAATTTCCTACTCCCAAATCCCCGAAGGACATTAAGTCCTTCCTCGGACTTGTATCCTACTATCGCCGTTTCGTTTCTAACTTCTCAAAAACTGCCAAACCTCTAACTCAACTTTTAAAAAAGGATGTCCCCTTCCTATGGGAAAACCAACAACAAGTCGCCTTTGACGAGCTCAAGCATAAACTTACCTCTGCTCCAATCCTCATTTACCCAGATTTTTCTGCTCCTTTCATCTTAACGTGTGATGCCTCTAATTATGTCATTGGTGCCGTACTCAGTCAAGGTCCAGTTGGTAAGGATAGGCCAATAGCCTATGCCTCTCGCACCCGCAACAAGAGCGAGTCTAACTACAATACCACTGAAAAAGAACTCCTTGCTATTTTGTACGGTTGCAAAACTTTTCGCCCATATCTCTACGGACGAAAATTCCTGATCATTACTGATCATAGGCCGTTAAAATGGTTGTTTAATCATAAAGATCCTAGTAGCAAATTACAAAGATGGCGCCTGAAACTAATGGAATACGAGTACGAAATCGCTTATCAAAAAGGAAAACTTAATGCTGCGGCTGACGCCTTATCCCGATATCCTGTAAACCCAATTCAACCATCAGACTGTGATCCCATTCCATCCACTTCTAACGAAAATGCAGATAACTCCACACCTCAATTCAGCCCTCTAACCCTCGAGGATCTTGATATCCAACTACTCCTGGTTCTCTAGATCTTGACTGCAAACTACCGTCTATAGACCTCTTAGAAAACGACGACTCACCACCAGGAATCGATAATCCTATTACACCTACCACATCTAACAAATCCCCGAATCTCACAACAAGTCCTTCTCGCGACGATAATTATAGCAAATTCCTGAAAACAATGAGCAACAAAGACTTTAATAGCAACGCTAAAATCACAGAACACAACGAAAGCATCCTGAAAACTAACTGCAAAATCATTGTCATACCTACCTCCATCGATCTCGATGATTCCAATCCTCACGTAGAAGAAACCCTGAGTAACTTCGAAAACTCTAAAGAACTCCTAGATAGGGAAAGAACTCTTTATTCTTTTATCTCATTCAATAACAAAGGAAAGACAATATATTTCCTATTCACTAAAGTATATCACTTTCATAACAGTTCTTATGAAGACATTTATAAAAGTATACTAAATCTTCAATCCGATATACTACGTAATTCTAATGATTCCAACCTAGACTTAGCCATTACTGATTTCCAAAATCCTTTCGACAAGCATATCTGGGCGAAAATATACAACATGTTCTGCTATATCTTTAACAATACTCAAGTATCAGTTCATATTTATCACAATACTATAATTTTCCCAACACCCTCGGAGATACCTAGAATACTCCGCGAAAACCATGACATTCCTATTGCTGGACATTTAGGATCTACGCGAATGTTTAATCGAATAAAAGAAAGGTATTTCTGGAAAAATATGCGGACAGATATCGAAACATATGTAAGAAATTGCTCCCAGTGCCAAAGTAACAAAGCCCTAAGACAGATTAATAAATCACCAATGCAAATAACTACCACTTCCACTAAGCCATTTGAACGACTCAGCCTCGACCTTGTGGGTCCCCTTCCAGAAGCTGGCCTCACTAAGCTCAAATTCATTGTAACACTACAGGACGATCTCACCAAATATTCCCTCGCTTACCCCATCGCTAATGCGACTGCAGAGGAAACATGTGAGTGTTTAGTGCACTTTATTTCTGTTTTCGGTATCCCGAAGTCTATTTTAACCGATCAAGGCACAAATTTTACCGCAGATTTATTTAAAAGAACCTGCGACTTTCTGAAAATTAAACAAATTTGGTCTTCCCCATACCATCCTCAAACTCAAGGTGCACTTGAACGCAGTCACTCCACACTTAAGGAATACCTTAAATCTTATGTCAATGAAAATCATTCTGATTGACATAAATATGTCTATACTGCTATGTTGGCGTATAACGCCTCTACTCATTCCACTACTAACTTCACACCGTACGAGCTTCTCTTCGGCCAAAAGCCTTTTATTCCGGACTCCGTCTACGAACTACAACCAGATCTCACATATCCAGAATATCTCAAATCCTTACATCATCGTCTAAAACTTTCACGTGAAAAAGCAATCGAAAACATACTAAGGTCTAAGGAAAGATCTAAACAGTATTATGACACCCGCTCGCGACCTGTTCAATATAAAGTAGGCGATTACGTATATTTCAAAAATCATGTACGTTTGCGTAAAGCTTTTTCGCCAATTTGGAAAGGGCCGTATAAGGTTGTAAAAGTCAACGGTAGAAACACCTTGACCCTTCTCATAAATAGACGTCATGTGACACATCACTATGATGAAGTCAAACTAGCTCCTAGATCTGAGACGTAGGCTTAGTTATATACTTAATACTAATTTTAATTATTATATTTTATTACAGTAACTCTGCGCTGGGTCAGGAGTTCATTACGCCCTTGACTAACAGTCCTGGCATCTACTTCGACCCCTTAGGTTCTTTAAGTTTAATCGATAGTCACCTTAGTATAGTTATTCCTTATGATGTATCCTTTATTAACCCGCATATTCTAAACCTCCGTCTTATTCTCGATAAATCCAAACAAATATGTGATGATGGTAAAGTCTTCGATTATTTAGAATGCACCAATCTCTTTGAACCATTGAACACCCGTTATAATGATAAAGCCCATAACAACGAAGCTATTTTTCACCTTACATCTCGTCAGATGAAAAGATCTGCACTTCTAGGATTCGTAGGCACCCTATCTAAAAAAATATTTGGCACAATGGATGAAGACGATGCCATCCGATATGACAATGCCATTAAAGAGGTAGAGACAGACCAAAAGAAACTAGCCCTTCTAATGAAAGAAAACATATTAGTCACTACTTCTTCGCTTAGATCTTTCAATGAAACTTTGCATATAATAAATCTAAATGAAAAGCATCTGAATGATGCAATGGATGAATTGTCTCACGATATTCTAAATCTGACTTATGTTTTACAAGAATTAGGTATTAGGTCAAGCATGCTAGAATTAACTTCCATGATAGAAAATAGTCTCCTAGCCTTGTCCTTCAAAGTTGAAGATATAATTAACTCTATTATGTTCAGCAAATCTAATGTCCTGTACCCCACTATCCTAACACCTAAAGAACTTTATACCGAATTAGTCGATAATTATAGATTCTTACCAGAATCTAAACAACTTCCAGTTCCTTTAAACCTCGATAACATGCATACTATTTTAAATATATCAGAAGTATCAAGCTACTTTAATAAGGAAAAAGTAGTGTTTACAGTAAACATCCCTCTTATTAATCCTATACACTTAAGTGTGTATCATAACTTACCTTCGCCGGTTCCTCATGATAAAAATAATCCAAAGTCATATTCGACCATTATTCCATCCTCCAAATATATTGGTATCAGCAGAGATAGGTCCATGTACTGTAAGTTGGATAATTTGGATTATTGTAAGATAATCAATAATGATCATTATCTTTGTGAAACATCTATAATATACTCTTCTTCAGTGACGCCTTCCTGTGAAACGGAAATTATTACAAAAGTACTTACCTCAATCCCTTCGATTTGTGAAACCAAATTTATTCAAGGTCACGTTAGCATCTGGCAGCCACTACGCTATAGTAGATGGTTATATGTAATGTCAGAAACCACTAAAATAAGTATTGAATGTAATAACTCCCAATCAACTGAAATAGAATTTAGTGGAAATGGTGTATTGTACTTACCTTCCAAATGTATTGCCTACTGCAAAGATACTCGTTTAACTTCACATGAAAATAGTAAAATTCAGCTGAAAACTATTGTTTCTAATTTTAACATTATAAATGATTCATGTTGTAATATTGTAGCATATAATAACATTGTATCGAACTTACCTGTAGTTAATCTTAAGAATGTTAACTTAGATTCCTTAGCTTATGATAATCCTGAAATCCTGAAAGGCCTTAACAATATAATTGAAAAACCACATATTGTTTTATATCAAAAACACTATTCAAGTGTTATAATTGTAATTATAATTTCTATTATGTGCTTTATTATCTATAAGGTGTATAAAACTGGCATACACAAGAAAATAATGAAAATTAAGGAAAATAAAACTCCCGAAAATAATGAACCTGAGCAAGATGACACTGAACTCTCAACCGTTCACACGGGACCCTCTCTTCGAATCGGCTGACTTACATTTCATTAACTTAAACATAAACTTCACTTTAAAGGGTGTAGTTTACTCTAAATCGGGGGGCTGTTACAGTTTCCCAATGCTAAGGAAACCCCTTAGTGATCAACAATAATCGATTACATAGATTTCCTGTAAATTGTCTTGTCATCATCTAAGAGCAGCCTGCCTCCCACTTCCCGTAGCGCGCCAGTCTCGTCCCGATCGCTGAACATCTATCATCTCCGTTTATCGTTGTGTCTGCCAGTTTTGACTTAAGTGTTAACCAAAATTGTATCAAGGTCAAACCCCAAATAAAACTATTTCTTTACGTGTATTTCAAAGTGGTTTTTTTTAAAACAAGGTTTACATGACCTCGCGTAACAGTGCGATGTCCCACAGGGATCAGTCTTAGGGCCGCATCTGTGGGACATCGGGTACGACTGGGTGCTGCGCGCCGACCTCCCTAGCGGCGTCAGCGTCGTTTGTTACGCTGACGACACGCTAGTCCTGGCACAGGGGAGGTCGCACCAGGCGGCGGCCGAATTAATGACACGCGGGGTTGCGACAGTTATTGAGAGGATCCAGCAATTGGGACTCGAGGTGGCCCTGCACAAGTCCGAGGCCATGTGTTTTCATGGTCCTCGGAACGCGCCACTCTCGGGTTCCCAAATAATGGCGGGAGGGGTTCACATCGGCGTCGAGTCGACGATGAAGTACCTGGGACTCGTCCTCGACAGCCGGTGGAACTTCGTCGAGCAATTCCGACTTTGGCTCCCAGACTGGACCGGGCTGGGGCTGCCTTGAAGCGGCTCCTGCCCAATCTAGGGGGTCCAAACGCCTCCTGCCGGAGGCTCTACGCGGGGGTCGTGCGGTCCATGGCCCTTTACGGGGCACCGGTGTGGGCGCGTTCATTGAGGCTCCGACCAGCACGCCGTTTGAACGCGTCCCAAAGGGTCATGGCCATCCGGCTGGTCCGGGGATACCGCACGGTCTCCTGCGAGGCGGCGAGCCTCCTTGCCGGATTGCCGCCATGGGATCTGGAGGCAAAAGTCCTCGCGCACATTTGGGAGTGGCGCGAGGAGGCGAAACGCCGGGGCGTTACTCCGCTGCCGCGAGAAATCGCGGCACAGCGGACAGAGCTCCGGCGGGATCTCATGGCGGCATGGAGAGTGCGACTGTCGCAACCCAGCGCTGGGCACGCCACAATTGCGGCGGTAAGTCCCCTCTTTGAGGAGTGGCTTGAGAGGCGCCACGGCGTCCTCACCTTCCGCCTGACGCAGGTCCTCACCGGACATGGCTGTTTCGGGAGGTTCCTGTTTCGGATAAGGCGGGAGGAAACGCCCGGGTGTTGGCATTGTGTGGATCGACCGGAGGACACGGTGGAGCATACGGTGGAGGTCTGCCCGGCTTGGGCGGAGCACCGCCGTGTCCTCGTGGCGGCGATCGGCGGCGGCGATCTCTCGCGTCCGGCCCTGGTTCAGGCCATAGTACGGAGCGAGAGAGAATGGGAAGCAGTCACCTCCTTCTGCGAAGCAGTAATGCTCGCGAAGGAGGAGGCGGAGCGCGTGAGGGAGAGGCAATCAATGCGCCCTCACGCCCATAGTCGCCGCAGGAGGAGACACCCTGGGCGTCGGGAGTCCATAGCCGACTCCCGGCCACCGTAGGCGCGGGCCTGCGGACGGCGAGCAATGGGCAGCTCGCCGTCCGGTAAGGACCAGGCCCGGGTCGACGGCGCGTTGTGTTCCACGCGCGCCTCAAAGAGTTGTCTGCATAATTGACGGGGTCCGACAGGGCCGATGCCTGCCGGGGTCGCGGATTGTTCGAAAGAGTTACCGTGGCCCTGGCGCACAGGCAACTGAAGGAACACGGGTGGGTTTTAGTCAGTAAGAGTCTGACACGCCCTTCCGCTCCGCCCAGAGCGGGAGAGGTCATTTGATGATTTCCCACCCAAAAAAAAAAAAAAAGGCTCAAGAAAATAGGTAGCTCGTTTAGATGCCAATGTATACGTTTTTATAATAAACTTCCTAGCCATATTCAAGATCTAAGCTTTAATAAATTCAAATCTTTTATAAAACGGAAACTATGCCAGAAAGCCTTAATTATATAAGTACTGTGAAAGACTATATTGAGGACTAACTATTTTAGACATGAATATTTACTGTAAAAAGTATTATATTATTTTCATTATTGTGAATATGAGGACTATGTGGGTCACTGTTTCAGATTTATTCTTGATCTGGCAGTTTAAGTAGTTTATGCGGCCTACCCAAATGTCCTATGTGTATTGGTCGTCGAATCGTTGAGCCCCTTAAGTTCTGAGTAGAGCTACACGGTTACTGACAAATGCGTGCACTGACTGGACAGGTCCTCTTAATCTGTGTGGTTCTTTCCTCAAAAGACCATTTCAGGCAGCAATCTACATGGTTCTCAAACATTATGTCCGATTTTTTATATACACATTGACATTGTTGAATTTTATATATACAATGACATGAGTATTTACGTGTAAAGTATTATGTTATTTTAATTATTGTGAATGTGAGGAATATGTGGGTCATTGCTTTTTTTCTCAGTTAATTTTAATCATGATTTGACAGTTTGAGTAATTTATGCGGCCTACCCAAATGTCCTTTCTTTGGTATTGTTCGTCGAATCGTTGAGCTCCTTAAGTCCTGACTTTCTGATTTGAGCTGCACGATTACTGACAAATGCGTGCACTGTCTGGACAGGTCCACTCAATCTGTGTGGTTCTTTCCTCAAAAGACCATTTCAGATACCGATCTACATGGTCTTTACATGATCTGACCAAGATTATGTTTGGACTTTAAAAGAGACTGTGACCTCTGAGTTTGTTTCGGCCTTTCTTCTCAGAGTAGTCAGATAGGAAACGCCGACCTCATCTAGTTAAAAAATATGATTGACGTGTAAGTGTGTACAAACCTACTTACAGAAATAAAATCATTTATCAAACTCTTACTAATTGCTTACAGCGCTTTCAGCCATTTTACAAGTTATTTAGCCGCTTTATTTCACCAGCCTTCTTTTTGGGTATTTTTTTTCGTTCCGGCTTAAGAAATTAGTATCTATGGGGTCGGTGTTAAATACCTAGACGAGAGACGCAAAAAACGAGGAAATTGGCAATAAAGCAGGCCAACCTTTCCTTGGCCTGCCTTTGTCCAGCAGTTGGTAATTATTCTGGACTATATAGCTATGTATAGTCCTATAGACCGTATTTCAACAATGGCGGCCAATCTCAACGGAAACTAGCCTTCAGCGCGGAAGAAATTATAGTGCACAAGTGTGTGCGCAGGTGAACTCTTTCTTCCCTCACTTTCATAGACCGATGAGACAGCAATCTGACACAAGTGGAGAGAAATCACGCGCAGGTCCAACGGCTTAACGTGCTTCCCTAGGCTAGGAGTTTCACACTGCTGACTTCTAAACTCCGAGCTGTTCCGCCCCGTGAACTTCCCCGTTGGTCTCGTGGTTGCAAGTGCGACTGCTGAGCGTGGCGTCCTGGGTTCGATTCCCAGGTCGGGCAAAGTGTTATTAGGTTTTTTCCATTAGGAATTTCTTAGTAATTCTGGACTAAAATGATTATGATGTTGAAGTTTTCACTCAACTAACCTGTTTTTCTTTATTTAGTAACGTAATATAATGTGAAATCTTAGCACCTATGTTTTTATATAACCTAATATTAACATTTAATAACAGTCGTTACAGATGAAATGGATCTGTAAATAGTTTTGCCTGAGAAAATATTTCGGCCATAGATAGGTATTGGTCATGTTATCATTTACCAAGTAAGGTCAAGAATTGTCTAGTTTATAACGCCTCTCTTTTTCATACAATATTAATCGCTTTGTTGCCAATGCCTACTTTCATGTATAAATCTTTATAGAGACAGCTTAAAGAAAAAAAAATACGACAGCGATAAAGATGTTCAAAATAGTTCCCTACTTCTTTTATACCTTGACAAAGTTATCTTGTAACTCATTTCGCTAAAACTACATGTTTAGGGAAAATATATTGTGAGAATAACCCTGAACCTTACACACAACAAGAGAAATACAATAGATTTCTTCCGCCATTTTCTCGAATAAGAATTTATAAGATAGGATGTATTTGGACGCATATTCGGATTCTTTAGTGTCCCGAATAGGGGATATGAGCGCTTTGGATCATTACGCCGGTACTACGTAACTTGGGTGGCTTAATATAATATTTTTAGGACTTCAGTTTCAGACAAGTTTTACTCATCATGTCTTGAAATTATTAAAATGATAGGTACCAACTAGTGCAGAAAGTGGATAAAGTTTTAATGATGTAATTCTGATTTTTATGCAACACCTTTTTGTAACTAATATTGTTTATCAAATTCACACACTATGCCAATTTACCGTATTGGAATAATTTCATACAATAATTGTTTTTGAATAAACGGACAATTTAAGGTGGTATTCGTTTTGATAAACAATTAATTTCCCTAACTTTATGTTATTACCGGATACGTCCTTAAACAGCCTCTGTTTATAAATATAATGTATATGTTTATACTTTTAAAAGAAAGACATACATTTTAAACTATTATCGAAACTGCTGCTAACTTTACCTAGTTGAATTCCAAAAAAAAAGTTAAGTAGCTTTTATTCACAAGTTTTTTTTAATAAAAATCGTATAATCTATTTTTTAAATAGATACTGATAAAATATATGAAACAGATAAAAATGGGAGGATTGTAAATGGGTTTTTCATTCCTTTTGCTTGTGGTGGAGTTTTTTTGTGTCGAAGTCGGAACAATTGTCTGTTGGTTGAAATACAGAATATTTTATTTCGTAGATTAAATCTGAAACCTCGTGTAAAATCATTGGCTGTTTTGTGACAGAACACGTGTTTGTTCATGTGCCGAATAATGCGTGGTTAAGCAGAACCCAGTACCAACCCAGTACCAGAACAAAGTGAACATTTTCATAAATAAAGTCACTACAGTCGTACTTTTCAATAGACGAAAAATAAAAAGGAGGTTGTCTGTTGACGCGTATTTTTTATGTATTACCACGCATAACTTTTTACAGAGAAGTCTGATTTTGACGATTTTTGTTATTGGTTCCTTGCGTTGGTTCTATTTAGATTTGAGTACCTTTAGGCAGAAAAATAGTGGTACAAAGATTTTACAAAAACATTTTACTTTTAAAATCTGATAGAGGAACATCACCAGAGTGATATGTCTTGTTGATCAAATAGTCGCAATCGCTTCTACTTAGCATTCCAGGGTTGGATTGGACTGGGCACGCCACAATTGCGGCGGTAAGTCCCCTCTTTGAGGAGTGGCTTGAGAGGCGCCACGGCGTCCTCACCTTCCGCCTGACGCAGGTCCTCACCGAACATGGCTGTTTCGGAAGGTTCCTGTTTCGGATAAGGCGGGAGGAAACGCCCAGGTGTTGGCATTGTGTGGATCGACCGGAGGACATGGTGGAGCATACGGTGGAGGTCTGCCCGGCTTGGGCGAAGCACCGCCGTGTCCTCGTGGCGGCGATCGGCGGCGGCGATCTCTTGCGTCTTGTCCTGGTTCATGCCATGGTACGGAGCGAGAGGGAATGGGAAGCAGTCACCTCCTTCTGCGAAGCAGCAATGCTCGCGAAGGAGGAGGCGGACCGCGTGAGGGAGAGGCAATCATTGCGCCCTCACGCCCCTATTCGCCGCAGGAGGAGACACCCTGGGCGTCGGGAGTCGATAGCCGACTCCCGGCCACCGTAGGCGCGGGCCTGCGGACCAGGCCCGGGTCGATGGCGCGTTGTGTTCCACGCGCGCTTCAAAGAGATGTCAGCATAATTGACGGGGTCCGATAGGGCCAATGTCTGCCGGGGTCGCGGATTGTTCGAAAGAGTTACCGTGGCCCTGGCGCACTAGCAACTGAAGGAACACGGGTGGGTTTTATTCAGTAAGAGTCTGACACGCCCCTCCGCTCCACCCAGAGCGGGAGAGGTCATCTGATGATTTCCCACCCAAAAAAAAAAAAAAAATGTGTTAAATCGGACAATGTTGAAATAATAAACGTCATAGTGAAATTCTCAGTAGCTGCCCGGAGATTGGATCTATACCCAATTGTTTTTACCCTATTTAGTGGAACCTATACGTGGCGAATAGTTGATGTTTTATACAACTCTGCCCAACTCTTTATGAAATACAAGCGTCTCGTTTGAATATGACCATTTTATTAGTTAAATGCAAATAGGAGTACTCCCATATAAATTCACTGCAGTAGCCGTAACAAATTACAAGATAGCTTTCAAGTTCCTGCGTTAATTTGATTCAGAAGTTACTCCTAACAGCCTTAGTTCAAACAAGGATTTTGATCGAAATGTAGTTAAACAGTTTCAAATCCAGTTCAGTTGAACTAGTACGGTAAATTAACTTCTAATACAGGCACTTTAACTTGGAACGACTAGTTTACTGGAGTGTTGGTAAATGTCATATGAAACCTGGGGAGATTTAACAGACACAGAATACCATCTACCAGAGTTTTCACCATGAACGAAGCTGGAAATTGTATTGCCTGCTTTGATATTACACTAGCTTCTACCCACGACTTCGTCTGCGTGAAATTTCTTGTTCCCAGTAACACCCTCCCGCGCTTTTACTTCGTTTTCGCTTCTCGTTCTTTCCGACTGTTTTTCTTTTTGCTCAGCTCCTAAGGATCATAGTATGATGTATAAATGGCCTATATACTAGTGGGTCAGTGGGCAAAATTATAAATGATAAATGATTTTATTTCTGTAAGTAGGTTTGTACAAACACTTTTACACGTCAATCATATTTTTAAAACTAGAAGAGGTCGGCGTTTCCTATCTGACTACTCTTAGAAGAAAGGCCGAAACAAACTCAGAGGTCACAGTCTCTTTTAAAGTCCAGACATAATCTCGGTCAGATCATGTGAAGACCATGTAGATTTGTGTCTGTAATGGCCTTTTGAGGAAAAAACACACAGAATGAGTGGACCTGTCCAGTCAGTGCACGCATTGGTCACTAATCGTGGAGCTCAACTCAGAACTTAAGGAGCTCAACCACTCGACGAACAATACCAAAGAAAGGATATCTAAGTAGGCCGCATAAAGCACTCAAACTGCCAGATTATCATTAAAACTATCTGAGAAAGTAAAAGATAAAATAAAACTGACATTCACAATAATTAAATAATAATACTATACTTCATAAAGTGAATTGTTATGATATTGTATATATAATATTTATCAAATGTCAAAGTTTATGTAAAATAAAATATAAAAAAAAAAAATGCAGATATGAAAAATAATTATACAATCATGCAGTATGCAAAAATTGGAGCAACTCAATCCCAAGCCTTTTTGGCCTCAATATAATCCTTAACGGTATAAAAGGCTTTCTGGTACTACTTACGTTTAATTAATGATTTGAATTTATTAAGGCTTAGATCTTGAACGTGGCTTGGAAGTTTATTATAAAAGCGTATACCTGAACGAGCCACCTATTTTTTTGAGCCTTGTTGTTGGTACAACAAATTTGTTTTTATTCCTTGTATTTATATTATGGACATCACTGTATTTTTTAAACAATTTTATATTTTTATGAGCATATAAAAGATTTTCATAAATATATTGAGAAGGCACAATCATTACATGAATCTCTTTAAATTTCTCTGTGAGAGATTGTCTCGGAATTAATTTATAAATTGATCGAACAGCTCTTTTCTGCAAAATAAAAATAGTCTGAATGTCAGCGGCATTTCCTCATAACAGAATACCGTACGACATAAAACTATGAAAATAGCTAAAGTACACTAAACGGGCTGTCTCTGTGTCGGTTAAATTACGATTTTTTCTAACAGCGTATGCTGCGGAGCTTAGCTTTTTTGACAATATATCTATATGTGGGCCCCACTGAAGCTTAGCATCCAAAGTTAAGCCCAAGAATACTGTGCTAGCTTCAGGATTCAATTCTTCGCCCTTCATCAATACATTCGTTTTCACCTGTCTAACGTGAGGTAGCGTAAACTTAATGCATTTGTTTTTTTTTCATTAAGGAGTAAATTATTGACATTGAACCAGTAAATTACTTTTGAAATCTCACTATTTACATCGTCAGTAACCAGCTGCTGACGTTTAAGTTTAAACAAAAGTGAAGTATCATCCGCAAACAACACCATATCATGATTATCCTTTATGAGGTACGGCAAGTCATTAATATAAATAAGAAAATAGAAAGGACCAAGAATTGAGCCCTGCGGGACTCCCATTGTTACTATAGATTCGGGAGATCTTTTTCCATTACCGTAAATGCTCTGAATCCAACTCACTCAAGTATGAAGTAAGAAGATCCAGAGCGGTGTTCCGGAAAAAGAAAAGCCGGCTGAAGACCTTGCGAGTATTTCTTTGCATAGCTTAAAACTGAATAAATGTTCACCGCGCACCTTAAATATAAATCCTATAAACAAAAAGCGCACACAAAGAGCGCGTAATGACTGGAATATGTTTTTTTTTTACGTTTTCTACCCCCATAATATCTCCGCCATTTTAATAAATATTTAAGAACTGAATCGAAAAAAAACATTTAATTATCGAACCTGCTCACAAAATTTCACGAGAATCGGTGGAGAAATGCGACCTGTAGAAGATAACAGCTGGACATCCGGGCATACGAAAGCATTTTTGCCCCAGCTGAAACAGACAAGCTTCGCTCGCGCTTCGCGCTCGCTCGGTCAATAATCTTCCTTGTTGAGAATTGGGCTAACAACTGCAAAAAGATTTTTCAAAACGGACTTTTAGTTTCAGTGATTAACGCGTTCAAACAAACTCTTCAGCTTTATTATTAGTATATATATAGGTATACATAGATAAGCTTGTTAGATTGAATATAATAAAATACTCTTTACATAATGTACATCATGCGAATTACAGATACAATAGGTTGGGCATAAAGTTTTTTCGTATTTTATAGGTATAAAGTTGTAGTAAAATCTCTTTGGCTGTACTGTTTGTGCCTAGCTGGTTTTGATACACAAATGTTATTTTTTAATTGCATAAATTCTCACCTAATTGTGATCTATGCCACCAAACATGCGATAGCCAAAAATTAAGCTAATGAGCCTTTTTACATACAATCAGCAAGGTTTTCACTGTCTTGACATTCAAGTAGAATTTATGAATATACATAGATAGATATGACGTACTTTATATGAACGCGAGTTACAGTTTTTCAGTCGCTTTTCATTTTGACACCTTCTGAACGTTAATATTAGAAACAAATATTATATTCTAATAGCAGTAGCAACTCTCCCAAGCTTCGCACATGTGCAATGTACTGATGTGACGACTTGTCAGAACATCGAAACTTCCATGCTTTGCCCAAACGCACCAAAATCACCGGAACAAATGCTCCAAATGATGGCATAGATTACACCGTAAATCTATTACATAATATGTCGTCAAAAAGATTTAAACGGTCACACAAACAGACGCGGTAAACAACATTTCTTCAAAATATTATTAGTATATATATTGTATTATTAGTATTTAGGTATACTATAAATATTCATAAATTCCGAGATTTGAAGCCACTACAAGTGTTTTTTTTGTTATGCTACCATTTAATATACTCTTATTGTTACAAACTTATAAATATTTGCAATGCCCTATTAATGTGTGTTTCTGTTATTTATTACTTGTGCAACCATATTAAATTATAATGCTTTAATTAAATAAAATATCATCTGTAACTAAATATCGTTTTGATCATTTTGTTAATGTAGAAAACAATATTATATTGCATGGCTTATATTAGCATAATATAATATTATACTTTGTTTGTATATTAGATACTACACAGCTATTTAACTAAAATTATTCCTATTTTATTCAGTTTCGTAGCACATGTCATTGCACTGACTAATTTCAAGCCTGTTTATACTTAGTTTTTATTTGTTGGTTATATTATTATATACGTCTGTTATATAGAGCACCTGCCATCTTATCTCTTCACCACCCTTGGTTGACTGGTAGAGAATGCCTAAGGCAATAAGTCCGCCCTTGTATACTATTCCTGTGCGAGAAGTTTTAATAAATAAATAAATATTCGTTATTAGAGTATAATAAATTATTTTTCAGTGTTACTAAAGTGCCTTTTACAACAATTATCTACTATATAAACTTTCAACGTTTTTCATTTTAATACTGTTTTTAAAGACGCTCTTATCTCTTCGCATTCACATCCTTCACACACCATTCATAAGGTTTTTTTTTTTTTTTACATTTTTCTATTTGTTTATGTTGATACACCATAAAAACACATTTTTTGATGTCGTTACTTTACACGTTTCTCGAAACACTTAAAGGTACTTATAATAAAGTTATGATTTCGTGATAATACTTGAGACTTTAGTTTTAAAAACTAGTTGTTTTTTTTTTTGACCCTGACCCAATATCTGTATTAATCTCATACTTGGAAAATATTTTTGTTTCTCCTAGTCTACACTTGTGAAAATGCTCACAGCCACGGGTGTGACTAAATACTTAACTCACTAAGGGTGAATTTCACCATACTTTTGTACCTAGAATAAATCTTATCCTGAGAAGAAATTTTGAATTTTTGACAGTATTTCCAAACTAGAACTGTCAGATGTCAATTTTATTCCAAGTATAAAATATAGCTGACTTTGGTAAAATCAGCCCTTGGTAGAATATTGTACATTGTGTTAATTATACAAAGTATTCAAGAATATTTTGGCTACCTGCGACAAGTTTGTACTTCGCACTACTTCTAATAGTTTTTAAGTACCTACCTACTGATTTACTATTTATCCATAACAAAATGTTTTTGCTAGCACTAAAGACTTCGTCAGCTTAATATTTATCCACTATAGGGTATTATCCCATTGGAACTATTTAAGCTTTGTTAGCACCAACCGACTTTGTCAATTTGCTGTTCATCTACAAGGGTAACCCATTGGAACTATTTAGGTATAATGTACTAGCTTGTTTCTTTCTGACTTGGCTAATATTTAGGTGCAGGCACTATCCGGTGCTGTTGTGTGGTCAATAGTTGCAAGTAGTAGTCTAATAGTACCTATTCAAAGCCATAGTAACTTATGCTATGTTACAAGCGGCCTACCCAAATGTCCTTTCTTTGGTATTGTTCGTCGAATCGTTGAGCTCCTTAAGTTCTGAGTTGAGCTGCACGGTTACTGACAAATGCGTGCACTGACTGGACAGGTCCACTTAATCTGTGTGGTTCTTTCCTCAAAAGACCATTTCAGACACCAATCTACATGGTTCTCAAACATTATGTCCGATTTTTTTTATATACACATTGACATTGTTGAATTTTATATGCACAATGACATGAGTATTTACTTGTAAAGTAGTATGTTATTTTAATTATTGTGAATGTGACGATTATGTGGGTCATTGCTTTTTTTTTCGCAGTTAATTTTGATCATGATCTGGCAGATTGAGTAATTTATGTGGCCTACCCAAATGTCCTTTCTTTGGTATTGTTCGTCGAATCGTTGAGCTCCTTAAGTTCTGACTTCCTGAGTTGAGCTGCACGATTACTGACAAATGCGTGCACTGACTGGACAGGTCCACTCAATCTGTGTGGTTCTTTCCTCAAAAGACCATTTCAGATACCAATCTACATGGTCTTCACATGATCTGACCAAGATTATGTCTGGACTTTAAAAGAGACTGTGACCTCTGAGTTTGTTTCGGCCTTTCTTCTCAGAGTAGTCAGATAGGAAACGCCGACCTCATCTAGTTTAAAAATATGATTGACGTGTAAAAGTGTTTGTACAAACCTACTTACAGAAATAAAATCATTTATCATTTATCAAGGAAAGAGAGTAGGTATTAACAAGTTCAATAATTAATTTACTTATAAAATGTAAATGACAGTTGTTAAATATTTACAACTTCAAATACAATAATCCGCCATATCCATTTGCATTGACGCATAACAAGCAATGAATACATTTTTCATTGTTCACAAATTACACAGTTATTTATTTATATTTCTTCGGTGGGATATTACAAAAACTCAAAAACTCAAAGTATTTATTTCAAATAAACCAATTACAGGCACTTTTGAATTGTCAAGGGGTCAGTCAGAAAGATGAAGCTAGTTACCCATTCCAAATTTACAAAACGCGCAACTAAATTAAATGTACCGATTGACTAACCACACAACAACAAACAGTTTATTTTAATATACACCTATTAGCAGGCACTGGATTTCATCACTTGGTATCAGTTTTGTATGTGGTTTGTAATAAAATTATTCAAAGGTAAACCAGTTATTTGTTCATTTACACTTTGAAACAAAACCCTTGAAAAACCCTCGAAGAAATATTTTTTCCAACTGATAACCTCGGTAATCTTATAGCTCAACTTGCTTGCTTGCCCCTTTAATTGGAAGAATAGGCATTATTTATCTCCAATATCAGAATAGAACTCTTGCGATTGCAACCACAACCGCTACTGCCTTCTTTAAAAGGTAAAAAGTACGGTGGCAACCAATAATCTGTTATAATATCACTATTCGCCGTAACCCACTCAAAAGTGTAGCCGCAGCAGTTCTATTGAGGACTGTTTACGTCTTGTAAATTATTCCTTTACAAAATAAACATAGCAGCTTAAGATTTATTGCTAACTTGTAGGTAGCAACTATTATTATTAAATAGTCTACCTCTCCAATTTATATTATCGACTACGCTCATTGTTAGTTATGCTATCAAAACATGAGATCTTATGAGATATTCTTTTTATTGCTTGCTTTGTTTTTATATACCGTCATATTCTGTTTACAAATAGATAGTCATTTACTCTCGGTCTTTGAGCTCCACAGAAATGAAAAAATACAACGGCAACAATAATAATAATAAAAAAAAAACATTTAATTTTGTTTGTAAACCGAGCGATTATTATTTTATTATTTTTATCCCATAGTTAATCTGTGAACAGCGTTGTGGGCTGCAATATTGTATATTTGTTTTGTGTATTCCATATCTCATGTTTTATATTGTAGCTGTTTGTTGTTCCTTCTCAATAAAATAAAATAAATAAAATAAAATAACAATAGGCACACTATGCGATCTCATTTTTCGTCTTATTTAATCTGAAAATTACCAATATGCGTGAAAACACGTGTTTACTTTATCTTATTTGCCAACTAGGCTATGATATCTGCTCGCGCAAGTTTTTATTTAATAAGTTACTGTAATATTGTCGACTGCAGTTTTGAGCTATTTTTGTTCCCTCCCAATTCCCATACAACAGAACGAGAGGGATGTACATCACACGCGTCCAACCGGACGCGTCCACTGCAACATGAATCCACTGTGATTTGCTAACAACACTCCTTCAATGAGAATCGATTCAGATGCACGCGTTGTACCGCGCCGCACCGTGCTGCAATAAAACCGCTCCGCAGCCATACCGCTAATGCCGCAATAAACCCGCTCTGCAACCATACCGCTAATAGAAACTCAAAAACTCTTTATTTTATAAGTGTTGGCCGACACAAGTGTGACATTTAAAAACCAAGTGATAGTGGGAAATCATCACAGTGAAAGGAATAAATTCAGTGAATACGTGGGACGTCTGCAAAGGCTGTTCGTGAGTCAACGTGTTTCGTTCTCAAGTAAGTCCATCCATCCCTATTTTTCTCACTCATTCCCTTTTGCTCAATTCTGTGTGTCGTCCAATAATTCTAACCTCGCAACCCCGCTGATGGTACTTCGAAAGCCGCGATAACGTATACACCAATATCGTTCCAAGCATATGTATTCAGACTTTGATTACTTCCTATTTTTCTGAATGAGTAATGCAACTCAAACGCTAACCTTCATCCTGGCAAGGTCGCCAATGTGGTTGTTTATGTCTTTAAGGTTCACTTTCTTTGCGGTAATGGAGCGGTGTTTTAGAAAAATAACAAACGTCTTTACTTAATGATGATTTATTGGCGACTGTTTAGACATCTCACTGCATGCATTAATATAGGAACTGGACAGTGGTGTTCATCACGTTGTAGCAAGTATTCGAGTAGGTAAAATGTGAGACGTTCATGGACTTAACAACGTTTTCTGTAAGAGTAGCACAAAGCTTGTTCAAGCGTTTTCAGTCCGAGAATTTTGATGTCAAAGATGCAGCTCGCTCTGGTCGCCCTATTACGGATAGTCGATGCCATTTTTGAAAAAGTGGAGTATGATCGATATATTAGTAGTCACAAAATAGCTGAGGAGTTAGGGGTTGACCATTTGGTGTTCACCACGTTATAGGAAGTATTCTAGTAGGTGAGTTATTTCCTGTACAACAGCAGAGGTCACACGTCCGCATCGTTCGGACGCCAGCCAGAAAGTGACCACTCTGCGTCTGCTGGCGGGTGCCGCTGCGTTAGTTTATAATATCGGTACGCTACAGACCACAAAACAGTTTTGGCCTATTTGAAAAAGTCCGGGTAAAAAGTTCGATATTTGGGTGGCACACGAGTTCTTAGTCTTGAATTTGTATATAAAAATACGAAAGAACTTTTTCCCCGACCTAATATTGCATAACAATTTGAGGCATGGTTCGTAATTTAAATTTGTTATTTGACTATTTATTCCGAGGCCAATAATTGAAAATCCTTATTATTATTTTCCGGTGAAACTTCTTTGTTAATTTCTTCCAAATATTAATTCTCGTCTTGATTTTCGTTAAGAGGGCAACATTCATGATAATATTAATCGTTACGTTGGTAATCGCAGAGTAACAGACTATCATCGTAATGGTCAAGGTCAAGCTCGTTTAATTTAAATCCTTTAATATGGACCTTGGCCGTACCTGCGTCATACGCATTGTGACGTCCCTAGATTGAAATTTAGGTTGCTAAATACCGAATGACTGTAAAGGTCTATTGAAAGATTGGTTGTGGTTGCCAGATGGCTGTAAGGGTCTATCATATAATTGTTGTTGATTTCCAAATTGTTGGAGGCGCATCCCCAATCGATGCGAACGTATTATAAATTGTTGCGGGCGATAACCAAATGACTGTCCTTGAAATCCAGATTGTGGAGGTCGCATCCCAAACGGTTGACCTTAGGACCCCTACCAAAATAAAATTTGGGTTATGTAAAATAGGTTTATTATTATTAACAGGCGAATTATAATTATTTGTGCCGAATTTAAACATTTGTGTATTATTTGGTATAGCGTGTTTATTGGAGGACGTCACCAGTATTTTATTTAGGGCATTATATTGGTCATGGAAATTGACCTTTTCTAATACGAAAGATAAAGCCTGCTCCAGAGTGGATGGCGCTTTTAATCTCATAATAAGCACCATATTTTCTGGTAGATTATAAAGGAATACGTTTAATGACGGATTATTATAAATAGTTATTTTAATTTCACGCAGAGTACTCGATAATCTATTAAGTTATGATATTAAAATACTACGCACTGATTGAATACGACTGTGAAAATCCAAAAATGACTCACCATTTCTTTTACGCAAAGTTTCCAATTCTATAGCTAAACATTCATCACTTTTGGGGTCTCTAAAATGTTGTATCAATAAGTCCTTAAACTCTTCCCATGTAACAATATCCTCGTACTCACTGAAAAGCGCGGCTGCATTCCCCGCTAATTTACTCGTTATAGGATGCATTACATACAAGTTATCCTCGTCACTACCCCTGTATTTATTTATAATAAATTCACTCTTATGCATAAAAATATTGAAAACAAATCAGACAAACAGTCTTTTAAGAATACAAAAATTAATTCAATTTAAAAAAAAATGCCAGCCTTTTGGGCACTAACCCCATGACTGACAGCGATATGGACGAATTTTTTGATGCTCTATGAGCCCTTCCCTTTTTTATTATATAGTTTTACATAATATATATACTTAGTTCAGAGTTAGCTTGTACGTATATAGTAAACTCTTTCGTAATAAAAATTGTCAATAAATACTGAAATAAATAATACCTCAAACTAAGAATTTTAACTTTTTGCTTAGTTAGGTAATCGAAGTGTAAATGATAAATGATTTTATTTCTGTATGTAGGTTTGTACACACTTTTACACGTAAATCGATCATGTAAATCGGTTAGATCGCTATAACTTTTTAAAACCTTACAAAACCTAGGTTATGGAGATTTTATCCCAACATTGTTATATTTTTTGGCGGGCAAAGTGGAGTGATAGGTCAAACCGGAATTCTCGAGTCAAGGAGAGCTGATTATTCTTTTAAAAATGCTACATACAAACATTGCGTCGTTTGAACATCCTCGTTCTTCTAAAGTGTGTTTTTTAGAGATCTTCAATCTATTTTGGAAGAAGGTTGGGTTTTTGTTTTAAGTAGTTTTTCTGTGGGCAAAGTTTTTATTAGCGTTGTTAACAGAAAAAGTTATATGCCCAACGAAGCGTTTTTGAAGGCGATCTAGACACAAACTATTCGAAGCATATTGCGGTTCACCTAAGTTTCACCAAAACACCGCTGACAATTTTTTAGTTTACAACCAACATGTCATATTTATTTCCCAAACAACTTATTCCGCAAATGTTTTATTTTATGAACTCTTGTTTTACAAACATTTATTTGGCAAATGCTTGTCTTTACAAATGTTTCGCATGATATTTAATCATTTATAAATTTTTCACTTAATATTTAGATACTTTTGGAAAAAAAATAAAAAAAATACTAAATAAATTTTCTTATAATTATTCGACATTGGTGTGAACAGGGTGTAGTCGACGGATACCCGCGGAGCGGGGCTCCTATTTCTAAATGGTTAAGAAAAAAAAAACCTATCCGAGTCGGGGTGCTCTAAGCAATTATATTGTTGTAGTCTTTGGCTCCAAGTCCCGAGCTCGCGTAGCTCGATCTTGCATCCAAAGGTCTCCTGGTAACAGTAGCAGAAACATTGGCTTTTGTACATACAATGCGTGACTAATAACCGGCGAAGTTTCTTTCGGCATTGGTGAGAATAGGGCGTAGTCGACCGCTCCTATTTCTGAATGGAAAGATGAACGCATCGCAAGAATATTGATGCAGAAAGAAAAATATTTGGAAATAAAGTTATTAAAATATTTAGGAAGCAATTTGCAATTACATGTGTAATTAATTATCTATAACTACTGATACAATATTATTTATTGATTAATTACCCTTTTACCTATTTAAATCAACCAACCCTTATTTTTCTACACTTAAGGGTGGATTTTGTTTTTCAATTTTAAATGGAACCAACTTAGAAGTAATTTTTTTTTAATCATCATCGGACTATGTAAAAAGTTACGTGTATAAATATATTCATATATATATATATATATATATATGTGTGTGTTGAGCTTTGCTGCGTAGCTGTGGCTTGAGAACCTCCTCCTATTTTTGCGTCGGTTACCAATAGCTTCCGTTTGATGTATCGCTGACCTCAATACTCCAACTCCTTGAAAAGATATTCATCAAAAACTGAAAACAATTCTCCTGTAAAATTTGAGTTTTCGATTACCGACGTATAACTTGGGGCAATTGATATACCTAAACCTGTGCCCAACACTTTAAATACACATACATAATGTTATGTATGTTTGTACCTCTATAAAAATAAAATATTGCATGCAACTTGCGTCATCGCTAAATTAGAATTAATTCCAATCAGGTTGAAAACAATCATTTTTTTTTTCAATTCACATTCTTTCATGGGTTATGTCGTGAAAAGGCAAAAATTAGATGGACAGAGTTACTTTCGCATTTATAAAATTAGTATGGATAGATAGGTTCCACCTTAGTAGCCAGAAATAGGTCGATCTGATCTAATCTTACGAATGACGAGGAAACTGCAGGATTTTAACCTTCATCAAAATTTCGTTTCTTAAAATGGAGATAATACTCCCCAAAGTGGCTTCAGCGGTTTCGTAGTCATTAAAAAATTAATTTCGTTACAAGGAAAATTGCGATTTTTTAGTAAATGCAACGTGGGTTCCTCTTGAGACTAAAATTGGTCTTAATTGGTATCACACAAGGCCTATAATAAGGAATCTACATAAACTTGGTTTTATAAATGTTATATTAATTCAGAAATTGTCCCTACTACATGTGTGTTTACCATAATATAGTTTGTGTCATAATGCTCAGCTAGAATTTCAGTTATTATAAAAGCATTTAACATAATGCTATTAACTGCTGAAAAACTGTTTGAATGCTTGAAATCATAGGATTCAAGCAGTCAGACAGGTCAGGAGTATCTTGTATCTATATTCCACAACAAATGACTAACATAGACTTCCTGCTTGTCAACATCAATCATCAGATAAACCCCTTCTCCCAATTATTTGGATATCAATACTTAGAAACAAAATTAATCTTCAAAAGGCTTTGCTTCATTTGTAATTAATTAATTAATTATATATCCTAATTAATGAATTATAAAAATCCAAGAGTTTTGATCCAATATCGATCAATAGCTGATTGATGACCAAAGATTTTAAAGGGCTATGATGGGGATTAATTAATACTCTTAATAAAAGTAATATAATTTATTATGAAACTAAAATATTAATCAATGGCCGTATTTAAACTTACTTAGCAAGTGGTATAGAAAAGCAAATAACTCATCCCAATATCATCTTGGTTTTTGATGATAGCAAACTGAAATATGTAGAATGTAATATACTGTACAATTTACTTAGGAAAGGATATGACAATGATAACGACATCAATATAAATAAATTACATCATCTTGAAAGATTCAACTAAGTAGGTATCGCAAAGGACTTCCTTCTCGAACTTCGATAGCAGTTCAGGACCTAACAACTTATTCACGATGTTGGATACTCGACAATCGTAAGGTGCTGATGCGTGGTCAGATTCTATGTGGAACACCTTCACTGGCTTCTTTGTATACTTGGATAGGTTGTAGTCATCAGCCAGAGCTTCTGCTCTTGGATGAGGGATGCCCTTCATAAGGACCAGTTCTGATTCTAGTTTAAAATCAGGTTCGTATTGTCTTGCCAACAAAATCCTTCGGTACGCGGCTTGAAGGATCGATCTCTTGTATTGGTTCGAATAGCTTGCCAGTTCTCTTAGTCTACTCACACACGCTTCAACCTTCTCTGACCAGTTCTCTGATTTCTCTAAATCCTTCTTCAGTTCTTCACTATCCCTTCCAGTCATGAGATGGTACATGTGTTCTACAATAGAATTCTGTAACTCCGTATCAGTTGAATTACCGACATAAGCGTCTAGTTGTACTTTTAATGCATCTGGGCTGCTGTCCAAGCAGTACACGGTTCCCACGCGGCCTGAAAAAATGAGTTCAAATAATTATCTTTAAGAGTTTTCTGCTGGTGGAAACTCAACTCTCAGATATTAAAGTTAGAGTTTGAAATTGCTCAGTTGCTGAATAAAGGAAACAGGTGTTTTAATAGATAAGCAAGAGGATTTTTCGAAATTAAAATGTGCTCCATAAAAGTCAAACTTTGGAATAATGTGACGCAAGGGATTCAGTCTATAAAAGTCTTCTCTTTTGTTAATGTTGTCTTAATAATTTAAAAAATATTTCTGAGGAAACTTCAAAAATAAAATTGAAACTGCTTGAAGGAAGTTTTAATATTGCCGCAAAGAGGCGCCAATGCGCTACAGAACAGTTTAATAGGCGCTTCATTTTTGTATTTACGTGGTGGTAACGGTGGTAGAAAGGTTTAGAAAAATAAATACATACCCTCTTTTTCGAACATTGCAGCTAACTCTAAAGCAACGTTCACGCCAAAGGAGTATCCCAGTAGGTAGAAATTGGATTTCAGTTCAAACCTCTTTTTCATAAACTGGAAAGCATAAAAATAAACTGATTTGGTAATCGCTGCAACAGAAAATTTCAGAATAATAGGGCTCGTCACGTCCTCGTTTTTCTATATTTTGGATCTACAGTTATATAAATAAATTGGGAACATTTTTACATTCTGCATTCTACGTCACTAAAAATAGTCTAAATTCCAGTATTAAAGGTACATAATACATATAATTCTGATTCATTTTATCTAGCGTTCCGTAGCGGACGTCCACTTAATTATAATAACATAGGTAAATAACCTCTCAAAGCAGAAATATCGTGTGTAACAGGAATGGTTAAATTACTTGCAAATAAACTCAAAAGAGAACCGTCCGTTCTGTTTACGAAGCCAAAAACAATCCATTGCTCCGGCGAGTAAAATAAATAGCTGATATACAACAAACATGGATGGATGACTTGGAACTTTCCGGTCTGAATTTCAAAAAGTTCAGCTGAATGTGTTATAGTGTGGAATTTTATTTTAGTAAATATGACGATATTTCTGGTCCTCCTGGTTTCGACAATCGGTAGAATGGTCCTTCCGACCATAATTAACAAAAAGTTTGTTATAAAATACATAAACTCGGAAATTGTTTAACTGTATGACCCAAACATAATTTAGGGAACAACTGAAAGTATAATGTCCTCAAATTCAGTAAAAAGTAAACTATTCAATATGTACACGAAACGGTGCAATTATTTTAACTGTTTTTCTTTCGCCCCCAATCGACGTCGAAATTTAAAAATTCCGTATTCGAATGGATATTTAACGAAGTGATGAATAACTTAACGAATTGGAGTCCCAGTTGGACGAACAAAGAAAACAAAATCTACCTACCACAATTTATTCACCAATCACGGTCCATTTTATTACGACGTCCACTGAGTTCCTGCATCACTGTACCTCGGGAAATATCAATTGAATTAATTCAATCTTTTATATTAAAAGAGAACGACTACTGTTCGGGAACAATAGTAGGTACGGCTCGCGTGCAAGCATGAATGGCTCCCAATACTAGGTCACAACGTTCAATACTTAATAAATATACGGGAAATTTGAGATGAATCGAGATGCTGGATTTTCTTTAGGAAATATAACGACTAAAATGCAATATTTTTCGTGTAAGCGTCCAAGGATGGAAGGATTGTTTTCGATATTCTGCTATACTCGACAATGGATATTGGAAAAGTTAGACCAATTTCAGTAATTGTGTGAAACGAATTCCTTAAGATTGTTAGTTCTTTTCCAACTTTGTTATGATTCCTTAATGATTAAATCAAGCTTCTGGCTCTGGAATTGTGACTTTTAGGCAAAAAAGAATCTAACATCTTTTTACATAAATGTATGGTGTCAAACTCACCTTCATAATATTGCTTGCCATTTCCTGTATACTGTTTTCAGTCATGTCTGGACCTAGTTGGAACGTCATGGCTTGAACCTTTAGCCTTTCGGAGACGCGTGTGAAGATTTGGTGGTGGCCTTCGAATCCTGGTATCAGCATCAGGTAAGTCTTTCTAGGATCTAACTCTTGTTCTTCCTATATATAGAAATGATAAATGTCTATGAAATAAGTTCTAATATTAAAATCAAGGTTTCGATCCATAGGTATTGAGATCCCGAAAATCTAATTAAATTTTCGACAAGAACAACAACCAATTTTAGTGTAAGTATAAATATTTAATGGTTTAAATACTAAATGTTATTGATAGATGTCCTGTCTCGCAAATATTTAATTTGGACAGTTATTTTACCAACCTCAGAACCATTACTAAGTTTTGTCGGCATTTGTATCATAGGTTCGGTAGCCATGCACTCGTCTTCGTCAGTGTAAGTGTAGAATGCTCCTAGACCAGCATCAAACTTGGTGTTTTCTCTTTTCCTTATAGTGCCGAAACTTTTCAAACTGTGAAGATAAAACGCATATTATACATCCAGAAATAATATAAAAAACAACATATATTTTGAGGATATTTTTGGCAGCCAATGTTGAAACTTAGACGGCATTCGATGCACGTAGCGGAATACTATAAAACACATTTTTATTTTTTGCCGTATTGGTTTTAATTAGTAGTTGTATTATGGTACAAAAAACAATAAATATAGATTTATTGAAACATAAAAAAAGGAATGTCAATTTTATTGATATTTTAACAAATTTCTAACGACAACTTTAATTTGCAAATTATAAGAAGCAGACCAAGAAAAAATGAAGGTTGTTTCCGAATCAAATCTTTACTGAAAAAATATATGACTGTGAATAATAGTATTCTTTTAAATTAAAAAGAATATTATTTTTCACACAGTCATAATATTGTATGCATAAATAAGGCACTAATGTGTAGGTATTATATATTATCTTACCTCGCAACATCTAGTTGGGCCACCCTCTCATTGCAAATGTCAATATTATAGACATTTTTGATGAGTAACTTAATTTCTTGTAAGCTGGTTTCATTCAGGCATAGTTGTTTCAGGGTGAGGTTTTGTTCAATATTATCAACATGTTGCACCCCTGGATACAAAGACCAGTTTTATCAGAAAAATATTTTCTTTCATTGTATTTCGAAGCGGTACACAATTTATATTAAAAGTAATAAGAGCAGATAGTTTATTGAACAATGATAAAACAACAGAAATTTTAGTGTGCTAATTTATTTTAACTATCTACTTATTAAAAAATAAATGTGGTCTAAATATTTTTTGGCTACAAAAATATTCAAATGTCAATTTTAAAGAAACAATACCGATCAGATAGGCAGTAAGAAAAATATTTAGAATGACTCGACGACAGTATCGTGAGTTGAAATAACACCGCACAATAAATTTCGTAGATCGACCCTCTTTTTTCAAGAAATAAAAGTAACTTACCAATAATCCTCGCGACCTTTTCCAAGAAATCGTAATTGTTTCGTTTCTTCAAATCGAATGACACGACATTCGTGTAATTTAGTTTCAAACTCGTTTCCAAAGCGTTCATAACTGTTGACAGTTTCTGTGAGCGAGTTTTAGTTTCATTTTCTAAATTGTTATCGAACTGAAAAAATTAAAATTCCATTACGTTCTGTCTCGTAGGGCAAAAGCGAACAAGAATATCAAATTGATATTTTCCAGTTATAAATAACTATTCGATCTAAAAAGGGAAAAATCCGTGTGTGGTCGGGGGAACCAGGAACAAAGTTCCACACGCACACACACACTCGTTTATAATAGATAGAGACAATGAGAGAAAGAAAGTCGCATGGCGGGGGAATAACACTTTTTCCTTACGTGACGATTACTACCAGTCAACTCCTACCGTAAGCCACTTTGAGAAAATTCGTTCCATAATTAAAGTTCAAAATTGGTTATACTTGTAACACATTTTCAGATCCATCCCTGTAATAGTGATTTATACCTAGAAAATATCAATTTGATATTCTTGTTCTTGTACAATACTGTTGTGAATGATAAAATAAGAATTATCACCGATTTTTTTACAAACAATCTATATCTTAAATAACGTGATTTATCATATAACCACCTCATAAAAGTAAATATGTTAAAACAAGGTTTTAAGAAATAGCTAAAAACAAAAAAGTGCAAATATTTGCTTTCGTACCAAGAGTGCATAACTCGAGAATTCACAAGATACAACGCGACGATGACGCACATTTTATTGCTAAACACACACACGTAAACCTCTGAACATCCACAAACAGCACACCAAGTTCCTCACACTGCGTCAAATGAAATGCAAATATTGAAATAACTTGAACAGGAATACCTCATTGATCGAATGGATGCGGAAGACTAGAGCTGGCAAGCATGCTTCATTGCGGGCTTCACATATTTTCTCAATCACAGAAACTGCATACTCGTCGCTGGCACTTTTTGAAGAACAGTTCAAGACCACAAAATGCCTGTTGGAAATTATTTTAATGAATTAATTTGTTTTTACGGGACATTTTGTTTGAAAATTATACGCTATTCATTTTCTTTAGAGCTTTTAGTTTATTTTAGTATTTAGTTGTCTTATCGGTTTGTTACCGATCGCCAATATCTATAATAATATTTATCTTTAAATAGTTAATAGCTTTTTATATTATCTGTCTGTATGACCGCTTAGACCATCTTTCACCATAGTTTAGATAATTTATTTTGAAAGATTTATGTGTATAAAATGTTCTTATTAAACTTAAATATTTCTCGTCAAGTCGCTGTTTCAAGTCAAGAAAACCGTTGAAAGCAGCGGCGGGTCGCTAGTTTATTATAAATAGTACTCATACATACATAAACTCACGCCTTCTTCCCATGGGGGTTGGCAGAAACTACAGAACGTCAAATACTAGTTTCTTCAAATTGGTTTTAGGTAATAGAGCTATGTAAGATGACAAAAAAAAAAAACTAGGAGAGGCTCAAAATTATTGTATTTTAGAATATATCAACAAAAATCTAAAGTTTAGAAACCAGACAAGCGAACATTTTTATAAAACTGAAAATCCTTTTAAATCATCTTGTATAACGTTTTCTCGGGTCCTACAGCTAGTCCATCAACATTCATAATTTGTGTTATATTGTGGTGCTTTCTACCTAAGTGCTCATAACGTATGTAGTACTTTTTTCGATGGTAATTACTTTAGTTTATTCAGTTAGGATCAAAAATATTTAAAAAGTGGTAGATATGCGACATTTGAAAATCAAACTGAAGTGTGTTGCTAAAAATTTACACAATGTAAGTTCCTTGCCTCTGCCATTCAATAAGATTGAAGCAACAAATGAACTACATCACCTGAACACAACAGTGTCAGTGTCTCTAAACATAGAGACGGTGTTACTTTAATTGTTGCCTCAACTTATGGTATGTCACAGGTTATTAATCAGGCTTTAGGTCCGGATCCACCGTAGAATTAAACAATTTAAGATATATAATATAAAACAAAAAAAATATATTAGGCAGATTACGATTGTAATGACATTTATGACACACACAATATTTCCAATCTAAAATTGGCAATAGATTCTAAATTAGATATGATTTGTAAAAATAATACTCACATCAAACTACTGCAAAGGTTTCTAGAAGACACATCTAAGTTCGCAACAATACGAACGGCGTTATTAAACTTCTGTACCATACTTTTGGATTCCAAAGTTACTTCTTTGGGTTCAGTGTTGTAATTCTGCACAACGAAAATCCCTTGAACGGGTGCCATCTTTGTTCCCTTTTTTAGTAAATCAACACATTCTTTATCTGTTGATAAGTTTTCAGAACACATCTTCACTGATACTTTGAGTTTCTTCCAAGACCTGAGAAATAACATAATTAAAATTAATAAAAACAATATTTAACTGACAGGTTTTGGCATTATCACAGTCCTTGTAACTACAACCAATGTTGGGTAAATGGGTAAGCTTTGGTTCTAAACTAACAGATTCTACAAATTACACACAAATACGACTTTCTAATTTAGTGGTTGACAGTTGCAATGGAATGATACGTCCCATCAATTTTATTATGATAACGTTCGTGACCAGGACATCAATTACGCTGTAATACAGTTGAAATACGTTAAATTTATCAGCCAGTTATATCACTTCAATAACAAATGCATGAATACTTTCATTGCTTATAATGAAAAAAATACAAAAAAAGAACATATGTGTACTCTTTTGAATTCGTACCTAAAGACTAATATAGGAATCATACAATCAATAAGAAAAAACATACTTACTCCAACTTATTATAGCAATACCCAGCCGGGGAGTTAGGTTTTAGATGTAGAACTAGGTTTCTGGCACCTCGCTGAACTAATCTGTCAGCTACTTCGATTCCAAGTTCACTTTCATCGCAAGCAACGATGAATGTGCCTTCAGAAGAATAGTTTAGTCTGAAAAAAGAAAACGTGTTAATAAAGTTTACTTTAAACGATATTTATTTCTGTAATTTGGTTCAAAAAACATTCAGTGTTTCCTATCCGACTACTCTGAGAAGACAGACTATACCAAAATCAGAGGTCATAGTCTCTTTTGAAGTCCAGACATAAACTTGGTCAGGCCATAGGAGGACCATGAAGATTAGTGTAGGAACTGGTCTTTTGAGGAAAGAATCACACAGTTTTAACCTATACAGTCAGTGCACGTATTTGTCAGTTATCATGTAGCTCAACTCAGAAACTCACGAGCTGAACGACTCAACGAACAATACCAAAGCTAGGATATTTGGGTAGGCCGCATAAACTACTCAAAAAACATAACGTAACGTTTAAAACCAACTGAAAAAACATTCCCACATAGTTCTCACATTCCCATTAAATAAAAATAATATTGTTCCTCATAAGCAAATATTTACGTCATAGTAATGATATTGCCTAGGTGAGATCAGCACCCTAATTGGGTAATACAATTCCAATTGAAATCTGAATGATTTTGAAGGATATTGCTAATCCATTGCTACATTATGTTCAAAAAATTTGTCTGCTATTGTTGAACTGTCAAAATGTAAGCCATTGCTACTGTTACTATGTCACGCAAACACCCCATTATTTTTTCCGGACATCAGAGAATTATTTTATTATGATACAATTTATCCATCCACTACCATTTTCCTGTTTCATTTTTCCATAGAGTTAATTTTATGAAGAAAAAAGCAAATACCTTGGAGTAGCATTGAAAACCTCGCTTGAAACCTGGGGATCTTTCATTCTTATTAGTACCTTTCCACTAAACCTCTTTAGAGACAGGAGTCTGAAAGCCCTGGAAACATCCATTGGAGAATATACTAGTCGGTTCAAAGGCCTAACCATGCCCTTTTGAATGCCTTCAGTTATCATACATTGCATTGTCTGAAATAAATAAGGAAATGTTACCTTTATTAAAAAAAAACAACAAAAATGTATAAAGTAAGTAATTTTTTGTATTTATTTCTGTACAAGTGACCTTTAGAAATAAATGAATTCAAATCGTTATCCTTTTTTGTGGAATTCAAAACAATAATTATCGAATAATCAATTAGGTATAATTCAATCATGCAGCCTATGGTTTTTTTTTCTTTTTTTTATCAATAGTAATTATGTTTCTGGTTTTTTTCTTACCGTCTTCTCTTCAGAGTATTCCGGTTTAAATAGGCTGGAAATTCTGATAACGTTGTAACTTCTTTCCTTGCACAAGTAATACATTCCGAAGTCTTCGTTATTTTTTATGTAATCATCATAGACGTCCAGTAGGTATCCATAATTGCCTACGCATTTCATAGCAGACTAAAAAAAGACGAAGATAGACAAATTAATAAATAAAAAACTAAAACGAACTACATTTGAAAATCGATTATAATGTTCGACATAATTATATTTGAATATAATTAAATGATAATCGCTGGGTGGGATAGGCTGCATGCGGAAGGCGGAGGACAGGATGTTGTGGCGCAGCATGGGAGAGGCCTATGTCCAGCAGTGGACTGCGATAGGCTGAGTTGATTGATTGAAATGATAATCGTAGCCTTAGACGAGTAAACACGGATAGATTTCTGATTAAAAAGGAACTTACATGACGCAACGGCCCGCTGGCACAATTTATGACAATGGGGCAGCATTTCGTATTGGAGTTCATAATGACTGTGCTATGAGAATCGATACGCGAGCAGACGACGTTTTTCTCTGTAACATGAAAGATTTTTAACATAAATAAACAGAACATAAGATAACATAACATGATATGTTACCTACATAATATAACATAACATGTTATGTTACCTACATAATATAACATAACATGTTATGTTACCTACATTACATAACATCATAACCCATATAAAACTGTGTCTGTTTCGTAATCTATACAATATTTCCTATTCGTTCTGACGAGTTTTATGTTATTTGGTTTATAATAAAACGAGTATGTTTCAAACTAAAACAAGTTTTGTTATTTTCAACCATTTTTATCATTCAAAACCATATAAATCAAATTGTGCATATTATAAAATAATTTAAAAGTAGATACAAAGTATATACATATTTTATATAGATAAAAGATTAAAAGTAGGACAAAGTTTATTGTTCTATAAATATGATTTATAACAATAATATAAAAAAGTAAAACATAAATCAAATCAAATCATTTTTATTTCAGGTATACACCCATATTGAAATTAAACTAGAATACAAATTAATTATTAAAAATAAATTATTAAAGTAATACAAAAAATAATATAAATTAAATTAAATATTACATTACCTCACACAAAGCAATAGATAAATATTGTTTTAGCTGGAATATTAATTGCCATATACGAAGAAATAGTTTACTTCGTATATGGCCCTGAATATTCCATTGTCAGAATTGTGAATTCGGTTCATAAAGGAGGCCTGTGACTTTCACATGACTGCGTAAAAGTCATCTACCCTGCTTTCTGCGAACATACCGGAAGCACTACACTGCCAAGGCAGACCCAGTATGCATCTGAATGCGTTATTATATTGAACACGCAGAGTGTTGTAAGCACGCTGCATGTATTTGTACCATAAGGCACAGGTTTACAGGTTCCAGCAGTATGCGTTAAACAGCGTGATTTTCACTAGGTTTGAACATTTCGCAAATCGTTGTGCCAGCATATTACTCTTGGCAGCGAGCGAACGTCTTCGTCTTTCAATGTCGTCGTCATGTTTGAGTTTCTCAGTCAGTATATGACCTAAATATGTGAAACATTTGACAGATTCCATCCTAGTGTTGCATAGAAATAACTCTATGTAGTATATGCAATGTACTTTTGTCGTAACGAAAACACATTGTTTGGCTCCTTTTAACATTATATTGTAGACCATGCTTATCCGCATAAACCTCACATATACCTATCAACTTTTGCAATTCCGTGACAGACGGGCTGAAAAGAACCATATCGTCGGCGTAACTTAGATTATTTACCGGTACGTTGTTAACTGAACAGCCGACCCCGGCTCCGCTCAGCTCCCCTATCTGGTCATTCATATATAGGTTAAATAATATGGGTGAGGTTAGTCCGCCCTGTCTTACGCCCGTTCTAAGAACATAATCGCTCGACATGGCCTCCCCCCATTTTACTGCGTTAGCTTGGCCCTCATACCAGTACTTCATTATGTAAATAATGTCATGTGGTATACCGGTTTTGAACATTTAATTCCATAACGTGTTATAATTTATTGCATCAAATGCGCGACTTAAATCTAGGAAACATGCATAAACATATGTTTTTCTGTGTAAATAATATTTAACTGTTTTCTTCAAGGCAAATATAGCTGTGACAGTTGCATGCTCGGCACGAAAACCAAATTGAGCGTTATTAAGGTGTAAATATTTTTGAATTTGCAGTTCTATTAACCTTTCAAAGGTTTTTGACAACCCTGTCGCTAGTGTTATGGGCCTATAATTAGACATATCTGAAATATCAGCTTTCCTATTTTTAACCAATGGCACCACTACTGACTTCATAAAATCTTTAGGTAAGAAAGCATGAGACAAGCAGGCATTATAAATGTCTGGGTCAGGATGACTGGACCAAGAGAGATTTTTGAAGTTTGAGTAATACCAAGTTTTAATACCTATTTGGTACTATTTGGTACCAGACATCAAATAATTGGTACCTCTCTACAGAGAGAAAATTATTACGAGGAAAGTGGCCAGCCATTCTGACTTCAGAATGGCTGGACCAAGTCGGCTGCACCTAGTTGTAGGTGTTATAACTAGTTCATCTTTTCATTAAAATTTAGTACCTCATTGGTACCTCAACATATGTTTTTCTTAATTTTTTTCGATAAGCCAAAAAAAAGTTACACCTAGAAAAAAAATTACATGTAATCTGGAGCACGTTGATTTCACCTAGTTGTAGGCGTTATAATTAGTTCATCTTTTCATTAAAATTTAGTACCCCATTGGAACCTCCACATATGTTTTTCTTAGATTTTTTCGATAAGCCAAAAATAAGTTACACCTACAAGAAGTTTTGCATATATAATAATGTTTATTTTTGTACTAAGAAAATTATAAAGTATCACAATTTTTTCTGCCAACTGAGGACCACCCCGTATAACATGGTTTAAAGTAAGTCCATCGTGCCCCGGAGACTTCCCACGTTTCATTTTATGAACACAATCAAGTAACATGTCTAAAGTTATCGTAAAGGTAAGTTCACTCGCCTGGGCATGATGACCATGTACGAGTACAAGCCCGCCTTCCTCAGTACACAAGCCTCCTACCGAACCTCTCATTTTAAATTGCGTCGCAAATGCCTCCGCAGTCTTTATGGGGTCCTGTATATCATTGACACTCGCTGCACGACTCGGCTTATATGATAAGTTATTAGTAGATTTTCAGAATCGCCCAAAATTACCTGAGGCCCTTTGCTTGGCAATAATATCCATTTTTATTTGATTTTGGTTTTGTTGACACCACTTAAGTTTCTTTTTAAAGGTCATTCTAGTTAAACACATAGTTTCAAAGACGGAACCCTGTGATGGCCTTCTGCAAAGTAACCAGCTCTGAAAAGCGTTCCTCGCGACTTCGTACAGCGGTTTAATATGGTAGTTCCAACCAGTAATATAACTACACTTTTTTGTTATACGCCTTTCTTCATAATATGAGTTATTGGCAGCTTGTCTTATGGCTAGGGTTAGAACACATTAATATTTATCTAATAAATCGCAGCATTGCTGATTACTACACGCAAGAACTACACATTCATGATTATAATTTAGTTTCAAGTCAACATTGGCTCAGTATTTATCACATAATTGACGATACTTCACCAATTGAGCATAGTTTCTATCATTAAGGCTTAATCTATTCATAGGAGCATCATGTCCATATGCTTTACGGCTTATGACACTGACATCGCATTCCACTTCGAGTGGATAATGGTCCGACAATGGTCCGACCTTCACGGAGAATAGTATCTAGACATTTCTTTTCAACCGAAATCTTAAATGACTTAAAGTTCGTTGCAATAAAATCAGCTGATGATAAAATAAAAACTACCTGGCAAATAATAAATAATGAAACAGGCAGGAAAAAACAGCGTAATACTGAATTTAATTTAGAGATTGCACATGGCCCCATCAACTCAGATGTAGAAAGAGCTCAGGAATTTGAAAACTTTTTTACTAATATTCCCTTTAAAACTACTGAAGCTTTAAATTCATCACCCGCGCTTTCTGCTGCCTTAATTAAAATTAATGTAAATGCATGTCCTTTGGAGTTTAGGTTTAAGCATACAAACCCCCAAGCTGTTATAAAAGCTTTTAACGATCTTAAAATTAAATCAAGAGAGGATCTCTGGGGAATGTCTGTAAAAGTTTGTAGATCTCTCATCGAAACTATTGCGCCCTATTTAGCTTTCATATTTAACACCAGTGTAGACCAAGGAGTGTTTCCGGATCTTATGAAACACAGTAAAGTAGTTCCATTGTTCAAATCCGGTGATAGCAAAGAACCAAACAATTATAGGCCTGTGTCAATTCTGCTAGTTCTCAGTAAGGTGTTTGAAAAGTTAATGCTTAATCAAATGTTACGTCACTTTAATAAAAAATCCATCTTTCATGAACAACAGTACGGTTTCACCAAAGGGCGTTGTACCACTGACGCTAATTAAGAACATTTTTAACGCGTGGGAAGAAGTACAAGATGCCATTGGAATCTTTTGTGACCTCTCTAAGGCGTTCGATTGCGTAAACCATGAGACACTTCTGCTGAAACTAGAGCACTATGGGATTAGGAATACAGCTCTTGATCTACTAAGATCATACCTGAAAGATAGAAAGGTTAACGTTCAAGTAAACGGCATGAACTAATTAAAGTCTGAAATGACAATGGGCGTTCCTCAAGGATCGATATTGGGTCCATTCCTCGTTTTAGTTTACATTAATGATTTACCCCAATTACTGCAGAATCAACCGAAGATGGTGTTATTTGTAGATGACACATCATTGATTTTTAAAGTTGGCCGACGGTCACAAAATCTTGACGACGTGAATAACACCATTCTTCAGGTCCAAGAGTGGTTTATGGTAAATAATTTGGTACTAAATGAAAAAAAAAACCAAATGCCTTAGATTTCAATTACCAAATGTTAGAAGTTGCGAATGTGACATCATATTGAATGGAGAAAAACTAGAATTTGTTAATCAGACGGTTTTCCTGGGAATCACGCTAGACGAGAAATTACAATGGGGACCCCATATAAAATCTCTTTGGTTAAGCTCGGCCGTTTATGCTGTTAGGAAGATAAGACAGTTAACAGATATAGAAACCGCGCGTCTGGTCTAGCACTATGTCATATGGCATTTTACTGTGGGGTCGGGCTGCTGACATTGAATCCATTTTCATTTTGCAAAAGAGAGCTGTCAGGGCCATTTACAATCTACGTCGTCGCGAATCTCTTAGGAACTATTTAAAAAGATTAATATTATGACGGTGCCTTGTCAATTCATTTATGAAAATATTATGTATGTAAGAAAAAACCTACATCTTTTTAATAAAATAAGTGATAGACATAATTTTAATACTAGAAATAAAGATAAAATAGATCAACCATTTTTTAGCTTATCTAAAGTACATACATCTTTTATGGGGTACTGTGTTAAATGTTACAACAAAATACCTTGTGATATATTGCAATTAAATGAAAGAAAATTTAAAACTCATATTAAAAGTACACTTTGTAAACAAGCATATTACACATTAGAGGATTATATCCTAGATAAGAATGTTTGGAAACATGCTGGTCCTGCTCCATAGGACAATCTAGAGTCTAGACAAAATCAAACTGGTTGCTAATTTAATTGTATAATTTATAATTTTTATGACATTGTTTTTTACATTATGTAACTACCTTAACTCACACACTAAATTATTTCTTGTGAAATTTTGGAAAAATCATTTACTTTTCAATATTTGTAAATATGTGAGCACCATGTATCTATCTTATAATTAATTTTCCTGTCATGCGATATATTTAATTATTTTTACCTATTGTGGTATAGTAATTTTATTCTAGGTGCATCGTCTTCACATATAATTATTATGTATACATAATATCGTACAACATTTTTAAAACAGTAACGGTGGAGTTTCTTGCCCATTCTTCTCCATACGAAACTACCTGTTGGAAGGGGCAACTAGAATCAATTCTATTTTTTTGGAAATTTTGACGTTCAAAAGTGCCTTTTATGTGCCTATTTGAAATAAACGATTTGTCTTTGACTTTGACTTTGCAATCTTCGGTATCAACATTTCCACGGTGATTACATTTTGACTGGTATCTTTCATGAAGGTTTCAATATCCTCCTTTTTAAAGTCATTCCGAAAACGGGATACGTATATTTGTATGTGATCTGCTGCCTTTAACTTCTCACTCACTTTAGTGCCTCTTCTATTCTTAATGACTGTTTTATGTTGTGTCGATAAATTATTTGCTATTGGTTTTCGTTCGGCAATTGGAGGTCGTTTCCGCGCATACGAAACTGTCTGAAATCCTTCATTATTATCTTCATAGGTGCGCTTTTGGGCGACACTAGTCCTGTTTGATGCCACGTCTCGGTAAGTAGGCTCGGGTGCGGGTGACGGGTGCAACGTAAACTAGGGACCGGGCTCGTTTCGAACCCCCACAAGTGGTTTCCTCATTTCGGATGTATTTACAGTGCTCGTAGTTGAACCTAACACGTAGTCTTCAGTCCTAGACCACACAGTTGGTTCGCGCCTAGCAGTCCTTGCAGAAGGTACTAGCTTTTGTTCTACCCCCATGTCTTGAGAATTCCGGTTTTTGAGAACAATCATTTCGTTACTTAATTTGCTGATATTTTCTTCAAATGTACTTTTCATAGATATAATTTCCGTTTGTAATGATGCCATAGTTTTTAATACACTAGACACATCTAAGTGGTCAAAGGTCACGGGGGTCATAAAAACATTAAAAAATAATATGAACAAATAATGAATTGAATTTCGTGGCACCGACCCGACTCACTCAACGCTCTGTAATTATTGTAAAAATGTCAAAATTGCTTAAGTTGAGAGTTATGTTGCATGTTTATTAGTGTAGCTAACTATAAACAAACACTTAAACGTTCAACAAATACCACTTTAAAAAACGTTAAAAAAATACCACTTGATATCAAACACCATAACGGCTATGACTCTAATTATTTATTGATTTTAATAAAAATTACTTCAAATTACCTCGATATTACAGCAGTTCTATTTTTATGATTAATTTGGGCAGTAAAATATAAAAACATAAAATCGAAACATTTGCAATTTTCCGCCATTTATTGCAACATCTGGAAGTGAATTTTGTCTGCCATGTGTTCCTTTTTCTTTTAATATGTTAGTAGAATGGCGTGTTTTATTGTAAGCTGCGACTTTTGTGCTCACTATACTACAAGAATGAGAGAGATACAAGGCTTAGTTTCATAGATAGTCGCAATAGTGAGGGACCACAGTAGACATAAGCTTGTAGAAAGTTTACCAATAGATTAAGTACTTCGACAGGTCTGATTTGCGTATTTTACCAACTGAAAGGCACGTTGAGCTGTTGGTCCCGGCTGTCATTTGTAAATTTTTGACAGCCGTAATTTGTAGTCTGAAGCCAGAAAGTCTGACAACCAGTCTTACCAAAGGGTATCGTATTACCCTGTAACTATCAAATAGGCAGTCACTCCGCATCCGGTTAAATTGGAATACGACCCCAACTTAGTTGGGAATAGACTAGGCAGACTGTTTTCCCCGAAAGGTTATAATTATAGTACATCCACATTTCACAAGTTTTGTTTAAGGCTTGTAATAATGCCAATAACCTTGAGCATTTGCGCGGAGCTAACGACCAACTGAATCTAAGGACGAGTGCGGGGGTAACGTAGACGCAGCCATTAATCGGACGCCTTTTTAATTTATTACAATAAAAATAATACTTAGTTTAAAAAAGTAACAAAACCAAATCATTTTCCTTTGTATTGCAAAGTAGTAGATATTTTTTTTATACTCTTTTGATAAAAAACGAAGGAGTAAAATGGTTTCATCTCAATAATTTGGAGGTTATTTGGTGTATTTTTATTTTATTTTGTGATACCGATAGAAAAATAATGGCTAAACCAAATTACGTATTATATCATGAAGATTGCAAAAAAAAAAATTGAGATGTAATATCTCTGTAAATGCCGACGAAAAGTCGCTTCATCTGCATGCTTTTTTCAAGCTTTTTCGAGAGAGCAGCCTTAAGTTCCATGTAACAAGGAGCGAGCCTATTGCAATCAACCAAACAAATTGACGAGAATTCCGGGCTGTTGCCAAGGAATTATTGATGGGAAAACCCAATTACAATTGACTTTGCCCGACCTGGTAATCTGACCCAGGACTTCAAGTTCAGCTACGATTACGTCACTAGGCTAACGAAAGAGTGCAAAAAAAAAGAAATATCTTACCATCCAACTGTGGAAAAATTTTGAGCAACATTTTTTTCTTCTGTGAATCATCTACACCTGCATACACCGGGTATCCCAGGAAAAGTGCCAAAGAAATGAATGCCTGGCCTAATGGTTGTTCTGCGTCATTTATAAACACGGATTTTTCATCAAACGTGTCTTTTTTAAAGAAGGTGTTCTGTAGAACAGACATGAAAGAATACGATGTTTAGTGAAAAATATATACTTATTATCTTCATAAAGGTTAACTAGTAAATAAAAAGAGAGAACACGACACGACAACATTAAAGGACAAAAGTATGTGATGTGGTTGTTCTCAACTGTAATTGAGTAATAATCTTACCAGACAATAATATGCTTTCACATAAACTAAAGGTACGGTGGCTGCATCCTCTAAGCTCCAGTGTTCTGGAACAGGCCATAGCAGTGTTGGATCTGCTTCCACAATGCTGCCCAATGCATTCTCGGGAAGTAATCCCATAACTCTTTGACCACTGAAAGAAATGGAGCATATAGTTATGTCGTCTAATTTATTAAAACTTCGTAGCTACTACTACTGAATAAAGGCCTCCTCTCTTCTTAATGTAGACCAGTTTCCCCTTCTTCCAACGAAGACCAGCTCTACCCAGAGTGGGAGAAGTTATTTCATAATTTCCAACCCAAAAAAAAAGGTCTCTCTTTTGTGACATGCTTCCCTCTGCCGTGGTATATCTAAAATGCCGTTATCCGACATCTGGTCGATTTTCAACATTTGATGCTATACTTATTGCAAATAGAGATCGATAGAGATTTTTTTTCTGATTAATATAGCATCAAAAGTTGAAAATCGGCCTGATGTCGGGATAACGGCATTTTAGATATACCACGGCAGCCTGGTCTCTCTATTCTCTGAACTTCAGCAATCCATTCTCAAATTCAAACTCACAGCATTTATTTCAAATAAACCAATTACAGGGACATTTGAATTGTCATTAATTAGGCTGTTGAACAACACTCAATACTCCTTCTACAGTCTGATTGTAATATCATGACTATGACTTACTTAATATCAATACCGCTGAACTCCATTCCAAAACCCTTGCTCGGTGCAAGAGAAGTCCCAGCTGCATTATAAACATCTTCACTCGATAGTCCAACATAGCACACCTGAATAAAAAGGAAATAATAATTTGAAATACTATCTTTATCAATTTGGCCATTTCACTGTGCGTTTACAACATTTTCTTACCTGAACCATAGTGTTGCTTGCAGGCATTTCAGGCTGTTCAACCCATTTCAAACTATCCAGATCACCACGCAATGTACTGGTTAAGGTGGCATGCCTTATTATTGTTTCTTTACCATTATTTGTTATGCTATAATAACCACCCCAGTGTCCCTAAAAAAACAATTTGTTACACCTTTGTAAGGAAAAAGACTCACTGACACTAAAATTACTATATTAAACAAATAAGGAAAAACGTTTGTTGCAACATTGACATTTAAGTATTGTTTACCTTCTTGAAAACATTAATTGACAGTTTTTTCTGAAGTTGATCTCTGAATATTTCTGATTCCGTGTTGAAGTTCTCGACGTGATAATCAGCGATAATTACCAATCCAATCTTATTGCCGTAGTCTTCTCTTAGCTTCTTTACCATACCTGTTAAAAATATCATTTAATTTTACACTCACCAATGTATTTGGAACAGGGAAGGAACATTAGGTAGATTATTGACAAATTACCTAAGAGACCACAGTAAGGTTGCCTTTCCGAGACCAACACAAGTTTTCTTGTCCTTTCTAACTTCAACTGCACCCTCGGTACCCACGTAAACTTGTTATCATCAGTTATTGACATATAAGTAATGTTTTCACTGTCACTAGAATCAACCGTGTTCACTAAAACCAACGTTTGATTGTTGACGCTCATAGTTGTTATGACGTTGAATAGTTTGTATTTTGGTAATATTCTTGCCGTATCTTTTTCAATTGCCAAAATGAATGTAGATTTTGGTAACACAGCTCTTGACATTGTTTCCATTTTCTGAAATAATAAATATTTTTAATTAATTATTGTTTTTTTTATTTTATTATATTTATTAAAGTGCACCAACTCGCTTGCCGCGCAAACGTACCTATAGCCTTTTCTATGTGCCGGGATCCAAAACAAACCTCGGACATTTCGCTGTTTTGCCAAGGCTCTGTATATGGTTTCTAATTTAGTTGTAGGACATATCCTAGAAATTTCCGTGCATTGAACCCTATTACTCAGATATGATTTTATTAACTTTAAGATGTTCCCTCTTATTCCATAACTATTTATTTTGTGCAACAGAATCTTATGGTCTTCTTATGGAATCTTATGGTAAATTGCACAGACTAGATTTCTTTTATCCACAGACGACATGATGTTAGCTAGCAAGTCAAATAGTGGCATATTAATCGTAGTGTGCTTACGGAAACCCTTTTGTTCTGTGAAAAATAATTTATACTTTTCGAAATAGGCATACAAAGAGTTAGATTACTTTCTCGAAAATTTTAGAAATAATTGGAATTTTTGCAATAGGTCTATGATTATTAAAATCCGTTTTATCATCTTTTTTATACAGGGGTTTTATTATTACTTTTTTGAGCTTGTTTGGAAAAATGCCATCAACTATGCACAAGTTAATTATATGAACTAATGGAGGTGCTACTAGCTCTTTTGTAAACTTCAATACTTTTGTGGAAACTCCATCGTATCCAACAGTATTTCTGTTTTTAAGACTGCAAATTATTTGTATTATATCATCAATTGTTACAGGTTGCATGTATAGCTAATTTAAAGTTTGATTGTTTATATTTGCATTTTTAGATGTGATGTCAGCTTTAATATCAATTGTGTCAATAAAGTAATCATTAAATTCGTTTGCTATGTCCATGGGGTCTGTAAATGTCAAATTATCTCTTTTCACGCTTATTACGGGCTCTGATGGCAGACAAAATTTGGATTTATTTATAATTTGCCAGGTAGCTTTTGATTTATTTTGAGCTGTATTTATGAAATGATTATTTTGTGCTTTTTGTGTTAGGTTGATAATTTTCCTATAAAGTTTGGTGTAGTTTTTAAGGACTACTTTATTTTTAGAATCTGAATTTAATCGATATGCCCAAAGTAACTGCCTTTGCTTGTTACTACATGCTTTTATTCCGCGTGATATCCATTTCGTTTACTTGCTAGTTTTAATGGTTATAATTTTCTCCGGAAAACATAATCTATACAGAAGTATGAAATCTTCCATAAAATTGTCAAAAGCTTCATTCGCGTCCTTAGCTTCATGTACTCGCATAAAAGATAGAGAGTTGAGATGTCTTTTAAAAGTAATTAAATTTTCCAAACACGTGTCCTGCTTTTTTGTTTTCCAATATTTTAAATTGCAAGTTTTGTTTATTGGTACTTTAAGTATTTGAGATGTATGATCCGAAAAGATCAGATCTACAAATTCAGCTTTACATTCTTTTCGATAGTTATGAGCAAAATTGTCAATACAGGATTGACTTTTTAACCTAGTGGGAGTACGAAGCGCTAGTTTTAAATTGTACTTCATAAGAAAGTATTCAAGTTCTAGTGTAATTTTGTTTCCTTTCAAAACATCAATATTAAAGTCTCCACACAAGATAATTTTCTTATTTGAAGATAGACAGAATTTATTTAAAATATAATCCAATTTATCATAAAATATTTCGTAGTTATATTTTGGGATTCTATAAATACAAATAATAACAATTTTATAAGCTATTATTTCTACAGCGCAGCATTCAAAGATCCCTGAAACTGATTATTTTGCTATTTCCGATATTTCTGTGAATTGCAAACCTACTCTTACGAAAATACCTGTTCCTCCTCTCTTTGTATTTCTAGAAAAGAAAGCAGCTGGACAAAAATTCGGAATGTGTAATAAATTTTCATAACCTGTTTGTAAGAAATGTTCTGTAACACAAAGAACGTCTATTTTAGTTCCCTTGCTAATTAATTCTACTAATTTTACAGTCAATGTATCAGATTTATTAATTAGACCAGCTATGTTTTGGTGTAAGATGTTAAGGTAGTTAACTACAAAACTGAGAATTTGACTGTTGTGAATTATCAGAAAAATCGTGTTGGTTAAGATTATTTTGAGGGTGGCAGTTCACTTCTGAGTACGTAGCATTCAGGTTGCATAGGCTAAGAATCAGGTCTTGTAAATCTGATATAAATATATTTAAACCACTGTTATTTAAGGTTCCATAGCGTTTGCTGTAAGTATCATAGTCATAAGATAGATTCAGATTAGAATCAAGTAAATATGCATAGTTACATGTGTTTATATCCAAGTAAATTAGGTTATTGAAAGTTTCTACGCGGCTGTTATACATTTCATTAGCATCTATCATATATTTAAACGTTGGTAAACAAATTATAAAATTAGTATGACTCAATTCTATTAACTTTTCTCTAACAAACATGACTAATTCCAAATAGTTGTGTGTTTTCCGAAAGTCTTCCTCTCCAATGTAAACAACACAATAGTCTGAGTGCGTAAAGTTTTGCACTTTCCTTCTATTTTGTGAAGAATTTGCCGCAATCCGCACGTGGGTTTTCTATAATGACAGATTTCATAGTTACGTAAATTAGTTCTTTCGGCCATTGTATATAACCTGTTAGATGTTTCGCTGCATATCAGGCATATTTTGTGTTTTATGGAAGGATGTTCTACAGTTGTTGCGGCTCGTATGTTTTGAGTTGAGTTAGATGAGCTTACTTTGCTGCTGGTGCTTTTAGTTATATTTGGGTTCGTAGGAGACGAGTGCTCATTTTCAATAGTCTGAATAGTCTGTGTCTGTTTCGTCATTGCATTTTTTTTAGGCGTCATTAATGTTGTCTTCGCTTTAATTTTTCCTGGACTGTTAACAATTTTTTTATACATGTCATTTCTTTTATTATATTCTCCATTTAATTTCTTTAAATTACTGTTCTCCAGTGATGATATTTCGATTTCTTTATGCGCACTAGTTAGCTGAGATGTTAGTCTGGCGATCTCATCTTTTAATATTTTTAATTGTGGAACGTCTTCGTCTTCGGATATGTCAGGTAAACTACTTGTTGTACAGTTTAATGTTTGAGATATAATGTCACTTTCATCATCATTAGGCTCAGATCGTGTGCAGGTCCGCCGAAATGTTATATTTTCCAAGAAATTCATTTTTAATTTCAATTAAGAACTTTAACCCAAATCAAAAATAGTTTGTAGCTAGTGAGAATTGAACTTGCATCTCAGTGGTTCCAATGAACGGGCGAGCAATTGAGCCTTCAGGTCAGACGGAATGTAACTATGAGGTTGAAATTGATGATCGTATATTTGATATTTTTTCTTTACGGCCAATAGATGTCTCTAAACACAATTTTTATTAATTTCTATAAATTGGCTCTGACAACATTGTTTATAGGTTGGTAACAATTATCTTGGTTCTTGAATGTGACTTAAGATGGCGTTGCGTTGTCGTCATGCAGTTTCAAATAAAAAACGATTTCTTTTTCGTCAAATTTAGGAAACCACTTATGTTATGAGTATTTGAAGAATGTTATTATGGTCCCTGTCTGAACTATTGAGTCAGAATGTCATAATCTGTCAAAGTATTATTACATAAACAAACTTACGAACGTCCAGTATCGTAATATAATAATAATAATAATAATAATAATAACTCTTTATTTCGGACTACAGGATCCATATTGTGTTAGTATTGCCTTAACTTATTGTTAGTAAATAATATTTTAAAACAAAAGCGAAAATTAATTTTGTACATGTACGTCTGTACGCACGTGTCTCTCTGCCCAGTGCCTAATAAATGGCCCATCAATTTTGTCCGCCAGAGTAACTAAAATATTGTTCGGACTACCCCGGAATCGCCGCAGCATAGACGCACTTCGCTTGCGCATAATGGCATGAAAGTCATCCAGTCTCGCTTCAGCAAACATGCTTGATGCGCTGCAAAACCGAGGCAGTCCCAACAACATCCTGAGTGCATTATTATATTGGACACGCAGGGCGTTGTAGGCCCTCTGCGTATACCTAACCCACAGGCTGCACGAGTAAAAAGTCTGGCAATAAGCTCTGAAAAGAGTTAGCTTTACTTCCTTGGTGCACCGCGCAAACCTGCGAGCAAGCATATTGCATCGGGCCGCCAACGCCCTACGCTCCCTATCAATATCCTGGAATATATGCAAGTCACTGGGGTAAACTCTTTTCACTATTATATTAGTTGTAGCGCACTTTAACCATTGATAACACTGCCGCAGTTAGTTTATATGTCCAGTGTCACTCTGATGTGCATTACACAGTCCGTACTTAAATTTAACTATTTCTTTGCTTCTTTGATTGCTATGTAATTTGTATTTTTTTTTGTATGATTGTATTTTAATGTTTTACCTTGTCAAACTTTTTGTACCTACCTAGTTATTAAGTGAATGATGTGGTCTCCTGTAATTGGAGGCGCACACTGTTATTTGTTCCTGTGTTGGTTAACATGCATGTTATTGTGTAGCCTCTGTTGGCGATCCAAAATAAATAAATAAATAATAATATCGAAAAAAATACATATTATGATTTATGATTATTATACTTACATGCTCATCCTCCAACAAATGGTCGATCACAAAAACGGTAGATGTGTCTACAGTACCCTTAGTGGATCCATTTAGTATAAAATCTTTATATGGAATTTCGTCAGTTACTTCTTCCAAGACACTTGATATTTCTGGATAATACGTTGAAAATAATTTCGTTACTTTTATTTGACTAGTAGTAGTATTATCAGCCACGATTTGCATGTTTACGTGAAGAGCTGACTTGAGCTACAAAAAATAAATAACATAGGTTTAACATGGGTATAAAATAACATAAATTTTCAATAAGTAAAATTATTTTGTTCATTTACGTCAATTTTGCCTTGAGGGAAGTGTGGCACAAAGCAATGGGTTTGTAGAATATCAGGATCAGTTTCGACAAATGGCATATCAGAATACGTAATAGCAGTGATTTCTACTCCACCGCATCTGGAAAAAAATATTCATTAGGAAGGTATTATTTATTGATAGGAGTTTCTTGCCCGTTCTTCTCCATAGGAACCTACTACGCTTTGGAATGGGCAACTAGCTTCATCTTTCTAACTGACCCACCCTTTGACAGTTCAAAAGTGTATGTAATTAGTTTATTTAAAATATATGCTTTGTGGTTGAGTTTGAGTGTACAAAACTAAGGTATCAAAAATGTGAGTTATGTCAAAATTATATGATTTTTTGAGAAATTTATTTACCTTGTAATATCATGTAAATCATAGTACTCAACAGTCAAACATGGTTCACCGTCTACATCTTTCTGAACAATTTTTGAGTGATTTTCCGTATTTATGGTCAGTTCATTAAAATGTTTCAGTATTGATAATCCAGCGTAATCTCTCTTGAGCACAGAGAATTGTAAAATTGAATCAAGGAGTGGGATCCATTCTTCAGTGTATTTGATATTTGCTGTTGTACTGTTAGACGTTATTGAATGAATCGACTGGAATTTGCCTCTGAAAATGAGAATGAGTTTTAGTTTTGACGCCTTTTAACTTTGTGATCATTTTACTTAGTTAGACTTATACTTTTTTTATAAAAACTTACTCGTAGGAATAACCTTTCATGCGTAGAATTTGGTATATATCTTGGGTACTTAGAAGAACGTTATTTTTAATAGCTGGTTTTTCCAGTTGACCCTCACCACAGTTTTTAAGTTCCATTTCATTAATATAGCCTTTAGCTACCGTTGTTAGGTTGTGAGAAACCTGCAATTTAAAATTTATTAATGATAGAAGATTAGTTTCCACGTTCCCTAACAGTTTATTTGGTTAATATACAGGGTGGCAGGGACATACCATGGATTCAGTTAATGATTTTGAAACCCACCCCACAGCATTGAAATTATTCATGGATTATTTAAAAAAATTATTACCCTATCATACAGTTTGACCGCGTAGGTATTACACTTGTCTATGAAACAGCTGTTTTTTTTTTAAATAAATGACGAAACATTTCTAACCTATGGTTTCTAGAATCATGTGCAGAATTCATGGTTTCAGTTTGCGTGTCCATGTCCCTGCTGTACATCCTGTTTGATAAAATGAGTTTAATCTGGTGAAGCGCTATTAAAAGTAACTGTCCTGTTTCGTTCAAACTAATCCGTCACAGATTTCATAATAGATATTATATTTATAAGTCTTGGCTACGTTTTTTATTTATGTTATGGCATCATATTTTTCTTGTATGGTCATAAATCGAAATTGTTCATATAGGTTGGTCATGCATTTTAAACAATCAAAAGATTTAAGGTGAATGTTAAGTGGTTTTTTAGTTTCAATCCAACTTACCTCGAAATAATTATTTCCCTTATTAATCATTATACTAAGCTCAAGAGGATCGTCAGCATTAATTTCAACTTCTTCATTGAAGTGCACGTTACTAAATGTAATTGACATGGTCCTGTAGTCTACGCCTTTAAACATCGCAAAAGTCTCCCAAACTAGAGTCAGCAATGCAGCTTCGGGGAAAATGTAGACACCTGGAATTTTTTTATTAATACATTTCCAGTATTATCTCTCCGATAAGATGATACATAATTATATTTCTTGGATGGACTTTAAAACTGAATATTTTGAAAGTTTTCAGTATATTTCTGTGTTATGAAAAGGTCGATCTTTCAATTTCGAACCCCGCACGGAACAAATATCTGTATGATCTACAAGTAGTTGTTCCGGGTCTGGCTGTTTGTGTATGTGAGTTTGAATGTTTGTAAATGCACCCACAATACAGGAGACATTCCTAGTGTGAGGCAACGTTCAAAATATATATATATATATTAAGACTATCTTTTTGCAATAAAAATGACTGCTTCTGCTGCTACTTTAATATTATCACTATCACTAACATTCTTGTTTCAAAAGTCGTTGCTATAAATGTTTCAACGTGTAAGTATTCTGGTCCAAAAAGATATTGTTACTTACCATTTCTTCTATAATTTTTAAAACATTTGTAATCATCGTCATAGATTGATAGGACAAAATCTCTGTTTGCCGTTGTAATTCTGTCTTTTGCGTTGTATTTCGCTTGAGGCCTAGAAAAACAGTTTCATCTGTATTTTTTTGGAAATGTGCTATTTAATACCACCATGATATAACAACAACATCATGTCTTTTTTCCTCGATGGGTATGGCAGATGTGTATCTACCTACATACCTAGTACACCCACATTTACATTCTTATTTTTTTTTGTTTTATCTTCATTTTAATTTTATCCCCATGTGATGAAGGCGTGAGTAGGATGTACTCAATTTTTATCGACATTCTTGTGGTGAATCAGCTAATAATATAAATATCATAAAAAGCAATTACCATTTCTCACTGTGTTCCCACTCGACTAAATGCGAGAGCAGTGGAGTTTCTGTAGCAACTGGAAATTGTACCCTCGGGTAGAGCACCTTCACGTTTGGAATAAGCCCTATTAAGTACAACCTACAAAAAAAAAACAAAAAAACTATATTAGTACACATAAAAAATGTTCATACATCACCATCAATATGTTTATAAAGGTGGGCACCTTTAATAATAATATACTTAATAATAATAATATACATATATAATAATATGCTGCCAGGTCCAGCATTTTCGCGTGCGGGCGTGTCCAACGTCCAAGCAACAAAAAATGCTGAAAATCGCGCGTGCGCACCGGTCATTTCTAACATAAAGTGTAATAACTTGAAAACTACCAAACTTATACCTAAATAAAAAATCGTGTGTGTAGCTGAAACCATACAGAATCAACAGGTGTTAAAACTACATTACAACTTCATAGTCGAAAGAACTGTAAAAAAATGTTAAAATAAGAATATGTGTTGAATTTCCGTAAAATATTTGTTCTTACTGAATTTTTGTACATTAATTTGTAGTTTGCGTCAATAAAACCTATTTATTATTAAACTAGACTATCTAAGCTTTTTTTTGATACCCATATGTCCATAATTGGTTTGCTCAGAGTAGCACAATACACCAAAACAAACACCCCATTCCCGCAACAATTTTGATGCCCCCTGCGAGGTCCAGAGGGCCGACATAAGGGTCCTCTCACCTGTGATTTACGAATAAGATTTAATTTATTTTAGATGATTATTGTGTGATTATATTTGGAATGATAGGTATTCATTTGTATGTAATAATTATATATATTTAACAACAATTCAATACCAGCATACCAAAAGATTTGGAAATAAAACGAAGCGTGTGTGCATTTAACATTTGGCCGATGCCTATTCGCCGTCTATGAAAACTGCCCACGGCCACTATTGTTGCCTATCAAAATGTCTTGCGGAACGAAATTAGATTACTGGTGATCTTGAACTATCTTCATAGTATTAAAACTTTCTTAGCGTTTTTAAATACTAATAATTAACTTATGTCCATATTACAAGCATTACATTATAGATTATTTAGTAAAAAATACGTAATTTAATACGAAAATGCCGGCGCGTAGCGTGTCGCTACGGCCTCAATTTTTCATAACGAGTTTAACACAATAATACTGATTCAAAACCTATGACACATATAGATATTCTAAAACCTTGATTAATGAGGATTTTTACGGTATATAACACTAATACATTGGGTTATTAATTAAGTCACCAACACATAATATCTAGGGAGCGCGCATCGTTCGTAAAAAATTTTGAAGAAATTGACGGAGCGCTGACATTCAACTTTTTTTTTGCAAAAAATATTTATGGTCGACACAGATTATATCATACTATTGTACGCGGAAACTAATAAGGAGCCACCTGGTGTAATTTTTTGGCATCTGTACAGTGTGCCCACGGTATTCTACCGACCCAAAACGCAACAATCGACTGAAGCCACAAATGTGGCTGGGACGTTTACGCTCACTGCAACTAAAGTCACAATTGTGACTGCAGACGTGTCATTGATACAAATCCTTACAATATGCTTAACATCTAGCTTAAGTTAACAATAGTTAAAGGAGCACAAAAGTTGAAACCTTGACTCCCAAAGTAGGAATACCTGTGACTTAGGAGTCAGTGTTCTACTACCACTTGGACACTATAAACCCTTTTGGAAATTAAGAGCTAGTAACCTGATATTATACAAAAATAATATATTATTATATTACAGTGATTTTAAGAAAAAAGTTGAAAATAAACAATATAAAGGTAAAAATTAAATTAAAATTAACATTAAAAAGTAAAATGACTGTGGTTACGGGAAAATGACTGGGAATGTGTTTTGTTTGCGTTGTGAGAGTGTGTGTGTGTGACTGGGAAACTTTTGTATTTTGTGTTGTGTGAATGTGGTATGAGGAGCCTATGTAGGTATGTGAATGTGGCGGTGTCTAGTGTAAGACTGTGTTTTAGTTAGTACGAGCTTAGTGTATTTTGTTATAATAAAGATGTCTGTGACTGTAGTTCGTGTTATTGTATGGAATGTTGCGAGTTATGTCAGAGTGATTACCTTTACAAGATTTTTTTATTTGTACAAATCTTCCAAAGCAAGATGAAAATAGGCGGTCAAGTTTATACCCAAAATTTTCCCAGTTCTCAATTTATTAAAATTTGCTTCAATTTAAACTATTTAGAATCAAAAAATCGAAAGTGTTAATTAATTATATTTTAGCTGAACATCCAAATATTCCCTTAGTCGTTTAGTTACTTACTTTCCAATAGCTTCCAGCAAGAATTTCACAGGATCAGCGTGGCTACGTCTGGTGAGTGGTATATGAGTACATTCAGGTAGTGAACGTTTCAGAATGGCTTGTAGCAGACCATGAGGAGCAACTTCGATGACAATAGCGTTAGATGGTATTAGCTTGGATGTCTCTTCGAAGAGGACTGAATTCTGTTGAAGACATAAAAAAGTGTTAGTCGGCAATAATATAGAACCTTAGATGTCATTGTTCAAACTCAATACTCAGCATGAATATTTTCGAGAAAATAAACAAATTTCAAAATAACAAACTATTGAACAAATGTAGTAATTTAAAACAATAAAGGAAATCCAAAAAAAAACAATAAAATTACAGCGCCAGATGCGTAAAGATTACTACATAATAATTATTATAAAACCAAATCCTCCGTTTGCGTTCGTCTGTCTGTCTGAACGCGAAAATCTCGAAAACTACAGAACGGATTTTAATACAGTTTCCACCAATGGACCGAATGATTATAAAGATTACTACATAATAATTATTATGAAATAAAATCCTCTGGGACTACCAGCAGGACGGTGCCCCTCCTCACTACGGTCGTCAAGTACGCGAGTCCTTAAACGAAAGTTTCGGCAACCAGTGGATTGGCCGCGGTGGACCTGTGGCCTGGCCTCCGCGTTCTCCGGACTCAACGCCCCTGGACTTTTATTTGTGGGGACACATTAAAAGGCTAGTGTACACAGATGAAATAACAAGTGTTACAGAATTAAGTGAAAAAGTGGTTAGTGTTTTCGACACTGTAAAAACGAATGTGTTTGTGTTGCGAAAGCTGAAAGAAAACCAGCGACGTCGTGCTAGACTGTGTCTAGAATGTGAAGGTGGGCACTTCGAACAATACCTCCGGCTAGCGTAGGTAATTAATTTATTTTTATTTAAACAATTATTTGTAAATGCGTACTTAGTTATTTAAATCAATTGGTGTACCTAATTAGGTTGATTTTAAATGTTTGACTGAGCCAAAAATACCTAGAATTACCTTTTTTTTTTTTTGGGTGGGAAATCATCAAATGACCTCTCCCGCTCTGGGCGGAGCGGAAGGGCGTGTCAGACTCTTACTGACTAAAACCCACCCGTGTTCCTTCAGTTGCCTGTGCGCCATCCAGGGCGACGGTACTAGAATTACCTGGTAGCCACCTCTGGTTTTTATTAAGTACCTACTTACTTTTATTATGTATCAAAACAACGCGCGCCGAAGGCGCTATGCGTTCGTTTTTGTGGATACCTACTCATTTTGTAACCGACGAAAAAAAAGGAGGAGGTTCTCAACTCGACCCGTTTTTTTTTTTTTTTTATATATGACCACGCTTAACTTTTACAGAGTAGTCAGATTTTGATGATTTTTTAATGGAAAGAGTATACCCCAAAGTTGGTCCCATTTAAAATTGAAAAACGAAAGCCACCCCTGAGGGTAGAAAAATAGGGGTTAAATGATTTTTCACCTACTGAATGTTCACTTGTGAACCGATTCTATTGAAACTTGGCACATATATATAGTTCTAATGATGCTTCAACAAAAAAGAGACCTGGAGATCATCTGATTATTGTATTGTACGCCATCCATTGTTTTGTAACACCAACAGCAAAATTATAGTTAGAATTCGCTTATTCGCGCATACAGTGTACTTACCAATAAGTTGTTGGTGTGGTATTCAGCCGAAGAATACTGAACTGCAGCTTCATTCCACTGGTCTTGTGGTACGGAAGTAGACACCCACTTATTGCTGCGTTCCTTCGGGTTTTTGATGACTTCGCGCAAGTGTTTTAGAAGGCTCGGACCTAAGAAAATATCATGTCACTGTAGTTAAGCATGTCCTGAGTTCATCTTGTAACATCGAGCTTAATTTTAATTATGGATCTCCTAAGGCTAAAACTAACATAAAATATGTGCATGATGGACGTTGATCAAAAAATGCTGTTAGTTTTTTATCTGTTACAAGATAATTGAAATTACTTTATTTAATGTTTTATTTTAAATATCTTACCAGCATCCTGGATATATCTTGAATGATATGCAATATTGGAGCACGGAACTTCTCTGGCGAAGATACCGCGAGCTGTCAGTTCTCCTACAAAGGTCTTCATCACATCAGCTGGACCTGATATGGTTGAGGAATCTGAGCTGTTGTGGCAGGCCACTTCGATTTCTGGCGGGCAGAGGGCTTTTACCTGAGAGAAAAAAAGATTAACTTATAGGAACTCAAACTAAAAACAGCTTGAGTAGAGGCAGGAATCTGGCAAAATCAACTTAATCGATCATTGATGCACGGCTGACGATGGCTTAAGACAGAGATTTAATTAAATCTACGATGACCTTTTGTGACTAATCAGTACGCGATACAGGTAAATCTATTTTTAAGTCACATAAATGAAATATAGTATGTTCTAAAAAAAACTTACCGCCTTAAATCCAAGTCCAACAGCAGCCATAGAACCACGAATAAATGGCGTCTGCAAAGAGACAAGTCCTCGACTGTAAGCTGAAAGAATCATCTCCTCAGCCGTGAAGCAACCGTCTGCGTACGCGCATCCTAGCTCACCCACGCTGTGTCCTGTGATAAAAAAGAAGCGTTTGAAAAGTTAGATTATGGATTTTCCTTTTTTAATGCTTTATGAAACTGCACGAGCATGCCATTTAACAGTAAAATAACTTATTAACCGAGATGATGTGTCCAAATAATAAATAATATTTCAATATTCATTTATCATGACGGCATAATATTTTGTGTTTTAAATCGTGGTGATAGGATATTTTAAGACAGCTACAGCTAGCTGGTAGAGGACCGTCTATCGTGGAGTATTTTTATGAATTACTTGCAGTAAAATTGACAAAAATTTAACGGCATTTAATTTAATTTAATTACTTGTAGTAAACAAAGTGTTATAACGATGTCGGAGGTGTTATCTTCGCTTCCTTGTAATAGTGAGGGTCAGCATAATGATGACGGGCAGTGGAAAATGGTAGAAAGCCGTAAATCAAAATTTAAGAAACGATTAGTTAGTGTGTCGGGTACGTCTAGTGATATTGATGGGCGATTTAAAGTGGCTGATTTAAAAGTACCCTTATTTATCAGTCATGTACACAAAGACACCACTGAGAATGATATTATTGAGTAAATTCGACAGAAAACGCGGGAGACTGTTTCCCTGCATAAAATAAACAAAAGGGACGACACAGAATATAATGCATATAAGGTGCTTATTCCCAAATATAAATTGCAAGTATTTCTGGAAGATAAACTGTGGCCGCAAGGTATTTTATTCCGGCGGTTTGTAAGTTTTAAGCCCAATACTTTTGTGGATAATGAACGTAAACAACCAACTAATGGATAGTAATAATACATATAATATGGTTAGTTTCAACTGCAAAAATTTCAAGAGGTAAAGCGAGAGCATTAAGGATTTGTGCAAAAGTTGTGATATTATAGCCTTACAGGAGACATGGCTATTGCCCGAGGAGATCTCGTACCTAGGCAATATATATATTGAATTTGGCAGCACTGGAACATCTGCAATGGACACTTCGGCGGGAATGCTGGTCGGTAGGCCATATGGAGGGGTAGCAATTTTTTGGAGGAAAAGTGTTTTCAGTGAAGTGTCTGTGATACACAGTGATAATCCAAGGGTATGTGCCATCAAAATTGTATCTAATAATAGGGCCATAATAGTAATGAGTGTTTACATGCCTACTGAGAGGGCTGAACATACAGTGGATTTTACAGAATGCCTGGGGCTGGTGAGTGCCATAATTGACATTGAGGACGTTAAATCTGTGTTTGTCCTAGGTGACTTTAACTCCCACCCAAATGGACTTTTTTTCGGCGAGTTGACAATTTTTTGTGCCGAGCATGATCTGGTTTGTGTAGATGTGGACAAGTTGGGTGTAGACTCAGGCTCCTATACTTTTATAAGTGATGCTCATGGCACGTCTAGCTGGTTAGACCATTGCTTAGTCACAAAGTCTGCATTTAATGCTGTCATTGATGTTTGTATAAGCTATGATACACTGTGGTCTGATCACTTTCCTCTACACCTGGAATTTAAATTTGACGCCATTAATACTATATCTAACTTGTATGATGCAAATAAATATGATGCAAATTGTGGAGTAAGGTGGGGAAATAGGAACTTGAATCAAATACAAGATTACAGGGAATATTGTCATGAGCGATTGAGATTAATTGATTTTCCTCATGATTTTATTAAGTGTGGGGACAAAATGTGTTGTAACCTGAATCATAAATATTTACTGGATGACATGTATTGTAATATAGTGGCCGCCCTCCATGAATCTGCTAAGGTTACATTTCGGGGAAGTAGGCAACATAGAGGTGTGTGTGTAATGGGGTGGAACAGGCATGTGAGTGAGGCTCACGGGACGGCCAAACTAATGTTCCAGGACTGGGTCGATCATGGCAAGCCGAAAACAGGAATAATATATGATTCGATGTGTGAAAGTAGAAAGATTTTTAAATCGCGCTTGAAGTGGTGTCAAGATCATAAAGAACAAATTAAAATGGATAGGTTAGCGACACTGTGTACAGATAAGAATTTCACTAGTTTTTGGAAAGACACTAGAAAATTGAACTGTAAGCCTGGCCTTCCCGTGAGTGTTGAAGGTCATTCAGATCCTAAGAATATTGCTAGTACGTTTAAAGAGCACTTCTTTGTTAGATCACCACTTGGTCCGTCGGTGTCGATGCTCAATACTGGGTCCCAAGGTGTCGGGTTGAACCTAACGATTTCAGCTAAAGTTGTGGCTCAAGCTATTCGACAAATGAGAAGAGGAAAGTCTCCTGGCCATGATGGTCTCAGTATTGAGCATCTGAAACATCTGAAACATCACACCACCGGACCACACATTGTACGAGTACTAGCTATGTTTTAATCGCTATGTATTAGTCACTCTTACTTGCCGGAACAGTTAATGAAAACTATTGTAGTGCCCATAGTTAAAAATAAAACTGGAGACATCTCCGACAAAAATAATTATAGGCCAATATCTTTAGCGACTGTGGTGGCTAAGGTGCTTGACAGCGTGCTGGATGCGCAATTGGCTGAATCTATAGTTGTGCATGACAATCAATTTGGTTTTAGATCACAGCTGTCGACGGAAAGTGCCATATTGTGCATGAAGCATACTGTCAGGTACTATACCCACAGGGGTAAACCTGTATGCCTGTTTCCTCGATTTGAGCAAACCTTTTGACTTAGTCTGTTATGATATTCTGTGGAGAAAGTTGAAAGAAGTAGGGCTACCGTCTGAACTTGTAAATATCTTAAAGTACTGGTATAGCAATCAAAGTAATAGTGTACGGTGGGCGGGCACCCTCTCAGATCCATATAAATTGGAATGTGGCGTGAGACAGGGTGGCTTGAGCTCTCCCCGTCTCTTTAATTGGTATATACATAAATGCCCTAATCGAGGAGCTCAGCGACCAGCATGTCGGTTGTCGCATAGATGATGTATGTGTTAATAATCTTAGCTATGTGGACGACATGGTGTTGCTGAGCGCCTCGGTTTGTGGCATTAGGAAACTATTAAAAATTTGTGAAACTTATGCAGATGGTCACGGCTTAATGTATAATGTGAAGAAAACCGAGTATGTTGTCTTTAAGGCTGGTACTAGGTGTCCCTCAAGCGTGTCCCCTATAAAGCTGAATGGGTATGAGTTGGCTAGGGTACAGTTCAGATACCTGGGTCATCTAATTACCGAGGACCTTAAGGACGACACGGATATGGAACGTGAACGTAGGGCACTGTCCGTGAGAGCTAACATGATTGCTCGCAGGTTTGCCCGATGTACAAATGAGGTAAAAGTCACTCTCTTCAGAGCCTTCTGTACATCTTTTTACACCTGCAGTCTGTGGGCAGTCTATACGCAAAAAACGTACAGTGCCCTACGGGTACAATATAATAATGCGCTTAGAACGATGTTGCGGTTGCCCCGCCACTGTAGTGCATCACGGATGTTTGCGGAGGCGCGCATCGATTGCTTCTACGCTACTCTGCGCAAGCGGTGCGCGTCAATGCTGAGCAGAGTGCGGGCTAGTCGCAACATCGTTTTAAGTATGATAGCCAGTAGGCTTGAATGTCTGTACATGAATCGATGTATTAATACTCACATAAGTATTGATACTTCGATTCATGGGTCAGGCAGGGGGCGAGTAGATTAAGGTTATTTTAATTACTAACACTAGTTTAAGTCATTATACTACTAACAAATTGGATCATAGTTATCTTTAATAAACATTTATTATTATTATTTCACAGACTTACCAATAATATTGTCAGGAATAATTCCCATTTCCCTCAGTACATCAGTTAGTCCAATTTGCACGGCAGCGATCCCGACAAATGAATGTAGAATGTTGTCGTAGATAGTCTTCTCCGGATTGGTCAAAATATTCACAATGTCTATGCCTTTTGGTTCTAGAGCGCGTTGACATCTGAAAGTAGTACGTGTTGTTAGAGTAATTTCTTTGCAGATTTTTGCATACTATACATACATATAATTATCTTCTTCAGCTATTTGTACACACGGCTACACATCAACCTAAACTGATTGGACTTTGCACTATTAGAAGTTGAACGCTGCGAATCGTGCGAGAGGGTGCGATATGTTTTTGTTATTTCGTCGCACTCACGCACGCCACCTGCGGGAGCGCGGAGCAAGCGCCACTTCCGGCCGTCACCATGCGGCATGCAGCGCTCTATTCTTGCTATACTATACCCATAATATGTATAATTTTTATTATTTCGTAAACACTGAATAATACTGTATTGTTTAAAATAGCTTCGTAAATAACCCATTTTTTTTTTGTAATAATGTAGTAGATAAAAATGGTTACTGTGGATTATTCTTAAGTGATAGACATATACCATTGTAGACTTTTTAATCGACTTCACAAAAAGGAGGAGGTTCTCAATTCGTCTGTTTTTTTTTTTATGTGTGTTAGCTCAGAACTTTTTTTATGGGTGAACCGTTTTGGATGATTCCTTTTTTATTTGATAGCTGGTGCTTCACATGTGGTCCCATTTAAATTTGATCAAGGTCTAACCAGTAGTTTTAGAGTTATCTTTAATACTGCATATTTTTTCCACTTAGTTTATAAGGATGATGTGTTAATAATTTCCTGGCACTGTTATTTACACATCAAGTAGTGGTATACGAATTTGTGTGGGGTAAGTATCGCAACTAAAAAGTGAAAAATAAAAACTTTTTACAAAAAAACAACCGACTTCCAAAAAAATCACTAAGAGACGTGAAAAATAACCTTAATTTCGGAAGTCGGTGTCTTTGGTTTTGTATTTTCGTTTTTGGCCACCAAAAAAAAAAAAAAACATACAGTCGAATTGAGAACCTCCTCCTTTTTGTGAAGTCGGTTAAAAACCAAAGACACCGACTTCCGAAATTAAAGTTATTTTTCACGTCTTTTAGTGTTTTTTTTGGAAGTCGATTGTTTTGTTGTATTTTTTTTAAGTTACACGATTTCGTAGTATATTATTTTGATCTATCTGGTAAGGTTTAGCCAGTGTTTGCAATGTAAGCGCACAAAAATGTTTTTTACGACATCACATTACAAATCTTTAAAATTCTCGGCTTTTCTCTACTATAATATGCATGTATTATACATATAAACCTTTTTTGTGAATCACTCTGTCGATTGATGAAAATCGCATTCAAATCCGCGTAGTAAAAGATCTAAGCTTACGGACGGCGTGGCGGCGGCGCTAAGCGAGTTTGGTTTATAGGTACTATGAAACTACATTTGAAATAAGATTAGAAATTGAAATACCCCCTTTTTACAGTCCGTTCAACCGATTATAACTTCTATTCCGTAGGCATAAGGATAATTAAAAGCAAAAATGTGGTTACAATACCAACTGTTTACTGCAGCTGCCATTTGTCATGCCACCATCGCAATATAAGTCAAAATCGGTTGAACGGACAGTAAAAAAGGCTCATTTAATTATTATTTTCTATTTTCAATTGGTGTTATACAGATTTCTAGCTTTTCCCCACGGTTTACAGAATTATAATCATTAGAATCAGCAATACAACTCCTTAAGTTAGAATTGGCGTCAAATGTCATGATTTCATGAAATAGTCATTCAAAATAGTAATATGAACTTAGAGAGATGTAATGCTGATTCTAATGATTTTAATTCTATAAAGTCATATTTTTTACGGTCGCGAATCATATTTTAATCAAAATACAACCTGACAGTGACCTACACATTGCAAAAAACGAATTTCGCGGGCTACCCAGAAGGTTCCGCCTTAAACAATGGAAAGCAACAAGTGTGAAATTACTATCATTACTAACACTGGAAAACTCAGTTGATTCTTACGTTTAGTACTGTATATAGTTTTAATACTTACTGTTCGATAGCTGCAGCAAATATGGGAATGCGCATCAGATCAGCACCCATAGTGGCCCATTGCGATCCCATGCCACTGTAAACGAACCATACTGGCCGAGCCAATCCGTCTATGTATTTCACTTCCTTCGCTAAACATACTGTTTCATTATTTTCGTTTGTATCTGAAATAATACATAACATAATATAAAATCACGCTTGTAATCCCGAAGGGTTAGGCAGGGTGTACCTATGGTACATTCACATTTCGCCAGTGATGTTTAAGTACCATGTAATAAAAAGCGAGCCTATTGTCATCGAACGAGCACATTTGCAGACTCCAGGCTGCTATTGAGCTGCTCACCGTCCTGTAAGGGTCAGTCCCGGGTCGACGGCGTGTTGTGTTCCACTTGCGCCTCAAAGAGATGTCAGCGTAATTGACGGGGTCCGATAGGGCCGATGCTTGCCGGGGTCGCGGATTGTTTTAAAGAGTTACCGTGGCCCTGGTGCATAGGCAACTGAAGGACGACAGGTGGGTTTTACTCAGTAAGAGTCTGACACGCCCTTCCACTCCGCCCTCAGCGGGAGAAGTCATTTGTTGATTTCCCACCCAAAAAAAAATCCTAATGGAAAAGCCCAATGACACTTTGCTCGACCAGGGAATCGAACCCAGGACCTCATGCTCAGGAGTAGCGCTTGTGATCACTAGACCAATGAGGCAGTATCTGAAATAATATCAATGAAATGATTCAGATGCTTATTTTGATTTTTAGAAGAACAATAACTTTCTAATTTTCTTGTTTTGAGCTTAGAAGAAATGCGTGCGCTCAATGTGTGGAGCACACACACTGGGCAGCTGCGTCCGATTATAAAAAACAAATAACACTGCCAGCACTGTATATTTTTGAAATTAATACTTTTGTGTATCAAAATAAGCATGAATTTTATCTGCATAATGATGTTGTATCCAGAACTAGCCGCAGAGTTCACAATTTCACATGCTTCGTGTACCTAGACGAAATAATAAACTATTTTCTAATAATGTATTTTGTATGGACCAAAGGTTATAATACACCACCAGATTGTTTTAAAACTATAGAGGTATGAGGAACAGGGTGTAAAGTTCACTCATCCTCTATGGAAAAGGGAGGATCCTCCGACCAGACGGGTGTTGTGTCTGGTGGGCATCTGCCCGACGGTTGATGTCGGAACGTTGTATATATGCTTGTCGCGCGGTAAACTCTGCTTGCGCGATGCAGGATTTGCGTGACGTCAGTATGACGTGTAGCTAGCATGTGGCGATGTTGATACCGCTAAATCACTCTCCCCCGGAGAACGGAGGTCGATAGTGGGCTGAGGCTTGTATCTTGCGATGCTTGCCAGGGCCAGTTGAGGTTCCAGTGAGTCGGAACCGGGTGCCGCATAGTTCACGGTGAGTCGGAACTATCTGCAGTGGTACCCCAGTGAGTCGGGGTGGCGCTGCGTTATGCTCCAGTGCGTCGGATTTGGTACAGTGCCTGGTTGAGGCTGACTGCTGGCGTCGACCAGGAGAGGGTTTGAAGGCTCTGCTTGTGGACCGGCCGAGAGTGCAGTGTGCTGTGCCAAGGTTGCTGATGCGGCTGAGGGTGATGATCAGGTATGCGCGGTCGCTGCATGCTGGTGGTCAGGATACCCGTTGAAGCCGTGGGTGCTGGCTGGCTGTGTGACTCGCCACTCTAAAGCTTGCGGAAGTGATGATGATGTGATGATGACGTCACGCTGAAGTAGTTGCACGAAGGCTGCGCTGACGTTCAAGTTCGGCGTCACCAGTATAGAGGTATGGGGAACAGGGTGTAAAGTTCACTCATACTCTATGGAAAAGGGAGGATCCTCCGACCAGACGGGTGTTGTGTCTGGTGGGCAACTGCCCGACGGTTGATGTCGGGGTGTTATTGTTTGCTGCGCTACAGTTTATACTTTTGCAGCTATCATCGTTTTACTTTTTGTACTTTGTATTGTGTTATTGTTCCAAAATAAACGTTTATTATATATGCTTGTCGCGCGGTAAACTCTGCTTGCGCGACGCAGGATTTGCGTGACGTCAGTATGACGTGTAGCTAGCATGTGGCGATGTTGATACCGCTACAAAACTCTTAATTTTAGGACATTTAAATCTAAGCAATTCAATTGTCTCCTAATAAATGCCACTACTCGACTAATGGTTTTATGAATGAAAATTTGACATAGATATTAGGAAATACTTATAATATTCTCTTCTTATTATCTCTTTGACTTAATTTAATCTTTGTGACAATTATAATACTTACTAATATTTGACGAATTTGCAATTTGAATGCTACCCTAATTAACTTAATTCAATGTTGTATCTAAGAAACTAACGAAAACCCCGAAAATGTATTTGTATGGCGGAAACGGCAGAATATTATGAACGTTAAAAACTATATAACATCTCTGTCACAATATTCTAACAAACAAATGATCTTTAAGGATTGATTTTATTATGGAGACTATAATTATTAAACGAAAAGAGAGGGCCTGACTTTCAAAAGCCAAATTTAACCGCTGAATTCGGTAAGCCATTTTATTTAATTATATCGTCATGATACTTCTGTCAAATAATCACAAACACTGACATGAGTTCTAACGAGATATAATAGCAGTTTACTGGTTAGAGGTCCAGCCATTCAGTAACTGGTAGGTCTATTTTAACATAAGACAACAGTCAAATAATTAAAAATACAACATCAAAATTAGGTACTTACCAAGAATAGTATAGCCTCTGCAAGTATGCCCAGCAACAGGTTTATCATGAATACTATGAAGAAGACCAATTTGTTCAGCATCTACCGGTTGTTTGTTTAGTTTTTCAATCATGCTCGTCACACATTGATCCTGCCTGCTAGATACGAGGACTATGTGGGGAATACTGCTGCAGTTGCGATCGAGCTCCTAGAATTCAAAATAAATAATGTTAAAAAATAAATGTAAATGAAGATCGTTCCTCTTCATTATGGTAATTCATAATTTCTCGCGCACTCGCATTGACGTTAGACAGTTTTGATGTCTGTGGCGACTGTGCAGACTATGACATATTATTATGATGGAAGGTTATGTGAAATTATAAGTCAAATTAAAACTAATATTATTGTGTATAGTGCAAGAACTGAACTGAAATAATAGCTTTAAATGTTGTTTCTCTTTTCAGGTAATATTACTATGTAATTTTGTTCGTAAAACTTTGTTGAAAAATGATCAAACTCCACTCTTTTCAGAGCTACGCAATTTAGCTTTTTAGTTCGAAGAAATCAAAAATTGGGCCTATTTACAAAGAACACATTATATAATATATTAGCATTATAAGTACTATATCAAACTAGAATTATTAATTTACTATCACAGCTGGTATTTAACAGAAGAATTGTTCTCTTTCTTTCAAATAACTTTCATGTACTAGTGATAAAATTGGATTTAATCTTCCTTTGCGCCTCAAGGGCTTTGAAAACGAGACGTGTTGACATTTATCGAAATAGTCGTATATTTGAGTCATACAAAAAATTGAGGTGTCAAAAACTTAAAAAAAATAAGTCACTTAGCGATTTGAAAGTTGGTATTTATTTAAAAGTAATCGTTAACAGCCTTACAAAAATATCAAAATAGATCAGTCTTCATTCATTTCGACAAAAATCACATTTTTTATCAATCAATCAATCAATCAATCATTTTATTTCAGGCAGCTGAGGGCCCATACATAAAATACACACATTTACATTTAATAAAACAAAAATAACAAACTAATACATAATTTTAAATCCTATAACTATAACTACACACGCAATGTTGTCGGCGTCGTGTTTCGCTGCGTGGTGTCGCGTAACCGTCCTCGGAAACGTCGATACACGACACCCTTCGGCCAAAAGTCCTCCTTCATGCAGGCCTGTAGATGGTGGGTTGGAACTCGCACCACGAATGACTTAAAGTTGATATTGTGGCGCGACTCCAACCTTTCAACCCTCAGAGTCCAATTTGTCTTCACTTTGACGTACTGCACGACCTCTTCAGTTGTAGTGGAGTGATGCAGACGCGAAAGGTACAGCTGCGTCGTAGGCACAGCAGGACGCAGCAGCATGTTGGGTCCACTCGGTGCGGTACCACACAGGTTACGAGAACAGGGCTTCTTCTTCTTCCTTTCGACTTTAGTGAAGCCTTCCTCATCAACTTGTGTCGTTCTTGGCACGGAGCTACAGACCACAGTCAGGGCAGGTTGAGCACCCACTTTCCGTTTATCCCCTTTTCTGGTTTGTCGCTTAGGCTGCGACGCATCAGATTTGCCGCTGGTGACGATAGCAGCATAGGCACGTTTAGGGGTCGACGTACCTACGTGTGACGTTATATTCAATGTCTACAGGTGAGATCGTTAGTCTACAGAAAATAACAGAAATATACTTTAATTTAATATCTTATGCAATACAACCATGCCAAATTTGACTTTCATAACAATCATTAATACTTATTTTTTCTTAATCATAATCATTCATAATATACATAAGCAAAACAATCAAGTTAGGATCAATAAAAAAAAACAAAGAATGTCCACATAAAAGACATATCCTCCTGTAGAAGAAATATTAAAATATGGCTTCATGATCGGAATCACCCATATATTAGGAATTGGTCGCGTTTTTGGGGGAAATGTTTCCATTGATGAATCAGTCTTCTGATTCGACTATTAGCCTTCTGATTCTACGATTAGCCTTCTGATTCTACAGAAAATATTTCTACAGGAGAGATATACACATGGTTTATAAAAGATAGCGGGCTTGTTTTTGAGGTTCGAAATCCGACAAACGAGCATTTGTACATCACTCCCTAAAATATACATAGCCGCTATAATCAAACATTTTTAATCATTGTACTTACTTTTCAACACTTCACCAAGGAAAGACGCACTGAGGTTTGACAAAAACTTGTGTTATTGATTAAAAATATGTTTTTGTAATAATTTTCACACGCCGTTGTAAAACTTTTAATCGGTGACTGACAGAGACAACAATGCTACCAACCTAAAAAATAAAAACTTAGCTTCCTTTAAATGCAGATTTTTGACCTTTTTTTGCGTCGACAGGAAGAAACCATGAAATTGAGAACACATGTTTATTAATTATATTTCACTAATAAACACTGTGAATATTTTTATAAACAATTTAATGTAAACCTAAGTATATGTTGGAAATTGTAACAAGAAGACCTATGGCAAAACTAAATGTTGAATGTTTTTAATTGCCACTTAAAGTCCAGTACTCAGTATGCAAACAGTCTACAGGAGGGGACTTTGTTCATTAAACATTGAATCACAATAATTAAAATGTAACTAAAAAACCTTTATCTTTGCATGGAATAATCCATTAATAATCAGTCAAAGAAAATAAATAGTTCAAGCGAGCAAATTTTTTACCAAAACGATTTTACAACAAGCGAACACATTTGTCGATGACGGACCCTATCAGGGCACCAGGGCGCAAGTAGTGTAGGGACCTCTATGCAATTAGTACTGAGCTAGAAAAAAGTATTCGAGTCACTAGTAAAAAACTTTAAGAGATTTGATTTATGTTTTTTCTTGTTTTAATTAGCTATTCTAGCTCATATTTAATGTAAATAATCATATCTAATATAATTATCTAAATTTATAAGACTGATCAAATTAGAATCTGATAAGAATTTGTTAGTGTAAATTTTTGCAAGGAATAATTACGTAACTCTGAAATCTCACTTTTTTGTTTATGGTCAGATTTTGATAATTTTTGTTTTAAAAGGTAGATTTAGTCATAAAACTAATTTACTCGTTTAGTTTATAAAAATCGGACCAGTAGTTTAAGAGTTATTAAGGATTTATTTGGACTCCTGTGGCAACACTACAGCTAACAGCTGATTTGAATTTTCTCTTGATAATTTAATCATAAATAATTAATTTATATGTTTTTAAAGCTTATTTCCAATTACTCATCAAGTAATTATGATAATAATCTGTGTAGTGTATTAGATTCACATTACAAGTGCAAAATAAGTGTTAAATTATCTATTATTATTTATATTTATTTATTATTACCGGCTCAAGTGATTTTTGCATTGTCATCTTGTTAACACGTACAATAATTAATATTTTACTTGCTTTTAGTTTGTTTGCGTATTGTAATTACACCAGCAATTACATTGTTCACTTTTAATACGGCTAATTGTTGATGCCAATGACCTTTGAATGTAACCATAACCTTAGTTTGGTTTGGTGACAGAACTTCTTACTTTACATCTAATTTTCATTTTTACTTTTAAACTAATCATCTTTTAAACTGCTGCCACAACTACCTACTCTCTTTTAAATTGTTTTCTCTTCCTTATAAAACTCATCATAATCATGATTATGACTCGCAGCGCCCGTGCTCGTCTAGAAGAGTCAAAACTCAATCAGGCTTTGAGCGAATTAAAGGCGTCGATGGAGTTCTGTGACCAACTAAATAAGGAAATAGATGAAAATGAAAAGGTGCTCCTTGATGCCCATGAAATGAATAGGAAGTTGAAAAATTAAATGGCTCAGATATACAGTATGGAAACCACATATATGCAATAAATGAAACCACAAGTAATACTAGTCCACAGAAGTATAGCAAAATTAAATATTAAATAAAACACCGTAAATTAAAAAAGTGAAATTTTCAAACAAAATAAATTCTATAAAAGTAAACACTCTGTTTAGAAAACGTACCTTGACCTCAGGAAGAGCGGCAACTACCTACGCACGCGGGTGACATCCAATGGCGGCTTTTTTGTCGGCGCTGGCGTTTGATCGTTTGTCAATGTTCGATGAAATCAAAATTCACTTAATTCATTTTTACCGCCACGTTTTTATTTCGTGTAACTGATCCGAACTAACTAAATTAACTATTTCACATTAGCAAAAAAAAGGAAACTTAAATTTTCACATTTTCAAAATGTCCACCACGTTTCTGAATGTACAAGTTACACCGCCGCACAATGTTGTCCCGAAGCCTGCTCAACAAATTTCGTTCAGGATCCAGAGCCATGACTTTTAATTTGTCAAAGGCAGCGGCAATACGATTGCGCAGTTCATCTTCGGTTTCGAAGACCCGCGAGTAAACTTCATTTTTAATAAAGCCCCATAAAAAGAAGTCTAGAGGAGTGAAGTCGGGCGACCGAGCTGGCCACCTGTGGGGGCCATAGCGCCCCATCCATTGTTCGCCGAACATGGTGTTAAGCCGCTCTCTCGCGACGAGTACGGAGTGTGGAGGAGCTCCGTCTAACTGGAACCATACCCGCCTGAAAGCTACCGCAGGCAATCTTTCTAAATATCGTGCTATTGGTCCGTTAAGAAGATCTAGAAACTTGTGTGCATTCAGGTTTCGTTTGATAAAAACAGGGCCGATTATTTGATCTCCGTGAATGCCTGCCCAAACATTAACGGAAAAACGGTACTGATGAACTGATTCTCTAAATAAATGGGGATTCGTATGGCTCCAGTGACGCATGGTTTGTCGGTTCCACATGCCGTTCCGAGTAAACGTGGTTTCATCTGTCCAAAACACTTCTGATAAAAAAAATTGGTCTTGAGAGATTTTTTCAAGTACCCAGCGGCAGTAAAACTCTCTAATCGGCTTATCACGGGGCAGCAGCGCCTGAACCTTTGCATATTTATAAGGACGTATTTTGTTCCATTTCAGCACTTGATGTATTGTTCTATGGCTCTAAACACACGTCCAGCTTGTCTAAGGCTGCAAGTTGGGTTCTGATCGAAATGGTCTAAGACTCGTTGTTCAAAAGAGGATGCAACGTGACGCGGAGCAACTCCTTCATGAATGTTCGGCACTATGTGCTGATTATCTCTGATCCTTTGGACAGCCCCCAGGATTGTCCGGACATTAGTAGGGCAGACACGAGTTGCGCCGTATCTCTCACGATAAGTACGTAGAGTTAAGGCTGAATTTTGGCGGCATTCGCCATACAATAAAACCATGTCTGTATACTCTGCAGCACTGTAAAAATGCTGTTGTCTTGGCATTTTGTTAAAAAAACACACGGGTACATACTCACAAAAGTCAAGTAGTGTCAATTTCACCGTAAAAAATAAATACAAATAAACTTAAAAACACTATTTATACACACACAAAGTCAAGTAGCAAATAAATGTCAATTTCACCTTAAAAAAAAGACCCATTTATCAGTTTAATTTGCCAAAATCACTTGAAGCAATGCGCGCAAGTAGCTATGAAATCTCTGCGAAAGTCACGTTACACTATCCCGGAAGACAGCGGTGAACTGACAAAGCGAAACTTCTCAAAAATGGCGAAAATAATAAAAGTCATAATTTAGGGTTAACGGCGCAATTATCGTTTATCGATACTTTTTTACACTTACTTACCTACTACCAAAACAAGGCATTAAAATACAAGCATTTTTGTGTTATTCGATTGTTTTAATATTTTTAACAAATTATTTATTGGTATTATTAAGTATTAAAAAAAGTTTTAGTAATTTTATACGATTGGACTGGAGTGACTTCCTGACTAGTAAACGTGTAAGTAGGTACGATTTTTTTAATAGGTTGCTTCTACGTAACTTGTAAAATTGTTATTGTTTACTTCTACTTCATTAATTTTATCTCTAAATGTACTGAATATTTAACAAGAACTTACACAACACACTTAAACAAAGAAGCTGTATAGCTATACATACTTAGGGCATAGTGTTTTTAGAATTATCACAAGAGCACGATAATTCTAATAAAAACACTACGCCCTAAGTATTTAAAGCTAAACAGTTTTTTTTGTTTATCGATCATTATTCCCTAATAGTCAATAACAGGTGTCCTTACCTACACGCACCCCTCCTTCCCTGCCGCCCGCAAAATTCGTTCACAATGACCGCCGCCTTTGAAAAACGCGTATGTCTCGAGCCGCCTGTTTTAAGATACCGCCAAAGACACCACTGCCTACGTACACCCGCAGGAAATGTTAGCGCGTGCCAGTGATAGTTTATGTTTGTGTAAATTGCAAAACAAAATTTCGGCCGTGGCAGGTCAAAAGGCAATTCCAAATTTCCAAGTACTAATCAGCTTCCAGTCTAACCGGATGCAGCTGAATGCCAGTATTTTATAACAGTAATTTCAAGTACTCACGTATCGAAAAAAAAAAAAAACAGCCTATAATGTTTCCTGCACACATTTACTGCACAGGTTTTCTGTCTGTGAGAGCAAGTGGGCCGTACCGTCACAGTATTAAATTCTATACATTTGCGAAACGAATGTATTTGCGTAGAGCAACGGCGGCGGCGGAGATCACGCAGGGAGTCGGGCGATGCTGTCCGCGGCCTCCATACACACTTACTTTGCGCACTCAAACGTTGAAATAAAATGTATTATGTGTTCCGTTTGACGTCCGAAGTCCATTTATGAGAGTACATCGTCTTTTTCCCACGTTTACTCGTTAGATGATGCTACTTCCGTCACGTAAGTCGACCACAGCGCCACCCGTGGCCGTATCTGGAACTAACTAAACAGCACAGAGCAAGCCGCCATTCGTTTGTCATTGTTGCGTCGTTTTCCTAACCGCGTGCATGTCGTTAGATTTTAAATTCAGAAAACTTTGCTAACCTCCATTCTTATTTAAGTTTCTGTAAAATTTATTTTAACTTTCGAGATTAAAGTAGAAAGTTACTATTTTTTTATTTTTCCGTTATGTAAAATTAAGAGCGTTCGTTTTAAAAATGAACGATAAAATTACGGAGCCGAGCGTTGACAATCTCACAGACGTTTTTAGCGATCGCGATTCCGCAGGGTTACGAAAAAGTGTTAACGCACGTGTGCCGTCTAGTGATCCAAGATCTTCAGCATCAAGTTCAAGTTCAACGGAGGAGGATGAACCGCCTCCAAAAAGACGGCGCCGGTCCCGATCACGCGAATCACTACGAGAAATAGATCGCAGGTTTGAAGTGTTATCGCAACAGCTGGTGAGTCACGTTAATACTTTATTTGGTGTGAATTACGCTGCCATGCAGCCGAGTGCTTCTTGTTCGACTTCGGCGCCTGCGTTAGTACCAGTTAATGTACCATTAGATGATCCGTTTTTCCGGTCGTCAATCGAAATTAATGACATTGCTGAGCTAAACGTATCCATCAAAGAACCATCCGTACCTAAAGCTAATCCCGATCGTGTCGCGAAGTTAGCTTCACTGCAAAGGTTTTCACTCCATGGATTGGAACTCTGTGCGGTACACTGAGGTTCAATAGAAATATGTTGCCGTTCCGGCGTTTTCGGAGCTGAAAGTAAACGAAGAAATGAGGCGTTTCGAGGATCCTTTTGCGCCGCTTAGATGGCATCAGATGGAACGTAGCTTTGCAGCCTTGTCAAATGCCTTTTTAGCCCAAAATGAGTCCGTGAATGTAACCTTGCGAAATTTAATAGACTGGTCTGCAAAACCAAATGCACAGCTTACGTCAACTATAATTTACAATAAGCTAAAAGAGTTATTTGGAAATGAGTCGGAATAGAAAAATATTTCTCACGACATTTTACAAATTATTTGCGGGAAGCGCGCAGAGGTTTTAGAGCTACGGCGTAAGGCGCTACTTAAAGGTTTTAAAGGAAGATACATACGTGAAGATATAGAAAAAATACCGCCCTCAGCGGAATATATGTTCAATCCTCAAAGTTTATCGGCTTATATACAAAAAATAGGTGGGATTGATAAGTTACATAAAGATACAGCGCCTCTGCCCGGTTCTAAATTTTCCAGACGTTCCAAATCACCAGTACGTCCAAAGTCACCGGTCGCTTCTACTTCCCGTGAAAAGCCCTTTCGTTTTCAACAAAATAAACCGAAGCACGGAAAGACAAAAAAGGAAAATTTTGACGATCAAAAGAAAGGAGGGGGGCAAAAAGGTGAAGTTAACAGGAGTAGGCGCAAATGACTCGATGTTTGTGGGCGGTTGTCTGATGCATTACCGAGAAGTGTGGGCCCAATTCGGGCCACCCAAGATGATTCTCAAATTAATTTCTGCGGCTCGCATTCCGTTCATTCAGACTCCACCTCTTATACTTCCAACGTTGGACGTCATGGAGAAATTTCAAACTCCACACTCTTCGGCAATGTCGTTGGAAATTCAAGCCATGATTCAAAGTCGAATTCTCGAGTCAGCACCGTTAACTCCATCCTTCATATCCCCACTTTTCATTTTAACGAAAAGCAGTGGAAAGCATCGGGTTATTTTCAATCTGAAGGCGTTAAATCGATTTTTGCAACCAAAACGATTTCATCTTTTCCATCATTACCGAATGCCCAATTTTTTACAAGCGGGCGACTGGATGGTCAAGCTCGACTTAACCCAAGCCTATTATCATTTGCGAATTTCTCAAAAACACCGCTGTTTTCTTCGCATAAGCTACGAAGGTCGGCTGCTACAAATGACATGTCTTCCTTTTGGCCTTGCTTTGGCGCCAAAAATGTTTGCGTCAGTCACGAACTGGACTGCCGAAGTGTTACGCAGCAAAGGTCTTCGCCTGGTCCTATATCTAGACGATTACTTGATAGTCCACCAAAACAGGAAGACTTTAAAAGCTCATGTCCAGTTAGCAATAACATTCCTCACATCCCTTGGTTGGAATATAAACATGGAAAAATCTATACTAATTCCGACAAGGTGTATAGAATTTCTGGGAATCGTTTGGGACACGCAATCCAACTCCAAGAGTTTGCCTCCAGACAAAGTTTCCAGAATCCGTCAGTGCCTATTGACTCGCTTAGCAACCGGCAGTTGGACTCTCAAGCAGGCGCAACGCCTCTTAGGGTATCTCAACTTTGCGACCTTCATCACCCTCCGGGGAAGATTGCATTGCCGTACATTGCAGCGCCACAGCAATTGACTTCAGAGAAGCTCGCACCATCGGACGCAGTTCACAAACGAAGTGAGACAAGAAATAGATTGGTGGGTAAAAAATGTCAGCCAGAAATCTCGCATACATCCCAGGAGCTCGGCAGTGAATTACCTTGTCACAGACGCCTCAGATGTTCAATGGGGGGCCATAGTGAACAACAAAACACTAAAAGGTACTTGGAATCGCCATCAACTGAAGTGGCACTGCAACCTGAAAGAGATGTATGCAGTAATAGCGGCATTATCTTCAGAGGCAAATGCTCTAAAAAATTCAACCGTTATTTTACAAAGCGACAACATAACCGTAGTGTCATACATAAAAAACCAGGGCGGAACGAAGTCACAAAATCTCCTAAAACTGACGAAACAGTTACTGGCACCGGCGGACAGCCTGAATATTGTACTAGTTCCTCACCACCTTCCGGGACAGTACAACACGGAAGCCGATCAGCTCTCTCGAAATCGAGCCGGCTCCGAATGGCATCTGCTGAGCAAGGCGACCAACAAAATATTCACCCAGTGGGGAACCCCAAACATAGACCTGTTCGCCTCACAAGTCGCTCACGTCGTGTGCAACTATGCTACTCTAGACTTATCAGACTCGAGCGCTTGCTTTTACGACGCTTTCAGCAGATACTGGAGTTACGACCTCGGGTGGATCTTTCCTCCACCATCCCTGCTCCCACGTGTGTTACGCCACCTCAACTCAGCGAAAGGAAAGTTCATAATAGTAGCACCCAAGTGGAAGAAACCCTTTTGGCGTCCAGATTTGAAGAGCCGCGCCCTTGCCCGTCCTATGAAAATCAGAGACCTGACGACATCATTGGTGGACACGATGACCGGGCGTCCCCCAGCTCAAGTTCACAACCTACAGCTGGAAGCCTGGCTCATTTCGGCTGGGACTCTCTAACCCAAAATTGGTCAAGTGAAGAAAAGCAACTTTTGTCAACGTGTTGGAGAGCTTCAACACTCAAGACTTATAAGCCCATATGGAGCAAATGGGTACTGTGGTGCAGTCAAAGTAACCTAAGTTGTCGTCGTCCGGCACCTGCCGATGTAGCCCGAAACTTAGCAAAACTTTTTCTTGAGGATCGATTAGCTTACCGTACTATTCTTGTTCACAAATCGGCTATAGCATCAGTTTGTGAAACTCTGTCCGATACTAAGATTTCGTCAAATCATTTAGTTAGGAATATTTTGAAAGCTGTGTCATTAGCTAGATCGATTCCACCAAAACTGCCAATATGAGACGCAAGAATAGTAATCAATTTCTTAAAAGATACTGATGTAAATCTGCAAAGCTTCTATGATGTTTCTAGGCGTGCTGCCACTATATTGTTGCTGGCCTCAGGTCGTAGAGTTCACAATTTAACTCTTTTACATTGCGATTCAAAACATCTTAAGGATAATGGTGACTCAATAACCTTGCATCCGGTATTTGGTTCAAAAACTGATTCGGCGTCATACCAACAATCGAGTTGGACGTTGTTAGCTTCACCGGACAGAAATACAAATGCTTTATTTTGGTTAAGAACATTAATAGATATTTCAAAAAATGTCAGAGGTCCCCTGACAAATTTATTTATTACCACAAAGGAGCCTCGTAAACCAGGTAGTACTGTAATTATAGGTGGATGGATAAAACGAATTCTTTCTGAATCCGGAATAGACGCTACTCCTGGTAGTAGTAGGTCAGCAGTTTCATCTCTTAACTATTTAGAAAAGTACCCAATTAACGATATTCTAGCTAAAGCTAACTGGCGCAATGAACATACTTTTAGAAAATATTATTTTAGAGACGTAATAAATATAGGTGTCAATAATAGTACTGAATCAGAAAAGAATTGCTCCAATATCATAGAACATTGTGCAACCTTAATTTAAGAAAAATTGTGTTGTTTACATTTCCATATAGTAACAGTTTGCCACAGGAAGGAAATAACTTAAGATTTGACATTAACATGACATTGCACAATTTGACATATAATGATAATCTGTTCCATTTAATTGATACTAACAATTATGTTGGTAATAATTTGTATTTTACGAAAGATAGGTATAATATTATTAAGTACTATCTCTCTAACTATCACAGAAGACAGATAGCTGTGTCGCTATCATATTTTTTTCCTTATCAGCCAAAAACTTGGCTAAACAAATTGCTTCTTTTGAGCAATGCAATAACTTATCAATCAATTCTGCCAATAATTTGGTCAAAATTAATGACATTGATCATCATTTAAATTACAAATTAGGACAATAGAGGCAACCTCTTGCAAAAATGTAACAAAGGCAAATAATAAATCAAATGGAAGCGTAAAAAAATTAAATAGTATCAACCTGGTGCATCAAAACATTCAAGGGTTTTTGAAGAAAGATTTAGAAGTAGAATTATTCCTGAATTATAGCAATATAGATATTCTTTGTGTGACAGAACATTGGCTTAAAAGCCACCAGTTCATGTTCAATTTTAGTTATCACCAGGTTGGTAGTTCGTTCAGCAGAGTAAATGCTATACATGGTGGCTCATTAATTATAGTAAATAACCATCTTAAATTTAAAGACCGCAAGGATATTGTGAGCCCATCTGTTGAGCGGACAATTGAAATAGCCTGTATAGAATTGGAGCACTTCATTATATTAAGTGTGTACAGACCACCTTCAGGATTGTATGATTGTTTTGAAAAGGTTATGGATGAAGTGTTGCACAAAATTTGTAATTCAAACAAGTCTATCATAACTTGTGGTGATTTTAATGTTAATTTATTAGAAAATTCTGGGTTAAGTACTAAAATTATAAGTTTGTTTCAGTGATACAATCTTGCTAACCAATTTTTGGAGCCCACTAGAATAACTCCCACTAGTGCCACATGCCTAGATAACATTTACACAGATGTTACACCAACCCATAAGGAAATTATTAATTTAATAGACTGATCATTGCGGACAATTGATCATTATTCCTAATATTAACAAAAAAGTTATTAAAAAGATATCACTGTTACCCCAAAAACTAGTAATCGCTTGGAAACATTTAAAACTGAACTTTTAAGTAAATTACCATTTTTGACGACTAATGATGACCCTAATGAACAATATAATGATTTTTTTAATATGTATTGCACACAATTTGATAACACATTCATTCCAAAGACTTTCTCGGTGAATAGTAACGCTTCCTTCAGTGACTGGGCCACCATTGCTATACAAAAAAGTAGGAAACGACTTTATGAATTATATGATGAACGGACTTGTATAAACACTACTGAATTTAATTTATATGTTAAGAATTATTCAAAATTATTTAAAAAAGTTTGTAGTATGGCCAAGTCACGTTATTTGAGTTCAACAATTAAAAACAGTATAATGTAATTAAAATGACATGGAGTATCATTAACAGCGAAACGGGAAGGTCATGCAACCGATGTAGTACCTACAGGTTTCATATTGATGACAATATAATTAGTTCAGATTCACAAGTCACCGCGGCCTTTGAAAATTTCTTTGCAGATGTTCCCGTATCCACTACTAAATCTCTAAACTCATCATCCACTGCTGCAGAGTCTTTACTTAAGGAAAACGTTCCTGTTTGTGATTCTGAATTTCATTTCCAATATGTCACCTGCAAAGCTAAAATTAAAACCTTTCACACATTAAATGTTAAAAAGACCGCATGTCTATGGGGTAATTCTGTAGACGTTGCTAAGTCGATAATAAACATTGTAGCACCTACTTTAGCTGTTATTTTTAATAATTGTATTGACCGTGGTGAGTTTCCTGATCTTATGAAAAACAGTAAAATAATACCGTTATTTAAATCGGGTAGTACATCAGACCCTACTAATTATAGACCTATTTCAGTACTACCTACCTTTAGTAAAATTTTTGAAAAACTTATTTTGAATCAAATGCAAGAATTTTTTAATAAACATAAATTACTGCATAACAAACAGTTCGGTTTTACGAGGGGTCGTTCGACTACTGATGTTGAACTTTTAGGACATGTTTATGATGAATGGGAGGACAAATGCGATGCTTTGGGAATCTTTTGCGATTTGTCCAAGGCATTCGACTGTGTTCTTCATGAAACATTGATCAGGAAACTGCACCACTACGGAATCCGAAACGCCTCTCTGGATCTTCTTACTTCTTACTTAAGTGATAGGATTCAGAGAGTTGATGTTAATGGAAAAAGATCACCCGGATCGGTAGTAAGAATGGGGGCCCCCCAGGGCTCAATTCTTGGGCCATTTTAATTTCTTATTTATATAAATGACTTGCCTTACCTCATAAAGGATAAACATGATATAGTGTTATTTGGAAACGACACTTCACTTTTATTTAAACTGAAACGTCAGCAGCTGACTACTCAGCGCCCTTGCAATAGTAGTTAACTGGTTTAATGTTAATAACCTACTTCTTAACGAGAAAAAAACTAAATGTATTAAGTTTATGAAACCTCATGTTAGACAAGTAGAAACTAGTGTTCTCATAAAGGGTGAAGTGCTGAAACCCGAAAATACCACAGTTTTCTTAAGCATAACTTTGGATACCAAGCTTCAATGGGGCCCCCACATAGATAAATTGTCAAAAAAGCTTAGCTCTGCAGCATACGCCGTTAGAAAAAATCGTGGTTTAACTGATTTAGAGACAGCCCGTTTAGTATACTTTAGTTATTTTCATAGTGTGATGTCGTACGGTATTCTGTTGTGGGGAAATGCCGCCGATATCCAGACAATTTTCGTTTTACAAAAAAGGGCAATTCGTTCAATCTATAAATTAAGTCCCAGACAGTCCCTCAGATATAAATTTAAAGAGATTAATATAATTGGTGTGCCTTCTCAGTACATTTATGAAAATCTTTTGTATGCACATAAAAATATTAATCTGTTTAAAAATACAGTGATATCCACAATATAAATACTAGAAACAAACACAAATGTATTGTTCCTACAACCAGGCTCAAGAAAATAGGTGGCTCGTTTAGATGCCAATGTATACGTTTTTATAATAAACTTCCTAGCCACATTCAAGATCTAAGCTTTAATAAATTCAAATATTTTATAAAACGGAAACTATGCCCGAAAGCCTATTATACTGTGAAAGACTATATTGAGGACAAAAAGGCTTGGGATTGAGCTGCTCCAATAAATTTACACGGTCAATGTTGATTTTAATTTGCTAGCTATTTTAGACATGAATATTTACTGTAAAAAGTATTATATTATTTTCATTATTGAGAATATGAGGACTATGTGGGTCATTGTTTCAATTATATTCTTGATCTGGCAGTTTAAGTAGTTTATGCGGCCTACCCAAACGTCCTTTCTTTGGTATTGTTCGTCGAATCGTTGAGCTCCTTAAGTTCTGGGTTGAGCTGCACGGTTACTGACAAATGCGTGCACTGACTGGACAGGTCCACTTAATCTGTGTGGTTCTTTCCTCAAAAGACCATTTCAGACACCAATCTACACGGTTCTCAAACATTATGTCCGATTTTTTATATACACATTTACATTGTTGAATTTTATATACACAATGACATTAGTATTTACTTGTAAAGTATTATGTTATTTTAATTATTGTGAATGTGAGGATTATGTGGGTCATTGCTTTTTTTTTCGCAGTTAATTTAAATCATGATCTGGCAGATTGAGTAATTTATGCGGCCTACCCAAATGTCCTTTCTTTGGTATTGTTCGTCGAATCGTTGAGCTCCTTAAGTCCTGACTTCCTGATTTGAGCTGCACGATTACTGACAAATGCGTGCACTGACTGGACAGGTCCACTCAATCTGTGTGGTTCTTTCCTCAAAAGACCATTTCAGATACCGATCTACATGGTCTTTACATGATCTGACCAAGATTATGTCTGGACTTTAAAAGAGACTGTGACCTAATATTGTTCTAGGATATTTTTATTGTTAATAGTTATGTCTGTAATTAAGGGTCAATTAGTTTAAGGGTTATTTGTATAAGGTTTTACAATAATAATTGTAAAACATTTCATTGAAAAATTAATAAAAAACGGGGCCTGACAGATTTCGGCTATAGAGAAAATTAGCAAGCAAAAGGGCTCAAAAATCGCGGTCCTCGTTACGGCCTCACCGGATATAAATTAGGTGCCATTTGCCGGCAAAAATCACCCCCCCAACCCTTGCTTGACGAAGCGCCAGCCCGCGCCGTAGCTGAGCCTGTAGCTTTAATTTTCCCGATTAATGATAATATTATAAATTCGATCCAGATTGACCCACCTTGCTGTTCTCCCCTCAGTGACGCCCTAAGCCGAGGCCCGTACCCCACAGGGGGTGCCCTTAGCGTGCGGTCACCTAGAAATGAAGAAATTCGCCCCTGGCTGGAGGCTTTAAGTTAGTAGCTTAAGGCACCACAGGACAGACCGGTTAAGTAGCCAGGACCTCAGAGGTCACAACTACGAGTTGCCATGTTAGGAAAAAACAAAAAAAATAACGGCAAAAATTAGTCGCAGCTCAGCCGTCGAAAAGGCAACATCAAAAAGTAGAAGCCGAAATCTGCAAGCAAGAAATAGGAAGAAATCCCGCAGTTTCATTTCGCCGCCCCACTGCTGCCTCTTCGCCGACGTCTCTCCGAGGTCGCAGCGTGTTGTGCCCACCCACTTACGCATTCAGGGGTGCGTGGTGACGTGTGTCACCAGCAGAGTCACTCGACATAGTGTAGTAGGGAAAAAAACATTGGGAGATTGTCTTAGGCCAGCCGTCAAATACTGGACGTACTACGGTCAGCCGCAACAACATTATTTTCAATTTTTGTGTATGACCCATTTATCATAATACGGCAGAAATACAGACTACTAATTGTTTATTTTACGCATTAAACACCTTTTTACTTTTATCATTTTGCCAAATTTTAACGTCAGACGTAACTAAGGTGAAAAATCTAGCATAAGCAAAAATCGTGAAAAGTCTTTATTAATGCAGAAGCAGACAGTCGATCTACGCATACGAAAACATTTTATTTAATCAATTTAAATTGACACTTTGCTTTAATTCAATACTCAATATCTTTATGGCTTTACGTACCTACCTATTGTGTACCTAAGTACACAATAGGTAGGTGAGTAACTTCAATAGGGCAAGAAAGTATTTTTAATTAATACCTTGATCTGTAGACATTTTTGATGTGTGTAAATAGAAAACTTTAAAATGACGCAAATCTAAAAAGTAAAGTAAGCTATTCAAAGATAATCTTTGGAATTACTTATCCGTTCACAAAAATATTCCAGTGTTAGAAAGCTACTCTATTCCTGAGTTACACAGGATACTCCGTCATATAGTTAGTTCTAAGCAACATGGTTTTGTGTCTAACCGTTCTACTATGTCTAACTTACTTATTTATAATACTTTCATTTGTAGCACCTTTGAAGCTAGGGGTCAGGTTGACGCTGTTTATATAGATTTTGCAAAAGCCTTCGATCGCGTTGATCACTCTATTCTTTCTATGAAATTGAATTGCGCTGGTACCCATGGCTCTCTTTTGCGGTGGTTCAAGAGTTATTTAATTAATCGTTCTCAAATAGTTGCCTTGGCGGGTTATGAATATGTACCTTTTTCTCCTGGCTCTGGCGTTCTGCAGGGCTCTAAACTGGGCCCTTTGCTTTTTTTGGTATTTTTGAATGATCTTTTGGATTTAATGAATTGCGATTGTTTAGCCTACGCTGATGATTTAAAAATATACTGTAGGATATCGGACCTGAGTGATTGTATGAAGCTTCAAAGAGATCATGATGTCCTTCAACAATGATGCTTGAGCGACAAAATGACGCGCAATGTAAAAAAATGCCAGACTATTACATTCACGAATAAAGTTAACTGCATTAAATTTGATTATTATATTGATGGATCAGTTCTGAGCAGAGTATCAGTCATCCGTAACCTAGGGGTTCTCTTCGATACATCCCTATCTTTCCGCGATCATATAGATAGTATAGTGACTAAGGCTAAAATAATGCTTGGCTTTATAATCCGTATGTCAAAACCTTTCCGTAATTATAGTAGCGTTATTTTACTTTACAACGCACTAGTAAGGAGCTCCTTGGAGTATTGTTCCACTGTTTGGCTCCCTATTATTCAACTTATACTAATAATGTTGAATCTGTTCACGCCCGTTTTTGTTAGATATTTATGTATGAAGAATGGGATCCGAAAAGCTATACCTGATTACAATGACAGGTTAAAGCACTTTAAAATGATTAGCTTAAAAGAAAGACGTAACCTTTCTGACTTACTAATACTTCATAAAATTATAAACGGTTCCATTGATGCACAATTGGTAAACTATTTTAAATTTAGATCTAGCCAACGTAGTAAGCGTCATCATCGTATTTTTGAATTGCCTAAATCTACCTTAAATACCACATATAATAGCCCACTAACACGTATAGCAAGGCAATATAAGGAATTATGATCTATGCCACCAAACATGTCATATCCAAAAATGAAGCTAATGCGCATTTTTATATACAATCAGCAAGGTTTTCACTGTCTTGACATTCAAGTAGAATTTATGAATATACATAGATAGATATGACGTACTTTATATGAACGCGAGTTACTTTTTTCATGTTTAACACCTTCTGAACGTTAACCTTGGAAACGAATATTATATTCTACTAGCATTAGCAACTCGCCCAAGCTTCGCACATGTGCAATGTACTGATGTGACGACTTGTCAAAACATGGAAACTTCCACGCTTTGCCCAAACGCACCAAAATTACCGGAACAACTGCTCGAAATGATAGCATAAATCACACCCTAAATCTATTAGTTAATATGATGTTCAAAAGATTCAAATGGCCACACAAACATGCACGGAAAACAACATTACTTCAGAATATGTATACTATAAAGATTCTTAAATTCCCAGATTTGAAGCCCCTACAAGTGTGTTTTTTCATAAGCTACCATATTAGATGGTAGCAACTCTTATGTAACAAACTTATATGTATTTATAATGCCTTATTAATGTGCGTTTCTGTTATTTATTACTTGTGCAACAATATTAAATTATAATCCTTATTTAAATAAAATGTCATCTGTAACTAAATATCGTTTTGACCATGTTGCCAATGTAGAAAACAATATCATGGCTTTTATTAGCATAATATAATATTATACTTTGTTTGTATATTATATACTACACAGCCATTTAACTTAAATTATTTCTATTTTAGCCTGTTTCGTAGCACATGACAAGGCATTGACTCATTTCAAGTCTATTTATACTTAGTCTTTATTTGTTGGTTATATTCGTAATTTGAAAAATTATAAATTATTTTTCAGTGTTATTATAGTGCCTTTGACAACAATTATCTACTATGTAACCTTTTAATGTTTTTTGTTTTAATACTGTTATTAAAGACGCTTTTATCCCTTTGCATTCTTATCCTTCACTTACCATTCATAAGGATTTTTTAAATTATTTTTCTATTTTTTTATGTTTGTACTGCATAAAAACACATTTTTTCAAACTCAACTCAAACTCAAAGCATTTATTTCAAATAAACTTATTACAGGCACTTTTGAATTGTCAAGGGGTCAGTCAGTCAGAAAAGTGAAGCTAGTTGCCCATTCCAAAGCGTAGTAGGTAGGTACCTATGGAGAAGAACGGGCAAAAAAGTCCATGGATACACTTTTAAATAAACATATAGTTTCAAATAAAATTGGTTACATCATTCACGTTGAAATTATACATGTGAGAACGATGTAAAAATACGTGCACGTTAAAAGCGTCCGTAATAAAAAAGATTAAAAAAAAAAACAATTCAAAAAATTTAATTCAAATAAGCCGTGGCAGCGAAGAGATGGCCAGTGCCTACTGACGGCACCCGTTCATGATTATGACGTATGGATCAGCACCATTCAGCTCAAACATTTTGAGGGGAATTTAATGATCCAACACACACGCCACCACCAGCGAGACTTTTTATGTCGTAACTTTACACGTTTCTTGAAACACTTAAAGGTGCTGAGAATAAAGTTATCATTTCGTGATAATACTTGAGACGTTTAGTTTTAAAAACTTGTTTTTTTTTATTGAGCCTGAACCAATTTCTTTATTAATCTCATACTTAGAAAATATAATTATTTCATTTTCCTAGTCTATATTTGTGAAAATGCTAACATAACCACAGCACCGGTGTGATTAAATAATTAAGGGCTTACTAAGGGCGAATTTCACCAAACTTTTATACCTAGAATAAGTCTCATTCTGAGAATAAATTTTGAATTTTAGACAGTTTTTCCATACTAGGACTGTGAGACGTCAATTTTATTCCAAGGATGAAAGATAACTATGTACCTTTGGTAAAATCAACACTTAGTAGATTGTTGCACATTGTGTAAATTATACAATTCAAGGGAAGATAATAAAAATGTGATGTTCCAGAAATGTATGGAGCCTGCGCTAGCACTATTTAGGGACACTTTATGTTAATTTCACTATACAATATAGTAACCGCTTTTTAATGCTTATTTTATTTAATTTTACTTCGTTTCAATGTAAATTCAAATTAACTTCGTAAAGGAGAGCAAGACAACATAAATATGGTGGATCAGAAATATGCGGAATGTCATTTTGACAGTGACATTTGATTGACTTGTCTATGTAATATTTAAATCTGCGATAAAAAAGCAATCAATCAATGACTGTAGTAGTAAACAGGGCCGGAAAACAAAAACAATCACTAAAATCTCCGAAACATCCAATTTGACAGTCGCTAACACAACGCAACGATTTAAAGACAGCTGACAAAATCAAAGAAAGTCGTCATTTCATGAAACATAAAACTGTCTAACTCGTCAAACGTCATGTCAAATAAAACTGTCATGGCTGCCCTAAAAATAGGGTTATCTTATTAAAAAACTTCCCAAATGATCATTTTTGTACGCCTGTACCCTTCTTCAAATTAATTTGTTTGTATTTTTATGAAATTCCTCTAATTTTTGCTATTTATCTATGCAGTGTACATAGTGGTAGCCCAAAAACAAACACCTCCTTTGCACGAATGTTTTCAAGAATATTTTGGCTACCTGCGACATGTGTCATTTGTTTTTAGTTCACACTACCTCTAACAGTTTTGTAAGTAACTACTGATTTTGACATCTTACTATTTTATCCATACCAAAATACACTCGAGAGCAATGAATCCGGGTCACTTAAAGAATGTTAAAAATCTCGGAAACTAAAAATGATAGGTTAATGCAATAAATTGTATTTAATAGACAATGTAATACTCCTTAAATGAAAGTAAAAAAAATATGAGTCACCATACATTTTTATTAACACAAAATTACATAAAGAAAAAAACTGCTGATCTCTCCTTAAAACAAAAATAGGAAACATGAAATTTTTGAACTTTATTACGATTTTCTTGAATTTTAATACTTCGTATTGCCTCCTCGTGCTTCCATTACTGCGTTTACGCGGTTTGGCATGCTGTACACCAAGTTCCTTATACGATTTTGGGGAATATTCTCCCATTCCTCTGTGAGAGCAATTTTGAGCTCACGAAGCGTGATTGGGGGAGGGTTTCGTTGTTTTACGCATCTGCCTAGCTCGTCCCAAGCATGCTCGATCGGGTTGATAACCGGGCTGCGCGCTGGCCACTCCATACGAGTAATGTTCATCTCTTGAAGGTAGTCATTCACAATCCTACCTGTATGAGGTCGGGCATTGTCATGCATAAATATAGCATCCTCACCTAAATTGACCATAAATGGACCAACGTGATCATTGAGGATTTCTTCCACATATCTTACGCTAGTTAAAGAGCCGTTTTCTATGATCACCAGCTCTGTGCGACTTTCAGAAGAAATTCCGGCCCACACAAGTACAGACCCACCACCGTAGGCTACTTTTTCTTCGATGCATGCTTGCTTGAATCTTTCCCCTGGTCTTCGATACACTCTGTGTCTTCCATCGTGCTTGTAGAGCATACATTTTGATTCGTCGGAGAACATAACTTTTGACCAATCTTCAATACTCCAATTTACGTGGCTCTGGGCATATCTTAGTCTTGAAATACGATGCCCACGCTCCAGTTTAGGGCCGTTTGCAGGTCTAAGGGGTTTTAAGTTAGATTCAGCAAGCCGACGTCTTACTGTCCATGCACTTGGGTTACTTCCTCCGAGGCGTCGAAACTGATTTGTGAGTTCAGTTCCTGTGAGAAAGCGATTTCGAAGCATGGTGTTCACCAAGTATCGGTCTTCTCGTGCTGTGGTACACCTGGTTCTGCCCGTTCCTGGTCTGCGTAGGTTAGAACCAGTTTCTTCGTAACGTCGGAGAACTCTTTGTACTGTTGACAGCGACACACCGACAGTCCTGGCTGTATCGCGCTGACTCCGGCCGGTTTCCAGCATTGTAAGTATTCTGGTGCATTCTTCAGGCGTAAGCGACATAATTTCAGCTTGAATATTGAATATAGAGCACTATCAACATGGTTTATGTACCCACATAAATGACAGATTACAAACAAAAGCAAAACCAAATGCTGTAATTTCGTAGTTCCATCTTCGAAAGTGGCCCTTTTTCAAATTTGATTTTTTTATGATATAACTTTACAATAACTAAGAAGTTTTAATACCTTCATTTAAGGAGTATTACATTGTCTATTAAATACAATTTATTGCATTAACCTAGCATTTTTAGTTTCCGAGATTTTTAGGATTCTTTAAGTGACCCGGATTCATTGCTCTCGAGTGTATTTTCGCTAGCTCTAACGACTTAGCTAGTTTGCTTTTTATCAACTAGGATATTAACCATTGGAAGTATTTATGCTTTGTTAGCACTAACCGACTTTTTCAGTTTGCTACTCATCCTCCAAGGTAGTAACCCATTGGAACTCTTTAAGTTATATATGCAACAACTGACTTCGTCAGCTTAATATTTATCCACTATAGGGTATTATCCCATTGGAACTATTTAAGCTTTGTTAGCACCAACCGACTTTGTCAATTTGCTGTTCATCTACAAGGGTAACCCATTGGAACTATTTAGGTATAATATACTAGCTTGTTTCTTTCTGATTTGGCTAATATTTAGGTGCAGGCACTATCCGGTGCTGTTGTGTGGTCAACAGTTGCAAGTAGTAGTCTAATAGTACCTATTCACAACCATAGTAACTTATGCTATGTTATAAGGAAAGAGGGTAGGTATTATCAAGTTCAATAATTAATTTACTTATAAAATGTAAATGACAGTTGTTAAATATTTACAACTTCAAATACAGTAATCCGCCATATCCATTTGCATTGACGCATAACAAACAATGAATATATTTTTCATTGTTCACAAATGAGGCCACCAGAACCAGAGTGGCCCAAGTGCATTTTTTTTTTTTTTTGAGATATAACAAAGTCATTTATTTATGTTTCTTGGCAACTAACTTAAACATATCAAATGACGGACCACACAACAACGACGGACACCAACAAATAATATAATTATGTTAATATACACTTATTAAGGATGATTTATCATACCAACGCCGGAAATCCAGAACTGGATGTCGTCCATTGAGCAGTGCCTTAATGAAGTGTGCTCTATTTCATCAGAAGCCAAATTGAATATGGAGCAAAAACTGCGATTAGGTACCCTATACCGTGACTGATAAGTCCCTTAAGATGAAAGCCCTCCAGACCCGCTCCACCGTCCAAACACTCGAAGACCAAATTTATCTATCGCAGCAACTGCAAGACCTAAAGCTGTCAATCAAAGCTTCAATTGAACCAGTTACGGGAACTACCTGCTCTGAAATGGTTAAAAAAGGTACCAGCAATTTTATACAGGCGATAAATTTAAGCTCAGTGGCCATATACCCTAACGACAAACTAAAGTCGAGTGAGGAGACCAAAACACTTGTCTAAAAAAATATATGCCCCGAGCAAATGAAACTTCAGGTAAGAGGACTACGTAAGATGAAAAATGGCGGCGGCATTATCAGTTTTGAAACCAAAGACGATATTGAGAAGGTGAAAAAATCGATGCAGCTATCAACTTCAGGCCGTACAGTAGACGAGCCCCCAAAAAGGAAGCCTGGAGTAGTAGTTATCGGAGTGCCCTCATCCGTGCAAGAGATGGAAGTTTTTACTTGTTTGTTACACCAGAGTCTAGCTGAGACCCTTCAGGATTGCTGCCTTGAGACCTTTTTGAGCTCCATTAAGTTAAGCCACAAGTCAGGGAAGACGGACGCTGACACTTGCAATTATATAAAAGAAGTATCTGTAGACATACGTAAGGCCCTGATATCTAAAGACAGAATGTTGTAAATTGGTCGTCATGCCCTGTGAGAAACTTTACTCTAGTCACACGCTGTTATAAGTACCAGCAGTACGGACATGTGGCCAAATCTTGTCGGGAGACCACCCATACCTGTGGCCACTGTGGTGATCAGGGTCACTCCATTAAGGAATGCACAAAGAAGGCTGAGGAACCAAAATGCGCTACTTGCTTGTACTTCAAAAAGCCGAACAATCAGAAGACAAGCGCTGCTGACTGTCCAGCAAAGATAATGGCTGAAAAGAGGTACATAAATTCTGATGATTATGAAGGCGCCTAAGAGCGCCGCTAATTACGTATTTTTCTGGCCCTTGTTATTTTTTTTATTGTTATAATTATGATTAATAATTTAATTATTGACATAGATAATTTCTCTATTTCAGAATCCCATGTTTGTGACGTTGAACACTGTAAGCAATATCTCTCCTCCCTCACTAGTCCACTAACCATACTAACCCAAAATATTTGCTGTATTTTTAAGAATTTCGACAATTTTTGCATTTTTCTACAACGTCTAGACATAAAATGTGACGTTATTGTTTTAACCGAATGTTGGCTTTCCAAACAATATAACATACCATTGATTCCGGGATATAAATTATGCACAAAAGTAATATAAACTACAATCAGAACGATGGGGTGATGGTTTATGCACGAAATCATCTCAATGTATCGACTGCAATACATTGTTAGTTAAAATTGGGTCAGACTTAGAGATACTTGCCTTATACCGACCCCCGTCTTTTAGAAATATAAACAATTTCACAGACTCTGTCATCTTTCAAAAATACAATTTTATTTGGAGATATTAATATCAATATTATTCCAGAAAGTGCCGCCTTCCATGTTTTGCTTCCCGCTCACACGCTTCATACACATCAAAGTGTAACGTATAACCCGAAAAAAAATCAGTCATCTTCAGGTTTATTACAAGCACACTCATCACAGTTAACATCAGCCATCATGGTAATTTTTGTTTTGCTTATGTAGGATAGTGATTGGCTGAAAAAATTCAGGGCCAATCACAATATCTAACAAGCACACCATTTACGTGTAGCACTATTTTATCATCCTTTGCGTTGCTAGAAACTGACGAGACTGAAGTAGAAACGATAATTATGAGTTTAAAGGACGACTGTGCGGTTGGCTGGGAGAACACATTTTGGTACCGCCATCGCTATTAACTTATATTTTCCAAAAATGTTTATCTACAGCTATTTTTCCCGAGTGCCTAATTAAATCTGTTAGTGTCCCTGTTTATAAATCAGGCAGCAAAGATCAAGTGACAATTTATAGACCTATTTCCTTACTGTCTTCTATGTCTAAAATATTATAAATAAAGGTGTACAAATACATAGAGGATAAATTAATTTTATCATCTGACTGACTATCTAGCACAAGAACTTGACAAAGGTAGGACACAGTTGGAATCTTCCTGGACCTTGCCAAAGCTTTTGACACAGTTTATATTCCTATTTTGTTGCACAAGCTTGAAGCCATAGGTATCAGAGGCACCCAGCTGAAACTATTTAAGAGCTATCTAGAGGACCGTACCCAATGTGTAAGGATTGGCAATGTTCTCAGCGATGATGAAAAAAACACGTCCTTTGGAGTTCCCCCAGGAAGTATTTTAGGGCCTACACTATTATTGATACATATAAACGATCTTTGTAATCGTAACCTAAATTACGGCCAAATTGTTACCTATGCTGACGACACTGCCCTTCTTTTTTCGGCTGAATCAGAAAAAAATGTCTACAAGCTTGCGCAACACGGATTCAATGTTGTTAACAAATGGCTTCAACGTAATTCACTAACATTAAACGCAGACAAAAGAAATAACATTAAGTTTTCGATGCGCAAGCAAACATCAACTAGTATCACAACATTATAATGCTCATTACTGCTCAATTCCCACAAATAACAAAATACCTTGGTGTCATAATAGATGAAATACTTTCGTTCAAACAACATATAGAAGTTTTATAAAATAGAATTCGTAAGTGGATATTTGTGTTTAAAAAGTTACGCTATATTGCTGACCCAAAAATAGTTAGACAAGTTTACTTTCCTCTATGTCAATCGATATTAACTTACTGTATTACCACATAGGGGGGAACGGGTAGAACAAGGTTACTAACCATCGAGAGAGCTCAGAGGGCGATTCTCAAAGTGTCTACTTTCCGCCCTTTCCTTTTTCCTACCAACCTCCTATACAAATCTAGTAAAGTGTTAACAGTTTAGCAACTATTTATAATGGGCATTGCGTTAAAACAACACACAGCTCTACCCTACAGCACTGAACATTCTTATAAAATACAACAAAACATGCTTATATATCCAAATTTTATCTGTACCTCTATAATAGACTAAACGCGAAAGTAAACATTTACTCCCTGAACTACGCAAATTGTAAGAGAATTCTCAAGGAGGCTCCCCAAAGTATGTCTTACGAAGATACAGAGAATTTATTAACTGTGTTAAAGTAAATTTGTATACTCACCTACGATAAGCATTCATCAAATTTAGAAACTAAGATTTAATTCAATTCAATTATTTATTTCGGAAAACACATCCTTAATGTTAAGCTACTCGACATAAGTATAATTTATTAGTCTATTGTGAACTTTTAGATTATTTATTAATTTTATAAGACTATCTTAGCACTTTTCGCCTGAAACACAGGATTACCAAGTTCAGGCATGTAAGTCTTTAGAATATAAATTAAATTTAAGCAAAACTGTTCTAATGTTTATACCTTGTAATTTTTAAATAAATATATTATCATTATTTCCACCAAACGGCATCGCATCGGATCGGAAAGGATACGAACAGATGCGGCGACAGCCGATCGCGTCCGACAGCACGTCGACGCGTACGATCGGTTCAATGGCATCGCTTGCGAACGTATCCGTTACTGCGCCTAGTCAAATAATTTCATTCCTACCATGTTGACGTGTTCTAATTCGGATGAATGTGTGATCGGATATGACGACAGGCGAACGGCGCAGATTGCGCGTCGCAGCATACTTTTGGCTACGATTGCGTGTCGGGGAAGACGCCCGCAGTCAAGCTGCTGTACGCGGCTTGGTAATATAGACTTTAAGTACTTTTAATACACGATTTAATATCGTTTAAAGATTGTAAAATCCGTTCCGATCCGATGCGATGCGAGCCGTTTGGTGGAAATCATCCTTTAGAAGGCACTGGATTTAAGACTTGCCTAACCAACGTATCAGTTTTGTATGTGGTTTATACTTTGATTATTAAAAGGTAAACAAGTTACTTGTTCATTTACACTTTCAAACAAAACCCTCGAAGTTTTTTTTTTCTCGACTGATAACCGCGGTCTATTAATTTGTAGTCCTTTAAGCAATTATAGAATTGTAATCCTACAGCTCAAATTCCTTGCTTGCCCCTCTAAATGGAAGAATAGGCATTATTAAACGATAAATGAAAAATGATTTTATTCCTGTAAATAGGTTTGTACAAACACTTTTACACGTCAATCATATTTTAAAACTAGATGAGGTCGGCGTTTCCTATCTGGCTACTCTGAGAAGAAAGGCCGAAACAAACTCAGAGGTCACAGTCTCTGTTAAAGTCCAGACATAATCTTGGTCATATCATGTGAAGACCATGTACATTTGTCTGAAATGGTCTTTTGAGGAAAAACTACACAGATTGAGTGGACCTGTCCAGCCAGTGCACGCATTTATCAGCAATCGTGCAGCTGTACTCAGAACTTAAGGAGCTCAACGATTAAATTATTATAATTAATTATTCATTATTATTATTATTAATGATTTAATTATTTATCTCCAATATCAGAATGCAACCTCTCTTGCGTATGCAACCACAACCGCTACTCGCTTTTTTAAGAGGTAAAAAGTACGGTAGCAACCAATCTGTTGTAATAAATCACTATTCGCCGTCACCCACTCAAAAGTGTAGTCGCAGCAGTTATATTGAAGACTGTTTACTTGTTATAAATTATTTCTTTACTAAATAAACATAGCAGCTTAAGATTTATTGCTAACTTGCAGGTAGCAACTATTATTATTAAATAGTTTACCTCTCCAAATTACATTACCGACTACGCTCATTGTTAGCTATGCTATCAAAACATGAGATCTTATGAGATATTCTTTTTATTGCTTGCTTTGTTTTTATATACCGTCATAATCTGTTTACAAATAGATAGTCATTTTCTCTCGGTCTTTGAGTTCCACAGAAATGAGCAAATAAAACGGCAATAATAATAGGCACACTATGCCATCTCATTTTTCGTTTTGTTTGAGCTGCAAATTAATAATATGCGTGAAAACACGTGTTTACTTTATCTTATTTGCTAACTAGGCTATGATATCGTTCCGAGCACAAGTATTTAGATTTTGATTACTTCCTATTTTTCTGAATGAGTAATGTGACTCAAACGCTAACCTTCATCCTGGCAGGGTCGCCAATGTGGTGTTCACCACGTTTTAGGAAGTATTCGAGTAGGTAAAATATGAGACGTTCATGGACTTAACAAAGTGTCAATAAGAGAAGCACAAAGCTGGTTCAAGCGTTTTCAGTCCGGGAAATTTGATGTCAAAGATGCAGCTCACTCTGGTATTCCTATTAAGGATAGTCGATGCCATTTTTGAAAAAATGGAGTAAGATCGGCATATTAGTAGTCACGACATAGCTGAGGAGTTAGCGGTTGACCATGTGGTGTTCACCACGTTATAGGAAGAATTCTAGTAGGTAAATTATTTCCTGTACAACAGCAGAGGTCACACGTCCGCATCGTTCGGACGCCAGCAAGCAAGTGACCACTCTGCATCCACGGGTGGGTGTCGCTGCGCTAGTTTATCATATCAATACGCTACAGACCACAAAACAGCTTTGACCTATTTAGAAAATCCCGAGTACCTATACAAAAAAGTTCGATATTTGGGTGGCACACGAGCTCTAAGTCTTGAATTTGCATATAAAAAATACGAAAGAACTTTTTGCTCGACCTAATATTGCATGACAATTTAAGACATGTGTCGCAATTTAAATTTGTTATTTCACTATGTTTTCCGAGGTCAATAATTGAAAACCCCTATTATTATTTTCCGTTGAAACTTCTTTGTTAATATCTTCCGAATTCTCGTCTTGATTTTCGTTAAGAGGGCAATATTCGTGATAATACTAATCGTTACATTGGTAATCGCAGGGAAATAGACTAGCTTAATTTCTTCAACTAAGCTTAATTTCTTCAACTAAGCTTAATTTCTTCAACTAAGCTTAATTTCTTCAACTAAGCTTAATTTCTTCAACCATAACTTATTGACACTCGACAGTGACTTAGTATAGCTGTAACAGAATCGTTCCTCACAAGTTCTGTACTTGACTCGGAGATTACGAGCCACGGATGGAGTGTGTTACGTCGGGACCGCATCACCGGTGTCGGTGGCGGCGTTTTACTCGCTGCGCGACCCGGTGTCACGATAGCACGCCGCTGTGATCTAGAGACTCCTGCTGGCGAGGACCTGTGGGCACGTTTCACGACGAATTGTGTTAAATTCTATGTTTGTGTTGTGTACATTCATCCTAGAGCTCCTGATGGAATATATATGCGTTGGTTTGAAAAAGTGGAAACCATTGTTGACAGCTTAAAAAGTACAGTTATCGTCCTTGGTGATTTAAACATAAATGCTAATCGCATATCGAAAGATATCTTAAATTACTATTGTTATTTTCTTTCTGTTTGTGGCCTAACTGAGAGGAATGAGGTGATGAATGCGTATGGAGGTAAGTTGGATGTGCTGTTGGTGTCAGATACCATCAGCAGTGTCAATGTGTCAGAGATTAATGGGGGAGGTCTTGTCCCGCGACGAGACGCCTATCATCCGCCTATAAAGGTATGCTTAACAGGTACCGACACAAAGTGCTGACCTAACCCCAAAAAAGTAGATCCCAGTAACCTTGATGCACAGAGGGACTGGATTTTTTCTGAAGGTAATTTTGAAGCCATGTTTAAATTAATTTCGGAAACATCATGGCAAGATGTGTTCCTTGCTTGCAATGCTGACATTGCCGTAGAATATTTCTAAAGCATTATGTATGATATATTTGATAAATGTGTACCCAAAAAACGCAGGCCTAAGATGCAATGTATGCGCTATCCAGTTTGGTTTACGGCAGAATTAATTAACGACATTCAATGTAAGGCTGATATTCACCGAAAGTGGAAAGCTTCTCAGAATCGTGAGTTTTACAATAAATTCTCTTTTCTTAGGGCTAGTATTAAAAAAAGCGTATCCCTTGCCTACGACGAATACATTAAACGCATTCAAATTAAACTTAGACGTGATCCCCGTGCCTTCTGGCAACATATAAATAGCTTTAAAGTCAGAGGTGGTTTTGAACCAAAAATAAAGTATAATGGAGTTGAACACGTCAGCAGTGATACGGCAAAGGCTTTTTCCGACTTCATTGCAAGCGTTTTCTTGCCCGACGTTCTTCTTCTTGATTACATAAATAAAAACAATAGCTGTCAGAATAACTATTCCAACTTTGTGCATATTGATAAAATGGAATTGCCAGATGTAGAATCAGCTATTAATAATCTAAAACTGAATTCTGCGGTAAGTCCAGACAGCATTCTTGCAGACATCTTAAAGGGGTGTAATAAATTCATTAAAACACCTGTACTTCACATTTTTAATGTATCGCTCTCCACGGGTCAGTATAAACGGCGTTGGAAGGTTTCACGAGTTCAATCTATACCTAAAACGAAGGAAACTTTTCATATAGAAAACTATCGGCCTATAGCCATTCTGTCATCACTTCCAAAATCGTTTGAATCTATATTACACAAGCTGATTAAAATAACCAGATTCAACCTTTTCTTTGTGACTCTCAGCACGGCTTTCGATCGAACCGTTCTGTTAGTAAAAACCCTTTAACGCTTGTGGATCTCATATCGCAGCACATGGACAAAGCCATACAGGTTGATGTTGTTTATTTCGACTTCAAAAAAGCCTTTGATCGCGTAGGTAATGACGTGTTACTGACCAAACTTAGTAACATCGGTTTTTCACCAAAACTACATAATCAAAATTTCCGCAAGTTATATGCGGGACCGTCAACAATATGTCAGACATGGTTGCTTCGTTTCAGACACATATCACACTCGATCTGGTGTTAATCAAGGGACCATTTTGGGACCTTTATTATTCGGAATTACGGTGAACGATCTTGAGAAGGTTCTCAAACTCACCAAGTGCTTGCTCTATGCTGATGACCTCAAGTTAATATATAGTTTTGATGAGATTGGCGTAACATTAACTCTTCAGGAGGACATCAACTCAGTGTTCCAATGGAGCATTGAAAACAAGCTCCTTTTCAAAACGACTAAGTGCAGTGTTATGTCCTTTAGTCGCGCTCAAAGCCCCCGGCATGTGGAATACTTCCTTGGAAGAAAACCGATTACCCGTGTCAATTCGGTAAAGGATCTAGGAGTATTATTTGACCCGCGACTATCCTTCCACGAACATATACGGTCTCTCGCCTCTGATTCATATAGAAGACTAGGTTTCACTATTCGAATTATAAGAGAGTTTAACAAACCTCTGGCCATTAAATTAGTTTATATGGCTTTAGTGAGAAGTAAACTAGAGTCGGATTCGATTATTTGGAACCCTTATGAAAGTACTTACGCCTTGCTTCTTGAGAAGGTCCAAAAAATATTTCCGAGATTTTTATTAAAGTAACTGTTCGGGTACTATCCATTCCTGTATCCCACAAAATGTTTGCTAGGAATGCTGAAATTTAACGAATTACGAAATTTAACGAATAACGTTAGACGTAATTACTTCTTACTCATGTTCGCTTGTCGTATCCTTCGTGGGGAGTCTGATTGTCTGGAACTAGTAGCTCAGCTTGTGAGACTTTTTGTTCCTCCTGTACTCAAATACCAACTTAGACCACGATTACACGGATTGTTGGCAATTCCGTCAGCATGCACAATTTCGCATGCTAACTCACCATTAGTTCGCCCGCTCGCAATGCTGAATGCTCTAATGGCATCGACACGGGAGTGTGATTTATTTGCCGCGAGATGGATAGACGTATTTCGTGCATGTTTGAGATTCTGTGAGGTGATGGACGATAGATAAGCTTTTTTTTATTTTTGACCCAATTTTATTTTATTGTTGTATGTTAGTTTTACTTGTTTTGTTAGTTATCTTTATGTATTGTGCCTAATTTTGATTCCTTCCTGATATATTATGTTTATTTTTATTGAAATTCTAACTGTGCAATAACATGGACCTAGGTCTTTAATATTGTGTATGTTTCTCACCAATAAATAAATCGTAATGGTCTAGGTCAAGCTCGTTTAATTTAAATCCTTTAATATGGACCTTGGCCGGACCTGCGTCATACGCATTGTGACGTCACTAGATTGAACTTTAGGTTGCTAAATACCGAATGACTGTAAAGGTCTATTGAACGATTGGTTCCAGTTGCCAAATGGCTGTAAGGGTCTATTATATAATTGTTGTTGATTTCCAAATTGTTGGAGGCGCATCCCCAATTGTTGCGGACGTATCATAAATTGTTGCGGGCGATAACCAAATGACTGTGCTTGAAATCCAAATTGTGGAGGACGCATCCCAAACGGTTGACCTTAGGACATCTACCAAAATAAAATTTGGGTTATGTATTTGGTTGCGTAAAATATGTTTAATATTATTAACAGGCGAATTATAATTATTTGTGCCGAATTTAAACATTTGTGTATATTGTACATTTGGTATAGCGTGTTTATTGGAGGACGTCAAAAAGAAAAGAAGAAAGAAAAATAGTTTATTCTGCACAAACATATGCGCACATTGCGACTAAATGTAATTAAAATGCACACATACAAAATAGCCAAAAGCCTCTAATTCAATCCATAAAAAGTTCGGCAATTTTGTCCATTGCTTGATGTTAGGATGGCCAGGGACCAAAGACAATAAACATTGCTCTGTGTTGCGACCACTGACTTATAAATCATATATTTATATGTCAATGGTTGCGACACTGGGAAATGACAACAAGTAAACGATCAAAACAAAAACATAGACTACAATAGTATACTGGCAATAGGCAGGCAGCTTCACCTTTTTTTTAATATTAGGTAGTGTTCAAACGCAGCGCCATCTAGTTTTTCGCTAAGGGAACTAATAAATATATATGTATAGACAAATATAAACTACCATACACTATTTTCTACAATATGCCAAGAATTCAATAAAGCATGTCCTGTAAAAAAAGTTACTATCAATAGTAAAGCAAAATTTTGTGAATGAGCCACTGTTGGCATTAGAAAAATCAGAGATATTTTATATAATTTGTATCACGAGATATCATTGAGTTCTGATCAAACCCTTCATGATTATGTAAGAAATTATTCTAATATATTCAAAAGAGTCTGCGCTCAAGCTAAATCTAAATTCTTAGGTAACAAAATAAGTATTTTTAATAATTAAATAAAAGCTGTGTGGCAGGTAATTAACAAAGAAACTGGAAACACCAAACAGCAAGATCAAAATGAATTGTCTCTAAAAATTGATAATGAAACCATTTCAGATAAGTTGAAAGTTGCTGAGACACTAGAACATTCCTTTACCAACATCCCAATAAAGGTTACGAAATCTCTCCCCTCATCATCTATATTAGCTGAATCACTCCTCAAAGAAAACTTCAGTAAGGACATTCCAAGTTTTGAATTCAATCCCATTTCTATTGTCACAATTAAAAAAGCATTCCAAAGTCATAACATAAAAAACACTGAAGACTTATGGGGGATTTCCGTTAAGGTTCTTGTAAAAATCATTGACACATTTGCCCCTGTCCTAACAGGCATATTTAATCAATGTTAAGACAGCGGTACGTTTCCTAATTTAATGAAACATAGTAAAGTAGTACCAATTTTCAAAACAGGTAGTAAGGGTGATCCCTCTCATTATAGACCTATATCTGTGCTACCAGCATTGAGTAAAATCTATGAAAAAATCATGCTAGACCAGATGCTGTCACATTTTAACTCAAATGCGATTTTACATAGTCGCCAATTTGGTTTCACGAACGGTAGGTCGACGACTGACGCGGGAGTAAAACTTATCAGTCACATATTGGAATCCTGGGAGAAGTCCCAGGATGCAATTGCCATTTTCTGTGACCTCTCAAAAGCGTTTGACTGCGTTGACCACAATACACTGATCTATAAATTACACCACTACGGATTTCGTGGACAAGCTGTTGATCATGTTCTTTCCTATCTATCATACAGGCAGTAAAAAGTAAACATTAACGCGGTGACGTCCTCGGGGTCCTTAGTTAAGATGGGCGTATCTCAAGGTTCAATTATTGGCCCTTTCCTTTTTCCAGTTTATATTAATGACCTGCCTTACATGATGGCTAACTTATCGGATATAATTTTATTCGCTGATGACACATCTCTTATTTTTAAAATAGACAGAAAAGATACGGATGTACCTAACCTCTGCCCAACACTTTAGAAACACAGGCATAATGATGTGTATATTTGTACATCTATAAAAATTAAATATGGCATGCAACTTGCGTCATCGCCAAAGTGAATTAATTCCAATCAGGTTGAAAACATTTTTTTTTTCAATTCACATTATTTCATGCGTTATGGCGTGAAAAGGCAAAAATAAGACGGACAGAGTTACTTTCGCATTTATAAAATTAGTATGGATAGATAGGTTCCACCTTACTCTCAGTAGCCAGAAGTAGGTCGATCTGGTCTAATCTTACGAATTACAAGAAAACTGCAGGATTTTTACCTTCATCAAAATTTCGTTTCTTAAAATGGAGGTAATACTCCCCAAAGTGGCTTCAGCGGTTTCGTAGTCATTTAAAAAAAACATTTCGTTACAAGGAAAATTGCGATTTTATATAAAATGCAACGTGGGTTCCTCTTGAGACTAAAATTGGTCTTAATTGGTATCACGCAAGGCCTATAATAAGGAATCTACATAAATTTGGTTTTATAAATGTTATATTAATTCAGGAATTTTCCCTACCACATGTGTGTTTACCATAATATAGTTTGTGTCATAATGCTCAGCTAGAATTTCAGTTATTATGAAAGCATTTGACATAATGCTATTAACTGCAGCAAAACTGTTTGAATGCTTGACATCATAGGATTCAAGCAGTCAGACAGGTCAGGAGTATCTTGTATCTATTTTCCACAAAAAATGACTAACATAGACTACCTGCTTGTCAACATCAATCATCAGATAAACCTCTTCTCCCAATTATTTGGATATCAATACTTAGAAACAAAATTATTAATCTTCGAAAGGCTTTGCATCATTTGTAATTGATATCAAAATTATTACACAATAATTAAGGGTTAATTAATTAATTATATATCCTAATTAATGAATTATAAAAATCCAAGAGTTTTGATCCAACATCGATCAATAGCTGATTGATGACCAAAGTTTTTAAAGGGATATGATGGGGATTAATTAATACTCTTAATAAAAGTAATATAATTTATTATGAAACTTAAATATTAATCAATGGCCGTACTTAAACTTACTTAGCAAGCTTAGCAACGCGAAAAGCAAATAACTCATCCCAATATCATCTTGGTTTTTGATGATAGCAAACTGAAATATGTAGAATGTAATATACGAGTACTGTACAATTTACTTAGGAAAGGATATGGCAATGATAACGATATCAATATAAATAAATTACATCATCTTGAACGATTCAACTAAGTAGGTATCGCAAAGGACTTCCTTCTCGAACTTCGATAGCAGTTCAGGACCTAACAACTTATTCACGATGTTGGATACTCGACAATCGTAAGGTGCTGACGCGTGGTCAGATTCTATGTGGAACACCTTCACTGGCTTCTTTGTATACTTGGATAGGTTGTAGTCATCAGCCAGAGCTTCTGCTCTTGGATGAGGGATGCCCTTCATAAGGACCAGTTCTGATTCTAGTTTAAAATCAGGTTCGTATTGTCTTGCCAACATAATCCTTCGGTACGCGGCTTGAAGGATCGATCTCTTGTATTGGTTCGAATAGCTTGCCAGTTCTCTTAGTCTACTCACACACGCTTCAACCTTCTCTGACCAGTTCTCTGATTTCTCTAAATCCTTCTTCAGTTCTTCACTATCCGTTCCAGTCATGAGATGGTACATGTGTTCTACAATAGAATTCTGTAACTCCGTATCAGTTGAATTACCGACATAAGCGTCTAGTTGTACTTTTAATGCATCTGGGCTGCTGTCCAAGCAGTACACGGTTCCCACGCGACCTGAAAAAATGAGTTCAAATTATAATTATCTTTAAGAGTTTTCTGCTGATGGAAACTCAACTCTCAGTTATTACGGTTAGAGTTTGAAATTGCTCAGTTGCTGAATAAAGGAAACCGGTGTTTTAATAGATAAGCAAGAGGATTTTTCGAAATTAAAATGTGCTCCATAAAAGTCAAAATTTGGAATAATGTGACGCAAGGGATTCAGTCTATAAAAGTCTTCCCTTTTGATAAATGTTGCCTTAATAGGTAATTTAAAAATTATTTTCTGTGGAAGCGTCAAAAATAAATTTGAAACTGCTTGAAGGAAGTTTTAATATTGCCGCAAAGAGGCGCCAATGCGCTACAAAACAGTTATATAGGCGCTACATTTTCGTATTTACGTGGTGGTAACGTTGGTAGAAAGGTTTAGAAAAATAAACACATACCCTCTTTTTCGAACATTGCAGCTAACTCTAAAGCAACGTTCACGCCAAAGGAGTATCCCAGTAGGTAGAAATTGGATTTCAGTTCAAACCTCTTTTTCATAAACTGGAAAGCATAAAAATAAACTGATTATGTAATCGCTGCAACAGAACATTTCAGAATAATAGGGCTCGTCACGTCCTCGTTTTTCTATATTCTGGATCTACAGTTACATAAATAAATTGGTAACATTTTTACATTCTGCATTCTACGACACTAGAAATAGTCTAAATTCCAGTATTAAAGGTACATGGTGCATATAATTCTGATTCATTTTATCTAGCGTTCCATAGCGGACGTCCACTTAATTATAATAACACAGGTAAATAACCTGTCAAAGCAGAAATATCGTGTGTAACAGGAATGGTTAAATTACTTGCAAATAAACTCAAAAGGGAACCGTCCGTTCTGTTTACTAAACCAAAAACAATCCATTGCTCCGGCGAGTAAAATAAATAGCTGATATACAACAAATATGGATGGATGACTTAGAACTTTCCGGTCTGAATTTCAAAAAGTTCAGCTGAATGTGTTATAGTGTGGAATTTTAATGTCAGTAAACATGACGATATTTCTGGTCCTCCTGGTTTCGACAATCGGTAGAATGGTCCTTCCGACCATAATTAACAAAAAGTTTGTTATAAAATACATAAACTCGGAAATTGTTTAACAGTATGACCCAAACATAATTTAGGGAACAACTGAAAGTACATTGTCCTCAAATTCAGTAAAAAGTAAACAATTCAATATGTACACGAAACGGTGCAATTATTTCAACTGTTTTTCTTTCGCCCACAATCGACGTCGAAATTTAAAAATTCCGTATTCGAATGGATATTTAACGAAGTGATGAATAACTTAACGAATTGGAGTCCCAGTTGGACGAACAAAGAAAACAAAATCTACCACAATTTATTCACCAATCACGGTCCATTTTATTACGACGTCCACTGAGTTCCTGCATCACTGTACCTTGGGAAATATCAATTGAATTAATTCAATCTTTTATAATAAAAGAGAACGACTACTGTTCGGGAACAATAGTAGGTACGGCGCGCGTGCAAGCATGAATGGCTCCCAATCCTAGGTCACAACGTTCAATACTTAATAAATATACGGGAAATTTGAGATGAATCGAGGTGCTGGATTTTCTTTAGGAAATATAACGACTAAAATGCAATATTTTTCGTGTACGCGTCCAAGGATGGAAGGATTGTTTTCGATATTCTGCTATACTGGACAATGGATATTGGAAAAGTTAGAATAATTTCAGTAATTATGTGAAACGAATTCCATAAGATTGTTAGTTTTGTTCCAACTTTGTTATGATTCCTTAATGATTAAATCAAGCTTCTGGCTCCGGAATTGTGACTTTTAGGCAAAAAAGAATCTAACATCTTTTTACATAAATGTATGGTGTCAAACTCACCTTCATAATATTGCTTGCCATTTCCTGTATACTGTTTTCGGTCATGTCTGGACCTAGTTGGAACGTCATGGCTTGAACCTTTAGCCTTTCGGAGACGCGTGTGAAGATTTGGTGGTGGCCTTCGAATCCTGGTATCAGCATCAGGTAAGTCTTTCTAGGATCTAACTCTTGTTCTTCCTATATATAGAAATGATAAATGTCTATGAAATAAGTTCTAATATTAAAATCAAGGTTTCGATCCATAGGTATTGAGATCCCGAAAATCTAATTAAATTTCCGACAAGAACAACAACCAATTTTAGTGTAAGTATAAATGGTTTAAATACTAAATGTTATTGATAGATGTCCTGTCTCGCAAATATTTAATTTGGACAGTTATTTTACCAACCTCAGAACCATTACTAAGTTTTGTCGGCATTTGTATCATAGGTTCGGTAGCCATGCACTCGTCTTCGTCAGTGTAAGTGTAGAATGCTCCTAGACCAGCATCAAACTTGGTGTTTTCTCTTTTCTTTATAGTGCCGAAACTTTTCAAACTGTGAAGATAAAACGCATATTATACATCCAGAAATAATATAAAAAACAACATATATTTTGAGGATATTTTTGGCAGCCAATGTTGAAACTTAGACGGCATTCGATGCACGTAGCGGAATACTATAAAACACATTTTTATTTTTTGCCGTATTGGTTTTAATTAGTAGTTGTATTATGGTACAAAAAACAATAAATATAGATTTATTGAAACATAAAAAAAGGAACGTCAATTTTATTGATATTTTAACAAATTTCTAACGACAACTTTAATTTGCAAATTATAAGATGCAGACCAAGAAAAAATTAAGGTTGTTTCCGAATCAAATCTTCACTGAAAAAAATATATGACTGTGAATAATAGTATTCTTTTAAATTAAAAAGAATATTATTTTTCACACAGTCATAATATTGTATGCATAAATAAGGCACTAATGAGTAGGTATTATATATTATCTTACCTCGCAACATCTAGTTGGGCCACCCTCTCATTGCAAATGTCAATATTATAGACATTTTTGATGAGTAACTTAATTTCTTGTAAGCTGGTTTCATTCAGGCATAGTTGTTTCAGGGTGAGGTTTTGTTCAATGTTATCAACATGTTGCACCCCTGGATACAAAGACCAGTTTTATTAGAAAAATATTTTCTTTCATTGTATTTCGAAGCAGTACACAATTTATATTAAAAGTAATAAGAGCAGATAGTTTATTGAACAATGATAAAACAACAGAAATTTTAGGCTGCTAATTTATTTTAACTATCTACTTATTAAAAAATAAATGTGTTCTAAATATTTTTTGGCTACATAAATATTCAAATGTCAATTTTAAAGAAACAATACCGATCAGATAGGCAGTAAAAAAAATATTTAGAATGACTCGACGACAGTATCGTGAGTTGAAATAACACCGCTACCATACATTTCGTAGATCGACCCTCTTTTTTCAAGAAATAAAAGTAACTTACCAATAATTCTCGCGACCTTTTCCAAGAAATCGTAATTGTTTCGTTTCTTCAAATCGAATGACACGACATTCGTGTAATTTAGTTTCAAACTCGTTTCCAAAGCATTCATAACTGTTGACAGTTTCTGTGAGCGAGTTTTAGTTTCATTTTCTAAATTGTTATCGAACTGTAAAAATAAAAATTCCATTACGTTCTGTCTCGTAGGGCAAAAGCGAACAAGAATATCAAATTGATATTTTCCAGTTATAAATAACTATTCGATCTAAAAAGGGAAAAATCCGTGTGTGGTCCGGGGAAGCAGGAACAAAGTCCCACACGCACACACACTCGTTTATAATAGATAGAGACAGTGAGAGAAAGAAAGTCGCATGGCGGGAGTTAACTCATCGTAACAACCGTTTACGCTGAGTACGCAGCCGCCAACCTTCGTATTAAAGTGCAACCTAGCAATAAGATCAATTACATGTTATTCCAAATAATTGTTTGTGAAGTTAGTTTTTAGATCGGCCTTCAGCTTAATACACTGTTTTTCTGTAATTAAAATAATTGTAATAAATAAAGTTTTTTTTAACTAAATTCCCGATCGCCGAAACATAACTGGCGCAGTCGGTAGGATCGCGACGCTCTAAGTTCGAATCCAACTCTTCGGCATAAGAGTGACGGTTCTCAAATCGTTCCTTCGCGATCCGCAAAGAACCTTACTTGCGGTCGGGCATCTGTATAGAAGTAGGAAGGTGTTTCTCCGGAGAATTGGAGGAAGCTGTTGGCAGAGACAAGACTCGACAGGAGATGCAGTGGCTGCTTTGGTGAGTGCTCTCGTATAACCAAGTGTCCTTGCTCTATTTCCTGCCTTACTATAATTTTTGTATTTTATTTAAAGTATATGTGTGTCTGTCTATAAGCTAAAATCGCGTTAGGCACCCACTTATTATAGCGTGAAGATATTCTGTGAAATTCCACGTGAAATACTACACCGCTATTGTTCTGTTTGAGTGCCACTAGACAGGTAACTTACAGTAAAACAATGTCGCTCAGAGATTATGATGCTAACTATAAACCGTACAAACTTATTGCAGACTTGATGCCAAGATATGATGGCAATCCTAAATTGCTTAGATATTATATTAGAGAGGTAGAAAGTTTATTAACTTTAACTAGTGAAGCAGATCGTTCGCATCCGGCATTTATCTGCTTGATTAAGAGTAGGCTAAGTGGTCCAGCTATCGATGCCATAGCATACGAAGAATATCTCAGTTCCTGGGAGTCAGTTAAATTAGCTTTGATTAGGCGCCTTGGAGAACCACGCAATGAAATACAAGTTATGCAGGAGCTCACACGGGTACGTAAGTCAAAGAACGAAGATGCGGAAACCTTTGGCAAATGGCTCCGTGAATTATTAGACACATTATACTCTGTAGGGGAACATGGTAACAAATCTTATTATGAAAAGATGGTAATTGAACAGTACGTAAACCAGTTAGATTTTCATGTGTCATTAGGTGTTAGAATTGCGAAACCAGAAACATTTGAAGCAGCTATTATTGCGGCTAGGCAAGAAGAGGCTAGGCTTGCATATAATAGGACTAATCATTTTAATAGCCCATCAACATCCCAAGCGAAACCAAAGGAGTTGCCTAGGCAGCAGCTTAACTCTAGTCCTTTCCATACTAACCTAGTAAATCCAGCAATGTCGCCATACAAGCCCCAACAGAATAGCATGAACCCAGAACAGCGTCAACAATGGATACAGTCTATGTTACCCTGGAAAAACCGACCAGCATCAGGTAACGTCAGCCCAAGTGGATCAGGTAATTTTAGAAGTGGAAACTTTAAGAACCAACCTAACGTTCCAAAACAGCAGGTTAATCCTCCTGAGTTATCATCGGACGTCACTATGCGTACGGCAGGTAAGCCAGAAAAACCACAGTTCGCATCGGGGCAGTTATTCTATATCCCGAGCCAAATGGAAGGTCAGGTGTAACCAATACCCATTGGTAGTGAGTATTTCGGCCAATTCATAGACATTAGTAGCGACGTTTCCGACCCTAACGTAGTTATAGACGAACAAGAGGTAAGCCAAGAACAGGATTTTATATTAAACCCCGATCAAGACAACCGGACATAGTATCCATTAACCTACAAACTAAACAATTTTTACCATACATTGAGTTGCCAGAGTTTAACGGTAAGTTTTTAATAGATACAGGAGCCAGTCATTCTGTTATTGCATCTGATGAAATTTTTGCTACTATTTTTGAATACTGTGTAGAAACGGAGCCATATCGAATAGTTACAGCGCATAACTCCTCAATTCACGATAAAGTAGTATACCTGCCCTTGCCCCCTGCGTTTAATAGCGATATAACCCATAAATTTTTAATATTCGATTTTGATACGAAGTACAAGGGTCTAATAGGATTCGATCTTTTAAAGAAACTGAAAAGTAATATTGATTTGAATAATAACGTGTTACGAACATCAACAGCACAAATACCTATTCACTTTAGCTCTCCACCCCAAAAGATAAAAATCGATCCTAAGTGTGAAAAGATAGTTACTGTTAAAACTAACTACGTGGATGGACAGTACTTACACGATGATTTCTATTGGTCCGATAACTTGAAATCACCAGCAGCAATAATTAACGTTACTAATGGTTCCTTTAAAACTTCAGTTATTAATTTCAGTGATGATAAAAAATATATTCCAGATAAGAGTTCAATAGAGTTAGAGTTATATAATGAGGCTAATAACATTAACAGTTATAACATAAACACCGTACAAGTGCAATCAGATATCGATCGCATATTAAATGAAAACTTAAAAAAAATTCGTACAGGGCATATGAATGAGGAAGAAAAGCGTGAAGTTACTAGGCTATGTTATCAGTATCGGGACCTATTCTATTCAGAAGACATTCCACTGACCTTTACACACGCAGTCAAACATGAACTTAGAATAAGTAATGATACACCTGTTTTTGTACGTAGCTACAGACAAGCCCCCCAACAACGCAATGAGATTCGTAAGCAAGTAGATAAACTGTTACAGCAGGGCATTGTTAGAGAGAGTATATCTCCTTGGTCATGTCCCGTGCATATTGTCCCTAAAAAACCCGATGCATCAGGAAAAGTTAAATGGAGACTTGTAATCGACTATAGACGACTGAATGATCGTATAATTGAAGACAAGTATCCTTTACCCAACATTCATGACATCTTAGATAGATTGGGGCGTGCCCAGTATTTTACGACCCTGGATCTCGCCAGCGGTTACCACCAAGTAGAGATGCATCCCAAAGATATTGAAAAAAACAGCGTTTACAACCGAACGAGGACATTACGAGTTCTTAAGAATGCCCTTTGCCCTAAAAAATGCGCCAAGTACTTTTCAACGTTTAATGGATCACATTTTAAGAGGAATAGATAACGTTTATACGTATTTAGATGACGTAATAATTATATCAACATCTTTACAACAACACATGGAAAAATTAAAGCAAGTATTTGATCGGTTTAAAACTCACAATTTGAAAATCCAATTAGATAAATCGGAATTCTTACAAAAACAAGTTAATTTCCTAGGACACGAACTTACAAATGAGGGCTTAAAACCCAATAAGGACGAAATTAAAGCAGTACTAAATTTCCCTTTGCCTAAGACTCAGAAAGACATAAAGGCTTTTCTAGGCCTAGTAGGGTACTACAGGAAATTTATTAAAGACTTCGCAAAGTTAACTAAACCAATGACCTTATGTCTAAAGAAAAATAGTAAAGTTATCCATTCCCCAGACTTTTTAGAAGCTTTTAATAAGTGCAAGCAAATTATAACAAATGCCCCAATACTACAATACCCTAATTTTGATGAACCTTTCGTGCTCACCACCGATGCATCAGATGTAGCATTAGGTGCGGTATTGTCACAAGGTATTGTAGGTTCCGATAAACCGATAGCTTACGCATCCCGGACACTGTCAGATACCGAATCTCGGTATTCTACAATAGAGAAGGAGTTACTAGCAATAGTGTGGGCAATCAAGTATTTCCGTCCTTATCTTTATGGTAGAAAGTTCGTTATTTACACAGACCACAGGCCCCTTACTTGGTTAATGTCACTGAAAGACACTCTAAATTAACTAGATGGCGTTTAAAGCTTGCAGAATATGACTATAAAGTAGTTTACAAAAAGGGTCGTCAGAATACTAATGCAGATGCTTTATCTCGTGTTAAAATATTTCATGGTAGTATGGATTCATTAGCAGTAAATTTAGATGATAATGATGATGATGAAATAATTAATAGAATATTTGAAAACGCACGTAGAGTAGCTGAAACTGAAACGGAGGCAGCCGTGCCTCAAGATAATGACAACATTCAATCACTAAACCCTAGTGTTCCCCAATCTCATTTAGGAACAGAATCAGACAGTATGAGCATAGTGTCAGCCGAGCCTGAGTTAGTCTCTACACGGCATACACAACCAGACAATGAAAATAAGGGCATACCTATAATATCAGATGCTATAGATAGGCAGCTGAAACAATTCCACATAAGATCAACACCCGGCTCAACATATAGAGTAGATAACAGATCCACTAACTCAAAAGTTGTCATTAAAGATGTTTTTATTCCAGTTAATAATACAGAATCAGAGATAGTTAGATTTTTAAAGGAACACACAATTGCCGACCGAGTGTTTCATTATTATTTCCATAGTGAAGAACTGTATCATGCCTTCTCCAGAGTCTATACTACTATATTTAACGAGCGTGGCCCAAAGTTACTTAAATGTAATACGCGCGTGACCCTAGTAGAGAACAAAACTGAACAACAAAAGTTAATTAAGAAATATCACGAAGGAAAGACAGTACATCGCGGTATTCAAGAGACGTATAAGCAGTTGCATAGAAACTATCACTGGCCTAACATGTTACTTACCATTCAGAGATTTGTTAATCAGCGCGATATTTGTTTGCAGTCTAAATATGAGCGCAATCCCCTAAGACCACCTCTAGCTATTACTAATACACCGCGAAAACCAATGGAACACATATTTATGGACCTTTATTCAACAGGCGGAGTAACATTCCTCACAATCATTGATAATTTCTCCAAATATGATCAGGCAGTTCCTTTAAACGCGTGTAGTAGTGTGCATGTAGCGGAAGCGTTGCTAGACGTTTTCTCGGTGTTAGGTTTACCAAACAAAATAACCACGGACTCAGACACCAAGTTTGATAATGATGTCATAAAAGATATATGTGCCTTACATAATATTCATATACATTTTACGACACCATATAACCCTAACTCTAATTCACCCATCGAACGTTTACGTTCTACATTAGCTGAAATAATTAGAATACAACGAATGACCAATAAAGACGACCCCATGCAGCTTATCATGAAGTATTCTATTATTGCATATAATAATTCTATTCATTCGGCTACAGATTATACACCTCATGAGCTGTTATTCGGACACACAGCATCTAGGAATCCGCTAGAATTATACTATCCAAAAGAATTTTATCAGGATTACGTTATTAAGCACCGTGCTAACGCCGAGGCAGTTCAAGAATGTATCGCAGCACTTATGTCTAAGAATAAGGAGCAGGTGATTTCTAAACGAAATCAAGAAGCAGAAGAAATCAAGTTCAAGGTAGGTGAGACCGTTTATAAACAGGTAGCAAAGTCAGCACGCAGTGATAAAACTAAGCCTGTGTTCAAAGGACCCTACAAGATCATCCACCTTCATCCAAATAATGTGGCTGAAATTATAGGTAACCACCCAAACTCTAAGTCTATTAGAGTACACTTTAAACTACTACGGAGGCCTCATCTTGTTGCAGGACCCTCATCTCAGGAGCCATCGTGCTCTACGCAACAGGAACCGTAACTATTGACCCCGTTAATAATGAAAATGGCATCCTTCTCCTAAAACAAGGACAGCTCCTTAAACAGGATAATTACTTTAGTCTCGCTTGCGTATACAATATAACGAACCTTCATTTTACTTCCATCCAACTTATGTCATTATATGCAAGCACTAAAGCAGCTGAGAGTGTAATGTCAGGAGAGTTACATAAAACATATAGAAATCAAATAGAGTATAGTTTAGATCAAATAGGTAAAAAGATAAAGTTTTTAAGCCCGCAAGTTAGAAAAAGACGCGGTTTGATTAATGGGTTAGGTACTGTCGTTAAATTCATAACTGGAAATCTTGATCATGATGATGCAGTTAAATTCGAAGAAGAAATATTAAACATGAGGAATAGAATTAATAATGTTCAGAATATGCAAAGAAAGTCCTTAGTTCTAGCACAAAATACAATAAATGAGTTTGGCAATCAATTAGGTAAATTGAATAGTAATCAGAATAACTTGGCTAGCTTATTGAAAAACATTACACGTAACGGTAACGACGTAAATAATCATATACATTTTCTAGATATATACGTACAGATAGATTTTAGTTTACAGATTGTTTTAGATAAGTTAATGTTGTTAGAAGATGCCATGACGTTCGCGCAACTGGGCACCATGCATCCTAGTATTATAAGTCCTCAAAATCTAATAGAGGAATTAATCAACTTAGGTAACACCTATTCGTTTAGACCAGTAGCTATTATTAATCTCAGTAATATTCATAGGATAGAAAAATCAATTAGAGTTAAGGCCTATAGTACAGTACACTCTATAAACTTTATCCTAGAAATCCCATCAGTAGCCCCACAAACCTATGACCTAATTCATCTCTACTCCATTCCCAACAAAAATAACCTTACTATTATCCCTAAATCCAAATACCTTGCACTTGGGAACGATGAGTACGCATACCTTGAAGAAGGCTGTCAACCCTTGACCGATGACATGCAGCTTTGCAAGACCCTGGACACCAGAAGAATTGAAGACACCGAAGACTGCATCCCATCACTCATTCAGCATCGTAAAGCAAACTGTACACATGCTAAGATGAGCCTAAGAAGAGGAAAAATTCAAAAGATCGGAGACAACAATTGGCTACTTGTCCTGAACGAAGATGAAATTGCCAAAACACAGTGCAAAACTAAGACAGACTACAAAAGGTTAACTGGGATTTATCTCGTCACACTAACAGAAGATTGTCAAATTAACATCATGAACAGAACACTACGAGCATATACAGATACTATCGTCATCAATGAGGTCATACCTTTACCAGAGCAACATCAAGTCTTAGAAGAAACTGTTCAGTATGAATTACAACTAGAAGACATCTCGCTAGACAGCATCCATGAACTTATCAACAAAGCAAGCGATCTCTCTTTATCAGATGACCTCAATTGGCCAATGATGATGGCCACACCAAGTTGGACTACGGTACTCCTATACATCGTATTAATAGCAGCAGCATCCTGGAAGTTGTACCAATGGAAGATCACTAAGATATCAGAGGACATCAAAGGCAGCGAGGCAACCAAAGGCAGCGTGGACGCCGCCAGAAGCAAGAGTTGCTTCCATCTTATGGAGGGAGGAGTTAACTCATCGTAACAACCGTTTACGCTGAGTACGCAGCCGCCATACCTTCGTATTAAAGTGCAACCTAGCAATAAGATCAATTACATGTTATTCCAAATCATTGTTTGTGAAGTTAGTTTTTAGATCGGCCTTCAGCTAAATACACTGTTTTTCTGTAATTAAAATAATTGTAATAAATAAAGTTTTTTTTAACTAAATTCCCGATCGCCGAAACATAACTCGGCGGAATAACACTTTTTCCTTACGTGACGATTACTACCAGTCAACTCCTACCGTAAGCCACTTTGAGAAAATTCGTTCCAAAATTAAAGTTTAAAATTGGTTATACTTGTAACACATTTTCAGATCCATCCCTGTAATAGTGATTTATACCTAGAAAATTTCAATTTGATATTTTTGTTCTTATACAACACTGTTGTGAATGATAAAATAAGAATTATCACCGAATTTTTCACAAACAATCTATCTAGCATAATAAAAAAGTACCACCACAAGAATGTAAATAACGTGATTTATCATATAACCACCTCATAAAAGTAAATATGTTAAAATAAGGTTCTATGAAATAGCTAAAAACAAAAAAGTGCAAATATTTGCTTTCGTATCAAGAGTGCATAACTCGAGAATTCACAAGATACAACGCGACGATGACGCACATTTTATTGCTAAATACACACACGTAAACCTCTGAATATCCACAAACAGCACGCAAAGTTCCTTCCCGGATACAGTTCCTCACACTGCGTCAAATGAAATGCAAATATTGAAATAACTTGAACAGGAATACCTCATTGATCGAATGGATGCGGAAGACTAGAGCTGGCAAGCACGCTTCATTGCGGGCTTCACATATTTTCTCAATCACAGAAACTGCATACTCGTCGCTGGCACTTTTTGAAGAATAGTTCAAGACCACAAAATGCCTGTTGGAAATTATTTTAATGAATGAATTTGTTTTTACGGGACATTTTGTTTGAAAATTATACGCTATTCATTTTCTTTAGAGCATTTAGTTTATTTTAGTATTTAGTTGTCTCATCGGTTTGTTACCGATCGCCAATATCTATAATAATATTTATATTCAAAAAGTACAAAATAAAGTGGCTTTTTATATTATCTGTCTGTATGACCGTTTAGACCATCTTTCACCATAGTTTAGATAATTTATTTTGAAAGATTTATGTGTATAAAATGTTCTTATTAAACTTAAATATTTCTCGATGCTTTTTCAAGTCAAGAAAACCGTTGAAAGCAGGGGCGGGTCGCTAGTTTATTATAAATAGTACTCATACATACATAAACTCACGCCTTCTTCCCATGGGGGTTGGCAGAAACTACAGAACGTCAAATAGTAGTTTCTTCAAATTGGTTTTAGGTAATAGAGCTATGTAAGATGACAATAAAAAGAACTAGGAGAGGCTCAAAATTATTGTATTTTAGAATATATTAGGGCTCAAAATTATTGTATTTTAGAATATATCAACAAAAATCTAGAGCTTAGGAACCAGAAAGGCGAACATTTTTATAAAACTGAAAAACCTTTAAAATCATCTTGTATAACGTTTTCTCGGGTCCTACTGCTAGTCCATCAACATTCATAATTTGTGTTATATTGTGGTGCTTTCTACCTAAGTGTTCATAACGTATGTAGTACTTTTTTCGATGGTAATTACTTTAGTGGGTAGCGTTTAGTTTCTCTTAAATTCAGTTAGGATCGAAAATATTTAAAAAGTGGTAGATACGCGACATTTGAAAATCAAACTGAAGTGTGTTGCTAAAAATTTATACAATGTTCATACAAAGTTCCTTGCCTCTGCCATTCAATAAGATTGAAGCAACAAATGAACTACATCGCCAGAACACTGTTTAGAGACAGTGTTACTTTCATTGTTGCCTCAAGTTATGGTATGTCACAGACTGTTAATCAGGCTTTAGGTCCGGATCCATCGTAGAATTAAACAATTTAAGATATATAAAATAAAACAAAAAAAAATATAAACAATTTAACAGAAAATAAATAAAAGAGAAAAAGCAGATTACGATTGTAATGACATTTATATGACACACAATATTTCCAATCTAAAATTGGCAATACATTCTAAATTAGATATGATTTGTAAAAATAATACTCACATCAAACTACTGCAAAGGTTTCTAGAAGACACATCTAAGTTCGCAACAATACGAACGGCGTTATTAAACTTCTGTACCATACTTTTGGAATCCAAAATTACTACTTTGGGTTCAGTGTTGTAATTCTGCACAACGAAAATTCCTTGAACAGGTGCCATCATTGTTCCTTTTTTCAGTAAATTAATACATTCTTTATCTGTTGATAAGTTTTCAGAACACACCTTCACTGATACGTTGAGTTTCTTCCAAGACCTGAGAAATAACATAGGTAGTTAAAATGAATAAAGTCAATATTTAACTGACAGGTTTTGGCAGTATTACAGTCCTTGTGACTACATCCAATGTTGGGTAAATGGGTAAGCTTTGGTTCTAAACTAACAGATTCTACAAATTACAGACAAATAGGAATTTCTAATTTTGTGGTTCACAGTTGCAATGGAATGATACGTCCCATCAATTTAATTATGATCACGTTCGTGAGCAGGACATAAACTACGCTGCAATACAGTTAAAATAGGTTAAGTTCTATTAACAGCAAATAGTTTATCGGCCAGTTCTATCACTTCAATAACAAATGCATGAATAATTTCATTGCATAAAATGAAAAAAATACAAAAAAAAAACATATGTGTATTCTTTTGAATTCGTACCTAAAGACTAATATAGGAATCATACAATCAATAAGAAAAAACATACTTACTCCAACTTATTATAGCAATACCCAGCCGGGGAGTTAGGTTTTAGATGTAGAACTAGGTTTCTGGCACCTCGCTGAACTAATCTGTCAGCTACTTCGATTCCAAGTTCACTTTCATCGCAAACAACGATGTATGTGCCTTCAAAAGAATAGTTTAGTCTGAAAAAAGAAAAAAAATACTGTTAATAAAGTTTACTTTAAACGATATTTATTTCTGTAATTTGGTTCCAAAAACATTCAGTGTTTCCTATCGGACTACTCTGAGAAGACCATGAAGATTAGTGTAGGAACTAGTCTTTTGAGGAACGAATCACACAGATTTAACCTATACAGTCAGTAAAGAGCCGAACGATTCAACGAACAATACCAAAGCTAGGATATTTGGGTAGGCCGCATAAACTACTCAAAAAACATAACGTAACGTTTAAAACCAACTGAAAAAACATACCCACATAGTCCTCACATTCCCATTAAATAAAAATAATATTGTTTCTCATAAGCAAATATTCACGTCATAGTGATGATATTGCCTATGTGAAATCAGCACCCTAATTGGGTAATACAATTCCAATCGAAATCTGAATGAATTTGGAGGATATTGCTAATCCATTGCTACATTATGTTCGAAAAATTTGTCTGCTATTGTTGAACTGTCAAAATGTAAGCCATTGCTACTGTTACTATGTCTCGCAAATACCTTATAATTTTTCGGGATATTAGAGAATTATTTTATTATGATACAATTTATCCATCCACTACCATTTTCCTGTTTTATTTTTCCATAAAGTTAATTTTATGAAGAAAAAATCAAATACCTTGGAGTAGCATTGAAAACCTCGCTTGAAACCTGGGGATCTTTCATTCTTATTAGTACCTTTCCACTGAACCTCTTAAGAGACAGGAGTCTGAAAGCCCTGGAAACATCCATTGGAGAATATACCAGTCGGTTCAAAGGCCTAACCATGCCCTTTTGAATGCCTTCACTTATCATACATTGCATTGTCTGAAAGCAAAAGGAAATGTCACCTTTATCAAAGAAATAACAACAAAAATGTATAAATTAAGTAATTTGTATTTCTGTACAAGTGAAATCATTAAATTAAATGATTTCAAATCGTTATCCTTTTTTTGTGGAATTCAAAACAATAATTATAGAAAAATCAATTAGGTATAATTCAATCATGCAGCCGTTGGGAATAATATTTTAATTTTAGCAATATTAATTATGTTTCTGGTTTTTTTCTTACCGTCTTCTCTTCAGAGTATTCCGGTTTAAATAGGCTGGAAATTCTGATAGCTTTGTAACTTCTTTCCGAGCACAAGTAAGACATTCCGAAGTCTTCGTTATTTTTTATGTCATCACCACAGACGTCCAGTAGGTATCCACTATCGCCTACGCATTTCATAGCAGACTAAAAAAAGACGAAGATAGACAAATTAATAAATAAAAAATCAACAACTAAAACAAACAACGTTTGAAAATCGATTATAATGTTCGACATATTATATTTGAACAAAATATTAAATATAAATGATTTTATCTCTATAAGTAGGTTTGTATAAACACTTTTACACGTCAATCATATTTTTAAAACTAGTTGAGGTCGGTGTTTCCTATCTGACTACTCTGAGAAGAAAGGCCGAAACAAACTCAGAGGTCACAGTCTCTTTTAAAGTCCAGACATCATCTTGGTCAGATCATGTGAAGACCATGTAGATTTATGTCTGAAATGGTCTTTTGAGGAAAAACCACACAGATTGAGCAGACCTGTCCAGTCAGTGCACGCATTTGTCACTAATCGTGGAGCTCAACTCAGAACTTAAGGAGCTCAACCACTCAACGAACAGTACCAAAGAAAGGACATTTGGGTAGGCCGCATAAAGCACTCAAACTGCCAGATTATCATTAAAACTACCTGAAAAAGTAAAAAATAAAATAAAACTGACCCACATAGTCCTCACATTCACAACAATTAAATAATAATACTATACTTCACAAAGTAAATTGTCATGACATTGTTTATATAATAGTTATCAAATGTCAAAGTTTATGTAAAATAAAGTATATAAAAAATACAGCAAAAATAAAAAAATATAATAAAATAAAAATCATTCAGTATGCAAAAATTAGAGCAACTCAATCCCAAGCCCTTTTGTCCTCAATATAATCCTTAATGGTTTAAAAGACTTTCTGGCACAACTTGCGTTTAATTAAAGATTTGAATTTATTCTGGCTTAGAACTTGAACGTGGCTTGGAAGTTTATTATAAAAGCGGATACATTGACACCTGAACGAGCCACCCATTTTTTTGAGCCTTGTTGTAGGTACAACAAATTTGTGTTTGTTCCTAGTAGTTATATTATGGATATCACTGTATTTATTAAACAAATTTATATTTTTATGGGCATATAAAAGATTTTCATAAATATATTGAGAAGGCACAGTCATTACATTAATCGCTTTATATTTCTCTCTGAGAGATTGTCTCGGACTTAATTTATAAATTGATCGAACAGCTCTTTTCTGCAAAAAAAAAATAGTCTAAATGTCTGCGGCATTTCCCCATAATAGAATACTGTAGGACATAACACTATGAAAATAGCTAAAGTACACTAAACGGGCTGTCTCTGTGTCGGTTAAATTACGAATTTTTCTAACAGCGTATGCTGCGGAGCTTAGCTTTTTTGACAATTTATCAATATGTGGGCCCCACTGAAGCTTAGCATCTAAAGTTAAGCCCAAGAATACTGTGCTATCTTGAACCAGTACCATTGACTTTTGAAATCGCGCTATTTACATCGTCAGTAACCAGCTGCTGACGTTTAAGTTTAAACACAAGTGAAGTGTCATCCGCAAACAACACTATATCATGATTATCCTTTATGAGGTAAGGCAAGTCATTAATATAAATAAGAAACAAGAAAGGACCCAGAATTGAGCCCTGCGGCCTGCGCCCATAGTTACTGAAGATTCGGGAGATACTTTTCCATTAATGTCAACGCTCTGAATCCTATTACTCAAGTATGAAGTAATTAAAAAAACTAAAAAAATACGCTTTTATAGAAAATCCAACTAAAAATAGAAAATATATTTTAATAAATTGATTTTAAAAAAATTGTGTAAGAACAAATGATTTTATTGTAAAAAAAGCGTGGGGTGCATGGTATCAATAGTTATAAATATTTTATGAACAGATATGAGTAGAAGGGTAATTTTGATAATATCCTGAAAAGCACCTCACGCTTTTTTTACAATAAAATCATTTTTACTTTCACAATTTTTTGGAAATCAAATTTATTAAAATTTATTTTCTACTTTTTTGTTGGATTTTCTATAAAAGCGTATTTTTTTAGATTTTTTAAATTATTATTTATTTTTCACATTTTATGGTGAATTTTCTATAAAAGCGTATTTTTTAGTTTTTTTTAACTATTATTTGAAGTGAAACTTGTAACGTTACATTTCATGTAGCGTTACAATAGGTCTGACAGAGAAGAGAATGTGCTGGGTAGTGAGTCTGAGTATGTTCATAGGAAGTATTAAGACGTGTGTGAATGGTGGTTAAGTCTGAGGATCGAGTGCACTGTTAGAAGGATTTGTTTGGGAGTAATAAATCAATTTATTATAAATATTTTTTTAGGGGTTTTTTTTGGATGAAAGAAATATTTTTTAACTATCAACAAAATTTATTAGTATTGAATAAATCGCTTTTTTATCTTATTTTTTTTTTTAACTCTTAAAAAGCCATATTATATTGAAAGAAATATTTGTTTGCACCAAATAAGATTTATTAATAGTTAAGAAATATTTTGTTGGCGGGTGTTGTTGGTAGATGGCTGCACATAATGGCGTAGTTTTATATGTATATATATATATATATATATGTATAATCGGATACTCGTGTGTGCATGCTTAACCTATTCATTGTTTTGACATGTTTAATTTAATTTTTATATTCCGTTTCACCAAATTTCTAATTCGTAGTAATTTTAACAATTAAAATAATACAGTGAAACACGTTTCTTATGTGTTCTCTTAAATATTAATATCCTATTTTGTAAATACTAATAGATCATTTGTTAAATAGTAATAAATATTTCGTTGGTACTAAAAAATAGCCACTAATAAATGCAACTAATAACTGTTAATAAATATTTGTTAAAAACTTTTCCTCTAACAAATCATTTATTAACTATTAACAAATCTTATTAGATACAAAAAAATCCTTCTATCAGTGTGTATGTTAGAGTATTTTCATGGCAAGTATTGGGTCGTGTGAGAATGTTGGCTAAGTTTGAGGATCGAGCGTATGTTAGTGAGTCTGAGTATTATCATAGAAAGTATTGGGTCGAGTATGAGTAGTGAGTAAGTTTGGGGTTCCTACGGGTCCGGGAGCAATCTCGGTGAACGAAGTGTGGCGTAGATAAAATAAAATTGTGTACCATCTACCGTTAATTTATCATCAAGAAGAATCTACGTTACCTACTTTGTCAACGTATGAAAGAAATTTTATATCAAATTAAAAAAAAACATGGTAGTAATTACATCAATTTACTATTAAAGTAGATTTTGAATAATTATTGGCTGCAGTCGAAATAAAATCGATAAATATTGTTTTATATCAGAACTCTTGAAACGCACGAAATTACCTGACTTTTCTGACGAGTAGTCATATGTTTGTCTCAATAAATAGGTCATGTATGTCTCTAAATGTGGCTCAATTTTTTTTTTCATTACAATAATTTACTACCTAAAGTGAGTTTGATTTTCACATAACATAACATAACATCACGCCTGTATTCCCTGAAGGGTTAGGCAGAGGTGTACCTATAGTACACCCACATTTCGCCAGTTATGTTTAAGTCCCATGTAATAGGGGGCGAGCCTATTGCCATTAACCGGGCACAAATCCAGACTCCGGGCTGCTGCTGAGAAATTCCAGATGGAAAAACCCAATAACACTTTGCCCGACCCGGGAATCGAACCCGAGACCTCATGCTCAGCAGTAGCGAACGACAACGTAGACGAACTATAGTACACAATATTTTCGATATCCTACTATGAAAATCAATGATTTTCAATAAAATTGAGCCGTCATTGATGTTTATTCTAAGTCTGTAACTTATTCGATGAATGGGTAAATTGAGTGCCTACTGCCTTCCTTGGATGAGATAGCCTGTTCTCAGATTCCCTCTCCGAAAATTTTATCTTAATCATAGTCGGTAACTTATCCGAGAAATAGGTGATCAGCGCGCCAAGTAGTTTCCTTTATTGGTCTTGACGCAGACGCTCCGGTTATCAGGAAAACAAAAATTCGCTAATCCTGATTATTCTAGTAAGGATACGGGTCAAACTGTTTAAAATATTGAATTGTCATCGGTCCTTAATAAGTATGCCAAATTTCGAGTTAATCTGACGTTTTGAAGGGGGTCAAAATCATGTTCGAAGATTCCATTACATACTAACATACTGACTACGTATGAAGCTAATAAAAGCGTATTAAAAAGATCCAGAGCGGTGTTCCGGATCCCGTAGTGGCGGAGTTTCCTGATTAATATTTCATGAAGAATGCAATCGAATGCCTTGGATAAGTCACAGAAGATGCCCAAGGCATCGCATTTATCTTCCCAAACATTATAGATATGACCTAAAAGTTCAACCCATCAGTAGTTGAACGACCCCTAGTAAAACCAATCTGTTTGCTATGTAATAATTTATGTTTATTAAAAAAACTTTGCAACAATTAAACATAGATTATAGTATACAAGCTAAAACTAAAATATACATACCTACTCTTTACTAGTGTATAATGTAAGCTCAAAGGGCATCAAAAAAATCGAATAAAAATAATATAAATATTTGAAAATAAATAAATGATAATCGTAGTCTTAGACGAGTAAACACGGATAGATTTCTGATTAAAAAGGAACTTACATGACGCAACGGCCCGCTGGCACAATTTATGACAATGGGGCAGCGTTTCGTATAGGAGTTCATAATGACTGTGCTATGAGAATCGATACGTGAGCAGACGACGTTTTTCTCTGTAACATGAAAGATTTTTAACATAAATAAATAGAACATAAGATAATATAACATGGTATGTTACCTACATAATATAACATAACATGTGATGGCCTATTGCAATCAACCAAACAAATCGACGAGAATTCCGGGCTGTTGCCAAGAAATTATTGATGGGAAAACCCAATTACAATTGACTTTACCCGACCTGGTAATTGGACCTAGGACTTCATGCCCAACTACGATTACGTCACTAGGCTAACGAAAGAGTGCAAAAAAAAAGAAATCTTACCATCCAACTGTGGAAAAATTTTCAGCAATATTTTTTTCTTCTGTGAATCATCTACACCTGCATACACCGGGTATCCCAGGAAAAGTGCCAAAGAAATGAATGCCTGGCCTAATGGTTGTTCTGCGCCATTTATAAACACAGACTTTTCATCAAACGTGTCAGTTTTATAAAAGGTGTTCTGCAAAACAGACATGAAAGGATACATATTTAGTGAAATATATATACCTATTAAAGATTAACTAGTAAATAAAAAGAGAGAACTCGATACGACAACATTAAAGGACAAAAGTATGTCATGTGGTTGTTCTCAACTGTGCTTGAATAAGTGCTATCTTACCAGACAATAATATGCTTTCACATAAGCTAAAGGCACAGTGGCTGCATCCTCCAAGCTCCAGTGTTCTGGAACAGGCCATAGCAGTACTGGATCTGCTTCCACAGTGCTGCCCAATGCACTCTCGGGAAGTAATCCCATAACTCTTTGACCACTGAAAGAAATGGAGCATTCAGTTAGATAAGATAAGATAGATAAGATATTTATTTCGCAAATATGGGTAACTCGGTGACATAAAACATATAATTAGCAACAGCCATATTTCACCCGAAGGCATGCAAAAGTACAGATTTACGAGAGATACTAAGTACATAATAATAAAGTTATACAATGTCGATAATAAAGATCGATTAACTATAATTACAACTTAATTATGAAGTGCTTCAATAGTAATTTACATTTAAGTTTAGTAGTTATGTTGTCCTATTCATTACAACTTCGCAGCTACCGCTACTGAGTATAGGCCTCCTCTGCTTTATGACATGGTTCCCTGGTCTGTGCGGGTCTGAACCAGGTCCCACGATTCTTTAAATTTCAGCCACCCATTAATTAGGCTGCTGATGTGTCAAGACTCATTCTACTATCTGATTATATTATCATGACTACGACTTACTTGATATCAATGCCGCTGAACTCCTTTCCAAATCCCTTGCTCGGTGCAAGAGAAGTACCAGCTGCATTATGAACATCTTCACTTGATAGTCCAACATAACACACCTGAATAGAAAAAATAATAATAATATGAAATACTATCTATAACAATTTGGCCATTTCGCTGACGACTGAGCGTTTACAACATTTTCTTACCTGAACTATAGTGTTGCTTGCAGGCATTGCAGGCTGTTCAACCCATTTCAAACTATCCAGATCACCAGGCAATGTACTGGTTAAGGTGGCATTTCTTATAATTGTATCTTTACCATTTGTTATGCTATAATAACCACCCCAGTGTCCCTAAAAAAACAATTTGTTACAACTTTGTAAGGAAAAAGACTCACTGACACTAACATTACTATATTAAACAAATAAGGAAAAATATTAGTTACAACATTGACATTTCAGTATTGTTTACCTTCTTGAAAACATTAATTGATAGTTTTTTCTGAAGTTGATCTCTGAATATTTCTGATTCCGTGTTGAAGTTTTCGACGTGATAATCAGCGATAATTACCAATCCAATCTTATTGCCGTAGTCTTCTCTTAGCTTCTTCACCATACCTGTTAAAAATATCATTTAATTTTACACTCACCAATGTATTTGGAAGGGAAGGAACATTAGGTAGATTATTGACAAATTACCTAAGAGACCAGAGTAAGGTTGCTTTTCCGAGACCAACACAAGTTTTCTTGTCCTTTCTAACTCCAACTGCACCCTCGGTACCCAAGTAAACTTGTTATCATCAGTTATTGACATATAAGTAATGTTTTCACTGTCACTAGAATCAACCGTGTTCACTAAAACAAACTTTTGATTGTTGACGCTCATAGTTGTTATGACGTTGAATAGCTTGTATTTTGGTAATATTCTTGCCGTATCTTTTTCAATTGCCAAAATGAATGTAGATTTTGGTAATACAGCTCTTGACATTGTTTCCATTTTCTGAAATAATAAATATTTTTAATGAATTATTGAAATTTATAATATCGAAAAAAAAATACCTATTATGATTTATAATTATTATACTTACATGCTTATCCTCCAACAAATTGTCGATCACAAAAACGGTAGATGTGTCCACAGTACCCTTAGTGGATCCATTTAGTATAAAATCTTTATATGGAATTTCGTCAGTTACCTCTTCCAAGACACTTGATATTTCTGGATAATCCGTTGAAAATAATTTCGTTACTCTTATTTGACTAGTAGTAGTGTTATCAGCGACAATTTGCATGTTTACGTGAAGAGCTGACTTGAGCTACAAAAAATAAATAACATAGGTTTAACATGGGTCTAAAATAACATAATTTATTCAAAAAGTAAAATTATTTTGTTCATTTACGTCAATTTTGCCTTGAAGGAAGTGTGGCACAAAGCAATGGTTTTGTAGAATATCAGCATCAGTTTCGACAAATGGCATATCAGAATAAGTAATAGCAGTGATTTCTACTCCACCGCATCTGGAAAAAATATTCATAAGGTAGGTATAATTTTTTGATAGGCGTTTCTTGGCCGTTCTTCTCCATAGAAACCTACTACGCTTTGGATTTTTCTAACTGACCCACCCTTTGAGAGTTCAAAAGTGTATCTATGTAATTAGTTTATTTGAAATATATGCTTTGTATTTGAGTTTGAGTGTACAAAACTGAGGTATCAAAAATGTGAGTTAGGTCAAAATTTTATGATTTTTTGAGAAAATTATTTACCTTGTAATATCATGTAAATCATAGTACTCAGCAGTCAAACATGGTTCACCGTCTACATCTTTCAGAACGATTTGTGAGTGATTGTCGGTATTGATGGTCAGTTTATTTAAATGTTTCAGTTTTGATAATCCAGCGTAATCCCTCTTGAGCACAGAGAATTGTAAAAGTGAATCAAGAAGTGGAATCCATTCTTCAGTGTGTTTGATGTTTGCTGTTGTACTGTTAGACGGTATTGAATGAATCGACTGGAATTTGCCTCTGAAAATGAGAAGGAGTTTTAGTTTTGACACCTTTTTTACTTTATGATCATTTTGCTTGGTTAGACTAATACTGTTTTATAAAAACTTACTCGTAGGAATAACCTTTCATGCGTAGAATTTGGTATATGTCTTGGGTACTTAGAAGAACGTTATTTTTAATAGCTGGCTTTTGCAATTGACGCTTACCACAATTTTTTAGACCCATTTTATTAATATAGCCTTTAGCTACCATTGTTAGATTGCGAGTAACCTGCAATTTATAATTTATTAATGATAGAAGATTAATTTCCACGTTCCCTAACAGTTTATTTGGTTAATATACAGGGTGGCAGGGACATACCATGGATTCAGTTAATGATTCTGAAACCCACCCCACAGCGTTAAAATTACACATGTTTTTTTTTTTTAATTACTCTATCATACATTTTGACCGCGTAGGTATTAAACTTGTCTATGAAACAGCTGTTTTTTTTTTTAAATAACTGATGAAATATTTCTACGCTATGGTGTCTAGAATCATGTGCAGAATTCATGGTTTTAGTTTGCGTGTCGATGTCCCTGCCACCCATCCTGTATATTAAAATGAGTTTAATCCTGCCGTGTTTCCTTAAAACTAATCCGTCACAGATTTCATGAAAGATATTATATTTGTAAGTCTTGGCTGCTTTTTTTTATTTATGTGATAGTATCATATTTTTTTTTTTGTTTAATACAACATATGCATTGAAAAATTTATTAAAATCGAAATTTTTCGTATAGGTTAGTCATGCATTTTAAACAATCAAAAGATTTAAGGTGAATGTTAACTGTTTTTTTTAGTTTCAATCCAACTTACCTCGAAATAATTATTTCCTTTATTAATCATTATACTAAGCTCAAGAGGGTCGTCAGCATTAATTTCAACTTCTTCATTGAACTGCACGTTACTAAATGCAACTGACATGGTCCTGTAGTTTACGCCTTTAAACATCGCAAAAGTCTCCCAAACTAGAGTCAGCAATGCAGCTTCGGGGAAAATGTAAACACCTGGAAGTTTTGTATTAATACATTTCTAGTACTACCTCTCCGATAAGATGATAAATAATTACATTTCTTGCATGGACTTTAAAACAGAATATTTAAACAAAAAACTGTATATTTCTGTGTTATGAAAAGGTCGATCTTTCAATTTATTATGACTATCTTTTTGCAATTAAAATTTACAGCTTCTGCTGCTACTTTAATATCATCACTAACACTAACATTCTTGTTTCAAACGTCTTTGCTATAAACTAATGTTTCAACGTATAAGTATTCTGGTCCAAAAGGTATTGTTACTTACCATTTCTTCTATAATTTTTAAAACATTTGTAATCATCGTCATGGATTGATAGGACAAAATCTCTGTTTGCCGTTGTAATTCTGTCTTTTGCGTTGTATTTCGCTTGAGGCCTAGAAAAACAGTTTCAAATGTATTTTTTTGGAAATGTGCTACTTAATACAACCATGACATAATAACAACAGCATGCCTTTTTTCCTCGATGGGTATGACAGACGTGTACCTACATACATACTGCATACCTAGTGCACCCACATTTACATTCTTACTTTATTCTTTTTCTTCATTTTAATTTTTTTCCCCATGGGATGAAGGCATGAGTAGGATGTACTCAATTTTTGTCGACGTTCTTGTGCTGAATCAGCTAATAATATAAATATCATAAAAAGCAATTACCATTTCTCACTGTGCTCCCACTCGACTAAATGCGAGAGCAGTGGAGTTTCTGTAGCAACTGGAAATTCTACCCTAGGGTAGAGCATCTTCACGTTTGGAATAAGCCCTGTTAAGTACAATCTACAAAAAAAAACACCATTATTAGTATGCATAAAAAGTGTTCATACATCACCATCAATATGTTTATAAAAGTCCCAGTACAGGTTTTCTAAAGTAAGATGAAAAGAGACCGTCAAGTTTACACCCAAAGCTTTCCCAGTTCTCAATTTATTAAAATTTGCTTCAATTTAAACTATTGAGAATCGAAAAATCCAAAGTGTTAATTAATGATACTTTAGCTGAACGTCAAAATATTCCCCTAGTCGTTTAGTTACTTACTTTCCAATAGCTTCCAGGAAGAATTTCACGGGATCAGCGTGGCCACGTTTGGTAAGTGGTAAATGAGTACATTCAGGTAGTGAACGTTTCAGAATGGCTTGTAGAAGACCATGAGGAGCAACTTCGATGACAATAGCGTTAGATGGTATAAGCTTAGATGTCTCTTCGAAGAGGACTGAATTCTGTTGAAGACATAAAAAAGTGTTAGTCGGCAATAATATAGAACCTTAGAGGTCATTGTTGCAAGCTCAATACTCAGCATGAATATTTTCGAGAAAATAAAAAAAAAACAAAATTACAAACTATTGAATAAATGTAGTGATTTTAAAAAATAAAGGAAAACCCGAAAAAAAAATTACAGTGGCAGATGCACAAAGATAACTAAAAAAAAAAAAAAAATTTTTTTGTTTTATTATTATAAGACAAAATCCTCCGGCCGCGTTTGTCTGTCTGTCTGAACGCGAAAATATCGAAAACTACCGAACGGATTTTAATACAGATTCCACCAATGGGCGGAATCATTCATCAGGAAGGTTTAGGTATATTTTTGTTTTAATTGTTGCATTGTGTATTGGATAAAGAATTTGGACATATTTTGTTTTATTTTTATTTATTTGGGAAAATAAACAGTTACACATTACAGTGTTACACAAAATGTGTGCTATAGAGTGAGTAAATGTTTAACCCACGACATTTTCCACATATTATAAAAATAAGTTATAAGATGATTGTGATGTGCGCTTACAATTTGAAAAAATACATATAATAGGTAATGTGTTAATGACAAAATTAAACAGGCATACAAATAAAAAAGAAGAACAATAAATTATAAAAGTAAAGTCTAAGGTTTAAATATTACGGAGCAATATCCAAAATAGTTTCGCGAACAAGGCCCCTAAATCTATCAGTTGGAAAAGCGAAGATGTCAATATTTTGAAAGAGATTGTTATATTGACCAGTGAGGCGACGTAGGTGTGCTCGCAAGCCTGCGTTCATACGACTAGAAGAAACGGCGAATAGAGGTCGAGCGCGCACCCCAGGGCTTGTGGTTGTGTTAGGTACTACGTAGCTAATCTTATTAGTAATATCCATACAATCACATGTGCTATTAAATAATAACATAATCTCTAAAATAATACGTCTGGCTTTAAGATTATGTAGCTTATACCTATTCAGAAGATCACTATAAGATGCATAATTACGGAAGCAACGGAAATGCATGGCTTTCAAAAACTTACTTTGAACTCTTTCAATCGCTTCTGAGTATTTACTATAGAAGGGATTCCATACCGCAACAGCATACTCTAACTGGGACCTGATTAGTGATTTGTAAAGATATAAATATGTATTTGGGATGACGAATTCTGTGGCTGATCTCATCACAAAACTGTACATACGGAAGGCATTATTCATAATTTTACCAATGTGAACGTCAAGGTGTAGTTTATCATCTAATAAAATTCCAAGATCGCGCACTAGTGTTTCTCTAATTAAAATTACATTATTTAAAGAGTAAGGATGCCTGATAATATTTTTGTTTTTAGTAAAACTTATAGAGCAACATTTAGATATGCTAAGTTGTAGTTTATTAGTTGAGCAGTATGCAGAGAACCTGTCTAGGTCCTCTTGCAAGAGTAAACAATCCTGCAAATTTTTAACAGGCCTAAAAATTTTGAGGTCGTCTGCGTATAGCAATAATTTTGAATTTTCAAAACATGTATTGATGTCATTAATAAAAATTATGAACAAAAGAGGTCCTAAAATAGAGCCCTGGGGTAGTCCAGAAGTAAAACTTAGTGTGCTGGAAATGAAACCATTTATCGTAATCCTCTGAGTCCTATTAGAAACGTAAGAAGAGAACCATCTCAGGAGATCACCACTTATACCATTGAATGCAATCTTATTCAAGAGAAGCTGATGGTGAACCTTGTCAAAACCTTTCCGTAAATCAGTGTATATACTATCAACTTGCACACGAGAGTCCATGTTGTTGAACAAGTAGTCCACAAAAGTTACCAGGTTTGTTTTAGTTGACCTTCGTTTGACGAATCCATGTTGGTATTGAATAATCGTATTGTGCAGTAGAGGGTATACTTTATCATGAACTTGTTATTTCACGGTACATCGTGCTAACCCTTTTTTTTTTTTTTACAATGTAAACCTGCACCCTATACCCTATATAATCAGGTAGCTTATTTCATAAAAAAATCAATGACATAGGGTTTGTAGAGCTAGTTTTTTGTACTTGTAACCGTTTAAAGTTTGTTCACGAAATTGAAACATTTTTTTTAATCATTCAATATTTCGTATTGCCTCCGCGTGCTCTCAATACGGCTTCTACATGATTTGGCTTGCTAAGTACCAGATTCCTCAGCATATGCTGAGGAATATTTTCCATTCTTCAAAAAGTGCATTTTACAGGGCATGAATTTTGATTGGAGGTGTATTTCGGCTTCTAACACGTCTGCCTAACTCGTTTTAGGCAGTTTCGATAAGGTTTAGGTCAGGGCTTCTCGCTGGCCACTCCATTAGATAAATTCCCACGTCTTGAAGGTACTCGTTTACCTCATGAGCAGTGTGGGGCCGTGCATTATCATGCATAAACAATGCATTGTCGCCCATATTGACCAAAATGGAACGTCCATAGAGGATCTCGTTTTATATCTTACAGAGCGGCCAGATTGCAATTTTCTAGCGGCACTAGCGCCGTGCGACCATCCGATGAAATATTGGACCATTCGTGTACAGAACCTTCCCGTATGGGACTTTTTCTTCGAGACATACTTGTGTAAAACGTTCTCCTGGACGTCTGTACACTCGACGTAGGTCTCCTGTCATGATTATACAATACGAATCTCGTTTCATCACAAAACATTACTCTGCTCCATTCGACCTCACCATATTCGATGTGCTCACGGGCATATCTTGACACAGTGAATCGATCTTCTCGGGCCATTGTGCACCGTGGCTTGCCATTGCTTGGTCTTCTTAGGTTAATTCGAATCTCCCTAAACCTCCGAAGCAGGTGTTGGTCAGTAAAATAAGTTTTTGTTTGATAGGTTAGTGTAATATTGTTGACCGCGGCATTGAGCTATTTCCTTCTCCCAATTCTCATACAACAGAACGAGAGGGATGCTCATCTTATGCGCTTCCACCGCAAATGAATCCACCGTGATTCGAAACAACACTCCAGCAATGAGCATCGAGTCCGACGGACGCGTCGTACCGCACCCGCAACGCACCGCAAATAACGCATCGCGCCGCGCCGCTATAAACCCGCTCCGCAACTATACCGCTAATAGAAACTCAAAACTTTTTATTTTATAAGTGTTGGCCGACCCAAGTGTGACATTTAAAAACCAAGTGATAGTGAGAAATTCAGTGAACACGTGGGACGTCTACAAAGGCTGTTCTTGAGTCAACGTGTTTCGTTCAGAAGGTTCAAGTAAGTCCATCCATCCCTATTTTCTCACTCATAACCTCATATTCCCATTTGCTCAATTCTGTGTGTCATCCAATATTTCTAACCCCGCAACCCCGCTCATGGTCCTCCGAAGTCGTAATAACTTATACACCACCCATTGTTGTGGCCGCTTGTCTATGGAATCTTCCCAATTGCTGTGAGTGATAATCCTGGTACATTCCTCGGGTGTGGGACGCAAATGTAAAAAATATATAATTTAATCAATGTGAGAATTGAATTCAAATGTACCTAATCCTCTATTACATGGGACTTAAACATAACTGGCGACATGTGGGTGTGCTATAGGTACACCTCTGCCTAACCCTTCTGGGAATGCAGGCGTGATGTTATGTTATGTTATGCACCTAATCCAAAATTATGAAACGTGATAGTTTTTTTTATTTTTATTTTCTTCCAAATACTTCGAACAGGCCAGTATGTAATAAGGTAATGTGCAATATAAAAAAATTTTCAAGTTTTTTTTACTTCATGAAACTAGTGTGTGGTTTAGGAGATGTTTAGATATATTTAGGCTCTTTACAAACGGTTTCTTAATATTGCTCATCAGTGTATGGTTGCGCCGATTTGATTAGAATTATGGTAGATTCGTTTCCTTTCTTTGTTATGTTGGCAAAAACAAATTAATAGATAAGTTGGTTTTGCAACTTCCTATCGCCTACCCCATTTCTGCACATCGCCTTTCGTTCGCGTGTGAGCAAGAAGGCTATACCAAGTGACGCTACCTTGCGCAATCTCGTCGCAACAATTTTAAATAGAGGTGAAAAAATATGGCGTTTTTCTGTGTGTTCGATCCGCGCCGTGCGCACATCGCGCGCTTTTAAACTCGAAGAAACAAGTAAAATTCATGGAAATTGCCTATGTGTAGTCGCCCCAGGCCTTCATAGCATCAAATAAGGTATTGTGCACCCTTTTCTTTACTGTAAAAACTGTCTTTATCGCCTAATTCTCTCTCCATAGACTATTGTACGCCATCCAATGTTTTGTAACACCAACAGCAAAATTATACTTAGAATTCGCTTATTCGCACCTACAGTGTACTTACCAATAAGTTGTTGGTGTGGTATTCAGCCGAAGAATACTGAACTGCAGCTTCATTCCACTGGTCTTGTGGTACGGAAGTAGACACCCACTTATTGCTGCGTTCCTTCGGGTTTTTGATGACTTCGCGCAAGTGCTTTAGAAGACTCGGACCTAAGAAAAAAGGATGTCACTGTAGTTAAGCATATCTTAAGTTCATCTTGTAACATCCAGCTCAATTTAAATAATGGATTTTCTTCTTTTAGCGTGGTAAGGCTAAAACTAACATAAAATATGTGCATGATGGCCGTTGATCAAAAGTTGCTGTTAGCTTTTTATTTGTTACAAGATAATTGAAATTACTTTATTTATTGTTTTATTTTGAATATCTTACCAGCATCCCGGATATATCTTGAATGATATGCAATATTGGAGCACGGAACTTCTCTGGCGAAGATACCGCGAGCTGTCAGTTCTCCTACGAAAGTCTTCATCACATCAGCTGGACCTGATATAGTTGAGGAATCTGAGCTGTTGTGGCAGGCCACTTCGATTTCTGGCGGGCAGAGCGCTTTTACCTGAGAGAAAAAAAGATAAACTTATAGGAACTCAAACTAAAAACAGCTTGAGTAGAGGCAGAAATCTGGCAAAATCAACTTAATGGATTATTTATGCACGGCTGACGATGGCTTAAGACAGAGATTTAATTAAATCTACCATGACCTTTTTGACTAACCAGGACGCGATATAGGTAAATCTATTTTTAAGTCACAAAAATGAAATATTGTTCTAAAAAAACTTACCGCCTTAAATCCAAGTCCAACAGCAGCCATAGAACCACGAATGAATGGCGTCTGCAAAGAGACAAGTCCTCGACTGTAAGCTGAAAGAATCATCTCCTCAGCCGTGAAGCAACCGTCTGCGTACGCGCATCCTAGCTCACCCACGCTGTGTCCTGTGATGAAAAAGAAGCGTTTGCAAAGTTAGATTATGGATTTTCCTTTTTTAATGCTTTTTGAAACTGCACGGGCATGCCATTTAACAGTGAAATAACTTATTAACCGTGATGGTGTGTCCAAATAATAAATATTTCAATATTCATTTATCATGACCGTATAAGATTTTGTGTTTTATATCGTCGTGATAGGATATTTTAAGATAGTTATAGCTAGCTGATAGTGGACCGTCTATCGTGGAGAATTTAAATGAATTACTTCCAGTAAAATTGACACAAATTTAACTGCATTATTATTTCACAGACTTACCAATAATATTGTCAGGAACGATTCCTATTTCCCTCAGTACATCAGTTAGTCCAATTTGCACGGCAGCGATACCGACAAACGAATGTAGAATGTTGTCGTAAATAATCTTGTCCGGATTGGTCAAAATATTCATTAGGTCTATGCCTTTTGGTTCTAGAGCTCGTTGACATCTGAAAGTAGTACGTATTGTTAGAGTATTTTTTTTGTAGATTTTTGCAAACAATTATCTGCTTCTGCTATATGTACTTTGCTTTGACTATTTCGCACATTTAGCACAAGACTTAGCGAACATAATAATAATGTGTTCCAATCTCATTCTGGCACTTGTAGTTTGATAGATGCGCGACAGTGGCAAGGTTACCGCTGAGGCGGATTACGTGCTAAGCATCTTCTGACTTTCTCTACATTAGTCACAATTAAACAATGGTAAGCAACAGGTGCTAAATTACTATCATTACTAACACTGGAAAACTTAGTTGATCCTTACATTTAGTACTGTATATAGTTTTAGTACTTACTGTTCGATAGCTGCAGCAAATATGGGAATGCGCATCAGATCAGCGCCCATGGTGGCCCACTGCGATCCCATGCCACTGTAAACGAACCATACTGGCCGAGCCAATCCGTCTATGTATTCCACTTCCTTCGCTAAACATACTGTTTCATTATTTTCGTTTGTATCTGAAATAATACATACAAATCACGCTTGTAATCCCGAAGGGTTAGGCAGAAGTGTACCTATGGTACATTCACATTTCGCCAGTTATGTCTCAGTACCATGTAATAGGAAGCGAGCCTATTGTCATTGAATGAGCACGAATGCAGACTCCGGGCTGCTATTGAGCTGCTCATCGTCCAGTAAGGACCAGGCCCGGGTCGACGTTGCGTTGTGTTTCACGCACGCCTCAAAGAGATGTCAGCATAATTAACGGGGTCCGATAGGGCCGATGCCTGCCGGGGTCGCGGATTGTTTGAAAGAGTTACCGTGGCCCTGGCGCACAGGCAACTGAAGGAACACGGGTAGGTTTTAGTCAGTAAAAGTCTGACACACCCTTCTACTCCGCCCACAGCGGGAGAAGTCATTTGTTGATTACCCACCCAAAAAAAAATAAGGCTGCTTTTGAGAAATTCCTAATGGAAAAGCCCAATGACACTTTGCTCGACCTGGGAATCGAACCCAGGACCTCATGCTCAGGAGTAGCGCTTGCGATCACTAGACCAATGAGGCAGTATCTGAAATAATATCAATGAAATGATTCAGATGCTTATTTTGATTTTTAGAAGAACAATAATTTTCGAACATTCGTGTTTTGAGCTCAGAAGAAACGGGTTCACTCAATGTGTGGAGCACACACATTGGACAGCTGTGTCCCATTATTAAAAAAAAAAATGACTCCCGGCACTATATATTTTTGAAATTAATATTTTTGTGTATCAAAATAAGCATCAAGTTGATCTGCATAATGATGTTGTATCCAGAACTAGCCGCAGAGTTCACATGTTTCGTGGAACTAGACGAAATAATAAACTATTTTCTAATAATGTATTTTTTTATGGCGACCAAAGGTTATAAATAAACTAACAGATTGTTTTAAAACTTCTAACTTTAGAACGTTTAAATGTAAACAATTCAATTATCTCCCAATAAATCCTACTACTCGACTAATGATTTTATGAATGAAAATTTGACTTAAATATTAGGAAATAATTATAATATCCTCTTCTTATTATCTCTTCGACATAATTTAATCTTTTTGACATTTCTGTTAGTTACTTATATTTGACTAATATGCAATTTGAATGTTATACTTATTCATTTAATTCAATGTTGTATCAAAGAAACTAACCAAAACTGTGTACGGCGGAACAGTAGAATATTATGAACTTTAAAAACTATGTAACATCTCTGTCACAATATTCTGACAAACAAATTAACTTTAAGGATTGATTCTAATATTGAGACTATAATTAGTATATGAAAAGAGAGTGCCTGACATACAAAAGCCTAGACTAACCACTGGATTCGATAAGCCATATCCATAGCCAGAAGTATCATGACGACATAATTAAATAATATTATTTAATTATGTCGTCATGATACTTCTGTCAAATAATCACAAACATTGACATGACTTCTAACAAGTTATAATGGCAGATTTACTGGTTAGAGGCCCAGCCATTCAGTAACTGGTTGGTCTATTTTAACATGAGACAACAGTCAAATAATTAAAAATACAACATCAACATTTTAATTAGGTACTTACCAAGAATAGTATAGCCTCTGCAAGTATGCCCAGCAACAGGTTTATCATGAATACCATGAAGAAGACCAATTTGTTCAGCATCTACCGGTAGTTTGTTTATTTTTTCAATCATACTCGTCACACATTTATCCTGCCTGCCAGATGCGAGGACTATGTGGGGAATACTGCTGCGGTAGCAATCGAGCTCCTAGAATACAAAATAAACAATGTGTTTTTTTTACAAATCATTAACATTATATTAGGTACTATATCAAACTACAATTATTAATTTATTATCACAGCAGGTATAACAGAAGGATTGTTCTCTTTCAAATAACTTTCATCTACTAGTGACAAAATTGGATTTAACCTTCCTCCGCGCCTCAAGGGCTTTGAATGCGGGACGTGTTGACATTTATCGAAATAGTCTCGATAAGAAAATTGTATTTATAGATTGATTTATTTTACTCGTAACGCCTACGATCTGCGTTATTGGTTAACATTTAACAAAATGTTTTTACTAAAAGTAAGGTTATTTTAATCTTAAACAAGAAAAATACACACATCATAAGTGTCAAGGGATCAAGCACGTTTTTACTAGTTACAGAAAACCTGTTTTTTTTTTATTATATTTTTTGTAACTCCTGTGGATACTTTTTTAGTAAATTCCGTCATTTGAAAAGGGAATAGTTTTTGAATTTCGGTTAAAGATCAAAATCTTCTGTCAAGTCGTATTCATATATAATCCTGCAATGGGTTTGAGACCAAATCAGTAAAATTTCTGCCATCATTTTGAGTGGAATCAAAACAAAAGAACATTATTATGGAGAGAAGAAATTATCACAGCCGTGGGAATGTTGGAAGCTGGTTCTCGGCAACATGCTGTGGCAGTCGCTCTGGGTACTATGCAGAGTGTTATAAGTCGACTTTAGACACGTGACAGTGTCACTGGCAGCGTAGCAGAGCGACTTGCAGGACGAGCTCGCATCGCATTACGAGGCTTCATAGCTCTTCAGGGATATTAATAAGCAATCAATCCATAGGAAATCAGTTGAATGAAGTCAATCTGTATTTCCGAAGGTCGCTACGTGTACCACCTATTAACCCCCGCAATCGCAGAGCCCGTTGGCAATGGGCTCGTGAACACAGAAATTGGTCAAACGAAGCGCGGCATATGGTTTGTTTTTCTGACGTATCTCGCTTTGGTATGAGGTCAGATAGTAGACGTTTACGGTACTGGAGGACCCTTAGACACAAAGAAGATTTAAAATCATGCCAGAAAGTCCATACCTACAGTGGTGGAACAATCATGATATGGACGGGTATATAGCTCGGCGAAAAACCGAACTGATTTGGATCAAAGGAAATATCAATGCACATATTTACGCTGAAACGATTGTATCAAATGTTGTCACTCCTTTGCGGACCCAATTTTATGCCTCAGTACTGCTTATGCATCATTCATAACGCACGTCCACACACTGCCAGAGTCGTTACAAAAACACTTGCCGCAGCTAATATCAACTTCATATCATGGCCTGCTCAATCACCGGACTTGAATCCCATTGAGTACGCATGGGATCTACTTCAAAAAAGAGCTCTCCAAATATGGATGCCGTACATACAACAGAAAATCTTTTTAACCTGTAATAACGGACGTGGGCGGCCATTCGATTTGAATGAACTCATATTGAGTATGCCGAATCGCTCCGATTGTGTTATACGCGATAACGGCGGAAATACAGACTACTAATTGTTTATTTTACACAATAAACACCTTTTTATTCTTATCATTTTGCCACATTTTAACGTCAGACTTAACTAAGGTGAAAAATCCAGCATAAGCAAAAATCGTGAAAAGTCTTTATTAATGTAGAAGCAGGCAGTCGATCTACGCATACGAAAACATTTTATTTAATCAATCTAAATTGACATTTTCATTGAATTCAATACTCAATATCTTTATTCCTTTACGTACCTACCTATTGTGTACCTAAGTACACAATAGGTAGGTGGGAAACTTCAATAGGGCAAGAAAGTATTTTTAATTAATACCTTGATCTCTAGACATTTTTGATGTGTGTAAATAGAAAACTTTAAAATGACGCAAACCTAAAAAGTAAAGTAAGTTAGTCAAAGATAATCTTTGGAATTACTTATCCGTTCACAAAAATATTCCAGGGTTAGAAAGCTACTCTAGTCCTGAGTTACACAGGATACTTTCAAGACAGGACAATACACGGTTCCTGTGATATCTATTTATATATATGTAGCGGTATCAACATCGCCCCATGCGAGCTACACATCATACTGAAGTCACGCAAATCCTGCATCGCGCAAGCAGAGATTACCGCGCGGCTAGCATATATACAACGACCCGACATCAACCGTCGGGCAGTTGCCCACCACACACAACACCCATCTGGTCGGAGGATCCTCCCTTTTCCATAGAGTATAAGTGAGCTTTACACCCTGTTCCTCATACCTCTATATATACTTTATCGTATATAAGATTATACATTACATAAAAATAAATTATACACTACTTTGAATTGACATTTGTTTTCTAAACATAAAATGGGGTAATCTACATACATACAAGGAAACCGCGGGGTGAAGCTTTAGTTCTAGATGTCTTACCTTAGGCTTGTAATGTCCCTTCATGAGGACATGGATGTTAGTCCCGCTGTATGAGAATGAGTTCAAAGCAGTAAAGCCTCGATTAAAAGGAGTGTTCTCAGTTACTACTTGGACTCTCCCTTCACGTACTGACAGAATATTATCGTTTGGCTCACTGAAGTGGAGGTTGGCAGGAATAACACCAGTTTGGTATGCTAGACAGACCTGTAAACCAAAGGAATAAAGTTTAAGATTCGCAAGGAGCAACTTTTTTACCCGTTTGTTAAGCTGACGTTAAAACTACACTTCCATTAATCAATAATATCCTTATTGATTTTAATACCTTTAACCATGATCACATTGTATAGCTTCTAAATCAAACACACAATTTTATCTTATTTTCGTTTTTACTACACAAACATGACTAACGAAATGTGGGTATACTGTAGGTATACCTACCGCTTGCGGATGATGTTAATGTTTTTTCAAAGTTGTTTGTAAAACCCTATATCGCCAGTAGTGTTAAAGCAACACAGATAAAGTTATTACCTTCGTTAGCGAGCAAACTCCGGAAGCTGGTTCACTGTGACCCATATTAGACTTGACGCATCCAACCTGGATAGTTTTGTCCTTTGCGAACACTTTCCCAATTGCCTCCAATTCATTGCCATCTGCTTCTGCGAGAGCTGTTTGTAAAAAATAAGGGAAATTAATAAGTTTTGTTATGCTTTTCATTACAGAAAGCGATTGCCGCGCGAATACGCCATCGTCGCGATCATTTGTTGGTGTTCGCTGAACGTTGGCTTCTATTAGAATAACAGATTACGTTATTCGGAACTGGAACCTATTCGAAAGTGTAAATAAAGCTGAGAAAAATAATAGTTTAGAGAAAAACTTTTCAAGATTGATAAATGATTTTATATAAACACGTCAATCTTATTTTTAAACTAGATGAGGAAGGGGTTTCCTATCTGACTACTCTGAGAAGAAAGACCGAAACAAACTCAGCAGGTCACAGTCTCTTTTACAGCCCAGACATAACCTTGGTCAGATCATGTGAAAATCATGTAGATTAGTGTCTAAAATGGCCTTTTGAGGAAACAGTCATTGCACGCATATGTCAGTAATCGTGCAGCTCAACTCAGAACTTAAGGAGCTCAACGATTCGACGAACAATACTAATGAGAGGACATTTAGGTAGGCCGCATAAATTACTCAAACTGATCCTAACGAAGAAAAAAAAACCAATGACCCACATAGTCCTCATATTCACAATAATAAAAATAATATAATACTTTACAAAGTAAATACTCAAGTCATTGTATAAAAAAAAAAAACATCAACGTCAATGTGTATTTAAAAAATAGGAATAAACATACATATGTAAACTACGCCTTTCTCCCTAAGAAAAACTTAACATTGCAATACAAACAATGATACTAAAAGTTTGTATAAAAAGCACAATTATATTATTTAAAGACTACCCTCACCTGAAGCATTAGCTTCAATATACTCCACATCGTGTGGTGAAACGCCTGTTTCTTTATAAAAGCCTTCCAGGAACTCCTGAATGTCTTGCGGTTGTCGCACTGGCAAGAACTGATCTTGCATGTTACTACTGTAACTGGACTTGGCATGGTATACCTCGGAGTAAATCCTGAGTAATGGGAAAATTAAATAATTATCATAGTAAAAAACATAATAATAACAGCGCGAAAGTAAAAAAAAACACATTTTTTGACGGTAGGCAAAGGGTAGGTTAAGGCTAAAGCATCAGGGTAGCCAATGAAATTAAAAATTTTTACGTTGTTTTGTAATGTTCCGATCAGTACCAGGTTGAATATTGATCTAAATATGATACATGAAATATTTATTAATAGAATTTTATTATAATCATAAAAATCACCAGTACCTCTCTCTAAGTTCATATTACCCTATTGAATGAATATTTCATGAAATGATGACATACGAGTATGAGGCCAATTCTAACGTCTTAAGGAGTTGTATTGCTGATTCTAATGATTTTAATTACGTAAAGCCATATCACTTGTTACGGTCGCGAATAATATTTTAATCAACAAACGACTTTTATTTACTGGATTTGCTGCTATATTTTTTCCAATACATTCTTCTACGTTATAGTCCGAATCAATTCTTTAAAAAACTATCAAAACACGTTGCTGAAATGGGTCAACAAAAAATAACTACGGTGCAAATGCATTAACCCAGTCACACGGTCGTCTGTCGTGGATGTCATGTCACGGTACAATTTCAACGGAACTGCAGAACGCGCAAAAAATAAACGCTGTTTTAATGGACCTTGTAGTTTGACTTGCAGTGAATAGAGAGAGGCACTGCAGTGGAATTTATTTTTACTATAGTAAAGGATAACTATAGTTTACGTGTTTTAATATTGGTTAGTAGAGTCCTTTAGATATCCGCTAATGATAAATAAAAAGTTTTAAACAAATGCTGTATTTTTTTTACTTGATATCTAAATAGTCTTAAATAGATATATAAAGTTATCAACTACTACTACTAGCTCTTGTTAAGAAATAATCTAAAATAACTGTAGTACCCTGAAAATGGTAACAGATAACAACGCTTTTGAGTTGTCACTCGCCACGAAAACTACTACCTTCCAACTTCTAAACGGTAAAGCAATAAATAACGAGTAGCCACTGGCTTTCAAATGGATGTAAGTAAAGAAACTATACGTTAATTTAGAACTGAAAATAAAATTTACTTTAGAAAATAAAGGTTGACAATGAAAAAGTGGACGCTAACACTTGGTAGCGAGTAAGAAATGGTGTATGTCACTGCTCCATTATGGCGTCAGTGTAGAAGGAGTTCCACCATATAGAAGGAACATATTTTATAAAAGAAATAATTTATTTCTGTTAGACGTGGCTTTGAATTTATGTTGTGTGGATAAACCCGAGTTTCTGGGTAGTGCATTATACCCATTTCATGAAATATTAAAATAGAAAACCAAGATAATGATAAACCATAAATAGGTAAACGTATTTGATGATCATGTGGACAGAAAATATCAAAATCTTACATAGCCACTCACGCGCTTGTACTTACGCGTGACGTAGGCCGAAATGCCCGCGAACATTTTTTGTCGGCGCGCGCCGTGCGCCTAGCCACTTATACACGACTTCTACACGAAATATTTCTATGAACTGATAGTAAACTAATGACTGTTTCATATAGTGGACAGACCAGGCTTGATTATACATTTTGTTTTAGAACTATACAGGGTTATTTTTCAAAGACCAGCCAAATTTAAGGGTGTGGTATAGACCATCAGACTGAACAATTTTCTCCTTGGGACCAATATCGTAATCGCGAAAAAAAAATCAGCGGTCCTATACATTTGGGTCGAGTAGGTATTGAAGTTTTGTATGGGACAGTTTATAAATTTTTCGCGATGATGATATTGGTCCCATGGAGAGAGTTGTTCAGTTTGATGGTCTGTACCACATCCTTAAATTTGGCTGGTCTTTGAAAACTAACCCTGTATATGACGTAGTTTTTTTTTTATTCGCAAATAAATAATAAAATCTGTTTTATTTCACTAACTAAAGCGTTGACCCTATGTTTTTTTTTACAAAAAATGAAGTCCCATTCATTAACTACACAATGCCATCATAATATTTACTATTTTCTCCAAAGTTTTGAAATACAAAGAATAATAACATCGCGGGAATATACTCTCGAGAATGAGTCATGGCGGCCATTTTGAGCGTGAGAATAAAGCGCGCTATTCACGGATGTTTATTATTTTTACCTGACTACCAAGAAAGGGTTATGTGTATAGTTTGTTTGTTTGAAATTTACTGAAAATGTGTGTAATTTTAATATTGTAACTTTAAATATTGCATGTATGCAATTAATTGTCGAGTATCGGCCAGTATTAAGTGTATTGGGGTATAATTAAGGATAAAAAATAAAAAATGTACAACGTAATTATAACTTTTATTTCACAAGTAGTCATTTATTTATTTATCATTGGATCACCAACATAGGCTACACAATTACATGCAAGTTAACATAAACACGGACAAATACAAGTGTGCGCCTCCAATCAAACCCAGCCAGACAGCCGGCAGACTGGCAACAAGAGTACAAATGACGAAAGCTGGGAAGGAGCTACACGTCGGGTTTCTGCCTGGAGTACCTATATTTTTTTTCTGCTTCATAAGTCTGTAATAAGTATAAACATCAATATTTATATTAATTATTATGAAATGCCTCGTTGGTCTAGTGGTCGCAAGCGCTACTGCTGAGCATGAGGTCCTGGGTTCGATTCCCAGGTCGGGCAAAGTGCTATTGGGTTTTTCCATCTGGAATTTCTCGGTAGCAACCCGGAGTCTGGATTTGTGCCTGGTTGATGGCAATAGGCTCGCCCCCTATTACATGGGACTTAAACATAACTGGCGAAATGTGGGTGTTCTATAGGTACACCTCTGCCTAACCCTTCGGGGAATACAGGCGTGATGTTACGTTATGTGATGTTATGTAAATATTATATAATGTTTACAGGACACAAAATCCCCATACATTCAAAACTATACATTCACATTCATACCTACATACATAAATATTCTAGTACATTTTATTATCAAATAAGTTTTAATTTAAACAAGAATAATAAATGTAATAATTTAGTTATTTAATACTAAGGACATGTTTCAAAACATACATACATAAATAAACTCACGCCTTCTTCCCATGGGGGTAGGCAGAAACTACAGAAAATCCATAATTAATTAAGTATTAATTCTATTTAAAACATTAATTTTATACTTTTTGCTGTGCCCTACAGGGTCCATAATTGTGCCTTAGCTTTAAGCCCATTGTAAGATCTTCAAACATTATGAAATGCAAATAAAGATATGAACACATACTCTTCAGCCGGGGTCAGCATGGGTGCTGCGGGGCTGGGTGTTGCGGGACTGGGTGCTGCGGGACAGAGCTCAAAAGGCCCTGGCGCTGGCTCTGCCTCTGGCGCTGGCCCTGCAGGTGTACTGAAAAAAAAACAATATGAATTAAGAAGTTGAGAGAACAATTTGATTTCGAAGTTGATCCCGTTAAGTTTTTCAGTTCGATGCTATGTAGCGTTATCAGCCTAGAATGTTCCCACTGCTGGGACACAGGGCTCCTCTCTTTGAGAGGGAAATGTATTAGATTATATACAATTTGAGATAACAAGTTGATAGAACAATTTGATTTTGAAGTTGATCCCGTTAAGTTTTTCAGTTCGATGCTATGTAGTGTAATCAGCCTATAATGTTCTCACTGCTGGGACACAAGGCTCCTCTCTTTGAGAGGGAAATGTATTATATAATATACAATTTGAGTTAAGAAGTTGAGAGAACAATTTGATTTCAAAGTTGATCCCGTTAAGTTAGGTAATCAGTTCGATGGTATGTGTAACTAGCCTATCAAGTTCCCACTGCTGGGACACAGGGCTCCTCTCTTTGAGAGAGAAATGTATTAGATATATACTTTTTATACAGCTACTATACCTCTTTTCAAACAGGTACTTATGTATTTGTTATACATTATACACTATACCTCTCTCCAAATAGGCATCGCCCTCGCCCTCGCGAGCGCCTGCGACCTGCTGAGCCTCGCCTGCCACCCTGTCCTTGAATAATATTATCCATTTTGCATTTTTTCTGAAAAATATGGCAAAAATCGAGATTGTTTTTTTTTTTTGAGTAATTATCGCAAATCAGAACTCAAAGGTTTCAAGAGAGAAGAATAACCACAATTTATCATGAATAGGTTTCTTTAATCCGTGTCAATGAACTACGCCACGCCGCGTGCTTCGAAAAAAATTGGCTATTGGTTTTTGCAATTAGATTTTGTACTTTGAAATCACAACGAAATGATATAATATTGGTACCAAACTGTTCGTAATTAACCAGGCTACATGGTTAATACACATTAATTTACGTAAAAAGTAGTAATAGATTCGTTTTTATTACGTTTTTCAAGAGCTAAGGATTTTTCAGACAACAATGAAACATATTTCTAATTATAGGAACGATTTTAAAACTCGAAATTCAAATGTAGTATAGATAACTCGAAAGAGCGTTAAATCACGAACAAAATGGTATATAATGTTGATTATAATCATTACTTACCGTTTAATTGTGTATCATAAAATCCGCGACGACGAAATGGCAGATTGACAGCCCACAGTACACTTCGCAAACTTATTTTCAACCACAGATAATTTTATTCTTACGTCCGATACACACACATGGCTTTCGAAACAAAAATTCAAAATTTAACCACCTTTCCAAAAAACATGAAACAGAAGGGGTGGGTCCACGCATAAAATTCAAAAAAATAAAAAACAAACGTGCTGTCCGCTGACAGTTTGAAGTGGTGAAATAATGAAGATGGGGGCGTTTCACGGATTTCAAAATTTACTAATTTTTGCATTGGGGCGCGTGAGTGGATAGGAATTCTGTAATGGCAGAGATGAAGACTAATAAAGATGTTAATTGACCTAAGAATATGCGTTATTTTAGCCTACAAACATTTGTGGTTATTTCAAAACTTATAAAAGTCTCAGAGATTATTTTAAATAATATATTCATACATTATCTCATCGGGACGTAAATGTACCACATTTTAATGAATCATTTAAAATCAATTCATTAATACGAGTATGTAATGAGTTTTCACTTCCGATAATGGCCGTACATTTCGAGGTCCATTGTCATAATTTATTTAAACGTATCGATTAATTAATTATATTAAAAGTAGCAGAAGCGAACCTTCCATAATGTTCTACATAAAAGTGACAGAAAGAGATACAAAATATTAAGCAGCATTATCTGTCAAGATTAATCTTGATTATTTTAACTTGACGTCAAGATAATAATGTTATGGCATTAAGCTCATTATATGAGTAAAACAAAAATAAAACTAGGATTTATCATGGATAATACTCTGAATTTAAAGGTTGAATATAAAATAATTTCATTATAAACTTACCTCTTTGCATCCTTGGCTTTCTGTAAGAAGAGGATGCTAATGGCATCAGACCTCACAGCACCATCTCCATGCTTGTCGAAGCATTTAGTCTTGCCATCCAAGCAAAGGAAACCGTACCTGAGAGAAATAAATTTTGATGTTAATAGATTATAGTATAAAACTATAACTTAAGAAATTTAAGAGTTGCCAATGAGTCTAGTCGATTACCCGGGCAAACAAACACAAATTTATATCAAAGACAGGTACACAATAAAGTTTCCACTGCTTGCACACAGGCCTCCTCTTTGTGAGAGAGAGTGGATCGTAATCCATCACGCGGCCCCAGTGCGGACTGGTAGACGTCACATTTCTTCGTTTTTTTTTTGGTTTCCTCACGATGTTTGCCTTCACTGTTTTGAGAGAAGTGGTGATGAAATTAAATACACAAAGTAAAGTGCCTTCCTGGGTTCGAACTCATGGCCTACAACTCGTTAGTCAGGGCCGATACCACTGGACCACCACTGCTCACTCACTGCAACTTACTTGTTAGAGCAAAATCAGGTGAGTCTTTTATTTTTATTTTAGATGGGTTTGCTCTTGACTCTAGTCTAGGTCAGAGATGACAGAGACAAAGACGACGATGGAGTGAGCTTAACCAGAAGAAGCCTGTCCACTCTCACTTTGAAGAGCTTTGGGTTGTATGCGGTCGGAAACACAGGCGCAGGTAGAGAATTCCACTCTTTTGCAGTGCGCATTATAAAATATGTTTGGAAGCGCTTAGTGCGAATTGGTGGAATAGCAACTAGGTAGGGATGGTAACTTGCAGTGTGCCTAGATGTCCGATGGTAGAAGGGGGAATGAGGTCGTGGAGTTCTTGGGCACACTCACCGAAGTACAATCTGTAGAAGACCGACAAGCAGGCAACCTTACGGCGATGAGCCGTAATATTAATCTTTATTTAATCCTGATCAAATCAGGATTAAATAAAGATTGATGAGATTTGATTTAGGTCTGAAAAAACATTTTTTTACAAAATAAATCAAACCATTTACAAACAAATCATCCGGCTCGAAGGACCAACAATATAGTAAGAAGAGGCGTGTAAATAGTTACCTACTTTGGGATGCCCACATTTCCCTGACATTTTCAAAACAATGTAAAGAAGAAAAGAGTTCAAACTAATTATAAGATTTAAAGAGACTAAAAATATGTTAGACTTACTTCCTCATATTCAGTGCCACATTAGGGTGCATGCACAGATTACATCCACCAACGATGGCTGCCTCACATACTCCACTGCTGATGCTCTTGTAGGCATGCTCTAGACAGGCCATAGAGCTTGAACACGCCACGTCTAGGGTATACGAAGGGCCTTTGCTGTCCAACCAGTAGGAGATACGGTTGGCGTACATGGCTTTGTTGCATCTGGAACAATGTGAAGAATTGATAGTTAGTTATAGATTGCGTTGACTGCATGTTCAAGTACAGGAAATACTTATTGTCCGTTTGCACTAACACTAGGTGACACCTCAATTTAAACGCTTGGCTAAACGCCGAAAGTTGAAAATCCAACAACGAGGTTTTATTTAGGCATTCATTTAGGTGTCGCTTAGTGATAGTATAAACGGTAATATGTTTTGTAGTGTATGTTGGTAAACGTGGTAAAGATTCCGGTACTTATTGTGGCAGAAGGAGGTGCTATGAAACGAAGGTTACATTTGATAATTGAATGCAAAGTCATTACAAATGGATTAGATTAAAAAAAAAAACAAAACCGGTCGTGTATTTTAGACACGAGTGGTAAAAATGAATTTACCACTCGTGTCTAAAATACACGGCTGGTTATGTAGGTATATTCTAAAAATGGTTTGTCTGTAATAAATTAAGATTAACAATCGCTATCAGCATGTCTATAAATTGTCAAACAAAGCAAAAGGTACACAAAAAGTGTACTGAAACGGAAAACCAAATTGAACATTTTCAAACAAACAACATTTCAATGAAGCGAATACACTGAAACGCGTATTTACTGATCCTAGTTCAGAATGTTTTGACAGTGGCTGAAATGGTAACCGTTTTTTTGATACCATATTCTTAACTGGTATTGTTTACATTCAATTTATGGGCGAATTGGATAAAAATAAGTTTTGAAGTGGAATAGATGCAGATGTGTCATGTTTACGTAGATGGTCCAGATCCATGGTGTCTACATGGTTTGTATACTGTAAATGCATTTTAAAACTATCGGTCGAATACATAAACGAGATGTTTAATAGTTTACTAACATAGTTTTTGAGTAGTTACAAATACCCAAGGGATTGTGAGTACATTTAAGTCCGGTATGAAGTAAAGAATTTATTTATATTTAAAAATGCAACTCAATATTAAGTCGCCGTTAGTTCTTATGCTGAGATGTCCCCTGTAACTTTGAGGTACATTGTAGCCGTCTTTATGTGAAGAATCGTTGAGAGTTTTCTCCCGAAAATACTACACAACCCAACACTAGGTAAGTTTTAACAACTTTCCATGTTTAGTAACTAGAAATATAAGTGGCTACAAATACTTCACCATAAAAATATTATTTATGACGACAAAACACCAAGAATACCACAACATTTCACCTTTAAACCCAACACTAGTTTCGCAAATACGCATTCCGAAACGTATAAATATTTACCAGTGCATTCGGAAGTCTCGTTAATGCATGTCACCGTAAATGTTTTATAGCGTTTCGTTCATCGCAGAGTCAATCGTGTTCACCATGAATATAAATATGTTCCGTTAAAGAACTGTTTTTATTATGTATGCACTGTTTATTCTGGGGTTTTATTGATAGGGGCTTATTTAGTATACTGTTCAGCTTTTGTTTTAAATTGTAAACAGTTTATAGAGCTTGAGAATTCTGAAACAAGTCATTGTCTATACGTCGATGAAGTTGATGTAAGTAATTTTAATTAGTTGGTAATTAATTATTTTATGATTATTGTGGCCTGTTTTGAGTATCTTCTAAGCCCTGCAGTAGACTGTGATATATTTACTTGAAGATTGGAGTCACTTCTTAACCTTCATTAATTTTAAATAAACTACTCAAAACAAAATAGGGCCCACCCTCATTTTAGGGCCCACCCTCATTTTTTTTTAAATTTTTGTCTTACAATTACTGAAGCGGTAATGCTAACCAAAATAAAGCATTTGATTGTGTAGTTGACATGTTTATTAGTAATTTTAAATGTTTCGAATGACAACTTGAGCGTTTTATTCAAGTGAGTAGACAGAAAAAGTGAAGTGCTTGAAAAAAACATGAAATGCACCAATTCTGTCACTTGTGTTCTCAGTGTGACTCTAAGTGTTGTTGTTAGACGTTGCTTTCTTGGACAGTTTTGTTTGATAATTTTAATAATCTTGATTATTATGGCTAGTTCTCGACGTCATATGGACATGGAAACCGCAGCAAGAGCAGTCGCTCTGCTTCAAGAGGGAGAGTCTCAGAGATCTGTAGCAATACGTGTCGGTGTGTCGCGAAGAGCTATCCGAAACGTGTGGGAGCGCTATCAGGAAACTAGGAGTGTCGCTAGAAGACCTGGAACAGGAAGAGCTAGAGCTACTACTGCTCACGAAGACCGCAATATCAGGTTAACTGCACGTCGGGAGCGTACTGTAACCGCCCGGGCCTTACAAACCCGACTGCGGCAATCTACTGGTACACAAGTTAGTGATCAAACCATTCGTAATCGACTCCACGAAGATGGCTAACGTTCCAGAGTACGTGCTGTTTGACTCAAACTGACACGGGCTCATCGTGCAGCTCGTTTAAGGTATGCTCGCGAACATTTGGACTGGACCATGGATAACTGGAGCACAGTACTCTTCACAGATGAATGTAAGGTCAAGTTTTACAGTGATGACAAACGAATATGAGTATGGAGAAGACAAGGCGAACGCTTTACAGAACCATGTATCCATGGAACAGACCGTTTCGGGGGTCCAAGTGTTATGATGTGGGGTGGAATAAGCTTGGTAGGCAAAACAGAGCTGGTAATTCTGGATGAGGGTTCTGTAACTGCTACCAGTTATGTTGAGCGAGTAATCTGACCTCATGTCATGCCATTTTCACAAAGAGTGGGTGCTGGTTTTGTTTTAATGCAAGATAATGCTCGTCCACATACGGCCCGTATCACACAAAGAGCTCTTTCTGACGCCAGTATCACGGTTTTGCCATGGCCTGCAATGAGTTCGGACCTTAATCCCATTGAACATTTATGGGATCAACTGAAAAGAAGCCTCAAAGAGAACTACAGTCAGGTGAATAGTCGGCAGGAGCTCATAAACGCGTTAAAAGTCTGTTGGGAACGAATACCGGAACAAAATGTTACCCATCTGATTGAAAGCGTACCAGATAGGCTCAGAGAGTGCATACAGAGTAGAGGAGGCCCCACTCGCTACTAAGCATAACATCGCTGAAGCAACAGTCACAAAAATATAGTGATGGGTTATGTTTACTTTTCTCATTATTTGTTGTGTGTGTTTGAGTAAATAAACAACTTTGGATATTGATTATGTTTAAACAATTTCTAAATCCCTAGCCTAAACATATCTGTCCATAAGCACGAGATAAACCTTAATACTTTTTAATGACAGCCTAAAAACGTGGTGGGCCCTATTTTGTTTTGAGTAGTTTATAATGCACATCAAATCACGCCTCTAATCCACGAAGGGTTGGCCAGAGGTGTACCTAGAGTAGACTCACACTTCTCTAGCAGCAGTTTTCACAGCTTTAAATATAATATAGCAATAATACTGTAATATCACACTAGAACTTATTCGTAAACCGATTTCGGATGTTTTCCTAAGCCAAAGATCCAGTTCTCATTTTCTTCTTGAACCCTACTTCTCATCGAACCCTGAAACAAAACTAAATAAATAAAAGCCGAAAGAGAAATGCGAAGCTACGAGTATCGTAAAGCGAAACTATCTCGAATGGGAGGCGATCGGATCATATCAGAGATTTATTGTTTTACATCAAAAATAAAAAGTTACTGCGCTAAGTCGCCTTAGGCGTTACTAAGAACGTGACTCAGAAGTTGCACTCCTGAAAAGATGATGTTATTTGACCACGATTGTATTCGAAAATTTTGTGTAGTTGTTTATTATGGGTAGTAGACCCATGAATTAGGATTTATTCTTTATAAAATAGCAGGAAATAGAGCAGAATTAAAAAATGGTAATAAAGGCAAACATTAATAAAGGCGGCAAAATCAAAGAAGCCTTTTTGTCAACAGTGGTGCAGTGCGACCAAGATTTTCATTTGTAATGCGATGGTTAAAATGAAAGTTTCATGTTATGTTGTTGCATGTCATGACTTATCTTTGGTAGAGACTGACTTTATTAATTTTTCATGGAGTTTCTCGCCGGCTCTTTTCTATACAAAACGACGAATTGGAACCGTGAACCTAGCTTCTGTCGTTTCATAAGTGCCCATGTAGGTTTATGTGAAACAAAATATCTTCATTTTTTTTTTAGAATGTGTCTATATTTCAGCGGTAGGTATTATCACAGCTCATGTCAAGTGGACCTTTTCTTTCTTATCCCTATTATTGTAGAAGGCTGTACAAATGATGGTATTCGTCAAAGTTACGACCACTCCCAAGGTTAAGGATACGATACTAAGTATAATGAAGGGATAGACGTGCGTCAGAATCAGTTGGACGACTCAATCGCTCTTGAGGGAACGTGCTGTGATTTGTTATCATATCTGAAGTTTGGAACTTCTGTTTGGATTGCTTTTTTTTTTCTGGTGTAAAATGGTGTGATGATGTTTTTGTTATAACCAGTCGGTTTGCAGGTCACAATAACAATGTTTTTTTTTTTATATTAAACATGTAAATCTTGGATATCACTTGGACTTACGATGGAAATAGATAAATGGTAATTTGTTGTGTGTATCTAAATATAAAAATTTTACTTAGGTACCTGCAAGTCAAAGAAATAAAAGAACAGATTATAAATAATTGCATTTTTTTTTCATTTTTTTTTAAGAAACCTTGGCTGTATATTCAGAAGTACAAACCAGTAGTAATTAACCCTACTGATGATAGCTTTCTACTTTTAATATCGATGAGAAGAAGACATTTACTTTTCAGTCACAGGCAGTAGAACCATCAGGCTGATATCATTAAGTATTTATTTCAAAAAGCCAGACCATTATGTCCAATACATATAACCAGACTTTAACGAGTCGTCCTAATACCGTCATAATCCTCACTACTCCCCTCAACCTTCAAACACTACCTTTGAACTCCCATTATAAACTTCAAGTCAGCTCATTACCATTTTAATAAACGACCAAAATTGCCAAGTGGTCCGACCTTTATTCATAATTATTTTCTTATTAGTCGAGTCGGGAACGCCACCTGCGTACCACGGTTACATTGAGATCCGTTTTAGGATTCAGTAGTGTTTGGCGAAAGTTAGCCATTCCTGGAAATGAAACCAAATGATTGTTAAATGAAATGATGTTTCAACACAATGACATTTCATTTATTATTTATTTTATTTTAGATGGGTTTGCTCTTGACTCTAGTCTAGGTCAGAGATGACAGAGACAAAGTCGACGATGGAGTGAGCTTACCCAGAAGAAGCCTGTTCACCCACCAATGGTCGGCCAGTTTATAGTAGGTACTTTGATTCTTGACTTTTTTTAATTTGGCCATTGGCTTGAGAAACAACTAATAAAGATGGACAAGCAGTCTTTATTGAATAAAATACAGTCACGGAATGAATCACACATGACATCAGCATCATCGACAGATAATGCCCGGCCCGTAGAAGGAAGGTAGAAACGTGACAGACTTACAAGTCTTTAGAGGAAGAAGAGATGCAATGAAATTGTTTTTTGGTAAAAAAGTTTTTATGTGAACGAAGTCTTTGGACACAATCAGGGAAATTAATTGTTTGTCAAATCACGGCAAATTGGTGTAGTGTTACACAAAACGCCAATTTGTCATGTTATTGCCATTTTATACAAGTGTCAAAGAATGACAGGGATGCCGACGAGTACTTCGATACCTAAGGGTGAATTTTCACCAATAAAACTGAACGCGGTCAGCACATCTAAACCGCGTTCAAGAACTGTCAATGTCATCAATGTTGTGGAATATTGACACTGACAGCTCTTGAGCGCAGTGAAATTGGCACATTAAGTACCAATTTCACCTTTCGTCCTTTTGTTATTGTATTTATTTGTGTAGTTAGTAATTTAATTTAGTACCTAGTGTACATAGTTACTTATGTTAAATATTGTATATAAGTATTTTACTGTATGCATATGAAATAAATCCTTTTAGTTGGTAGTTAATTTGCTAATAAACAAAATTCTCTGACTTTACAACAGCAAGTAAGCTAAATTATTTTTGGGCATAAGAAACTAGAAATACCTACGGAACTTGGCTTTTATATTTCCTAAACACACCCACTCGCATTTATTTTTATATTGTTAGCAAGGCGTACGAAAAAACAGCAGCAATTTTCGACCGCGTACTACGTTCGTAATGTAATAATAAAAGTCTGTGCGAAAAATAATATTAAGTTCTGGTACTTGTACTATTATGTTTTCTGTGGTTCTGGCAAAATAGTTAGTTCTCTTGCAGATTATGATAGTTACTTTGGTAATAAGAGCCATACGAAATTGTAACCATTATAATTTGGGCTTTCGTGGAAGCGGTAATTTCATCGGCAAATATCAAAATTACGTTGAATTTCGTACGTTTTAATGGAGTTCCCTAGTTTGCCGCCCACCAAGATAGTCTGCGTTGTTTACTTTGTGACTGAAATTATCATAAGATTGTTTAAAGATATAATAACGTAAAATGCTAACTGAGCGACTGGAGATATGAATCTACTTGGCCTTTCCAACCCTTTGTTTAAATAAATGTACATATCAACAGAAGTTTGTATTTTGTTTTGTAATCCTAATCACAGAACAAAACATAATTCAGATTGTTTTAACAGATGTAACTACTCGATTTACTGCAGGGACCAAATACATGATACTTTTTGGAACGAAGTACTGTAACGCTGCTTGCGGTAGGAGTTGACCTGTATAAATCGTCACGTAACAAAAAAGCGTTATGCGACAAGTTTGCAAGATGCGAGAATTTTTTTGAGGGTGATAAAGCCGATAGTGAGATTGAAATTAAAATCCAAGATGGTGGGTGCGCAAACTTTAAAAATGTTCGTCATGGGTGCCGTTTTCATGGTTTTTGAGACTGCTTAAGCCAATAGTGAGGTCAAAATGAAAATCCATGATGGTGGTTGCGAAAACTTTCAAATTTTTCATCATGGTGTCGTTTTAATGGTTTTCGAGGATGCTACAGCCGATAGTTAGGTCAAAATAAAATTCCAACGTAGCGACAACTTTATGACAGCTTCTAAACACTTATACTAGATGGCTCTGTATTAAAAACGCATATTAAATTCACACTTTCTCACTCTCTCTTTCTACAATAAACGAGTGTGTGTGCGTGCGAGTATCGCTTAAGCTTACGCAATACTCGCACGCATACACACTCGGAACCCCTGTCAGGAACGCAGTTCACGCCGCGAAGTTTACACCGTAAGGAACTTCGTTCCTGACAGGGGTCCCCCGACCGTAAACGTTTTTTTCTACTAGTACAATATGCAATTTTATTTTGACATCCGTAAAGTTAAATAAGTTCTATTAGAGGGGGGATCTACCCTCGCAGACAAACCAGCGTGCAAAATCTGGTCTAAAATAAATTTACTCTAAAATGTATTTAGTTAAAGCAAATATGATTTAAGGGGTCATCAAAACACGCTGGGGGCTAAATCGACCCATCTGTTAGCACTTTATAATATTCAGCCTAGACCAACAATGCGTTGAGGTAAGCAAATAAGACTTTGATTCCATTGCGGTCCGTTAATATTATGAATTTATTGGCCATCATAGTCCTGCAGTAAAATTCAGAAATGGGCCTCAAGGGTCGAAAGGAGTAATGAGGGATGACCCTTTATAATAACGTGTTTAGCTCATAAATTGTGTGCTGTTTGAAAATAAAGGAGACCGTTATGCTAGTCGACAAGTTGAGGTTGCTTTAGTGCAGTACACCTAAATCTAAATTTAATAAATAGAAAAGATTTGATTTTTTGTATGTTTGTTTGTTACGCTTTCACGCCAATACGGCTGAACGGATTTGCATGAAATTTGGCACATGGGTAGACCATAACCTGGATTAAGATATAAAATACTTTTTATTCCGATATTTTCACAGGATCAAGAGATATGTGGGTGGTTATTTATGTTATTGACTGGTAATCCAGCAGACGGTCCAACCGATGTTAATTAATCTACGAAGCCTGTGAACATCCCGGTCTATTCTGCTAAAATCTCATCCTGAAAACTTAGGTGAAGTGAGCTTGAATGGCTCGCAAACCAGAACACAGCAATGGTGCTTCCCGGCAGAAATAGTTAAGTATGTTAAAACCATGCATGGTACAGATAAAAGAATATTCCTCCTCACAATAGGGTAGTGATAAAGAGCACACGCAGGTGGCCTCGTAAATCTTCCTACCCACATCTACGTATAAATTGTGGGGTCCAACCGACCTCTAACCTTGACTCACCAGGACATGTAAGGTCAATTTAGAAATATACAGTACTTGCAGCGACAAGGCATTTTTGCGAGTACACTAATGTAATTGCTATGTATTTTTTATTATGTAATTCAGTAACTATTTTGTTTTTGTACTGTGATACGTTCATGGACACATTCATATTTTGGGTTAGCTTTTTGTAGCTCTAGCTATTATCTATTAAAAGGTAATGTAGCATCCCTATAGAAACACGCATCGAACGAATCAGTAACGGCGGCCGAGAGTTTTTTTAATAATTTGTGATACAAAATTGAATTGTTTTTTTTTATAAAAATAGTTGTCAAGTACACAATAGAAACTCTCTTTTAAAATAATTGCCTTCAATGATCCAATATGCAGCGTATAGGTATACAATTGAACCTAAGTAAACATTATACCTAATTGACTTTTTATAATTTTCTTTGAAGATTCGTATGAGCAAATCCTTCTACACGCTTAAGGGCTTACTATTTGTTTACATTTTTTAGTAATAATACCTACAGATACAATGTTAATTTGAACGTATGTGTGATTTGCCACCTAATGATATTTACTTATAAGCAGAACATTTAATTTCAACACTTTTAACTATTTCGTATTAAAATCGTCGTCGTCGTCGTAATTTAATTGTACTCATTCTGTTTTCATATGTTTACATTCATTAAGTATTTATTTAGTTAAAGATAAAAAAGAGCAAGCATGGTGATAATTAATGCTCATGTTTTCTCTGTATGAGAAGCGGGACATTAATAGGCTGATATTATAAAGATCATAATCGTAGAAGATACTGTAGAGTACAAACCCACACCATTTTTTAAATTCCAATTCTGAACAGTTCTATAAATAATAGAAACCGTGAACATGTTAAAATATCACTCACAAACCTATCATATAAACCGCTAACCAACAGACAACTTTCGTCCATTCCCCACTAACGTAGTTAAAACAGCTAAACACGTTGAAAATTCATTTAGAAAATAATTTACTAGATTGAATTAAACTCCTAATAGAATTTATACCTAGTTTCAGCGCCTGCGATCCTTCGTTCTGCTTAATTTACTGCCATCGAAAACGAAAATAAATTGGTAGATATGCTCTCTAAATCAGTGTTGGGTTTCCTTGAGGCATAGATCGTGATAGGATTCCGTAAGATAGGCTAATTTGAAGAACATAAATCTCAGAAAGATAGAGAAGAGTTTTTGTAAAATCTAGTAATTTTGTTAGGGATTGATTTATATTTTAATACTTAGTAATTTAATTTGCATATTAATTATTAGATGTTGTCAAAGAATTAATATATGAATAAAAAGTAAGTACCCAAATGAAAGTTGTGAGTGACATATGTCCCTAATTATTATGATAGTCGATGTCTTTCAAAAAGGTTAGATGTGTTTGTAATCTCCTTTGGCGCGCGTGTATTCTATGCCTGTTATTTAAATCCTCTTATTGAAAAAATGCTATTCACACTACATTCTACATTATTATAATGACGAATGTGTTGCTCTTCCACAATTATTGGATTCCTGCAAGTTAGAGGCACCTATGATAGTAATCTTAACAAAATTCATAAATGCAGAATTTAAATAAAATCGCCATAGACACACTGAGAAGTAGAATTTCAAATTAATTAACTTACCCCGTAACACCAAATCCGTTGCGCTGAATGGACTCATAAATGACAAGTTTTTCAGATTCTGAGAAGGCTGCTCCGATAAAGACACCGATTTTCTTCCCACGAAGTTCCATTGGGTTGATACCTGTCGAAAATAAGATAGCACTTTACTAAAATAATATTTTTAACTTGTTCAATTCGTTCGTGTGGTTTATTTTAACTCTACAAAGATGAAAAATGCTATGTGGTATTTCATAAAATATATAAAAGGTAATAGTTTCATAAATGATAAATAATAAATGATTTTATTTCTGTAAGTAGGTTTGTACAAACACTTTTACACGTCAATCATATTTTTAAACTAGATGAGGTCGGCGTTTCCTATCTGACTACTCTGAGAAGAAAGGCCGAAACAAACTCAGAGGTCACAGTCTCTTTTAAAGTCCAGACATAATCTTGGTCAAATCATGTGAAGACCATGTAGATTGGTATCTGAAATGGTCTTTTGAGGAAAGAACCACACAGATTGAGTGGACCTGTCCAGTCAGTGCACGCATTTGTCAGTAATCGTGCAGCTCAACTCAGGAAGTCAGGACTTACGGAGCTCAACGATTTAAGGTTACATAATTAAGGTTGTTATAGTTTAGTACTAAAATGTATGATATTCATGGTCTTGAGCACCGTTTTTAACCGACTTAAAAAAAAAGGAGGAGGTTCTCAATTCGACTGTTTTTTTTAATGTGTTTTTTTTTAGAATGTTTTTGTAGGTGAACCGATTTGGATGATTATTTTTTTATTTGAAATATGGTGCTTTTCATGTAGTTCCATATAAATTTAATAAAGTTCTGACCAGTAGTTTTTGAGTTATCTTTATTACTGCGTATTTTTTCCACTTAGTTTATATTGATGATGTTTTAATAATTTCCTGTCACTGTTATTTACATAACAAGTAGTGGTATACGAGTTTGTGTGGGGTAGGTACCACAACTAAAAAGTGAAAAATAAAGATATTAAATAAAAAAACAACAGACTTCTAAAAAAAACACTATAATGTGAAAAATAACTTTAATTTCGGAAGTCGGTGGCAAAAAACGAAAATACAAAACCAAAGACACCGACTACCGAAATTAGAGTTATTTTTCGCTTTTAGTGATTTATTTTTGGAAGTTGGTTGTCTTTTTTTTTAAGTTTTATTGTATTGCCAGATCTGTCTTAACCGTTACCATTCTGATAAACTGCCTCGGTGTAGTAATCAGGAGCGGGACTACTGAACATGGAGACTTGGGTACGAGGTTCATAGTAGCAACCCTTACGTTCTTAAACATAACTGACAAAATGTGGGCGATAATAAACACTTCTTTTCATCTTTTTGGGGAATACAGCTGTAATTTTTGTGTTATGAAACTTAATTCCTTCTGTTACTAACCTGCATCAAAAATAGCGGTATACGCATGTTCCAGCAATTTCCTGCTCATCGGGTCCATTATGAGAGCTTGCTTGTAATGGACTTTGAAGAACTGGGCATCGAACCGGTCCACTCCAGTGATCATACCGAAGTGTTTAGGAATCTCGGGGTGGTCGATGTCCCAGCGAATATTTTCGTTTGTTACCATGTCCACCTGAGGAGTTAAAGATTTAAATTAAAATCTTATTCTAATAATTAGGCAATTTTTTTGTCAAAGATGCCAGTTGATCATCAATACTTATAGTATTCACCACGTTTGGCAAACGAATTGGTGATCACATAAGTACAATGAGGAAGGTCGGGCAAAGCTAATTGAAGATGATGTAGGTGATTTCATTATTTTAAATCAAGTATGTCAGAATTTAAGACCTTAAATATTTCCTCATAATCAGTTTCTTCAAAATGTTTCTAACATAACATTGAAGATTTTTTAACTTTAAAAAAATCTCTACGAATTGCTTTAAGTCACAATCTTCTAATTTTAGGGTCTCTCAGGAAATGGTCTGATGGTTTAAAAACAACATGACAAAGAAAGTTAATAATTATAACACTTCACATATATATCACAGATCACTGCTCACTCGTACCCCATTATAAAGATTCTCCTTGAACTCCAAAACGCTGTCTGACTTAGGAAACAAACCAGACATGCCACTAATCACCAACTCTTCACCAGTCAAATCTCGTGGAATGGTCTCCGGGTGCTGGGCCACCATAGTTTCTTGAGGAGATGGAGCCATGATGTCTCAAACTGTTGAAGGCTGACTGAAGTTGGAATTGATTTTGAAAGACAAAGATGCTTTCCTTGCAGGTATAGGTTGAACTGATTACTTTCTTTAGATAGAGTCTACTTATATCAACATTCATGAAGATAGAATAAGGCCACCCTGTTTTTTGGAAATAAAAGGAGTATGGTTCCGTACTAATTATGTTTTTACATTGAAAACAGTTTTAGCCTACCTATTTATATCCATTGGATTTTTTTAACGTGAATTAGGACTACAAAACGGTCTAAAGTTAACTTGGTGTTTAGATAATGGGCGTTTTCATAATTTCTAACATGAGGATATTATCGTGAACGTCCACTGCATCACGGTAACACACGAAAGTAAAATATATGGAAATATATTATTAAGACCCTTTAAAATTTCCGTCCACAATAACGTTTTAACGTTTACGTTTACGGTAATATTGTCTCGTTAGAAACTATAAAAACGCACAACAGGTAAGCTTTTTATATCTTATCACTTACAAAGGTATTTTGAAAGTTGGCACACGATTTGAACTCTCATATCACAAATAGAATTTAATTAGTAATCTAATAAACTCTCTAACACTGAGAACTTTTCTCTTCTTAACATAACTTGCACGCTAGAAGTCTCTAAAAGAGAAAGTTTATATGCGTTCCGTTATTGCTTATTTACTTAAACAGCTAGTCTTTGACTTTCAAACATGGCTCTGCAGCCATGATGACTCCGCATGATGCTACCTCTTAACGACCTGATGCTGCCATCATGACATCTATATATATACATTATAAACACACACCCTATTACATGGGACAACTGGTGGAATATGGATGTATAATAGGTACTCGTCTGCCTAACTTTTCTGGAAATACAGGCGTGATAGTATGTGTCCCAATATAAAGTCACCTTACGTGTCTGCCTATATGACCATGTTGTTCTTCTAAACTCTGTTACGGATATCGATGCCGGTTTCACCATCAATAAATTTTGAGAAATTTGATTCCGGAAGGTTAATGCGTATAATACATTAATATTTAAATGATAAATGATTTTATTTCTGCAAATAGGTTTGTACAAACACTTTTACACGTCAATCATATTTTAAAAACTAGATGAGGTCGGCGTTTCCTACCTGAATACTCTGAGAAGAAAGGCCGAAACAAACTCCGAGGTCACAGTCTCTTTTAAAATGCAGACATTATCTTGGTCAGATCATGTAAAGACCTTGAAGATCTGTGTCTGAAATGGTCTTTTGAGTAAAAACCACACAGATTGAGTGGACCTGTCCAGTCAGTGCACGCATTTGTCAGTAATCGTGCAGCTCAACTCAGAACTTAAGGAGCTCAACGATTCGACGAACAATACCAAAGAAAGGACATTTGGGTAGGCCACAAAAATTACTCAAACTGCCAGACCATGATTAAAACTAGCTGAGAGAGAGAAAAAAAAGAAAAGCAACAATGACCCACATAGTCCAATCATACAATTTTTTTTTATTTTTTACAAAACTTGCTACTAATAACGAAACCTCGATGTTTTATCAAGTATGAAAAACTGTGCAAAGCAGGGAGTTCGCTAGTCACTTGTAGAATGTTATCTGTCATCGAAATGGGTCGAGCATACGAACAAACAATTGAATAAGCCAAGAGCAATCTGAAATAAACTCGCTAAAATCTGGTGAAGTCTATCAACCCTTGACTAACGGTATAATTAATTAATTACTACTATTGAATTGTGAACATTTAAATAGCACCCAAGGAACAGCTTGTAACGTTAGCAATTCGTAGTTAATGTAGATTCATTCTTAACAAAAACATGGTAACTACCGACGAGAGCGAAAACTTAAATCTAAAACATGGTTTCACTGCTGTCCAAGCGGAACACGTCATACTCTTAGCTCATTAGTAAGTCGGTGATGCGAACCCACAAAATTTACCCTGCCCAAAAATAATGTCTCATATTAAAAATAAGGTCCTAGGTAGATACGTATGGATCTCTAAATTTCAATTCCACAGAATATATTTTTAACGTATCCGTTGAATAATGCATCATTTCAATTAAAGTACATTAAACTACGAAAGTATAAATTAATGAATGATTGAAGTTATTGACCGACCAATTGAATTGCAAATAGGACAAATTAAAATCATTGAGGCTATCTAAATGTACCTAACTCGTAAGCCATTGAAGTAATTTTAATTCCGTAGTTTTTAATGCTGAAATGAAACTTTTTGGTGCAGCCGTGAGGCACACACACTTGTGGCAAGCACATTCTTTTTGTTATTTTTTTTTGTGTTTCATGAACTGTGTCCAAATAAACTTTATTCTTTCTTTCTTTCTAATTATATTAAACAGTTCAGTAGTATTCTTCTTGTAAACAAGTTATCTAGCTTGTAGTTTTTTTTCTATCATCAAACGGGGTGAATAGGCACGAATTAAGTGATCGATACTTGATTAGTTTAAAAAAGACTTTATTTAGATGAACAGCGTTACAGTTATTAAGATAGTAATCATTATTCTAGTCGTGAGACGTATTTATAATTAATTATTGCTAAGTTTACAATATTCTTATGAACTACTTATTTGCTACTTTGAGTGGAGGTGGATTTGCTGACAAAGCAAATAGTGTTAGGGTCGTCACACTTAACTCCTCCCTCCTTAGGAGAGAAATTATCTAAAGGCAACTCAGTAGTCTTTAGAGAATTTCGTCTAAATCGCTTAGTTAACAACTTTCTTTTTTGAAACAAAAACCCTGTGACGAATACAATTATAATGGCGTAAATACTTATGGTCCATACACTGATTTTGTCACTGATTATAACGGTTTCAACATCACTGGCACTATCACTATATTTGGCCTGGTTCAGCAGTTCCTTGATGTCGCCTAGATCAACTCCTCTGAGGTCCATCTGCTTGGCTGACGAGGTGACGTCTCTGCGTAGTTCGGGCATCTGTACTGGTGGCAATCTGAAGGACACTAAGCTGGTATTCGTGGGTGTTGTGATCGAGATATCAGCAATCTGTAAGGTACAATGCTGACTTGGCACTAATATGTATGTGCCTCGAAGATTATGTCTGCGGGTCTCATCTTCGCAGTGCTCCGTTGCAGCAATTTCCTTTTCCGTGTATATCAACCAGTGTATGCTGGATATGGGCTGCACCTTGGTTTCTTCTATCTGCACTTGGTGTTGTTTGCAATTACTAAAGTTATGTTGTGATAACATAAGCTGTTGGATACATGTTTCCTCCGCGTACTGTACCACGTTGTCATCAGAACAGAGATATGTCAGATCTTCTATTTCTTTACAGCCTTCGGCTACGGATCTGTATTTTGACTTGTTCACTATTAGGTAAGGATATTGGGGTATGATGATATTAGGTTTTTGGGTAATCTGGTTATAGATTGGAATAGGAATAACTTTATAATAATTGTATGTGTTTTTATCTATTAATGGAACTTCTAATACAAATATAATTTTACTATTGTCTATATATCCCTTAATTTCTATATTTCCCTCTAATTTTACTAAGTTATCTAATGTTAATGGATAAATTAAATTATGATGTTTTCTTATAATATTAAGAATATTAAATAATTCTGTGGAATTTGCTATGGATGGATGTAATATGTGCATTTTACTGAAAGCAATTTCTAATTCGTAGATAATGGAATAGATGGTACGACAATTATTTAAAACTTGATTCATACTATTCATTACGGTTAAAAGGTTAGAGTACTTGGTTTGGTTTTGAATAAGTGTTTGGAATTGTCTTATTTTGAAATTTAAATGTCTAGTATTAAAATTAATGTCATCAGAAACATTGAGTAATTTATCAAAAGCCTTCTGCATTAACGACACTTTTCGTTCTACTGAATGTTCCCTGTTTCCTAAATTACTAATCTCTAAATTATATTTTCTAGCATCTTCGTTATCTAAATTTCCTGTTATTACCTTAATAAGGGAGCCCAATGGGTTTAAAATTCCTCTCCTAGTTCTGCTAGAGGGTAGAATCTGTTTTAACCTATCTTTTGTCAATTCGATAAAAGATTCTATTTGTGCTGTCAACCCTAAAAGTTCCCTACGTATCTCACTATTACTTTGAGTTATGATTTTTAACTTATTATACTCTTCTATATTATTTTCTAACTGGACCGTTAGTGAATTTAAGTCCATGGTTTTAATAATATCCCAATGGTTATTCCTCTTCAGAGCTGTTCCAATCCGAATCGGAACTATTCCCGGATTCTGGTCGATCCTCTGGATGTTCAGGGTCGTCCCTTGATCCGCTAGGACGAGCAGTATCAAGCACCGTCTGTGGAGGGCGTTTGACATTCCTTAGTGCTACTTTAGTATTTCTATTTTTCAGCTTAACTGGTACTATATTACGCTTGGGCTTTCCAGTGGTAATTGCCTTTTCGTATCGCGGTAGTTCTTTTGCTTTCCTAGTCCTAGTGTTTTTCATAAAAACCGTGTCCCCTTCCACTAATTTTGGCTGGTCCTCACCTCCTATTTTGTCTCTAACTAAGCATTTATGTCCAATCATTTGACTACTTAAATGCTCATAAAGGGTTTTCAATCGTTTGCGATGATCCTGTAATATCGTTTGCATTAACGTCTTGTCCCTGTCAATATCAAAAGCATTTCCGGAGTCCGTGTGTCCAAAAACTATTTCGCAAGGTGTAAAGTTTGTTGCGCTATGAATAGTATTGTTATAACCCATGATCGCATATATCATAATGGATGCTGCATCTAAACTAGATTGTTCATATTTTGCTAACCTATATATTTCGATAATTGTGGAATGAAATCTTTCCACTATTGCCATTGAATTAGGGTTGTTAGGTGTCCCTATGTGTTGCTCAATTTTATATAAACTTAACATTTCCTTAAATAATTCGTTGTTAAACTCTGTACCTGCGTCACTACTAATGTTTGTAGGTATTCCATACATACTAAAGTATTTTATTAGAGCTCTCACTACTTCGGGTGTGCTTTTATTGGGAATCTGTATTGCTTGACCTAACTTACTAAATGAGTCTACTACAGTTAAATATTGGTTTTTCTCTATGTATAATAGATCTATAAAAACTTCCTGGAATGGACTGTCTGTAGTTTGAGTTAATTGTATAAATGGTTTTAGAGGTTTCCTGTCATACTTCATTTTTTTACATTCTTCACATGCATTGATAATGGCTGTCACTGTTTCTTTCATATTGCTCCACCAATATGATCTTTTTAACTTCATTAGAGTCTCTCTAATACCTCTATGACAAGTCTTCCCTAGATGATATTTGGTAACTAAATCCTTTTGATCACTTTCGTCTGTAACGTTCACAACTCTTTCAGTGCATTCTACAAAGTTTTGAGTTCCCTTTTTGTAAAGTGACGTAGCTACATTAACAAAAGTTTTTCTATGACAATGATCCTCAAAGTAGATAAAATACTTTTTTTTGTAATCTACATACTCTTTAAGAAAATTTTTTACTAAGTTTTCGCTGTTACTAGGAGGTAGATGGACTTCGAAATTTTTTTGTTTGCCGTTAGAAATATCTTTTACACAGATATCGTCCCTGTGCCAGGTGAAAATATGAATTTGCCTAGCTTTGGTATCTATTGCCTCATTAAGGATAGGAATACCCTCATGTTCCCTATTAGATATTGAATTTGCTGTGGCGACGTCACTTTCGGAATCAGATAATTCTATCGTCTCTATTCCCGGTTCTCTAACGCTAAGTTTTACGATTTCTTCCGTCACATCTTTCAAATGCTGCTGTAATCTCGCTTCCTTTTCATCTACATTCACTACCATTGATTCCGAGTCATCTTTCAAATTCAAATTCAAATTCAAATATTTATTGCAAAACACAGTACATATATGCATTTCCAGGTGTTAAGTGAATGCGCAGTCCACTGCATTTACCAATTCAGGCATGCAAAATTAAAAATAATAGTTAGACAATTTCATAAAATTCAATTAATCGGTTATATAATGTCATAAATTCGGCAGAATAGTTATACCCTGTGCAATAATATACATTCAAATTATAAGTAATGTCAGAATAAACAATGTCCAAATAATTAATGAACTTACCAATTTATAATTTAACATGCATTGTAATATTAAAATTATTATTGAAATTAAAAATACATACTAAATAAACATTCTAATTACATTATATAATTGCATTTAGATAGAATTAAGCTTAAATAACTCGGTCATTTGACATATCTAATTATTATTTATTTAACTTATCTGTTAAGAATTCACCAATGGAATAGTACGCTTTTTTAACCATAAGGTCTGTTAACATTCTCTTTTGTTATATTAATTTTAATGCGCGATAAAGCATCTGCATTTGTATTTTGTTTACCTTTCTTATAATGTATATCGAAATTATAGTCTTCTAAACGTAAACGCCATCGAGTTAGTTTACTGTTGGGTTCTTTTAATGAATTCAACCATGCCAAAAGTCTATTGGTCGGTATATATTATGAACTTTCGACCGTATAAGTAGGGCCTGAAATGTTTGACTGCCCATACTATGGCCAATAACTCCTTTTCTATCGTACTATATCTAGATTCCGTATCGCTTAGTTTTCTACTGGCAAATGCAATCGGTTTGTCTGATCCTATAGTACCTTGAGAAAGTACCGCACCTACCGCAAAGTTTGAAGCGTCTGTTGTAAGAACAAACGGTTTTGTAAAATCAGGGAATTGTAACAAAGGTGCATGTGTCAGTAACTCTTTGCACGTTTCAAAGCTTTTTTTATATTCGTCATTTATCACAATCTTTTTTCCCTTCTTTAGACAAGCTGTAAGAGGTGTGGTTATTTTAGAAAATTCTTTGATAAACTTCCTATAATAACCTATCAAACCTAAGAAACTCTTAATCTCTGTCACGGTTTTAGGTAAAGGATATTTCAGAATAGCCTCGATTTTGTCATTGTTAGGCTTAAGGCCATCCTTTGTTATTGTATGTCCCAAATACATTACTTCTTTTCTTAAAAACTCGGATTTATCGATCTGGATCTTTAAGTTAGTTTTCGAAAATGCTCGAAAATAACTCGTAATTTCTCTATGTGTTCTTGCAAACTGGTAGAGAATATGATGACGTCATCAAGGTAGATCAGACAATGCAAGCCTTGCAACCCTCGGAGGACGTTATCCATTGCACGTTGAAACGTGGCAGGCGCTGTTTTCAAACCGAACGGCATTCTGTTGAATTCGTATAAACCGAATGGTGTTGAAAACGCCGTTTTTTGTCTGTCTTCCTCCTGGATTTGTAATTGATGATAGCCAGACGCAAGGTCTAAGGTGGAAAAGTACATACTCTTTCCTAACTTATCAAAAAGATCATTGATGTTTGGCAAAGGGTACTTATCGTCAACAGTTATCTCATTTAAACGTCGATAATCTACTACCATCCTCCATTTTTGTTGTCCGGAGGCATCTAACTTCTTTGGAACAAGGTGGACCGGTGCACTCCAAGGAGAATTTGATTCCCGGATTACATCGTCCCTAAGCATCTTATCCACTTGACGCCTAATCTCGTCTGTTTGAGTGGGCGGCAACCTATAGGCTTTTACATTAATGGGATCCTCGTTTACCGTTCTAATTTTATGTTTCACTTCGTTAGTGAAAGACAACGGTATGTCTTCACAATAAAAAATCTCCTTATACTCCTCACAAATATTTTTAACCATCGTTCTTTCTTCTTCATTCGTATGTTGTAACCTTAATTTTTTTAAGTTATTTGATAATAGCTTATCCATACTGTCTGTGTCGTTTAAATGACTAACTAAGATCTGGTCGCAGTGATTGTAAGGTTCTACCTGGAATGGGCTAGTGACATTGAGGCTCATTTCTATGTCCTTGCAGTTCTGAATGACCGTATACGCATAACCATTCACACAGTTGACTAACGCACAAGGCATCCTAATCCCTTTAGACAATTCTTTAAAATCTAAAATAGCCTCTCCATTAGTTAAGTTTACAGGAAGTTTTACACTTAACTCGCTACGTGGTGGTAAAATGTAAGTATCTTTTAGCGCTGAAGAATAAACAAAGGGTATGTCAGTATTTCTTGTGCATAAAGTTAGTGTTTGGTAATCAATTTTTGCATCTAATTGTTTTAATAAATTACTGCCTAGTAAACCGTCATAGTGATTATCAACATCGTAAACGTAAAACTTATGACCTTCAGAACTTTTAAATATTTTGGGTAAGGGAGTTAAAACAACTTCTGTATGCATACTAACACCATGAGTACTGACTACTTCAAAAGGTTCCTTGTAAATACTATTTTTAAAATATTGGTAAGCGACACGCCGACCTATAAACGATCTAGAGCTACCAGAGTCTAACATAAAAACTGCATTACCTAGCTCTGGAACTACAATGTAAGGCAAAGAACGATAAATAATACAATTTAAAATTATCTTTTCCCTCTGAATAAGGCTCTCAGGTGAAAATTCTCAATTTGTTCAGGCTCATATGATGTGCTTGGTTGTGGTTCGTAATTACAAGTATTTTGTTCATTATTATCATATGTCGTAAATGAGTCATTATTCGTGTAATTTACGCGTCTAGAGTTTGCAGTTCGCATGGTAACATCGGTGTTTGAACCCGAGTTTGCTGGCGTTGCATTATGCACCGATGACGATCGCGGCGCGACCTGCTGACTCTGCCACGGCGTTGACCTACTTTGTTGTGGCAGCTGATTTTGAGCATTACTTTGATTTCTAAAAGAATTTCTATATTGACTTGAATTATTTGCCGAATCTGAACTATTTTGTGTTGGTGTACTGTATTGTTTTTGTAGATTGGGCGAACGCTGAATAATATCATTATTGTTGAAGACTTTTCCTGGCGGTTTTAAATTATTTTTATTCCTATTATTTTTAGATTCATAAACCGTCTGAAAGTTTTGTTCTCCTAGCACTACTTTCAGGGCATCTTCTAATATTGTCACATTCCTCAGTCGTACCAATCTAACTAAATAAGGTGGTAAATTATACAGGAAAACATTCAATGACGAATTAGTATAGATATGCTGTTTGGCTTGACGTAAATTCGCATCGTCTACAGTTTCTATTATTTTTGCAATCAAGACATTACGCAAGTTTTGATTCCTATGACAGAAGTCTAAATAACTTTCATTGGTTTTTATTTTCATTGACTCTAATTCCAATACTAAACAATCTTCAGTTCTAGGGTCACCAAAATGTTGGGCTAGAAATGTTTTCAACTCCAACCAAGTACGAATATTTTCCCGTTCCCCTACTAGGTTCGCGGCCTCCCCGGTTAATCTACTCGTAAGAACGTGGAATAAGTATTCGTTTTGGATTTCTCCCCCTTGAAATGTATTTATAATATATTCACATTTCTTTACAAAAAGTGGGAGTTGTCTAGAATCGCCACTAAACTCTGGAATAATTTTTGCCATGGTTGGCGGAACCTGCACAATTTGATCCATTTTGAAAGGACAACACAGAGAGAGAGAGAAAAAATAGGGAAAATGCCCTAACTACTTAACTAAAGTTAATCTTATTACGCAAGTTTTATCGTAATAAAATAAAATAATGTTATCGCGGTATTGCTCAACCCCCAATAACACAACACATAAAATTAAAACAAAGAGAAAAATTATAAAGGAAAACAGAAAGGATAGTGAAAAAGTTTTACTCACAGTCCTGTAGTTACTCCCATCTCCTCCTTGTGACTACTATCAGATACTGCGCCAGCCGTTGTGCCCGGTACTTAATAGATTTGTTTGTTCGGCGATCTCTGTTAAACTGTAGAAACAGACGTCCAGCTATGCTTGTAGAGTTGTATACGTCGCGAACTGACTACAGAGATCCTACCGGCTGCGCCAATTAAGTGATAGATACTTGATTAGTTTAAAAAAGACTTTATTTAGATGAACAGCGTTACAGTAATTAAGATAGTAATCATTATTCTAGTCGTGAGACGTATTTATAATTAATTATTGCTAAGTTTACAATATTCTTATGAACTACTTATTTGCTACTTTGAGTGGAGGTGGATTTGCTGACAAAGCAAATAGTGTTAGGGTCGTCACACTTAACTCACGCAGGGGTGAATCGGGACTAAACTTTAAAAAGGGATTTTAACATTTAAATAATATAGTTTCTTGTCAACAAGAGCACTTAATCCTTTACAGTAAACTCATTAGAGTCCTTTTTGGCAACAAACTATATTATTTAAATGTTAAAATCCCTTTTAAAGTTTGTCTTGATTCACTCCTGCATCCCTATTCACACCGTTTGGCGGTACTTATTAGAAAAGAAGCTTATTAGAGATTTGCTCTGATAGCTTAGTCATTGCAGTGTTGAGTTGACGACTTTCACCTATATTATAACTGCACAACTATAAGTAACTTTTTTTCGAAGACTTAAAGTTAATCAAACTACTTAATCTATCAATTTAGCAACTTTTTAAACGTCCGTTTGCAAAAAATGCTCTTGAATTTTTTTGATAGATTACATAAATGTGGCGTTCAAATGTGTGTATCAAAACTCTACCTATAGTTGATTTTATACAAACACTTATGGAGGACGTTATTTGATCTTTAAATATTTTGCACTCTTTTAATGGTTTTCTTTAAATAAGACCTCCTCGACTGGCTTCAAAGTACGTCGGACGCACCCTGTACATGACGTACAATGTATGAAAACGGAAGCACGTCGGATGATAATCTAGCACTCCGGCACGCCATCCCTACAGAGCGGGTCGCTAGTTTCCATAAAATAACTTTGTTTTCTTTGACAAGCATCAGTGATTCACTCGACTTTGGATAGATGTCGCTGTTCTCAATATATTGTAGCATGTTAGGATGAGAATTATGATGATTTTTGGTTAGTGATGTTAAAATAGAGAAGAAAGTAATGAGAAAATATTGCATAAATGTAATGACTGTTACTTTGGCAGACATTCTTGGTTTTAATAGTAACTGTTTGTAATTAAATTTAATAGCATCACCGTAATTAAGATCACTAAGTTGTGTGTGATTAAAATGATTTTCCTCCATAACTAAGAATAGATAGAATATAGGTAAATCATTTAGTTGCTTATTATATAAATTTGATGGAATTTTCATAAATAGTCCCGATATGTTTTACCTTACGGCATGCCAAAAGTTCAAATAGGAGAATTTATAATAAATAATAAAATTTAATTGATATTAATTTAACAACATTTTATTATTAACTCTTATGAATATACACTTTTTAAATAAAATAAATGTGTATTCTTTAAGCCTGCAAAATTAACAACAGGGATGCTCTTTTAGCTTCATTATCATACCTTCTATAATTATGTATAGTATAGGTAGCTACTTATTACACAATTCATTTTATATCAACTTTTACAGTCATACACCATTTCAAATTCCTAGGGGAAGCGACACAAATGCAGACAGAAACAGGTAGCATTAAGTTGAGATCAGATCTCTTCCGCGGAGGATCGTATCCAATGCTCTTTTACTGTCGTTTTACAGCCGCCACTACACGTGACTGCAAAAGCATGTTATTAAATGATGGGCCATAGAGTATTAATGAGACCAGCGGGGTAATTGCGTAACACACTATAACAGTAACAATGCCTTTCATTTTGACAGTTCAATAACATTCATCGCGTTATTTACGTTGTCGATAGGACAAATTTTTCGAACATATGAAGCAATGGATTAGCAATATTCTTCAAAATAGTCCAGATTATGAATGATAGTGTATTTCGCAATTAGTGTGCAGGTTAGAAGACTATTTAGAACATCATGTTCAGAAGTTCGTAGCTGAATTGGCCTTAATCTACTGGTCTGCGGGGTAATTGCGTATCACACATAAATTGGCAATGGATCGCAATGATGCTGTAATATTATGGTATTAATTTAATCCTAAATTGTTTTGCGAGGGTATGAAGTTAAATCGCAGAACTCTGACGGTAAATTAAATATTTATCTGAATTTAAGTACAGCTTACATCACAAATCACTAAATGCGTGTAACGCTAAATATAAATTTAAAACATTATCCGATCTCTGGCATCTTCAAACAATTGACAGAAGCTGAACGATGTTTTAAATTCATTTAGCGCTACATGCGTTTAGTGATTTGTAGTGCAAGCGGGCCTGTCAATTCTTGTCGCAACTCCTTAATAGTTCGTACTTTTACTCCCACCTTTCATTTTTAAATCTGCGCTCTATATACCCTTCATACTCACATCGATAGTGAAAGCACTATATATACTATACTAGGGAAGCCTATGTACACAGATGTTCAGTGCACTTCAAAGATAAAAAAATACATTATCCAGCTGTGTTCTTAATTTAAGACTTTAATTGTTTTTTGCAGTAATAGCTCAAAGCATGCATAATGCATTCGTCAAGTTATACTTTACTTATTTATACTAAAATAACCTCATTAACAGTCATTGACGCTTCGTACTGAATCAAAATCTAGGTTGAAAGTCAATTGCATGGATTTGTTTTGAACTACTTAGAATTTTTCCCTCACAATAATACATTGCTTCGGAAGACAATAGGTTGTCGGAGAATATAAGTACATCGGTTTAGAATAATTAAGTACCTGAGGCATATTTACTTTATTGTGCCCGTTTAATTTTTCAGCCTTTTTAGTTCCACTGACCAAGAATGACCAGGACCAAGAATGACCAGGACCGAGAATGCCCAGGACCAATAATGAACAGGACCAATAATGAACAGGACCAAGAATGACCAGGACCAAGAATGACCAGGACCAAGAATGACCAGGACCAAGAATGACCTTGCTGATCATTCTCGGCCAGTAGAACTAAACGTAACTCGCTTCTGCAAGTTTTTCGCAAAGTTTTCACACACTTATTATTGTTCTAGACTCTAGAAAAATACTAAGTAAGTGAAAATCCAGAGTCATTGATATCTACTGATTTCAATCTGATAAAACTACTTCATTGGTACAATAGTGGTCTCAAGCGCTACTGCTAAGCATGAGGTCCTGGGTTTGATTCCCGGGTCGAGCAAAGCGTTATTGGGTATTCCATCTGTAATATCTTAGTAGCAGCCCGGAGTCTGGATTTGTGCCTATTACTTAAACATAACTGTTTTTTTTTTTTTTTTTTTTTTGTGTATAGGTACTCTGTAATACAATATTATACAACTTGAAATATGTAAATGCTGTGACACCTGTAAGTGACAAATTCACTCTAGATTTTACGTTTAATTGTTACAATACCCCAAAAATGTATTAATGAATAAGTCGTTGGAGTGCCATAATTAAATAAATAAATAAGTAACTGGCAAAATGTGGGTGTACTTTATGTGCATCACTGCCCAACCCTTTGGAAAGTACAACCGTTATGTTGTGTGTAGAGTTGCTCAGAGATAGCTTCGTTGTCTCTTGTTAAGGTGATGCATTGATTTACCTATGTACCCAGAGCAACCATGTAATATTTTCAAATTCCTAAGTAAATATCCCATCTTCACCAAAGTAATTCTCCAGGGTAATCAATTACGCAGCCATCTTGAATTGGACAAACAAACTCCCCAATTATTTAGTCCCAACATAAATACACACACTCCGCGATAAAGGTCGTTGTTCAGCCTCCTACCGGCTCTATAAATCCCGGAGACATTAACTGCAGGCACTTAATTAGGTAGATCCGGGCACTGCAAGTGGTCACATAATATTGTCATAGAGTAGCTTTTTTTTGGGAGAAGGGACGGTTCTTTGATATTAATCAGCTGATATCAGACGCTTCACTCCTGTAAACGGTTCTCAAGTGACTGTTCATTTTTGTTTCATTTCGCGTTCACACGACACCTAAAAAATATTTATCGAATATAATCGATAAGAGGTAGCTTAAGATTTACACAGAACTTGGTGTTCACGTAGAAAATAATGTTAATAAATGATAGTAAACATGCAGCATCGCAGCCTCTGGACTCGTGTGTTCTAAAGAGGCGCCTCAGATCAGATTAGATTTCAGAATTTGTATGGTTGCTTCTTCTCACAGAGAGGAGGGCTGTGTCTTAATTTTGGGAACATCAAAAATTAACACGAAAATATAATATTTTCATGTTCATTTTTGACTTTCAAAAGTACAATTTATGTAATTATTTGAAATAAACGATTTAACTTTTACTTTGATGTTCCCACAATTAGGACACAGGCTTCCTCTCTGGGAGAAGAGGCAACCATACAAATTCTGAAATCTAATCTGATCTGATCAATTTTTTTGTTAGTTAGAACATTATAGGCTAATTAATTATAAATTATAATTACCTTACAGCATAATAATAATAAATATTATAATAATTATTATGCTGTAAGGTTGACATTTAATCTATCTGTGAATGTATAGCCAGTGCATGGGTTATGAAAATAGACAGTGACCATTTCAGGGTTAAATTCAAGACAATTCAGAAAATAAAAAGATCAGTAATTGAAAATAACTGAGGTAATTACTTGTGGTATCTGCTCACTGCTGAACACCCGAAGTGAAGATGCCGATTGATGATAATGCTCAGTATTTATACCGAAATAATTGAAGCAGACGTCTAAACAAATACTTATATTATACAAGTGATTAATTCAACATGTCAAAATAATTTATATCCTTTGCCTTTAATTTATTTAGCTTACATCGTAATGGTAAAGTGACAAAGGCGTATTTAGCACAGTTCGTCTGCTTTTCAACAAAAGCAGTACACCTGGTAGTGTTATCTTCTCTCTCCGCCGACTGTTTCCTTGCGTTCTTAGACAGTTGGAACGTTGGAATCTGGTATTTCTGGGTCGCAACTTGGAAGAATCAGTTGCCCTAGAGCAGGCTGCCGCTAAGCCAAGATTCATAAAACCACTTGCTGTCGGTTCAGGCGGTGTAAGGGTTGCAAGGGTTGATGGAGTTGCAGGAATAGTGGGAGTTGCTGGGAGTGACGGAAAGTTTTTATTTTTATTTTAGATGGGTTTGCTCTTGACTCTAGTCTAGGTCAGAGATGACAGAGACAAAGTCGAAGATAGAGCGAGCTTACCCAGAAGAAGCCCGTTCACTCTCACTTTGAAGAGATTTGGGTTGTATGCGGTCGGAAACACAGGCGCAGGTAGAGAATTCCACTCTTTTGCTGTGCGCATTATAAAAGATGTTTGGAAGCGCTTAGTGCGAATTGGTGGAATAGCAACTAGGTAGGGATAGTAACTTGCAGTGCGCCTAGATGTCCGATTGTAGAAGGGGGCCGGTGGAATGAGGTCGTGGAGTTCTTGGGCACACTCACCCAAGTACAATCTGTAGAAGACCGACAAGCAAAATTGCAACTGCAAAATTAATTTGCTTTTAAATATAAAATCTATAACTTTGGAAAATATATGCAAAAGCAACCAAATGAAAATTAAGGGTAAAGTGGATATGTATAGTATGGTTAGTTATGGAACAAGAAAAAGAAATCCGAATGGCGCTACCCATGACAGGTTGGGATAAAAATCCTGTGAGATGCAGCGCCTTGGACAACACAGTTGACGTTCGCCGGGTAGCCATTTTTTTTAAGTAATGTCAAAATGGATATTGTTATGCGTGAATTTTATTTTTTTTACCAAATATAGTAAGTGTTGCAACGTCAAAAAGTAATTTTATCACACGTAAGTGTTTTTTTTTGAGTGTATTAATAGAAGTCTGTATGAATAATAATTATATAAAGCTGTACAAACTTACTTGAATTTAATTAATTTAATTTGTATTTTTCTTTGGTATACATAATTACCTTTTCATTTATTTTGAATAACAAGGTCATCATTTAGTTTCATTTTGGGAGAGGTCAGGCAAGAAAGAACTACGCTAAAATTATTTAAATTAGCAAAGTCACTTAATAGCTGTTTATAGGGTGATTATTATGACATAATAATATTTACTTTAAGAAAATCTGAATCACATTTTAACCTGACATAAAGTATACCTACTTACCAATTACAACACTAACCTTCTGACTTTTGAAATGGGTAGATATCTCAGTTTTACACGTAAGCACAGTCACGGAATTATGTCGTCTACGATTAACGCTTAAGTTGTTTTTTTAATCTTAATTATTGAGCTTTTAATATTTAATTAAGATCGAAACAGAAGCAAAATAATTTGAATTTCTGACATACAATTTATCGAATAATATTGTATCAATTTAGATGATGTTTAAAAATAGGTAGCCGTATTACGACGTTTGTCACTGACCGTGTTCCAAGATAATATGCTGGACACCTGCAATTAACAATTAATTAAATTAATAATCTCAAAAGTAGTTTACTGGTTCAGGGTTAATAATTTACTACTTAATAACCAAATGCATTAAGTTTACGCTACCTCACGTTAGACAGGTGAAAACTTATGTATTGATGAAGGGTAAAGAATTGAATCCTGAAGATAGCACAGTATTCTTGGGCTTAACTTTGGATGCTAAGCGTCAGTGGAGCCCACAAAAACGAAGAAAAATTATCCTCTTTCATATACTCTGCTATACTGTAATATGTAAACTCTTCCATTTACTTTTAAGAGCATGCATATTTAATGTTCTCCATGATTTGGGAAATTTATTAAAGATGGTCGGACCCATGCAAAAGATGCTCTTACGCAAAAGAGTGGTTTTAGCGCCGTGGCCACAGAGTTTGAAATTATCACGTCTATTCCTAGGGACAGCATCAGACAAAAGCTGAAATAAATGAGTATTCGATTTAATGAACATTACTGTTTCCTGGATATACATGAGGGCAATGTTAATATCTTACGTTCGATAAAATAATATTTACAGCTGACCGTTGTTTGTAGTCTAAACATCTATCTAATGCACCTTGTCCGTGCTATTCCCTCAAAAGATGACTCCATATCTAAGAATTGATTCGGCTAAACCATAGTAAGCAGTAATTAGCGCATCTGTATTGAGAACCACAGCAAGCTGTTTCAGAGCGTAAGCTGCACTACTCAATTTTTTACTAAGTGCCTCTATTTGAGGTTTCCAATTCAATTTAGAATCTATTATTAGTCCCAGAAATTTTGTTGTATCAGCTTCATTGATATTTATATTATCAAATTGAATATTAAGATTGTTGATGGATGGATGTTGGTTAATGGTTGTTGTTGTTGTTGATTGTTGTTGTTTAATTGATAATTATTATTTAATTACGGTGAGTGTGAGGACTATGTACCTATACAATACCTATAAAATAAAATGCCTTATTTATTTTAGTTAAATTTTACAAACAGCTGTACTAAACTATGTTAAGTATTCAACGACAGCCCACATTCTTTATAACAGCTATCCACGTTGCGAGAGATTTGACTGCAATATTCGTATCTTCGTCGTTCGTCTTTAGAGACTAATACGACTAATAAACGATGTTTCACGATTTTTTTTCCAAAAAAAAACTTTAAAATGCTCTAGTGTAAAGTTGCCAATATGTCGTTTCGTAAACCGGGTACCGGTAGATGGCGCTGTCTAACTTGATAACTTGATAAATAAGCTCCATGTTTACATTTTAAAATATTTATAATCGTACTTTTGTGTTAAAAATCATTACATACATACAATATTATATACATGTTTAATTTACCAGTGTAAACGTTATCAAAGTGACTAATTCAACAGTGACTAAAATAATTAGTGTTAAATAGCAACCGTGACTATTTGTAAAAACCACAAAAGTGACAATAAAAAGTAACAATAACAGTGATATTATCAGAATCAATACAATCAATCAACCGAACCGTATTCAAAGTGAACATATTCAACATAAATAGTGTTCACATTAGTGTCTCAAACAAAAGTGCACCTACGTCAAGTGGGAAAAAATCCTGACAGATTCGTCATACCAACCGCTTGGCAAAATTTAAATTTTTCAACCTTTAACATACGCTACCTAATTTCAACGAGAGGTGAGTAGAAACTCACCTAGTAGCTCAGATGACTAATCAGCTACACGAGCCTGACGCTCGCTCCCACGTATCAAGTTCAAAACTGGGGCACGCCATCGATGACTTTTTGTGAGATCTAATTTCATCATAAATAACTTTGAACACCGCAGTTATCAAAAGTCAAGAACGTGCTAACAAAGGGAGCCTCAGTCACATAAGTGGATACATGAATACAGGTAATATTCGTAAGCAGAACACTGAGTCTGGTTCTTTGACTAACTTATCTGTCTTGACAAATGACGATGAGAAAACAATACTTGACACCACAATGATGAGCATACCAGACAGCCGGCACGACAATTATTATAATGATGATATTGTTAATGACTTGAATGAATAAATAAATGCACTTAAGATGCAACTTATGAGTGGTCATCAGGAAAAAGATGAACTCAACAGCGAAAACTTCCGATTAAAATCCGATTTACAAAAAGCCCTAAAGACTGCCGAAACGCTTGGCAGAAAAAGTAGTACACCCTCATCATCGAGTGAACAAAAATCCAAGCATTACAAGATTCTACCAATTGCTTCAAATAATGACCCCAAGACATCGATCGATTATTGCAAGGAAATAAAAGTCACCCCTCTCAACAAAGAAAGTCAAACTTCCGAGATGACTTATGGAACATTGACGCAAAACAAAAACCTGACACCATCTTCGCACCTCGGTAATGTTGCTCCAAAAAACCAGTAGGCGTATCTCGACCAAAACAAAAAATAGACTCGCTAGAATGAGTAGTAGGTGTACTAAAGGAACATTGCCGTTAATCGAAGAAGTCTTCGCTAATCAATTTGACTACAGTCATTATTAGCTATATAACGCCACCACAAATGAGTTGTTACGCACAGTCAAAGACAACTTAAAAGATTTCACAATTCAAGACTACTGCCCGATCCACATTGGAGAAAACGATAAAAAAAATAGAGAGTGTGTAGATATCCTCGAAAACTTGAAAAACTCGTTGAAAAACATTAAACACACAAATATTGTCATATGCGCTCCAACTTTTATAAGAGGCGCACTAATTCATATTATTATAAAGTCGAGATATTTAACAACCTCCTCAGTTTGGAAATAAAAAACCACGAATAGGTATACTTTTTTGACAGCAATCACACCCTGACTCTTGACATGTTTTCCTACAAAACAGGAAAAATTAACAAATACGGATGGAGAGACATGTTCGACCAGATCAGATCTAACATATTAATTGACTACGATTGATCGAAGGAGGTGGATATCGTTGCTAACTTTAGTATAATCCACCTCCTTGATGAAGACCATAGTGGAACATCCCGACTCCCACATAAATAGTGTCGACGGATAATAGTGCGAACATAACGGATTTTACGGATTGCCTCAGCCTGGTAACTGCTATAATTAATAATAACAATATCGAAACTGTTTTTGTACTAGGAGACTTTCATTCGCATCCCAATGAATAATTTTATACTGAATTGGTTTCTTTTTGTCTGAGTTATTATGTGCCGATGTTGAACTGATAGGAGTAAACTCTGACATTTATACTTTTATAAGCGATGCGAATGGATCGAGACGTTGGTTAGATCACTGTGTTGCTATATAAGCGGCCATGTACACTATACATTAATGTAAATGTTAAATATGATGTACTTTGGTCCGACCACTACCCTCTTATAATACAATGCAACTTAAATTAAATCAAACCAAAATTGTACAATTCAAATGGTAGTAAATATCTGTCATGAAATAAAATAAAATGGGGTGATAGAAAAACTAAGCAAATTGACATTTATGCTTAATTTTGTAATGATAATTTAAAATATATTGACTTTCCAATTGAATTGAGTGCATGTTATGACTACCAATGTTAGTAATAATTTGAACCACAGAATTATTATTTATAAAATGTATAATGACATTGTTAATATTTTATGCCAAGCAGCTTCAGAAGGTTACGAAATAAATCATTTGCGAAATAGGAAGACAGTAATGGGGTAGAATAGGCACGTGAGTGATGCTCACAGGCAGGCCAGGCTAAAGTTTGAGCAGTGGGTTTTATATGGTAGACCGCGCGAGGGTCGTGTTTGGATTTAATAAATTGATATAAAACAAATTGCAGTGCCCTTACAGGGTGCATGTCTGAATACTGTGTCATGAAATTTTAATGCATGTCTACTAACCAGTGTTTTACATGTTAGCAAATAAATAAATAAATAAATATGTTGGTTAGTAAAATCAGCTTGTTCCCAACGAGTCACACCTCAACGGGTAACAGTGTGACTCGTTGGGAATGTTTTGGATAATAATTCCCAACGAGTCACAGTTACTGTTACACTGTTACTCGTTGGGATGATCCCACCTTGATTTAGGGTATCAATACATCTATCGCCACGAAATATTTTCGTTCTCAGATAAACACAAATTGTTCCCAGGTATTTGGTACAACTTGGGGCACCCCGACTCGGACAGGTTAGGTTAGAAGGGGACGGCGGGGTCTGAAAGACCCCGCCGTCCCCTTCGTGGTTATTTTTTTTTAAACCGCCCAGAAGTAGGAGTCCCGCGAAGCGGGACTCCGTCGGCTACGCCTCATTATTGTTGAAATACTTATTAGGACACACCTATTATAATACATACAAAAACATTTATTTGGTACTAGACCTTATATCTCAGGATTTTAGGTGATTTATTGTGGAACTGATTTTGCATTGTTTGGTGACTACATTTTGGTGACAGATCTACTATTTTGAGGACAAACCCTATTATTTAAGAAACACAAAACTAATTAAATTGGTGATAGCTTAAATGATACTCTAAATCAAGGTGGGATCATCCCAACGAGTAACAGTGTAACAGTAACTGTGACTCGTTGGGAATTATTATCCAAAACATTCCCAACGAGTCACACTGTTACCCGTTGAGGTGTGACTCGTTGGGAACAAGCGGTAAAATCATGACGGAATATTAATATTTCCACAATATTTAATTTATTTAATTAATTACGAAAGCTCGTATTCTGAAAACGGAAGTTTTACTTACGATTGTATTTAGTATAAAAAATACATCGTTAAAATACCTACATCTATGGGCCCAGATATGCAAACAAGTCGAAAAATAATTAAGTCGCGCTTACGATCGTGCCAGGACAATAGTTACTAAGCCGGTGAGTGTCAGCGGCGCTGCTGTGACGATTGCCGAGCTATTTAAGCAGCACTTCGCTGTTTCGTCACCGTTGGGACCGTCACAGTTTGCAGGCAGTGCTGGTTGTAGTGGTCAGGAAGCCAGTGCTCGGTTTACGGCAAAGGAGGTAAGACACGTCATTATGTCTATGTCGAGGGGCAAGTCTCCAGGCCAGGATGATTTAAGCATGCTGGTCATCATCTGCCCAGAGTCTTAGCGATGTTCTACTCCTTGTGTATAGGACATATAATATTCGTATCTGCCGGAGCGGATGATAAAAACTGTGGTGGTGCCAATTATTAAGAATAAAACTGGTAATGTTAGTGATAAGAACAACTATAGGCCCATTTCATAGGCCACTGTTATTTCTAAAGTGCTTGACGGTGTGCTTAACACTCGGCTGGATAAATACTTAAATATATACATGATAACCAGTTTGGTTTCAAACCCGGTCTTTCTACGGAAACAGCTATATTGTGTTTAAAGCAAACCGTCAAGTACTACACTGATAGAAGTACGCCTGTCTTTGCTTGCTTCTTCGCCTTGTCGAAGGCATTAGACTTGGTTTGCTATGATCTGTTGTGGAAAAAACTGCGGCAAGATTTAGTACCAGACGAACTGATCCGTATCTTTCAATACTGGTACTACAATCAGGTCAATGTTGTTCGATGGTTGGGGGCTTATTCAACCCTATACAGGTTGCAGTGCAGCGTGAGGCAGGGGGGCTAACCTCACCTAAGCTCTTCAACCTGTATGTTAATGCACTGATAGAGAAGCTCAGCAGCACGCATGTCGGTTACCATATTGGAGGTGTGTACCTAAACGATATCAGTTACCATAACGACATGGTGCTGCCGAGCGCCTCTGTCTGTGATATGTCAAGGCTGACTGGCATCTGTGAAAAGTATGCTGAAAGAACATGGTTTATTGTATAACACGAACAAGAGCGAGTGCATGGTGTTTCGGGCCAAATTGTGTAGCTAATGAAAAATAAAGCTTCTGTCGCTGATAAGATTAAACCTAAATAAAGATAGTAAAACTAAATTCTCTAAATATTTGAAATTGCACAAAAAATTATACAGTTGACACAAAATGCTCAAAACAATCAAAAAAATAAATTATCTAAAAATAAGTCTACAACTACGTGGCAAATTATTAATAGCGCAAAGCATAATCCACCCAAACAAAACATTAATAAAATTAAGGCAAGCAACCGTATTCTATCAAATCCCAAGACCATTGCTGAAGCGTTTAATAACTACTTTGTCGACAAAATACGGCCGAAAAAGAATGACACCGGGGAACCCAAAAGCTGTAAAATAAACACGAGCACTAAATCAATGTTCATATCGCCTTGTACCTTTACAAATACATAAAATAATAATAATATTGAATAATACAAGTATCGAAGGATATGATGGTATAAGTAAAAAAATACTGATATTTATAAAAAAGGGATAATAAAATATATGGCTGAACTGATTGCTTCACGAAAATTCTTAATGTACAAGAAGCTTTACATTCCTAAACAAAATGAATTATTAAACAATCTATTATTTCTTTTTGATATTCATAATGGCAATGTGCTAAGTTTCAAATTATTATTACATCCGTGTTTTTCCTCAAAAACATATTTCCAAGGTGACATCAAAAATTCTCTATGAGTCAAACTACTTATAGGCATAAAAAGCGCCTACTCATGATTATTTAACTCTATCCTCCTGTCTGAAATCCCTAGGGGCTAGCTTAGAGCTGTAATTTCGTATAAGTAGGTGTCTACAGGTTGAGATTAGTCAACGTTATTGTTATGTAAATATATTATTTATTGCTCACTAACAAAGGATGTTGGCTTAAGTGTTATTGTACTTGGGTAACTATTAATTAACATGGTAATAGAGTGGTCAGTCTCCGTTGTTGGATGTGTATTATTAATGGGGTGAATGTCAAATGGGACAGACATTCGTGGTTTTACTCGCAATTCGTCTTTTTAGGGTTCCGTACGTTCTAAAGAAAAAACGGAATCCTTACAGGATCACTCGTGGTTCTGTCTGTCTATCCGTCTGTCAACGACAATTTGCTCCGAATCTACTAGACTGACTAGGTACACATGATTTTCTGTGACGCAACGTAAACAAATGTTTTTTTTAATATGGGGGTCACTTTATGGTGCAACCTAGAAAATTAAAAACAAAACTTTTGCAAACTGTACCGTGTGACATATAAAATGAAAGGGCTTATTGTAACGGTCTCAACTTTTATTTTTGTATAATTTTAATAGTTTTGAAGTTATTAAAGAAAATATACATACATATATGAAAATTTACCGAAACCACTGAGCCAAAAATTTTGACAAAATATAGAAATTAGTTCTTTACTTACAGGTTACAGGAAAACCTATAAAAAATCTGGAGTCTTAAAATAACATGTTAAATCTTTCAATATTGTGCGTACAAAGTTACATTTGCAGAATTTATCGGTGAAAATGTTTTACAACTGCAATGTCAGTTTGTTCTTAGGATTTGGGAACTCGCAAGTACTCCCGCCAAGATGGGCCAAATAGAAAAAGCACACACACTGCCTACCTTTTCTCGAAGCGTTTTGTCGTATTTTCATACCCTCCCTAGCTTTGGCCTGGATAATGCTATAGAGCTCAAATTCTGAGGATAAAATGTGGTTAGCAAGCTTATAAAACACACTTAGTTTCATGTGTCTAGCTTTGGACCTAAAATATGTCGATTTCGTCACTTACTGACTCACTAACTCGCTCATCAAAACCTCTACGGTACTTCCCGAAGTCCTATAAAGCTGAAATTTTGTACACAGGCTAGGATTTACACAAAAAAAAAAACCTCCAACCCTTGAAATGGGAGGTGCAGGTCTGTTTTTAAAATAAAACCTCTAGGGTACTTCCCGAAGTCTTAGAAAGCTGAAAGGTATTCGCGCTAGGATTTGCACGCAAAAAACAAAAATATAATAAATTTCTAAGTTTCACCCTCTAAATCCTTTAAAGGATGGTGCAATTTTGTATTTCTTACGGATAATCGGTAAACCTACTTCCATTTGTTATGAAAGCTAGATTAGCATGTATATAAACAACGAAAAATAGACTATTTTTCGTTGTCTATGAAGAAAGTAACTGCTGGCGAGCAAGTAGGTCCTCTTTTGCCCAACTATACAAGAACTAAGGGTTACGATGTTAACATGTCTGTGTAATATCAGTACAATATCACCACTAAAATAAAAAATTGAGTACTCTACAAAAAGAAATGAAATCCCACAAAAAAAAAATATAGTAGGCTGCCAAGACTTAGATAACACTTTCACTATTTAAAAGTTATCAGATCTAATGTAGAGCCAAGACCCTAACTCGATGAGGCCTAACTCTAAAAACCTTACATCTTGGTCAAACTGTATGCCTTGGGGTAGGCACAAACTACATAACGCTAACAGCGGGCTTAGCATACCGCTGTCTATGTCTTCGAAGAAAAGGCACGGCTATTCTCATACAATGTGTCATTTCGTTTCTCCATTTTTGACATCGCACCGTAAAAATCCTTCTAAAATCTGTCATTTTGTCTTTCGTTTCTGCCCATCGTTGTCTAGGTACTTTTTAATGTAGACTATTTCAGAAGACAGTTGTCTAAGGTAGTGAAGACAATTTGAGTTTTTAATCGCCATGCTAAAGACAGTAGAAAACTTTTTACTCGACGGCCACAACGTATAAAAACGGAATGGAAAAAAGGAATTTTTCACTTTATGTATGGAAAATGTGAAAAATGATTACCTACATGTTGAGTTTTAAGGGTTTAAGGGTTCCATAAAGGGGGTCGAAATTCTCATTATTTTTGCGATAGGACACACCATTTTCGTGATATAAGCAAAATAAAAGATAAACGTGAATAAATTACTGAATTTCGTAAAAAGTGCAGTTGACTCTTTCTACTTTGCTGCTGTCGTACTGTCTTCACGAAACGTCATTTTTGTCTATTCTTCCGTCGATAAGACGGTGCTTGTGCTAAGCCCGCTGTTACGGTTATTACATAATGCTTTTGTTTCGTTTACGATCATTTCTGGTCATACTTGCACACCGGTTGCACGCACTTGACCTGTGTGACAACATCAGCAAGGTAAAACAGAGTACAAACCGTCTCTTATCTGGAAAATTATTTCAGGAATTGTCTTAGTTTATTCAAGCTGCGGATACCATCAAACGCTATCATCTCACCATGCCACAACATCCAAGCTATCCACATCAAGATCTTGTGCACAATAGGCGAGCAATTACCGGTATCTAGCCAGTATGTACTCAAAATAAACAGAAGCTCACTCAGACCACAGAATAGTTACGTACAGAAGGCCGGTGCTATACAATGAGCGGAAACGTACGCACACAGACACGCTTCACGTACAGCGAGTGCAACCGTACTCGCGACTGGCATTCTTTGAGACAGTTTGAGATCACCGTATGTACAGTTATAGTGCCAACGAATAACTTGTTGCAATTCGGTACCTAATTGTTATGAAACATGGGTTCTCTCTTTCTACGATGTAGGTACAGTCGAAAATCCTTTTTGATATATAGGTGAAAATATAAATATTCTCTTCCAATCTTATTTTTTATTGTGTACGTTTTACGCCAGGCTTAGATATCATACTCAGCATTGTCTAAAAAAACAAGGTCTGGCATTCCGGGAGTGACACATGCTACGTCACTATGTAGTTGCCAGTTGTTTATTGTAACAAAACACGAATTATGGAAACATTTTTAGTCACCATTCTGTTAAAAAATATATATGAACCATTTAAATTGTCGTTTCGTTTTTCTAATCAAACGAAACAATTCAATTTAAACATATGCCAACGTACCTGTTAGTTAAAACCTCTTTGTTTTATCGGATTCGCACAGGTAATAAAGGCGATTGGGGAGTTATTATCACACACTACTGGTAACACAGCGGCGATGACGTAGGCTTGTGTCTCCCATGTGACCGGAGTGCTATACCTAGCGAAGCATATTATTATATCATGATACTCAGCACACTCACAAAATTGTTTAAAAGTAATTGCATGCTAGCTGCTTGTATACCAGATAGCTTGTGGTCCCTGATTAAGAATGTGGCCTCATCATCTCATCCCGTGAGTAACGTAGGCGGCGACTAAGGGAGCCTGAGACTCAGTGCAAACCATCTTAGCACCTTGGGACACCCGCACGGTGACGGGTAAACTACCAACAAAAGCATTCCCAAGGAGGTTTGGTGTCAGGCAGGCGGCCGACTGTAAAACTGTGCCAAAATATCTGGTAATATGACAAGTGAAAATTATATAATGCGCGATAGGCTAGGGCGTACCCCACAGGAAACGCGCAGGGCAGCACCCTAATATAATAGAGAAATATGGAAAAAAAAGACATGTTACGACGAACCCAAGTAAATGAGGATACGGGCAAGACAATGATGACCAAATAACTTGTTAGACTTTAGAGGTATCGATGTGCACGTGCGCCTTAGCGAAAAAGGGATAGTGCTATCGGGCATATATAGCTCCGTCTCTCTTTCACGCTGGAATAATGATGGCTTCAACACGTCAAAGTACGGCCGCTGATTACGCTCGTTGTATGGAGTTGACATTCTGTACCAATCTATTTTGTGCTCAGACGCTGTTAGATATGAGTTCCAGAAACGTAGTACTTACGTATTAATTCATTTACTACCCGCAACTAGAGTAGAACTCAAACAAACGAAATTTGCGTTGAGTTTGTACGTAGTCTTATAGTCTTAGTGTGTTTATAGAATTTGCGTTGAAGAATATTTGAATTCACTTCAGTGTATTAGAAATGTGAATTGTGGGATGTTTGTTTGAATTGTATGTGATGGTTTTTGTTTGGGGAAATAGAAAATTAATCACAATCATTGTGTTAAAATGTATGGTGTTCAAAATTAAGTGCATCAATTTAGAAACTCTAGTGGTGTTAGGCGAATCTTTTAGGTATGATGTGTTCAAAAGTAGGCTGATGAAAATATAAATAAATATATAATATAAGCAAATATTCTAGGTGCATCGTCTTCACATATAATTAAAGTATACATTATTTAAATTTATTAATGTATCATATTGTAAAACATTTTTAAAAGAGTAACGGGGGAGTTTCTTGCCCATTCTTCTCCATACGAAACTACCATTTGGAAGGGGTAACTAGGATCAATTCTATTTTTTTGTAAATTTTGACGTTTAAAAGTGCCTTTTATATGCCTATTTGAAATAAATGATTTGACTTGGACTTTGAACAAATGGATCATCAGAAAACGTAGGATGTTAATATGTTGTGCCACTTACAAATTTAGTGTAGTGTAGTGTAGTTTAGTATTTTATTGAATATCTAAACCCAAAATTCTAATTCTAAATCATCTTAAAGATATTTTGCGTATGACAATTCAAATAATCAATCTCTCTAGCCTTTTACCAACTCTGTTCTTCTATGTACTTTTACTATCTACGTTAGGGTCGGCTTCTAGTCCAAACGGATGCAGCTGAATACCAGAATTTTACACGGAGCGACTTCCTATCTGACATCCACAACCCAGTTACTGGGTAACTCGATACCCCTCAGTAAGACTGGTTGTCTGACTTTTGGGCTATTGACCACCCGTAACAACTGTCAAAGTTCTACGAATGACAGCCGGGACCAAAGGCCTTTTTTTTTTCTTGGGTGGGTAATTATCAAATTACCTCTCCCGCTCTGGGCGGAGCAGAAGGGCGTGTCAGGCTCTTAATGACTAAAACGCACCCGTGTTCCTTCAGTTGCCTGTGCGCCAGGGCCACGGTTACTCTTTCGAACAATCCGCGACCCCGGCAGGCGTCGGCCCTATCGGACCCCGTCAATTATGCTGACATCTCTTTGAGGCGCGCTTGGAACACAACGCGCTGTCGACCCGGGCCTGGTCCTTACCGGACGGCGAGGTGCCCATTGCTCGCCGTTCGCAGGCCCGCGCCTACGGTGGTCGGGAGTCGGCTATCGACTCCCGACGCCCAGGGTGTCTCCTCCTGCGGTGACTAGGGGCATGAGGGCGCAATGATTGCCTCTCACTCACGCGCTCGGTCTCCTTCTTCGCGAGCATTACTGCTTTGCAGAAGGAGGTGACTGCTTGCCATTCCCTCTCGCTCCGTACCATGGCCTGAACCAGGGCCAAACGCGAGAGATCACCGCCGCCAATCGCCGCCACGAGGACACGGCGGTGCTCCGCCCAAGCCGGGCAGACCTCCACCGTGTCCTTCGGTCGATCCACACAATGACAACACGCGGGCGTTGCCTCCCGCCTTATCCAAAACATGAACCTCCCGAAACAGTCATGTCCGGAGAGGACCTGCGTCAGGCGGAAGGTGAGGACGCCGTGGCGCCTCTCAAGCCACTCCTCAAAGAGGGGACTCACCGCCACAATTGTGGCGTGCCCAGCGCTGGGTTGCGACAGTCGCACTCTCCATGCCGCCATGATATACCGCCGGAGCTCTGTCCGCTGTGCCGCAATTTCTCACGGCAGCGGAGTAACGCCCCGGCGTTTCGCCTCCTCGCGCCACTCCCAAATGTGCGCGAGGACTTTTGCCTCCAGATCCCGTGGCGGCAATCCGGCAAGGAGGCTTGCCGCCTCGCAGGAGACCGTGCGGTATCCCCGGACCAGCCGGATGGCCATGACCCATTGGGACGCCTTGAACCAGCGTGCTGGTCGGAGCCTCAATGAACGCGCCCACACCGGTGCCCCGTAAAGGGCCATGGACCGCACGACCCCCGCGTAGAGCCTCCGGCAGGAGGCGTTTGGACCCCCTAGATTGGGCAGGAGCCACTTCTAGGCAGCCCCGGCGCCGGGACCAACGGCCTTACGTGCTTTCCGAGGCACGGAGGGGTCTCGTTAGGTAATGGATGATCATCCATCGACGAACTAACTGCGGCAAGCGATCGACCCGTGCGGCTGTTATTATTTATCCGTGAGCCCTGTTATTGTTTACAATTATTGAGCTTAATTTTATTACCTCAATTTTCGTCAATGATCTTTCACTCATTCACAATGTAATAAAGTTATTCATACAATAATTGTTGGAAAACGTGGTAAGATATAAAGATGAAACGTTCTTAATACTAATAAATCTGTAACTAATTCTCTTTATTGAGTGATTTCGTAAGAATGTAACTTGAAAAGGTTTGTTAACATGTCCACATCAGGCACTTTTGAAACAGACTTTATGTAATTCTTTGTCCATAGAAGCGGACCGAGGAAATGTGAGCTACTTCCACTCAAACATTCAGTGTGCAAATAAATATGTTCAATAATGATGTACCCAAAGTACAAATATAATTTACTACCGCATTTTCATCATACAAAAACAAAATTCAAACCAAAATCATCAACGTTTGATATTATCTTTGCGCAAATTAAAATCGTACAGTCATATGGGCACGCCATTGAGCCCAGCATAATGGGTGAGCAGGCAGCAATAATTGCAGTCATCATTATCTCGAATGTCTCTTATGTCTCCTTATTTAGCTGTATATGTAGGTACAGTCATCATAATTCACACTCTGATTTATTATTTGTTAAAATGCTAGGAAAAATTTTCTACGATTGCACTATTTGTATAATATGTGAGCACCATTATTTATCAACATAATTGATTTATCTGTCATTGCTTATTATTAATAATTCGTACCTATGTAGTATAGTAATTTTATTCTGTATAAATTGCTTTCACATATAAATTATACTTACATACATACATAAACTACTACTACTACTAACTACTTCCTATGGGAGTAGGCAGAAACTACAGAACGCCACCTGGTACGATCCTTACATACTCCTTTTGCCTCGTTTACCTTCATACGTCTGGTCATACACACACGCCGGTTGCGAGTACTACGCACCTGACCTTTCTGAAGAACATGACCATTATGGTCATATGTCTAAATAATAATTAATGTTAACAAAATATTTTAAAAGAGTAATTATGGAGCATCTTGCCCATTCTTCTTCCTAGAAAGCTAACCTTTTGGAAAGGGCACCTAGAAGCAATTCTATTTTTTTTAAGTAAGTACAAGTGTTTTTTGACATTCAAAAGTGCATTCTAGTGGCCTACTCGATGTAAATAATTTCACTTTGACTTTTACGAGCACAAAGTATGTATACACTTTGCGAAGTTTAAATGCAATTTTCTCGTGGAAAAACGATTGCAACTTTGAGATAAGACCTCTATTGCATAAACAATATAAAATTGCAATCAATACAGTACAAAAAAAATACGTTTAAAAGTGTATACATACATTCATTTATATACATGTTAGTGCTCGTGACTGTACAGTAAATGGGTGAATATGAGACTTTCATTTATTTTTCATTGTTCACATTATAATGGGACGCTGATTGCTTCAAGTTGTGTCAAATTATCTCGTATTGTGAACTTTTTGTAAGGTTAATTTGGGAGAAGTTCCAAAAAAAACAAGGATGGAATTTTATTTAGAGCTAAACAAAATATTCGTTTTTCTCTGAATTCATTTTACCATGTGCTCTTCACGAAAATAATTATTGTAAAACTTTAATGTTTGTACAGGTGCTGTTTTCCTTGAAATGTTTTAAATAATATAAATTATATTAAAAGTATGCAATTGTCTGCGCACAAAAAAAAAATGACATTTTGATGAAGTAGTTTAATACAAATTATTATCAATTTGTCTCTTTATTTTGCATGTATTTAATTAGGTACTTTATAATGATTATTAATCGACCACTTGGATAAGTAGCGAATATAAATAAATAAATATTAAGACATGGCCGAGTGGAGGATAAACATGGAAAATTTGCATTATCAATAACTGACATGGTGGCCTACTTTCTAAGTCCGTCAACGTAGATATGGGCCCGTCCAAAAGCAAATCGATACTTTGAAATTAACTTTACTCCCGATTTATTAACTTTTTTGGACGGGCAAAAACACATCGGGAGTAATCACAACTGTCAAATCGTGTTGTTATTCATTCTTAGGTCGGGCCTCGAACTAATATTATGTCCATAGGTGATGCGGAGTAGAAAACGTCCGTATCTTCGGCTGAAACTACGGTATTCGTGCTTAGTGAGTAGACCTCCTGAAAAGCCGTATTGCCAATTTGAAACTGAATATGACTCTTACCAACATGCGTCAATAGTTGTGTCCATAGAGATGGAGGAGCCATGTCTCTTATTTAATCGCAGATACTATCAACATTTAGTAAGTAGTAAATTGAGCTATTTTGTAGACCCGATCCTGGAATTTATAAGGACTCCAATTGTCGCGCGGTCGGTATAGTTGTGTCGTGTACCTACAGTGTGTGATTCGCTAGTGTGATTAATTTGATCGTAAATTATAATTTGATTTGAACTGCAAACGGTTTTTCTATTGCGCAATAACCAACACTTCCCATAGTACGCCCACAGTAGTTAAAATATAGCTGATAATGAAGAGAGAGATGTACCTTCTCCATCATGTATATTAAACTAAGGCTAGTGGTCCAAGATAATATGTATTGGACACTGGTCCAATATACATAATTATATTATCTTGGCCAGTGAGCCACAAACTCAAAATATAGGTACGGTCAGTGACAAACGTCGATTAACACGGCTACCTATTTTAACACATCATCTAAATTGATACAATATTATTCGATAAATTGTGTCAGTAATTCATATTATTTTACTTCTGTTTCCATCTTAGTTAACTATTCAAAGCTCAATAATTAAGATTAAAAAAAAAACATAAGTATAATCGTGGACGACATAAGTCGGTGAATGTGTTTACGTGTAAAGTTAAGATACCCATTTCAAAAACAAGTAGGTTAGTATAATAATCGGTAAGTAGGTATACTGTATGTCAGGTTAAAGATTCAGATTTGTTTAAAATACATATTATTATGTCAATCGTTGAGCTCCTTAAGTTCCGAGTTGAGCTGCACGTTTACGGACAAATGTGTGCACTGACTGGACAGGTCCACTCAATCTGTGTGGCTCTATCCGCAAAAGCCATTTCAGACACCAATTTATATGGTCTTCACATGATCTGACTAAGATTATGTCTGGACTTTAAAAGAGACTGTGATCTCTGAGTTTGTTTCAGCCTTTCTGCTCAGAGTAATCAAATAGGAAATGCTAAACTCATCCAGTTTAAAAAATATGATTGAAGTGTTTGTACAAACCTACTTACAGAAATAAAATCAATTCTATAAATAGCTATCAAGTGACTTTGCTAATTTAAATAATATTAACATAGTCCTTTGTTGCCCGACATCTGGCAAAATGAAACAAAATATTGACCTTGTATTCAAAATAAATGAAAACGTAATTATGTATTAATATCAAACAAATACAAATTAAATTCATTAAAATTCAAGTAAGTTTGTACAGGTTTATACATAAATTATTATTTTTATACATACTTCTGTACACTCTAAATTATGACGTTTTATTAAATATATACCTAAGAGAAAACATATTGATAATTAAATTACTATAGTTGTTACTAAAAAAGGTATGCTAAAAATGAGTAAACTTTCATTAACAAGTTAATGAACTTACTTTAAAAATAATTTACTTTCGTGCATTTTTCTTGAATTCACCATGTGTATTTCTAGCCAACTATTGTGTTGTATGAATTTAATTAATTTTGTGTCACATTTTCACTATCTATAACAGGAATGATAGTAATTAAGTGACGTCATCAGTCCTTGTAGTGTATACCTAATTTAAATACATAGATAAAAAGTGTTTGCTTCGAAGATGCCCCAAGGGATAGTGACATTTTCCTAACTTTGGAAAATCACCTATGGTAATACTTATGATATTATTATGTTATGGGAAAAAATTGGTTACTAACCCATTCAATTTGAAATCCTAGTTCAAGTGGAAAAGTAGCTTAAACATAATCAGCAAATGATCCCTGCATTGGGATGATTGGCTGATTATGCTTATGCTACTCACACATGTGATCGTCTCTATGAGAGGGAGAGGGCCGTTATCCATCTCGCAGGGCCGGTGCGGGTTGATGGATGGCACATGTTTTCGAATTTTCAGTTCTAGGATACACCGCGCCGGTTTCCTAACGATGTTCCTTCACCATTTTGAGATAAGTGGTGATGAAATAATGTATAAAATAGTATTATTATTATTTATTATAGTATATATTATATAATATAAAATAAAGCGGACGAGTAACAACGCAAAATTATCGTGTAGCTAACATACTTGCAATCAATAATATATGTTTACTTAATAATGTAAACAGTAGAGTAAGATATTTTTTACTACAAATAAAATTATAATAACTTGCAACTTAGTTTGACTTATCATGGTTTTTTCTTATTATATTTTTGAAGTTTCTAATTTTAATTGCCTTTTGTTTGTTGGTACTTTTTATTTTTTTAATTTCTGAGCCATGTCTACAATCTTTCACTTTTTTGTATACAGTCGCACTTTCGCTGGTGTATGATGCGCTTTATTCGAACTCATTTTTTTTCTCGCGTATCTCTATTGAGATCCTACACAACCAGGTACTTTCTCAGTTATTTAATCTCTAGCAGCAATCCAATAGTAACCTTATTTCAACGAGAATAAAGATCAGTGTGATTTTGACAGTAACGCAAAATCACCGGTAAAATAACTGTGGAAGGACTGTATACTCACGGTTTTTTTGCGCTTCGCATTATAATGACTTCTGACAGTGTTATGTAATAGAAGTAGTAGCTGAATTTCTTCTATGGATAGTGTGCAATTTCATCATTTTTCTCTTTCATATTTTATGTTTTTCCCTTCCTCTAGCTACAGAGCAATAATAAAAAAAAAAACAATTTACGCTTGAGATATCTAACTTTATAATCAACTTTTAGCCCAGTTCAGTCAATTTAGTTTTATAACCAATATTTCTTCTATTTTTATCATTCTTGCAGTATAATTTGAACATTGCTTACAGTCAGCGTTATTGCTAAAAATAAACAAACTAAAAGGTAAAATGCTTTTTAATTAAAACATTCCACCTTTAGCGGTGAGGTGGGCAGCAAAATTAATAAACGTCAATCAAAAAGTCCGCCATTTGAAAATAACCACACCAAGGTTGGGGTTGTATGGAATTCAGAATAATTTTCAGTGGAACATTTACTTCTTACCTGTCTCATTAATTTCCAGGGCTAAAATTTCGTATAATTTTTAATATTTTACAAGACTACGACGCACAGTGGATCGTCCCCATAAAAGACGTTGGACATGGGCATCAAAATTGATAATTTAAAAAAAAAAATGCTATCGTACCTATTCCTTTATCAAAAACCTACACATAATTATTGTTCTTAGACTTTTTCTAATTGGACTCATATTTAAAAAAAAAAACGATATAAAATGTTATCTTAGTATGGAAATGGACACCTAAACTCCCCCATAGCCTGAGTTTCGCCTTGTTTCGTATAGTCATTTCTATAATTGGTATTTATCTACTAAATGCCACATTCTGTCCAAAGACACACGGTGCCACAATCGTGCAGTTTCTGAGATATAATCGATTTTCGTTTTGTCTTAAAAAAAATACAATAGCATGACAAAAATACTTTGGTGACCATGAATTTTCGTTTGGCTTGAATCTAAATAATGTATGTATGTGTACCAGGGTAGTAACAATTAAATATTGAAGTATAAAAAATTGGAATAGCTGAGCTCTCTCTAAGCAACTGTGTGAACTAGAAGTGTGTAGTTGCCACAATAAAGTGATAGATGGCGCATCATAGGACTTGCAATCTATAGAAATAATCAAATTGTTTTTAATAATAAACATTTCTATAGAACATACATATTACATTAATAATAATAAAATTATTCACTTTATTAATTTGGTAGTACTTAATTAATATTATAGACGAATGGAAAGTTGCCAGCTGAAAGAAAGAGGATAGGTCAGCGTCCCTTTTGCTAACTGACTCTCGAAGGACAGCGAGAGATATTTTAAGAATATTGTTGAATTGATTTAAAATACCTTTTATACGTATGATGTAGCGTTATATAATATATATCTAGGACCAGCTCTAGCATGAAATATTATTAAATACGCTGTGAGTACTAATTTAAAATACACATAGTCACATATGACGTGGTGATATTACATATCCTCAGATACTCGTATTTCAACGTGACTTTCTCTTTTGTCGGCAGGGTTTTTTTAAATCTATTTTAGTATGTTTTAATCATTTAAAACATAAAGATTCTAATGGGATCTATTTAAATAAGAAAAGATCTTCTCAATACAATGAGCGGTGGAAGCCTATTCTTTTTCATACACATGGCTTAAACTATTGGTGACTCAACTCTGGAAGGCAATAAGTTCCGTATACAACCTGACGGGATTTGGCGTTAAACCTCCACGTATCACACGGGAGCGATACTGCATGTGGATGGCAAATTTGTGAAAATTTATGTACATATATGGGTAATGTTAACCCAAGTTTACGTAAATCTCCTTACTATCTATTATGTTTAGCGAAGAACAAGCTATTTTGAAACCTTTAATTAAATATTGTTGAGAAGATCAATTGTGTGTGTAGTTATTTCAATCTAAACCTCATGCGAATAAACCCTTCAGTCTCAAGCAAACAGCTACCCTGTGTTAGTCGGTAAGTAGTGAAAAACCATCGCTACAAGGTATTTACTTCCAAAAATAGTGCGCATTATCCTATCCTAACTAATATTATAAATGCGAATGTGAGTTTATTTGTGAGGCTATCATGGCTGGACCGATTTTGAAGAAATTTTGTATAAAGGCTGGCCTCAGGCTGTGGGAAAGTTTAAGTGTCCATTTCAATACTAAGAAAACAATTTTATCGATTTTCTCCTGAAATATGAATCCAATTAGAAAAAGTCGAAGAAAAATATGTGTAGGTTTTTGATAACAAAACACGAAAACATTTTTTTTTTAAATTCAATTTTGATGCCCATGTCCAACCTGTTCTATGGGGACGATCCACTGTGTGACGTCTAGCTTTTTTTGGGATCGTATAATATCTATTCGTGAAGGTATGACAGAGGCCGCTATAACCTAAAATTCAAGGAAATATTTTTAAAAGTCTTTTTCTTGAAAGCGTCCCCAACTACCTGGGTGACAGAACTTTGATAAAGTAACGTCAAATGTATGTATCTAGCTTGATAGCCTAAAAGAGCCAAGAAGCAAGTTAAAACAGGCTTTCACCCAAAGACATTTAAATCATTCATCATATATTCTACTTCATATAACCGACCGGTTGCATTTCGCTCAACTTAGTTCTGTAATATTACGTGTAATACGCCCCAAATTACAGGTCTAAAATTATTTTCGAATATGAAATATATTGTAAATACATAAATATATACAGGGGGTTTGCCAGAACGTTGAACATACGAAAATGGTGGGGTCATCTGCTACTTACTCAGCCCTAATTGATTTGGCCCTGGCCCCCTGGATATATATATATATATATATATTTTTTGCTTTCTTCTAGTTTCACCACTTTCTAAACTTTAAAGTGTATTTTTTATTAAAATTGGGTAAAACATGATTTTTTTTTTCCTCTAATGTTGGCAGATTCTTATAAAATTATTGCTTTATTCAGATGTTAGCTAGAAAAAAAGTTATGAGTCAAAAAAGAAAGCATAAAAAAAAAACCGGGGGCCATGGCCAAATAAATTAGGGCTGAGTAATTAGCAGATGACCCCACCTATCCACCATTTTCGTATGTTTAACGTTCTGCCAAACAGCCTGTATATTGTAAATAATGCGGTAATGCAAACCTCGTAGTGATAAAACGATTGGACTTAAATACGGTTTAATTTAATTAATATTTTAAAATTAACCAAGATAAATTAAATAATGAGGAAAGGAAAGGAAAAGAAAGAGAAAAGGAAAGGGAAAAAGGTCAGGTGCGTAATATTCGCAACTGGCGTTCGTGTATAACCAGATGTATGAACGTAAACGAGGCAAAAGGAGAATGTAAGGATCGTAGCAGGTAGCGTTCTGTAGTTTCTGCCTATCTTGCTAAAGCGTGAGTTTATGTACGTAAGTGTATGTAAATTAAATAATTTTCTTAGATGTTAAACTATCTGTCGTTTTGGAAAGGTTGGTGTCGGTAAAAGTCTATCATGTCAAACTTGGCAATTATGTAATTTTACTGTAAGTATTAGGTTAGATGCCGTCACTGAGACATGGAATTTCAGTTTTTCTAAGATATCTCTTCTGACAGCCTCTCTAGAGTATCTTAAATCACTTTGCTTTCACCCTTTTTTATTGAACTATAACCCTATTTACTGCAAACACTGACCATCATCATCACCCTCGACATAGGCCTCTTACAAGCGTCGCTACTTCCACCGATTCTACGTTTCTCGTATCCAGCGGATTCCACTACCTGTAACTTTATATAAGCATATAAAAATCGATCCCCACGTACCTGCAAACTTTCATAATGATAGTTAGACACAAGAATAGAAATAATAATAGACGTAATTCCTTCTTAATACGATCTCACTCAAATAGTAAGTATTAATTAACATTGTTAAGGGGAGCCCCTGTGAAAGTTTTCTCACTTATTTGTTAGATTAATGCGCTAAGTTCTGCACGTAACTCGGTTGCGTTCTCCGAGAGTCACGTATTGATTGAAAGTTATGTGATTTTCGGGTATTTTATGAGTTTTATTACAACGGTTTTGCTGGTTACTGAGGATTGGATTATAGTTAGAACTGGCTCGGGAAGGGAACTAAAACTGGCTACTAAGAAAATAATATTTACCTAACTTTATTCTATGTATTTATTCACTATTATAATGTAAGACACCTTTATCCTAATTTCCAAAATCTGGATGATATTTATACAAGGTGTAACGGAAAGGGTATATCTATCCAGAAGAGGTAAAGATAACATCAGGTATAGAATATCTATGAAAAGTTTATTTTTTTTTAAATTCAAGGAATTCATAGCAAACTTTTGGTTTCGTAAGTTTATTGAATACAAATCATAACAACCGTGGCATCGCATTACGAGGGTCATTATCTTTTTACGTCACCTGCTAATATGAAGTTTAATCGATAAGTTCAATCGAGCAGACAATGCGGAGAAGCGCGAGCGGTTGGTTTCATGTATTGAAATTCATAATTATGTTCTTAAGGTGTAGATATAGGGTTTAAAAACCCTGGCTAAGAAGCCGTGCATTGGATGTGTACGAGTATAAACCTACTACCTAATTTAACAGACTGTACAACGTGTAACGGAAGGGTTACACGTTGTACAATGTGTCAAAAAAAATATGAAAGTTAATGAGAGCCCTACTATTTCTTACAGGGCATCCCTGAATAGTTCACCTAAAGGGCATTGCCCACGTTTTATGGGAATTTGGCTCGGTATGAACAAGCTCTTTACGTATAAATAAAATACAGGTTTAATAGCTTGTACCAGTAGGAGAGTGTATATGTTATTATGGTTGTATCGTGATGCTTGTACGACTTTTGCTTACTTGTTTTTTTTTAAATAAAACTAATTTTTATGATTCATATTCAAGCTGAGGTCAACGTTGGGTTTGGTGTCGGAGTTTATAGGCGTGCCGGGGTCAACGTGAGAAGGGGTATCAGTGTCCATATTCAAAATCAAAACAATACTTGACAAATAATCACCGTAAAACGAGAAAAACACTATTCACGATGCCAAGAAACAAATCGAATGACAACTATGACAAGTGACTTGAAGTGACAGTCAACTGATATTGATATAAACTTTTTTTTAAATAATCGATTTAATCATTACTAAAAATCGATTCATTGACCAACTTCGATACTTTTAAATACTTTAGTTTTCAGACTTTTGGATAAAACATGTTGGAAATAATGTAAGTGATTGTAAAAACAGCTTTACTTTAATTGACTGTAAACTCTAGAACTCTAGACTATTATATTAATATGGAGGACGTAGTGGAACTTCTTTGGTAAATAATGATTTTAAAGTAGACGATTAATTGTTGGCATCACAATGAATTAATGAAGGTCGTACTGTCAATATCTCTGAGAGTAAATCAATTTCAGTACTTATTAAATACACTATTCGTGGGCGCAAGTTGATTCGAAAGTATAGAAGAAATAAGCGTTTAAAAACTAAACATGATTTTTGATTAATTTGTTTCTTTTCGAGCATCGTGTCCACGCGAAGTCGAGAATGAACAATTTCCTTTATGTTTGATACTTTGGATTTATTGAAAGAGTTTACTGTTATAATCATCATTTAATCATTCATTCATCTAATCATTTATCATTTATCATTTTATCATTTAATAAATAAGTACCTATGTAGTCTGAAACTGTTTAGTGAAATTGTCATTTTTGAGTAGTTAATGAAATGTAATTAGTGTGCTTGTTAAGAACTAATGTACACTTGGATGTTGTAATAAAACCCTTCCAGCTTTATAAACAAAATATTAAATACTTAAAATAAAAAATACTCGGAAAACGAAAAATCAGACTCTAAAAGATCCACCCCAGTTATATTCCCTTTATCATCCTTCACAGCGATGTCCTCCTGGTCAGACTCTTCATTGCTGCTGTCATCATCTCCGACACGTATAACGAGCCTATCTATGTCCTAGTGTTAGGAAATTCCACGTACGTAATATTCTTTTTCTACTTTGAGTACATAACCGCAACAACTTTTCTATATTGTGTTCAGCAATTCTTCTTTTTACTATCGCCCATATAAGTTCTATTGGGTTCAGTGTTACCACTGTGTGCCCATGCTCTCCTAACAGTTCATCAATATAGTTCACAGGCTCTGAATTATGTTTCTTCACCAACAGAAGAAGTGAAGGCTTCCGTAGTGTGGCATCAAATTAAATGTTATTTTCCAGTAACCACAGCTTGATGTCATCTACTCGTTCTTTCGAAGCAGATGTTAGAGCCTGAAATAAAACAAAATTTACTTTTCTGTATTTATTTATTTATTGTATATTCTTACCTTTTTTGACAATTAACTTTAACGGTTTTCATTTGGGATACGTATGTCAGTCAAATGCACACCAGTGGTGACAATTTGACATTGACAGTGCCTTTACGTCGTTGCACATGATTTTCGTAGTGAACATATACGAGTATTGCCACCTAAGTGTGGTTGACTGTCCCTCATGTTCGGCGTTGTTGTTGTTGAAATATCTAGATCAAGTAAATTTTGAAAAACATGGTCATACATCTTTCCAATTTCACGTAATTTTTCTTCACAAAGAACTTTTCGATTCTAGCTTCACACAAACTATTACTAGTTTATCAGGTTTATAAAGCCCCGTTTTTTCAATCCAGTAAACATTTTTTTAGAAAAACCTGGATTAGGCAAACATAGTTGAGTGCGTTGCAGTTTTTTAGCTTCGCTGAATGCCGATTTATATCTGCTGGTAGCCTGAGGCAGATCATTCCGAGTATGGAGTCAATTTAGTTTTAAAAATCTATCGAGCCGAAACTATCGGCTTTAATGGATTGATTAGTGAGATGGAACTCTCGCAAAAATCTATCCAGATATTTAGGTTTAAGTGAATGCATTCTTTTTTTGTAATTTTTTATTCCACTTAACGTGCTTTAATGCAAATAATCATTATCTTTGGAAATTCGAAAAACATCTTTAATACGAACATGACATAATGATCAGTTACAGCTCAGAAAAGGTTTACTTGCTTTTCATTTCAGAAAGTCATGATAGCGGCATCTACAACACTACATGCGAGCTACGCGTCACACTAACGTCACGAAAAATCCTGCATCGCACAAGCAGAGTTTACCACGCATCTAGCATATATACAACATCCCGACATCAATCGCCGGGCAGTTGCCCACCAGACACAAGACCCGTCTGGTCGGAGGATCCTCCCTTCTCTATGGAGGTATGAGTGAACCATGTTCCTCATACCTCTTTATCATCATCACCGTTCAGCCGAAAGCTGGACATTGCCTCCACAAATTCACACCCAAATGTACGTAATTCTTACAACAATAAATACAAAAATGAAATAATAAATGACGTTTATATTAATCAATCAATCATTGAGGTAAAATCACTAAACTCGGATTAAATCTTTCTTCTAAATATTAATCAAGTCGTTGCAAAATAATATCAGTCTGTAAATGTCAGGACAGAGGCTTCTTCTTATACAAAGAAGGACTGAGCATTGATTATCACGCTTGCCTACTACGTGTTGGCAATTTCAGATAATTAATTCAAGGTTTCCTCAAGATATTTTCCTTTATAGTCAGAGTTCTTTGTGAATGAGCACCACCGAGAAGATAGATACCATCAATGAACTCAACCTATCGCAGTCCACTGCTGGACATAGGCCTCTCCCAGGCTGTACCATACCATACTATTTCAGTTCCCTCAAGCAAACTTAGATAAAGTTTTCAGAATGCAATTTAACGTTATTACAAGCTGTCAGTCCTTCCTAAATTTACAAGAGCTCTCCTTGACTGTCGTAGTAAAATATTTTCCTAGATAGACTTTAATTTAGTCTGAGCCAAGTATTTAGCACCTCGCATTCTTCTGTACTGTGAAAAGGGTTAAATTGAAAGTTATTATTGCTGTGAAAGGTGCATTTCCTCTCTTGCCCGGACCAGGGTAGTGCTAAATTAAATTAATATTTATACAAGTTGTAATTGAAATAACTGAAAATCTCAAAAGGGGTCCTTTTAGTCATCATTATGAACAATTTTTATTATGGGACTAAACTAGAAATGACAAAAAAAAAACTGCTACTCCTTCCAATTTGTGCAGTTATTTGAACTTAAATGTTTGGAATAGCGGATTTTATTTCGCGATTTCAGTGTTGGTTTCATAGTAAAAAGTTTTTACATGAAATGAGAATGCCCTTAACACTTCAACGGCTCTGCATTTTTTTTCTTTTTGTCTGTGAAATCATCAAATAACTTCTCCCGCTCTGGGCAGAGCGGTAGGGCGTGTCAGACTTTTGCTGACTAAAGCCCACCCGTGCTCCTTCAGTTGCCTGTGTGCCAGGGCCACGGTAACCTTTTCGGACCAACCCGCGACCCCGGCAGGCATCGGTCGTAATGAACCCCGTCAATGTGTGCTGACATCTCTTTGAGGCGCGTCTGAAATACAACGAGCCGTCGACCCGGGTCTGGTCCTTACCGGACGCCGAGTCAACGGCTCTGCCTGACCTTTCAATGAATTAAATATAATGTTATGAATATAGCGTCTACAATATAGCAAGTAATCACTTACTTTTAGTGTACCTACATAAAAATTATGTACGCACCAATCACTTTCAGTTCTACCAAACAATGCACTCTACATAGGTACACATTTTCGACCAGTCTATGTATTAAAACTTCCCACGTGATTGCAGGCATTTTAATTATGCACCAAGTGTAGCCGCTGACCTGCTGGAATATTTTAATGGCTTTTAATTATGTACTCTATCAGTGTTCTGCATCGAAAGGGATTCGTTTATTTATGATGGACCAATATTTTCACCTGGACTTGTAGGTTGTATACTCATTTTGATAATGGGTTAATGGATTGTATTATGATTGTGGTCATATTATTGATAATTATTTACCTTTTCGTCAAATAAAATAATAGGGTTAAGTAGTTTCGTGTATCCTAAATACTGAGGAAAATACCTTGTGTTCTATATTTGTCAACTGACTTCCAAAAAGGAGGAGGTAATTATGTTCGGCTGTATGTTTTTTTTTTGTATTATTGTTCACCGATTTCTCCGTCAATTGATTTTATAGGCTTACCTATAGCGATTTGAGTATTGTTTATAGCAACTTGTGCATTTGCTCTCGGAAAGCACCATTCGGTGAAGTGGAACTGATTAGGAAGACCAGAGGTGGGGGCCACCGGTACTTGTCAATAATAAACATTTCACGGGTTGCGATTCGATTACTTTAATATGGTTGCTAAGCAATGTATGCTTGTCACAATGCATATGGTGAAATGGAGGTTTCACCATCGGCTCCAGTTCTGCCGGTTTTACCAGGAAAACTCCTCAACAATTAACGTCCCTGCATCGGGAAAAGCAATATGTATTTTGTAAAAGGTGATGAGCAGTTGACATTAAGCTATTGTAACATAGATAATAACTGACTCTGAAAGTAAAAACTGAAAGTAAAAAATAAAAACTCTTTTACAAAAAAAACATCCGACTTTCAAAAAAGTAACAATACAAAGTGAAAAATTACTTTTAATTTCGGAAGTCGGTGGCAAAAAAATAAATACAGATCCAAAGACACCGACTTCCGAAATTAAATGTTATTTTTCACTTTGTAGTGTTTTTTTTTGAAAGTCGGTTGTTTTTTTCATATAAAAGTTTTTTTTTATAATATTATTAACACATTATTATAAAACTTTGTCCTAATCTGTCCAGACCAATTTTTGGCCATACGGTATACAAGTAAATTATGCATAAAATTTACCTACCTCTAAAATATTTTTATTGAAATGGTTGAAATTGAAATATTTTTAAAACACTATCAGCTAAGAAATATGACTTTAAAAATATCTTAGCTTTCTTTTAAGAACAACAAGAAAAAAACTTCACTATCTCAAATGGGATGTAGCTTTTAAGATTTATAGAGTACGAAAAATAAAGCAAATAATTTTATCTCACAAAGTACATTTTACAAAACAAGAACAGAGACGGTTTACAAAATAAGATAGTCGTTGTCTCAAAAATTGAATTGTGCAAATATTGTTGGTACAGTCGGCGAAATAAATCCCGGTTCACCCTTGTCAGGGGAGCCGGGAGATAGCTGGCCGAACTTGCTAGCCCAGTTTGAAACAATTATCTCAGCAGCGATCACGTACATTTTTCTAATCTCTCGACGATACTTCTTCTCTTTTGTCTGACTGTACTCCACTTTCGCGCGGTAAAATCTAAATTGAAAACTGATTTGTTGTTGTTTTTATTGTCGCTTGTGGATATTTGGGGCACAGATAATGAATGTGTCAAAACTTGAATTGTCAAAACGTTTTGAAAACACACAGTGAATGTGTCAAAACTTTTTGAGATAAAATGCTCGGAATATTTATCAGTTATCTAAAAATCTATATTTTTTATTATCGAAAAAAATCGAAAGATTACCAGGCACGATGTAATTTAAATCCTGGAATCAGGCAATCAAAATCATGATAATTAGGAATGGAATATGAATTTTGAAATTCGAGCGTTATAAATTTATAATAGACAAGCCATGCGCCCGATGGGATTCCCGATCGGCAAAAATGACGAACTTCTATACAATCTTTCATTCTTTATTTAACCCTTCTAGAGAGTTAATTTTCAAAAATCCTTCTTAGTGCTTACTTTCAGTAAAAAAGGAACTCTTGTGCAAAATGTCATGTTTCGAGACACATTAGCTTTGCCTGTGCGTTGTCTGCCAGTGAATAAAATTCAGATTTATATTAAGTAGGTATATTTTTTATACATTGAAATAAATACGAATATGAATAGATCTATAATCTCCCCCATAGTACCCGCTTCTTACAACCCTATAATTACAATGAAAAAATGCAATCTAAAAAGCCACAATATCTTTACAAAACTCATTTCCCGACGAGCACTTTCTCTATGAAATCACAAAGTTTTTATTCGAGAACCCAGCGAAGTGCTCTTCAAGAAAAACCATGTCAAGTAACCTTAGATGGTAAACTTGGAACTCCTTCAGGATGTTTAATGCTTTGAACATTTGTCATAAAATGTTAGTAAGTAATTTATGCGGCCTACCCAAATGTCCTTGTCTTTGGTATTGTTCGTCGAATCGTTGAGTTCCTTAAGTTTTGAGTTGAGCTAGCTTCACGATTACTGACAAATGCATGCACTGACTGGACAGGTCCACTCATTCTGTGTGGTTTTTCCACAAAAGACCATTTCAGACACAAATCTACATGGTCTTCACATGATCTGACCAAGATTATGTCTGGACTTTAAAAGAGACTGTGACCTCGGAGTTTGTTTCGGTCTTTCTTCTCAGAGTAGTCAGATAGGAAAGGCGGACCGGACCTCATCTACTTTTAAAATATGATTGATGTTTATAAGTGTTTGTACAAACCTACTTACAGAAATAAAATCATTTATCATTTATATCGAAGGTTTTATCATCATCATCACCATCATTGGCAGCCTTGTTCCACCCACTGCTGAGTATATGCCTCCTTCCTTTTATGCCATGCTTCCCTGGTCTGTGTGAGTCTCAACCAAGTCATACCCACGATCTTCTGAATGTCCTCCACCATGGTTGGTCTACCAACAGTCCAGTATTTTACAGTTTCTCGGCAGCCACTCTGTTCCACACGCATACAGTCATGTCTAGCCATGAATGTTAAATAGCCTATTGGTGTCGTCATGATGTTACTTTCCGGTTATCCGAATAAATGACTGACATGTGAACGCGACGGTTGCGTTCCCGCGACCGATTACTTTGGCAGGCACAGGGTGAGGCAGTTCAATCTTAGAAAACACCGCTTTTTGTTCGAAGCCAAAGAGATAGGTAGATGACCTCTTTTCATGCTGAATTATGATCATCATCTATCTAGATAATTTATTCCGAAACAAACATGTTTACAAACATTTATACGAAACTTACATAATATAAAGAAATCTCGACGTTCTGTCAAGCCGTAAAAACCGTGCAAAGCAGGGGCAGGTTCGCTAGTATAAAGATAATTGAGAAGGGATGGCATATAGTATATTGTGCAGAAAATGCTCAAGCAATGAGACAATGAATAATTCCATAGTTGGTACTTTCAAATATTCTACAACTTTTCATCTAAAAATTTAATTTGTGGTACTAAAAACCCACGCAACAATCACACAATTATATGTCACTACAGCGCAGTACAATCGCGTACAAACGTAGTGTTCAACAGAAGAAAAAATCCCGGGTATAAGTCTGGAGTCACAAAGCTTTGTCCCGGCCAAGTTCGCCGTGCAACCTGATTCAATTTCCATGTTAATCCGGAACACGACACAGTCTCCTTTGTATTGTACAAGTCAAGTTTTATTGTGTAAGAAGTTTTTTGGTAACTGTACTCTAGTGATGTTATAGCTCTGTGATGAATATTTTTGATATAGGTTGTTACACGAAATTTTTTTTTTTTTTTTTACAAAAATATCATCCAGATGGCACTCACACTAGGTGCAAAGTATGTCCGGACTCTTACCAGATCTCACGAAAGAGATATCAGAGACCTCACTTTCCATCTTAGTTAAAACTATGTCACCCGCAGGTCATAGAAATAGGTTCGGGCAAACATTCGCAAAACACGATCTTAGTATACACTTGCATAACAGAAGAAGAAGAATTATTAGAAGTACATAGTTTAATCGCTCTTCCAATCAGGGGTGCGCGCGAATTTAAGAATATTTCACGGGCACCTGACTCATGGTAGTGGTAGGAACAGTGAGGTTTTAATCGGTAGGGAGTCCAATATAATCCTCCATTCTCCTCTGGGTGTCCATAGGGAATTTCCCATAACAAATAAAAAAATGTTAGTCGCCATTAGCATCACAAACACCTTAAAACCGTTCAAGGTTTTTTGTAGAACACAAAACAATTAAGAAAATCCTCGTTATAATTCAAGTCGTTTTCCCAACACTATAGTACACGTAGCATGAACTGCATCAGTAACAAATTCAATGAGCGGTCCTAGCTTTGTTTTTGGCGGTAATTTTTGTACGTGAAGGACTGAGCTGCATTTTAAATTTACCATTCTTTTGAAATGTATCGGTAATGGAAAATGTATTGCACATGTTGCAGTGTGGTTATAAGTTCGAGTTGAATTTACTCATAAAGTACATCGACATTATAGTTTTGCTGTTGGTAATGCCTTCTAGATTAATAAAATATGGGTATTGTTATCGATTTACGATAAAGTGCTGTTAATTTTAAAGTAAACGTTGCTGCATTTTTTATCAACAGCAGAGTCTTGTATGAAAACGCAAGCGCAAATTCAATTGATTACTAATTAGTTGAATCTGTTACACAATATAAATTGAAACTTAGTTGTAAAATAAAAAAGCCCATGTATCCTTTTTGAGATCTCCTCTCGCTTCAGTGTTGTTTCAATACCGCTTATGTTTTTTGTTAAAAGTATGAAATTCAGATGGTGTCCATGACAATAATAATTCCACAATGGCAGCTCTTAATGAGTGACATACAAAATTAGAACACTGTCTAATGGGCATAAACGTATTTCACTCATGTGTCTAAATAATGTTTATGTAGCTACCAATTCCGCTGCATTCAACCGCGATGATCCCTCTAAAGAACTACAGCGCTCCAGCGCTCTGTGACCATATTTGACAAAACCAATTTCTTTTATTTGATGTTTCCAGCAACATAGTGGGATATTATTAAAAACAGCCTCGGTGACAATTAGAGTAGAAGCTGTAATGTAAATCATGTTTGACATAAATTATGTTTTTATTTTTTATTAATGATAATTTTATTTTCATGTCGCCACTTGTTCTATAGAGTTGTGTCTAGAAAAATTCTCAAGATAACTGACAAGTGAAAACTAATATTGAATGGCAGTTTAATATTATAGCTCTAAATACTGATAATCTTATTTACTATCAGCGTCATCTCTTTTAGACAAATCTGGCTTATCCATTCAAAAGATACCATCTCATCAACATCATCTTTACAAATAAAACTAAGTCTTTAGAAATAAATTCAGCTGACGAATTTAAAGAAATAGTTTAATTAAATAACAGCACACATATACTCACAGTAGCTAAACTTTAAAAGTACTATCGCCTCCTTTCCGAGGATCTCGATTTGAAAGTACTTAAGGCCGTCGGGAAATTTATTTTGTCCCCCCAAGCGGAGCGGTGAACTAAGCCTTATCATCCACCTAATAGGTTTCCACAAAGAAGCCTTGGAGCCAATAGGGGCACCTAAAATTTATTGTTTAGTTAGATAGAAAATTCCCAGTGCCTGCCTTATAATGTGTAATCAACGGACTGGACCGGGCAATTTTGTTTGTTGATGTTATTGAAAGCGGAATGAATTTACGAGACGCTGTTTTTTTAACTTTGGCACGTTATTTTCATGAGATCCTTAATTTGATTTTAAACCTTAATTAGATTTGTGTAAAGCTGGGTAATATTTTTGTTCTTACTGGGGCAATTTTCGGTTTACAATACTGGCTAATATTTTTGTCTTACTGGGTCAAATGAGTGTTAATAAATCAGCAATATCTAATTGAAGCTTAAGAGCGCATACACGGGTCCACTAGCGCCACTCCCTTAAAAAAATATTATCTCGTGACTGAGAAGGAATTTTGAAAAACGGCTCAATAAATGACCTCGGTAAGTGTGTCAAGATTTTTCTAATACTTTCTATAAACTTTCATATTGAGACACGAAGCAACAAAAATCGATCTAAACAAAAGCGGCCACATTCATTGAGACCGTATTTTGATGCTTCGTGTCTGTCGGCGTGGTGTCTATCGGTACAGCGGTATGGTGTGTGGTCCGATTTGACGCCAGAAACAGTATAATATATCATTTAACGATACAAAAGTATTCAATGAAACCTTAAAAAATTGTGAAGTTTACGTCCAAAATATCCTTTAAATCCTACCAGCAGCGTCAAATAATATGATATCATCTTTAGCTGAAATATCCGCTCGTTAGCTATCTTCTATCTGTATGTTTAAGTATGAATAAAACAAGCCATAAAGGTTCATACTTTCTGTAAAGTGAATTAAATTTGGTGGTTTTATAGCTATTCCTGTAGTAAGCACTACTACACTGCACTACAGATGAAGTGAGTGAGTCAGTGAGTAGTGAGGTGAGTGACATCAGCGGCCCCATTTTGTAAAATTCTCACTGTGAAAACATACGTGAAGTGAGCTCAAAGTGAGGTGTCAATGGTGTCAGACCTAGGGATTGACACCATTGACACCTCACCTCACCTCATCTCATTTCACGGTGAGGATTTTACTGGTGGAATGACAGCTTACTTCATCTATTTTTTATGGAATAGATCGGCTGTTTTAAATAATGTCTTCGGCAAAAGTCATACTAAGCTAATCTCTTCCGGTGAGTTTTGTAAAAAATAAGGTTCATTTTATGTTAACAGAAAGTTAGGTACATCCTCCTTTGAACTATTAATAACATACATAATTACAACAACCAACCATCTTTTAGCAATTCGTGACAGACAATAACGGTACGTGATGTACGGAAAATCTAACCTAAACTGGCAGCACTGCAATCTATACCTGTTTTCTTCAGTAGACATGCTTACAGATCCTCTAAATCTCGTCTCATTCATACTTTAAGACAAGTCTCGTTATGTCGTGCACGTACTATGCTCCGACTTCCATCTTCTATGAAAAGGGTTGAAGATTTACAACCTTTTGTAACTGACTACGTATCTATACCTACATATTACATTCTATTATATCGGATGACACCTGCTATTGTACGTTAAAATGGGTGAAGTTTTTATCTTTTGCGTGCTGATAAGTCAATTTATGCGGTATGGGATTAGGTTCAATAATTTGAGCAAATGTAAATTTTGCATGTTTGGAGTTGTTTTGATAAATGTTTGTGATTTTTTAAAAGTAATTTATTTTCGATTGTTTGATGGAGGTTTTGATATCAAAATTGGTATTTTTCAAATGATTTACAAGTTTTTTACATAATATATAAGCGAACAGTCTAAAAAGAATAAAAAAAAATACAAGTTGAAAATACGTGCATTACAAATTTCTCTTCAAAAGATGAATATCGCAAAGTAGGTCGGGTCAAACGAATACAGACGACACAATCAGGCTTCAGAATGGAGCTTTGTGATAACATCAATAAAAATGCAATGATTGTAATTTTGGCTTCAACTTGACTTTATACAGAAGGTCACACATCTTCCATAACCATTTTTACTGCATATAGATACTAGTTCCGGTTTATTACTAGATCCACGTTTACCGTGAAAGACTTACTCATTTCTCCTTCAATCAAGAACTCTTATCACCACTGCAGTAATCACGGGGAAGTCAGGTTACAGCGCTGTACAGCGGTGGTTAGCAACCGCAGCGCTTTGTGCGATCAACACCCGTGTTAGTTAGTGACTGATACCGTGTTGTTGTAATTACATTGATTCATTTCAGTGGTTGAGGCGGGATTTGGCCTTTTTTGGGTTTAGACAACAAGGTACGGATAAAGAATGAAATGTAATGAAATTTATTTATTTGCGTGATTATAGAATGTTCATATATTGAAGCGTCGACTTGTGAAATTGGCGACCTACTTGATTGCTAACGAAATTCTATGAGATAATAATGACATGATTAATGAAAACTTGGGGAAAATGCTTGGTCTAGTTAGAGTGTTTAGTACATTGTCCGTCGAATCGTTGAGCTCCATAAGTTCTGAGTTGAGCTGCGCGATTACTGACAAATGCCTGCACTGACTAGGCAGGTCCACTCAATCTGTGTGGTTTTTCCTCAAAAGACTATTTCAGACACAAATTTACTTGGTCTTCACATGATCTGAACAAGAATATGTCTGGACTTTAGAAGGGACCTCTGAGTTTGTTGGGGCCTTTCTTTTCAGAGTACTCAGATAGGAAACGCCGACCTCATTTAGTTTTCAAAATATGATTGATTGACGTGTAAAAGTGTTTGTACAAACCTACTTACAGAAATAAAATAATTTATCATTTACAGAATATAATCCTTTTTGCCGAGAACACTCTTTATAATAATCAAACTAACAAAAGGTTCTCTTACTAAAACTAAGTTCCAGTAGTCGTAACTGAACATACCTACTAGAAGAAGTGAAAAATAATGTTTTCGAAAAAACTTTACTCGATTATAATATTGGTAAAATTATAAAACAAATTCATTATGTACCTTCTCGAAAATAAGAGACACAATGCGAAAAACTGTAATAACGTACAGAAAGGCATACCTACACAAAATTATATCAGAACTAACGAAGTGCTAAAACCGTGCTCGGCACGCAACAATAGTTCGACGAAAACAATTTATACAAACAAATTCATTTTGCACAACCGATTACCGAATGACTAACGGCTGAAAAACACTGCATAGACAAAATAATTTAGGTTTCGTCTACATTGTTAAATTAAAACAAACAAGAACGGTTTGTATTTGATGGGGACGAGAAGTGATTAAAAATCATCATTTTGGTGAGCAAGTGAAGTAATTGTTAATCATGATACCGATATCGATAGCTTCTTGTGACGGACCGTTTTATAACCAAAATCACCTTTCCTATAAATATTTGATATATAAGGTGTATGATCTATTCGGAATATTTACATGAACTTTGACAACAGTTATATCAAAATTTTACCAAGACATTAAGGGGACTACATGACCTAAACGCAAATTTATAATGCCTAAAAATATATGATCCACTGCAGTAACCAAAATCAGAAAAAATATATGATATTCTTCTGGATATATGCTAGTTAGATAGTGTATTGAAAACATAATACAATTAACTTGATATGATAGAAAAAAATCGCGAAGATACCTCTAAAAAAACTTTTTAACGACTAAAAACCATACTAATATACATGCAAACATTCAGATTTTTTGTCAGATTATTCTACAAGTAACATACTAACGAAATAGTGTTTTAATTTTTTAGTCCAATGAATAGATTTTTTGTAAATCCATAATTGCTTCATATTTTGCAATAAATTACCAGCGTTGTGTCATCGCGCGTCTCTTTCTTTTCTATGCAATCCGACAGTGACCGCGCTTTAGCTCTTGTAAGCCTCTTAAGGGGCATGTGCCAAGGTAGCCCGCGAAATTCAAATGTTCTTAGGTTTTTTGCAATTTGCAAGTCAGTATCAGGTTGTATGTTGAACATAATATGATTCGCGGCCGTATCAAATATTTATTTATAGAATTATAATCATAATAATCATCAATACATCTCTCTAAGTTCATATTACCACATTGTATTGCTGATTCTAATGATTATAATTCTGTAAAGCCATATTTGTCACGGCCGCGAATCATATTTTAATCAACATACAACCTGACAGTGACCTGCAAATTGCAAAAATGTAAGAAAATTTGAATTTCGCGGGCTACCTTGGCGCATCCTCTTTAAGAGTAAAAAATACGGGGAAGACATCTTCATTTAATCAGCTATTTACGAGTAACAAATAATAAAAAAATGTTTAGAGTTGCCTATGAAGCAGCCGTCAAGGCTGGCAAAGGTGGAATTTGCAAATTGTTGAACTACATATTTTAAAATTTTGCGATTTTCCTATTATTAACTGTTTTACGTCATCCCATTACTTTCTTACCACCCAACAATCCTTCCTTCGTTAAGTTACCAGGTCGATACGTGCAGATTGCAAGTTGAAACGCAGCTTTTGAGTGGTTAGTATTACTTGCAGTCGACGCGCTGATCACTGAGCACTTGCCACTTAGTTCGCGTGTCTTTAAGCTACTGTGCACGTACAAACGCTTAATTCTTTAATTAAGAAAAGTTTAAAAATTGAATTTCGAAAAGAAATACACTGGCAGTCTAAGACTAGTTGAGATGCTCTAAGTAACCAACAGCACCCACGTTCATAATTTCTTAAAAGACTTGTGTAGCACATCATTTTATGTCATTCAAGTAGGTCAGGAGAGGTCAAGGTCCAGCTATAAATTGCTAGGACCACGCTAGGACCCTTAGCAGCCGAGCAAAAATGAAAAAGTCGGAAAGAACGCTAAACGAAAACGAAGTAAAAGCGCGGGCGATGCGACACGACGCGGTGGGTCGGGGGCGGAGGGTGTTTTATAAAAATGTGGATATTATTTTAGTATATTGAATATTTTATGTCTTCAACGCGAATGAAGTCGTGGGCAGAAGCTAGTAATAATAATACTCTATATCTTATGATTTAAATACCTACAACAAGCATTCAATAAGAAAAGTTCCCAATTTAAATACTTTACTATAATATTTACCTTTATTTCGTAATAATCCGCCTTAAACAATTATTCTTATTACATATAGAATCTAGGTACACGGCGGCTCGGAACATGAGGCGAGTCGCTGCGCAGTAACAAATTCATGTGTCAGCGGGGGTGAGGGGTGAGGTACTCCGCAGCGAGTAGCGCACTTCAGAGCCGCCATAAAGACATTGACGCGAGCTATAGAAAGCTTCATTAGAATCTAAAAAACATGCTAACTTCAGTGCTATAAATTTTATTCTACTCCCAACACAGTCGTACATTTAAACAAACATACCATCCATATTGTCCTAATTCGGCGCCCTCTAAAATATTCCGCTTTCTGCGTAGTCGAAAACAAAAAGTTTTAGTTAGTTGCGAAATGAAAACAATTAGCGTTTGCAGCGGCTGCAACGAAGTGTAGCGATTTAAGCTCTGTGTACTTATTGAAGCTATGAGATGATTTTAGTACTTATAACTGTGTAAACATTTTAAGGCTGATTTTTTATGTTTTTTTTTAATATGAATTTAAATACAGTGTTTTGGTAAGCCATCTATTGGTGTTAATCTAACACTATCATACTACATAATTTGAAGTTCTCAAGAAATCAAAACTCTACTCCATTTATTCCTAGAAAGAAAATATTTATTTTCACTAAACGTGATGGATACAGTAAAAAAAAACACTCAAATGCAAAGAAAAATAAACAACTGGGGGAAAATATACGCAAAACGGCCATGCATCACTCTAAAGTAAGACATAATACATGTAGTAGGTAGCAACCATCGCAATTGCGAAACTGAATTATTCACTCCCTTAAATACAGACAGAAGTAATAGTGAACAACGATAAATCCGAGCTCAACCGAGCAACAGTATAAGTTATGAAAAGTATTCGTGCCGCCAATTTGCTGGTAGCAAAAAATCGTTGTTAGTTGAAAACAATTAAGCGGTCTAACTGGTGCTGGATAGTGGGCTAGCCGGGAACTTTGTTGGAACTCATTGTAGTAGAGAAGGATTTTGTAATGTAGATTTTGGTTGGATACGGCTTGAGTAAAATTAATATTTTATTTATGAATCATTTGACTCTACTCTCTCTCTCTCTATAGTTGAAACTTACTTCCTAGCTAGCTGATAAGTCATGATGGTAGATGCATTGATTGAAGGCCTTGGACTAATTATTGAGTAGAGAAACATCCTTATTATAAGGATAACTGATTTGTTCAACAACTTTCTACGGGTTATTAAATGATACGAATAGTGTTATGAAATTTTAAAAAAGTAATACGAAATCAAATTTTATGTCTATTGACAGCATTAGATGTCATTTTATTCTAAAGATATTTTACTCTTCAGCATATTTTATTACCATATCCACATTCATCCAGATCACTGTGCAGAAACCACCGGAGTGCAGACTCGCGGTACAGTGAAGAGCAATTTATTACTTTTAAGTTGCCCCTGCACTACGGGATTAGACGGAATGCTCGTTCCTACAAATATGTGCGATAATAACAACAGTACAGTTGCGATTTGTTGCAACGTATGTGGTTAGTTTGCTGGATTAACTTCCATGTCGTTGTTATAGTTTGAAATGTCGAGTGTTGTAGTTCTTGAATGAAGTATTCTTGGCTCCAATGTTGCATTATATGACAATACTGGAACCATGACTTCAATCAAGATCCGTACTTTGCATATCTACATTTTGTCGTGCCTCTAAAATAATGATAATAGAAATGTGAATTGATAAATCCAGTTTTTGAATTAAAAGTATTAAATAAACAAATAGTTCTGTTTGCCGGTGATTGACATGATCAACTAACAATATAAATAATGAAAAACAGCCGGATACTAAACTTTTCCTACTATGCAATGAATTTAGGCTCCTTCTTCTTTGAAACCGCTCTCAATGCGTCTGTTGATCCCTGAAGATTCACTTGGACATTTGAATTATAACTTCACACAGGTTTTGCTCTATATACTGCTGAAGTAATTTCGGATCAAGAATTTAGACAATCATATTACGAGTAGATACATCACTATCATTATGGTGTTGATGAATGGTCTGATTCTATGCGAAAAACACTGACTGGTTGTATGGTATATTTGGATAAATTATAGTCTTCAGCAACTGTCTCCGTCGCTCTAGGATATGGTTTACTTTTCATGAGCACAAGTTTGGAGTCCAACTTGATTATTTTTCTCTAACATAATCCTTTTGTACGTTGATTCTATTATTGCTTTCAGGTATTCCTGAGAAAGGGTAACTATTGTCTGGAGTTTCTTCACAATTTCATAAAACAAAATCGACCAGTCATCTAAATTAAATAATTCTTTGTCCGGATTATCAATGTCTTTTCCGGAAATAAGCTTGTACAGTTCGGTTAGGACGGAATCCTGTAGTTCAGATTCTGTCAACTTTTCTTGTATCCGGACTTTGATTGTATCTGTGTTTTTTTTTTGGGTGGGTAATCATCAAATGACCTCTCTCTCTGGGCGGAGCGGAAGGGCATGTCAAACTCTTACTGACTAAAACCCACCCGTGTTCCTTCAGTTGCCTGTGCTCTAGGGCCACGGTAACACTTTCGAACAATCCACGACCCGGGCAGGCATCGGCCCTATCGGACCCCGTTAATTATGCTGACATCTCTTTGAGGCGCGCGTGGTACACAACGCGCCATCGACCCGGGCTTGGTCCTTACCGGACGGCAAGCTGCCCATTGCTAGCCGTCCGCAAGCCCGCGCCTACAGTGGCCGGTAGTCGGCTATCGACTCCCGACGCCCAGGGTGTCTCCTCCTGCGGTCACTAGGGGCGTGAGGACGCAATGATTGCCTCACCCTCAGGCGCTCCGCCTCCTCCTTTGCGAGCATTACTGCTTCGCAGAAGGAGGTGACGGCTTCCCATTCCCTCTCGCTCCGTACCATGGCCTGGATCAAGGCCGGACGCGAGAGATCGCCGCCGCCAATCACCGCCACGAGGATAAGGTGGTACCCGAGCCGGCAGACCTGCACCGTGTGCTCCACCGTGTCCTCCGGTCGATCTACACAATGATAACACCCGGGCGTTTCCTCCCACCTTATCCGATTCTTGCGGCAGCGGAGTTACGCCCCGGCGTTTCGCCTCCTCGCGCCACTCCTAGATGTGCGCGAGGACTTTTGCCTTCAGATCCCATGGCGGCAATCCGGCAAGGAGGCTCGCTGCTTCGCAGGAGACCGTACGGTATCCCCGGACCAGATGGATGGCCATGACCCTCTGGGACGCGATCAACCGGTGGGCTGGTCGGCACCTCAATGAACGCGCCCATACCGGTGCCCCGTAAAGGGCCATGGACCTCACAACCCTCGCATAGAGCCTCTGGCAGGAGGCGTTTAGACCTCTAGATTAGGCAGGAGCTGCTTCTCTGGGCTGCTATCCAAATAATAGACTAAGCCCAAATGACCTGAAACAGATGATTAAGGATGAAATAAAGAAAATGTATGACCATCACGATTAACCACTGTTACAAAATTAATGTTATAGCTCAAAAATGGTTGAATACCTCGATTCATAAAACATTCCATAACAGAACTTACCTTTTTTTTTCAACAATGCTGCTAATTCTAAAGATATATTGATACCAAATGAATATCCCAGAATGCAAAACTTATGGTTGAACACTAATGTTGGCTTAACGTGCTGAAAATAAAATAATAGTCTTATATGGAAAGTAAATTAGGCACGGTATAAAAATGCTCGATATTTCGTTTTCATCGCTTGACTTTAATCCCCATGACAAAATGTATAATTGAACTACATGTTTATATTCACACTTATTATTTAAAAAAAACATCATTTTTATATTTACCTTCAAAATATTTTTAGTCATTTCAGGTATGCTATCTCCTTCTAAATTAGGTGATAGTTGCAAAGCAGTACACTGAACGTTCAATCTCTCACCTATCGATGAAAATATGCGACTGTGACCTTCAAATCCTGGCATCATTATTAAATAGGTTTCATTGGAATCCATTTCTTCTGGCACCTAGAAATTATAATATCAATACTTATTTTCATCTCGGAGCACTTATTTTTTAATAGCATTGAAACCCGTTATTTAGAAACGATCAGTATTTTTAATTTTACCTTATCAATGCCACTATCAATTTTGCTGAGCATTATCACGATTGATTCTGCGGCAAAAATTTCATCCCTTTCAATATGACTGTAGAAAGCTTGTAGACCGCCGCTTGTGTGTGCACTGATGGTGTATTTTATTTTTCATTGTTGCATACCTTTTTGAGACTAAAAATTCGTTATGATTATTATTGCATAAAATATAGCTATTTAAGTCTACGATACTGTAGAAAATGGTACAGTTAAATATTTAAATACCATGTTAACCAGTTATTATGATTCGTGACATATTTAATGATTCTACAAAAATCTCTTTTAGCTATAATTAATCTTCAGAGTAAGTTTATTGAACTAAAATTAATCTCTTATACTATAATCTTAAGAATTTTAATCCCAGTTTGCAATAAAAGTTCTTTGCAGTTCGTCAGCTGAGTAATCCATTTCGAAAATAATATTTAAAAGATCTCTTATTTCGTCGACACAGGCTTCGTTAACTTTAAAATGATTCAAAGTTTTTCTTTCTTCAATAGCTCCAATTTTAGTGTTGACTGAAATTCTACAATCAAGAAAAATTTTGTGACACACATCACTCAAGTGGCATTAACAATAAATATAAAACTTACCACTAATTTTGGATTTTCTGTTCTTAGATTCATTACTAGAATCTTTCTTATTTGCACGAGACACAATATTATTTTATTTATATTTCATGCCCTTTTCCAAAGTAGTGAAAAGCACTGTTATAATTTCCGACATCGATGTATGTAAATTTGTATTCATCTGAAAAACCTTCTGTATTTTTATTACGCTTTTCGAAAAGCTACTAAGATTTCAAACTGAAAGAAAGTATCTATAATATATTTTTTTACTTTGTAGATTTGTAACTAGATACCTTGTTTGAAACGTCAGTTCGTATTAGTAGCCCTATTTTTTTTATTTTTTTTTTATGTGGCAAGTCATCAAATGACCTCTCCCACTCAGGGTGGAGCGGAAAGGCATGTCAGACTCTTACTAATTAAAACCCACCCGTGTTCCTTCAGTAGCCTGTGCGCCAGGGCCACGGTAACTCTTTCGAACAATCCGCGACCCCAGCAGGCATCGGCCCTATCGGACCCTATCAATTATGCTGACATCTCTTTGAGCCGTGCGTGGAACACAACGCGCCGTCGACCCGAGCCTGGTTCTTACCGGACGGCAAGCTGTCCATTGCTCGCCGTCCGCAAGCCCGCGCCTACGGTGGCTTGGAGTCGGCTATCGACTCCCGACGCCCAGGGTTTATCCTCCTGCGGTGACTAGGGGCGTGACGGCGCAACGATTGCCTTACCCTCACGCGCTACGCCTCCTCCTTCACGAGTATTACTGCTTTGCAGAAGGAGGTGACGGCTTCCCATTCCCTCTCGCTCCGTACCATGGCCTGGACCAGGGCCAAACGCGAGAGATCGCCGCCGCCGATCGCCGCCACGAGGACACGGCGGTGCTCCGCCCAAGCCGGGCAGACCTCCACCGTATGCTCCACCGTGTCTTTCGGTCGATCCACACAATGATAACACCCGGGCGTTTCCTCCCACCTTATCCGAAACAGGAACCTCCCGAAACAGCCATGTCCAGTGAGGACCTGCGTCAGGCGGAAGGTGAAGACGCCGTGGCACCTCTCAAGCCACTTCTCAAAGAGGGGACTTACCGCCGCAATTGTAGCGTGCCCAGCACTGGGTTGCGACAGTTGCACTCTCCATGCCACCTTGAGATCCCGCCGGAGCTTTGTCCGCTCTGCCACGATTTCTTGCAGCAGCGAAGTTACGCCCCGGCGTTTCGCCTCCTCGCGCCGCTCCCAAATGTGCGCGAAAACTTTTGCCTGCAGATCCCATGGCGGCAATTCGGCAAGGAGGCTCGCCGCCTCCCAGGAGACCGTGCGATATCCCCGAACCAGCCGGATGGCCATGACCCTCTGGGACGCGTTCAACCGGTGGGCTGGTCGGAGCCTCACAGAACGCGCCCACACCGGTGCCCCGTAAAGGGCCATGAACCGCATGACCCCGCGTAGAGCCTCCGGCAGGAGGGGTTTGAATCCCCTAGATTGGGCAGGAGCCGCTTTAAGACAGCCCCGTTGTATTAGAAGCCCTGGGTATTGATTCCCACTGGGGGTTTTGCAAATATTTTCAATTGCTGATACGGCAAAGTCTCCACTTATACTAATCGTATAAGATGAGATCACCACAAAATGTTTTAAAGCTGTTTGTATTTGTAAATAATGACGTAGTTTATCATAATTATAACACCACTGTGATTTTGGTATATTTATGACATCATTTTCTATATCTACTCACATGTTATGGTATTTTATGGAGATGTGGAACAAATACTCGTATTTCTAGGAACTCTGACTCTTTTTCTAAAACAGGTTTATGTTTAAAATTTATGTTGTCGATTTGCCACACCTTGAAAAATATAAAGATATTTAGGAATTGTACATTACTTTTAGCACGACTAGTCTTTAAAAATATTCCAATTACGGTAACTAGATCATGTGATCTGTACCGTGTGTGTACCGTAAAAGGTAAACGTTTACCATCATAATATGCATTAATTTCTCCTGCATGCAATTGCTTTTGTAATAAGGTATTTATCGTCATTTTCCCAATACACTTGGGATTCGACACTCCACCATTTTCATGCGATAATATGTTTAGCTGTATCAACGAGTCAAAAAAAGGCACCCACTCCTTAGTTCATTCGAAATTTGCAGCATTTCGTTTGGTGTTCGATGAAAGAATAAATTGGAATTCCCCTATGAAAACAAAAACAAATAATAGATATGTATGGAATAAAATGTGAACAAAATCCTCTACTTACGTGAATGAAAATTCTCTTACTCCCAACAGCATATAAAAATCTTTAGCTGTTAAAACAACATCATCACACAAAACATTTGCTTCTACACCATTAGAATCAAATGAGGAATGTTTATCTGTTTTATAAATCCGGATGCTGTAGGCACAAAAATGATTACCTATAAGATTATCAATTTTATGTCCTCAATTCAGTAAAATAAAGCAGTAATTCAAATACCTCAAATCTGCAGTCCAATACCATTTGAATTTCAATAGTAAATCGAACTGTTTCCTTATTCTTGACACACAGTTCCTTTTCGAAGAGTACGTCTTCGAATATCACAGACATGTCTCCATAGTTCAAGCCTTTGTACATAGCTAATGTCTTCCAAACAAGGAATGCCATCTCAGGAAAAATTGTTGTATCTGAAACCATGACTCTTTTCTTTGAGATGCTCATGAAAATTCATTCAGAGACAGTTCTGAAATGCACTAGAGATAATTCGTTTATTTTTTAAGTAAATGGTAACTTAATTATTTTGATTCGGTATCCTAAGAATGTACTATAGTAAATTCTCAAAAATAACGTTTATAACATGTCCTTTGAAATAATTTCAGTAGTCATCATTTATAGCGATAGCGAAGTTTCGCGATGGTATTATGGTCGTGTCTTGTTTATTGTAACCTGTTATGACCCCGTCCAGAAACCAAAGTATATCTTTATGTTTTTCTTTGAAAATAAAAAATTAATAAAAATGATAAAATTACGAATCCTCAATGTGTGCCAATCCAACTAGTGCTGACAGAAGCGGGGTGGGGTTTCTGTTGAAACTGGATGCTCGACTTTCGAGTACAAAAAAACTATTTTCGGAGTTAATCCGGCCTGGTACAACCAGAAAAAAAAATGTGATAGAGAATGAAAATGATAGAAAGTTTTTTTTCCTTACAATCTTTAATATGCTAGATAGTATTGTTCGTGGCAAGCCACTGCATAGCTTGTGTCGCTTTGTCTGGCGTCTAGGGGATCCTAGCTGTATTTTCTGTTAGAATATCTGTTAGAACAGAACTCTATTTGAATTTCCTTCAACAATAGTGCTGTGCATAGTAGTTATGCGTAGTAGTGCTAGTAGTTTTGTTACCCAGATACTATATTTGGTAAAATGCAACCTTTTATAAATCTAACGCCACTGATTGATTTTTTTTTCTGCTGTTTTATAGTCAATCTTTATTCACTCTCCAATAGCTTCTAACAAAAGCCTTACAGGGACTGGATTTCCTCTTTTTATCAAAGGAATATGCGTGCAGGATTTGTGAGCTTTCACCGCAATTGTTTGCATGAAACCGTGCGATGACTGTTGTATTTTGTGGAATATTTCTGGCAGCTTCTTCAAAAATACGTTTTCTGTAAATATGTGGTTATTATAATGTGAAGCCAAGCATACACTACATACCAGTAACTAGCACAAAATTATCCTATTCTATTTTTTATTATTGCAAAGTCGATGTCAACTATTGGAAAAGCAATTTATTGTGTATACTCGTAAATAAATGAATAAAGAACCGGCCAAGTGCGTGTTGGGCCACGCGCAGTGTAGGGTTCCGTAGTAGCCCTTTATCACAATATAGTACGATTCTGTTGTTCTTTATTCTGAATAAATGAAAACATAACCCGTTGGTACAGCGCCTTCTAGCAGCAGTATTGTGAAACTTATAATAATTTATTATGTATTTTTTTGTTTTTCGATGCAAGTCTTTACCCGTTATAAACAAGCAACTACTTTGTCTTAGTCACTTTAAAGAATTAATGCTAAGGATTTTGTATTTGGTACAAAATTATCCAACACCCAAGTTCAACGGCTATTACTACTAAGCTAATAAAGTTATCTTAACCGCTATAATTTTCCTTTAAAGTTCATGAACTGCACTATCATCTTGAATTTTTCCAGATTTTGCAAACCAGCAGTTTAGCTTTTAGAGGGAGGGAACGCCTACTGGAACAAAAATGTGCACTTTAAAGTTTAATATTTCGTAAATGGAGTATTAAATCGAAAAATAATTTTAGCAACCCCCAAGTCCTTTTAGAAGATCTCTTCAACGATACCTCACACGATGGGGTAGACGACGAATAAAATATTCATCCCCACTTCACATGCAGGGGAGGAACCATAAAAATATATATATATATATATCGTCGGTGTAATTGATATACACACTCCTACAAAATTACAGCTTCCTAGTACCAGCGGTCTCATAGCAAAACCTCGGACAGACAGACAGACGGACATGACAAAACTATAAGGGTTCCTTGTCAGAACTACGGAACCCTAAAAACGATAAAAATCTGTGATGATACAGTTGAACTTAATGTAGATCTTGTGAGGTTAGTACTCGACTGAAACACACAAAAAGATAAAATTACATATTATTGATTCTTCCTCACTTTGACATACTCTAAATCCTCCGTGATATGCTGTTGAAAAAGACTAAAAGTACAAATAAAAAAGAAATAAGGAAAATATTGCCAAGTTTCAAGTTTATTAACCAAAGGAATAATATTTTTCATATAAAGTTTATACCCTCTTTTCCCCCTACGGTTGTGGAATTTTGAAAAATCTTTTGGGATGTGTACATAAATTAAAGTAAAGATTATTCATACCAATTTATGAGGTAATCAAGTCACGCAGTAAAATCCTCCCCTTAAAAATGTAATATCCCTAAAAAAATGTAATATCTCGAAAAACCCTGATATACTTTATTCTTATTTTTGGTCTTAAGTATAAGTTGGAGTTTCGAATTAATCGGAACGTGAATTTAAATTCTTCCATACAAAACTTTGGCAACCCCTAATTCCGCTTTAGGGGATAGCTTAGGAAAAAAAAATGACAATCTTTATAATTTACTCAGTAACCAAGTAATCGTGCCAAGTTTCAAGTTTATTAACTTTAGTAATAACATTTAGATACAAACAAAATCCCCCCGTTTTCACCCCCTAAACGGCGAATTTGTAAAAACCTTTCTAAACGAATGCCTACGTCATAATAACTATCTATGTGGCAAATTTCAGCCCAATCCGTTCAGTGGTTTGAGCTATGTGTTGATAGATCAGTCAGTCAGTCAGTCAGTCACGGTTTCCTTGTATATATATAGATAGATAGATATTCATATATAATTATTAATTACTACTACCCAAATGTCCTTTCTTTGGTATTGTTCGTCGAATCGTTGAGTTCCATAAGCCCTGACTTCCTGAGTTGAGCTGCACGATTACTGACAAATGCGTGCACTGACTGGACAAGTCCACTCAATCTGTGTGGTTCTTTCCTCAAAAGACCATTTCAGATACCAATCTACATGGTCTTCACATGATCTGACCAAGATTATGTCTGGACTTTAAAAGAGACTGTGACCTCTGAGTTTGTTTCGGCCTTTCTTCTCAGAGTAGTCAGATAGGAAACGCCGACCTCATCTAGTTTAAAAATATGATTGACGTGTAAAAGTGTTTGTACAAACCTACTTACAGAAATAAAATCATTTATCATTTATCATTAATTAATTTATATATAAATATAAGTAGGATTCCTGTGAACCATATTCATGCTTTTCAAATGGAAGACTATTCTTTACTGTTATTTTGAATAAAACAAAATAATTATAATTAAAAGCTAGAATAGTATTACCATTTTTAATTAAGTTTAATGTCAAACGCAATATTGCAAGTGCTCCTTTGAGTACGGATATTTATTAGTCTATTTCTCATTAGAGATACAAAAAGTCCTTCCTCTGACAGACTATTTATTAGTAGCTTATTACTCGTAGCTGCGAGGAGAGAAAATAGCAGAGAGGGAAATTAAATAAGTCTTTTATGGAACCCTGATAGCTGTTTGGTCTGTTCCAAAAGTATGTAATGAAAATGTAAACAATTGGTTTAGAAACCGTACCAATTCCAATTAGTAGTGCAACTTACAAATTGAGTGCTTTTTATTCAATTATTTAAATAACTATCTCTGAAATTCTAACTTTAAATCAACTTAAAGATTCATTTGACAAACAATTATCGAAGTTAATTTTATTTACAACCCCTATTATCGTCAATGACTTTAATTACAATTTAATCATGTTATTCAAAAAATAATTGTTGGAAAAAGCGGTGGGATAAAAGTTGAAACCTTCTTTCTAAATACCGGTGTTTTTTTTTTTACCAATTTCTTATATTTTTTTATTAATCTGAACAGGGTTTGTTTACACTTTCGTGAAATACTTTTGGAACATATCAAACTAAACTATTATCTATATAAACTATCATCAACACATTTTCCTTCATTAGGTTGGCTTTCAGCATATCATATTGATAATCACAAGTCTTTGGATAAGTCCAGGGTCTTTAATACAAAATTTCAATTTAATAGGTTCAAAACAACAAACAAATCTGTTTGGCCTATCGCAGTCCAATGCTGCACATAAGCCTCTCCCAAACTGTTCTTCATCTTCCGTATCCTTTCTGTCCCAGCCACCTTTGTAAAGTCGTCGCTCGTTCTAGACAATGGGCTTCGTTAGGTAGAAAATGGTATCTTAATCGCAACTGTGAAGCTGTTAGTAATGCAGATGGTGATGTTGATTAAAAAGAATACCTTCTTTAGAAGCAGCGAAGATCGGATTTCTCATGAATTCAGCTGCCATACTAGGCCATTGAGATCCTATCTCGCTGTATCTAACCACACTGGTGATTTGGTTCCCGGATAGTGGTTCACGTCCTCAGCTAAACTTATCGTTTCATTATTTTCATTTGTAGTTGAAATAATAGATACATTAAACATAATTACAAAGATTTTTATAGATATCATTTTGAGCTTTAGATCTATTTTCGAAGAAAATAAACTATCAGTATATACAAAATAAAATATCGTATTGTGTTCGTAGCAACCACAAAAATTACTTTCAATGCACCCTAGAGTGTCGTTTGTTGGTCCACTTTAATCGTCAAACAATAATAATTTATCTATAACATGCCTTCTAAAAGTAATTAATTTTGAAAACAGAAAAACCATTTAGAACCTTTCCATAACTTGGTGAAGTTTACAAAAATATACGTAAAATTTCTTCATTTTTGTAATGTACTTACACGGGAGGTTCAAATTAAAAGCAAAAACTGTTGGTATACCTTTTAAAATAAAAAATACAGGTTTTTCATAAATGCTTACAACCTGTTAGCTAACTTACTATATTATAAAGTTGGCATCACTAAAAGTAAGAATACAGTTGAGTTTTTGATTTTGTACCACCTGTACAAAATCTAAAATGCACCTGTACTTCTATCAATCTTACCTAGGAGAATATAAACACGAGACGTGTGTACAGAAATATCAATAGCGAATACATCGTGAAGAAGTGCAATCTGTTCAGCATCAACTGGGTATATTTTCAAGGCGTTACAATTTTTGGATATGCTAGCATTAACCCGGTGAGAAGTTAATACAAGTCGAGGAATTGGTATATTCTATTCTGATATTCTGAAAGAAAAATAGACGAAGACGGGCGGGCATATAAGAACAATTTACAGAAACAAAAAGGTGCCATATTCCACGCTCTATATCTAATTTTCTCTTCAAACAATACAATGACTTTCATGGACACTTCTTTTTCTCATGTCGATGATTTACATTTTTAACCGATTTCGAAAAGGAGGGGGTTCTCAATGCATCTGTTTATTTTTTCTTTTTTGTATGGTTGTTACGCGATTCTCCAGCAAATAGGGATCGATTTCAAAAAAAAAAAAATGTAATGGATAGGGTATGACTCAGGGATGGTTCCATATAAATTTTATTAACTTTGCTTGGGTAGTTTTTCAGTTAGCTTCAATAATACGTGTTTTTTGTTTGTTTAGATTGATGATTTTAAAATAACTTCCTGTCACTGTTATTTACATAGCAAGTAGTGGTATACGAATTTGTGTGAGGTAGGTACCACAAATAAAATCTGTTAAATAGAAACTTTTTTACTAAATTTCCAAAAAAATACTACAAAAAAAAATAACTTTAATTTTGGCAGTGGGTGGCAAAAAATTAAAACACAAAACCAAAGACACTGACTTCCAAAATTAAAGTTATTTTTCACTTTGTAGTGTTTTCTTTTTTTTTTTCAAGACTTTTTATCCACCAGTAAGTAGCGACCTGCTTACTCATAGTCTCATAACATAAATTTCTGTTCAACGACATAATAACACTCAATTCAAACTCAAAGCATATCATATAAACATCCACATTACCACAACCATTAACCATCCACAGGCACTTTTGAATTGTCAAGGGGCCAAGTCTGTTTACCGTGGGCCTGGCACACAGAGAACAGAACGAACACGGGTGGGTTTTAGTCAGTAAAAGTCTGACACGCCACCTACCGCCGCCCACCTAGAGCGGGAGAAGTTATTTCCCAACAAAAAATAAAAAAGGGGTCAGTCAGTAAGATGAAGCTAGTTACCCATTCCAAATCGTAGTAGGTACCTATGGAGAAGAACGGGCAAGAAACTCCACGGACACTCTTTTAAATCAAAATATGGTTACAAAATATTGGTTACATCATTCATGTTGAAATTATGCATGTGAGAACGATGCAGAATGTTAAAAGCGTCCGTAATAAAAACATTACATTAAAAAAACAATTCAAATATTACATTAAATTATAAATAAGCCGTGACAGCTAAGAGATGACCAATCCCTACTGATAGCGCCCATTCACGAACATGACGCATGGATTAACACCATTCAGCTCAACCATTTTGAAGGGAGCTAAATGATCCAACACATGCGCCACCATCAGCAATACATTAAAGTGAGCATGACATACTCTCAGCCACCAGGGCACATCCACGTCAATGAAAGACATACCCAGTAAATGGTAGCTTTAGCGTGTGTACATAGTACTCATACATTTGCTATGTAAGTATACAATATGTACACAGAGATAGAATTTATACAATACAAAGATAGTTTTTAACATCTTCAGCAGCACTTTTTTCAAGATAAGCTAAATAATTAAGTGCCAGCTATCGTGGCATACTCGACGCTTGATATTATAGCTGTACCAAAGATTTAACTGTAAGTGGCAATTAGTAGAAAGACCAAGGAGTTCAAGTTAGTATCCATCCAGTATTCAAGCCCATTATTTTTACGTAAATCGATCTCGAAATTAAAATGTTCATAACCTAATGACGTGTGTTTCATAAAATAATGCAGTGTTGCCAGTTGTAAAGAAAAATACAAATAATACAGTACATGAACACTGTTGGAGTCAACTGTATGGCGCTATCACTGTTGGCGCCTACTGTATGCAACGAAAAGATAATGATTATTGTTGATTTAAATAATTTAGGTTTGTTTTAAACCTTATCGAGTTCCGTATTTTTTGACAGTACTCAACTGACCCAAAAATACGGAACGGACTTGACTTAAACGAATGTAATACCTACTTAAATGTTATAAAAGACAAAATACTGATGTTATTACGAATAACAACAAAACTATCGAACATCAATGATGCCGATTCTTTGAACTTAATCTAATAATGTGGGATACATTTTAGCTACCGAGTAATCCAAGTATATAACTGAATGTAGCTTGAGCAAATTATTATGATGAGATGTTATATCGAAGCGATTGTATATTAAAAAGTTATTACAATTTGTGAATGTTTGTCGCGTCCATTTAAACTAGTTTAAGTAGATACGACACATAAAACTCGCAAATTAATAATTATTATAACGATCATTACGAGTTACGTTAAAAAAAACAATTAAACCGTCTATTAATTTCTTTTTTCCATTAGTAATTGTGACTGTACAGTTAGCTTACGTCATATACGTAACATTTTTTTTTAATATGCAATCTATGCCAAAATATATTAAATTTTTCTTCGATTTTAGGGAAAATGTTAATTCCTAGGAACATTTTTATACGTCTGTGCGCGTGTCAGCGGCCGTAATTAAATGTCGCTCACTGGGGTGTAAGCAAAAACATTTATATAAACCAAGATATGATACCTAGCAATATTGAAAATATTTGTAAATGAAATGAAATGAAATGAAATTTATTTATTTGCGAGAATATAGGTACTTACATAATAACATGGTACTTGAAAATAATTTTAGACTCACTATATTCGACTTATCAGTCGTGCAAATATTTATAGTACATGCATAATAATATCATGAAATTATATGAATGTCATTACTTGATTAGTCATACAAATCTTAATCATAATAAAATTTACTCTTGGCTTCGTTAGTATTAATTATTAATTTGGCACATTAATAATATAAAATATTTTAAATAGTTTATTAGATTATTTCTTACAGTCAAGACAGTTCAGCAATTTATTGATTCGATTTATAAATAATGTCAATAATTATAATTTAAAATAAGTGTTCGTAGATTTATACAGATATACATCATGTCTGTTTAAAATTTAAATAATCATCTATTGAATAAAAACATCTGTCACAAAGCCAATTTTTTAAAGTTCTATTAAATTCTAAGTGATTCATTTTCCTTATATTTTCCGGTAATTTATTATAAATTTTCACCGCCATGTTGTAGCAGTTTCTGTCACATAACTTTAATCTGCTTCGAGGTACTATCAGAGGTTTTTGTACTATTTTCCTTTTAAATTGGGCCTTATCATCATGCTCAAAAAGTGATAGGTGGTTTCTAACGAACTTACACATTTCAAAAACGTGTACACATGTAAATGACATCTCGACTGGCAGTTGTCCCATTAAACCCATTGACAAGTATTATTTATCAGTGTTTAAGCCTCGTATTCACTGGAAAGACGTCCCGCGACACCAGTCACCTGAAACGTCGGGTGATGTTGACCAATGTTTCTAGATATTGCCTTACGACCTTTTTCATCGTGTTCGATGTTGCCAGACATGTCGTGAGACGTCGCACGACGTCACTTGATTTCACTTGACATATCTAGAGACACGAGTCGTGGGAAGGTTTATGCGTCGGAGCCTGTCCGGCCATGTAGCGTGAAAAGAAAAGCGATAGGTAGCGCGTTGGTTTGCAGTTGCAGGGCAGCAAACCCTCGTGCATCATACATAATTCATGTTGTACGTGTCCCTAGGTCGCATTTTTCGTTTTCTCCATCCAAAAGCGTTATTTTCTTTGATTTGCCTTGTTAAATGACGTTAACATTAGTAGTAATAAATAACAAAAGACATTTTGTCAATCATCACGTAATTATTGCTGCTCTTTTTGCATAGAAAAGCATGGCGCAGAATAGGACATCGCGCCCTTCTAGATGTCTAATGTGTAGAGGGCTTAATATAAAAAGTCAGCTACTGGTGCTACTTGTCCCTCGAGAAGCCATTATTGGAACTATTAATTTCCGCCATCTTTGAATGTCATATAGGTAATATTTGCTCCTCAATAGAATCTTTAGTTAAGGCACTTCTCCGACCAAACGAACTTGAGCGTTCGGTCTTTCCCTGTCACGTCGCCGAGTCTCGCTCTGTCTCGCTCCCTGCGCACGCTCATTTATATAGAATTCACAAGAAAATTGAAATTATTTTAATAAAAAAGACAAGCTATGTTTTGAAATAAAATAAAACGTGGTTCATTTAGATTTTTAAATTATCTATCCATTAGTGTAATCCTCAAATTAATAGAGCGTCACCTTTAGCAAAAGATGCACGTAATCAATAATTTTAGTCACTTTTTAATAAGGACATTTTAAATGTATTTAAAACACATAAAAACAAATAAGAACGTGCAATGTGATGATAGGATATCGAACATAATGTGCTTTTAGATGTAGTTTATTACCCATAGTGAATAAGTTAATAACCTCTGACTATGGCAAGGTTTTGGTCGGGGTACCGCCTTAACTGAGCCACGTTATATAAGAGCCACATGCACTTTATTCATCGCTTTTCTGGCACAACCCAGAATTAAACAAAAAAGCTGTGATTATTGCCGTTTATCACAATTTGACCGAATCTATCTTTTGAAAGTATTTGTGCGAATGTCTGTGAAGTCTAATTGCGATACCCAAGTTACATGGAGTCTTACCATTCTTTTTTCAACAAGCTGTCCCGAAAGAGGTTGTGCTGTCAATAATTCATACAAAATTCCCATAGAAGAAAGGATATTTAGTTTATCCCCGAATTTGAACATTTTTCGGGAAACTTTTCTTTCCATAAAAACCTAATTTGGACTAACAAACGTTTAAAAAAAAGAGCCGTTCTCAAGTGATACGCTTACCAACAAACAGCATTTTTTTTATATGTATAACAAAAACGAAATGTTGTATGTTTAAATGTGAAAATCCTTCACATTTTTGCACGTCACTGTATAAATAGAAATAGCCAAAAACAAGGCCGAATACAAAACAAAAACCTATCGGAACTCAATTTTTAAATACTGCAACAATACTCGTAAAACCACGCTCGGTATATTTTGACGGCGACAGTTGCACAATTAGTCGCAGTTGCAATAAACGACGGCAACCGGTATTTACCGTTGCACAATGTAGTTTGTTCGATGAATACCTACGTATGCTGTGGTTAGTGTGATTGCCCACGGGACATCTGCAGTGATTCACAGGTTTGACAATAAAATCACGCCTGCAATCCACAAAAGGGTAGTCAGAGGTGTACCTACTAGTTTCCTCGGACATTATTGGTTTACGTTGCTGACATGTCATTTCGCCAGTTATTTTTAGACTTATGTAATACTAGCTTTTGCTCGCGGCTTCGCTCGCGTTAATTCAAACATTGACAATCAATTCGGGTTATAATTCAATCATGATTCGAAAGACACGTGGCGCCATCTATTATCATAAGAACGTTATTGTTGTTTTTCTCTGGAAAAGTACTTTTTTTCGGGATGAAAGGTGCCCTATGTCCGTTGCTGTACACCTGACAACGTATATGCAATATTTCAGGATGATCGGTTTAGTGGTTTAGGCGTGAAAAGGTAACAAACAAACAAACTTACTTTCGCATTTTTTATAATATGTATTAGTTAGGATGAAGCGAGCCTATTGCCATCAACCGGACACAAATCTACACTCTGGGCTGCTGCCATGAGGTTTTCCGTTTGCAAAACCCAATAACATTTTGCCCGACCTGGGAATCGAACCCAGTACGTGCTCAGCAGTACGTAGTAGCAGCGGCACTTGCAACCACTAGACCAACGAGGCCATAATTGTGATCCCAACAACAACACCAAAACAACAACAGCAAAAATGTTATCCAATCAGTAAGGAGGTAGCAGTTTGTACTTTTAGGTGTCGCCACCCGTAAAGGTATTTTATAGCACCGTGTGACCTAAACCCGTACTTTAGTTCACACTTTTCTGTGACTTAAGTAGTCCAATTTTATACCGTGCGAAAATCAATCAGCTTAATTCGCAGATGCTTATTAAACAAGAAAATATCCTTTTCAAATGAAATCAAATCAAAATATTTTATTTCACATAAACCAACATGGGCACTTATGAAACGTCAGAAGCTAGGTGCACGGTTCCAATTGGTTGTTTCCTATGAAGAAAATTCTCCTTTTAAGAATGTTCTTTGACTCTTTGAAATTCACAGCACACAAATAATGGTACACACAAGTACCTGGTACTTGTTGACAGGCCTGCACTGTCCTCCCATAACTCTTACTACTTTAATTTGAAAACATTGTAATAGCTAATTATTTTTAAAAGAGTAACCGTGGAGTTACTTGCCGGCTCTTCTTCATATGAAACGACCAATTGGAACCGTGCACCTAGCTTCCGACGTTTCATAAGAGCACATTTAGGTTTATGTGAAATAAAATAATATGATTTGATTTGAATATGTATAGATACAGAAAACCATTAAAGATTTACGAGAGATTAATTTGTGAAACGCCAAATAAACCCTAGTATACTTTTTATGTTTCAAATTTCAGTTATAGTGGCCCTTTTGTTGACGCGGGGTAATTACGTAACACACTAACAGTAGGAATGGGTTTAATTTTGTCAGTTCAACAACATTCATTGCGTTATTTACGTTAGCAATGGATTAGCAATAAGCTACAAAATGATTCAGATTGTGATAGATAGTGTGTTACATAATTAGGGTGCTGCTTGTTCAATTCGGTATTCAAAAACTTGTTTAATTTCACACCACATGAAACTATTCATATTAAAGCTTATTCCACCAACGTGCTGCAACATTCCCGTGTACGCAGCACTAACAAACGGTTTACAAGCAAAATTGGAAGTTATAGAATGGTCGTTCCGACTATGGCTTAACAAGAGTTAAACCATCGCATCTTAATAGTCGACTTTATAGTCGGTAATAATTTTATTACCGACCGTTCGGTGTTGTGTTTAAAACTTGTTGTGTACTTACAATGTTTTAGGCTTTTACTTACGTTGTTATGGATAGATTGTGTTGCTATTTTAATTTGGCTCGGATAAGAGATCTGGGCAAGGGAGCTGATAATGTTGCAAATTAAAAAAAATACTGGTTTTGGGTTTATTAACAGGTTATTAATAAGGGTAATACCGTCAAACGGGGTGAATACGGATGCAGGGGTGAATCGAGACGAAACTAGGGATTTTAACATTGGAATAATATATTTTGTTGCCAAAAAACACTCTACCGTGTTTACTGTCTTATAATTAACGATTAATTGCTCTTGTTAGCAACAAACTATTATATTATTTCAATGTATAAAATTCTTTTAAAGTTTCGTTCTGATTCACCCCTTTTGACGGCACATCAACTAATTTTAATGTCAACCAATTCTAAACCAGCTGAGGAGATTCTATAATAATAAGGGATGTATTTAATTGATATTAATTAGTATTTTGGGGTCCTAAAAATACTAAACAGCTAAGTAACTGTGATCATATTGGAGGCGATTGGTCACAGTTCTAATCAAACCTAAAGGCTCCCGCAGTCAAGCGCGACGCGACTCTAGTAGAACATTTTTTATGAAAACTTCATGGAAATTGTTCTAACAAAATCGCGCCACACCGTCGCGTCGCACCTATCTGCGGGAGCCTTAAACCGTTTGGTCGGCGTACCCTAGCTTAGTTACTGCGACCAACTGTGAGAAAATGCCCAAAAAGTTTTTAGATGTTAATTTAATTTTAAAAAGCGTACATCGTTAGAAGGTGAATCAGTGAGATCAGGTGAATGTTTCCCTATATATTTCTATCTAAAAACAAAATATTTTTTGTGTTAAAATAGAGAGAATCAAATGGCATAAGCGCTCGAACCGTTCAAGAAAATAGCTCACGTACACTACCGAACAATCAGCCACTATTCATAAATGGAAAAAGGAGAAAAAAAATACATTTTGAAGACACTAGACAAAATCTATTATTCGATGAAACCACTTAGGTAGTAAAATAACTTTGCACGAATTAAGAAGTTTTATGAACATTTTTGACTTAAGTAAAAAAAGTCATACATAACATGTAAATAAAAAATGCAAATCACAACTCTATGCCCCCTATAAAAAAAAACAACAACAATAGATTATACTCAAGATTTCCTTAACTGTGCGTCGCGACGCCTTGAGGCGTCACGTCGTTGTCCCAGGGCGTCGCGAACCGGTATGCTCACGTCACCGGCACGCGACGTAATGAGAGTCAGTACTACAGCTTTGAAGATTCTGTAACCTTTTGCAACGTCTTACTTGTGCGAAACTGGCTTTTCTGCAATTGCAGTAATTATAACGAAATGCAGATCACAAATCAATTTATAAAGACAAATGAGGGAAGTCGTTTCAAAACTTAAGCTCCGATTTGAGAAGTTATGCTCAGAAAAGCAAGTTCATCCATCTCATTAATTGTACCTACTGTTTTTCCAAGCCTAGTAAATAATATATTTTATTATTTAAATAAGAGTTAGTAAGACTCTATATTCTTTGGAGTTTTCTTTGTATACAATAATCTAGTTAGAGTATAGCTGGATTATTTTAATGAGGCTAGCTGCTAGACTCTAGATTCTAGAGCTATACGCAGGTGTCTTCGTTTACAAAGGTGTCACAAAAAGAAATACAACATGTAAAGAGAGTCGTAGTATAAAAAAAAAGATTGGGAAACCCTGGGTTCGGGGTTCCCAACAATGGGGTGGGGAACCACCTCATATCTTCTGAGAAATAAGCTTCGACATGGCCAGGCAAAGTTAATGGCATTTCCTCTACTTTGCCTAGGTGTACGGAACCGTACATTACTTTACCGACTTACGCGCCGTGCATTCTGCACACACAGCATTTTGTACCTATTATTGCAAATAATATGTAAAACTATATATCAATAAATCAGTGTTTAACGAACATTCACGGCGGTCGGTTTTATTTCATCATCCCAATAGAATCGCCCCGTTATCATATCACTAAGTGTAGGGATCCCCTACATTTATTTTGGTCCTTCGAGCATTGCAGGATTTTGTCGCGATACTTTGACCTAGACGACACGATTCGGACTCAAGGTTCTGTGATCAAACCAATGTAGACTCATTCGGTGGAAAACACACTTTATCGTTGACTTGAGCAAATATAGCTTAGGTCAACAGCACGGTCGTGGTAAGCCAATCACGGCGTGACATCAACACCATCAAGCTCTGTGGAGGTCATCATCGGGCGGCGAGAGGGTTCAGCTTTCGCTAACAGCCCCTCTGGGAGCAGTACCAGTGCAGACAGCTACGTGGATCATCATTTAAACAATTAAGACTGTGCCTTTACCTACATCATGGAAGCTCTTTTCACTCGTCAATCTGAAATCATCACCAATTTCACTACAATAAAGGCGAACTTCAACAAGGACTCGGATTCTCGCAAAAATGCCGAATACTTGAAGAAACGGTTAGAGACGTTAGACAACCTCTGGGGAGAGTTCGAGCAAAATCACCAAAAAACATATATATAGCAGCATAAAAATGAGGCCGTTGAGTATTTCCATGACAACACATATCAAAAGGGTTAAAAACTATTACTCGTAATTCTATATCATCTTATGGCAATCATCAAAGTCTACTCAAGCAGATGGAAAGTTAGACAAATTGTTATCATTGCAACGCACAAATTTTAGGCCATTTAATCGGCTAATCAAGGGCATCAAAGTTGATCTAATAACATATAAATGGGAACTAGAAGATGAGCTTAAAAACGTTCAATCTAAGTGGACAATTATTGATGCTCAACATTTGCAAATCGATCATATACTTGCTGGTGGAGATAATTATATCATATGACGAAGAGTTTATTCATCAGGAGTTGGCCTACAAAACTATCAAACGTGAGTTGAATAAGAAAATCTCATCAACGACTCACTTAGAAAAATCAACTCCGCACATTGAAATACCGTCGTTCAGCGGGAACTACAGACAGTGGCCAACTTTTTATGACTTGTTCACGGAGACAATTCATAACAATAATTCTATCACAAGAGCTCAGAAGATGCAGCACCTTAAGGGAAAACTTAAGGGTGAAGCAGAACGTCTCATCTATCATCTCCATAATTTTCATCAGAGAATTATGATACTGCGTGAAAGATCTTATTGCATCGGTACAACAATTCCCAAGTTCTTTTTACGAATCAAATCGAAATGTTCCTCAATCAACCCAACATTCAAAAGCAATCATCGTTTGAAATCAAAAGATTGTCTTATACCTCAACCGAATGTATCCCCGCGATTCACAATCTCGGCGTTGATACGAATACGTGGAATCCGTTATTGGTTCATTAATTGTGCAAAAAACTGGACCCAGAAACTTACGCTGACTACAAGGAAGCACGTGGGACACCTCGTGATTTACCAAGGTTGGACGAGTTAATGGCAGTCCTCGAGAGTAAGTTTATCGCTCTTAAGGCGGAACCTTCTGGGTAGCCCGCGAAATTCAAATTTTGTTACGTTTTTTGCAATTTGCAGGTCACTGTCATGTTGTATTTTGATTAAAATTTGATTCGCGACGGTAACAAATATGAAAAACTTCAAGTGAAATGAAGAAATTCAAATAATCAGTTTAGGCCAAGTAACGATAGGTAGGCCAAATTAGAGTATTTTACCGGTATTTGGCTAGAATACTTCACTTCACAGCCTACCTTCATTTTCATAAATGATAAATGATTTTATTTCTGTAAGTAGGTTTGTACAAACACTTACACGTCAATCATATTTTTTTAACTAGATGAGGTCGGCGTTTCCTATCTGACTACACTGAGAAGAAAGGCCGAAACAAACTCAGAGGTCACAGTCTCTTTTAAAGTCCAGACATAATCTTGGTCAGATCATGTGAAGACCATGTAGGTTGGTATCTGAAATGGTCTTTTGAGGAAAGAACCACACAGATTGAGTGGACCTGTCCAGTCAGTGCACGCATTTGTCAGTAATCGTGCAGCTCAACTCAGGCAGTCAGGACTTAAGGAGCACAACGATTCGACGAACAATATTGGTATTGTTCGTTCTTTGGAGAAAGGACATTTGGGTAGGCCGCATAAATTACTCAAACTGCCAGATCATGATTAAAATAAACTGAGAAAAAAAACAATGACCCACATAGTCGTCACATTCACAATAATTAAAATAACATAATACTATGCAAGTAAATACTGATGTCATTGTATATGTATATAAAATTCAAAATTTAAATTCAATGTGTATATAAAAAATCGGACATAATGTTTGAGAACCATGTAGATTGGTGTCTGAAATGGTCTTTTGAGGAAAGAACCACAGACATTAAGTGGACCTGTCCAGTCAGTGCATGCATTTGTCAGTAACCGTGCAGCTCAACTCGGAACTTAAGGAGCTCAACGATTCGACGAACAATACTAAAGAAAGGACATTTGGGTAGGCCGCATAAACTACTTAAACTGCCAGATCAAGAATAAAACTGAAACAATACCCACATAGTCCTCATATTCAAAATAATATAATACTTTTTACAGTAAATATTCATGTCTAAAATAGTTAGCAAATTAAAATCAACATTCACCGTGTAAATTTATTGGAGCAGCTCAATCCCAAGCTTTTTAGGCTTTCTGGCATAGTTTCCGTTTTATAAAAGATTTGAATTCATTAAAGCTTAGATCTTGAATATGGCTAGGAAGTTTATTATAAAAACGTATACATTGGCAACTAAACGAGCCACCTATTTTCTTGAGCCTTGTTGTAGGAACAATAAATTTGTGTTTGTTTCTAGTATTTATATTGTGGATATCACTGTATTTTTTAAATAGATTAATATTTTTATGTGCATACAAACGATTTTAATAAATATACTGAGAAGGCACGGTACTTATATTAATCTCTTTAAATTTATCTCTGAGGGAGTGTCTGGCCATCGGGAGTCGATAGCCGACTCCCGGCCACCGTAGGCGCGGGGCTTTTTTTTTTTTTTTTTTTTTTTTGGGTGGGAAATCATCAAATGACCTCTCCCGCTCTGAGCGGAGCGGAAGGGCGTGTCAGACTCTTACTGACTAAAACCCACCCGTGTTCCTTCAGTTGCCTGTGCGCCAGGGCAACAGTAACTCTTTCGAACAATCCGCGACCCCGGCAGGCATCGGCCCTATCGGACCCCGTCAATTATGCTGACAACTCTTTGAGGCGCGCGTGGAACACAACGCGCCGTCCAACCGGGCCTGGTCCTTACCGGACGGCGAGCTGCCCATTGCTCGCCGTCCGCAAGCCCGCGCCTACGGTGGCTTGGAGTCGGCTATCGACTCCCGACGCCCAGGGTTTATCATCCTGCGGTGACTAGGGGCGTGAGGGCGCAACGATTGCCTTACCCTCACGCGCTACGCCTCCTCCTTCGCGAGTATTACAGCTTTGCAGAAGGAGGTGACGGCTTCCCATTCCCTCTCGCTCCGTACCATGGCCTGGACCAGGGCCAAACGCGAGAGATCGCCGCCGCCGATTGCCGCCACGAGGACACGGTGGTGCTCCGCCCAAGCCGGGCAGACCTCCACCGTATGCTCCACCGTGTCCTCCGGTCGATCCACACAATGCCAACACCCGGGCGTTTCCTCCTGCCTTATCCGAAACAGGAACCTCCCGAAACAGCCATGTCCGGTGATGACCTGCGTCAGGCGGAAGGTGAGGACGGTAGGCGCGGGCCTGCGGACGGCGAGCAATGGGCAGCTCGCCGTCCGGTAAGGACCAGGCCCGGGTCGACGGCGCGTTGTGTTCCACGCGTGCCTCAAAGAGATGTCAGCATAATTGACGGGGTCCGATAGGGCCGATGCCTGCCGGGGTCGCGGATTGTTCGAAAGAGTTACCGTGGCCCTGGCGCACAGGCAACTGAAGGAACACGGGTGGATTTTAGTCAGTAAGAGTCTGACACGCCCTTCCGCTCTGCCCAGAGCGAGAGAGGTCATTTGATGATATCCAATCCAAAAAAAAAAAAAAAGGGAGTGTCTGGGACTTCATTTATGAATTGAACGAACTGCCCTTTTTTGTAAAACAAAAATTGTCTGGATATCGGCGGCATTTCCCCACAACAAAATACCGTACGACATCACACTATGAAAATAACTAAACTATACTAAACGGGCTGTCTCTAAATCAGTTAAACCACGAATTTTTCTAAAAGCGTATGCTGCAGAGCTAAGCTTTTTGTCAATTTATCTATGTGGGGGCCCCATTGAAGCTTGGTATCCAAAGTTATGCCTATGAATACTGCGGTATTTTCGGGTTTCAGTACTTCACCCTTTATGACAACACTAGCTTCTACTTGTCTAACATGAGGTATCGTAAACTAAATACATTTAGTTTTTTTCTCGTTAAGAAGTAGGTTATTAACATTAAACCAGTTAACTACTACTGCGAGGGTGCTGTTTACATTGTCAGTAACCAGCTGCTGATGTTTGAGTTTAAATAAAAGTGAAGTGTCGTCTGCAAACAACACTATATCATGTTTATCCTATATGAGGTAAGGCAAGTCATTTATATAAATAAGAAATAAAAATGAAAACTCATTGTTACTACAGATACGGGTGATCTTTTTCCGTTAACATCAACTTTATGAATCCTATCACTTAAGTAAGAAGTAAGAAGATCCACATAGGCGTTGCGGATTCCGTAGTGGTGTAGTTTCCTGATTAATGTTTCATGAAGAACACAATCGAATGCCTTGGACAAATCGCAAAAGATTCCCAAAGCATCGCATTTGTCCTCCCATGCATTATAAACATGTACTAAAAGTTCAACTCCGGCATCAGTAGTCGAACGACCCCTTGTGAAACCGAACTGTTTGTTATGCAGTAATTTGTGTTTAGTAAAAAATCTTTGCATTTGATTCAAAATAAGTTTTTCGAAAATTTTACTAAAGGTAGGTAGTACCGAAATAGGTCTATAATAAGTAGGGTCTGATGTACTACCCGATTTAAATAACGGTATTATTTTACTGTTTTTCATAAGATTCGGAAACTCACCACGGTCAATACAATTATTAAAAATAATAGCTAAAGTAGGTGCTACAATCTTTATTATCGACCTAGCAACGTCCACAGAATTACCCCATAGATCTGCGGTCTTTTTAACATTTAATGTGTGAAAGGTTTTAATTATATCTTTACAGGTGACATATTGGAAATGAAATTCAGAATCACAAACAGGAACGTTTTCCTTAAGTAAAGACTCTGCAGCAGTGGGTGATGAGTTTAGAGATTTAGTAGTAGATACGGGAACATCTGCAAAGAAATTTTCAAAGGCCGCGGCGACTTGTGAATCTGATTGAATTATATTGTTATCAATATCAAGGCTGTAGTTACTACATCGGTTGCAAGACCTTCCCGTTTCGCTGTTAATGATACTCCATGTCATTTTAATTACATTACTACTATTTTAAATTTTTGAACTCAAATAACGTGACTTGGCCATACTACAAACTTTTTTAAATAATTTAGAATAATTCTTAACATATAAATTAAATTCAGCAGTGTTTATACAAGTCCGTTCATCATATAATTCATAAAGTCGTTTTCTACTTTTATGTATACCAATGGTGGCCCAGTCACTGAAGGACGCGTTACTATTCACCGAGAAAGTTTTTGGAATGAATGTTTTATCAAATTGTGTGCAATACATATTAAAAAAATCATTATATTGTTTATTAGGGTCATCATTAGTCGACAAAAATTGTAATTTACTTAAAAGTTTAGTTTTAAAAACGTCATAAAAACGCGACAGTGTACAAGAATTATTTACTGATGTTACTAGTATCGCCATCTATGAAACAATGCTGTCACCTAAATACGCGTCGCGTTATCTATTGGATGCGTGATGAACTATCTTTTTGTCTCATTGGGACAAGATTTTAACATCATAACATAATCATTAAAATCATTAATACAACCCTCTAAGTTCATATAATCCTATTGATTGATATTTTTTGAAATTGTCATTCAAAAGGATTATAATACATGAACTTAAATGGTTGTACTGATGATAGCTGCTGCCCGCGGCTTCGCCCGCGTTGATGTCGGATATTATCCAACGGGAACGTCCTACCGGGACAAAAAGTAGCCAATGTCACTCCGTATAATATCAGCTATCTGCCAGTGAAAGTCCCGTCAAAATCGATCCAGCTGTTTCGGAGATTACCCGGAACAAACAGACAGACAGACAAAAGTGTTAAAAAATGGTATTTTGTTTTATGTACTGTTTATACTTTCATATGTATTTAGTAAAAAGGCTGTTATTTTGACATTACAAACAGACACTTCAATTTTATTTATTGTAGTATGTAGTATGTATGTATGTATGTTAGAACTTCTTTAACCTTTCTTTATAGGTACTTTATTAAAAAATCTCTACATAGTCGGGCGGGCCGCTAGTATTGTAAAAAAAACAAAAAGTTACATTTTCATAATATTTCTATATATACTTTATTTTATCGCTCTCAGAGACGCTCATGGTTTCTTCGATGAGACATACTCGTATTAAATACTCCAAAAATATCTGGGACTTTGGACGTTCAGCATTCTGAGGTTCAGCAAGTTTGCGCCGATTTGCACTTAAAGAAAGTTTTTTGGCGTGCTGTATCCGTTTAAAACGCCTAGTCTGTAACCTAATCCGGAAAGCTCACAATTATTCCATTGTGGCCCTAGTTAACCTTCACACTAGAGGCACCATTCCATATTAGTCCATGATTTATTGCAAAAAATGCATTTATCTGAAAAAGAGCAAAGCGCCTTATTATTTAACAAATAACAAATACTTTGTACGGCTGGTTCCAGAGTGACGTTGCTGGACCGCGGCGTTGAATTTCAAACGCGCGCTGTTCAACAGCGCCGACGATCACCGTCACTTTGGTACCAGCCAATACTGTAATCAATACTAAGACGATTGAACTTAATTATTGCTATAACTAATTATAGTTTCAAACTCAAACTCAAACTCAAAGCATTTATTTCAAATAAACCAATTACAGGCACTTTTGAATTGTCAAGGGGTCGGTCAGTCAGAAAGATGAAGCTAGTTACTCATTCCAAAGCGTAGTAGGTACCTATGGAGAAGAACGGGCAAGAAACTCCATGGACACTCTTTTAAATCAAAAAATTGTTACAAAATATTGATTACATCGTTCATGTTGAAATTATGCATGTGAGAATGATGCAAAACGTTAAAAGCGTCCGTAATAAAAAGACAAAAGCAATTCAAATATTAAATTAAATTAAAATAAGCCGTGGCAGCCAAGAAATGACCAGTCCCCACTGACGGCGCCCGTTCACGAACATGACGCATAGATCAGCACCATTCAGCTCAACCATTTTGAAGGGAACTTAATGATACAACACACACGCCACCACCAGCGAGACATTAGAGTGAGCATGACAAACTCTCAGCCGCCAGGGCACATTCAAGTCAATGAAAGAAAAACCTATTAAATGGTAGCTTTATAGTAGGTGCATAGTACTCACACCTGTGCTATGCAATTATACAATACTAAAACATTGAATTTATACAATGCAAAGATAGGTTTTTAAAATCTTCAGCAGCTCCAACAGTAGTTTCAAATGCTAATCAATTATTTTATGCGCCCTTGTGGAGCAGGACCAGCGTTGAGCCAAGCATTTTTATCAGCGATGTAATCCCCCAACTTATAATATGCCTGGCTGCATAGTGTGCGTTTTATACAAGATTTGAATTTAGTTTCATTCAGTTGAAGAATATGGGGAGGTATTTTATTGAAACATTTTAAACAGTACCCCATGAAAGATGAGTCTACTTTAGCCAGCCTGAAACCTGGTTGAACTAATTGATCCCTATTTCTAGTGATATAATTGTGTCTTTCACCTCTTTTACTAAAAAGATGTAGATTTTTCCTTACGTACATGATGTTTTCATAGATATATTGACAAGGTACCGTCATGATGTTAATATCTTTAAACCGTTCCCTTAGAGAGTCGCGCCTGCGGAGGCCATATATGGCTCGGATGGCTCTTTTCTGCAGAATAAAAATAGACTCGACGTCTGCAGCCCGTCCCCATAGTAAAATACCGTACGACATAATACTATGGAAGTAACTAAAATAGACTAGCCTCGCGGTACCTACATCAGTAAATTGACGGATTTTTCTCACAGCATATGCTGCTGAACTTAGCCGTCCTGCAAGGGATGTTAAATGAGGACCCCATTGAAGCCTTGAGTCAAGCGTGATGCCCAGGAAAACAGTTTTATCGACGAATTCTAGTTTCTCTTGATTTAATACTATCTCACAATTTGTACTTTTGACATTTGGTAAGGAAAATCTAATACACTTAGTTTTATTCCCATTTAATACTAAATTATTAGCAGTGAACCAATTTTGGATCTGCAGTAGGGCGTTATTTACGTCGTCAAGATTTGATGCACGTCTATTAATTTTAAAAATTTAAGAAGTATCGTCAGCAAATAACACCATTTGTGGTAGGGTTTTTAACAAATGGGGTAGATCATTAATATATACTAAAAAGAGGAAAGGACCCAATATCGAGCCTTGTGGTACACCCATTTTTACTTTTAAACCGAGTGAATTGACACCATTTATTTGAACTTGCTGTTGTCTATCATTTAAATAAGATTCTACTAAACTGAGAGCAAGTTTTCCAAGTCCGTAATGCTCAAGTTTCAAGATTAGGGTTTCGTGGTCGACGCAATCAAATGCCTTGGAGAGGTCACAAAAGATTCCTACAGCGTCTTGGGCTTCTTCCCACGCCGTAAATATGTGTTTTAATAAGGTGACACCGGCGTCAGTCGTACAACGTCCCTTGGTGAAACCATACTGTTGATCATGTAAGATTTTATTGGTGTTAAAATGATTGAGCATTTGATTCAGCATTACCTTTTCAAACACCTTGCTGAAAACCGGCAACACGGATACGGGTCTATAATTATTGGTGTCTTTACTATCCCCTGATTTGAAAAGTGGTATATTGTAGTGGTTTATTGTATCACTTACCACTTTGGTGACATCTTTAATCATTTTTATACCTAAGTGTATGGTAAGTAGGCACTTACAATTTTTTGCATTTTTTTCCCCACGGAACCATCTTGAGCCACGAAATTTTGTCACAAAAACAGGTACTAACTGACGACTTGAAGTTCCTGCCTCTTCGCTCAGCAAAACAGATCGCGTGCATTGTCCATAAACGTATTTTCACAATACCCACTTTAAAATACTTAAAACACTTGAGGTTGTTTTTTTTTTTTTTACTAAAATATGAAATTTATTTATTATGTATAAAATATTTTAAGTAAGCCTTTTAACGGAATATAAAGTTCCATATAAACTTAAGTACATCCCCTATGAATTTTGAAAAAAAAATCCTTAGTGGATACCTACGTCATAAGAGGAATACGTGTGCAAATTTTAAGTTTCTAGTCCTAGGGTTTGGCCTGTGTTTATTTAGAACTTTCATGACCTATTTTATCTTCTTAGGGGTTAAATTTTGGAAAACGCTGGAATACGTAACTAATTATTTTTGCTGTACTCAATTCATACGAAATTTCATGCAAATCCGTCGATGGAATGAAAAGTTTCATACTAACTTTTATCCCCTATTTCACCCCCTTGGGGGATGAATTTTGAAAAATCCTTCCTTAGTGGATGCCTACGTCATAAGAGGAATACGTGTACAAAATTTTAAGTTTCTAGTTTTTTTTAGTTTCTAGGTTTGGCCTGTGCGTTGATACATCAGTTAATCACTTTTGCCTTTTATATACTTCTTACATAAAACCTGACACAGATCTGCAAATTGCAAAAAACGTAAGGCAATTTGAATTTCGCGGGCAATCAGGCACTTCCGCCTTACGCTAACGCTTAATATTAATAATATGAGTAATTTTTTTACGGAGTCACAAGAACGTAGACACCTAAATGAAATGATTCTGAATTCATTTCCAGTTGCAACTCTAAAATTGTTTTGGTATTATAGGCAATGCATGACCAACTAATTTCAAAAATTTAAAGTTTTGAAAGGTAGTAAGGACTGAATATTAATTGTATGAGTCACAAGATTTAACACCTAAATGAAATGAAATCGTTCATTTTTAACCGACGAAAAAAAAAGGAGGAGGTTCTCAAGTCGACCCGTATATTTTTTTTTTTTTTTTTTTTATGTATGACCACGCATAACTTTTTACCGAGTAGTCCGATTTTGATGATTCTTTTTTTAATGGAAAGAGTATATCCCAAAGTTGGTCCCATTTAAAATTGAAAAACGAAATCCACCCCTAAGGGTACAAAAAAAGGGGTTAAATGATTTTCACCTACAGAATGTTCCCTTGTGAACCGATTCTGTTGAAACTTGGCACATATACGTAGTTCTAATGATGCTTCAACAAAAAAGAGACCTGAAGATCATCTGATGATGGAGAGGGAAGACAGTCGAGAGGGCTCCTCGACAGCTTACAGCAGTTAGATCGTGTTTGGGCTTATTTCATTCATCTTGATGAGAACTTTAAGCCTAGCTGGAGTATGACTGTCATAGAGGGTGTGATGTTGGGTACGGAAGACAGTCGAGGGAAGTTCTAAATATTAGCAGTGAGAGCATACTCAAAACATTCAAAAGCTTATAAATTAATAAAGGTAATATTTATTACAGCTATAAACAGCAAATCCTTAACTTCTGGCATATTCCCTATAAAATGGAAAGTGGCAAAGATAGTGACTATACATAAAAGGGATAACAATTTCAACATAAAAACTATAAGCCCAACTCAATTTTGAGAGGGAAGCCGATAGTAGGATTCAGCTGCGATGGGCAGCATTTGGTAAACTTCATCAGGTCTTCTCCTCGTCTATACCGCAGTGCCCAAAGACGACAGTCTTCAACGCGGGTGTCCTACTGGTTACGACTTACGGAGTAGAAACATCGACACTCACGGTGAGACTGGTCCATAAGTTTAAAGTCACTCAGCGAGCTATGGAAAGAGCTATGCTTGGAGTCTCTCTGAAGGATAAAATCCAAAACGACGTTATCCACCAGAGAACCAAGGTAATCGACGTAGCCCAAAGACTAAGTAAGCTGAAGCTGCAATGGGCTGGTCACATCTCTCGTTGAAGTTCAAGAGTGGAGAACGCGCTTAGGCAAACGTAGTGTGGGGCGCCCGCCGGCCAGGTGGACTGACGACTTGCGAAATGCGGCTGGCAGAGACTGGATGCCGAGAGCCAAGGATCGGGCTCAATGGCGTTCACTAGGAGAGGCTTACGTCCAGTAGTGGACAAATATAGGCTGATGATGATGATGATGAATGGTGCAAAGATAAAAAAAAAGTATTTGAACTCAATGAAGTGTTACTACGTTAAATATACAGGAACAAATAATCTTATAATTAAAGGCAAAGTAATAATAAAAATAATATTAAAACAGACTATACACAAAGACACAATCAGGTAGCAAAAGTCATCCATCAAAAACTAGCACTCAAATATAAACTCATACAAGATATGAATACTCCTTATTACAAGTACGTACCACAAACAGTTCTAGAAAATATCACTCTAAGACTAAGTACCAAAGTAAAATATGTTAACTTCAAATAAAATAAACCCTCTCTATACCGAGGTGCCTAAAGAACAACGCCTTAAGTTCCAAAATAATTATACACTCATCAGAATAATTGTACGTGTTGTATTTATATTCTGATTGCCTACCAAAATGGATAAATGCTCACCAAATCTAACCATAGACGGTCGACATCAGGGGCACCCCGAGGTTCGGTTGGTTAGGTTCCTTTAAACCCTTTAGACAGAAATAGGAGCCCCGCGGCGCGGGGCTCCGTCGACCTGCTTATTAACCCTAACCCACGCCGGTCGACGTCAGGGGCTTCCCCGAGGTTTGGTTGGTTACAGAAATAGGAGCCACGCTAAGCGGGGCTCCGTCAAGCTATCTTGGCAGGTAGTAAGAAATTAAAAGACGTTTATTAATCCTTATGGCATAGAATAAAAAGGCAAATAGGTTAATTTCTACAATACTTTATGAAACACAATTTGGTGAGCATTTATCCATTCTGGCAGGTATTTCGAATTTGTTGGTAGTAAAATAGGCACTTTTCTGGTAGGCGTTTAAATACAAGCCCCAAAAATGCATCCAAGATGCTGGGTTTTTGTGACAGTGCACTTTGTAGTTGATATGTAGCAGAATACTGTAATATGATGTGGCGGCCGCACTGTGCTACGAATAGTTTGCGTCTAGAACACGTTCAAAAACGCTTTGATTGGCATCTAGCTGTTTTGGTTGGCATAGCTAAAAAGACATCATCTTATTAAAAAAAAATAGTTTGAATTTCTTCAACACTTAGAAGAACGAAGATGTTTAAACGACGCAATGTTTGTATGTAAATTTCATAAAGGAATTATCGAATAATCTCCACTGCTCGCACTCAATATCTTGCGTGCTCCGTCCGTCATGAATTCCGCGTAGACCTGTTACTACTCTTTGTCCTCCACAGAGAAAATCGGTATAGCATATAACTGTCTATATGCTAGGTTTTGCAAGGTTTTATTATCTAATAGCTATCTAATCGATTTACACATTGATTCCCTAAGCTGAAATCTAAAATTTTTGACTGTTTGTGTAATTTGTTATGAAACCTTTATGATGACTTTTGAATCTTGCATATTTTTCCCCGGTATTAAGATTGCTTGAAAAGTTGTCAATTAACATAATTTAATTTGGGTGATGTGGTGTTTACCTTAAAGTACCTAATTAATCCACTGTACTAAGTTTTAATTTCATGTTTTTTTTAAAGACATCTATAGTGTAAGCCATTGTTGGTAGTCCTAAATAAATAAATAAGTTCATTTATTTGAAACGGAAACTGAAAAGCGAAAAATAAAAAACTTTTTTACAAAAAATTAAACCGACGAAAAAATAAACTGAAAAGCAAAAAATAAATCTTTCAGTCTAACTAAGCTCTTAAATTAATGTAAATTACAAATTTTGAGTCGGCGCCAAACATACAAGGCGCCATGAAAACTTATGGCAGCTTGATTGATCGTCGTTAATCGATCTGCGGTGATTGTTTGGCGCCGACTCAAAATTTGTAATTTACATTAATTTAAGAGCTTAGTTAGACTGAATGATTTATTTTTTGCTTTTCAGTTTCTTTTTTCGTCGGTTTAATTTTTTTAGTTAAAGCGATCGATCTAATTTAAAATAAATGTATATTATTATAATAACTCAAACAAAACATAATATGCGATAGGTATATAAGCAGTAGGTGCAATATAACATTAGTTACATTAGGTAATCGTCGTGTGGAGAAGTCTAATAATAATAAGCAAGCACACAGTTCTCCTATTTCATACTCAAGATCTAGGGCGGAGTGAACCCAATACGCAATAAAGCCTACGATTTGCTACACCCGTTTATGTCGACAGAACGTCAAACACAAACAACAACAGTATATATCATTGTATCGTCGTTTCCCTCTCGATTTGTACCCAAATTGTTGTATACCGTCTTTGTTCCCAAATGTTGCCGAATATGTAAATACAAAGTACGCAACGGCTCGTATATATCACGCTAAACACGCATAGTCTTGAATAAAATATCAGTTACGTGCAACATTTGAGGATCGGCAGAAGCGTACGATGGTTATATATATATGATGGCTTGAAAAATATCGAAATTATTTGGTTTAGTTTAGTAATATACATAATTATATATAAATATGCACATTGATGAAGAAATATTTTGCCTTGGTCTAATTCTAATATTAGTTTTTTTTATAATCAAATTAATGTGCCCTTTTGAGCATTGGATTCAGCCGAAATATACACGCTAAGCAATTAATGACACTTTTTGCATTAACACGGGTAAGATAATTTCCCCGTATAATGAGTCCTTTCCTTTCATGCCACAGTCTGCGATTGTTTATCTGGACTTGATTCACTTTTTTAACTTTGCACCCATCCACTTTCACCATCACATCTCACCGCTTACAATTTTGTGACTGGGTTTCCTTTTTCCTCTAAAAAGTCATCTAACCCACTTTCTATATACTCAAAATGATCCTTTACCTGACTCTTAAAATAAACGTAGCCTATCCACCTATTTCTATCCTCCCATCATAAAATAATTAGTCCTATAAAAAAGGAAGCTTAGAAATTCTTCAATGAAATGAAAATTCGGAAACAAAAAGTGGAATTAGTAAGTTAAAGAAAATTAAGTCACTTTATAAAGTTGTCCCTTAGACCGACCTCTTTCTAATTATGTTTTATAGGTGGTGCGGCCCGGAATTATTCCTGCCCCTGTTTCGGGTTAGGATGGGCTAGAGAATGGGGAAATATTCTGGTTAATACCGAGGAAAAAGCTACGTTTGACTGGTAAAAGGTTTGAGATAAAGTTTGGCCTGCTTAATGTTGGGTTTTGTGATTCTGTTTGGTGAATTCTTTCAAACTTGGTAATTGAAAATATTAGAGCAATTATCTCACAATGCCTCCTTTAAATCCTCTCATTAAGTACTAAAAGGTATAATGGAGAAGCCCTCGTTTAACTGCTAAAAAGAACCTGAAATATTTAAATAAAAGATAAAAATCAAGCTAGTAAAACCAACAAGTATTCAAAACGGACTGTTTGATGTAAAGTTTTACATTTCAATTCTCCATTAAAATCAGCTATTCGTTTAACCTTCACCCTAACCACGAACTATTAGCCTGAACAAATATCCAGCCTTCTTTCAGCTTTACATAACTCTCCCTCAACAATGCAACTGTCAGAACCCAAGACATCAATTTCCGATGCATTCAGCAAACTAAAATGAAAGGGAAAAATAAACTGACAAACAAAGGTGGTATGTGGCACAGCATTATTTCATGCCGGTGCCTTAACAATGGACCGTTTTAATATACGGTCTTACAGAACGCAGGCGATACCATTCATTGTTTTCCCTTTATTAATTAATTTACCGAGGGACTAATCCTCGGTTATTATTCGTAGATATAACAATGGGCATCGGTTTTGCCAAAAAATTTGGACGGTTTGCGGTTAATTGCCTCTGGGAAACGGGGAACAAATTTACCTATGGGTTTTTTTTTTCTGTAGGTTTGTTTAGGGAAGTGGTTTAGCTGTATGAGTTTTGGTTTAAACCATTTTTTCAATTGGGCGATCATATTTTGTGTCGGGAACAAGCAAATTCGAGGAAGTGGTTGTATTTTCATTTTCACGTAGTACTAGAGAATCTGGCACTTTACCTTGCCCAGGAATAACCCCGTCTTTTACAAGAAGTTTCTACATTGTTATCACGTTACAAAATTGAGAAAATAAGGTAGGTGAGGACAACCGAGCCTGTAACTTAAATAAGCAGACAGCCTCATCTATGAGTGATGTGAATATACCAATACAAACCATTTCCGGTTTAATGATAATCAAATCAAATCAAAATATTTTAGGCACTTATGAAACTTCAGAAGCTAGGTGCACGGTTCCAATAGGTTGTTTCCTATGGAGAAGAGCCGCCAAGAAACTCCACGGTTACTCTTTTAAAAATAAGGGGCTTTTACAATGTACGAAACAAACATGGATCTTTATCAAGACAAACGCATATTAAAAAAAAAAAATGCTCTATCAGAAATCGTGCAAAAAACAAATAGATACAGAAATGCCCAGTCCAAATTGGGGACCGTCAATAAATTAAAACCTAACTACCTCTTTCCCCAATCGAAAATTAATAGCTCAAATTGGTCATTCATGTAAATTAGAAATTCCTTTAGATACTCTCCGATTATTCTAACCCTATGACCACTTTGATAACGAATATTAATTTCTAAAATAAATTACTAATGCTGAATTTTGAGTTCTAGAAAACCATTACATTTAACGTTTCTGAATATGCAAATGTCCTTGATGAATTGGTCTCTAGATAGGCTTCATTAGCAGATTAATTACAGGTTTAACCTCAGTTCTGGCCCGTTGTAGATAGGTGTAATGTCTATGGCATTTTGGACTAATTTGAATTTCGATATGTTTATGTTGAGAAATGGGAATTAAAGTGGTTTTGATGTTTTCTAATCAAAATGTTAAACTTTAAATCATTAATTAGATATGTTTATATAATGGTAATATGCTTTTTTCAAAATAAAGACGTAATTGTGTTTTCTGAAATGACAAAGTACTTTTATTCACAATACAATTAGGTAAATACAATGTTTTAACACAACTTAAACAGAGTAGGTAACATACCTGAAATGACAAAAAACAACATTTAAAGCCTTTACTTCTGGATTATCTTATATACTTCCTTTTATATAAACAGAGAACTAATTACTGTTCCACGTTTTTCTAAAATCATAACCTAACATTAACTTAATAAAAACTACTGACAATCGGTGTCACTGACGTGACACTGACATGTAATAGAGATGGAGATCTGTAGATAATAAATCCTTATAAAGGAACGAAACTATTATAGTGTAGTGATATTCTTTACATATATATACTTTTATTACTGAATGGTTCTGCTTTTGACCTCGTTTTTTTTTTTAATGGAAATTTATTTCTACCACAACCACCACCACTTCGAATAAAGCCGTCACTTCCGCTTGCTTGTCATCTGAGCTGCACGATTACTGACAAATGCGTGCACTGACTGGACAGGTCCACTCAATCTGTGTGGTTCTTTCCTCAAAAGACCATTTCAGATACCAATATAAATGGTCTTCACATGATCTGACCAAGATTAGTAAGTAGGTAAATAGAAGCTCCCCGAAAAAAAAAGGCAGGTAATAGCTACCGCGTTGGACTAGTAGTCACAAGCGCCACTGCTGAGCATGAGGTGCTGAATTCGATTCCCAGGTCGGGCAAAGTGTTATTGGGTTTTTCCTCCTGGAACTTTTCATTAGCAGCTCGTATCTGGATTTATGCCCGGTTGATGGCAATAGGCTCGCCCCCTATTACTTAAGCACTTAAGCATAACTGGCAGGATTTAAGAAAACTAAGCTGACGTGTATATTCCATCACAAATTTTTTGAGCAACAAAATGCCTACTGAGTCTTATATTTTAAAATCCAGGCTTATTTAATAAAATAAAATAAATCATAAATTTTAGGCCATAAAATCCGTTAAAAAAAGCATACAATTTAAAAATAATAAAATAAATGGCACAATACACATACACACACGCATACATAAACTCACGCCTTTCTTTTCCTTCACATAAAATAATACATTTACGCGGCTGTTTCCAACCATCGACGTCAACAACCGTACACCGTATGACAAGCATGATTTTATGTTTTGATGATTTCATGATAATGTTGCGAAAAAGTTTGCTAACAAACAACCTATTTCCTATTTGACCATTCGGGCCAACCTGAACCAGAGAATATTTTTTTTGGAAAATACTGAGGAGAGAATAAAAAGATCAGATGATTCTACTGGAAATAAATACTGTTCTCCTCCATTTTTTCCACATCCTCACCTCGACCTAAAGATTAGTGTATAACAGACATCACATCGTAAGAAAGTTATCTCGTTAGTCAGTTATCTACCAACTTATGGTCAACTCGGACCCCTGGGAAGGTTAAATAAATAGAGATTACTGGCCTCTAGTATTTTATGAGGGTATACAGAGAAAAATAAACTTTTTCGCTTGCGAATACAAGGAGTAACTTGCTTTATGATAGAAACCCGTAATATTGTGTAATAAGTAATGTTGGGATTATATTGTGGTAGTAACTTAAGTAGGTCCTTGGATTTACGTTCTGTCATAGAAGAACTTCAAAACACAATACAAACAAAAGCCTTAATCGTGCAGAATAGCTATGGAAAACAAGAAATAGAAAGTATTAAAGATACAAAGAGAAAATAAAAACCTGAAAAAAAACCGGGGCAGTGTTTGGGGACTGCCGATAGAAGTGAAAACTAAGTAATTTGTAAACCCGCGCGCTCTTGGGAAGCGTGCGGTGATGATGACGCGAGATTTACGCTTTTTGCTCACCCAAAAAGTACACACATATATGTTGCAGGCAAAACTCATAACCAGTCAAAAATACTTTTAACTAGCAAAATCAGTCAAAAGTACTTTTGACTATAAGCTCTCGACAATAGTACTGTTGACTGAAATTATAGTCAAAACTAGTTTTGCCCAATGGACCTGGTTAAAAGTAGTTTCGACTAACTAATTTCGTTAAAAGTAGTTTTGATTGGTTCTATCAGATAATTAAACACTATAAAGTAATAATTTTATAAACAACATAATTAAAATACCTACGAAAATAATGGTTTGCGCTATAACTGTGACGAATAAGAATAAGGCGTAGTCGACGGAGCCCCGCTCGGCGGGGCTCCTACTTCCGGGTGGTTTTAAAAAAAATAACCACGACGGGGATGGCGGGGTCTTCCAGACCCCTTCTAACCTAACCTGTCCGAGTCGGAGTGCCCCAAGTCCCGAGCTCGCTTCGCTCGGTCTTATAGTGCAAACCATTATTTTTAGTTCATTCAATTAATTTTAAAGCTAAACATTATAAAGTGTGAAACATTATTTTTAAATCTTCTTATTAAACGAATTTACAACATAATTATAAAATCTTTTATTACATACTAACAGCTGGTTAAAAGTGATTTTGACTGATGCTCTAGTCGTTAAAAGTAGTTTTGACTAAGAGCGTCAGTCAAAACTACTTTTAACCACATTTTGTCAGTTAAAATCACTAATAACTACAGATTTTCAGACAAAACTACTTTTGACCAACTTGTTTAGTCAAAATCACTTTTGCCAGATTTTTTCAGTTAATAGTACTTTTGACCGATTAAGAGTCTTGACTATGACATATACACTGTATACATATAGCTCACGGAAACCGGTCGGTGACGATGACGCGAGTCCCTTGTTTTTTTTTTCACCCAAAAAGTGCTCAATGCCCTAAAGAAGATTTCACTTTAATAAATAAAAACGTACTAACACAAACATCCCGATCACTCTTGAAAGCAATTATTAATTTAAAAAAACACTCTGTGGCCTCGCAGATTATTAAAAAGAGGTTAATTGTGAACTCTACAACAGACTAATAGACCTATTTCGCGATATTGCTAACGTCGACTTATCACGCTATATAAAGGACATATTGTGTAGAGTAGGAAGAGGCCCACTCCCTATTGAATGCACGCAGCAAATTGTCACTCAAGTGCAAATTGCGCATTTACACAGCGTGCATTCGCCCAATCATGACCTACGCGAGCGTGGTTTTCGCACACTCGAAACCCCACCACATCCATAGGATGCAGACCCTCCAAAACCGGTTCCTCCGTAGGGCAACCGGCTCCCCTTGGTTCGTTCGGAACGAGATCCTCCATCTCGATCTTAAAGTCCCCACTATCCGTCAATTCATGAAGCGCATATCCAAGCATTTCTTCGACTCCGCGGCTTCACATCGCAACCCTCTGGTTGTCGAGGCTGCCAGATATACCCCCTCCCGTATTAGTCATAGCCGCCGTCCAAGGCATGTCCTGTCCGACCCCGATGACCCCATAACCCTCCTCCAGGAGAGCAGTAGGGCCACCAGTACAGTATACAAAAACAGACCGCCATCGTTCCGACCTCGCCGCCGAGGTCCTACGCGACGCCCCCGACGTAATTGTCCCCCCCCCCCCGACCCTTGCTCGACGACGCGCCAGCCCGCGCCGTAGCTGAGCCTGTAGCTTTAAATTCCCCTTATAATAATAATAATATAATTTCGATCTAGCCTGTCCCACCTTGCTGCCGTCCCCTCAGTGACGCCTTAAGCCGAGGTTCGTACCCCACAGGGGGTGCCCTTAGCGTGCGGTCACCTAGTATTTAAGAATTTCGCCCCTGGGTGGAGGCTTTAAGTTAGTAGCTTGAGGCACCCACAGGATTGCCCGGTTAAGTAGCCATGACCTCAGTGGTCAAAACTACGAGTTGCCAATTAGAAAAAAAAAAAGAGTAGGAAGACAAGGAGAAAAGCACCGGCCGCTAGTAATTGAATTGCTCAGTAAAAAAATAAGCAGGTTTACATTTGTCGCGAATGCGAAGTAATATAGCCAATAGGTACAGATAATAACTAGTTAAGTCGTGGCGTGAGGTGGGAGAAAGAGGGGGTAGCGCGCGCCGCCTGACTTTGGGCCTGATGGTCGGAGCTAGCAGTATATTGGCGAGTGAACTTGTTATTTCTCAGTGCATGTGTCATCAGATTTACCAGATAATTATACATTTTATATTGTATATCAATGTTGTCGATAATGTGAGTGTATTGTTTTAACAGCGATCAGATTCAGAAATGATGCCAAATCAGACCAGTATTAGTATTCAGATGCGAGGCTCGGGGTGGCTACATGTGGAGGTTGGAGGCCACTTTGTGGGGACAACCCCAAATATCATTGCGATGATAATGCAATAACGGTGATTCCGTGATCAGAAATCAGTATCATTGCGATGATAATTCAGTAACGGTGATTCCATAACCAGAATTCAGAAATCAGAGCAGAATTCAGTTATCAGTTTACATAATTACAGCGGTTGTTAATCTTAATCATATCGCACCTAGGAATATTTTTAGTCATAGTTATTGTAAGTTCAGATATTCGTCATAAAAAGGATGTTGTGGCGACAACATAATTATATACCTGCTTATTTTTTTACTGAACAATTCATAGCCAGCCAGCAACAACCAGTATTTTCAGGGATCTGGGCTATTTATAGCCGATTTTTTGGATACAAACGCACGAAAGGAAAGGGCACAAATGCGAGAAGAATTACTCAAGCCCAGAAAAAATGGCCTTCGTACAATAATAAGGAACAATCAACTATCTATAGATGGGAAACATGTCAACATAAAGGATAACAAACACCCACCCATAAATACAATAAGCCGATAAAAGAATACCATGAGATCCATGGGCAAAGCTGACCAACCTTGCAGTACAAGTACGATTGACGAGATTGAAAATAATACATTTCGTATACAAAGACCTACCATTTAAAATATTGTTCCAGAATATTCAAAGCCTTAACAATAAACAGCAGATACTTGAAGCCTTCGTTACTCAAAATTCATTGTACAATGCAATGTGTATCTCAGAGACGTGACTTTCATAAGAAAAGTTAGACATTATTCAAATTAGTGGATGTAAGCTGCATCATCTTACCGTCGCGGCACTCGTGCAGGATGCGGTGTATATATCTTGCTCCAAGAACATATAGAGTGCATACCAAGAAATGATATTACAAAATAATAATTATGTGTATAGACAACATGTCAACTATTTCTGTTTTGTGCTCGTGATTATACATCTATTTTGTTTGTTTTTATTTTACATTGTTACCAGTCCTAATTATCTTTTTTTGTATGCACGTGTTTCTGTGACAAATAAACCTATTTTGCTTTCTTTCTTTCTATAGAGTATATTATAGAGCTATGTGCTATTGAATTGCCTAAAGAAAATGTATTAATAATTACTATCAGGGATGTTGCGAATATTCGCATCCGCATCCGCAATAATCAATGCGGATGTTCATACGGATGCGAATGTAATACAAGTTGCGACATGAAAGTAATCCGGCGGGGCCGGCGAAAGGCGCTTGCCGTTCGCACGTGACAATGACCAATGGGAGCGAAAAAATTGGTGACAAGATCCGACACGTTTGTTTGCGCTGTGGATTACTTATCGTTTACGGTGTACGTACATGGTTTTAAAATATGTATTTTTGATGCAATAAGTTAGTTAGTAGGCTCGCGTATTTGCACTTTGATCGCGACCTATATTTGGGAATGCATTGTTATACGGCAGAGCCTAGTTGATGCATTTTTGTACATAATTTAATTAGTGTTCAATTAGACGTGATTTGAGTAGGTCAACTTGCATTGTATTTAGATTCTTATCCGTTGAGCATTCATTGACATTCCTTGCAATATCTTGATATTTTCTGCATACTTGTACCTTGCATTTGCATTGACAGGCTTTACTGTTCGGTTAACACACCGAACATTCGTTTTATTTTTCCGAATCAAATCACGTCTAATTATGTACAAAAATGCATCATCTAGGCTCCGCCGTATGACAATGCATTCCCAAATATAGGTCGCAATCAAAGTGCAAATACGCGAGCCTACTCAACGAACATAAAGCATTAAAAATACATATTTTAAAACCATGTACGTACACCGTACATATCGTATAGATAGATATTTTGAGTGTTATTGTGAAACAGTGATCATTGCGTGTAAATAATTGTTTATTGAGTAATCTTTATATAGAAAGAAAGAAAGAAAGAAAAGAAAAATATTTTATTTGGAACACGCACAGGAAAAACAAAGTGTAAAAAATTAAATAAAAAAGGAGCATTTAAAACTAACAAAATTAACAATAAAAAAACAATAAACAATTAATAAAAAATAAAAAAATAAACCTGTGCGAGGCCAAAAAGGCTCCTATCTCAGCATAAAGCTGCGATATTTAAAAAATAAGTACCGCAGCGCTGGTATTCTGATAGGGCCCGTTGTGATGCCACGGACACACATACGGACATCCTTATATCCCACTAGGGGTTTATTGATAAATAAAATTTTAAAATAAAATACTAATAAGAAGATAAATCAATACAAAATTGTTTAGAAAACAAATATAAATAAATAAAAACCATGATCATGTATGTGTCTAAAGATCGAACCACGCCCGACGCTCAGCTTATTAAATTAAAATCGCTAGGTAAATGACATTATGTTAGACCGGTACCTAATATTATACGTTTTACTGTCGGTAAAATCATTGTTTTAATTCTTCATTCATATACTTTATTTATATATAATTATATAAATAAGTACCTACTTAATTTAATTTGTCAAAGCCTCACTATAGGAAATATTTAACTAAATGTTATGAAAAAATAGTTTTTGTCTATGCATGTATGGGTGGAAAAGTGTAACAGTTGGGATATTAAGTACATAAAAAAAGGAGCTACGTCTGCCAACAAACTGCTTTGCAGTTTGGCAGAGGTAAATTTTGTGTGTAAAGAATTGTTTCTGTGAATAGATACTTTTTCATTTTTTTTTATAAGATCTTAAACATCCGCATCCGCATCGACATCCGTGGATGTGAGTCTTCCAAAATCCGCATCCGCATTCCCATCCACGGATGTGAAAAAATCGGCATCGACAACATCCCTGATTACTATGTATTGAAATAGAAGAGAGGAAGTATTTTATCAACAAATGAAACAATTTCTGAAACATATAAACAATAAATATCCTAATATAAATATTTCTGTAGGGGCGACTTCAATGTAGATATACCGAGTAGTATCGGTTACGATAAAAATGAACCAATTTTTAAACATGCTACTTTCTTCACCCACTAACACCTTCCACCTCACAAAAATACCGACCAACCCCCAACACACAGATTAAATATTATGAGCACACAATGGAGACATAAAAGTAAACAGGCAAATTGTGTAAACATTCGAGCATTTTGCGGAAATAATAGCTCGTTTTGTATTCAGTACCCTCACATTGATATTGGTCGTTCGGGACGACTTGTGCATAAATGCCCTACTAGCGTGTTTAGTTTTTGCATTCCGGTTGGCTCGAGGTTAACTGAATTTGCAATGAGTACCGAAAAGAGTATGAAGTTGGTTGGTGTGTATGTTTACGGTCCTATTGTCCGGAATAGACTGGTTAGCCTATTATACATTTTCAGGATGTCATGCTCAATGGGTTCCAACAAGACTGCACTTCACGAAACTGATTAATCATTATTCTACAACATTAATCTAATAAATTGATTGTTAAATATATAAGCGCTAAATAGTTGGTTTTGTATTAAATACCCACGCATTGACATTAGTCGTCCGGGACGACCTGTGTGTGCATAAGAGGCCTCGTGAGAGCTATCCTATTTAGTCTATGCGCTCGGGTTCGCTCAAAGGTTAGCTGAATTTGTTTTGATGTATCGAAATGAGTGTGAAAATGTTCGGTGTGAATTGTGTTACCCCGTGGGCACAAGCTATATACGTCTTGCGTCAGCCACTACAGACTAGGACTGCAGAGAAAACAATAAAAGTACGTAAGTTGTTTAGAGCATGCCACGTGTTTCCGCGACGCGACTTGCGCAGCGACGCGCAAAAAACAGAAACAGGTGACACGCGCGCCTCGCTTGACGCAAGTCGCTTCGCTCAAGGCCGTGAACGGGGCTTTAACCTTTGGAAAGCCCTGGCTTTGTCTGGAATACACTGGATAAGCCTATTGTACATTTTAGGGTGTTTTACTCAAAGGGTCCCAATAACTCTCTTTTTGTAATGACGAGCTAAAAAGAGTGTGAAGTTAGTAAGTCGTAAGTGTTGTTGCTCCCCTGGTCTCTTGGAAAAGACACTTGATTTGGCTTACCATTATTCGGAATCAGAATCAAAATGCTATAATTGTAAACATAGGTCAAATTAAAACAGTGTACGAGATGTTACAGATTGGTAGATCCTCTATGTTTTGCCCAGAGGCGTACAAATATATTTAACAAAGACATTAAATTATAACTTGTATCCATCTTAAATGTCTTTGATATTTAATTAACATTGTAGAATTTTTGACTTTTAACACAAATTTAACTTGGTGGTAGAATTATGTAAACTTTCACATTAGTAATAAAGTCAATATTAATAGGTACATGCATGACAATAAAAACATAAAATACAATCAATAACTGTCAAATAGGTTAAGTCACATTTCATATTAATGTTAATGTCAAACAAAATTCAAAATCGTCAAAATAGGTTATTCTTGTCACTAAATGATAAATGATTTTATTTCTGTAAGTAGGTTTGTACAAACACTTTTACACGTCAATCATATTTTTAAACTAGATGAGGTCGGCGTTTCCTATCTGACTACTCTGAGAAGAAAGGCCGAAACAAACTCAGAGGTCACAGTCTCTTTTAAAGTTCAGACATAATCTTGGTCAGATCATGTGAAGACCATGTAGATTGGTATCTGAAATGGTCTTTTGAGGAAAGAACCACACAGATTGAGTGGACCTGTCCAGTCAGTGCACGCATTTGTCAGTAACCGTGCAGCTCAACTCAGAACTTAAGGAGCTCAACGATTCGACGAACAATACCAAAGAAAGGACATTTGGGTAGGCCGCATAAACTACTTAAACTGCCAGATCAAGAATATAACTGAAACAATGACCCACATAGTCCTCATATTCTCAATAATGAAAATAATATAATACTTTTTACAGTAAATATTCATGTCTAAAATAGCTAGCAAATTAAAATCAACATTCACCGTGTAAATTTATTGGAGCAGCTCAATCCCAAGCCTTTTTGTCCTCAATATAGTCTTTCACAATATAATAGGCTTTCTGGCATAGTTTCCGTTTTATAAAAGATTTGAATTTATTAAAGCTTAGATCTTGAATGTGGCTAGGAAGTTTATTATAAAAAACGTATACATTGGCATCTAAACGAGCCACCTATTTTCTTGAGCCTGGTTGTAGGAACAATAAATTTGTGTTTGTTTCTAGTATTTATATTGTGGATATCACTATATTTTTTAAACAGAATAATATTTTTATGTGCATACAAAAGATTTTCATAAATATACTGAAAAGGCACAGTAATTATATTAATCTCTTTAAATTTATCTCTGAGGGAGTGTCTGGGACTTAATTTATAGATTGAACGAATTGCCCTTTTTTGTAAAACAAAAATTGTCTGGATATCGGCGGCATTTCCCCACAACAGAATACCACTGTCGCACAACTGTCGAACTACAAGTGCAAAATAGAGACGGGGACATAATTATATAAGCACATGCCAGATAGGTAACCTTAATTATCTTGGCCTATGTATTCAATATACTCTTTACATGTTATGCAGTTTTTTGTCAACATGTTTTGGTGGCATCATTAAGTCACGAGGTAATAATTTGGTTTTTAATTTTATCAATGCCCCCAACTTTATCATCCATGGTGAGGAAATTTTGGTGTCTACCTCAGAATCCTTCTGTAAACAATTTTCGTAGTGTTTTATTGCTACAAATTATAGTAAAAATAAACCCATGTAGAGGAAGCGAAGCACATGAATTTAAGCCGTTTAAAGCACAATTTTCACTTGCTCGTAATATATATTCGAATGAGCCACAGGCAGTAGACATATTAATATCATTGTGGTTTTATTTTTATTGGTTTACTGCCTGAAATTTTCAGCCAAAGTACCTCTAGACTTGGTGAGATTTCCCGTTCGCTTGTTTTTTAAGTGATCACTGTAAAACGTATTTTTGTTCGTAACATTGAAACGTAATTTCAAAACTAAGGCTTACTTGAATTACAAACTACTACATGCATTTAACGCTAAATGTATTTAAAACCTCATTTTTTCTTTGTCATCTTCATATGATAGACAGAAATGGAACGATATTATTTTTAATAGCGCTTATTATTATTATATTTTTAGTAGCGCTAAATAGATTGAGTGATTATGATAGAAAGTATTTTGTATGTTCGCAAAAACTTAGGACTTTTCAAAATAAGAAGCGATTTCCATAATATAAACTACGTAGCAAAAATGAAATTGTAATACCCAAATTTACATTAACTAAAACAAGCATGTCATTTCTCATAAACAGTATCCGCTTTTATAACAAGTTGCCAAAGTCAGTTACAGAACTTAGCGATGGAAAGTTCAAAACCCACATCAAACGTATACTTATCAAAAATGCATATTATAACATTAAAGACTACGTTGAAGACAAGGAAGTTTGGCTATAATTCCTTCTGCACATGTGGCTTCCCTGGTACCACATTAACGGCATCACTACGTAAATGTATATTAACTGTTCCCAAATTACAAAGTTTTTTGTTTCTGTTTATTTACTTCTTTGACATAATCTCATTATTTGACATTATATACTTCGGATTCTTATTTCAACTCCTTACCTTACCTACCCCCCCCTTCCTCCTTCCTTACCTTGCTTTTGTGGATAGGATTTTGATTCCGATTTATTACAGTAGTAATGGCTATCATGTCATTTAGTCTAAATAGGCTTTTATTTTTATATAGATTCTTTTATATTTTGTGAATGTGAGAACATTGTAGACCTAACTTGTAGACTAGATTTGTGGACCTTTCTATATTTTGTTGAGTACATGTTACTTGTTGACAGGCCTACACTGTCCTCCCATATCTATCAACACTGTAATTGGAAACATTGTCAAAGCCCCTTATTTTTAAAAGAGTAACCGTGGAGTTTCTTGCCGGCTCTTCTCCATAGGAAACAACCAATTGGAACCGTGCACCTAGCTTCTGACGTTTCATAAGTGCCCATGTTGGTTTATGTAAAATAAAATATTTTGATTATGATTTTGATTTGTGGGGCAAGTGAACACTAATTTAGTAAAAAAATCATGGTCAATATACGTTAAAAAATTAAATTAAAAGTTTTATTTGAGTTACCATCAAGCAATAATAATAATCGTCATAAACGCGAATAATTTTACAAACCTTTTTTACAAAAAATTAAACCGACGAAAAAAGAAACTGAAAAGCAAAAAATAAATCTTTCAGTCTAACTAAGCTCTTAAATTAATGTAAATTACAAATTTTGTGTCGGCGCCAAACAATCACCGCAGATCGATTAACGACGATCAATCAAGCTGCCATAAGTTTTCATGGCGCCTTGTATGTTTGGCGCCGACTCAAAATTTGTAATTTACATTAATTTAAGAGCTTAGTTATACTGAAAAAATTATTTTTTGCTTTTCAGTTTCTTTTTTCGTCGTTTTACTTTATTGTAAAAAAGTTTTTTATTTTTCGCTTTTCGGTTTCCTTTTCAAATAAATGAACTTATTTATTTATTTAGGACTACCAACAATGGCTTACACAACAGATATCTTTAAAATAATATGAAATTAAAACTTAGTACAGTGGATTAATTAGGTACTTTAAGGTAAACACCACACTACCCAAATTAAATTATATTAATTGACAACTTGGGCACATGACAAGTTTTCAAGCAATCTTAATACCGGGGAAAAATATGCTAGATTCAAAAGTCATCATAAAGGTTTCATAATAAATCAGACAAACAGTCAAGAATTTTAGATTTCAGCTTAGGGAATCAAAGTGTAAATCGATTCGATCGCTATTACATAGAAAACCTTGCATAACCTAGCATATAGACAGTTATATGCTACACAGATTTTCTCTGTGGAGGACAAAGAGTAGTAACAGGTCTACGCGGAATTCATGACGGACGGAGCACTCAAGATATTGAGTGCGAGCAGTGGAGGTTAGTCGATAATTCCTTTAATAAATTTACATACAAACATTGCGTCCTTTAAACATATTAGTTGTTCAAAGGTGTTGAAGAAATTCAAGCTATTTTATTATAAGAAGATGTCTTTTTAGCTATGCCAACAGAAACAGCTAGATGTCAATCAAAGCGTTTTTGAACGTGTTCTAGACGCAAACTATTCGTAGCATAGTGCGGCCGCCACATCATATTACAGTATTCTGCTACATATCAATTACAAAGTGTAAAGTACACTGTCTTATGACAAAAACCCAGCATCTTGGACGCTTTTTTGGGGCTTGTATTTAAACGCCTACCAGAAAAGTGCCTATTTTACTACCAACAAATACGAAATACCTGCCAGAATGGATAAATGCTCACCAAATTGTGGTTCATAAAGTATTGTAGAAATGTACTAATTTTCCTTTTTATTCTATGCTATAAAGATTTATAAACGTCTTTTAATTTCTTACTACCTGCCAAGATAGCTTGACGGAGCCCCGCTTAGCGTGGCTCCGATTTCTGTAACCAACCAAACCTCGGGGTGCACCTGACGTCGACCGGCGTGGGTTAGGGTTAATAAGCAGGTCGACGGAGCCCCGCTTCGCGGGGCTCCTATTTCTGTCTAAAGGGTTTAAAGGAACCTAACCAACCGAACCTCGGGGTGCCCCTGATGTGGACCTTCTATGGTTAGATTTGGTGAGCATTTATCCATTTTGGTAGGCAATAAGAATATAAATACAACACGTACAATTAATTATTCTGATGAATAATGATAATTATTTTGGAACTTAAGGCGTTGTTCTTTAGGCACCTCGGTATAGAGAGGGTTTATTTTATTTGAAGTTAACATATTTTACTTTGGTACTTAGTCTTAGAGTGATATTTTGTATAACTGTTTGTGGTACGTACTTGTAATAAGGAGTGTTCGTATCTTGTATGAGTTTATATTTGAGTGCTAGTTTTTGGTGGATGACTTTTGCTACCTGATTGTGTCTATGTGTATAGTCTGTTTTAATATTATTATTATTATTACTTTGCCTTTAATTATAAGATTATTTGTTCCTGTATATTTAACGTAGTAACACTTCATTGAGTATAAATACATTTCTTTATTTTTGCACCATTCATCATCATCATCAGCCTATATTCGTCCACTACTGGACGTAAGCTTCTCCTAGTGAACGCCATTGAGCCCGATCCTCGGCTCTCGTCATCCAGTCTCTGCCAGCCGCATTTCGCAAGTCGTCAGTCCACCTGGCCGGCGGGCGCCCCACACTACGTCTGCCTAAACGCGGCCTCCAGTCTTGAACTTCTACGAGAGATGTGACCAGCCCATTGCAGCTTCAGCTTGCTTAGTCTTTGAGCTATGTCGATTACCTTGGTTCTCTGGTGGATAACGTCGTTTTGGATTTTATCCTTCAGAGAGACTCCAAGCATAGGTCTCTCCATAGCTCGCTGAGTGACTTTAAACTTATGGACCAGTCTCACCGTGAGTGTCGACGTTTCTACTCCGTAAGTCGTAATCAGTAGGACACACGCGTTGAAGACTATCGTCTTTAGGCACTGCGGTATAGACGACGAGAAGAACTGATGAAGTTTACCAAATGCTGACCATCCCAGCTGAATCGTACTATCGGCTTCCCTCTCAAAATTGAGTTGGGCCTATAGTTATTATGTTGAAATTGTTATCCCATTTATGTATAGTCAGCATCTTTCCCACTTTCCATTTTATAGGGAATATGCCAGAAGTTAAGGATTTGCTGTTTATAGCTGTAATAAATATTACCTTTATTAGTTTATAAGCTTTTGAATGTTTTGAGTATGCTCTCACTGCTAATATTTAGAACTTCCCTCGACTGCCTTCCGTACCCAACATCACACCCTCTATGACAGTCATACTCCAGCTAGGCTTAAAGTTCTCATCAAGATGAATGAAATAAGCCCAAACACGATCCAACTGCTGTCAGCTGTCGAGTAGCCCTCTCGACTGTCTTCCGTCTCCATCATCAGATGATCTTCAGATCTCTTTTTTGTTGAAGCATCATTAGAACTACGTATATGTGCCAAGTTTCAACAGAATCGGTTCACAAGGGAACATTCTGTAGGTGAACAATCATTTAACCCCTATTTTTCTACCCTCAGGGAAAGATTTCGTTTTTCAATTTTAAATGGGACCAACTTTGGGGTATACTCTTTCCATTAAAAAAAAAAATCATCAAAATCGGACTACTCTGTAAAAAGTTATGCGTGGTCATACATAAAAAAATATATATATATACATATATATATATATATATATATATATGTCGGAGTTGGTTATCAATTACAATGTTTTACTTATTATTTAAGTGATTTTTACTATCAATTATTGTCTAATAAATCTGAACATAATTTATTAAGTACTCGGTGTACACATTAATTGCTTTTTAGCAACTTATTCCGATAATTGTATCCGATGGATTTGTTTAAAACAATTGATGACATGTTACATCAATTTTAAAATGATTTACTTTGTGAATTCACTATTGTTTGTTTACGACAAATATTCTTGCATTATTTGATTACTTTATAATGAAAGTATTATTAGATTTAGCACATTTTAATGTTTTGTATCAAGTAAACACGTGACGTACTTCCGTGCGTCATCGGACATAGTTGTTGTGGAGGGATTACAAAGTGGGGGCATTGTCTTATAAAAGAGCGTGCCCTCTGTGTGCGAGGCAGCCCCTCCCGACCCTTGCTCGACGACGCGCCAGCCCGCGCCGTAGCTGAGCCTGTAGTTTTAAATTCCCCTGTTAATAATAATATAATTTAGATCCAGCCTGTCCCATCTTGCTGCCCTCCTCTCAGTGACGCCCTAAGCCGAGGTTCGTACCCCACAGGGGGTGCCCTTAGCGTGCGGTCACCTAATTTTTAAGAATTTTCGCCCCTGGCTGGAGGCTTTAAGTTAGTAGCTTAAGGCACCCACAGGCTTGCCCGGTTATGTAGCCAGGACCTTAGTTGTCATAACTACGAGCTGCCCATTCTATCTTCGGATTCGACTCAATAACGAGCCCCTGCTCCCGACAAAACTGTCGGTTTACCTGGTACAGCGCTGCTGTATATTCACATAGTTGTATTGGCTCGCTGATACACTTTGTTTTTGGGTAGCTTGGCCACTATACGAATTGAGACCTTATAAAGTCTGTTCTATTAACTAATTGTTTTTATTAGTACTCCATCTGGTTATAATTACCATTTGTATCTTGTTATTTACCTACTGTAATAAAATCTCTAATTATTTATACAGTCCTTGTTTATCCCAATAAAATGGGAACTCCAAATCCTGACGACATGCCTCTTGGCAATCCTGATCCTACATATATACGGGTCGACTTGAGAACCTCCTCCTTTTTTTTCGTCGGTTAAAAATACACTGCATTTTTTTATATTTCGTGGATGTCACAAAAGTTGTTAGAAAAAAGGGTCGCGATGGTTCCCGTTTACAGATAATAGCCTATCTACATGTACTACACCCTATTAAGGTTTTCATATTATGCGTTCAAAATTTTATATCGTATGTTTACTGGTATTTTAATATTTTTATTTTAGGTCAGGTGGGTCCCAAGCACCGATGTTACTTTTGTAATAACATTGTAAATAGTTACTGTTACTATTAACCTGCATCATCCCACTGCTGGGCAAAGGCCTCTCCCCATGACTTCCAGCTTTTTCGATCCAGGGCTAATGTGGACCACTAGTCGTTTGTTTTGTCCTGCTCGTCCCGCGACGACGGGGTCTACCGCGACGTCTTCTGGCTGTGTTTGGGCTCCACGTAATGGGTATTTTAGCCCAGAGCTCATTGGACATCATTGACAGACGTGGCCAGCCCACTCTCACTTCAGCTAAGCGGCTTTTTGAGCAGTGTTATAAGTTATAAATACTGTTTATAAACTAAGTCCACCAAAATATAAAGCTCATGAAACAAAAGTGCTACGCGGCTACGACGTAGCCAGACGTAGCAACCACCTACGAGATCACCTGGCAGTTGCTACGCGACGGCTTGACGTTTTTGTTGCCGTCAATTATTATGTTTATCGCAGAAATGGCGCAGTTCCTTAAATAACTAAAGATTACTTAATAAAAAAGAAAAAAAATGTGTGAAAGTTGATACAAAAAAAAAAACCATTGCAAATGCTACATAAAAAACTAGGATACGATACGTTTTTATCGGTATGAAGCTATTTTATCACTAGACGACCATACATATTAGTCCGAACACACTGAAAATCCAACATTTCAAAACTCGCAAAAAAAATCTAAAACCATCACAAGACGATAACATATGTACAGAGCAATAAGTACAAATTCCCTCTGAGGTATATCAAAATAAAGGCTGGTAATAAACAGGCGAGAGGAGCATCGCACAAATTGGTGCTATTACTGAAATTCAGTAGATGTTTTTGCTAGTAAATTAGTGTTTAGGTGAGGATTTGCTGTATTTCTTTGAAGCGGATCTGGTAGTGAGAAAACATAATAATAGTAATACGAGCCTATTAATATCCCACAGCAGGGAAAAGTCACATTGGTACTTGACTGGATTTGAACCTACCACCTCGTGTTAAAGAGGCCTTGACCACTAGGCTATCAAGACATTTGTGGAAAAACAAATAAAAATATCCCGGTGCCGAATACACAGGGCTCAAAAGAAAAAGTTTTAGATTTACTTGACTACTTACTCAATTTCGCACGAATACTATAAATTGTTGTCCTGTTCTTTGCCGTTCCACTCTTGGAATTCAACGTGATGTCATTGTAGATTTAATTTAAAACTACACAGAATTAATTACTGGATGAGACTTAAAGAGGCGTTCTAACTTTTCCCGTTTTGATTCTAGATCTGCCGGAAAAACAATTTTTACCAAACTTCTAAGAGGCAGCTCGAAGATAAAAGTATAAAATTGGGGCCCTACTTGAAAGCCACGATAATCCTAAGAATATATCAGTATGTATATATCCAAAGTCACCCAAACGCTCGCCAACCCAAATCTACTTCACTTGTCTCCTCTATACGACTGATTTCACAAAGTTAACTAATTACAAAATATTTAAAAATCACCCTTAAGTGTTACAAGATTAGGTTGATGACAATCGCAAGGGTAACGTTGTAGGTCTCCACAGAGGCGTTTGGCGTGGATTCTCTGATTAGTGCTGCACCCGTCAATTGTCGATTATTGAATTATGTACACGATTGATTATTTACGCCATGCGCCGTCAAGCGTTAACCGCCGATACGTGTGACATGTTCAATTCTGTGACAATTTGATTAGGTCTTGAGCTAGTTATACCAGGTAAACCTAGAAATACGAATATCGATAATATTATAGACGCATTTTATGAAAATATTTACTAAAGATTATTCGAAATTCAATTGGAAGTAGAAAAGTAAATATTGGCCAACTCTAAGGCACTAAGATTTTCTTGTATTAAAATTCCATTTAGTTTCATTGTTTGCCAATCAAATGTATTGTTCTTGAAATCTAAACATGGCCATCTAAGAGTAGAGTTTTTCAAAATGGTCTTTACCAGATTTAATATCATCATTCAAAAAAAACAAGCACTCTACATTAATTTAATTTTGATTATTTATTCATTCAAAATTATAATGACGCAGATTATATTCAACACAATTATGACAACAAACGATACATGGCAATACGATAACAACCAAAAACCACCGTACTTTCAACACTTACACCTTAATCTGGCAGTTTGAGTGCTTTATGCGGCCTACCCAAATGTCCTTTCTTTGATATTGTTCGTCGAGTGGTTGAGCTCCTTAAGTTCTGGGTTGAGCTCCACGATTAGTGACAAATGCGTGCACTGACTGGACAGGTCCACTCATTCTGTGTGGTTTTTCCTCAAAAGACCATTTCAGACATAAATCTACATGGTCTTCCCACGATCTGACCAAGATTATGTCTGGACTTTAAAAGAGACTGTGACCTCTGAGTTTGTCTCGGCCTTTCTTCTCAGAGTAGTCAGATAGGAAACGCCGACCTCATCTAGTTTTAAAAATATGATTGACGTGTAAAAGTGTTTGTATAAACCTACTTACAGAAATAAAATCATTTATCATTATCATTTATCAATGACCGATAACTGTTGGTGACGTGGAAGTCACTGCAGCATCGTACGTATGGACAGTCGAGCCTGTCAGCTATCATCATCAGCACGCTATTGGGGCTACCGCGGACCCTGCGCAACAGCGACGATAAACTAATATAAGTAGTATAGAAGTCTCTCTCGGAAGAAGAAGTAAAATGCTAGATTACTAACTGCGCATTTATTTATCTATTTGGATAACGCTTATAAATATAAGCGTTATCCAAATACATAAATAAATGGCTTAAATTTTGGCCATCTACATTTAAAAGTCGCTCTTATTTCTCTGAAATAGGATTGCTTTTATCTTCACTAATTGGTTTCGCCGAACCGGCTTTACTTTTGAATAATAGAACTATATAAGCTGTCTAGTGGCGGGCGCAGATTTAACTATTGCACAAAAGTGTCAGATTGTAAAAAAAAAAAAAAACCGTTAGCCGTACGTCTCGGGAATTAAGGCGACAATAAGTGCCAGCGACCTTGAGCGAGTGGGAGGAGCATGCGAAACTTTGAAGCGAATCAAATTGCACAGAGCATTAGCGTCTACCCGGACATTATTCAGCGATGCACTGCCGCCCGTCGCCCGCAAGATCCCCCGCTTCAACGCGTATCATGTTTTTTTCACAAAAACAGCCCACCTTGATTTATCAAACACAATACAAATAAAAGCCGTATACAAAAATTTGGGTACATAAATTGTCTTTTAGATGGTGCAGATTTCATGAAAATACGCCCGATAGTTTTTGCGTGATAATCGTTTTTGTGTACGCGTTAGACATTACTTTACAAATTAATTACACTATGTTAGAAAATACAATTTCAAATATTCACATATCAAATTACGAAGAAAATAGTCTATTTTATCATATATATTTTTTCAAACAAATAAGACTATTCGTTTAGACGTGATGTTAAATTTGAAATCATTAAAGTCGTTTAACTGCGCCTTAAAGTAATACTACCAACTTGTTAATGGGGTCTCTGCCACATGATAAAGTAAATAAATGTCGTCATAGCGGTCAAATTTTTAACACTCCTCTTTTTACGTCGAGGGTTAAAAATAGCGTGCCGCGGTGAAGATATTAGCAGTCATCTACTTGTATAAAGAAAAATAATTAGAATAGTTTTAAATATTGCTTAGCAAACCTTTTTTTATATGGTAATTAATAAAACCAGTATTAAAATTATAATATTATATTTAATGTTATTCCACATAATTTACAAACAATTAAATGGACACCTGCTTTTATTTTAACCACTAATTATTCAACAAATTATAAAGAACATTACACCATATCTAATTCTTTATTATTATTATCCATATCTTATTATTAATATCGAGATCGAACAAATAAATACCTACTTATTTGCTTATCAGACAGCCATATTCCATAGTATCACATTTTTAAAGTAATAACTAGCAATTTATTACAAAACGAAAAGTAATAACCTAACGTGCTGATTGAAAAAAACTTGAACTCAATTAATTAATGAGTGCAAGTTTTGGGAGCTTGTGATTCGCCAATATTATTTATGGGCGGAATTTAACTGCTCATAGACCCGTTACGTAGTTTAAAGCATTTTGTCAGATAAACGCTTCACCGTAGGTACAGTATCGCGTTAGTACATGACTTGCGATTATTTTCTTTTTCTTCTACCCTTATAATTTATCTGTATTTTGGTGACAACTTATTTAAATCAATATCACTTTCGTTATTGTTCTACAGCTCGTTCAGAGAAGAATTGTGCAGGCGCGAAAGCCCCATACCACTATTAAGTCGCATCGTTTCGTATTTATTTCAAACATAGACTACAAAAAGAAAACTCTCACGTTCCGCCCTGGTCCAGGTCATGGTACGGAGCGAAAGTGCATGGGAACCGTCACCTCCTTCTGTGAAGCAGTAATGCTCGCAAAGGAGGAGCGGGACGCCTGAGGGAGAGGCAATCTTTGCGCCCTCACACCCCTAGTCACCTGAAAGAACACGGGTAGGTTTTAGTCAGTAAAAGTCTGACACGCCCTCCTGCTCAGTCCAGAGCGGGTGAAGTTATTTGATGATTTCCCAGCCCAAAAAAAAGTATTCTTAGGAATTCTGTTCTTAGTTCCCTCAAACTACCTAACGTAGCATAGGTACACTTCACTTCTTCAAATTGTTGCTTGCATTCGCTCAAGATCCTTCAACGGTTTGGTACAGTCTAAATGGTCAAACGTACCTATTATTTGGCAGTTTTTCTGTAGCAAGGCGACTTCAAAGAATGCAGACTCCCAAGTTGTATTGTTTTTTTTTTTTTCTTTTCCCCACACTAGGAATTTCTCCTGTATTGTGGGTGCATTTACAAATATTCAAAATCACATACACAAACAACCAGACCCGGAACAACTACTTGTATTAAAAAGGTAAAATAGAGAATTAGGAAAAGAAAGCTGACCATAGCACCATTCAGAATTATCGCTAGAAAGCGAAATGATGGTTAAGTTGCCGACATACTAATTGACTGTTGCCCCTTTCTCAAGTATGCATGAGGGCCACCAGATTGCACGCCTTTCCATATCGATATCGATATAGTTACAAAGTTACATCACTAAAAGCAAAGCGCTCAACTGTGTTCGCATCCAGTTTCCCGCATATCTTGATTGTGCGCTCAAACACTCGGCTATACATTTTGTGTTCTATTAATTTTGATTCAATCCCCAATATTTGTTTTTATTATTTTCTCAAATTACAGCTTGTATTTCAGCAATGTTTACAGCGTAGCATTCCAAAGTTATTTAAGTCTGTCCAATGTTGTCGGTCCAAATCCGAGCAACTGCCAATGTAACTTTCAATTCATAATTTTATTATGTACTTTTTGAGTTTATCTTGGGCATTACTGACTGGGCTGACTGTAAAGTCGGTTTACTGATGATAATTTTACGTGAGAACGTCATAAGGAGTGGAAGAGAGATAGATGCGTCACAGGCCGAACGCTTAGGCCGATCGTACATCTCTATCGCTTGTTCCGCGCTTTCACATGCACGCTCGGCTCAGGCGGAACGTCACAATGAGTCATGCTTTTTCGTGCGTGCAGCCGGCGTTCATCGATTTATAAAACGTTATCACGTCAAAAATTGTGAGAAAACTTGGACTTATAGTTAATACAAGTATGAAATCGCCACCCTGTTTTGAGCAAGCGTGATGATGAATGCTCGACGCGAGTGCTTTCTTTGTTTGATAATAGGCTGGTATGTAAGTTTGCCGAAAAGTTAAAACACGAAAACATTTTCGACGTGTTTCGACTAGTAATAATTAGGATTTTAATCAATCTGCCTCACTTTCATACATGGTCCTGGATTGAATCACCAGGACTGGCAATTTTATTGGATTTTTTCATTGGAAAATTCTCAGTAGTATTCTCAGTTTTAGTCCTGATTTGATTTACACGGTTTTATTTGATTTGCCCGGTGGCAAAATTTGGCCCCAAATATACATGGCGCCCAGCTATGCTTATAAGTCGTTATATGTACAGGGTGATACAAAACACCTTTGTCATACCTATCGGACCTCCGAAAGGCTTGATGTTACTATATGTTTAGCGAACGTATAACATAAAAAAATCCAAAAAGGCTGACAGCATAAGTATGCTGTCAGCATTTTGGGAACTTTTCCTGTTGACGGCGAAGATTTTTTTGATGCGCTTTTTTTATATAAAAGTACATAATTATGATAACTATTATCTTAAGGGTGTTAGCAAGTATCATGTTAACATATTGTTTTAAAATAAAAATAAAATAATGTCTTCTGTTCAATTAATAAGTAGGTACCTACCTTATACTATATAGTTTCACAGAAGCATTCTTCAATAAATTAAATCTCACCCAAATATCCACACCAATAAATCCTGTCTTACCATTTAGCCAGAACCATTGTCTCGTAAAAATACTGGAGACATCTGTATACAAATTAAACATAATTTGTTGTCAGTCGTTTGCTTGAACAATTTCTTTTTCGATACTTTCATACCAGTAGCGCCATCTCACAGTCACGTCTGGAACTAACACGAGCTTTAGTTTGCGGATTTTACTGGAAACTGTTCTCTGGGTACTGTTTTGCGATGTAGATTTATTACTGTATGCTCTGATTCGTTGTAAATTATGACACAACTATACCTCTAAATTTTGGTTACAAAAGCGACAAGTAGAATTTCATAGTGAAGTCAAAACTTCTTATACTTTAATAGCGTTGCTTTTTGTGACTGGGTCAGAGTGGATTGCGTTAGGATAGTATAACAAAGTTATAATAATACTGAAGTTTGGCTCAACAGTTTCTCTATCATAGACATGTGAATTAACAAATCGTTTACTCAGTTATAGTTTATGTAGGTACAATCAGCAAAATGAATTGTTAACCAAATTGACACCCTACGCCAATTTGCCGTGTTACAGCCATTTCATACAACTGTGAAAAAATGACAGTAAGTTATGATTTGAATATTATTCGGACAATTTAAGTTGGTAGTCAATTAGCTTAACCCAGATAGAGTCGAAGTCGACCCCAAGATAGTTGCGACAAGGCCGGGCAGATAATGATGATGAGTCAATTTGCTTAACAATTAAGCTACCTGATTTTACCTAGTAATGTATAAGATGTATGGTTGACACTCTGGGGCTCGAACCCTGACGTGATGTAGCAAAACATCAAATACTTTATTAACCGCAAGAACACGTAACATTTATTTACTGTACTACTGTATAAAATCACAAAATACATAAGTTGTAAAACAGCGAGGTCGACCCGGAGATTTTATGAGTTAATTTTACACAAAAAAATTGAATCAATATGCCGCGTTATGTCTTTGGTTAGTTTGCAAAACTCACATAAGATTCGCGGCGCAATTAACGCAGGTATCTCGAAATATGGACATTGATTTAGTTTTTTTTGGTAAGAACGTTAAGTATTGAGACAAATAACCTATGCGGAATTACTCACAAGGTACCTATAGTAACTTAGATATTTAGAGATTGTGTACTGTTTTCGTGCAATATAAACGTCATACAGAGATCAATAACACCAGAACTAAATTTCTTGTCGAAGTGTATATCAAACACCTACTATGTAAGCCAGCCAGTTCCTCTATCACAATTATGCGCTTTAAGCGGTAATTTCTTCTATTAACCCCGCCGACTGCTGAATTTTGTATCTACAGCATTAACTTAAAAAGGAGAATAATCAATATTTTTGCCACTTCTTTGAACTTAAAACCTTAAAAGATTAAAGATATACTTACTCAAATCATACATTACTTACATTAAACTCGTCCCGTACTTCATTGAATCCAAAATCTTCAAAACAGCTTATCATTGAAGCCTCTTAAGTATCCCTACGTTAGGGGGACCCTTACTCTCTAAATCTCATTAAGCCAAACTAATAAATTTTATTTTAGGGGTCCCTCCGCTTGGATTACAAATAGTCTCATTACATTGTTTAGATAATACTGATAGTGTTTAAATTAAGTAGGGGATACATTACATACCCTACCTCGGCGTCATTGAAAATCGGCAACGGTAGAGATTCCATTAGCGATTATTTTTAATAGTAATTCTATGAGGATAGGAAAACATTGGATGGTAAATCAGTCATAGATGTGTCGTGTGTGTTAGTGTTTCTAATTTCTATCTTAATTTAATTTAGTGTAGTTTAGAATTAAAAGACGGTACAGTAATTTTATGTAACTCTTTGCAGTACTTTCATATTAGTTTCAGCTAATTTGATCGTTCAATCAGCATCAGTCTGTAGTAGCTTCAGTTATTGCAATTTTTAACTACATTATTGTTAGAGTCCGTTGTTATTTGGATTTTCATATAATGGCCCTAACTACGGTGACCAATTATGAAATGCTATTGATGAAAATTATGGCCATATCTAAAAGCCACAAAGTCATGCGTCGCCTTAAAAGTTCCTGGAAAGCTGCCGTAGCGGTTGCTACTCTACTACTACTTGTATATTTATGTCATCATATACCCAACGATCATGTTGTTATGAGAGATCATTCTTAAGGATAGATAAATCATACGAAAAATAAATTCATGCTGCACCATTAGAAATAACTCATGGAAGTCAACACCACAAATATTGGAATTACATTAGAACTCGTCCAAGGTGGAGGAGGCACCAAATTTGCGGTCCCATAAACACGTCTCCTTGACACTGCGGTGCTAGCGCAGTTCGCAACTTTGCTAGTTGGCGACCGCAGAGCTCGGTCGCTGCTTGAACACTGACTAAATCTTTTGTTTAAGCTGGATAAATAGTTTAGTTGTGTTTTTGGGTGAGGTTTTGTGATATTTTGAGTCCTACTTCCGCCTGTCGCTGAAAACCAACGCTGGGGCTCTGTCTCGCATAGGGTCGTAGCATTATGCTGAGTGATTGCCGTTTTACGTGGATGTGACACATATTTTCCACCAAATCGTTATTTTTTGTGTTAGTGTGTTTTTCTCTGCGTCGTGTTTACCGCAAATAAACGTATTATCTTTCTTCTTTCTATTTTCGAAAAGCACGTTATGACTGGTCCCGCCTGAGGAGACACCCTGGAAGTCGATAGCCGACTCCCGGCCACCATAGGCGCGGGCTTGCGGACGGCGAGAAATGGGCAGCTCGCCGTCCGGTAAGTATCAGGCCCGGGTCGACGGCGCGTTGTGTTCCACGCGCGCCTCAAAGAGATGTCAGCATAATTGACGGGGTCCGATAGTGCCGATGCCTGCCGGGGTCGCGGATTGTTCGAAAGAGTTACCGTGGCCCTGGCGCACAGGCAACTGAAGGAACACGGGTGGGTTTTAGTCAGTAAGAGTCTGACACGCCCTTCCGCTCCGCCCAGAGCCGGAGAGGTCGTTTGATAATTTCCCAACCAAAAAAAAAAAAAAGACTGTTCCCGATCGTCAGAAGCCCGAAAGTCTCCCAACCGGTATTATTATGGGCATCGTGTTACCCAAAACTAGGTTATCAGATAGGAAGTCGCTCCGTGTAAAATACTGGTATTCGGCTGCATCAGGTTAGACCGGAAGCCGACCAAAACTAAGATGACTTAGACTTTATTCTTTCTTTCTTTTCTTTTTCTTTAGATGGGAAAAGGCAAGCAGATGGTGATAATTTTCGGGAAGACAGTCAGTCGGCCTACGGTATACTAAGCACTCATGGTGTTCTGTATAAATAGATAGGTATAGTATATACCTACTGGATATACTGTTCATAAAAAAACATCCGAACCTAGACCATGCCCCGTCCATTTCATTATTGACATTTAATTACTCGTTTCAGAAGTATTGTTTAAGAGAATCACCACCTAGTTAATAAACTATTAAGGCTCCTTAAAACAGGCGCGACGCAAATCACACGTGACACAAAGGCACCGCTTGTCACGCGACTAGCGGTGTCGTTGTGTTGCGTGTGATTCGCGTCGCGTGTCGCGCTTGTTTGAAGGAGCCTTTAGCAAAGCGCGTCGTATACAGATATTCTGGTTACTCATTGGTTATTTGAGTTTGTAACACGCTACTATTGAGTAGCGCTGTGTATGATGGGCCTTAATGACATTCCCTTAGATAGATAGATAGATAGTTGTACAGTCTTAAACTGTACATCTTTTGCAGACGCGGTGGCTTTCACCAGACGTGCTTCTATATTACTATAAATATACATACATAACATTAAATAAGCGAGTGCGATTACTGCAACGTGGTGACTAACATTAAAGAAAGGAATTGTCAACAGTTTTACGGAAACCAAGTGAGCTTTTCTCTACACGTTTCAACCTCAACAACAACAACTCTGCAAGTGTACGAACCGTACATAATATGTAATGATTACATTTAAAAAATAAATGAGTTTTAAAAGCAAACGGTTCAATATAACATTGAAACAAATCAATCCCTTTATTATAAATTCGCCGCAAATCAAACACGAGTTAAATATACAGCGCATTGATTAATATATAAGCACATAGGTATATTAATCAAATATGAATAAACATATCAAAGGGACTTCCGTTAACCGGTCATGGGTTGTGCCATAATAAACTGGGCGAGCATCGGTCGACCATTTATGAGTTCAATATTTAAGTAATTTATTGAACAATTTTGTTTTGTATACGCTTCCAAACTGCCTGGCGATATTTGTGTTTTATTTTGAAGATAATTAGTTTTATTGATTGTATTATGTATGTTACCGTTTGGTATATTACAGAGGTAATACGGGTAATTGCAAAACACATTTACAGTGACAATTCTTTTCATTTTGATTATCCAACACCATTCAGGGCCGTAGTACAGCTCCGACGCGAAAATAACGATGCAAAGCCGCTAAACGAATTCCGCTGTGAAACGGAAGATGCGGCGGATATCATATTTATGTCGCGAAACCATAGCAGCGAAACCGCATTAGTTCCGCCACGACTTGTCCGTTGTACGACAAGCAAAACAGAAGCGAAACTGCCGGTTCTAACGCACAGATTTGATTATGATTCTATTTCTTTCCCGCGTGATTTCGCCGATCTGATAGGAAGCCAGTTATAAATCCGTGCTATTTTGTTGAGGTGCCGCGTGGAAGTCGCGCTTTATAAACTTTTTGAATGCCACAGATACGTGCGAAACAAACGCGGCACCGCATCAAAATGACGGAATAAACGTGGCACCGCAACGAAATGGCGGAATAAGCGCGGAGGTACAGCCGGCTTCCGAGCAGATCGACGAAATCACGCGGGAGAGAGATAGAATCATAATCAAATGTGTACAGTCACCAAAAGAGATAAGTTACCAGGGTCGTCGGATATAGTTGAAGTTTAGTAAGAAACTGATGGACGTTTTCGAATTAAATTTAATTTGATAAATGAACTGTTTGTTTTCTATTAATTAAATTGAATTTTATTCGAAAACATCCATCGGTTTTTTACTAAACTTCAACTATATCCGACGACCCTGATAACTTATCTCTTTTGGTGACTGTACATTAGAACAGGCAGTTTTGCTTGTAGTACAATGGTCAAGTCATGGTGGAACTACTGCGGTTTGGCTGCGACAATTTCGCGGTGGAGGTGTGATACCTGCCTCGAGTCATTTACGTTGTCAACCAGACAAATTTTTCAAACTTTAGGAGCAATGAATTATCAAGTTTCATAAAAATTCATCGGATTGTGATTTAAAGTACATAACGCAATTAGGATGCCGATCTCCATATTGTATGAATGAACGAATTAATTATTATTTTATTTGTTTTCCAGAAAATAGGTGGATATATGGATAACGGATGGTTTCACTACATTGGATCTTTCAGTCGTGTAAAGATTTTAGTTTTTGTAGTCATTTTCGTTATTTGAATGATCTGATCTTTGGTTTTGGCCATAGTTTTGGCATGTCGATGGCGCGTGGCATCGCCAATGGCCCCGCACAGGTTGATAGCGCAGGTACTATTGATTAAAATGCAAGGTACGAGGTGAGGCATCGTATCTTTTATATCATGGTTGTATAGATTTTCCAGTTACGAGCAATTAAGGAATTATGACGAAAAAATTAAGTAACAGCTCCCTCTCAGATTTTCAAAAGAATTAATTTTATATCTACTTAAGGGGACTACATGACCTAAACGCAAATTTATAATGCCTAAAAATATATGATCTACTGCAGTAACCAAAATCAGAAAAATATATGATATTCTGCAGGATATATGCTAGTTAGATAGTGTGTTGAAAACGTAATACAATTAACTTGATAAATGATAGAAAAAAATCACGAAAATATCTCTAAAAAAAAATTTTAACGATTAAAAACCATACTAACATACATGCAAACATTCAGTTTTTTGTCAGATTATTCTACAAGCAACATACTAACGTAATAGTGTTTTATTTTTTTATTCCAATGAATAGATTTCTTGTAAATCCATAATTGCTTCATATTTTGCAATAAATTACCAGTGTTGTGTCATCGCGCGTCTCTTTCTTTTCTATGCAATCTGACAGTGACCACGTTTTAGCTCTTGTAAGCCCCTTAAGTTAAAACATAATTTTAAAATATTATCGTTTTATTAACCGACTTCAAAAAAAGGAGGAGTTTCTCAATTCAACTGTATTTTTCTATGTGTGTGTTAACTTTCTTCTACATGATCCGATTTTTTGGATTAAGTAGTGCAGATTTTTTACTTGAATTATTTGAAAGCAGGTTAGAATAGCTCGAATCAATACTTCTCTCACTGCACCGCATAGATCACCATTCTGTTTCGCACAAACATCTCCTTCACCTATCCCTATCAAATGCATTTACCGACGCGTACATTTACAGCTCATTTATTCCGAATAATACCACTATCAAGACCCTTACACGGAGTTAATTCACAAATCCCTTGAAATCTTCTCGGGTCTCGAATGTAATTTATGGGCTTGGCTTAATTTCGTGCTTTAAAACGTGATTTGCTTGGCTGGGACATGGTTCACGGTTTGCTGAAATGAAATAGGGGTTTTGTTGTGTCGTCCTTTTGGGTTGTTCTCTTTTATATTTACATAGGGGTTGAGATACAGAAAAAAACGAACAACATTACTGTCTCATGGTTTTATTGTTAGTAAAATAATGTTGTTAAGTATAAAGGAATGAAATAAAATAAACAGCTGTACTTTTCAAATTAGTTTTACTTTTCCAGATAAGTTTACCTACACAGTTAGACCACAATATATAAGTAGATGTTATGGATGATAAGTTGATGTTATGATAGTTATTTTTGTCTGAGGTACTCGTAGGCATGGTCTAAAAAACAAGGTCTGACATTCCAGCAGTGCCACATGCTTACGTCACTATCCAGTTGCCACTTCATTGCAACAAAACACGAATTATGAAAACATTTTCAGTCACCATTCTGTTAAAAAAAATATATAAACCATTTAAATTGTCGTTTTTTTATTAAACGACATAATTCAATTTAAACTTATAGCAACGTAATTGTTAGTTAAAACCTCTTTGTTTTATCGGACTCGCACAGGTAATAAAGGCAATTGGGGAGTTATTATTATACACTACTGGTAACACGGCGGTGATGACGTAGGCTTGTGTCATCCTTGTGACCGGAATGCTACCTGGCGAAGTATATTATTATAATATGCTCGTAGGTAAGTCTAGCGATGGAAGGCATTGATTGAATTCGTGATGATATGTTTGTAGAAGTTTGTCTCTGGTTTAATCTGCCTGGGATTGTACTTCAATACTTACTTTTGTCAAGAAGCTGCTTATCCTTTCTAACGGTCGTCGAAAGTAAGTTGTATCTAATTATGTTGTAATATTCGTGCTAAGTAAGCTTTAGTCGCATTATACATTTCCCATGAGAACAAAACGGATGTAAATCCGTTATAATTGTAAACATACCAGCGTAATTTCACCCTTGTCTGAAATATGAAGCTTATTGTGATAGTGTATCTATTTTTAACCGACTTCACAAAAAGGAGGAGGTTCTCAATTCGTCTGTATGTTTTTTTTTAATTTTTCTTTTATGTGTATTAGCTCAGAACTTTTTTCTGGGGGAACGGATTTGGATGATTCTTTTTTATTTGATAGGTGGTGCTTCACATGTGGTCCCATTTAAATTTGATCAAGGTCTGACCAGTAGTTTTTGAATTATCCTTAATACTGCATATTTTTTCCACTTAGTTTATATGGATGATGTGCTTATAATTTCCTGTTACTGTTATTTACACACCAAGTAGTGGTATACGAATTTGTGTGGGGTAGGTACCGCAACTAAAAAGTGAAAAATAAAAACTTTTTTACAAAAAAAACAACCGACTTCCAAAAAAAACACTAAAAGACGTGAAAAATAACTTTTATTTCGGAAGTCGGTGGCCAAAAACGAAAATACAATACCAAAGGCACCGACTTCCAAAATAAAAGTTATTTTTCACGTCTTTTAGTGTTTTTTTTGGAAGTCGGTTGTTTTTTTGTAAAAAACGTTTTTATTTTGTTGAAAACATTCTTAGTAGATGCCTGTGTGACAAGCAAGATCAACTCAGCCTATCGCAGTCCACTGTTGGACACAGGCCTCTTCCAAGCTGCGCCATAATACCCCGTCTTCCACCTTCCGCATCCAGTCTGTCCCAGCCACCTTTTTAAGGTCGTCGGTCCATCTAGTTGGGTTGCGTCCCGCGTCCCACCCTACGCTTGCCAATACGCAAAATATAGTATTATTAATGTCCTGTTTATGCCTATTTATTAATTCCATAATTAGAGCATTATTAATGCCCTTTTATTTTAGGTTGGTAAATCGTCAAATGACCTCTCCCGCTCTGGGGGGAGCGGGGGGGGGGGGGGCGTGTCAGACTCTTACTGACTAAAAACCACCCATTTTCCCTCAGTTGCCTGTGCGCCAGGGCCACGGTAACTCTTTCGTACAATCCAAGACCCCGGCAGGCATCGGCCCTATCGGACCCCGTCAATTATGCTGACATCTCTTTGAGGCGCGCGTGGAACACAACGCGCCGTCGACCCGAGCCTGGTCCTTACCGGACGGCGAGCTACCCGTTGCTCGTCGTCGGCATGCGCGCACCTACGGTGGCCGGGAGTCGGCTGCCGCCTCCCGACGCCCAGGGTGTCACCTCCTGCGGCGACTAGAGGCGTTAGGGCGCAACGATTACCTTTCCCTCACGCGGGCCGCTTACTCCTTCGCGAGAATTACTGCTTCGCAGAAGCAGGTGATGGCTTCCCATTCCCTCTCGCTCCGTACCATGGCCGTACCAGGGCCGGACGCGAGAGATCGCCGCCGCCGATCGCCGCAACGAGGACACGGTGGCGCCCCGCCCATGCCAGGCAGACATCCACCGTATGCTCCACAGTGTCCTCCGGTGGATCCACACAATGATAACACCCGGGCGTTTCCTCCCGCCTTATCCGAAACAGGAACCTCCCGAAACAGCCATGTCCAGTGAGGACCTGCGTCAGGCGGAAGGTGAGGACACCGTGGCGCCTCTCAAGCCATTCCTCAAAGAGGGTTGCGTCCCACACTACGCTTGCCGATACGCAAGATACGGTATTATTAATACCCTGTTTATGTTTATTTATAAATTCCGTGATTAGAGTATCATTAATGCCCTGGGTCTAAGATCTATAAAGATAGTTATAGGAGGAAAAAATATATCTGTGTTTTACTTTCTGCCTAGCATCAGTTTCGATCAGCTATGAATGCAGCCTTAACTTCCAATTTTGCTTCTCTCGTTACCTATTTTGGAAAGCACAAAAAACTTTAAAAAAAAACTTTACTTGCATATTTCTTAAACGAGAAATTATTATTCGTATATACGAAAGTTTAATCAACTAAGTACTCCTAAAGTTTATAAAAGTCCTTGAAACTTTAAGAAAATTAGATCTTATGTTAATAAAACTGTTTATAATTATGTAGTTCCAGAGCTTAAATCAAAGTTAGTCATACTCTCCTCGTAGTGAACCCAGTCCTAGCTCAAACACTTTTAGTTTGCTAAGCTCTTCAAAAGTATATTAATAACTAGCTTTCAGACTTAAAGAACTTTAACATATGAATTTTTCTAAAGCATCCCCTACGCCAACAAAGTGACCAGCATGTGTATTTTTATCTTACGAAGTACCGCGCGCTTTACTTGTGCTAACCAAGTGTAAAATCACACTGCGAATGTGTGCGTGAAGTCAATAATCAATACTCAATTCTTTATTGGATTCCATATATAGTTAGCGTCAGAATGGCTGGTCAAAAAAATATTCATATTTCTCTAAATGTATCATATGTAGCAATTATTGAAGAAATGTGGCAAATATAAGCAATTGGATAGCACTTCTTGAATATACTTTCAGAGCCGCCTGCCATAGGCAACCAGCCACTGACACTAGCCATATATGTATTACATAGATGGTGTAACACTGGTGATGGTGGTGGCTGGTGGTGTACTAATTCAGAGGTTCGCTGACTGAAATGCTGAAATCCCCGTACACATGAATGTTGATCACTATGAAAGTTGCTGGCGTGTTTGTAACAAGTAGGTACGCAGCCTTATATGCATACGGTTAATAAGGTTTTAGTGTTGAATCTTATGTTGTGGCAGAACAAAAGTTAAATTGTTAGGATAGAGTTATGTGGCAAATCCTATTACTGAGTTTTGTATAGTTTTAATTGCATTGCTGGCTTTTTATCTTCTTCGTTATAATGAGTACATGTAGGTATAATTTTGAGCTGCAATTTACTACGATTGCTTGCATCCACGGTTCTTGTTGCATGGAAAGTTTAACCTATTTTACCTATATATTTTGTAACTTGCCTTGTAAAGATGTTTCATACTTACACACTTACCTTTTCCAGTGCCGTTTGTTCTGATTCCATAGTCTGGTTCATACCATTCTAGCCAATTGTACTCAATCGCTATTTATGTTTGGAGGAGGGAATCGAACCCGTAACATTAAGAGTATTCTTACTATCTATCTATACATACATACATACATAAGCTCACGCTTTCTTCCCATGGGGGTAGGCAGAAACTACAGTATGCCACCTGCTACGATCCTTACATACTCCTTTTGCCTCGTTTACGTTCATACATCTGTAGCCGTACTATGACGTATTATTACCATCATGGTTCCATTGCGAAAAAGGTATAGTGCTATCGTTCATATATAGCTCCATCTCTCTTTCACGCTGGAACAATGATGGATGTCATAAACGCACGCCGGTTGTGAGTACTACGCACCTGACCTTTCTGAAGAACATCACCAATAAGGTCACTATGTCTTCCTAGGGCATCCCCTTCCGGCGTTTCCCCTCACATCTGCCTTGTAAATACCTTTAGTTAGTCGCCTTTCATTCATCCTCTCAACATGACCAAATCATCTTGGCATACTCTTTTCAATTTTTGTCACTGCATCTTCTTCTAAACCGCACTATTGCCTTATCACGTCATTCACTATCTATCTGTCCAACATAAAAAGGCGAACTTTTCTACTGCAACATCTATTCTCCATTATACTTCAAGCTTCACCTTCTCATTAAACATTGATAAGGGTAGAACATAAAAAAAAATGTTTAAAAAAAAGATTCACCATTATTTTTATTCATACAAAAAATGCCTTGTCAAAATACTTTATACAACGTTATACACAATAGATGAACGAACATGAGATCTTAGAATAAGGGGTGTGAGCATATATAGCTTTAATATTTAATATGTTTTTTTACGGTTCTACACACATGTATGTTTTAGGGTTCCCGAGGTAGACAGGTTCTCTTGCGAGGGCGCCACATGATTATAAACATTTCAATTACGTAACACACTCACAATCCGAAGTATTTTTAAGGAAATTTCCAACCCATTGCTTCAATTGTTTGAAAAATTCGTAAACAACGTAATTAAAGCAATTAATGTTGTTGAACTGTCAAAATTAATGGCACAGCCATCGTAAGTGCGTTACGCAATTAGGATGTTGTTGCTTAGGGGTGCGGAACATTTCTAACATTCTTGAAACGTGCACGTTGATAAATCCATAAACCACACATAATATAACAAAAGATACCCTACAATAAAATTGTTAATCCTTAACCTTTGATCTTTAAAAATAAAAATTCTATAAAAAATTGTCTTAGTAATCCGACTGAGGTGGTCAATAGACCACCTCACTCGGATTAATACGACAAATTTTTCGTGCCCGTGCCGCCTGTCGTATTTATACGACTAAGAACCTATGTTCGTTTTTTGTTTTCTATTTCATTGCACGACTCTATTCGTCGTAGGTATTTATTTGTCGATTTATGAGCTGGGCGCTGGGGGCACGGCAATTGATATCAAACCAAGTGGTCAAAAGGTTAAATTGGTAAATGACTAGAAAATAATGTATCTAGGTGCAAGTATCTAATACATAAACGATACAATATAATTAATCCATCTAAAAGTAGTGGAAAAATCCTGGAAGATTTAAGCAATGCCAATTATCTCCCACCATAATCTAATAAATTAATTATTTATGATTAGTTACACAGCCGTATTCAAAACCCGCCATATTCCAATACTTTGCCAGGATCACAACTCACAAAAACAATAATGCTGATACAATAAAATCCTGATAACATTGAAGCTATAAATGTATTAGGAGGATCAAAGAAAGTAATTCACAAACTTTTCTAAACAACATCAGTACCATTCATTCTAATTACAATTTTGTCTTTTCTTATTTTTTCCTCAATACTAATCCGATATAAAGGAACCTAGAGCCAGTACTAAAATTTAATCACTAGTAAGGGGTCTTTGTTTTATTTGCGACATAAAACCAATTTGCCTCTCGCATTCGGTTTAACCTCTCTTTCTGTCCTGTAGATGTTTGTATAGCACCGTCTTTTTCGCTCTTGTTGTAGCTCCCCTCAAGATATTCGGCTATAGACCATGACAGTAAAATAACAGCAACTTAAAACCTTAATTTAGATATAGGATTATAAAGCCATAATGTTTTTCTTCATTATCTTATGCAGCTAATTTGGTTTGAATTGACTTCGCTTTTGTCGGGTCAGCGGAGAAACATTTTATTTTCGAATTAGGTAGGTACTACATAGGAGGATTAACATTTTCTTCAAACATTTTATTTCGAAATGTAAGCAAATATATTATGGTATTTTTTATGTGCAAGCATACCACTTGAAAAGCCAGTTTTAAATTAAATGAAATCTGGATCAGATAAGCTTTTCTGTCTAATAGTTTTAACTATTGAATTGATATAGTGTACCACGTTGTATTTAATTGTCTGCGCGGCTTGTTCGTGGGTACTTACTTTTTTTTATTAAAATGGCGCATTATATCAATTCAGACAGTTAAAATACAATACGGATAATTTAAGTTGCTATTCAACTAGATAATCAATTTCTTCCCGTGATTTTTCATTAGGTAGCAATTCTGACCTTACAGAAAATGTATAAACCTGATGTATGATCTATATGGCTTATCCAAGTACTTTTCCTTCGACCAACGCACTTTTAATTCAGGTGTATTCACACAGAAACACAGAATTCACTGAAACGCTACCTGCATGTGGAAGTGACCGTTACAGTTCCACGATGGGATGCGTTCAATGTGCCAAGGGTAATACAGATCTATGCAAAATGCGAATAGATGGGGTCGCCTCTATACGTACGCGAATGGCCGTAACGTATTCATAGTGCAGTACCACGAAGATCACTGCTAATGGGTCTTGGTTGTGTATTTTTTAATGTTTGAAATTATAGAAAACACAGATCTACGTCAGCTTAATAGACCAATTGACTGTATGTTTTTATAATAAAATTCGTAACCTAGAAAAAATATTAAGCCAAGGTAAAAAAGAAAAAGGTTAAAAAAATCTCAAAAACTGGCGAAGTTCTATGCGTTTTAAAGTCGATGCTAGACAGAGACAACATTATTAGCATCTGAAGTCACAACACAGGAACGCCATAGTAACTTCGCGCCATTCAGTACAATGGTTGTTTTGCGGGACAAGGATAGAAGAATAATTTCAAAAGTGGGTAACTTGTCTATTTTTCCACCGATGTTAGTTTTTTTTGGAAGTCGCCTTTTTTTAGTAACATCTATAAAATAAGTATTAGTTCATGTATATGTCGGAAATACGAGCGTTAAATCAATCGTTTGACTTGACTAATCGGGACGCAAGTGCCACCAGGTGACACTGGACAGAGTCTATAACGCTAGCACTTGACCCAGAGTTAAAGCTGAGTTTGTTGTTGGCGGTTAAGCTGAGAAGACGTATAATAACTGTCTCGCGTTCCGTATAGTTGAATCGTGTACGTCGTGTACCTACAGTGTGTGATTCGCAAGTGTGATTAATTTGATCGTAAGTTTAATTTGATTTGAGCTGCAAACGGTTTTTCTATTGCGCAGTAACTAACACTACCCATAGTACGCCCACAGTAGTTAAAATATGGCTGATAATAACTAGAGAGACATACGAGTACCTTGTCCATCATATATTTTTGATAGTAGTCAAATACTCTATTGGAACTAAACACGTGTCTTTCTGAGATTATCTTTGACATTACTGACATTGGTGAAGTAAAAACATGAGGAAAACTAGACTTACCGTCTTGAGCAAGCATGATGATTAATGCTCGTTCTCTGCATGAGAAAAGACATTTGCCCTGAAGTGGGACCCTGGTATTATTATTTATTATGAAGTGTCTCGACAAATGTATAGGAATGGCTATCGTGACTACACGGTCACATTAAATTTGCTGGCAAAACTTCACAGACGTGACGGTGTATCGATGTCTAATGACGATAAAAAATAAATATACTCAACTCAAACTCAAACCCAAAGCATTTATTTCAATTAAACCGTTTAGAGGCACTTTTGAACTGTCAAAGAGTCGGTCGGTTAGTCAGAAAGTTGAAGCTAGTTACCCATTCCAAAACGTAGATCTCTATGGCGAAGAACGGGCAAGAAACTCCGAGGACACTCTTTTTAAATCAAGATATTACAAATATATATAATTTCAAGTAACCAATTAAGAGGCCAATGGCCGATGGTAGCATAGTTCAGTTTAGTTATTCAAACCTGTATACAGGGGAAATTAAATTAGGTAGTGAAACTCCACAGACATACCCACCATGTCTGCGGAGTTTCACTACCTAATCGATTTTATAACACGATAAAATAAAAATAAAAATGACTTGATGTTTTATTTGACGTCATAACGTCTTATAAATCGATGAACGCCGGCTGCACGCATGAAAAACGCATTGTCACGTTCCGCCATGACGTTATCACGTAAAATTATCGTCCGTAAACCGACTTTACAGACAACAATTTTTTTTAGGGGTACACGACCGCTGGTAGTTTTGATACATAAAGTATGAGTTGAAAACATATGTTTTATACTGTTTAGATATCGGTTATCAATCACGACGGCGAAGTTTACAAAAAAAAAAAACAGATTTTTAAAACTGATATTTCAACTGAATACACTAACAGTACATGCGGTCGAGCACCCTACAAAAAAAACTTCAAATTAATTTCTTCATTGTTTGATCATGTCTATATATCGATACCCATCACGTCTGCGGAGTTTCACTAGCTAATTTAATTTGACCCTGTATATGATACGTAGATCCAATATTGTCAGTTATTTGATTGGGATGGTTAGTTTGGTTGTTTGTAAATAATTGCCATTATTATCCATTAATAAATAAAAAAATCAACAACTACACACGTTTCCTTTAACAGCGTAAACTAGAAGAAATATTCCCGCAATTATGAAAAACTTTCAACTTTAATGGTTGTAGAACTAAACCTTCTGTAACGTTCTATTGCACTAACTCCTTCAGTAATTTCATAATGCTATTATGTTAGCTGAAGCTTAGCTTCGCTCACGATGATAGAATTAATATTAGCTTATGCTGCAGCCCCGGCATTTATCACAATATCATAGAAGCCATGTCGCAGGCATTTAAAAATAATAAAATAATAGTCCTCCAGATTGTAAATTCCATATTTATGGCTTTTGTAGACAGGATTTTAATTCTGATTTGTTACAGTTGTAATGGCAATCATGTCATTTGGTTTAAATATGCTTTTAATTTTATATAGATTCTTCTATACATTGTGTATGTGAGAACGTTGTAGGTCTAACTTGTAGACCTTAGATTTGTAGACCTTTACTATTCTGTTGAGTACCTATTACTTGTTGACAAGCCTACGCTGTCCTCCCATACCTATCAACACTGTAATTTGAAAAATTGTAAAAGCCCCGTATTTTTTAAAAGAAAAAGAAAGAACCAATTTGAACCGCACACCTAGCTTCTGACGTTTCATAAGTGCTCATGTAGGTTTATGTGAAATAAAATATTTTGATTTGATTTGACTTGATCGTATTCCCGCCATGGTGGCCAATCTCAACGGATACTAGCCTTCGGCACGGTAGATATTTGTAGAAGTGTATGCGCAGACACAGGTGCACTCTCTTTTCTCTCACTCTCGTAGTCCGATAGAGTTTAGATTAGACCGCAGGACCAACAGATTAACTTGGTTTCCGAGGCACAGGGGTATCACACCGCCAACTTCTAAACTCCGGGCTGTTACTAAGAAATTTCTAATGGAAAATCCCAATAACATTTTGCCCGACCTGGGAATCGAACCCAGGACTCCGCGCTCAGCAGTCGCGCTTGGGACCAGGAGATTAACGAGGCAGTAACAGTATCTAGAAATAGTAGTGGGTGAGTAAAATATGGGGCATTTTGGGAAATATGGACAAACAGACAAACTTTATAATATAAAGTCATAAATGAACTTAATAGAGAAATTATATATTATATAATTTCTCAATTAAGTTCATTTATGACTTTCATGTGTTTTATTATCTGTTTAATTGTAGTCAATTACTCGACCTCCATATCATTTACTTCCACCATCATTAGAAATGAAAAGTTTGTCTATTTGCCAGAACTTTCCCAAATTTCGAGTTGTTTAGCTTAAATAAATTTTATTCTGTTTGTCTGCTACAGTAACAAAGTCTAATACGACTATATCCCTGGAGATCTAAAAAGTAATATTGTTCAATATAAATCTCTTTTGAAAATCATTTGGGTGCAGTTATATAGAACCATTACGTTTAGTACTTAAATTAAATTAAACAGAAAACAGAAGACAATATTTTTTGTTTTAATATTGTAGCCATGCAATAAACCTTAATGTTACGAACGTCGAAAAAGTCTACAATAGTTTTGATTTTAACTGATAACAGCTTCAAATCTTACACATGAACTGTATCAATTTAATTAATCCGTTTAAAATCAAATTAATTTCTAATTAAACTGCTTATTGCTTCCCCATGAAAAGTTTAACCGAAGCCAGAGTTTATCGAAACCAAATTAACACCAAGATTACATAATAAATTAAGCATGCTCACACATCTTCCCTTAAAATAATGTTTAATGAGTGAAAATTCGAGTGCGTTAAAACAGAGCTTTATACATTACATCTACTTAACATTATATTATAATTTACAACATTCATACTGTGGATATAATCACTTTATTGGTTGCTTTATATAATTGTGTGCTCAAAGAAATCAAACACCTGCAATGAAACGTGGCCTATGTGTAAACGTGAAGTATAATTGGCTTTTGATTGCTGCATACGGATAGACTATTTGAATGCTTTTTTTTAACTTGCTGCTATAGTTTACTTTCTAGTTTTTTTTTATACAGCGTGTATCAAAAAGGTGTGGTACAGACCATCAAACTGAAGATTTTTCTCCAAGGGACAAACATCGTAATCGCGAAAAAATTATCAGCCGTCCCTTATATTTGGGTCGAGTAGGTATTGAAGCTTTTCATGGGACAGTTAATATGGCGACATGGTTGGCGCAGTGGTTAAGCGATTGACTGCTGCGTTGAACAAGATCTACAAGTAGTTGTTCCCGGTCTGGCTGTTTGTGTATGTGAGTTTGAATGTTTGTAAAAGGCACCCACAATACAGGAAAAATTGCTAGAGATGCGTAAAGTTTTTATAAAAAAAAAAAAGCGCGGTAACGATATTGGTCCCATGCAGAAAGTGGTAAAAATTGACCACACTTTTCTGAAACATACTGTATATTTTACAGTCTTTTAAAATTAACTGTTTGGTTCTTCTAAGTTGAGTACATTTTCTTGCTTGATTATATTAATTTTAAGTTCTGAGACTTTAACCTAAGTGCCGATGATTTGTAAAGAAAATCTGAAACCTTAATCACTAACTAATGGTACCAAAATCAGTAATGCTAGAAGCGAATTCACTATCTTGTTTTATGTTTGTTGTATAATTTACTGCGTTTGTTAATAGTGCAATTATTTCTAAACATTTTAAGAACATTAATGAAAATTATGAGATAATATTTACACCCCATTTTATGTCACTACTTGAATTCATAATTCCATACATTTCCCAAAGAAATTGACCCTGTTTTTCAAAAAACATCACTTACCTTATGCGTCACCTTTGTTATTCCAACAATCAATGTTCTTACATCTTAATAAATTACGTTTCTATTCCACACTCGTAAATCTCCCATGTTTACCTCATACAGGACTTAGCAAAGTGTTAGTCATTATACCCGTGCGCAGCCATCAATCGCCGGCTTAATAGTCTGAATCTCACTTACTTTAACGACTAGACACGTAACTTACTTAAGTAAAGAAAAATCTAAAACAAATACTCCATAAAACTACAAAGCCAAAACTAGACCTCAAATTCATATAACCCGAATTCGCTTCATGGAATCTATAAGTTTTCATTTCATTCTGTATTGGTATAACAGGATCCACTATATAAGCTGGTATCTCTGTTGTTTTTATAGCTTCCCTCGGGCACGGAAGGGTTTCAGCAGGGATTTTCAAAACAGTCCTTTTAACACCCTTTTTGGATATTTCATTACCGTCGTCTTTAGATAGGTCGCCTGGTAATGTCTTCTTTTCCGTTACGTTCATTTTGTCATTCAGCGTTTCGATGGTCAGGCCGGCGTGGAGTATGTCTTGATTGTAATCCAGTTTGTTGTCCATAGCGTCAGGCATTTTGTTGTAAGCGGAACTCACGATGGGAGGATCCATTTTGCACGTTACACCGTCTAGGGACTCCTTTGTGTTCTGACTTTTTGTCTCGTTTCGCAGTGAATGCATCCATTTTAATCTGCAGTCGCACACGAAGTTATTCTCTGTAAAAAGAAATAAATAATATTTCGTTAGCGAACAAAGTTTACTTCTTATTAAATAAATGAAAACACACTGGACAATGGCCATTAAAACTAAAACTTTTACGCGACGGCCTAGAGTTGGCAAGTTTAAACTAATTTACAATTAATTTAGGAATGAAACGGATTATACACCATTTTCCACTTCTATCTTGCCCATTCCAACCCAACTAAGAACACCCGTAGGCATCATAAAAGAACAAAGTTTTCAAGTGTGTTCAAGTTAATAATAACGTCTCAGTTTCAACACGTTTAATATTCATCGAGTGTTTTAAGTTCATGATGAAACTCAACATGAGGAAGTATTATATATTCATTATTACCTTCGAGTAGTAGATTGCTGTTCTGCGGTTTCAAGTTGTCTAATATAGGCTTGATATTGTCAAAAGTTAATGCGTGCAGTTCATTGGAGCGCAAGTCCAAGGAGCTGAGGCCCCTCACCCCTTCGAACAAGCCCGACGGAAGCGACGCCAGTTTATTGTCATCAAGGGACAACTTTCGCAGTTGAGACAGTCCGTCGAATGCCCTCTCCGATATGTACCGCAAATCATTCTTGCCCAACAGTAATTCTTGTAGATTCCACAGTTCGGCAAACGTGAATTCCGTCAAATTTTGTATTCGGTTCTTTCTCAGATCCAATTTCCTCAGATTCGCCAGTCCGTCGAATGTCCGTCGGTTCAAATAGTAAATGTTGTTCTTATTCAAATCCAATTCTAGTAAATTGAACGTGTGCTGGAAAGTGCCGTTTCTGATCGTTGATATATTATTCTTCGTAAACACCAACTTCTGCAGTTTTGGCAGATCGTAAAACGCTTCGGCATCGATATCTATAATCATGTTTTCTTCTAAATTGAGAGTTGTTATGTTCGGTAGGTGAGCAAATGAGTACTGCTGCAGATTTTCGATTTGATTTTGGGATAAGCTTGCTTCTTTTAGATTAGTTAAGTTGGCGAAAGCGAAAGGAGTTACATCGACGATGTTGCCATACTTTATATTGATTGACCTCAAGCGTTGTAAATAGAATAGTGCCTTTGTGGGTACATAACCTAAAGCGCCATCGACTCTGACGTTAAAAGACAAAGTTTGCAAAATTGGTTGGGACGCAAAACTCTGCCAGATGAGGTCGTCGCGCGGTATTCCGCCGTTGAAAACCCAACATTCCGCTTTGGTCGCATTCCTCGGCTCCCTAGTATTTTCGCAGTAGCAGTGAACTTTTGAATCTCTGTCTGTGATGTCGCAAATATTCTTTTGGAAGCCTCCGCTCTTCTCTTTGGTGCGCCTTTTGTTGTTGTCTCTGGCGTACACGTTTATTGACATTTCATTAACGAGAGCGAAAGTGATCAATATGTAGATTACGCCGGCGATTCGTCTCTCCATTGTCATCTGAAACAAGCGAGAGTGATTACGTTAGGACATCGTGTTTGTTCAGATTAGATTGAATTTGTGTTTTGCTTATAAATAGATAACTGTGTCTCTGTATTTGGTTTGCATATCATTATGAGGTCTGTGTGAGTTATATTGTTAATCGTCAGAGATATTAACTCCTACAGAATTATTGGTGGTAAACATTTTCATAATTAGGTTAAAAATATATCCTACTAACCCTACTAATATTATAAATGTGAAAGTTTGTGAGGATGGATGGATAGATGGATGGATGTTTATTACTCTTTCACGCAAAAACTACTGAACGGATTTCGATGTAATTTGGAACACAGATAGTTTATAACCTGGATTAACACGTAGGATACTTTTTTACCCCGGTAGTACGTTCCCGTGGGATAATTTCCAACATCCACGCGGGCGAAGCCACGGGCAAAAGCTAGTAGTTATATAGGTATAAACATGAGTCCCATATTATTGACCAGTTTCACTATCTCAATATTTTCGTGTTCAAAGCGTTGAAAATATGACAATATTCACTACGAGAGAACAAAGAGTGAAAGTGTGGCGCCCAGTGGCGCCCTTTCGCTGGCCTACTTTTCTCGAACAACGGGGATACTTAAAATCACGATGAATAGCTATTTTATTAATAGGTGCTTAAAAAGTCTGTTCATTAAACAGACATCCTAATCCCAGCTTGAACAAAGTTTCGTTTCATATTTTTTTATTTGTTTTCTTTTGTCATCTTCATGGCTTCGTAATTAAGTAATGGAAGTATTTACTAAACAAAGGGGTTTAGTTTCATAAAAATGCTTAAGATCTCGGATTAAGTTGAAAGCTTTTTTTGATCATTATACTAGTACTTTATAATTTCTTTCTGGATGCTGAGCCTCTTTTTACCCGACTGCGCGACGCAAAGGAGGGTAATATGTTTATCAGCCTATGTATGTATGTATGTGTGTTCCTTTGTGGCGCTCTAGAGACCAAACGTGTGGGCCGATTTTGATGATTCTTACGTCAATCGATTTGTCTTCATCTTGTGAGCGTCACTAAATACATTGGTGCTTAATGTGGTTAACACATTAACCACATTAAACACCAATGTATTTAGTGACGCCGGCATTACAGTAATCAATATTAAATATGATGACAACTAGACACTACATATATTGTGAAAGAGAAAAAAAAAAAAAAAATGGGGCGCTTTACCGTAACCTTATCGGGGCCAAAAGATAGGCCCTTTACTGCCGATTCCAAAGACCCAAACTCGATACCTCTACGACCTTCGGTTCAAAAGTTAAGACCCGGGGGGGTGAAGTAGCCCTGGACGGGTGGAGGGGTTGGTCAAAAGGGGTGACGCGGGGTGGTCCCGGGATCATATATAAGTGGGATTGATTTAAATATAAATAAATATAATACAACTTAATATTGGGGTCGAAAAAGAGGAGGTCAAAAAAGGGGGGTTTAAGGGGCTTGTCTGTATGTATGTACTATTTGAGAGGCGGGTTATAAGGGGGGGGAAATTTGGTCAGAATTTTGATATTCCCAACCGTTTCCGAGATATTGGGATATTGAGTTTTAAGATAGTGGTGATTATAATAAATGTATGGTGTCCGACTGGTAAATGATAAATGGTACGAAAGTAAATGGAAATAAATATTAATTCAAGTTACACTTTTTCATAAATACCTATACACCTATATACTTTCTCATAAACAGCTGCTTATGTATTCGTCCGATTTCGGAGCAGCTCGTCTCGATTCGTGCAAGCTTCGTAGAGTCGTACAATACGTTTAGTTGCACGCACACAAACACCGTGTCGAAGACTGCCGAAAAGAAACGACGTTAGACAATGCACGGCCTTCAAGCCACACCTCCGTGCCCGTCGGAGTGGGGAGCGTGAGGTTTTTTTGCGTTACGGAATTTCTGGTTTCGGTCCCCGCGCTCAAGGCCCGCGATAGAAGCTATGCAATAGCTTAAAAGTCGAAGCTTATGTCAAGTGGAATATCATTGAATAGGACATTGGATTTTTTTTTAATGTTTAATTATTTCTCATTTTGAATGGCCATTTTAGGATCTATAATGATTTAAAGTTGGTTAGCAACCATTCACAATAAAATTTTCAAAACTTAGAATAAAGCTGTGATAAAGTAATTTTATAGTCGTATAAAACGTCGTAGTCGTGATTTTATTAAAGTGAATAATATTATTAATATAATTCAATTAAATAAATTCTAAAAATCGAATGACAATCCCAGAATTTTACTGCTTTGAAAGATAATTATAACGACCGTTACCTAAAGCGTTACTTAATACAGCGGGAGAACCTTAATTAAGAATAAATAAATAATAGTAACTAAAAAGTGTAAAATAAAAAGTAAATTTAAAGAAGATGTAAACAAGTTGCCTATTTCTGTCTCCGATCCCACACCCCGTAAATATACCCTAAACCAATAAATAGGCAATAGTTTTTTAAGGCGGTGCCTCCGATAACATCAAATTGATTTTGAAATATACTTTTTTTTTCCAATTTTATTTTTCAAATATTTATAGCAATCAACTCATCCTGTCCCAGTCATTTCTAGAGCAGATAATAATTAAGAAACGGCCCTCAACTAATTTGCAACACAATATGGTTTTACATATTTGCTTCTAATCTGCCCCCTATTTGAATCCCATCTGGCTGTGATAGACTCATTTTCACTAAAGTAGGTTTTCTTTTACTCTTTGGGTATGTTTGAAGCTTTTTGAAATCTCAGGTAAATTCTCCTCATACTCAAAACTCTGAATTAACAACCTTCGAAAAACAGAACTATCTCTTTGAAACAAACTCCAATCAAATCTTCCTCTCAACCAAGCTGAAGCATCGAAACACAAGCTTCACTAATCCCTCAGAGAGCTTACAGGCGCTTTCAAAATGTAATTTAATTCATGAAACGTACATAATCCAAATGAGTTTCAAATTATTAATGGGTGATAGTGTGTGACGTCACTGATGTACATCCAAACGGTTATTGTGATTCGGTAAGCGTGATTTGATTTAAATCGTTGTAAATGTTTGTTGTAATGTAGTTTGTGGTGAGTAATGATGATTTGGTGCATCAATGTGTGTGCCTAGGACTGGAGGGAGAAAGTATAAAGAAAGTCCACCGTACAACTTTGGGGCTACGCCAAGAAAAAAAGGAATCTAGATATAAGAGTCTGACACGCCTATCCGCTCCGCCCAGAGCGGGAGAAGTCATTTGATGATATCGAAACCAAAAAAAAAAAAGAAGCTTTTATCCTTCAAATTGTTGACTACCTTGTCACCAACAGTCTCTCTATTATAAATATAAGTTTCTACTACCCAGCTGATGGGCAAAGACTTCCCCGCATTCCTTCTATCTGTTGCAAACTTGTGCTCCTTATTAAAAGAGTAACGGTGGAGTTTCTTACCAGCTCTTATCCATTGGAAACGACCAATTGGAACCGTGCACCTAGCTTCTGACGTTTTATAAGTATTACATGGACACTTATGAAAGTTTGTATAAAATTAAACATTTTTAATTAGAAATAGGAATTATTTCCAATTCCAGTGAAAGTCTAATTAAATTATTTTCATCGAAGATGGGATAATGAACCGTACAAGTTTAGCAATTAGCTTTTATTTGCGAACCAGGAAATTGATAAGCTCAAACATAGAACCCATAACGGTAAAACAAAAGACCCGAAATATCCGTTAAACACCGAACAGAATCTTGCAATCAGTACATCGTTTCTATTACCCGAACGAGGCGCAAGGACACTTAATAATCCTTTATTGGGGACCGATATAATTCTAATAACTCGGAAATTTATAGCGGCTTCGTTCACTGAATTCTAACGATTGGAAAAGGGTGTAAATGTGAATGTAGCATTTTTGGATAGGCAGGTAATTGAAGGGTAGTACGTATTTTTGGCACGTAACTGCTATATCATCTTTGGTGATCTAGTTGGGGTGTTGGTATAGTTAAGTATCATCTTTTTGATTATATATAGGAGGGTTAAAGCTTCTCACGGCATTATAAAATAAATAATACGACTTGTGTGATAATTCTTTAGCAGTATTTCGGAATTTAAAAGTTAGTTTTGAGTTTGACTTAAGAGGCTTACAAGAGCTAAAGCGCGGTCACTGTCGGATTGCATAGAAAAGAAAGAGACGCGCGATGACACAGCGCTGGTAATTTATTGCAAAATATGAAGCAATTATGGATTTACAAAAAAACTATCCATTGGACTAAAAAATTAAAACACTATCACATTAGTATGTTACTTGTAGAATAATCTGACAAAAAATCTGAATGTTACATGTATAATATGGTTTTTAATCGTTAAAATATTTTTTTAGAGGTATCTTTGTGATTTATTTCTGTCATATCAAGTTAATTGTATTGTTTTTTCAACACACTATCTAACTAGCTTATATCCAGAAGAATATCCTATATTTTTCTGATTTTGGTTACTGCAGTGGCTAGTGGTTAGGCATTATAAATTTGCGTTTAGGTCATGTAGTCCCCTTACGATGTCACAAATTGCATGGAGTGGCAGTGCGATAACTGTTCTTTACAAGTATTGATAATTAAGTATGTGGTTAAAATCATTACCTAGCTATAACAGAGCTCTCGAGTGGAAGACGTTTATGTCAATTTATAACATGTTTTGACTGTCAATGTGACCGAGAGCGGCGGAGTTGAACTGGAGAGGAGTGGAAGAAATGATTTAGAATGTGGTTGTCAACTATTAAGCCCCATGAAAAACTACGAATCTAGACATCTGTGAGTCTTTGTCTAAATATAAGAAGTGTATAATATATTTAATTGAAGTATCTCTTAATGTTATATTTACTGTTTTGTTTTTTGTTTTTATGTCCTTTAAAATTTTATAAATTTTTTCAATATGTTACCTTTTATTAATATTTTAACTTTAATTTTAACTTTGTTAGCTTAGTTTTTAACTTTATTGTGCTTGCTGTGGTCTCCTATAAGTGAAGGAGTACACCTGCTTAATACCTGATGTTGCCCTTTCTTTATGTGTCATATTTTGTGTACATCTTTTGTTGGAGATCTTAAATCAATAAATAAATAAATGAACGAGTATATAGATCATTTTGGGAGCAGACCTTAGGCTAACAAATTCGATATATTATCAGCAAGAAAGTAAAATGGTACGATGTTCAGAGACATTTTTGAAATTAAACCTTATTGTACCTACGTTAAGGAAACTAAACATTATTGTCGATTAAATCAACTTCCCTACTCACTCCATTAGGGTTAAGGAATGCAATACTTTCCCCTTTTTACTGTGACCCGTAAAATAACTGCTTTGTATTTTATTCACATAGAAAGCGTGTAATATTGCTATATAATTTTTGGGTAATTCACTTTTATACCGCCATTCGATTGGTTCTATGATGGGAACGCTAGTTCATTCAATTAAATCAGGATCAATTTGCGGTATAATTGATAACAAATCGAGGTTCAATTAGAAAATTATTATATAATATTAGTTAGTTCTAGTTATGTTTTGTGCGTAATCTACCCAAAGTCGAAAAAAGAAATATAGATACGTCAAATACTCAAAGTATTTATTTCAAATAAACCAATTACAAGCCCTTTTGAATTTTCACCATGTACCTATGGTTCCAGAAGATAGAAAGCTCTTGATGTGAATTTAACTAATATTTGTTTAAGAAAATGGTCAATCGGATTATTTTTTCCTTTCGAAATAAAACATCGAAGTGATTTTTTTTGCTTATTTTAACTGAAAGTAAAAACAAACCTTACGCTAGCGATACACGACATAAAGTGTAAGTACAGTGCATAAAGTGTAGTACGTATGAAATTCTGTGTGAGACTTCACACCAAATGCAGTGTCAGTTTACAGTCCGTTTGCGGTTTCTTTGGTGTGACATCTCACAGAGAGTTTCATACATTACAAGTCCTTTTGGTCGCCGCACGTACTACACACGTATCTGACCGTGTGGTCCGGCCTTACATCCAACACTGGTGGTTGGAAGACTAATCAAAACAAAGCTTATACCACTCCAAGGTTCTTAAGGCGCGTGGCCACAATCGGAACAAATGTCGCCCCCTTCTTTTGTCACTATATTTCACAAAACAATGGGGTTGGCAACTGTCAAAGTGGCGCTAGCATAGCTTTAACCAAAATAGAAGAATTTTGTAAGGAACACTTGATAATGTAATTATTTTCACAATGCCAAAGATCTGTAAAGTACCTTTTTGTAAGGAAATCGGTGCGCATCAGTTTCCTAAAGATGCAGCAATGACAATAAAGTGGCCAAAAGCCAAAGGAGACAAAACTTCAAGCCGGAAAAAAAAAACGAGATTATGTCGTAAACATTTCTTGGAAACAAATAACATTTTTTATTTTTTTAGATTTCAGTTTTATTGTTCACAGATGATGAGGCAGTTATGTTTTACAGTGGATTAGAATCCTACTCAAAATGAAATCTAGTGCTCAATACTCTTTTGTCAATGGCAAATAATTTAAAATTCCGCTGGAGTCATGTAGTAGGCATGTCAGTTGAAGACCAGTTCCTAATGTTATTGATAAAGCTCAGACGCAATAAACCCGATTATGAAATAGCTAAAATGTTCAATGTAAGCAAAACAGTAGTTTCAAATATATTAGTAACTTGGAATCTCTTTATATATGATGTGTGGTCCCTCATAGATATTTGGCCCCGACCTGATTTACTGAATCATTACATGCCTGAGATATATAAAGATCATACTCGTAATAACAAAACTAGAGTTATTATTGATGCAACAGAAGTACCTTCCTCGTAAAGGTGCACCTCGTTTCATGAATTCTGTTTTTAACTTACTTATCTGCCATGTCGAATTCATATTTTTTCACAACAGTTCTTTCAATAATAAAATAAAAACGCAGTCAACAAGGGAACCCAAAACACAACACAAACTTGACAGGTGAAAGCTATGCTAGCGCCGTCTATCTAAGTTTTCACCGGCCAACCCCATTACCATGGAATTAGTACTTATAACAATTACCTACACAAAATGTTTACAAAGAGTGTCCTGTCAACGTCATTCGAACGCCAAAAGATCCATGCATCATTGCATTTATCAGACTGTCGAACTGATATTGACAGCTGTCATATTGGCTTGGCTGACTGAAATAATACAGCCAATGATATTACTAAACGTGAGTTGAACAGTCTATCATCTAAATGTGTTTTTTGTGTTGATTAGCCTTACGAAAACTTGGTATAATCGCAAAACGCTGACGTTAAAAATTGCTTCCAACTGAACTAAACTGAACTTCTCCGTAGTAATTGTTTCAACATAAAGTAATAACGTTAAAGCAGAACATTTCTAGTTGAACACGACAGAGTTATGCAAAGAGAATACAGATAAGCGCGCTTTATGAAACATGCGTTCGAAAATTTGAATTTCAAATCGGACGTTGACGTTCGTTGTGCAAACGGTAGTTCGAGTGAACTCTTTCTTTCATATCATGGATGTTGTTACACCGGAATGTATCGTTGCTTGGAGATAATATTTTTTTGGAACGCCGAAATAATATTTTGTTTTTGTTAATAAAAGTTTTGCCTTGGGAATGGGACTTTTGGACAGAGAGAAGAACCAAGGCTCAAAAAAAAATTACAACCATTTTTTGACGGTAAAAATCAATAATAACATATTAGTAACAACTAGCGACCCGCTCCTGCTTTACTCAGTGTTTACGGCTTGACAAAACATGGAGATTTATTTTATTAAGTGTTCGTTTAATTTCAATGCTTTAAACGCACAAACATTCCGTAATACATTCTCTAAATGATGATGAAAACCGTATCAAACCGCTCTTTTGCGGAGTTTAGAAAACAATCTGGTCACACAGGCACACACGAAAAGTGACTTTAATTTATAAGAACAAAGATTCTATTTAATTATACAAGAATCCTCATCAAGTTAGTAGCTATTATTGTCAATCACTCAGGGAAAGTTCCAGACTCTAATTAATATGTCTGGTTCTTAAAATTAAATTATTAAGCATGAAATCGTATGAACCTTTTATTATTGAAGTGAAAACTTCTTTAGGCGCGTTGAGCACTTTTTGGGTGAGCAAAAATCATCGAACTCGCGTCATCGTCACCGAACGCTTCGACGATACAATTCCAAATTTACGTAATTTTCAATTACTTAGTTTTCGATTCTATCGGCAATAACCAAAGACTTCCTCGCATTTTTATTATGATCTATTTGTTTAAAAGATATTTATTTTAAACTAGCCACGTGGACAATTCAAAATGAATAACCCGCGGAAACGTACTAATTACCGAGATAAAAGTGTCTTGTCTCCTAACATAGGTCATGGTCTACTCGAGTGCCCAAATTTCGTCCGAGTTTGGATGAAATTAAAAAATTAACCGTTACCAAAACATTAAAATCCACATCGACATCTAATCTTTCAAAGTAAACTCCAAGTAGGGTTTTTTTGTGTATGACGTATCAAAATCTCTGTTTAGATTTAGACTTCATCTTCATTTTAGAAGCTCGCGTCACCGCAGAGTATACAGGGGACCCCTAGCGTACCCCATAATAATCCGTTTAGTCTTATGAGATTAGACGGAGTTACCTACAACTTTACTTAGAGTGTACATTAGGTTACATTAACTTTGATTATATTATATTACCTACACATTCATAAGTTAAGTGAAGTACTGGTTCATTTGCGAATGGAAATCCTCATTGATATCCTCAGTCTAGCTAGAGTATAATTGATGGTAGTAAAAAAAGTAATAATTAGTTTTTTACTTTACTTGCTAAGATCTATCCTTTTTGCTGGCATTGTATGTAATAATAATATCTAATTATAATAAAACAATATGTTTTTTTTTTTGTCTGTGTGTTTGTGCCGGATTGGCACAAAAATTACTGAACGGATTTGGATGAAATTTGGAACAGATAGTTTAATACATAGGGTACTTTTAATCCCGGCAGTACGTTATCGTGGGATATTTGCCGACAATCACGCGGACGCGGCTGCGGGCCAAAGCTAGTAAGAAATGAAATAAAATTGTAGCACTTTACATTAGTTTATTTATTATAAGACAGCTGAAAGTTAATACTTTAATAATTAGTTATATCACATGAATGAACGGCAAAATCCTTATGCAATTCGTAGAATCATAATCCCGCACCACCACCACAGCAGCGGGCCATAACAGAATACCAGCGCTGAGACACTTATTTTTTTTAAATGTCGAAGCATCATGCTGAGATAGGATGCATGCCTTTTGGCTTCGTACAGGACTTTCTGTTGTTATTTTCATTTATTTTTATTTTTCGTTTATTTTCGATTATTGTTGGCAGAAGGCGTGAGTTTATGTATGTGTATGTGTGTGTATTTTCATTTTACTTTTGTTTTTATTTTATTATATTTGTTTTTGTGAGTGTGTTTAGTTTAGTCTCTGATAATCCTGTGTGAGGCCCAATAAATACTTTTTCTTTCTTTCTTTTATAATATTATTTGTGTATTAAATCAAATCAAATCAAAAATATTTATTTGCTAGAATATTTTATTTTATTTTATTCGGGAAACTTACAGCTAACTTATACAGTATTCCTAAATAATATACAACTGAAGGTATGGTACATAAGGTGTTATAGTAAATTTGTTTCAGCATATCCTGCCATGACATGGCGTGCAAATGTTTTCACAATCAGCGACGCCAATTAATCTAAGTTACAAATTGCAGATTCTATTGATTTGTCTTCTAAATAGTCCTTATGGTATAATATCTTTTAAATATTAACAGGTTGAAAAGTATTTTTTTAAATTTTGTCAGCGGTAAGTCTTGTAAACTATTTGGTAAATGATTGTAAATAATAATCGACATGCAGTATACGTTTTTCTTAAATAATTTTAGTTTTATTGGTGGCAGCCGAAGTCTATCTTTATTAGGATGAGATAACTAACGTATGTAGGTATAGAGGTAGAAAGAGAGCTATAATAACCATGGACAATATACTCAATCAATCTGTCTAGCCTCTTCCGCAACTTAGTACCAGTATTTAACATGGAGGGAATGCCTATCTGACCTCCGACCCCCCAAAACCACTGTCTAAAATCTACGAACTATGACCAATCTTTTCCCGATCTCTTAGCCGAAAAGTACGTGAAACAACCCGTGGTTATATACTATACTATATCGCCTCAACCGCTTTCACCCGGCGGCAGTAGGTAACTATCAATTTCCCTAGTTGACTTACAAATGTTGCAGAAATATAAAAGCTAGGTCGGAAATAGGAACATTGTGTGAGATAGTTTCTAACTGTAGTTTACGGTCCAATACCCTTAGGGGGAGAACGATACAAATCAATGTGAAGGAAGTAGAATGAAGAAAAATAAAAGAATACGTAAAAACCAGCGGGGTAATTGCGTAACACACTAACAATAGCAATGGCTTTCATTTTGACAGTTCAACAACTTACATTCATTGCGGAATTTACGTTGTTGAGCGGACACATTTTTCGAACATACTATGAAGCAATGGATTAGCTTCTTCCTTCAAAATCATTTAGTTTGAGATTGAATGTGTGTTACACAATTAGGGTGCTGTACCGTACTTTTTTTTTTCTTATTTTTAAGGGCTTTATCCAACGTCACCCTGTAACATCAGCACAATCAACTAGAACTAAAAACAGTTGACACTTTAAACTAAAAAATGCCAGTTTGTACAATATTCTAGCTTGTTCCGATAGTGGACAAACCAGGATAGCATTACACTCTCCAATATCATATTTATTTGTTGGCTAGACATTCAAAACGAAAACGGTGTTTCATGTCAGCTGCAATCTATGTCAAATAATGTAGGCAAACGCTAAACAATTTTAGTCAATTTTAAACTAAGATTAGATTGCAAACGTTATTAAAAATATGTGAACTTTTTTTCTAATATTTGTAACACACTTAAAACTGTCTACACCTTTCCTTCCTTTTGTCTTTCTTTTATTCAAATCTAAAATGCTCTTGCCCTGAAATGATACAAAACTATGTTTCAAGAGCACAGTCTAGTCGATTGGCAAAAAAAAAACTTGGTTCCCAGAACCTGTGCTCGTTTTTTCAATGTACGCCAGCTCAATTGGCACAGTAACTGAGCGATTGGCTGCTTCGCTACAGGATCGATTCCCACACGTAACAAATATTTGTATGGCCTACTAACAATCTGTTACGAGGCTGTGTGTTTGTGCATGAGACAATTGTCCTGTAGGTTAATAATAAAGGATGTAAAAATACTCATCACATAGCCGTCAACTATGCATTCTATACATAAAACTACTGTACTTAGCACAAAAATAATTGCTGGGAAACGAATTTTATTTTTGGTGTGAGTATTCGCTGTTTACGGTAGTGTGCAACGTACCGCACGCAAAAAATTGTGCTCATGGGTGCATGCAACGGTACAGGGCTCGTGGAGGTATTAAAAGTTGTGTTATAAGTATAACATTAAAAAGTTGTTTTCGCAAAAAAAACGTCGGTAAAAGTTGGAATTTTGATCTTTAATATCTCAGTAACCAGAAGGTTACCAAGTATGGTCCAGTACAAGAAAAAAATTAAAATGACGGGGAGTGCAAGTGATTCTCGGAATCGTTAAGTGTCTTTTTACAACCGTTATGTACCTATGTTTGAAGTTAAAAAATGTGCAATGAATATGCTAAAACATATTATTTTCCTTTTTTATTCACCTTGTAATATTTATATATCTTCACGATCATGTCGGTGTGAAACAATCCAGACTTAAATTTGTATGCTCAAAAGAATATATCTGTTCGTCTCCAGAGATTTTCAGTAATAAATCTCTTCTATCAAGTGGGGAACCTTTGCGTTTGTTTTTATCAAGATCCTACGAAAGGGGAGGAACGGGTGGCGTCGCTTTTATTCCACGTCGCCTCCTGGGTGCATTTAGGGTATAACGGTTACACGTTGAATCTGCAACTTTTATGGGGAAAATGGAAAGAAATGGACCACTTGTGGCATTGTTTTGTGAATGAATAGGTGGGGTTATCGGCAGAGGTATGTTTCATTCAGCCTGTGGGCGCAACAAAGTGCCTTTTACGTTTACCGTTCGGTATGACTTTAAATTATGGGCCATAAGTTATAAGGTATGGTATAATCGGCCTCTTAATTGCTTCACGTCGTCACTTGCACGTCATGAAACGATAAGGCCTATTCATCTATGTGGCGGTTTGATAGTTTAAATTTTATGAAAGTTTTAATTGTGTGGGGATTATTGGCAAAAGTAGTAAAATCAATCATGAGGTTTAAGCCTATGAGATTTTAATATATTGATGTTTTATATTTGATGAAGTCATAAGGGATTTTCAAATTATTTGGGTAAAAAACATATTTGTTGTTTTCAAACATTACTTTTTACCAAAGTTTTGATTGAGTTTTTATTTCGATGAAAAATATTCATAAGTTTTTATCAGCTTTTTTTAGCTACGCATTTAATTTTAGAACTTTTAAATTCGATAACTTTCACATTATATAAAACTGTCCATCACTTTTGATGAAATAATTATGTCTATTATTATATACGAGTACAACCTCATATCACAGACAAATCATGTAAGTTTATAAATCACAAATTGACAATGATGTTTTCGAGAAAATTTCATTTTCAGTAAATTACTGTGAAATCCGTACAAATATCGTCCAATTAAGGGTAATGTCCACAGAATGTTAGTTATTAGGTCTTTACCTATGAAATTGCCGTTCTGCAGTACTGGCCATTTCAAATCAAAATAATTTTTGTTTGGCTAAGAATTCTAATTTCAAATTAATTTTATTTTAAAAACATGGTTTTTTTTTTCTAAAAGTAGTCATTTCTTTATTGATTAGTGTTACATTTTCATCGCATTTCAATCTTTTTCGTCATCATGGATACGTTAAAAATTCGAGTAATTATGGAATATGAGTACCGTCGTGGCAGCAACGCGGCACAAGCGGCACGCAACATCAACGACGTTTACGGAGCTAACACTACAAACCAACGCACCACCTGTTATTGGTTTGCTCGCTTCCGTTCTGGAAATTTCGACCTGAAAAATGAACCTCGCGGTCGTCCGAAGACTTTGGTCGACAATGACGAATTAAAGGCGATTGTGGAAGCTGATGATACACAATCTACGGCTGAATTAGCAGCAGCTTTCGACGTTAGCGTCAAAACAATATTGGTCCATTTGCGTCAAATTGGCAAGGTAAAAAAGCTTGACAAATGGGTGCCCCACGAACTCAATGATCGCCAGCGCGAAGTACGCGTCGAGACGTGCCTTGCACTGCTCAACAGACACACAAATGAAGGAATTTTGAACCGCATTGTTACCTGCGATGAAAAATGGATTCTGTTTGATAACCGTAAGCGCTCAGCAAGTTGGTTGGATCCTGGTTCAGCACCTAAACAATGCCCTAAACGAAAACTTACCCCTAGAAAAGTGATGGTCACTGTTTGGTGGTCTAGCGCCGGTGTGATTCATCACAGCTTCTTACCAAACGGGGTGAGCATTACTGCAGATGTGTACTGTGAAGAACTGAACACAATGATGGAGAAGCTGGCGCATCTCCAACCAGCATTGGTCAATCGCTCGTCTCCGCTGCTCCTGCACGACAACGCGCGACCTCATACTGCACAGCAGACGGTCTCCAAGTTGCAAGAACTGGGGTTGGAAGCTCTCCGTCATCCGCCCTACTCACCAGACCTTGCGCCTACAGACTACTACTTTTTCCAGAATTTGGATAACTTCTTGGCGGGAAAAAAATTTAATACCCGAGAGGCAGTACAAAATGCCTTTGAAGAATTTGTTGCCTCCCGTCCAGCTGATTTCTTTAAGAAGGGCATCAATAAACTGCCACTGCGATGGCAAAGATGCATTGATTGCATGGGTGATTACTTCGATTGATACAAATAAAAAATTCATGAAAAAAAATCGTTTAAATTTTTTCATACAAAACGGCAATTTCATAGGTAAAGACCTATTATTTCAGTAATAAAACCCCATAGTTAGTTTTCAGGCACTATTTCAGGCGTATTCAGGTCAGATTTCGAGTACTTTCATATTGTTCTCAGTTGTAGGTCTTGCTCCCTAAAAACTTTCAGGTATTTTTAATTAAGTCCTATGGGCTTTTCGGGACAAATCGGCTGTTTTCAGACTAACAACATCTATTCCAGGATTTAATAAGCTAGGGAAGTAGTGGTAGTGATTCAACTTATGAAAAGCGTATTTCCATAATATAGGATGGCAGAGACATCGCGCACAAACTGAAATCATGATTTCAGCACTTGGTTCTAGACCACCTAGCGTAGAAACATTCGTCAATTATCCAAAAAAAAAAAAAAAATTTTATAGAAAAGTGCGATACCTACGCGGTGAAAATGTATTGAACAGCATTTGTTTTTAAATAACCATGGAAAAATTTCAAAGGGGTTCAGAATCATGCTCTGAATCCATAGTAACAGGTTCCACGTCGAAGCCCCTGCCACCATATATATGATAGAACCAAAGTAGAAATAATCTAATCTAACTTGTCTTTAGGTATATAAACGTATTTCCTTCTATTTTTGTCTGTATTGTCCCACTGCGTGGAAAAAGCCTCCCTCTCTTCCTTTTCCAGATAATTCTGTCTTTAACATAAATATAATAGATACGTTATTTATTACATACACGTGCCTTCTAGTTTTCTATAGAAAATATTAAGGAATAACCATAACCAACAAAGCCAGGGGGTTATTAGCTGGTTTTTATGTTGCCAAATATTTACAGGAAGACATTGCCTAAATACCTAAAGATCTTAAGTTTATTTTCACAACACCTGTTCAGCTAGAGAGTTACTCGTTCCGAATTCTGTGAAATGAGCTGGCATTCCACCTGCACCCTAATTGTGTAACACACTATCAATCATAATCTGAATCATTTTGAAGCCTATTGCTAATCCATTGCTTCATATGTTCGAAAAATTTGTCCGCTCAACAACGTAAATAACGCAATGAATGTTGTTGAACTGTCAAAATGAAAGCTACTCCTACTGTTAGTGTGTCGCAATTACCCCGCTGATGATTGATGGATTGACACACTTCAAGCCCACCTCAATTTTTACAGAATAGATCGGTAGGCCGGAAAAGGCTCAAAAAAATGGTGTCACTCAGTAGGAATTTTCCTCTATCATGGGTACGTTTACAAACACAAATCTCATAACACAGACCCGGAAGAACTATCTGTGGGCCATACAAATATTTGTTCCGTACGGAAATCGTGTGTAAGTACGTGCGCCTGTGACGTGGAAGCCAATCTCTCAGTGACTGCGCCAGCCGTGCTTTCAAATCGTCAATCCGCCATGCAGAGCGAATGTGACTGGTCGTGTTGTAGGCAGAGCTACCCTAAGGTTTTACATTTGCTACACAAAACTCTTTAATTGTCCTTACAGTTGTAGCAATGAAAGATAATCGCTAATATGGGGTCGGCAGTGTCATCAACAGTGATCGGAGTAGGTAGATTGATTTTTAGTACTTGTATCATAAATGCACACAGAAAGAATAACATGGATAAGCCATTTTTCCGGAAAGTAATTCCGGTATTTCCGGATTCAATTAAATATTGTTAATGTTGGTAGTGATATTATTACTACTCAATTCAAAATTTAAAGGAAGGTATCAAAACTAAATTAATTCATTATTTATCTGTTGAATAATAAAAATAGGAAGAATAATAAAGAATAAAATTGCTCATTTTATTACAATTCCTACCTTTTTTTTGAGGATGGCAAATCATCAAATGACTCCTTCCACTCTGGCAGAATACAATTCCTACATAAATTCCGTTTTTTTTTTAATAATCCACCAATTCCGGAGGAATGTCCATAGTAATATATACGTTTCGGATCAATGACCCCAGTTCAATCTACCTACTCCGATCACTGGTCATCAATAACCTGTACCACCAGTATTCGTATTATTAACTAGTGTTTATTTATTATTTATTTAGCGAGTACTACGCACCTGACCTTTTTGAAGAACATCACTAATAAGGTGACTATATGTCCTCCTAGGGCAACCCCTCCTGGCGTTTTCACTCACATCTGCTTTGTAAATGTTGTTAGTCGCCTTTCATTCATCCTCTCAACATGAACAGACTATCAAAGCATACTCTTTTAAATTTTTGTTACTACATCTTCTTTTAAACTGCACCATTGCCTTATCACATCATTCCTTAGCCTATCATTCAAACCGCACATGCTTCGCAAGGAACGCATTACCACAGCATTTATTCTACTTTCATGCTTCTTTTGCCACACCCAACACTCACTTCCATACATAAGCGTAGGCACCAGCACACCATTGTGGACAGCCAGTCGTGCCCTTTTGGACATCAACTGGTTGGTCACAACGCATGTGTAGCACCATTCACTTTATTTCCCGTAGTTACCCTCCTTTCCACATCTCCATCAATCTTTATATCCCTTGTAAGCAGACTCCCCAAATATACGAACTCCTTAATTGCTCCACACTCTTATCATTTATTTTCACATCATAAACCCATACATCCTCTTCTCTTTCGTATAATCCACATTTATATTCATCTTATATGATTCATCCACCACAGTCACCCTATGTACAAAACATCCTATCCAAGGACGAAAAAAAAAAACACAATAAAATTATGAGAATATACTTACATACATATATACTTAAAAATAAATATCACTAGAATATGAATATTTATAATATAACTAAAATAATAAATACATACGCAACTATAACAAAGGGGAAAGATAGTGTTCTTTCACTCTTCTTTTAAAAACTGAACCAGTTTTTAGTAAAACAACAAATTTTCCGACACAACAAACTCCATCAAAATAAGAGCATAAAGAGACTCATCAAATGAATTGCTACTCATTGTAGCGAGAGTTATCTCAAGGAAGCAGGCGAGTGAGGAGCGCTTCCGCAATAGATTAGGGATCTGTCAAACTTAATCCCGATTTGTTGCTTGTGCTTTTATGAGTATTATTCCTTGAAAAGTGGGAAAGGAAATAGACAGGATGTAAGGAAGGTAGGTAAATCAGCACCCTAATTGAGCAACATACTACCTATCACAATCTAAATCATTTGAAGCCTATTGCTAATCCATTGCTTCATATGTTCGAAAAATTTCTCTGCTCAACAACGTAAATAACGCAATGAATGTTGTTGAACTGTCAAAATGAAAGCTGTTCCTACTGTTAGTGTGTTACAAAATTACCCCGCTGTTAGTAATGTGTTAATAAATCGTTGCATATCCTAGAGGCATAGAGAAAAGGTGGTAAAGGAGGACCTTCCTGGACTAGATGGATATTGTAGTAACTGCCTGACGGTTATTGCTAGGCTGTAAACTTCGTATGCGTGATATAAGATTAGTGTGGCGTTAGCTGTCTTGCCTAGTTCCAATGGTTGTGTTGTAGATGTCGCCACAGTTAAATATTATAAAATACGGGGCTCCCTGTCTCGGACGCAGGCACCTATACCGTAAGTGTATAACCCTGAACTACAAACATTCTTTGATCGTCTTAATTTTGCCCTACCTTAATTCTAGCGCCACTAATGTTATATTCTTAATTTTCTGTGATAACACTCAATGTTTGATAATGCTAGTTAATATAGGTTGGTCTTGGACTTACCAACTTGATTGGTACTTGGTTGGTTGGAACTGGATTTGTGTGTTTTTATAAATAAATAAAGAAACACACAACAGCAACGAATAATCGCACTGGCAAAAAGCGAAACCGTGTCTGATATGTTTTTGATAGACACATCACACATAGAAAGTGTTAACTATGATTCAGACATTTTTTTTTTTGGGTCGGTAATTATCAAATAACTTCTCCCGCTCTGGGCGGAGCGGGAGGGCGTGTCAGACTTTTACTGACTATAACTTACCCGGGTTCCTTCAGTTGCCTGTGTGCCGGGGCCACGGTAACTCTTTCGAACAATCCACAGCCCTGGCAGATGGTTTCAGCGTGGCAAATTGATAGCTATGCGTGACGTCGAATTTAATAGTAGATATTTGGTTAAATATTCCGAAACCCGATTAATCTTGTCAACTCCACCGCCTTTTTCGAACTATATTGCGTTCGGTAATCCAGTCTCATCGAATGCAACTGATTATCAGTATTTTACATGGAGCGACTGCCTATCTGACCTCCAGAATCCAGTTTCTTGGTAACAGTATACCCTTTGGTAAGACTGCTAACCTCACCAACTAATACTCTCATATTTTCATCATAAACGAAATGTAAGGACTTCAAAAGATACATTGAGCTGTTTATTTCTTAATAGAGTTAATTGGATAAGAAGCACTGGCCTCATAAAAATACAAAATATTATACCAAAATTATTAGTTTTACATGTAACCTACTTACTTAATAATCTTCCTATTACCCTCCAAAATCAAAATTAAAATCAAAAGTCAGTTATTCAAAATAGGCTGAGAATCAACACTTTTAGAACGACAAAATTACATAAGACAGTCCCCCAAAACGCCCGCCTTTTGCCACTTTCTAGTGCTTAAGCTGGGAAGAAGAAGTGGAGCAACCAACTCCTTAGCAGCACAGCTTTCTGTTCAGTTTGAAGAACTGGATTCTATACAGCAGTAAGTAATGAATATTACGAAACACAAAACATTAAATTAAATTGTTTGCCGTATGTCAGCTAGCAGACGCCAATATACCACCAAAAACATTGAAATCTAAACTCAAGCAGAAATAAATAATAAAAACGTAAACAGAATTTAATATCTAAATAAAAGCCTCCAGGCATAAAGGGCGTGCCCGCTTACTTATACAATGCTGCATTATGTTCTTATAGCTGTAACTTGAAGTCACAAATGATAAACTAGGATCTTCGAAGTAAAATAAATAAACAGTTTATTTATTAATAACAATAACAAAAACTATGATCAGCAAGACAAACTGTCTCCACAAGCAGCACTCGTTCACGAGCATAACGCAAACATCAGCCACTACCCCCTCGCCATATTTGAGGGAAGGAGGCAACTCGACCCCCGACGCTACCAGCTACCACAAGCAGTGACATCTAAGGGAACATGACGAACTTGCTGCCGGTTGCTCAGGCAATAATAATATGATCAATTGTCGAAGTCACTAGCTAACCACATTGTGTAGATTCTGTCAATAATAAATAAAAATAAAATTAAACTAACACTGAATATTCTTAGATATCACTCACATTCATACTCTTTCACGTTCCACCTCTCGTGGTAAATTCTAATTTCTAATTTTAATTTCTAATTGTAATTTATATTTTTATACGAGTAAGTATTGTTTTAATTACGAGGTTGTTTTGTAGTGAATGCTGTGTATACCTATAATAGGCATACATACCAGTAATTATAATATGTTATTGTTCTGTTTTTATTTTTTGTATGTACTGCTGTTGGTGTACCAAATAAATAAATAAATAGTCAAATAAAATAAACAATTATACATAGTAATTTATTCGGCCACTAAACACGACTAATATGAGTTTTCACTCTAAGAGGTGCCAGTAGTGACAGGTCTGTCACCACAAGCAACTCTTACCCTTCTACTCCAATTTATTTAGGCTCGAAGGAGGATGTTACCTGCTTACTGTATAAAGTTCAATGTAACTCGAACAGAATCAACATAATTATTTAAAACTGCGCATTCACTTGACACTGGAAATGTATAATGTTGAGCAAGAAACTTTTGAATTTGAATTTAACATGGTAATTTGAACCTTCGATTGCTATGCCTACAAAATAAAAATATCCCATAAAAATCCAATCTAATTTCGCCTCCCATATCAGTCAAGGCTATCATCAAAAGAAGCCATGTCCCCTAATTACTGGTATAATTCGCTAAGGTTGTCGTCAATCACATTAGGTGACCCAAGATAGGCGCCTTCAAAGGTAAGCCCCTAAATGTACCCTAATTACTTTTGGCAATATTACGAAGGAAGCTATAGAAATTATGAACGTATTTTTAGATTTTATAAGGGATTTATTATTAGATTTGTAGCTTTGAGATTCCGGTTGCGGTGCCGGTTTTGTTAATCTTATTACTTTTCCAAGGGTATTTTCTAAGGTGATCATGGAGCTAAATCATGATGCGATACAACAGCATCTTGCTTATTAGCAGCATCAATGATAAATGATAAATGATTTTATTTCTGTAAGTAGGTTTGTACAAACACTTTTACACGTCAATCATATTTTAAAACTAGATGAGGTCGGCGTTTCCTATCTGACTACTCTGAGAAAAAAGGCCGAAACAAACTCAGAGGTCACTGTCTCTTTTAAAGTCTAGACATAATCTTGGTCAGATCATGTGCAGACCATGTAGATTTGTGTCTGAAATGGTCGTTTGAGGAAAACCCACAAAGAATGTGTGGACCTGTCCAGTCAGTGCACGCATTTGTCAGTAATCGTGGAGCTGAACTCAAAACTTAAGGAGCTCAACGATTCCAATCCACTACCACAATTCCGTCTGTTATTATTGTTCGTCGTATCGATGATTCCCATAAAACGGGTGTAAAAAGACACTTAACGAGGCCGAGAGTCACTTGTACTCCCCGTCATTGTAATATTTTATTTTCAAATTAGAATTGATACTATATTCCAAAGCGAAACTGTGCTAGTCCATTTTTAACGTGTTAGCTTATTTTATAACAATTCCAATGACGTGAGTTTTATGTACAGCTCCCCTACAAACATTTTGAGATACCGGTAAAACGGGGTGAATAGGAACGCAGGGGATTCACCCCTGCGTAACGAAACTTTAAAAGGAATTTTAACATTTAAATAATATAATTTGTTGCCATCAGGAGCACGTAATCGGTTAACTATAATACAGTATACACATTAAGAGTCCTTTTTGGCGACAGACTATAATATTTCAATGTTAAAATCCCTTTTAAAGTTTCGTCCCGATTCACCCCTGCGTTCCTATTCACCCCGTTTTACGGTATCGTCGTTATAAGCGGAGGAGTCGGTACGCGCGCATACTACGCTGCGTACCGGTTAAAGACGAAGTGTATCGCGTCAAAACGCTCTGCCTTGACAGGATATTTTTATTTTATTTTAAACTAGCTGCTGCCCGCGGCTTCGCCCGCGTGGTTGTCGGATATTATCCAACGGGAACGTACTACCGAGATAAAAAGTAGCCTATGTCACTCCGTATAACATCAGCTATCTGCCAGTGAAAGTCCCGTCAAGATTAACCGGAACTAACACACAGACAGACAAAAGTGTTAAAAATTGGTATTTTGTTTTATGTACCGTTTATACTTTAATATGTATTCAAATTCAAATTTAAAATCCTTCCTTAGTGGATACCTACGTCACAAGAGAAATACGTGTGCAAATTTTAAGTTTCTAGCCCTAGGGTTTGGCCAGTGTTTATTTAGAACTTTCATCCCCTATTTTATCTTCTTAGGGGTTGAATTTTGGAAAACGCTGAAATACGTTACTCATTATTTTTGCTGTACTCAATTGGTACGAAATTTCATGCAAATACGTCGAAGGAATAAAAAGTTTCATACAAACTTTTATCCCCTATTTCACCCCTTTGGGGATTGAATTTTGAAAAATCCTTCCTTAGTGGATGCCTACGTCATAAGAGGAATACGTGTGCGTAATTTTAAGTTTCTAGCCTCATAGGTTTGGCCTACGCGTTGATACATCAGTCAATCACTTTTGCCTTTTATATATTTAGAAGATTAGAAGATAAGCTTCGACCAGAATTTGGCCACTTCGCAGGCACGGTGATTATTACATTGATTGTTCTTTATGTCTTACTGACAGACAAAGGAAAGCGTATTTATAGCTACGAATATTCTAAAGCAGATATTATGATGCCTACTCTTATTAACGCCTATCAAAATGTATGAAGAGCGGATTCCCTTCACTTTCCCCTGACATGCTTAGAACGAAATGTAATCTTCGCAATGTCTGCCTGTCTGTCATGAGTACCGCTGGAAGTTTTGATTGAGAAGGTGCAAGGTGGTAGGGAAATAATATGGAGGTATTTAGGTAGGTACCCGTTATTCGTAAACCTGTAAAGTCATGGCTTACAAGTATAGTAGAGCTTCAACTACTTATTACTTACTAATACGTACCCCTACATCCGACGAAATACACCTACAATCATTTATTACTGTCGCAAAGCACCACTGTCGTTGTATCCGGGTTTCGGAAGCTGATAAAACAGTGGTGCCTGAAATATTTTGACGCTAGCCAAGGACTAAAAAAAAAAAGACCCCGCGCCAAGCGTATCGAAAGTGAAGCACTATAAGTATTGTACAAACATACCTCATACACACCTTTACATCATAAGGTGCCATTACGCGGCACTACGGCATCATTGTAGGTAATGTTTACGTCAAGTAATAAAATAAAGTAATGACTTCTTGTGTTGTGAAATGGTGTAAAAATAATTCTACATCACACATACACATATCGTACGGTGTTTCACTTTCGATATAATATGCGTGGCGCGGAGTCCTTCTGTTTTTTCTAGTCCGTAACGATAGCGTGTGCAAACGTTGTAGTTGTAGAATTATGTCTCTGCGGACATCAGGAACAGAGGCTACCCACTCATCGTAAACTTTTTACCATCAAAAGAGACACAAGCCGGTTTTAGGTTGCCGAACATATTTAACAATTAGGTACAATTTGATAAAAAGAAGGACTACACAGATAGCTTTACTTATAACTAGGTTATGCTGGCGACAGTGTCTGCGTAAAAGAAATATACCCTATGGTATTCAGCAATCGAGCAGCCGTCTATCACTGAAAAGATTTTTGTAATCAGTTCGGTACCAAAGACTACCTCTTACAAACACAACAGTTTTACCTGTTTATAAAAATAATTTATAAGTTATTATAAAAGACTAGTATCCATACTATAATATTATATTATAAATGCGAAAGTTGCTATGTCTGTCTTTCGGTATAATTGTGTGTCACCTTTTCACGCTTTAACAGCTGAATGGATTTGGATGCTAGGATACTATTTATCCCGGTAGCACGTTCCCGTGGGATAATTTGCGACATCCACGCGTTCGAAGCCGCGATCTGAAGCTAGTTATTCAATAAACGGGTAGATAATGCATCCCCATAATACCATAACACTCATAACCACAAAAATATCCGTTCCTGACGGCATAATACCCCGCTAAGGCCTCGATCTATTGTGACATAATCTATTCTCATCCGAGCTGCCCCTAAGGATTATCGTGCGATAATTAAATTGACGTTATCACGTTAATGACGAAAGTGATGATTGATAGCCCTGTTTAGGAGTCTGGTAAACTTTTGTCGGCGATCTTATTAAAGTGTGATTAAAAATTACAATGCTAGGGAAAATCATAGAGAATTAGCAAATACAGGAAGAAAATTGAGGAATTGAATTGGATTGGAGGAGAAGCCCTAGGGGGACATGTAGTAACCTTATTGGTGATGTTCTTACCGGCGGCGTGCGTGTATAACCACATGTATCAACGTAAACGAGGCAAAAGGAGTATGTAAGAATCGGAGCAGGTGGCGTTTTGTAGTTTCTGCCTACCCCCATGGGAAGAAGGCGTGAGTATATGTATTAGGAAAAATAAATGGTAAATTAATGAACATAACATCACGCCTGTAATCCCTGAAAGGTTGAACAGAAGCGTATAGTACACCAAATTACGTCAGTTATGTTTAAGTCCCGTATATAGGGAGCGAGCCTATTGCCATCAATCGGTCAGAAATTCAGACTCCGGGCTGCTACAGGGAGAATACCAAATGAAAAATCCGAACATCATTGTCCCCAATCTGGGAATCGAACCCAGGACCTTACGCTCAGCTGTCGTGCTTTCCACCACTAGACCAAGGAGGCAAAATAGCAAACACTTTAGACTTTTATGAGGTAAGCGCGTGACCGGTTATTACAACTTATCATCATTTCTTTCACAATCTTTATTTATTTAAAAACTAGCTGACCCGACAGACGTTGTCCTGTCTTAACTATGGATATCATATGTTATTTGGTTTTAGTTTTGACTATTGACTAAAACTACAACTATCGACTCATTTATCAACCGATCCATCTGTGTTTAACGATATTTGCAGCGCGCATTCTGTCAATCGCTGACAGTTATTTCAAACAACTGACAGTAATGTAAAATTTATATTTACGTTAAGTTTTCTTAAAATTTCTAATTTTCTGCGTAATTTTTTTAATTTTTTCATTCATAATATGCTTCTCCTGACAATAACGAACACAACAAAAAAAAAATGTGAAGTCGGTCCAGCCGTTCAGGCGTGATGGCGTGACTAAGGGAAATAGGGATTCATTTTATATATATAGATAATTATATATAATTATATAGATAGTAAGTGTAACTGTGAGACAAATTACAAGTCTTCATTTATAAAAATACTAGCTTCGCCCACGTGGATGTCGGAAATTATACCACGGAAACGTACTACCGGGATAAAAAGTATCCTACTTGTTAATCCAGGCTATAAACTATCTGTGTTCCAAATTCCATCCAAATCCGTTCAGTAGTTTTTACGTGAAAGAGTAACAAACATCCATCCATCCATCCTCACAAACTTTCACATTTATAATATTAATTAGGAAGTCGGATTAAGTAGGATAAAGCATTCAATGCTAGATATAAGCCTCTCCCATGCACAAAACTGGCCCACACTGCTTGTATTTAGCAAATGTCTGCAATCTTCCAAACAGTTTGTTCAGGTAAGCTGTGCCTTCCATTATATAAACTCGTTATTTAGAATGGACAGTCAAATTAATAATGCTCTTTGAAAGTCATAGTTATAGAAGACAGCACCCAAAACCGCACTCTTCAAACTAAAATGTAGTAGCCGTGCAACAAACTCCAAACAAGACGAAATATAAAATTCTAATGTAGTTGTCATGTTGTTTCCAGGCGAAATACCCATAAATATAGGGTAGCAGACACATCGACGCGCAAACTGAAACCATGAATTCACTACATGATTCTAGCGTAAAAATGTTTCGTCGGTTATCCAAAAAAAGAATCTGCTGTTTCATAAAAAAGTTGCAGTACCTACGCGCTCAAAATGTATGGGACAACAGTTTTTTTTTTTTTATAGCCGAATAGAAATTTCAACAAAGTCAAATCCTTTATTTCAAATAGGCACATACACAACGTAGGGGGGGTCGTGAGGGAGAGGCAAACGTTGCGACCTCACGCCCCTAGTCGCCGCTGGAGGAGGACACCCTGAGCGTCGGGAGTCGATTGCCGACTCCCGGCCACCGTAGGCGCGGGGTTGCAGACGGCGAGCAATGGGCAGCTCGCCGTCCGGTAAGGACCAGGCGCGGGTCGACGGCGCCTCGGGTTCCACGCGCGCCTCTAAGAGATGTCAGCATCATTGATGGGGTCCGATAGGGCCGATGCCTGCCGGGGTCACGGATTGTTCGAAAGAGTTACCGTGGCCCTGGCGCACAGGAAACTGAAGGAACGCGGATGGGTTTAAGTCAGTAAGAGTCTGATACGCCCTTCCGCTCCGCCCAAAGCGGGAGAGGTCATATGATGATTTCCTACCCCAAAAAAAAAAAGGGGGGGGGGATCAGAATCATGTACTGAATCCATGGTAATAGGGTGCATGTCGATGTCCCTGCGGCCCTGTATATAGCGTGTATCAAAAATGTGTGGTAATATTTAAGGGTGTGGTAGAGACTATCAAACTGATTAACTTTCTCCATGGGCAAAATTTAAGCTGTCCCATACATTTGGGTCGAGTAAGTGTTGAAGTGTATGGAATAGCTGATTATTTTGTCGCGATATCGATGTTGGTCCCAGGGCGAAAATTGTTCAGTTTGATGAACTCTACCACATACTTAAATATGCCGACACCTGTTAGATGCACGCTTTTATCAGGCACTTTCTGGAATTTCACAAAAAAGCTACGAATTGACGGTTTTCAAGAACAGTTAATTTGAAACCAAAACCACACGCCAGCCAAAACGCTTCTACTATTCATAAAATTAATGAAAAATCGCCGAATACTCGTCACAGATGTGAGTAATTATGCTCACAGGGTAATCACATAATAGGTTTCAAACTTAGTTGGCTGCGCACCAGGACCGTCAATAGCAACCACCTCGTTAACTCTACACTGTTTTAATAGAAGTGGTCCAACTAGTTACATTTGTGGTTGAGTGTCAAAAATATGGGTATTTTATGCCTGTGAGTTGGGATTCTAATAACTTGAAAGTTAATTGTTATTCTTGTAATTTTAAGAAGAAAGTTTTGGTATTTTAACTGTTAATATTCCAGCCTTCTAAGATTTCATAAGTAACCATTTTAAAGTTTCTGCGAGTGTTTTTCTTCTGAGTTGCAGTTAGTATCAGGTACATTCAGCAACAAATGTTGATTAACACTGTAGCTTTTAGATATCATGATACAAGATAATTTAATAATCTTTACATTTGATATAATCTACACCACTCCACAATAGCTGAAGATATCGTGGAATACATCAAAACCAAGACCAAGTGGACCTTGAGAGTAGAGAAGTTGGAGTCGCGCCATAACATAAACTTCAAGTCGTTTCTGGTGCGAGTTCCAACTCAGTATCTAGAAATCTTCATGAAAGAAGAGTTTTGGCCGAAATGATAAATGATAAATGATAAATGATTTTATTTCTATAAGTAGGTTTGTACAAACACTTTTACACGTCAATCATATTTTTAAACTAGATGAGGTCGGCGTTTCCTATCTGACTACTCTGAGAAGAAAGGCCGAAACAAACTCAGAGGTCACAGTCTCTTTTAAAGTCCAGACATAATCTTGGTCAGATCATGTGAAGACCATGTAGATTGGTATCTGAAATGGTCTTTTGAGGAAAGAACCACACAGATTGAGTGGACCTGTCCAGTCAGTGCACGCATTTGTCAGTAATCGTGCAGCTCAACTCAGGAAGTCAGAACTTAAGGAGCTCAACGATTCGACGAACAATACCAAAGAAAGGACATTTGGGTAGGCCACATAAATTACTCAATCTGCCAGATCATGATAAAAATTAACTGCGAAAAAAAAAGCAATGACCCACATAATCCTCACATTCACAATAATTAAAATAACATACTACTTTACAAGTAAATACTCATGTCATTGTGTATATAAAATTCAACAATGTCAATGTGTATATAAAAAAATCGGACATAATGTTTGAGAACCATGTAGATTGGTGTCTGAAATGGTCTTTTGAGGAAAGAACCACACAGATTAAGTGGACCTGTCCAGTCAGTGCACGCATTTGTCAGTAACCATGCAGCTCAACTCAGAACTTAAGGAGCTCAACGATTCGACGAACAATACCAAAGAAAGGACATTTGGGTAGGCCGCATAAACTACTTAAACTGCCAGATCAAGAATATAACTGAAACAATGACCCACATAGTCCTCATATTCTCAATAATGAAAATAATATAATACTTTTTACAGTAAATATTCATGTCTAAAATAGCTAGCAAATTAAAATCAACATTCACCGTGTAAATTTATTGGAGCAGCTCAATCCCAAGCCTTTTTGTCTTCAATATAGTCTTTCACAGTATAATAGGCTTTCTGGCATAGTTTCCGTTTTATAAAAGATTTGAATTTATTAAAGCTTAGATCTTGAATGTGGCTAGGAAGTTTATTATAAAAACGAATACATTGGCATCTAAACGAGCCACCTATTTTCTTGAGCCTGGTTGTAGGAACAATAAATTTGTGTTTGTTTCTAGTATTTATATTGTGGATATCACTGTATTTTTTAAACAGATTAATATTTTTATGTGCATACAAAAGATTTTCATAAATATACTGAGAAGGCACAGTAATTATATTAATCTCTTTAAATTTATCTCTGAGGGAGTGTCTGGGACTTAATTTATAGATAGAACGAATTGCCCTTTTTTGTAAAACGAAAATTGTCTGGATATCGGCGGCATTTCCCCACAACAGAATACCGTACGACATCACACTATGAAAATAACTAAAGTATACTAAACGGGCTGTCTCTAAATCAGTTAAACCACGATTTTTTCTAACGGCGTATGCTGCAGAGCTAAGCTTTTTTGACAATTTATCTATGTGGGGGCCCCATTGAAGCTTGGTATCCAAAGTTATGCCTAAGAAAACTGTGGTATTTTCGGGTTTCAGCACTTCACCCTTTATGAGAACACTAGTTTCTACTTGTCTAACATGAGGTGAAAGGTGTGGCGTACCGACGTTTTCGTGGAAGGTTACGCGACACCACACAGCGCAACACGACGCCGACACAGTCGTCACTTTATAAACAATAATTTATTATAATAAAAATATGTATGTTTAGGTTAAGGTATTTATCTATGGGCCTGCGTCGCCTGAAATAAATGGATTATTATTATTATAATTTTTATGTTAGTAACATATCTCGGGACCGTGTGGTCCCGGATCTTTGGAACGCATACGAGGGGCCGAAGCCAACTCGCAGAGGCCCGTTAGACTTTTTTAATGAAATGAGGCACCAGCCGACGATTATCCCTGTTCGGATTATACAAGTGCACCCAAGGACATCCTCCGGTTGGTACAGGACTATGGCAGGATATGGAAACAAAGATATTGGACTATGGATTTGGGTAGCTTTAGGGGACTGGTTATCTAGGACTATGGAATTACTATGGCCCCTGCCTGACCAATGTTTCATTTATAAAATACACAAAATGGCAGGGGGTGACTTGTACACTCAATAATAGGCCCCCGAAAACGGTCGCTAGCACATAGTGTCGTAGCGAAAAAGGGGCAACATGTCCTGAGGTGCTTTTGAGGAGTGGAGAGGTAACCCACAGCTATCAGGATAATCCCGGAAGTACGGTTAAGATCCCTAGCAGCATCTTACTGGAATACTTCCTTCCTCCGAGCACGTTTGCTCTTTCGAATCTCCACTCCAACCGGTCAATAAAGGTAAGCCAGAGGTGAGGAACATGAGTTCTCCCGGGAGATAGAATCCGTGGGGTCGCTACTGCCCAACAGCTCGCCACATGCTGCCCCGCGGGTTTCTGTATCTCTCTTGGTCTGGTTCCTCACCCTAGACCTGTTTCGGCAAAGTAAACTCTACCGGTACAGACCTAGAGTTCAGGAGCACGCAAGCCCCACCACGACGTCAACGTAGAGATACGGCGGTGGGGTTACTCGTATTATTATTATTTTATAATGGCTTATAGCTGTTATTGCTTGCTGTATACAAAAAGCTGTTAGTGCATTCTTAAAAAAATTGCTCCTGCTCCGTTATCAATCGCCTGACTGATTCAGGTGACTGTACCACGAAGGTGGTGTAAATCATCCTCAATCCATGGTGATAACAGTTGCTGGTCTTGCTACAGTACTGCTGATCAATTTTATCAGTACTACTTTTAACGTAGCTGGCATTTTACACGAAACCTTTCGTCAGCCATCGAAGCTCACCGTAGGCGCGGGCTTGCGGACGGCGAGCAATGGGTAGCTCGCCGTCCGGTAAGCACCAGGCCCGGGTTTACGACGCGTTGTGTTCCACGCACGCCTCAAAGAGATGTCAGCACTCACAGACGGGGTCCACTAGGACCGATGCCTGCCAAGGTCGCGGGTTTGTCCGAAAGGGTTACCGTGGCCTTGGCACACAGGCAACTGAAGGAACACGGGTGTTTTAGTCAGTAAAAGTCTGACATGCCCCCCGCTCCGCCCAGTTTGGGAGATGTTATTAGATGATTGCCAATCCAAAAAAAAAAAAAAGAGATCGAAGCTGGAACTATAAAGTCTCCGATACGAAATGCAAAAGTCATTTAACCATGTAAGCAACTTCCAATTAATATGGTCATTCAAAACACCAATTTAGAAACGCTTAAACCCTATACATATCCAATTAATTTGATTAATCAAAACACCATTTTGTAACAACGCAACATATATCCCAGATAATAGAACTTCCTGTTATCAAGTCCCTAATATCCAACATTGATACACACTCGAAATCAAAATACCTCCAATTCATTCCATGGAAATTAATTAGCACGAAATATTAGCTCAGCAGCAATAATTCTGATGATGTATGAACACTGACAGTAATTTGTTGTGAAATATTCGACTGAGACCGCCGAATTTGGCGGTCAGTGCGGGTAGTAATCAATGTTTAATTACATACTCGTTGTGTTAAATTTTAGAACGTGAACATGAATTGGTATTCGGAATTATTTAGATTTTAATAACTGCGTTGGAATTGTAATACTGAAATGTGGTTGAGATGTCGAATTGGAATTATATAGTTTCGACGGGTGGAGGAATTCTTAATATAATGACAGGTTTTTATCTGAAAGACTTCATAATTGAAACAAATATAGTCCAAACAATGTTATACAATCTAGAAAAGAGTACACGAGGTTTTTGTACCAAATAACTAAAGAAATATTAGTTTTTTTTTAATGCCATGCTCTACCGAATGCCACTGTAATGACAAAGTGAACACTGACATGAAAAATTAGAGGGACACGATTTAATGATAAACCGAATATATCTCCGAATAAAACCATTGTGAAAATTCTATAAATAGTCAGATGTCACATGATAAACGATAATAAATTATATTTATTTCTGTAAGTATCTGTAATTGAAAAGAGTATGCTTAGATGGTTTTGTCATGTTGAGAGGATGAATGAAGGGCGACAAACAAAAGGTACAAGGCAGATGTAAGTGGAATCGCCGGGAGGGGACGTCCTAGGAAGACATATAGTGACCTTATTGGTGATGTTCTTCAGAAAGGTCAGGTGCGTAGTACTCGCAACCGGCGTGCGTGTATGACCAGATGTATGAACGTAAACGAGGCAAAAGGAGTATGTAAGGATCGTAGCAGGTGGCGTTCTGTAGTTTCTGCCTACCCCCATGGGAAGAAGGTGCTAGTTTATGTATGTTTGTATGTTATTTCTGTAAGAAGATTCACAAAATCACTTTAAACGTAAATAATATTTTTTAAACTACATGAGGTCGGTGTTTCCTATCCGACTACTCTTAGAACTCTGAGAAGGTATACTGAAACAAACTCAGAGCTATCTCGTTTAAAGTCCATGATCAGTGTCCTGAAATGGTAGTTTGAGGAAATAACTACAATTTGAGTCGACCTGTCCAGTCAGTACACGCATTTGCCAGCAATCGTGTAGCTCAACTCAGAACCTAAGAAGCTGAGCGACTCGACGAACAATACCAAAGAAAGGACATTTAAAGAAACCGTTCATCACAAAAACCACTTCAAAGATCAAATCACATAACAGACATCACTATTGATACGATTGATTGTGCAGAGTCATCGCAATTCCTAACTAGTGTTTGGCAGGCAACGTGACCAGCGTTGCCAATATCATGTAGTATGGCCGCAATTCAGTCACGTGGCTGAAATATCAAGCCTCGATGGGAAGATATAAATTTATTAGGGATTATTAGGTGCTGATGGCGATTTTATTGATAAAGGTTAATAAAATAAACTGTTTTCGGGTCGAAAATTCAGTGTGTTGGAATGGATTCGGTGTTTGTTGTTGATGAAATAAAAGTCCACAGGATACTGTTGTATGAAATAGAGCTTTTGTACAAGGATTTTTGTGTTTAATGAAACTGAGAGTTTATGCAATTTGGAAAAATCTTTTACCAATTAGAAGATGAACTCAAAAATGCAAGGTGAAACGTCAGAAACTCAGAACAACTTATTTATACTTAGGTTACCACTTGAATGTGAAGAGATATACATCACCAGGACCATAAAAGATAGCACTAAAGACAAAAACAAACAGTTTCAACCAAAACCAAAACAAAAAACTACTCACATCCCAGACATTCCTCAAACAAAAATACTCCCAAGACGGCCTCCAAAACTAACAACCACTTTATCTACCCACGTTTTACAGCAAATAAATCATAGCTGGATTATACTACTAAAAACCTTTTTGGCAACGCATGTTCTGGACGCTGCCAAAGGGGACAGTTGGGCTGCGCGATCATACTTGGATGTCCATCAAAAAGTTATTACCGAGTTCAGTACTTGAGACGCAGTTTTTACTGCATTAACTTGTTGGATGCTAGTCGCTGGTGGTTGGCAGTTGAGCGTTCAAATGTGTGCCAGATTGTCGAGTGGGTTTTTTGGTCTGTGGCTGGTGAATAATGTACTTAAAGACAGATTTAAATTTTGCTCATTTTAAGCTGAAGAGTCTCTTTAAGTGATGATTATTTCGTAAATCCGAGCGAAAAGGCCTATTTCCCCGCAGTATGAACGTAACAGTATATACGGATTATGCTTATATTGGGTAGTGTGCCCCCCTCGTACTTAAGGTGACTACTTACATAACTGCAAGCTTGGCAACATGACAAGCCTGCAATAACAATTATTTTGTGGCTTTTCGAGCTTGCAGCAATGTGTAGTCATCTTTAGTTAACCTTTTACCACAACGGGAGCTATTTTCGCAATGGTCATTTATTATAACAGTAAACCAATGAGCAATCCGGAAGTTATTTTTACAGTTATTGTTCCTTGAAGATGTATGAACGATTTTCGTATGCTTTACTGGCTGACAGCATCACGTCAATGCCGGCTATCACTGAAAACCAGCGCTGGGGCTCTGTCTCGCATAGGGTCGTAGCATTATGCTGAGCGATTGCGGTTTTGGGTGGATATGACGCATATTTTCCCCCAACTCGTTCTTTTTTGTATTTGTGTGTTTTTTCTTTGCGTCATGTTTATCGCAAATAAACGTATTTTCTTTCTTTCTTTTTTCTTCTTTCTATTTTCGTTTGATGTTCGTTCGAGCTTATTATGTTTTCTTAGTTACTTGTCTTCTAAACATATAACGTCCTAAATAAACAAGCACGTCATGAATGACCTACTTACATCACTGAGTCAATGTTGTGTATAAGTTTCTACATGATGAACAAAAACAAAACGTGTACACAATCAATCTGCCTAGCCTAGCCTAGCCTAGCCTAGCCCACGATGTTGGGGTCTCCTTCCATTTTAACCGGATGCAGCTGAATGCTGAATGGAGTGGCTGCCTATCGCCACACCCCTATTACTGGGTAACACGATACCCCTTGGTAAGACTGGATGTCAGACTTTTAGGCTTTTAACTACCCGCAACAACTGTCAAAGATCTACGAATGACAGCCGGGACCAAAGGCTTAACGTACTTTTCGAGGCACGGAGAGGTCTCGATATGTAATTGATAGTCACCCATCCACGAACCGACCGGGGCAAAGGTAGCTTAACCTTCGATCAACCCGTGTGGCAGTTATCATGTAGCCACGAGCCCGTCGATAATGAAAAAACAAAACGTGTAGACATTTTCCGGATTTTAATAAACAAAATGGCGGCCACAAAACTGAATGATCAGGCGTCCATGGATACCATCGGAGCCGTATTTATGTCCGATAAATCATGCGGAACAGAAATTCAATCAGGCTCCCGAGGTGTGGATCGGGCGCTGTTATTTAATATCTCTTATGTTGTAGCTGTTTTGGGGTCCCGATTTACGAGCACTAGGCTTTTATTTTGGTTAACTTTTGTAGAAGTAACATTTGGGGCGTAGATAAAAGGAGGTACTGAACTAAAAGGTCCTAATGCGTCTTAATTTTGATCTTGCTGATAGATGACATTGAGGCGTTTTTCTAATGAGGAACAGATTTCAGATTAAAAATATTTATTTTATTTATATTTATAAATTAAGTTTGTATTAATTTAACTCATATGAAAACAATTGTATCATGTTTGTTTAATATGCAACGAATTATTTGAATAGTAAATCACAACTGGACATGTCGGGAAATGATATCAAGTGTTATTAATGCACTGTTTCTTGCCCATTATTCTCCATAAGAAATTACCTTTTACCTGCAGTACTCTACAAATTTTGACTACAAGTGCTTTTTCAGTACCTAATTGAAATAAATTATTTGACTCTGCCTTTAACTTTAACCACTCTTGAGCATCTAATAAACGTCATGAAAAGTCAAAAACGTAAGATAACTACCACTAAAGGTACCTGACTATCTCAATATTTATTATACAAATTCTATTAATAGTACTCTTCTTGAAAACTGAGACAATGCCAGTACAAAATTAGATAACATAAAAACATTGAACCTCGAAAGTTTTTGCATCATTTATTCATTAAGAACCGTTGACAGCTTTTCTTAAAGGGAAATTCGATCCTCCCTGTTTAGAAGCAACTGCGCGAAAACTGTATTGTTTGTGCTGAATGGAGGAGGAGGGATGAACTGAGGTAGTTAATTTTGAAGTCAAGATGAATTTGATAGGATATAGTAGGTAAATACTGTTAAAATTTCAAAATTATAGCTATTATTTTAGTTTATATACTGGATTTCAAAGGCAGGAATTTTAAGTTTTTGAGAATAAACGGCACAAGAGTTTTAAGCAGTTAACTTATTGCCACTGAAGCCAATATATTCCGTGCATATGTATGTGAGTTTTGTATGTGTATACGTGTACGAGAAATAAAAATAATTGTTTTCAATTGACCACGAACTTAAATTGTCCGTATATTCGAATCATGACAGCTGTGTGCATGTGTGTGTGTCACTTGGAAAGTTCTATAAAATGGATTTAATACAGCAAATTGACGTAGTGTTTCAATTATGATAAACAAAAAAAAATCCTAACTGTACTTATACCTACGCAACGGTATTGAAAAGCACATTATTTAACTTAGTTCAAACAATACAATAATGATCCATAAAGTAAGTCTTTACAAAAACAACAAAATATCCAAAATAACTCTTTTGTCTTCTTCTATTCAACCCACCAAAAGGTAAGTTTCGGCTTCAAACAGACCGTCGGATTAAATTTAACCCTTGCCTTGTCGGTCATTTAATTTGCAATGTGTACAGAATTTAATCCAAATTATTATTGGTCATCTAAGTATGTTTCTACCTTACCAAAAGTCAGGCAGAACCCAAAATAAATGTAATATACAATGTTTATTAAATAACCCTTTACGATCCGTGCCTTGGGTGCCTAATCGAATTTCTGTTACGCACAATTATCAGCTGTAGCAAAATAGATGGAAGAAAACACATCCGCCACTTGTAATAAGTACGGTACGTATAATTTTGATAGAAAATTAAAAATACACCGAATTTACAAATATATAAAAAGTTAAACAAACAATCAAAAATTTAAAGAATCAAATCATAATCGAAAAGAATTCTAGATAGGGTTGTTGATATTTTTTTGTACAAAAAGGAATTACCCGAGAAAAGAACTTAGATCTACGAGATCATTAATACCTTTTAATCTTCTTTTTGCTATACGTCCTTTAGGACGCGAGCTCTTAAGGGTATTACATTGCTCGATGACCTTGATGATTTGATCTCTGTACCGGTATTTGTTACTTTGGCGCCACCTACCGACAAACGGCCATACTTCACTAAAGCGAACTGAAGATAAAGCAAGAACACAGATGTGTCACAGAGTTGTCATCGTTTTTGCCTATTTTATTCGCTCTCTGAGAGATTTAATACATTTTGTTCCTATATGAGTCTCGTACCTACATCATAATTTATATTTATTTTGTAATAAATGATGCACTTTGCCTAATGAACTAGTGTTCTTCAGTTATTTTATTGAGCATGGGTACTACTACATGGTACATTCTGAAGGTCTGATGATTATCACTTAACTGTAACATATATTTTTTACATGGAAAACGCTCAAAAGGATTAATCAACAAATTTCCTTAAACATATGGTATTTTTGGGATTTGAGCGATGTAATTCCCTTAAGAGTTCGATTACAATCTGTGTTCTAAGGATGCGCCCGTTAAATATAAGGTCTCTAGGAAATATATTGTTTGAGAGTCGGCGGTAAGTTAAATGTTGTCATGGTTCAGTCTTAAATTAAGAAGAAAAAGACTTTCAACACTAATGCGTGATAAAAATTATTATGACTTAATAAATTTGCAACAGTGTAGCTTAGAATAATAAAAATAAAAAAACTGCAACCAATCGTCATGCGCCGTCGAGCACCAGAACCCTAATTACGTAACACACTATCACAATCTGAATCATTTTGAAGCTTATTGCTAATCCATTGCTTCATATGATCGAAAAAATTGTCTGCTCAACAACGTAAATAACGCAATGAATCTTGTTGAACTGTCAAAATGAAAGCCTTTCTTACTGTTAGTGAGTTACGTAATTACCCCGCTGGTGTAGTAGTGTACTCTCGTTGTAGGTCGAGAGGTTAATTTATTACGACTCACAGGCTAGACATTTAGACCGGGAGGTGAGACCGAAATTCGGCTAGATAAACACGGTCAATCCCAAAGACAAATAATAGGGGATAAGGACCGGGGTACACGCAGAATTTTTAATAATACAGAAGATGAGAAATCGTTCATACCGTTTTGTTGAAGGTATGATTTTTATTACTATAAGGCACTCGAAGACTTGCGTGCGTTTTACTGAATGATCCTATGACAAAGAAATAGAATATAATATTGACAGAAACTTTTCTTTTGATAATTTGAACAAATAAGAAATAACACAACGGAATAATTAATAAACTCACTGGATAAAGCGACTGATTACTGATAGTAAATCGACATAATTATTATTATCGTTCACTCGAGGAATTTTGGCTTATATCTCTAATCAAATGATGATCTACACATTCGGTTTAAAAAATAAAATGTAAGTAATAAATCTTTTTAAAAACAAGCTTTTATTGAATTAAAAAGAACTAAATAAAACTTACGTTAACATAAAACTTTAATATTTTCTTAAAAGCTTGAGGCGTGAACGTCCTTCTTACACTTTAAGATAAGCCGCAAGCTTTTAAGAAAATATTAAAGTTTTATGTAAACGTAAGTTTTATTTAGTTGTTTTTAGTTCAATAAAATCTTGTTTTTAAAAAGATTTTTACAAAAATTTTATTTTCTACTTTTTAGCATTAAAATTTCTTTATAATCCGTTATATCACCTTCTCTTGAAATGTACTTGTAAAAAAAAATCCAAAGAACCCAAACGCGCCTTTACACAAGTCATGGTGTGAAGCCATCCGAGTTGCACTATCCAAGTCATTTTTGCCACACTTTAGAACGGGCTATCATCATAATTTAATGAATACGTACACAACATTTCGTGCCTGTGCTGTTGACCACTGAGGAGTTCTCTCATATGAAGCCAGTTCTGGATGCAGCAGCCAGATTATGGTAAACTTTAGAACGAGCTATCATAATTTGTCTGCGTATATAAAATTTTGTGTCTCTGCTGTTGGCCGTTGAGGAGTCCAGCCAGGCCAGGTCATGGTGGACTTTAGAAGAAACTACCATAATTAAATGTGTATATTAAATTTCGTGTCTGCAACGTTGACTGTTAAGGAGATCCTTCGTCTGGAGCCAATTCTGGGTGTAGAATCACAGGTCACGCATCATAAAAACGCATTGTCAGCCAAAATAAGCGGATATACCAAATTTCAGCTCAATCGGTTGAAGATAACTGATTTAAAATTCAGTTGCAAGATTCCACCAGAACAAACATACCATACATTGCAAGTTAACTATAAGCTTGTAAAAAATCTGCAATAACATCCCTTGTAAGAAAATTTTGTATGTCAAACGCAAAAGTTCTAAATTTAAAAGAAAATAACGGACAAAATTAATTGCTCGTCGAGTAAAGCTTAAAAAAGGTCGAATATGTTTTAAACGAAGGAGGAATATTACAAAAAAAAAAAAAAAAATGCAGGTATATAACACAGCTTTTATATTTTCTCAGCTTTTATTTTACCTTTTGAGGTCAGCAGAGTTTTGCGCCGAATTTGCTTTGATTTCTTTAATATGTATTCGGCAAAATTGGAAGATGGAAGAATCTTTACATGTTTTGTATATTAACAACAAATGGATGGGAATATCGATGCGACTGATCCTCTAACTTCTCCAGAGAGACAATAATTCCATAACCTCAGTGATGTGAATCCCTAAGGGTTAGGCAGAGGTGTGCCTATAGTACACTTACATTTCGCCGGTTATGTGTAATAGGGGGCGACTCTATCGCCATCATCCGGGCACAAATCCAGACTCCGGACAGCTACTGACAAATTCCTAATTGAAAAACCCAATAACACCTTGTCCGACCTGGGAATTGAACCCAGGATCTCATGATCAGCAGTAACGCTTGCTACTACTAGACATACGAGGCAGTCAATGAGGCACTATATCCTTCATAGAAAGGAACTTAAAAACTTAACTTAATCCACGCTCGTCGCTAAATAGTTACAGCCGTACGGGTCAACCTTCAAGCTCAAGCAACGCTTGCCGAGGTCAGGCCGTGGATCGGTGACCATCCATTACATACCGAGACCCGTCTGTGCCTCGAGAGGCATGTTAAGCCGTTCTTTCATCTTTGACAATCGTTACGGGTAGTCAGAATCCCGAAAGTCTGACAACTAGTCTTACCAAGAGGTATCGGGTTGTGGAGGTCCGAAAGGCAGTCACTCCATGTAAAATACTGGTATTCACCTGCCGGTTAGACTGGAAGCTGACCCCAACATAGTTGGCAAAAGGGTATGCAGATGATGATTATGACGTACTAGCTTTTGCCCGCGGCTTCGCCCGCGTGGAGGTCGGAAATTATCCCACGGGAACGTACTATCGGGATAAAAAGTATTCTACGTCTTAATCCAGGTTATAAGCTATCTGTGTTCCAAATTTTATCCAAATCCGTTCAGCAGTTTTTGCGTGAAAGAGTAACAAACATACATCCATCCATCCATCCATGAATGATTTATTTCTGTAAGTAGGTTTGTACAAACACTTTTACACGTCAATCATATTTTTAAAACTAGGTGAGGTCGGCGTTTCCTATCTGACTACTCTGAGAAGAAAGGCCGAAACAAACTCAGAGGTCACTGTCTCTTTTAAAGTCCAGACATAATCTTGGTCAGATCATGTGAAGACCATGTAGATTTGTGTCTGAAATGGTCTTTTGAGGAAAACCCACAAAGAATGTGTGGACCTGTCCAGTCAGTGCACGCATTTGTCAGTAATCGTGGAGCTGAACTCAGAACTTAAGGAGCTCAACCACTCGACGAAAAATACCAAAGAAAGGACATTTGGGTAGGCCGCATAAATCCTCACAAACTTTCACATTTATAATATTAGTAGGTTTTTTTTTCGTATTTTTATCTTTCGATATTGATAACTAGCCTCTGCTCGCGACTTCGTTCGCGTGGAAGTCGTAAGACACCACAATTAACTAAAATAACATCCACATTTTTATAAAACATTCCTGTAGCAGGATGATAATCATTTAGAAGGATAAATCTGTAACTATTTGTTAGATTCGTGCCCTATTCAGCCCAGTGAAGTAATGTAATAATTCGAATGTTGTCATACACTGTTGTCACACAGTTGTTAAGAGGGGCGCACACGGGTCCACTAGCGCCACTCCTTTAAAAAAGTGTTATCTCGTGACTCAGAAGGACTTTTGAATAACGGCTCAATAAGCGACCTCGGTAAGTGTGTCTAGAATTTTCTAATACCTTTTATAAACTTTCATATTGAGACACGAAGCAACAAAATACGATCTAAATGAATGTGGCCGCTTTTGTTTAGATCGAATTTTGTTGCTTCGTGTCTCAATATGAAAGTTTATAAAAGGTATTAGAAAATTCTAGACACACTTACCGAGGTTGCTTATTGAGTCGTTTTTCAAAATTCCTTCTCGGTCACGAGATAATACTTTTTTAAAGGAGTGGCGCTAGTGTACCCGTGTAAGCGCTCTTAAGTTCTCTTTTGTTGCTGTTGTAAGTTTGTTTTTTTGTTTGTTACCTTTTCACGCCTAAACCACTGAACCGATCATCCTGAAATTTTGCTTATACGTTGTCAGGTGTACAGAAACGGACTTTCATCCCGAAAAAAGGTAATGTTCTCGAGGTAAACTACAATAACGTTCTTATGATAGTAGATGGCGCCACGTGCCTTTTGAATCATGATTGAATTATATTATTGTAGAAACTTTAGTAGTGCGTTAAGAGTTTTTTTTATTTTTTTAAGTTAAGTACCTAATACATTTTGTGAGTCTAGAGTGTCGATAGACCGGTTTTTCATCCTCCTAACTATAATTCCCCGAACAACCCCAATTGATCGTCACAGTCTAAATTAATGCGAGCGAAGCCGCGGGAAAAAGCTAGTTGTGGTTTTTGTATATTGTGTCCTTTCTCATCTCAGCCTCATTTCCTACGAAATTTATGGGAAGTTTTTTGGAAAAATTGTCCATTTTCTTGCTGACTGTATTTTATTTCAAAATCTGTGAATGGAGATCAAAATGTTTCAAAAAGTTAACAAAAGTTTCCTAAGACCGTTTTCTGCTAGCGACAACGATTAAGGTCCTACCTTTATTGCCCCATCTCAAAAATCCACCCTGTGTAAGTCATGATTGACTGCTTAGCTCCATGAAGGTATAGCGTGATGATAATCATCTGTTCCTATCTGCAATATTTTGGCTCGTCTTTTTACAATTTGCGGTAAACTTTAGAAGAATACAAATAAATTGCAATTTTGCTCATCACTGCAAATATAGCGTGATAATGTATAGCCTACAAACTGATCTATAAATAAGTATTTATGAATATTTTTAACAAAATCTGTACCGTAGTTTTTACGTGATGCTCGAACATACATTCAGATAAACAGAGTAAAATTCAGAAAATTGTATTTTCGGCACTAGAATTGTTCCCAGACCTCACGCAAATTTCTTCAAAAAAATTAACAGTACTATTTTGACTTCGCTACGATTTTATGTATGTATCGATAATATGGTATCAATAACAATTAATAAGCACTCAAGCAATATTGAAAATGTTTGATAAAAAATACATTTTACGCGACTATTAATAAATCTTCATTTTTCGTTGCTCCTGTGCCGCTAAAATATTAAAAAAAATAAAAAATTGCCCAGTTGATCCAAAAAAAAAAGGTTCATCAACATTTTTATCAAAATGGGATCAGTGTTTGTAGTACTACATTATTCACTTTAAAATTCATGAACAAATAACATCTAATGGAACTACATTTAATTTAGTTTATTAATACATGTCATGTCAGGTACATACTCGTAAATATCTAAGTGGAATCTCATTCTAAATGTAAACACAGTTCTATCTCGTCTGTTTAAGAAAATATTAAATTTAAATCAAGAAAATATAATTTAGGTACGAGAAATTCAGTTATAAGGTTGAGGCTACACAGGCAAACCCTTTAGTTAGCAGTAGAACCTATGAACATTGAGGTAAAAACAACGTAAACCAGATTGCTAATTCTCCTAGGTACTTAAAAACATTTAAATTCAAGTCGCATTGCGATGCGTCTTGAATTTATACGCTTGCTAAAATGAGTCTCCGTGACAGTCATTGTAAAAAATTGTCAAAAATGTAGATCAATTGGAGGAATTTTTGACAGATTAAAATGTGAAGGTTTTTGGAAATACCGGAATTGATCCTCTGTTCATGAGTGGAGACCGAGAAATGAAAAGGTAATGTAGGATTGGACGGCTTCTATTCGGGTAGAGTGACGATCTTCCCATCGTCTGTGGTATGTACGTCTGTTTTTTATTTATTACATTAACACTATCAATCATAATATCATTTCACATTTCGAAATGTACTAATGAAAAACTAAGCCAACATTAAGACATATAACTTAAAAATAATTACAATGGATACTTGGGTGACAGGTTTCAAAATTGCAAATCCACTGTTATTTAGTTTTATCAAAAATAAATTTCAATAAAACTTATTAATAAAGTTTCCAGTAACTTGATAATAGTTGGAAAGGATCAAGTATAATGGCTATGGCCGACAGTGGACTTCTATAAGCTAATGATGACGATGACTTTCGTAGAAGCGATACGCCCAAAAAACTCGTGGTATCTCACGCCCTTATAACTGAAGTGACGATTTAGGTTCGTGATTGATTTTGCTAAATTGTGCTTACTTATGTTATTCTTCGTGATTGGTGCTTTCATTATTACTGATAATGTTATTTTAGTTTGAAATGCTTGAACGCTCAAGTAGTTTTTGATTGCTCAAGACATTCTGTTTTTGATTCTAAATTAATTGTTTAAGACTTTACTGTTCTCTTTGCTATGATATTGTTTATCTTATAATTTAAGTCCTTTTAAACAATATCGATAGACTGATGAGGTAAATAAGCAAACGTTTTCTAAAGGAATGGTACTGGTTAGGACATGACTCATGTCGAATAAAGTGTCATTTTAAACAAACAACGTTATAAAAAGTCAATTTCATGGTATGTTCTTCAACGTGATCAAAAAATGGACGATGTTTAAAGTTGCTTCCAAAAAATAAAAAACAGATTTTGTTACAAATAGTTTAAAAGGTGTTAACAAATTAATTTCCTAGGCTTTTTCTAGGCATGAAAATGCTTTAAAAAATATAATATATAAAATTCCATCTCTTTCTTACATTCAAGACCTACACCAGGCCTAGAAAACTCGCTACCAAATTCGAGGGGACCGTAGAACTTCCCGCGGGACCCATAGTTCGACTTTACGACGCTCTTTAAGTAACGCAGGGAAATAGTTTCGTTTAGCTCGGTCAGGTTACGAAGGCCCTCAGTGGGTTCACGTCGCCGTCCTTAGTTTTATGTCGCCCTGGTACCTTTGGAACGGAGTTGCGTTTGAATAATTTGGTGGGTAGGTGGAAATATGTGGTTTAGATAGGTTTAGAGATGTTTTCAAGTTTTTAAAGTTTGACAGTTAAGCTTTGGTTTTCTAGGATAGGGGTTTACAACGGATGTCACGTACGCTCAGATTATAAATATTTACAATCATGTAACTTTCTTAATTTTTCTGTGTACCTCGATATTGTGTTGTTATACTTACTGTCAGCGGTGAAGGTACCTTATATAAAATAAACAAATAAATAAAAACGCTCTGTATTTAGACAGCTGCTGTTGCCGTGACTGTTCAACACTTTCATGGGAAACCAATACTTTAATGCAATGGCCCTGTAGTTTCTTAGAAACTGATGCAGTTAGGCCATAAACTCTAGTAATATCGATACAAGAAACAAATATACAGGTTCAAATTAAATTAGCTAGTGAAACTCTGCAGACGTGATGGGTATCGATATTCTAACACGATAAAATAAATATAAAACGGATTTGTTTTTTTTTTTTGGGGGTCACCGACCGGCCGGTAGATTTGTTACTTGAAGCATTGTGTTGAGACAATATGTTTTATTTTCTTCTATGGTGTTTAGGTATCGATACCAGTCACGTCTGTGAAGTTCACATAGAAAAGATGATGTTTTAAATTGATATTACAAGTGTGTTTTCACTATCTGTGGTCGAAGACCCCACAAAAAAAATCGAGCTAATTTAAGTTGACGCTGTAGCTAGTAAATTTTATAATATAACGGAAAAATATAACAGTAAATGCAGTATTTACCTACAATAGCTAGGCAATTGGACACTGAACCTAATAATTATTTATTTATTTAAAATAGGTAACTACGCTAACAACATACAAATAAATTGAACATTAAATTATTCTTTTTGTGTAATTAAAACAGATATAATGTGAGCCTTGATATAAACGCTTTTCAGTAACTTATATAAAATATTGAAAATAAAGCAGCACGTATTACCTAGCAACTTCAACATTACTTGTACAAGTAAACAGTCTGCAATCTAATTTGAAATCTGATTTACTCTTCGCAAACCACTTTATGTCATCTTCGTCAAGTTATTTCATCTTCCCTCAAACTAAATGTCTTGTCACGAATCTAGATTTAATTAAAATTTAAGCTTAATAAATGCTATTCTGTTATTTCAAGAGATTAATTTCGCTTAGACAAACTAGAGCTAAATAAATTTCTTGTCTAAGTTGGTATGGAAGTTAATTTTATAAGTCCAGGGCACTCGGAGGTTGCCGGGATCGCGGATTGTTCGAAAGAGTTACCGTGGCGCACAGGCAACTGAAGGAACACGGGTGGGTTTTAGTCAGTAAGAGTCTGACACGCCCTTCCGCTCCGCCCAGAGCGGGAGAGGTCATTTGATGATTTCCCACCCCAAAATAAGAAAAAAAAAGAGGAGGAACAATCATTGAGGTCCATATTTTTCCCAAAGATATTGATCAGTGGTGACCATGATCACTTATCAGTAAGAGAAAACCAGTCAAATGGTGTCAGACCACGCACAATGTTGCGTTTCGTGTAGTTGGGATGAATATTCCAAGAACAAACTACAACACTAGAACTTACATTGTAGTTGCAAAACATGTTCTCCCATGCACCGATTTAAGTCACGGTCAATTCTCCAACTGAAAATGTAAGTTTGTAATCGTATTTTTTTTATGTGATAAAATTACAAATTAACGATTTTCGGACATTTTTCTTCACTTGTACTGTGAGATCGTTTCATGCCAAAGAACAATGGCGAATTCTTATTTGAAATAAAATTGAACGTCTAAAAGTGACACCTATACGAATGAAATTTAATTATTTATATACTTTTTTTTCAACTATCACATTATCTAGATAAGGCCGAGTAAAAAAAATATGTTTAACGTAAAGTCATTTGACTAGTTCGTTCTAAAAGATTAAGAAATTGTTGGTTGGATTGGTTTAGTATTGCCATTTTATATTTATTTTCCTAAATAGTAGGTACAGCGTCATTGTCGTGGTGCTGTTATCATTTTTAGTTTGTTATTATATTAACATGGAGTAAATGAATTAGTAACACATTTATTTTGTTGTACCTGTATCTAAGTTTAGTCTGTGTTCTTACTTAGATAAGCATATTGCAGTAAAGTGGGAAAAACATCAAATGTTATGGCAATTCTGAACTAAAAAGTCTAGTACCTATTTAAAGTCAAAAGGAAAAAATATAGCTTGGTTGTTGACATTGACAACCATTGACAGTTTACAACTCTTGACCAGAAGCTTGCGCTGTCCTATGTTGTTCAAAAGTTCAACACTGAATATCTATTAATCTCCGCTTTCTCTAACGAAAAATCTTACACAAACACGCTCAGAAAATGACGCTGAGTTTCATAATGTATTTTTCATTGAAAGACGTAATAATATAATTTCAAATAAAACAATGTATGGGAAACTGCCATTGTTCTTTCATTATTCTAGGTCAACGAGAAGTTTTTCATTTATTTGCGAGTATCAAAAATAAAACAATAACTGTTAGTCATAAATTCAATTCTGTATTAATAAAACAATATAACTTACTAACTACTTAACTAATAATAAAATTTACCATATTAAACCGCCAGTGTTCTTCCTCCTCTCTCCTACCTGATCTATGCTGTGCACAACAGGGTCCATAATTGTGACTAATATAATTTAAGCCCTACCAACTGTATACATTATGGTACGTAATAAAGAATTGAGATAATTGAGAATATATCACATAAAAATTGCGGTATTTTTTCTTGCATTGACTTAGAAGCTTGACTTTTTTAGAGCTCCAAGGGGCCTTCGTTTTTTATATTAATTAAAACTTGACATTTCCACGCGTTCCTGAGCAAAAGGGTCTAGACAGACAGACAGACGGACATCGAAGTGATCCTGTGAGGATTACGTTTGTTCCTTTTGAGGTACGGAACCCTAGAAACAAGAAAAAATTAAATGTTTAACTTTTTAAACCGACAACCTTCAGGACGATAAAACATTGTGAATCGCTATAATAATCTGACTAACAAATTCTTATTCTCTCTTTAAACAAGATTTTCTAAATAAATTATGATTTACTTCTCACGAGATCTTCGTTGTCTAAAATCAGATTTAAAAATACAAATTTAACGCCTAATAAAAATATTGAACTAGGATAAAACAGTAAAAAATAGAAGATAAAACGAACTAAGAAGAAACGATAGCATCTCTCAAATTAATTTAGTTTTAAAGTACTAAATTTTTTACTAAACCTTATTAGTTTAGTTGAGTATTGACGAAATGTATTAGACATTTTATAAAAATATTATATACTAAAGTTGTTTCTATTTATGTCTTCATAAACGTAGAAAAGGTTCTACCTACTCCCATTTGTTTTGTATTTATTTTGTGATGTTAAGCACAAGAGGAAAAATGCAAACGTGGCCTACAATTATTTGGCATATTTATGACATATACGAGTATTCAGACTAACGACATCGCGATGTAAAACATTCAAAATGAAGTATTTTCGCTATCAAATACTTTTCGAGCGTCCCACGTAACTACATCGATCTGTAGGTACAAGTTTAGTAACAATGTGCTTGTGCATCTTAGTTTCAAATTTCTAAATTCAGTTACTTTTTTAATTGCACCCCTTTCATATGTAATAAAGATTATTCATTTTATTTGTCCTAGTGTGTTAGCTTGCACAGGTATTTAGAAAGAATTGCATTAATTCGTAATAAAATGCCCCAAAACTGCGTAAACTATCCTGCCTTTCCAGCTGGCCTTTACATAGACAATAATTATATTGTGTCTGAAAACACACACACGATTTTAAAACAAGAGACTGGTAGCTATTAAATAATCTTACGGTAATTCTTTATTACTTATTTCACAGCTCGGCTTTTAGTGTTTGAGGCACCATTTACTCCACGAAATGCACTCAGGGATTATATCAGTTAGATGGACAAATACATCTATCCGTAAAGACGTATAAAGATAAGTGCTCGGTACTTCCAATGGCACTGCCTGGGGAGTACTTTTCGGAGGATTATTGCGGAGTTTCTTGTCCGTTCTTTCCGTAAGTACCTACTACGCTTTGGAATTGGCAACTAGCTTCATCTTTCTGACTGACTGACCCCGTACCAATTCAGTAGTGACTTAATTGGTTTATTTGAAACTAGCTTCTGCCCGCAACTTCATTCGCGTGGAAGTCGTATGACACAAAAATGTACTAATATAGCAGCTACATTTTTATAAAGCTTTCCTGTAGGCAAAATATGAAGATAATCAGGACTGGTGACACGGAAGCAAGCGACGTTCAGTTGTCCGTGTGAGAAGCAGCTCGTTCTGCCGCAGCCTTCAGTAGTAATTTCCCAATGCTTGCAAAGGTTCTCGTTTTTTGTGAATTAATTATCTCCTGCGTTCGTGTATATACTACCTAATGGCACTATATACACTGATACACTGACTGATGCTTTCTTGCAGATTATTCCTGATGAACAGCTATCACTAAAATAATTTAAAGTAGACAAAAACAACAAACAAACAAAACAAACGGAAACAAACAACGGGTGTAAACATACGGGATTTCCCATAGATATTTATTTTTATTAAAGCCAAAGATGACAGAAGAGGCCTAACTTTATGTTCTGTGTACCTACGTTTTGCGAACTATCATAGTATAGTAATTACAACAAAATGTAAAAAATAAAGCTCAAAAAATATCAATTGTTGAGAATCGAACATAGGTTTGCAAAGCATTCGTCCAACCGCTAACTATTTGCTTTATTGAAAGTTGACTAAAATATCCGTTCTTATATTAGGTCATCATGATTGACTGCATAGCTCCTTAAAGGTATAGCGTGATGATAATCATTTAAAAGATAAAATCTGTAACAATCTGCAATATTTTAGCTCGTCTTTTTATAATTAGCAGGAAACTATAGAGGAATATGAACAAATTGCAATATTGCTCATCCCCCATAGCAAATAGCGTGATAATTTATAGCCTACAGACTGACCAGACTTATAAGGGATATCTATGCAAAATTTAAACAAAATCGTCTAACCAAGCAACAAACTCTGTCCCTACTTTCTGTTCTAATGCGTCCTCTTATTAATCCTTTCAGTTTCGTCCCAGTTGAACCGGGAGAGATCAATAAGATCATTATATCCATTAAATCAAAAGCGGTGGGATGTGACATTATCACCCGTGGTATGATTATAACTATTCTGGATCATCTCCTACCCGGTACTGCCTACATAGTATTTTTTTCCGTGGGTACACCGGAGTATTCCCTTCCCAGTGGCGCCAAGCATATGTTTTCAAATCCCTCTCTTTGTACCCACTTCCGCCCCATTTCTATCCTTCCCTTCCTATCCAAAGAGCTCGAGGCCTGCGTCCACAAAAAGTTCTCCAATTTTGTTTATCGTAACTCACTCACTGTGCCCGGGCCTGAATTCAGATTGAAGAGGGCTACTCTTCAATCTGGGTTCAGTACTATTTCCGCCCTTTGCCGCACCTTGACCGGCGATATAATTGTTTAAACTTTTTTTACTTTCTGTATCTGTTTAGCAGTTAGTTTTCCTAAAATTAAATAAATAAATAAATAGGGGCCGGACTGGAAGACACCAACGTTACTGCACTAGTATTGGTTGATTTCTCGAATGCCTTTAATACCATCAGTCACTCGGTTCGGCAAAATGGCTACCATCTGGTTAGTCATTTTGTCCTATGTTATGGTCTCTCCTTAGGGAATAGATCTTCAGGAACGTCAGCAGTCCATTCATGTTGGAGATTCTTCATCATGCTGATGTTGGTGTGATTTGGACACTGACGTTCCTCCAGGCGGTATTCTTTGTCCTCTTCTGTTTTCTATTTTTAATAATCTTACAACTTCAGAACTCCAGTATGCACATCACCTGTATGCAGATATCTTGCAACTGTACCGTTAGGATTGAAAAAATATCTGGAGCTATCGACAAATTAAATAGGGACTTGATAGCCATAAAAACCTGGTCTGATAGATTTGCCGTAGCAGTAAACCCTAATAAGTGTCAGGCGATCATCATTGGTAGTTCTCGGAGTATGAAGAAGGTTGATGGTACAACCTTGCTACCAGTTTTCTTCAATGGTACGATCGTTCCATATAGTAAGTACTGATGTGAAGCACTTTGGCTTGCACATTGATAGTACCCTAAACTGGCATGCTCAAGTCGCTAGAGTCAGCCAGAAGGTTACTGGAACGCTGCGGGCTCTGTGACTGAGTTTTTAATAGGTATATATTAATTCTGCAATTTTTCGTAATTGCACCTACCACTATTTGTCTCTGCATCACACAAAGGTTGGCTTGTAGGAAATGCCTAAGGCATTAAGTCCGCGTCTGTACATTTCTGTGCTTGAAGTAGTAAATAAATAAATAAAATATTTTCGGCATTAGAATTGTTCCCAGACCTCGCAGAAATTACTTTAAAAAAAATACCTATTCAACGCACGGTTTGACTTCGCTACGATTATATTATAATTATTATATAAGTATAGATAAATGCTTTGAGTTTGAGTTTGGAATCTATTCCTGCACATTTGCCAGCAAACTTTGGACAAACGTCTCATGCACATAATTATCGACATCTCTTTTCTCTCTCTCTCTCTGTAATGTACCTACTCTATTACAAGTAAAAAATGTTAGGCCGTGTCCTAACCAGAGCGACCGTCGCGCGAACCTATGACCGTCGTGTTAATTTCATTCAGCGAACCCGAACTCATCGCAGCGGCAAAGGGGGCATTCCTATTTTTTTTTTAAATTAGGGATATATGAACGCAAGGGTTATGTATTGGCGCGACCGTTTTCTTTGGTTAAGACGCATGGGTAGAGCAACCTTCTATCGTAACCCCGTATCCTAACCAAATTTACATATCGCACGACTATGCAATCGTAGCATTCATATTTCCCTCATTTCTTTGAAAAACAGGAAGGCACTTTCTGTCGGCACAGGCGAGTGCGAGTTTTACGAACGGAATAAACGCACCAGTCGTATGTTCGTGCGATGATCGCTTTGTTTGGATGCAGCCTACTGCAATGCAAGCAAAATAATACAATAATAAATAATATCATAATTGATGAATGTGGTGCAGCTCATACTTTTGTGTTAGTGTTCTTGAATTGATGGTACAAGTTTAGACCACAAATAAAACCAGCGTACGCACATAAGTTGTATACTGTGTACAATCGTTATTGCATGAATGTTGCGAGCCACGTCAAAATAACTTACAGTCCCAAGCGACACTTGGCTTTGAACTAATATTATGTAAATAAACTAGCAACCTACTTTGCACGGGTTTTTGGGCAAAATCTAAGTTAAATATTAATGTATTATACATAACCCTTCCAGAATAAATTCTCTAAATGATGGTAAACACCGCTTCAAAACCGTTGCGTAGGTAAGAAGAACAACTCGGTCATATAGACAGATACGAAACACTAATATTATAAAGAGAAAAGATTAGATTTTTTTGTTTGTTTGTTACGCTTTCACGGTAAAACGGCTAAACAGATTTGGATGAAATTTAGCATATGAGTAAACCATGACTTAAGTTAGATAGTGTCTTTCCCATCTCCGCACAAAACAGGAACTTCGTAAGAAACTCGTGGAACTAAGTTAATTCAAAATTTACGACACTCGTTCAGAGTATGTGGTCTCACGTCTCTCAAGTCATTCCTATTTTAATAAAGTGTTTCGTATGCAAAACATAACAAATTTTTCACCTTCCATAGCGTGAACAACCATGTTTTCTGTACACTGGATTTCTTATCAAAAAATATTAACTTTTAAAAGCGCAATTAGGTAAGTGAAAACGTCAAGCGCACGACAGGGAAAAAGTGTAAGAATCTAAAAAGTCTTTGTTAAAAACTATCGACATGCAAAAGCATCGTTAATTCTAGTACAGGTAATTGCAAGCTGCATTTTAAAATGTTCTTGTTTATGAAAAACTTCGGACTTTGTGATGAAAATCACTTGTAAAGAGGCAATTACTTTGAAGCGTGTGTTAGGTATATAATTTTAACGCTAAAATTGGAGTTTAAATTAAGGGACGTCACGAGCTTTAGAATATAAAGCACGTTATTATTGCAAAGATCTCATTTAAAAACCGCGCCCTATTCTAGGCCTCGTATATAATATTGTGCCCAACAACAGTCTCGCAAAATCTAATTAAAAAGATCTAAGAAAAATATGTTTTATATTAATTTTTCGTCGACAATTTATGTTTGTGATATACCTAATAATGTTTTTCTTTAGTTATCAGTTTTTCCACGTGTGTTGTAAAAAGTAACTCAATTTGAATCAACATCTTATCTTATAGATTCGACTACCTACTTACAATAAGTCACCTATTTATAGACTACGAGTTGAAGTTAAAAACAAACCGATGGGTAAAATAGTATCCGAAACATTAACACAATATTTGCAACATGCATAAAACAAACAATTTGCATATCTACTTTATAAACACTACGCGAAAAACAGAACGAAAAGTTTCTACAGCATAAAAAAATAGTCTCCATTGGTACTAAAATACCCGATGGGATGAATTTGTATTCATTGAGTATTGTTTCCGCCGCTTTACACACCAAACACGATGAAAACTTTCATCTGATATTAGTTTTCAATTTCCCGACTCATCTCATCTGTGGTGAGTTGAATAAGAAACGCCTTTGAATGAGCAAGCGTATGTTTTTGAATATTGCAATGTAATGAGAATATTTTTTTGTATGGTATTGCAACTTTAGCAACTGTTATTTTTGCTATAACGGTTTCCACCGCTGGGACACATGTCTCCGCTTTAGGTGTGGGTACAGCCCACACCTAAAGCGGCGCGGGCCCAGTACGGGTTCGTGGATGTCACAAAACTCCAATTTTTTAAAACTAGGACATGCCAGTTTCTTCACGATGTTTTCCTTCGCTATTTTAAAAGCAGTGGCGATGAAATAATTGTAAAGTAACATCTGAAAGAAGAAAGAAAGAAAATACGTTTATTTGCGGTCAACATCTGGGTTGCTATTCATTCTTCAAGTCACGGTTGTATAGGTTAGTTTAAGGCAAGCGTACACCCTCGTCGACAGCATCATCGCTCACCTTCAGGTAAGGTATTTTATTTTGCTCTTTGATTAGAACGTTTAGAGACAGTTAAGTTTAAAAGTCATCTTTACCAGTCAATAAATATACTGTAAAAAATGGAAATGTAGGTACCTACATATATAAAATTGTTTTTTTATAAAAATACTGATACATTTTCGGTTTAAAGAAACTTTATTCCCAATAAAGACATAAGTCACTTACTTGAGAACAATACTAAAGATATAGATTACAATATTATGTTCGTCATCAGTATTACAATTTAATAGTTACCCATCCAATGCATTCATTTCTCCAGAAGTGATCGATCCGCAATTATGTGCTGGCTAAGATGAGTTTTGAATGCATTGTAAGAGTGTACATTTCTTATACAGGACGGTAATTTGTTAGAAAGCTGTGCTCCTTCAAAAGTTAGCATTTTTTTGCCATAGTTAGTTCTTGTTTTTGGTAAAACTAGCAGGCTTGCTCGCCGTGTACTGCGTTGACTAACTTGTTTATATTGAGTGAGTGTTATGTTTGAGTGAACGCTTTTGTTGAGAACATTTCTGATGAAAATGCATGTGTTGTAAATATAGAGTTGTTTTATGTTCATTATTTTTGTGTCTTGATAAATTTTGCTGGTAGATGTTAGGTATGGGTAGTTGAATATTATTTTTATGATTTTATTTTGGGTAATTTGAAGTCATTTTACCTTACGGCATCCAACATTAATTTATTGAAAAATGATTTTACTATTTATGGGCCTTTTTATTTGTCACCATAATTTTCATTGGTATTGTTTTGTACTTCTAACACTAACCAGGCTTTATTGTCCTACTACAGGGCTAAGGGCTTCCTTTTTCCAGTCAACTCGATCTAGAGCCAATATGGATCAATCCCAATCAATAAACGTCAACTTCGTTCCACATTTAGGGCTTACATTAAGTGTTAACCATGATCTCTATTTCTTTTGTTTCTACCGTCAACGTTTGAAAACATTGTACCTACCGGCCGCATCCATGTTCTCCGTAATTATACGAGTAGTTTGCAGTGAAGTGAAGATCAAAGGAATAAAGACCTTGTGTGCTCGGGAAATGATATCCATTGAAACTTACAATGCCGTTTATATAGTGGCGGTAGACTTTTAAGTGTATTTAAGGCTTCACATTTTTCTTAGAAGATGTATTGGTATTTTTGCTTACCTAAAACATATGATATAATATTGCTAGAGCCAATGATGCCATCATTTTAATGTTTGTTCTATGATTATTTGTAAGAACGCTTATATCACTGACATCTTTTCTTTTTGCAAATTAGTAAAGTTATATTTAAATTTTATATTGAAACTTGTAATTCTATAATTAATTATCAATTAATTAAAGTAGTTGGTCTAGTGATCTCAAGCAGTCCTGCTCAAAATGAGGTCCTGGGTTCGATTTCCAGGTCAGAAAAATAGTGTTATTGGGTTTTTCAATAGGAATTTCTTAGTAACAACCCGGAGTCTGGTTTTGTGTTCTGTTGATGGCAATTGGCTCGCCCTCTATTACAAGGGTCATAATTGCCGGGAGAAACTGGCGTTATATTATTTTATGGCTTTTGATTCTATATGATTATTTCAGAAAGTACGAAGGAACTACGAGAAAATCCGGAGAGGAAGTGGTCTAGATTTCGCTCCAGGACTTTTGCTCTGTCAATCATGCAGCAATGTGCGACGTGGTACTAAAATGGGAGCTATTTTTTCGGGTAAAAGAAAAGAAAGAAAATATGTCTATGAATTATGTTCAAGTATGTGTTATATGTGTGTGGGGGTGATTGAGGGAGGCCTATGCCCAGCAGTGGACGTCTTTCGGCGGAAATGAAGACGATGATGATGTATTATGTAGACCGTACGTCACACATATTTGTCAAAAGCGTAACTTATCCAGAGAAAATTTAATTTTGTTTAAAAAGCACCTTAAATGCCTATCTTTCTCAGAAGTACTTGACACAGATGACCCTAATGATGCATATAATAATTTTATTGATCTCTTTCATCTATTATACAACCTAAGCTTCCCAATGCAAATAAAAAGTGTAAAATCTGATAAAAAAATTAAATGGCTATCACGCGGAATTAGGACTTGTAGCAGAAAACAACGGAATATGCTATGGAAATACAGAAAATCACCTACAAGCGAGAACAAAAATAAATTTCAAAATTATGCACAGAAACTTAAAAAGATTGTAAAATTAACTCAAAGAGCCCAAAATAATTATTTGATTAATAGCTCAATAAACAAATCAAAATCATCATGGCAAATAATAAATAATAATAATAATGTAATTAAAGAACCAATTTTGCAAATCAAGGAAGGAAACAAACTAATAAAAGACCCTAGGCAGATTGCTGAATCATTTAATAACTTTTTTGTTGACCAAATACATGATGTATCCAGTAATTGTACGGGGAATGCAGCTGCAATTACCAAAACCCGTAATTCTTTGTTCATGCAGCCGGTTGTCCCCCAAGATATTACGGGTGTGATACAAAACTTAAAAAATAAAAAAAGTTTTGGATTCGACGGCATTTCAACCATTGTAGTCAAATTTGTAGCTGATATTATCGCAAAACCATTAAGCCACATAATAAATATGTGTATAAGCTCAGGTATATTCCCTGATAAATTAAAGACTGTGATCATAAAACCATTGCACAAAAAGAATGACAAGGAAGACATGACAAACTATAGACCTGTAGCTCTTATTTCAGTATTCTCTATGATCTTGGAAAAAGTCATATATGAATCTATTTACACTTTTATAGCTAAAAATGACATTTTATGTGAAGAACAAAAGGGCTTTCGAAAAAACAAAAACATCAACATGGCAATATTCGATCTCTTGAAAGTAATTATGAATAATGTCGATAAAAAAAACCCTATATGTGCAATATTCACAGACATGACAAAGGCATTCGACTATGTAAAACATGACACTCTCTTAAATAAACTTAGCGATTATGGCATAAGAGGAAACGTGCTAAACCTAATTAAGTCATATCTCACGGATAGAAAACAGTACACAGAACTATCGAGAATCTGTACTAAAACTAAGCGTGAACTGAAATACCTATCGAGTTGCAGAGTAACAGAGTTCGGAGTTCCACAGGGCAGTGTAATCGGTCCCTTACTGTTTTTACTGTATATTAATGACCTACCCCGTCAAATTCGACAGCCAATGACATTATTTGCCGATGACAGCACTGCTATAGTCGAATGTATGAACGAAACGAACTACGAAGATGAAATAAACAGCACACTTAAAACAATAATAGATTGGCTTAATAAAAATAATCTAGTCATAAATTTACAAAAAACTAAAGTCATGCATTTTCACCAGAGGTTACAGCCAAAAAAAGTAATTACTGAATATAATGGCCAAATCGTAGAGACAACTTCAGTGAATAAATTCTTAGGAGTGCAGATTGACGACAAATTCACATCGAAATCTCATGCTGAAAATGTGTGCCAAAAACTTAGTAAATCTTCATATGTACTCTATAACCTCTCAAATAAAGTAAACATAAATACATTAGTTATAGCCTATCATGGATTAGTTGCTTCATTATTAAGATACGGTGTCATATTTTGGGGCAACTGCAGTGAGAGGGAAAGAATATTTAGGGCCCAAAAAAGATGTCTTAGAGCAATGACAGGTCTTAAGTTTACAGAAAGTTGTCAACCTGTTTTTATATCCCTAAAAATTCTGACATTGCCTTGTTTATATGTACTAGAAGTTGCCCTATTTGTTAAATTAAATAAGCACCTATTTACCTCAATGATTGACTTAAGACAACGCACAGCACCAATGAGGTCCCAGTATAAAAACCAATTGTGCACAGGTGGTCATAAAACAGCCTTATTAAAAAATAGCATCCTTTCCATGGGACCGCTTATATATAATAAATTACCAGAAAATTTAAAAGACCTACCCATAAAAATGTTTAAAAAACAATTAACAAAACTATTGCTGGAGAAATGTTATTACACAATTAAAGACTTTCTAAATGACAAAACTATAGGAAAATGTTAGTGATAAATGTACGTTGTCTTTGAAATTTATAATGTTTTAGAAGATAATAATGACATTTTTATCTATTTATTAGGGATTTCATGAATGTTGTTATATTTTAATTTGACATACTTAACAGATTTTAACATTACCAGATTATCTAAATTCTATTTTCTAATATTAATTGTGATTGTTGTTGATGTTTTGGAATACTTTGACATTAAGCTTTTGACATTACGCATTACGACATATATTCCTCTTTGTATGATTTGCGAGAGATTTATATTTAATTCTTTAATTATTTTGATTTTTTAGTCTGAGCTGTGACTACCTACTAAATTCGACTATGGCTAATAATAATTGTAATAGCTGTACCTATCTATGTATATTACTAAATAAATTCAATCCTAATATTTTGCATGCCGTAAGGTAAAATGTATCGGGACACTTAATAACTATTCCAACTTATATGTATACCTACATTATCAGCAAATAAATGATTTCTTTCTTTCTTTCTTTCTTTCTTTGAAGATTCATAAATGGTACTACCATATTATTAAAAAAACGTGTTATAATAGAAAGTGATGGAGAGTCAGAGAAAGTGTGACATTGACGTTTTTAATGCAGATCCATCCAGTATAAGGTTTAAGAAGCCCTCATAAAGTTGTCGACATCTTAGATTTCCAATTTGACCTCGCTATCGCCCTTAGCACCCGCAAAAACCATAACAACGACACCCATGATGAAAAAATTTAAAGTTTTGCACAGCTGCCATCTTGGATTTTCATTTGTCCTCACTATTGGCTTCAGCACCCTCGAAAACCAAGAAATCTTTTTCTCAAAGAAAAAAAAAAGATGAAAAGAAGAAAATCGCATGGAGCCATAACGCTTTTGCGTTACGTGACGATTTCTACCAGTTTACTCCTACCGCAAGCTGCGTTAAAGAACTTCGTTCCAATAACTAAAGACATTCGTTGCACTAAATACTTATATATATATACCTACTTTTCTTATTCCTGATGTTATATTCTTGTTTCTTTTTACCTCGATTGTGTGGTTCATTCGTGCCTTGATATAAGTCAGTGACTTCAATTACTAACATTAATTATAAGTAATTTATAACTTTCAGTCATATCCAAAAATACATTTACAAAGACAGAAAGACGAATTTCGGCAGTGCACCATATTAATAATCATAATGGTGTAAACACAGAGTCATTAATTCCATAATTTACCACATTTAGGAACGGTTCATAGGCTGTTATGGTACTAAGAAAAAAACAAAAAAAAACAAGAAAAAAAAACAAAAAAAAAAAAAAACAGAAAAGAAATTGTCGACCTGTTTATGGATTGAATTCGAGGCTTTTGGCTATTTTATATGTGTGTATTTTAATTTTATTTAGTCGTAATGTGCGTTTTGTTTGTGCAGAATAAACTATTTTTCTTTCTTTCTTTTTTCTTTCAAGACGGTACGTAGCCTCCGCCATCTTGCAAACATAAACTCCCTGTTTGTTTGTTGAAAATTAACATGAACCACCCATAAAAATGTAATTGAATTTCAATCGTATAACAGACGACTGTTTTCAAAACCAACATTCGAATGGAAACACCAAACAAACCATAAACAAAATTTATGTCAACCTTTCAAAATCGAAATATATGTACTTACGTACAAATAGTTGGTAGGCCAAACCCTAATAAATAAACATGAAGATTGGATGGTAATGTCGTTACGTATACATCAAGGCAACCGATGAAATATGAAGAGAGGAACATGGTTCAAGTGTTGAAGAGGCGTGGCGGTTGCAATTTAAACATATTTTAGATCCGACAAAGAGAACTTCAATATAATATTTTATTATAATTAAATTATGTCAATTTTTTTGTCAAATGTATTTTTTTATGTCAAATTAAATTAATTAATGTAAAATTTTGTGGTGTTTAAAGTTCTTTCGAAACGGTTAAAATACAACGCGTCGCAAAGTATTGCAATTATAAGATATTTTTTTTTAAATATTCTGAACTTTAAAAAATTAAATTGGGAAAATTGAATCGGTGCAGTATTAGCATAACGATTGGCTTCTGTGAACAACTTGTTTTATGACCTACATAGATTATAGTTGTTCTGGTTAAGGGAGTTTGTGCATGTGAAAATTTTAACAAGATTTTAACAGTTGTGGACATTTATAATTTTTTCTGTTGCTTTTGAAAAATACTTTGTAAGTGTAACCACATTGAACCGCCTAGATCTTTTATCAAGCTAAAGATACCACAAAAATATGATAAGCAAATTCCAGAAAATTCTACGACGTCAGGAATCGTCATAAAAATGTGTGTCACGAACGGAAAAAGTCGACGCGTGCAGTATTGGCGTTGGGTGACGTCCAAAATCAGAAGGTTTGAACGTTGCTCGCTCAGCCAAAATCATTTTTATATTAGAAACTGCTTTTACTGTGGCGGATAATACGAGGGACGTGGTAGCCGAAATCGAGCAGTTACTGTGTAATTGTTTAATGGTAGGATGTGAGCCGTTTATTTCAAAAATTTCGGGTGGATGTTGGAAATATTAATGATGGAGAGTTTAGTTACTTTGGACTTGCTTATATGCTACGTTAGATATACCTAGTATCACAGGAAGCTGAATCGCATGAGAAAGTTTCGTGTTGACGTTTTGTATTTTGTTTGTATAGTAGATTACTGCCGTTTAATGTGAACCACAATTTTTGGTGTTATGGTTAAATGATACTGATAAAATAGAATAGAATAGAATACTCTTTACCCCCCCTCTATATCTTTTTTTCTTTTTTTTCTCTCTTTTTTTACTCTTTTTTTTGCTATGTGTGTGTATACTCATGTTTTGGACAAATAAAAAATTATCTTATCTTATCTTATCTTATCTTTATTATTTATACCATAAAAATTAGAGATATAAATGGAGAAATTTTACATAAGGTAACACAATGGGCGGTCTTATCGCTAAAAGCGATTTTTTGCAGACAACCTTTGGAAGCATTAATGAGAGAGGGAGAGACAATAATGCAGGTATTCAGCTCGATTAATTGCTCGATAAAAAATAAAACTTGAAATGAAAAATGACATTATACACACTATTGCAATATTGCAGTATTAGTATTTATGTTTTATGATGCTATGTTGTTGTGAGTATTATAATGAAATTGTATAAAAGACACGTAATTTTAAAAACCTTCTACTTTCCTCTTACCTATATTTTCTCCACGCGGTTCAGGATATTAAACCTGCAAAGAAACAAATAAACTTTAATGTATACTTTTTTAATAATAGGTCTTTACCTATGAAATTGCCGTTTTGTATGAAAAAATTTAAACGAATTTTTTTCATGAATTTTTTATTTGTATTAATCGAAGTAATCACCCATGCAATCAATGCATCTTTGCCATCGCAGTGGCAGTTTATTGATGCCCTTCTTAAAGAAATCAGCTGGACGGGAGGCAACAAATTCTTCAAAGGCATTTTGTACTGCCTCTCGGGTATTAAATTTTTTTCCCGCCAAGAAGTTATCCAAATTCTGGAAAAAGTAGTAGTCTGTAGGCGCAAGGTCTGGTGAGTAGGGCGGATGACGGAGAGCTTCCAACCCCAGTTCTTGCAACTTGGAGACCGTCTGCTGTGCAGTATGAGGTCGCGCGTTGTCGTGCAGGAGCAGCGGAGACGAGCGATTGACCAATGCTGGTTGGAGATGCGCCAGCTTCTCCATCATTGTGTTCAGTTCTTCACAGTACACATCTGCAGTAATGCTCACCCCGTTTGGTAAGAAGCTGTGATGAATCACACCGGCGCTAGACCACCAAACAGTGACCATCACTTTTCTAGGGGTAAGTTTTCGTTTAGGGCATTGTTTAGGTGCTGAACCAGGATCCAACCAACTTGCTGAGCGCTTACGGTTATCAAACAGAATCCATTTTTCATCGCAGGTAACAATGCGGTTCAAAATTCCTTCATTTGTGTGTCTGTTGAGCAGTGCAAGGCACGTCTCGACGCGTACTTCGCGCTGGCGATCATTGAGTTCGTGGCGCACCCATTTGTCAAGCTTTTTTACCTTGCCAATTTGACGCAAATGGACCAATATTGTTTTGACGCTAACGTCGAAAGCTGCTGCTAATTCAGCCGTAGATTGTGTATCATCAGCTTCCACAATCGCCTTTAATTCGTCATTGTCGACCAAAGTCTTCGGACGACCGCGAGGTTCATTTTTCAGGTCGAAATTTCCAGAACGGAAGCGAGCAAACCAATAACAGGTGGTGCGTTGGTTTGTAGTGTTAGCTCCGTAAACGTCGTTGATGTTGCGTGCCGCTTGTGCCGCGTTGCTGCCACGACGGTACTCATATTCCATAATTACTCGAATTTTTAACGTATCCATGATGACGAAAAAGATTGAAATGCGATGAAAATGTAACACTAATCAATAAAGAAATGACTACTTTTAGAAAAAAAAATCCATGTTTTTAAAATAAAATTAATTTGAAATTAGAATTCTTAGCCAAACAAAAATTATTTTGATTTGAAATGGCCAGTACTGCAGAACGGCAATTTCATAGGTAAAGACCTAATAATTTCATAAAAAAATAACTTATTACTTTCATTTAAAGAAAGATATTATGGCATCTAATTTTTTTTCGTTTGCAGGAGATATTTTATTTAAAATGTATGTTTATCAGGGCCAGCGGGCTGTAGAGCTTTCACAGTCTGTTTATTTTGTATGAACCATTATTTATTTATTTGTATAATTATTTTTACATGCCGAAAACTGCAATCTGTGTCACTTAGGGGGCAGTCTTGTCATGGGTGATTATTGTAAAACCAGCAAGGTTTCGGCTGTACCTTTATAGTTTTTTGCTTCACCTTTCTTTTTTTAGCATTGCTACCAACTTCATTAATTGTTTTTGGATACCTCAATCCCACTTTTCCAGATTAAACTTCAAAAATGTTATGATCATTCTTGAGAAGTATTTGTATTCCTCCACATTCAGATTTCAATATATTTAGTTGTTCTTTAGGTATAAGTTGAACTAGTTCATTAAGTTCTGCTATCCTTCCAATATACCAACTGGAGTCTGACTCACTGCATCCCTCCACCAAGTATTTGCTAATACAGTCAACAATTGAATCTATTACATTTTTGTCTATTTGTGTACAATTTCTAACTATTTCAACTGGATCTCGAGCTTTGAAATCATTTTCATTATTTTTATCTTGTGACGATTTTTTTAGTGTTAACTCATCTATTTTATTGCAGTACTCTTCATATTCCTCCTCCGGATACTTTCTGCCACTACTAACTGAACCTATTCTCTTGGTACTTGGAATCTTAAGTCTATCTGTGTCTACATTAAATATTAAGTTTAGTATTCACTGTGAGCTGATCACCGAAGACTGTCATCTGCTTGGAAACATTCAGTCGCATAATAAAAAAATGAGTTTCGAATGGAAACCTCCTGAAGTTGTTTTCCTGTCTGCTATATTTTTTGATTCAGATTAAATTATTTCCGTTTCCATGCGATGAATATGGTTTACAATATGCGGATATGGTTTGGGTTTGAGTACCCACCTCTCAAGATCAAAATACATACGTAAACTCAAGCCTTCATCCCATGGGGATAGGTAGAAACTACAGAACGCCACCTGCTTCTATCCTTACATACTCCTTTTGCTACGCCAAAATATTAATGTTATATTCGATGTAACAATGTGAAAACACTAGTAATTCATCCTATTGGAAACAAAAATAGATTCTCTAAGTGAGATAAAACATAGAAAATAATTTCATCCAAACAGGTAAAATTCAAATTCAAAGCACTTTTGAACTGTCAAAGGGTCGGTCAGTCAGAAAGATGAAGCTAGTTGCCCATTCCAAAGTTTAGTAGGTACCTATGAAGAAGAACGGGCAAGAAGCTCTATGGACACTCTTTTAAATCGAAATATTGTAACAAATTATAAATGATAAATCCTGCCAATCAACAAATAAGTAATCACTCAACCACAAGAACACCAATTCTCTACTAAAATACATTTCTTATACCCCTATAAAATACCTTTCACAATTCGCCATAAACCTCAAAAGAACTTACAGGGGTTGTTTTTCAAAGAACAAAAAAGAAAGATTGCTAAAAGGGCTTATACATTTTTCACTCGGCTATGGCTCATTGTGATTCACAATAACCTATCGGTGTTATGTGAGAACACCTCTAAACATCCCTTGAGAGAGCTGAGCATGTTTTTTCGAGTGAGAAAAATAATGTTTTACATTGATGTGACAATGACTGGATGTGGTATGTTTACTTCTTCTGTTTTTATTAAAAAATAATAGACAGATACAGTTACTTACACATTTATATTAGTATAGATTTCATCAATGCATAGCTTTTGTGGACAACGGCAACATTGCGTTGCATAAACATTAAATATTTATAGGGCCTTTTGCTCTTGTATCAGAACAAACTACGCGAGTAGGTCATACCGAGGTAGAGAAGACTCATCTACATGTGTATTATTCTCATCCTCACGTATGGTTCTCATACATGGTCCTTGACAATTCAGCAGAGGTCCACGCTTGAGGTTTGCCAGAGAGCTATGGAACGGAGTATTCTGGATATTAAAAGTTTGGACCGGGTTAAGAATATAACAATCCGTTCCATCACTAAAATAACTGATGTTACTCGGAAAGCTGCCACGCTGGACACATCAGCCGCATGTCAGACGATCAATGGGATAAACTTACGACCCAGTGGGTCCCGCTTAAAGGCTAACGACATCGTAGCGGGCCCATGGCGGGATGACCTGGACTCCTTTAATAAAGATTGGTCCTTGGCAGCTCTCGAAAGAGAGAGATGGAAGGAGAGTAAGGAGGCCTTTGCCCAGCTTTGGACTTTAATGGCTGATAATAAAATAATATATACAGGGTCAAATTAAATTAGCTAGCGAAACTCCGCAGACGTGATGGGTATTCAAACGTGATAAAACAAAAAAATGATTTGGTGATATTATTTTTGGGAGTGAACGACCGCTGGTAGCGTATTTACTTAAAGTGTGAGTTCAGAAGAACCGCTTTTTTATTTCATCATGTTAAAATTACGATACCCATTACGATTTATGACTGTAAAATTTACACAAATAATAAACTGATTTATAAACGTTACTACACCACGTACGGTCGTTGAACCCAACAAAAAACCATCATTTTTTTTTAAATAATTTTTGGATATCGATACCCATCACGTCTGCGGAGTTTCGCTAGCTAATTTTATTTGACCCTGTATATAGGTATGAAATGGTTTACCATGTTTACATGGACTATATAATTGGCGTACCATTTTTGTAACGAAGGTCACAGTTCTCACGGGAACCCTTTTTAACGTCTGTAGATATATTTTTCATGTGACATTTGAATCTGTAAACACCCGCGTAGAGAGAAACCGATTATTTCAAGTCTAGGTGTACCTGAGATAAGTAAAACATCACGCCTCTATAACCCCAAGTGGGCCTCTTCAATTCACCCCTTCTTCTTCGTCCATCATGGGTAATAATAAAGGTTATGTTTTACACCCCCGTAAGATTTCCAACAGGGGATGATTGGGGGCGATGTCTTGATATGCTTCGTAAATGTTGCATCGCCATATTGAAAATTACTAAGGGTGGTCGGAAGTTTTTGCTGATTATTATTTTATGGTACGTCTGTCCAATATTTTTTTGGGGGCCTAAGTGTTTTTGGAGTGCAGATTCACCCCTGGGTGAATCAAGCCCATACACACTGCAGTTCCGCCGTCTGTGTATAAGATATTCGTTGATGGTATTTTTTTTTAGTTTAGGGAACTTTGTTTCTTCTTACCAATAGTAGCTCAAAGACACATTTCTCAAATAATTATAAAGAAGGGGAAGAAGATAGAGTTGCGGCACAAGATCCAGTACAGATGAGCGTGACAAAAACAAAATACTATCAAAATCGCTTCATCGAGACAAGACGTGGCTAACCTGAGAGCCATTCTATCAGCGGTAACGATGATGGAAAAGTCAAAAATTTATTGGACAGACATAAGCTACCGACAAGCTTATAATGTCAATCCTGTTGAAAGTCGATAAAGAAATTTATACGAAACGCTTTGAAAGCGATTGCCACTTGTCTAGGCCCTCTGTAATCATTATTGGCACGAAGTTCCTTATCGCGCGTTGCGAAAGGGGGCTAGACGGCAAAAATTAAGACCAAAAGTTATAACGACCCTTTTTGCTATAGTTATAAGCCGTGCGGCGTGCGCGTGTTTCTCTGTCTGTCTCTCTCTCTCTCTCTCTCTCATAGAAAGCAAGCCAGTTTTTTTTTTAAGTGGAACTTCGTTCCATCCGGGTGTCCCTTGACACCTCTCAAGTTTTTTTGAGAATCGGAGCGACAAGTAAAGAAGACGTATAAATGCATTTTACCTTTACCGCTTCACCCATCACACGCATCGTTAGAGATTATAATATCACTTCTTCCAAACTCTAAATTTGCTCACATCCCACATAAACTTTTAGTCCCACATCAATCACACACTAACTGACAATCTAATCCCAGTTCTTAGTACTAACAACGTAACAAATAACTCGCACAACACATTATTTTACACTTCATTATTACTCTAAAACAGTTAAACGCAAAATTTCCTCATAAATATGATTTATTAAGCACATATTTAGACCAAAACGCGTCGGTCGCCTCAAAGCTTTATGCCTATTAGAAATATTTCGGCCCGTGACTGAGTGATGCATAGGATTTTAGGCTTTAACAACGCGTGAATAAATGATGTTATTGCTTGCGAGGGCATTTTGCTGCGCAGAATTTAAGCTTAGCAAGGGAAACCACAATATTATGTTGCTAAAATTGGATATCCGATGTTATGAATCCTCTGAATGTTAAGGTTTTAGTGCGAATTGGATGATATAATGCCACTATGGTGTAAGTAATTAGCAGCAAATTGAAGGTACTTGATGGGCTAAATTATTTCTCTATTTAAACCGTTCGTATTTCGAACAGGCTCAGTGAAATTCTATAACGTAATATCGTTGACGCATTTTAATATATAAATTATGTTTTCGTGCGACATAATATAAATACTTTTGTATTTCGTGATTGTACTGTAAACAATAATACAGGTTTCGCTATTTACTGTAAGTAAAATACAAGTAAGTACCCATTCAGTTTTTGGGTAAAAATAATAGTATAACGACTGAAAATGCGTTGTTACATTCGTGATGATTTGTAATCGTGTGTAATAATAGCCGGTGTTGTCCTGTTTAATTGGATGTACGGATTAATAAAAAATGCATGTTTATTTTATTGAAATAAATGGTACTACCCCGATTACACATAATTATGTATATAGCTTGTAATCACTGTTGAATGTGGCTTGTTTAAAACAAAATCTCGACTCGCTTAATTTACTAAATAATTTGTTAAATATCCGACGAAATAGATATTATTTCGGAATTAAAATACCTGTTTTCATCAGATATGGTTTTATAATTTCAGATCCGAAATTGAAATAGGTAGAAATAAATGTGTTGTATGAAATTGGACTACTCCGCGCTGTGGCTACGGCGTAGCTGTAGTTGCTACGGTGGAGGCGTAGCAGATTATCGGTGGGCTACGCGTGGCTACGCGCGACCATTTTTGGAATTACCTTTTGGTGAAATCAGTTCACGATTTTGATCTTATAATACCACCGTGAACAATCGTTTTTCTGGTCAAAGGAAAAAGGAAGTATTTTGAACGTACTAGTTTTACCTACAAAAGCACATATACGGTCTGTTTTTATGGCATTTGTGCTTTGTTATGAATGTAATTTGCATGCACGAGTTTTGTTTTTGATTTTGTAAACTAGGTCTATCGATGCCTCTAAAAATAATACTACAATCCACTTTCAAAACAAAGCAAATGAAAGTTAAACTTAACAAAACACAGAAAAAATAAAATGCTAACGAAACAATGTCAAGTACAGCCTAAAATCGTTTGCTAAATTCTCTTAAAAGAGTTCAAACGAATACAGAACAACCGAATGTGCTCAGTAATAGTACAAAAGACTGTTAAGTAGTACACAATGGTACTATAAAGTACCATTTAGTAACACAGGCAGCTGATACCCTACTTTTTAGTCAAAGTACCCAATCAGCATACGAATGTTCTAATACAGGTTCCACTTTCTATTAGTTTCAGTACATTTAAAACGAAAATAAAAACGTTTTTGGTCGGTTCGTCCGGGTTTTAAACGTTGCTGTGTGTGCCAAGAGATTATGTAGGCGACACCTCGCCAAGTTTGAATGGTGACACAAGCTGTTTTGTTAAAGTCTCATACATTGTATACAGCATTTATCAGAAAGGTGTATTTAAACCCATGGTATAATAATATACTTCGCCAGGTATAGCATTCCGGTCACGAGAGGGACACAAGGCTACGTCATCACCGCTGTGTTACCAGTAGTATGTAATGATAACTCCCCAATCGCCTTTATTACCTGTGCGAATCTGAGAAAACAAAGAGGTTTTAACTAACAGTTACGTTGGTATATGTTTAAATTGAATTGTTTCTTTTGATTAGAAAAATTAAACGACAATTTAAATGGTATAAATATATTTTTTAACAGAATGGTGACTGAAAATGTTTCCATAAATCGTGTTTTGTTGCAATAGAGTGGCAACTGGATAGTGACGTAAGCTTGTGTCACTCTCGGACCTTGTTTCTTTAGACCATGGTACTGACCATTATTCCCAACAACTTCCTCCATGGAATGAACACCGAAGAGTCAACAAAAAAGAAAAAAACAGCCTTCCTATACATTTCGGTAGACTAGGTATTGAAGTTTTGGATGGGACAGTTTATAATTATTTCGACACTCTTGGCAGACAAAGTAACTTTTATTAGCAAATAAATAAAAAATAAATGATTTGACTTTGACTTTGACTTTGACCACAAAAGTCAAAGTCAAATCATTTATTTCAAATAGGCACATAAAGGCACTTTTGAACGTCAAAATTTACAAAAAAATAGAATTGATTCTAGTTGCCCCTTCCAAAAGGTAGTTTCGCGTTTTTCACAACTGTCTGATACATGCTTTATAATATGTAGGTATTTATGTATTTGTTTACCAATTTTCACACACATCTATCGTCAGAACCAGCACCCTAATTGTGTAACACCCTATCAATCACAATCTGTATGATTTTGAAACCTATTGCTAATCCATTGCTTCGTATGTTCCAAAATTTTGTCTGCTCAACAACGTAAATAACGCAATGAATGTTGTTGTACTGTCAAAATGAAAGCTATTCCTACTGTTAGTGTGTTACGCAATTACCCTGCTGGATACATTTGTGTGACATAAGTTGATGACGTACATTCAGGCTGAGGTTGATAAGCATTACTTAGCACCTGCTTTGGGTTAGATAATTTCCCGTCTCTATCTTTCACCTATATTTTGATATTTGTATGACGGTGACAGCAATAATGCTTAGATCAAGGGATGTGGTAACTAACGTTTATGAAACTCGGTTTTAGAATTTCGAAAAAGTAACCATATTTTGCAAGCACTATAAGCATCAATTTTGATATTATTAATTAGTTGCTCGTTTCTACTTAGGCACTATATATGTGGAGAAACGTTTGAAAATCAATCTATATTATGGGTAAAATAAAAGCAAGTGTATCTGAAATACGTAACTACTATTGAATATCTCGTTTCCCTGAACTGTCTACCACGATATTTTCGATACAACAGCCTGTCAATCTTCCATAGAACTGACAATCCAATATCGGATCGTGAATTTGATAATAACGCACGTAGTTCTAGATATATACTGTGTTTACTAGTATTTAGGAATTTCTTAGTAACAGCCCGGAGTCTTGGTTTGCATCCGGTTGGTGGCAGTAGGCTCGCCCTCAATTACATTAGACTTAAACATAACTGGTGAAATGTGGGTGCCTATAAGTACACCTCTGCCTAACCCTTCAGGGATTACATGCGTTATGTTATATGTGTTCTAGATAATGCATAAGTCCCAAATTCTAAGGTATGAATAACTTTGTGGACCCCTATTCAGTCAATTAGACAGGATCTAAAGATTACCTTAATCCGTGAATAACCACTAGTATTCTGCTAAATGTGCGACTTGCGATGATTTGTTTTGTTCTAAGAGATTTAATTGAAATAATCACCAACGCTGCCAAAGGGATTGGTGATTGTATTATAACGAGAATAATATTATCTTTACTGAATTCAAATACTGAGAAGATCTGCGACGAGAACTATTGGGTCACAATTGGCTTTATGTCGTCTAAATCGATAAATATTACTCTATACATCGTACAACAATAGTTATTAAAAAAATGTAAGTCAAAACACATATAAAAATAATTTATCTTTCCAAAACGTAATTCTGGAATCTTAGCCTCAAACACAATAGGGTTTGTCCAAGTCCATAGTAAACTAAATAGGTTCTTAAATCTAGACAGCTTACTTTGTCTCCTACTCAGACATACTCGTAAATGTAAACATTTGGATACCTTACAATGTATCACCAGAGAGGCAATTTACTGAATTAAATTTTGAAGCGACCGTAAATGTAGGGATAGGTATCGACCTACCCCGATCCATCTGGATCGGGTAGACTATGACTGGGTTGAGCCTTGAATAATGTGTGATGTGCAAACGAAGTGATATTTTATTGACAGGCGTACCTAACAAGAAAAGAATTACTGTATAAGTGGTATATCTATATTTGAAACTCAACCCCAAATTTTGTAGCTTGGCTTTCAGACATCGGAACGGGGGCTAATCAGTTGGTAAATCTGCCTACAGTACTCGTATGCTGTTGTTGTTCATTGATATCAAAGCAAATTGGCACCTTCCCGTTTGCAAACAAAAGCCAATCGATTGACGTGTCCCCGAAAAACAGAAGATTTATTAAAAAAAGGCTATTCATATTTAAATTTAAGTATTACCTGTATGGTCAATAACTTTACCAAACATTACTTATCCAGATTCCGCTTCCGCGTAAGTATAGGGAGTAATTACCGTAGTAAAATATGGTGGTTTCTTAGAGAGAACCAAAAATCGAAACCACTGTAACTTGAGCTCTACATCCTTTTCTTACATTCCAAACTGTTACACGTTACATATGTCCACTTAAAATGGTCGTGTAAATAGATAGGTAAGTACCCCCACTGCTTGGTTTATGATAGCGGAATTTCTTTTTAGTATAACTCCGCTTTATTCCTGTTTTATTATTGAGAAAAATATTTCTTTCTTGGATAAGAATGGTATTTATATTGCATGGAAATTGGTCAAACTGAAAGCGAGCAGCGAGGAATATTACAGTAAGAAGATTTAGCATAAGAATGATACTTGCATTTGGCGGGGAATCAGAAAAAATGGCACGGATAATTTTGGAATAAAAATTGTGATGACAGGGGTTTTGTGACATAGAAATGTAAAAAAATCATACGTTTTACAGTGGTTTATTATAAGCATAAAATGAACTAGACAGATAATTAATTACTATGGAAAAACATATATCAGCTGAAAACTATCAACTGGTGGGGTATAGGCTTTATTTAATCATATCCAAAATGAACACTGCCCAAATCCAAAGGCATTTCATGACCTCCACAAGGCCTTCAGACTATACTTATATATCACACTGGGCTTCCAATAACCAATCGCCACAAAATAAAAAACGACTTTTCTCAGAAAACTCTCTAAACTTTCTCTCGTTGTATTCTTAAATCCAAATATTAGAATACTCTATTAACTACTCACACTGAAACAGTTCATTCATTACATTTTCCGACCTAGTTAAGTAAAATCAAGAAATTAGTTTTATATAAACCTGAAAGAGTTGTTTTCCGCTGCCCAAAGGCTTACAAGACCTTTCGTTTTTCACTTATATTGAATTAAATTTGAATACTCTATTCTCCGTTTGGGAACTAAACCATAAAACTGATCATTTCAATAACGCACCAAGTTAAGCTGTGTACAGACAACTCGAGGCATGCGCTGAGAATGGTTCATTGCGTATGTCACATGTTCAATGAATCGCCATATCGCCAAATAAATCACCGCAGTGATGAATGCTCACAGTGAGCACCCCATCTATACAGCCTGAGACATAGACGGCAAACCATTTGAGGTGCCTCGGAAGACACGCGCACCTCGCAATGTCTGTACGCGGCTTTAGAATTCAGTTCATTTAAGACGTAAATTCTAGAATAAATACTCTTACACTAGAACAATATTTGTTCATCAACCAGACAATGTAGATGGTTTCTAGTTTTTGGGTATAATTATGTAAATAGATCAGAGCTTGTTTAGATCTTTAAGGAATGAAATTAATCTTAGACGGTATTTTGAGGAAGATGAATATTATTTATTCTCAAATGGGAGATATTAAGAAGTAAACATAAACAAGTTATTTATTATATACATAGTCGAAATAACGTAAATTTTCTTTACATAACTTTAGCTAAGTAACTTACCCAATTAAATTGTTTATGAAACATGTTTATGATCATTATGTAGACTTTTACTCGTGTCCATGTTTCAAAATTACTCTACCAGGTTCTGACTCATCTACATATTTTATGTATATGTCGGAAATATGTTAAATCAATCGATGACTTTAACTAATCGGGACGCCAGCGCCACCAGGCGGCGCTCGACAGAGTCAACAACATAATGCTCGACCAGAGTTAAAGCAGAGTTAGTCGATGGCGGTCAAGCAGTGAACACGTTTAGAAACTGTCGCGCGTTCTGTATAGTTGTGTCGTGTACCTATAGTGTGTGATTCGCTAGTGTGATTAATTTGTTCGTAAATTATAATTTTATTTGAACTGCAAATGGTTTTTCTATTGCTCAATAAGCAATACTTCGCATAATACACCCACAGTAGTTATATATGGCTAATGATGACGAGAAACACGTACCTTTTCCGTCATAAATATAAGTAGTATATAACAAAATCACTTTTCGTACCTGTCTTTGCGACCGCATAGTTATTCTAAACTAAACAATTAATATTGATGCAGTTTTTACCACTATTTACAGGTTTTTTTTGGCGGAAGGGTTATATGTAGGTATAGCTTTTGCCCTCGGCTTTGCCCGCGTGGTTTTTGGAGAATATCCTACAGGAACGTACTACTGGAATTAAAAGTAACACATAGGTGTTAATCCAGCGGGGTAATTGCGGAACACACTAACAGTAGAAATGGCTTTCATTTTGACAGTTAAACAACATTCATTGCGTGGTTTACGTTGTAGAGCAGATTTGTGTTTCGAACTTAAGAAGCAATGGATTAGCAATAGGCTTCCAAATGATTCAGATTATGACTGATCGCGTGGTACGCAATTAAGGTGCAGGATATAAATTTAATATTATTATTATTTATTTATGTGGGATTGTATGGCAAAATAAACGAGTTAATTAAGTACTTTTTAAAACTGTTTATTACTAGCACAAAAGTTCCACCGTGCACCGTAAGATCGTCGTTCATCTAGTTGTCGCTGTTAGTCACCTTTTTCACTCACACACATGCTTCTCTCTCTTTCATCCGCTGCGTTCCGTTTTAACAGGTATGAGATGCGTTCATACATTAACTTAATACTATAATTTTATCCCACATTTATTTAAAAAAAAACTTAGCCTATTACAATTATGGTTTTAGTCACACAAAAAAACCTCCCAGGGTTTATCTGTGTGCTCGCGAGCCGTTTCATGATGACAATAGCAATTCAAGGCATACTAATACATACATACCTACTTTAGGATAAAATTAAGTGAGGAAACGCTTAGATTTATACTTTAGGAGATACTGTTTTAAGCGGAAAGTGAGTGCATGGCTAAGCCAAAGTAACTTTTGTAGTCTGAAACAGTTCTTTGACACAAAATGTTACTTAAGTACTTTCTTTTTGTTTTCCAATTTGCATGCTGAGACTAAGCCCGGCAAAACATGTTTGTACTATTTTTAACTGTAAGACCTGTTATACCATGTTTTGAGCAAATAAATATATTATTATTATTAAAACTTTTTGAACTCATTTTGTATGATAGACTCCATTCAGCCATTTTTGCGCCAATCCGGACCAAACACTCAGACAAGCATACAAAAGGACAAAAAATCTTGGTTACTATTTTATTATTATGTATAGATAGATATATTCATAGTTAGCTTCATAATCAGCCTATAGTGTTCCCACTGCTGGGACACAGGCCTCCTCTCTGTGAGAGGGAATGGGCTGTAATCTACCACGCGGGCCCAGTGCGGGTTGGTAGATGACACATGTCTTCGAATTTTTGGTTCTAGGACACGCCAGTTTCCTCACGATGTTTCCCTTCACCGTTTTGAGAGCAGTGGTGATGAAATTATTTACACAAAGTAAAGCGTCTACCTGGGTTCGAACCCATAACCTACAACTCGTAAGTTGGGGCCGATACCACTGGGCTACCATTGCTCTCATAGCATAGTTAGGTTAGATATGCTAAAAAGATCTCGATATTTTGTCAAGTTGAAAAACCGTGCAAACCAGAGACGTGTCGCGAGTATATATATATGTGTATATATAGGGTGGCAAGAAAAACGACGCACAACCTGCTACCATAAATTCAGTTGCTAATTCTGAATGCCCCTAGGCTGCGTAGAAATTTTTCGTCAGTTATTAAAAATATATATTGCTGTTCAGTATTAGTAGTATTTTTACACTCTACAATCGGCATTTTGTTTTTGTTTTGATCGTTTCCTTGTTGTCATTTGCCAGTGTCGCAACTCGGACCAACGTTTATTGTCTTTGGTCCCTGGCCTTAACATCCTAACATCAAGCAATGGACAAAATTGTCGAACTTTTTATGGATTGAATTCGAGGCTTTTGACTATTTTGTATGTGTGTATTTTAATTTCATTTAGTCGTAATGTGCGTTTTGTTTGTGCAGAATAAACAATTTTTCTTCTTTTTTTTATAGTACAGTTTGACCGCGTAGGTATTGCACTTTGCTTGGACGCCACACTGGAACGCTGGCAGTCGGGCCAGCGACCACGAGACCAACGGGGCGTTAAGTCGTTGGTCTTGTCTTGCGGCTGATCTCTCTCCGGTCATGTCGGACTGTTCAAAAGAGTTACCGTGACCCTGGCGCACAGGCAACTGAAGGAACACGGGTGGGTTTTAGTCAGTAAGAGTCTGTCACGCCCTCTTGCTCCGCCCAGAGCGGGAAAAGTCAATTGATGATTTACCACCCAAAAAAAAAGCTTAAAACATAGTTAGGTACAACAGTTTTGTACACAAGCGACGATCACGCATTTACTATATAATTATAATGTTAATTTGTTTCGCTATTGTGTGTAGGGTGAGGTTAATGGATCAATAAACTATAATATATTAATATTTTTAAATGAATACCCTGGGGGACCTTTGGTAGGTGTATGGGGGGCCGAAGCTAACTCGCAGAGGCCCGTTAGACACTTTTAATGTAATGAGGCTCATTTTTAGTATGAGTACTAGTTACAGGCAAAGAACAAACACCCCTTTTTTGTTTGAAGTCAGATCAAATGAAACTTAAATTGCAAATACCTCCACGCTTACAATAGAAACAAAGCCTAGTAGTAAAAACCCTTTTATTTCAACGATAGACGAAACAGTTACACTCATGTTTTTAGTAAATGTTATTCGTCTTGTATATTCCGGGAATTTGAAGGGAGGTAGTTTATGCATGACTTTACAATACCATCGTTTCAAATATAGAAAACGTAACTTATTACGTACGTATTTGCTTTGTGTAGAGGCTTCAAGATCTAGGACTTTCTGTAATGTTAACAACTATATAGAAAGAAATGAAAGAAAGAATACGTTTATTTGCGATAAATATGACGCAGAGAAAAACACACGAATACAAAATAGAACGAGTTGGGGGAAAATATGCGTCACATCCACGTAAAACGGCAATCACTCAGCATAATGCTACGACCATATGTGAGACAGAGCCCCAGCGCTAGTTTTCAGCGACAGTGACAGCGTTGACGTGATGACGTTAACCAGTGCATCATACGAAAATTAAAAAATAAGAAATAAAATAAATACATTAGGTATACTTAGTTCTAAATATTTGTTTGGGATCTTGAAGGAAAGCACTTGTTCTGCTTGATTATCGTATATTATGAACACTGTTTTACACTAGTACATGTCACAGGGTCATTTAAATATTAAAATTATTTAATTCTAATAGTGTGGCAAGAGACGTTTGCGCGCCCTGAGTCTTGAAGCTAGAAGGGGCAGAGACAACCATCTGTCAAGTTCATATTAGTTTGACAACTATGACACGACGCTGACATTGACATTACTAAACAGTGTTTATATAAACATAATATTTATAAAATGGTAACATCCAGGTCAACGACTCATGCGGCCTTTAATAATCTGTGCGCGCCACTGTCATAAAACTATAGGTTTGACATTTTGACATACTGATTACGTAACATGGCGCATTAGGTAAGGAATGGATAGAATCTATATCTAAATGTCTTTAATTGAGATGTCATACCAAGGGGTATCATGTTACCCAATAACTGGGTTGTGTAGTTCGGATAGTCAGTCACTCCATGTAAAATGCTTGTGTTCACCTACATTCAACATAATACGGAAAAGGCTAGAGAGATGATGATAATTATACAAAATATTACAGAAACTTTCAATTTCATTTTTAACAAGTGAAAACACTCGTGATTCTGAACAGTTTTATTTATTCATTTTATTTTATTTATTTAGTTTGGAGAAACTTTGAACTTGGAAAACCCGAATCTTATCTCATTTTACCAAAATGAATAAAAACTGCAATTAGTCGTACTTAGACAAAACATCGTAGTCTTGTAGATACTTAAATATTCAATTATCAAAAAATTTTGCTCAATTAAAACTAAAACTATGCTATAAGATTTTGTGTTCTAAGAAACATTTTTTCAATCCAAACTTGGCCTAATTTGTCAGATAAATATCGCCACTTGCTTCGATAACAATAAAACCTTCACTAGAGAACTATGTGCCGACTGTTCAAAATACCTACATAGACAAAATATACCTAACTATCACCACCTTTTAATCCCAAAATGGGTCCCCCAAATACCCACTTCGCACTGTCTTAGATTCAGCAAAGCGAACCGAACACCCACGAAACACTATTCATTGATCTTGCTCCTCCTTAAAACTTTTATACGAACCCATGTTTGTAACATTCAAAGTTACTTAGCTACCCTTAAGGAAAAGAGGGTGATAAATCTACTTACCTACGTTAATCATAATTGTTTATTGTGTTTCTCTTAATGTGCAGATTAGGTAATTTCCTGTATGTTTGTGACTATATATTTGCAGGTTTATTTTTGTCTGGCCATGACCAGCCATAACAACATACGCAAGATTGTTTATCGTGGTATAACAAAATGGCCGAATACAATCTTATTGTAGCATTGTATATGCAAGACGCGAAAAATCCTATTTTGCTGTTATTGTGTTAGCATACATATATAGATAAACTCACGCCTTCTTCCCATGGGGGTAGGCAGAAACTACAGAACGCCATCTGCTACGATCCTTAAATACTCCTTTTACCTCGTTTACGTTCATACAACTGGTCGTACACGCACGCTTGTTGCAAGTAAGTACTACGCACCTGACCATTCGGAAAAACATCACCAATAAGGTCACTATACAAGTTGTAAAAAAGCCCATCACATAGCCGTCAACTACGCATTCTGTACATCAAACCGAGTAACATTGCACAAAAATAACTGCTGGGAATCGGTTTTTATTTTTGGTGTAAAAATTTGCTATTTGCGGTAGTGCGCAATGTAACACACGCAAAACATTGTGCTTATGGGTGCATGCAACGGTACAGGTGCCGTAGTGGTATTTAAAGTTGTGTTATAACATCAAAAATTTTGATCTTCAATATCTCCGTAACCTGAAAGTTCCCAGGTATGGTGCAGTACAAAAAAATGATTACAATGACGGAAAGTACAAGTGACTCTCGGCTTCGTTAAGTGTCTTTTTACACCCGTTATGTCCTCCTAAGACGACCACTCACATGTGCCTTGTAGATACCTTTTGTTAGTCGCCTTTCGTTAATCCTTTCAACATGACCAAACCAGTGTCAGTGTGTTACTGTGTCAGTTTTTCTATTAAAGACATATTTAAAATTATCGAGCCTGCTAATTTGAAAATTAGTACCTAGAGGGTTCCACTACATCATTGCGAGAACAACAAGTTCGATAGCAAAGCAGCAAGAGCGCTGGTCTGTTGGCATGGCACGCCAGCATCATTAACATCATCCATCGGGCTCTTGTCACCGCCGCGCCGGCGCCAGCTTGGCACGCGACGATGAGATTGACCATAATGCCTTGGATGTTGGGTAGGCCTTAGGTGTGGGATGCAACCTGTGTCGATACTCTCGTGCCATCCTATCTTCCAAGCCAAGCCGGTTGTGCTGGGGCGGTTGCTGCAGGTGCAAAAAACCTCAAACAGCGCAAATATAACCACCTTAGTTTAACATGAATGCATGATACAAATAAACCTTCCAGAAAACATTTTTTTAATTATGGTGGTTAGAAAAACTTCGCGGTCACAAAGACAGACACGAAAAGTGACTTTAATTTATAATTATGTATGTATATAATTATTGATATATACGTGATTTTTATTGTAATTACTAGATTAATATGTTACGTCCACGCGATGAAAGTTAGAACATAGGTAGTTTATTAACAAGCCCACAAACAGTGTTAACTAAATACGTATCCATCAACAATTAATTACTAAGTTTCAAAGATATATCGACAAGCCAAGTGTAAGAACCGATGGGAGCGCATTATTTAGTGTGATTTATATACCTACTTATGTATGTATAAGCCTTCGGTATATTACGCAGAATTGTGAAGGCAGTTCTACAAAGAGTTCGTAAGCAAAAGATGTGGTTCTTCTAGGTTGATTACGATTTATGCCGTATTTCTGATGAATTTTACATATGTAGTAAAATTGACATCTAATTTGAAACAGAAGAAGAGAGAAAGAGTCCCACTGATGTTATTATAGAATATTCTTATGTAGATAAGTATAAGTTTTATGTATGTCTGTATTTGTTGTATATGTAAATGGTACACAACTGACTACCTGTATTATTGTCTCTCCTTCTCCCTTGAATCCATTCAAAGGTTGTCTGTAAAAGATCGCTTTTAGCGATAAGACCGCCCATTGTGTCACCTTATGTAAAATTTCTACATTTATATCTGTAATTTTTATGGTGTACATAAAGAGTATTCTATTCTAATCTATTCAGATGTCTGTCGACTTCATCATTCGAGTTATCGAGATTTAATTTGTTAGCCTGATCGAGGCGTTGATCAGCTATCAAATAAATATCAATAGAGCTGCCATCATTCAAACAATGTAAGCTATAAGGGTTTTCATGAAAATTCACGACACCAGTTCACGCCGCTTTGACAAGAAGTCTTTCATTTCGACAATGAATATAAAATATATGATGACGTTCATCATTCGTTTCATTCATTCAGTCACGACCCAGACCTGATGTCTCATGCTGCCACCTAATGTACGTCATTTCAGAAATCCTTATTATGAAATCACTTGACAACGAGATTTGAAACAAGAAAACAGTAAATAAAAATGTATTGATTTCTATTTAAAATTACTTTTTTTCGGTACAGAAGAAATTCAACAACATTAAAGGATTGAAAATTTATTGAAGAACTATTCTTCAGCTCCCCAAGTCTTATGCGGCCACACCTCTTATCTTTTCAACATCATTGGCACCGCATAAGGGGCTCACTAACTTCAAAGAAATCTTAGCTCCAGCAGGATAATCCTCAAAGACCCTACTTAAGGGCACCGTCAGATTGTCGTATACTGTTATCTACTTAATATTATACGGTAAGAAATTATATGGAATGGTTTTAAAAAGGGGCCCCTATAAATTCGTTGGGTTGGAAAAGATTATGGGGAGATACGGCACTGTTCATAATGTTTTAACATCCTGATAAAATATATCTACCTATATGTATAGGTGGTAGAGCTACAAAATGGATTTTACTGAATCTAATAGTAATATGAAAAATGTGCGGTTTCCAGCAATGAAGTACGCTTTCCTAGAACTTAGACGATACCTAGGTACTCTTACCTTGATTAGGTTGGGTACTCCTTCATTTTTTTTTTGGGGTTGTAAGTCACCAAATGACCTCTCCTGCTCTGGGCGGAGCTGAAGGGCGTGTCAGACTCTTACTGACTAAAACCTACCGGTGTTCCTTCAGTTGCCTGTGCGCCAGGGCCACGGTAACTCTTTCGAACAATCCGCGACCCCGGCACGCATCGGCCCTATAGGACCCCGTCAATTATGCTGACATCTCTTTGAGGCGCGCGTGGAACACAACATGCCGTCGATCCTGGTCCGTTCCTTACCGGACGTCGAGCTACCCATTGCTGGCCGTCCGCCAGCCTGCACCTACGGTGGCCGGGAGTCGGCTATCGAATCCCTACGCCCAGGGTGTCTCCTCCTGCGGCGACTAGGGGCATGAGGGCGCAACGATTGACTCACCCTCACGCGATCCGCCTCCTCCTTCGCGAAATTAACTGAAATTACGAATTCTAGCACCTAATTAATTATTTTTTATATTCTATATTTCTAGTTTTGGTATTGTACCAATTTTGTTAAAATTCTGTTAATAACAGGCTTTGTAAGTTGTATTTAAGATATGGAAGAGGGATGTATTCTATAATATGCATCTGAATATTTAAAAGAAGGCATCTAAAACTTTATTTGTTAAAACCTATTGATTATGAAAATATACTAATTATTATTGTTTTTACGTCTCTTGACATTTCTCGAGACCCTGGGGTCCCGGACCTTTGGAAAGCATACGAGGGGCCGAAGCCAATGCGCACTATGCAAGTGTACCCAAATACAACTGCCGGTTGGTGTAGGACTATTTCAGGATATGGAAATAAATATTATATATTATGGGTTTAATTGGCTAAAGTGAACTGGTAGTAGATCACCAGGATCTAGTTATTATTGTAAATACCGTGATATAAGTATAGACTGGACCAAATAGGAAGTTCTAAGTTAGTATTACGTAATTAATGCAACAAAATTGTATTGTTATTAATACTCCCATTGCTAAAACGACTCTTCACAAAATTGAAATCATTTTCTTTGGAAGGGGCAACTAGAATCAACTCAATTTTATTGTAAATGTTGACATTAAAAATTGCCTTGTTCCTAATAACCTAATTGAAAGAAATGATTGACGTTGATTTTTTAAATAAACTAAATTAAATTAAATTAAACTTTAATAAATTAGAGTCGGTTTTCGTGTCTGGTTGTGTGACCGCGTTGTTCTGCTAAAGTACGCAACGAATTTTAATGCGGTTTTTCACCAACATTGAGAGAATTTCTTCCAGAAGGTTTATGTGTATAATACATAAATAATAATCTTACATAATTATAATAAAGATATTTTGATGTATTTACAAGTCGCAAAAATCGTGTGAGGCAGGAGCAGATCACTTAATGATAATATTTTCTTAATTAAGAAAAAATATCCTAAAAAAAAAATACAATACAAAACAAATGAGAAAATAAAATAAAATAATTATTAACTTGCAGTAGAATCCGATATCGCAAATGGCCACTACTGCGTTATGACGTCATACTTATTCCCGAAATTTTCGGCCGACCGTTAGCGACCGAGAATGCGTGAAATCGGTTTATCTGATCGGCAGAACATCGAGCTGGCAGAAATGTGTGTTTCAGATTGTTTGATGTTAATCGCCCATCAAAGGGTAATAGAAAATTGATTCGGAAATGTGTGAGCGCGTTTGAAATTATAATCTATTTTAGCATTTTGCGTTGTATGATTTGTTTTTAATGCAACTTTATTCTGTCTTTAACTGGAAATTGGTGTTATACTTTGCAGTAATTATCTGTCGCAAGTGCAATTGCTGAGCGTGGAGTCTTGGATTCGATCCCTGGGTGAAGGAAAGTGTTACCTTTTGTTTTCTTTTATTGCGTTCGGAATACTTAAGGTTATGCCAATAGACTCGCCCATTTTTTTTGCCAATCAAGCAAAAGATATGACCTATGTCTATCGTTTCCGGGAATTAAGAGGATGACAACAGCTAAAGTGAGGTCACTGTCGGACTGCATAGAAAAAAAGAAAGAGAAGCGCTATGACACAACGCTGGTAATTTATTGCAAGATATGAAGCAATTATCTATTTACAAAAAATCTATTGATTGGACTAAAAAACTAAAACACTATTAATTACATTAATAAGTTGCTTGTAGAATAATCTGCCAAAAAATCAGAATGTATTAGTATGGTTTTTAATCGTAAGCAGATATTTTTAGGGGTATTTTTTCAATCATATCGAATTAGTTGTATTATGTTTTTAACACACTATATATCAAGCATAAATCCTAAAGAGTACCATATATATTTCTGATTTTGTTTACTGCACTGAATCATATACTTTTAGGCATTATAAAACTTGCGTTTAGGTCCTGTAGTCCCCTTAAGGCATGATAATAACTTGTTTATTATTATCATTTCAGCTTAGATCAAGATCGACTAATGTTTCATAGCAAGTAACTTGGCTAAGCATTATTCTTGTCACTGTTGAACAACTTTGTCCTACTACAAGTTCAAGTTTCCCGTCTCTAAGTAAAGTTTACAGAATTCAGCCTTAGACTCCTGTCGATCACAAATAAATACTGTCATCATTACCAAGCTTAGCAAGCGAGCCTGATCATCCTTAGATCTTGGATGATAGGCTTTTCTGCAAACATTCTTAGCAACCCGGAGTGGTAGATTATCTCCGGTAACTTTCAATAGTCTCTCTCCAAAGTTATTGAATCCGTATTTTGTACCATCCTTGATGGATTGCCTTAGAACAATATTTATACAACTCGGAGGTTTATTGTGAGGAAGCCAGCATTTGCTACACTTTTTTAAGGTAGGTATTTGTGAGGTGGTCGGTGTGTTTCTCCGTTTCGCTGTTTTGTCACTTAAAATGACAGGCTGTACTAATGACTTATTTATCTAGTGTAAGAATAGTTTTGGCTTTTGTAAAACGCTATCTGTGTACCTGAATGAAAGTCCTTTTTAACCGACTTCAAAAAAAAGGAGGAGGTTCTCAATTCGACTGTATGTATTTTTGTTTTTGTTTTCTCAGAACTTTTTTTTGGGAGAACCGATTTGGATGATTCTTTTTTTATTTGATAGCTTGTGCTTCACAAAATTATGGTCCCATTTAAATTTGCTCAAGGTTTTTGAGTTATTCTTAATACTGCATATTTTTTCCACTTAGTTTATATGGATGATGTTTTAATAATTTCCGGCACTGTTATTTACATATCAAATAGTGGTATACGAATTTGCGTGGGGTAGGTACCGCAACTAAAAAGTGAAACATAAATACGTTTTTTGCAAAAAAAACAACCGACCGGTAACAGACAGACAGACAGAGTTACTTTTTTTATATTAATAGACAGGGTCAAATTAGCCAAACTCTTCAGGCGTGATAATCATCGATATCTTAACACGACATAATAAAAATATTAAAAGATTAGATTTTATTTTTGGGTCCATTACCGCTGTAGTTACTTGAAGTATGAGTTGAGAAAATCTGTTTTTTCTTTTGTTTAATATAGTTTAAATACATATCACGTCTGTAAATTTTGCACAAAAAAAATGTTTTTATAAACTGATATTTTAAGTGGGATGAAAAAAAAAACATTAAATATATTTCTTTTTTGTTTTATCTTGTTTAGATATCGATGGATGCCCAGTTTCGCAAGCTGAATTAATTTCACCCTGTATATACCTATATAGTATGGAAGTATGGATAGTATAGAGCCAGTAGTCAGTAAAAGTCTGACCAACACGCTGTTTAAAATCCTCGTTTAAACGTCACGTAATGTTTCACTCAGTAATTTGTCCGGACTTAAAGCACCAATCAACTGCTCTCTTGCTGATTGGGCCCGGACACACTGCATCAACAATTAAATGCTTGACGAGGGCCGTATAATTATATGTAGGACTGTAGGCAGTTGCAACTGTGCGAAGGTTTGTTTTAAGCCAGTGGCACATTAATGAGCCTTGAGTGATATTGACTGCGAGGTAGTCTGTTTTGTACCAGCAATACGGGCTATGGCTAGGCTGAGTTTGAAATAAATTTAAGGCGAGGTTACATTACTTTTTAACTTTCTAAAACCTCTGTAAATCTAGATAAATGTAAATGTTGTACAAAAAAAATATTTTAGGAAAATTAAACATGCGGTAAAGCGGTGTGTGAGGACAGAAACGTGAATTATAATATTAGGCTCGATAAAAAAAAACATAAAGATGAAACTAAATCGCTATTTAAAAAAACGTGTACTTTGAAGAGATTCCACGCACTACAAGACACACCGCACTACAAGAGGACCGTAACGTATGTTGGTTTTGAAGATGCTGTTGCCATCTAGCTTATTTTGGCCACAGCTACGTGACTGCGGTCACTGAGTGACTGGACTCACCATGGCTAATCGTAGTATTTGTCCGGACATATTTAAGAACAATTTCGCCTTTATAAGGTTTGCCTAAATACTATTTAGATTAAGGTAATTTTTGATCTAGGAAACAACAACATTACGCTGAGCGATGGCCGTTTTGCGTGGAAATGTTGTTTACTCCAACTTGTTCTTTTTTGTGTTTTTCCTTTACGTCATCTTTGGCCGCAAATAAACGTATTTCTTTTGTTTCTTAGAACATAGAATATTCCGTCTTTACGTGATAATTTTCCTATTGTAAACTGAGTTTTTGTACTTTTCAGCAGTCTCATATATTTTGTATTTTACTTTGTGGCTGTTACCATATTCCCACAAATGTTAATTTCCCTAAACATACTCATAATTACATCTTAAAACCAACACATTCTCACTTACATAGTAACAAAAATATACTTATACTTACAAAAAACAGAACACCATTTTGCTGCCAAGCTGTAAGACTCGGAACCTTCCAATCTCGTATCTTGCAAGCGATATATTTTTTACCGAGGACGCGGGGCTTAAGGGAAAAATGGTGCGGACCAGATAGTTACCGATACTTGAGCAGTTTAGCTCATGGTAAAGGGACAAGGCGGTTGATATGGTGTTACTTTTTTTGGGCCTTACAGCTGTTATAGATTGGCCAGCTATGATTAATGTTCCCGAAAATTCTTTTAGTGATTTATTTCGGTGTTATTTTGAGATTTGGAGAGGAAGATACTTTTACACACCAAATTAAACTGCTAACTTGTACAGAACAGTACAGTCTATTGATAAAATATAAGATTTATAAGATTTTTTAAATACTTGTCATCCTTGTCATTTTCTGTGTATTAATTGAGAGAAAAGTAAATTACCCAATTATATCGTAATTTTAGTTTCTATTAACACTTCTAGTCAGGCCCGAGGTGGCCCGCTATATGGCCATAACAATAGATAAAATTAATCAATTGTGTCTCATTAGCGATGCTTGACTGCTTAATAATAATTTCGTGTTAATCAACCCGCTCCGTAACAGCACAGAAACAACATGATCTTTTTACTAATGCAAAATTGAAAAAGGAACAATCATTTATTTTTGGTGCACCAAAAGAAAGCAAAAGAACAGACAAAATATTTTGGAAAGATGATAACTACTTTATTGAACATTTTTATTTACTCCTAGTTGACTGAAGTAAGCAGCTTCACATTATTTATTACTTGAACGCGACGAACCATCTTGTCATATGTCACATGTCACTTGCACTCGTTCTTGCAGACCTTTCACATACATAATAATATTATATTCCACGAAGTGTTCTTAGTTATTTTTCTTTATATATCTGCTTGTGACTTTGAAATAAAGTAACTCTCAATGTATTCAACTAATCACAAACTAGTTAATAACGCGTCAGTTAGTCGTGTCGTGTACGGAACGCCATTAAAGCGCAGATATACGAGTTTAATGATTTCAAATTGAACATCACGTCTAAACGAATAGTTTTATTTGTTTGAAAAAAATATATGATAAACTAGACTATTTTCTTCGTAATTTGATATGTGAATATTTGAAATTATATTTTTATTACATACTGTAATTAATTAGTAAAATAATGTCTAACGCGAACACAAAAACGATAATCACGCAAAAACTATCGAGCGTATTTACATGAAATCTGCACCATTTAGAAAGACAATTTAATTACTCAAATTTTTGTATACAGCTTTTATTTCTATTGTGTTTGATAAATCAAGGTGGGTTGTTTTTTGCGACTAAACTTGATGCGCGTTGAAGCGCGGGATCTTGCGGGCGACGGACGGCAGTGCATCGATGACCAATGTCCGGATAGACGCTAACGCTCTGTGCAATTTTATTAGCTTAAAAGTTTCACATGCTCCTCCCACTCGCTCAAGGTCGCTGGCACTTATTATCGCCTTAAAACACTAGTGCTTCTGGCTACTCATTGATGACAGGAGTTTGTAACACATTACTTTTGAGTAGCGTCGTGGACAATGAGCTTAGCTCCAGAGTAGATCCGTGTTTCTCGGTCCATTTTCATGTGAACAATTTTAAATAATGTAATCACTTACCGACCAACTGAATTGCTGTATTCCAAAAATATTGTTTATAGGTCACAGGGAACCTAAGTGAATAGGTTACACGTAATCACTCTGACCGACATACCATCTTCAAATTCAGCAAAAGGGATTGATGAACACATCTCTACCCTATCAAGGAAACTGACGAAGTATCAATGGTTATTATATTGTACTTAAAGCGTTATTCTAAAGAGACAGGATATTTTTTATTCAAAAGCACGCAAGCATGTCACGTTCTTTTAACGCCACGTGGAGGGTTGATACGGGTTTCATACAGAAATCATCGAGGCGAGAATGATACAAGACAGTTTATCATCCTGTCATGTCATATTTACCTCTGTTTTTTGGAGTCCGTAGCCAAACGGTGTGCGTGCACGTAGCTGTCGTGGTTTCAAAATGGCGTCGATTCGTTTATAAATTGTGAATCAATGTGACAGTGAATTGTTATCAATTCATACTTTGAAAGAGACTTCAAACTATGAATTTGATAATTTTGAAGAAACGTACTCGTTGATAAAAAACAAACAAAAAAAAAACCTTTTGTTTCCCTCAGAATGAGGTTTCTTTGGTTTGGGGTTTGACAAGTTTTGCAACTATTTAAATTAAGTGTATTAATTTCTTTTTCAGAGATGTATGACACAGATGATGTAGATGTTTTTATTTATAATATTAAATATATCAAATAAACATAGATTATAATATACAAGCTAAAATTAAAATATATATACATACTATTTACAAGTGTATAATGTAAGGGAATGTATTAATTAAACTTTAGTTTCGTATTTAATAAATAGCATAGAATGGTTAAAGTTACGTAATAGTTATTTATAACTACAAAACCCAAAACAAATGTCCAACACGCACTTGACCACTTTTTATATTGCGATGGCTAAGCAAAATGTGCGCAGAATACAATATATTTCGACGTGAGCCCATATTAGAAGCGGGAGGTAAAAATAGTTTCGGTAAGCAAACCAAATATTAGGAGGACTTAGGTTTCTAAATTACGGGGTCTGCTGATTTGTTATTACGATCTAGTAGTTATAGGACATGTTGTTTGTATTTGGACAGTATTTTCTCAATTATGATTCTGGATATGAAGTGAAAATATACTCAGTTGGTGCGGCAGGGAGAGAAAATGGTAGCTCGCCGTCCGTTAACGACCAGGCCCGGGCCGATGGCGAGTTGTGTTCCACGCGCGCCTCAAATAGATGTCAGCATACTTGACGGAGTCCGATAGGGCCGATGCCTGCCGGGGTCGCGGATTGTTCGAAAGAGTTACCGTGGTCCTGGCGCACAGGCAACTGAAGGAACACGGGTGGGTTTTAGTCAGTAAGAGTCTGACACGCCCTTCCGCTCCGCCCAGAGCGGGAGAGGTCATTTGAAGATTTCCCACCCGAAAAAAAAAAAGGGAGAGAAAATGGTAGATTATTGTTGTTAAAAGAATAATGAACGTGCCAAGTATGTTTCTAAATGTTTTTTTTTTACTATAGACATAAAGTAAAATAATGTAAAAAAAAATACTTTATACATTAAACTACATGCCATAACTTAAAAATAAACGTAAAGGAAAACGCTGAAAAATTATCTTCAAAGCCAATTTCTCATAATATAAAATTATATCATGTATAATTAATTAATTATTGCACTGTTTATGACATACACTGACGTATACAATATTTTTGCTTTCGTGATTATAGGAATGGTAATTATTCCAATAACATTACTAACCAACTTATTTTATTTTAAACCCTAGTTTGAAGTCTCTGAGGTTCTTTTCATACGAAGTCATCAACCACAGCTTGACTTCACCCACTGCTAGGCATAATACTCTCTTTTCTTGTGCCAATCCCCACGCTCCTGTACCAGGCTCATCCAGGTTCTCCGCGCGATGGCAACAATGTCGTCCACCCCTCTCGCCGCTGCTGGACGACCAACACTACTTCTTCCAGTCCTTGGACGCCACTCGGTCACTGCCTTACTCCACCTATCATCACCGTGCCTTGCCAGGTGTCCTGCCCAATTCCATTTGAGTTCCATAATTCGTTTTCCGTTATAGAAAACCTTCGTACGTCTTCAAATCTCGACGTTTGGACGTCTACTCAGCTTTATGCCAAGTATGGAACGCTCCATGGCTATCTGTGCAACTCTTGTCTTGCACACAGCTAGCGTGAGCGTCCCCGTCTCAGCACCGTACGTCAAGGTGGACAGAACACACTGGTTATAGAGGCGGGACTTCAGACATAGTATTTCACGCACGTGTAACAGGCTTTCTAACCAGTTTAGATTACGACGACACTGAATATCTGCATATTTCACAATCGTATTGACTTCTCTAACACTCCGTATCTAAACTCAACGTCACCAATCTACATGGTTTTCACATGATCTGACCAAGATTATATCTGGACTTCAAAAAAGACTCTGCCTTCTGAGTTTGTTTCGGTCTTTCTTCTCAGAGTAGTCAGATAGGAAACGCCGACTTCATCTAGTTTTTAAAATATGATTGGCGTGTAAAAGTGTCTGTACAAAACTACTACACAGAAATAAAATGATTTATCATTTAGTGTGATTGTTGACAAAGTGTAGTGAAAAATGTCGACTTCCAGGTTATATCATTTCTTAGAAGAGGCTGTTAATTAAATGCATGTAAAAATAATTAAATGATTTAATTAATGTTACATGAAATATTAAAAATATTCATGTCCGAATACTCCTCGTTGAAACTTATAGCATTTTTTCAGGAAACAAATTAAATGTATTTTCTCCGAACTATCAAATGTGTACCTACTGTAGGTACGCCTTACCACGTGATGTTATGATTTTAAGTTATCAACTTAACATTTTGTCAAAATTATCAAATAAGCATTTGGAAAATTCTGTTTATTTATTTTCTCTCACAATGCTTTTGTAGCACTAAACAGTTTTGAACTATAAAAAATAACATTGTTAGAGCTCGTCTCTAAAGGTTTTAGAAAAAACCTGTATTACAGGTCATTACAAATTTCAACTTGAGTATAACATTTCATTAAACATGGAAACTTTATATAGAATCTCCAAACATATAATATAAAGTTAAAAAAGTATAAAACAGCTCTATTAAGCGTTTATGTTTACGAACGATCCATATAACCATATTGTTGGATCCTTTTTAAGACCTACGTAGATGAAATTATTCGATGCTCTAGTTACTACATAATTTACATAATTTTGTTGTTTTAACATAAAACCTGAACTATCCAGGCGTCCCATTTACTTGACAATTTTTTTTATAACTTCATAAGGAAATTAATGTATCAATAAAATCATGCTGTTTATGATCGCATTTTTTTTATTACTCTACCAGGGACACGTCTCTACTTCGCATGGTTTGTAAGAATTGATAAAACATCGAGATGTCTTTATTAGATTGAATTTTAATATACGGACAAGGACAAAACGGACATGACGGAGAAGGTACGTCTCTCTCGTTATTATCAGCCATATTTTAACGGGTGCTAATTAAAGCAGCTTCTTTAAAATGTCATTCACGTCTTCAAATATATTTCGTTGTCTAATGAATTAATAGCTCAGTGACGAACTTTTAGCGTCTAATAAATGGTTTTCAAGCGACCATATATTGTAAAACGAGCTACTGTTAATATAACGCAGCATGGTGATAATTCTTAAGCAACGTTATGGACCAAGTAATAAATAGGGGCATTATTCATAATGCCCGCGCATTGTGAATAATGACAAGCGTAGTCGACGGAGCCCCGCGAAGCGGGGCTCCTAATTCTGGGTGGTTTAAAAACAAATAACCACGAAGGGGATGGCGGGGTCTGAAAGACCCCGCTATTCCCTTCTAACCTAACATGTCCGAGTCGGGGTGCCCTAAGTACTGAGCTCGCTTAGTAGCTCACTTACAACATTAGTCACGGAGTTATCAATTCAGAAGTAAATATATTTATCGGTAGGTCTGAGTCATACTAATTTACGTTCGTAAATTGACGCTGGTTTTTTGATATTCTGTTGGAATAGTAAAGATGACGAATTAATATAATTGAAGCTGTTCTATTAACTCGTTGCCTACATATAAAAAAAGACGCTAGGTTGCAGGTGCTAAAGAAAACTTTTGTTGCCGCACATATAATTTCCCTATTTTAACTACTGTGGATGTACTATGGGAAGTGTTGGTTATTGCGCAATAGAAAAAGCGTTTGCAATTCAAATCCAATTATAATTTACGAACAAATAAATTACACCAGCGAATCACACAATGTAGGTACACGACACAACTACACAGAACGCGCGACAGCTTCTAAACGTGTTCACTGCTTGACCGCCACCGACTAACTCTGCTTTAGCTCTGGTCGAGCGTTATGCTAAAGACTCTGTCGAGCGCCGCCTAGTGGCGCTGGCGTCCCGATTAGTCAAAGTCAAACGATTGATTTAACCTATTTCCGATATACACATAAACCTTCTGGGATAAATTCTTTAAATGTTGGTGAAAACCGTATTAAAATCCGTTGTATTTAGAAATAACAACGCGGTCACACAAACTAACACGAAACGGAACTTTAATTTATAATATGTATATAGTTATACAAGTATTAAGTCGTGTACTCAACAGCGAATGTTGGTGACAAATGTTGGGCAAAATATACCTGTATGTCTTAATGTTGTTGTATCTAAGCATCTTCCTGCAGGGTGTAAACTTTTGTGGTCCACTTGGAAGTCCCTGAACCGTCTCCGGACACAAGTGGGAAGATGTAACTCCAGCCTGGTAAAGTGGGGCTACCTCGAAGGAACGGCAGCTGGGTGTGGATGTGAAGCTATGTCGCAAACTATGCTCCACCTTCTATCTTGCCTTCTGTGTCCCAAAACTTGTAGTCAAAGTGACCTCTGCGCTGCCGAAGACGTCGCCGTGGAAGTGGCGAAGTTTTGGGACAACAAAATTTGAGAAAAGTCGTGCCGACGGCACGAAGAAGAAGAAGAATGTTGTTATCCATATAGGATAACAACATTCTTCTTCTTCTTCGTATCATATATTATTTAAAAATAAATATAAGTTATTTCAGGGGCGGGTGCCAGTTTTTTTTTATTGGACAAATGCCTTGTCTATACTAATATCCTAACTAATTTTCTAAATGCGAAAGTAATTTTGTTTGTTAGTTACGCTTTCACGCTAAAAGAGCTAAACGGATGTGGATGAAATTTGGCACATGGGTAGACTTTGACGGGGATTAGGACATATGATACTTTTTATCCCGATATTACAACGGGATCGAGACTAAAGGCAAACAGGCGCGTCGCACTGTAACTGTGGAGCGCAGCTATTTCTAGTATAAGCATCAGTAGGATATGACTTATTTAACCACCAAAAGGTGCCCTTACGAAGACTTTTCGCAAAATTAAGCAAAAGCCTTTTAAATAATGATTTCCACCAAACGGCACGCATCGCATCGGATCCGAAAGGATACGAACGGATGCGCCGACAGCCGATCGCGTCCGGCAGGATGTCGACGCATATGATCGGCTCCGTACCGTCGCTTGCAAACATATCCGTTAAGCTCTTTTCAGACTACGCTATACTATTGTGCTATATAGTATAGCAAATAAGGGCCTAATGCTGTTCTATATAGCATGGCGTTCACATTACGCGATGTAATCGCGAGTATTTATAGTATATGGCAAGCTCAGTTGACCGCGATCTTTGAAGAGTACTCGTTTCGCTTGCGGAACGGCCGGGAGTGAGGGAAGAAGAAGAGAGCGGCGCACGATACAGCACAGCATGAACTTGGCGAACGCTCAATTTTCTAGCTTATAGTAAGCCAATAATATATCGTACACTGCAGTGTGAACGTATCCATAATGAATGTATGTTGCGCGATATTGTTGTGCTATGAACTATATGCTATATGCTATTATATTATAGCGTAGTCTGAAAGCACCTTTGCTGCACCTAGTCAAATAGTTTAATTCCTACCGCGTTGATGTGTTCTAATTCGGATGACTGTGTGGTCGGGTACGAGAACAGGCAAACGGAGCCGATGGCGCGTCTCAGCATACTTTCGGCTACGATCGCGTGTCGCGAAAGACGCCCGCGGTCAAGCTGCTGTGCGCGGCTTGGTAATATAGACTTTAAATACTGTGTACACGATTTAGTGGAAATCATCTTGTTTGAATCAAAATCCCAATTTTGTAATCCATATTTACTTACACAACAGTTTAAATTGATAATATCAATTAATAGTTCTAGACTCTAAGAAAGTGGAACGGACTTGTAAAGTACAATCAACACTATTCTAAGTTTTAAAATAATTATTACGTAAAAAATTTAGTTAGATTAGATTCTAATTAATTATTAAGAACCTGGTTATTTTTAATAAATGATAAAAAAAAATAAAAAAATTGTTCATATAAGAGATCTTTGTAAAAGGGATGCAATAAAGAATTGAGTATTGAGTAAAGTACAGTCAGGGAAATTATTTTTTTAGCAAATTGACAACTTTCGTCAACTTGCCGTGTTATAACCATATCATACAACTGTCAAAGAATGACAGCTGTCATTTGAATATACCTACGGACAGTTAACTTGTGGTCACTTTGCTTCAAAAATAATTTTCCTAACTTTATATGGAACCATGATACAGTCGCTACATAATTTGGTAATCAAGCTTTGCCGCTGTACTTACGTACAAATATATTTCAGATATTTCACTTTTGTCTTCAGTTGGCAATTCAGCACACCCTGTTCGATCACAACTTGGTACACACAGCTACATATCAAGCTATACATTTCCAGTATTTACGCTGCTCTCGTATTGTATAGGATTTCCGTACAATGAGAGGTCAGCTTATACTGGAAATGTAAGTATAGCTTGATATGTAGCCGTGTGTACATAAATAGGTAGATAGGTATCTATTTAGGCGGTAGCAGGAACTTGCTTTTAGGTACGTTGTCGGGCTCGTCGGCCTGTTTGCTCAACTCTTACTACATGGTCGATAATATTACAGCACTTTTACCCTCACACGCTAGTGAAAACACTACCTAAAATACCTACCGTACCTGTTTATATACTTTATTAAACGTATTAGTAAAGTTTGTTGCTAATTTTTTTTTAGTTATGTTCCTTTCAAATTTTTATTTTATTTTTTAAAAGATACCTTCGTGGTATAGTTTTTGTTCTATTTTATGAAAAATACGAAAAGTAGAATATTCATGAAATCTACAGCAGCCAGTAACGAGGGTAGGCTTATGTTGACAGGTTGTCTAAAGAAGGAGCTGTTCAGAGGTGTCCTTAAGGTTTCATTTATTTTTTAGTGTTCTATTTTGGAGCTGACCTTTTTCCAGACATGTGTAGGTTGAGTTTCAACGAAAGTTCAGTGGACATCGGTATAATATAAAAAAATCGTTTCTGTGCTGAAACAACAAATTAACCTTCCTAACTAATCAATCCCCTTACCACAAGAAATGAAAAAAAATAAACAATAAAAACCCACTGTTTGCATTTGACATCGGTATTATAAAGCTTCCTTCAAAATAAATAATTCATAACTCACCCTACAAGGGATTTACTCACACACACACGCACAACCTTTTAACAACCATTGACCAAACAGCCGTTACTAATTCTACATCGTACAGGTATTAGTACGAAAACAAGTCGGCAGTGAACAAATATTTAGCAGTAAGCCTTGACCACAAAATGGATAGGTGCAGAAGGCTAATTTTATAATGTAATGCACTCATAGACATGCTTCACGTACAAGCACGAGTATAAATACACTTACGCAAATTTCAATAGCGATTTTCCTGTGAAATAACGATTGCAACTTTGAGAAAGACCTATTTCATAATATTATACTTACATATATAAAATCGCACCTTCTTGCTATGAGGGCAGGCAGAAACTGCAGAATGCAGGTGATGGCTACGATCCTTACATACTCCTTTTAATTCGTTAACGTTCATACATCCTGGTCATTTCATAATAGGATAGTTTCAGACATACTATGTTCGTAACACATTACAATTTCTATAAATACTGTAGAAGAAAATAGCTCATGAATCTTGCGTAAGTGCTCGTGACTGTACAGTTATTGCATGTGTACTCGTGACTGGCCTTCGTTTAAAATCTCCTTAAGTACGCATCTATGTTTGCGCGTACCTGTTTCTGCTCGTTGTATGAAGCTGGCCTTCTGTATCCATCTATTTTGTGGCTTAATGTAGGATTTAGGTATATGTTTACACGTCCGGCGGTAAGTAAAGAGTGGCCGTAATAAACAGTTGATTTTCTTTGATAGCGTTGGTGGACAGATTATGTAGGGTTGGAAAAATTATGTTACATGGTTGGAAAAATGATTTTACATGGCTGAAAGGTGCAATTAATAAATAAAATGAGGTGTCATTTTCAAATCTAAAGAATCACTATATGAATAATACAAGCTTTCATCAGTATGTTGCAAAATATTCTAAAACTTTTAAAAGCGTGTGCAAACTAGCGAAAGCTCTTTATATTAGCAAGAAATTAAAATCAGCTAATGATAAAATAAAAGCTTTCTGGTAAATAATAAATAATGAAACAGGAAGGACAAAAACAGCGTATTACTGAATTTAATTTAGAAACTACACATGGCCCCCCTATCAGCTCAAATGGAGAAATAGCTCAGGGGTTTGAAAACATTTTTGCTAATATTCTCCTTAAATCTACTGAAGAAACTACTGAACGCTTTCTGCTGCCTTACTTAGAAAGAATGTAAAGGCATGCCCTTTGGAGTTTAGGTTTCAGCATACATACCCCCCCGCTCTTATAAAACTGGAACAAACTCGTCTCGTTTTGTTCGAACTGTTATCTGCCCCTCGTCATGGAAGAACACTTTTGGCCGCAGGTGTTCCGTCGCTTCCGTGGACAAGTTCCTCTGGTCAGCACAAAGTCAAGCTAGTGCAAAGTGAAGCGGTACTAATGTAGTCTTAAGCCTTTTTATTAACACAAGTTTTGTTTATATGAAAATATGTATGTTTAGATTAAGGTATTTTTCTATGGGCCTGAGTCGCCTGAAATAAATGGTATTATTATTATTAAAAGCTTCTAAATATCTTAAAATTAAATCGATAGAAGATCTCTGAGAAAATTCGAAACCATTGCGTCCTATTTAGCATTCTTATTTAACACCAATGTAGACCAATGAGACTTTCCGAATATCATGAAACACAGTAAATTGGTTCCTTTGTTCAAATCCGGTCATAGTAAAGAACTCAGCAATTATAGGCATGACATGTGTCAATTCTGCTAATTTTCAGTAAGGTGTTTGAAAAGTTGATGCTCAGTTAAATTTTACGTCACTTTAATAAATATTACATCTTTCATGAACAACAGTACGGATTCACCAAAGAGCGTTGTACCACTGACGCTAGTGTCACCCTAATAAAAAAAAAATAAAAAAAAACAAAAAAAAAATATTACCTTCAGTTGTACAAAAACACTTAACTAAAACATTATGCAGCGTTACAACTAAGGGAAAGAGTGTTTTCGATGAAATCTGGCACCCAAAGTAAGATTTAACTTGTGTTTAGGGTGCAAGCGTCCTCGCCTATAGTTTGAATATATATCAGTAGTTGTAGGATGAGAATATTTAGAATATTTAGAACGCCTGAGAAGAAGCACAAGATGCCATTGGAATCTTTTGCGATTGCGTTAACTATGAGACACTTCTGCTGAAACTATGGGATTAGAAATACAGCTCTTGATTTATTAAGATCATACCTGAAAGATAGAAAGGTTAAAGTTCAAGTAAATGGCATAAGCTTATTAGGGTCTGAAATGGCAATGGGCGTTCCTAAAGGTTCAGTATTGGGTCCATTCCTGTTTTTTTAGTTTACATTAATGATTTACCCCAAATTACTACAAAATCAACCGAAGATGGTTTTATTTGCAGATGACACACGATTGATCTTTAAAATAGCCTGACGATCACAAAATCTTGATGACGTGAATACCTCTATTCCTTAGGTCCAATATTGGAACTATTTAAACAAATTCATATTATGACGGTACCTTACCAATTCATTTATGATAATATTGTGTATGTAAGAAAAAATCTACATCTTTTTAATAAAATAAACTAGAACTTTGACTGCCTCGTTGGTCTAGTGGTCGCAAGCGGTACTGCTGAGCATGAGGTCCTGGGTTCGATTCCCGTGTCGGGCAAAGTTTTATTGGGTTTTTCCATCTGGAATTTCTCGGTAGCAGCCCGGAGTCTGAATTTGTGCCCGGTTGATGGCAATAGGCTCGCCCCCTATTACATGGGACTTAAACATAACTGGCGAAATGTGGGGGCACTATAGTACACCTCTGCCTAACACTTCGAGGAATACAGGCGTGATGTTATGTTATGTTATGTAAATACTAGAAATAAAGATAAAATAGATCAACAATTTTGCAGATTAGCTAAAGTACATACATCTTTTATGGGGTGTTGTGCTAAATGTTACAACAAAATACCTTGTGATATATGGCAATTAAATAAAATAAAATTTAAAACTCATAATAAAAAGTACACTATCTTCATAAACCAGCATATTAAAAATTAGAGGATTATATCCAAGATAAGAATGCTTACTTGTACTGCTTGCTGCTTTCTGCTTTGCTTATGGCTTACTGCTTTTTGCTTATAGGCTGATTATGCTAAGAATGCTTGGAAACATGCTGGTCTAGCTCCATAAGATAATCTAGAGTCTAGACAATCAAACTGGTTGCTAATTTAATTGTATATTTTATAATTTTTATGACATTGATTTTCATTGTGTGATTACTTTAACTCACATAAGGCTTATTACTTGTTATTTTCTTTTAAGGAAAATCTTATAACTTTATAATGATTGTAAATATGTGTGTATCTATCATAATATAATGAATTTATCTGTCATTGCGTCATTTTTAATTATTTTTATCTATTGTGGTATAGTAATTTTATTCTAAATGCATCTTCTTCACATATAATTATATAATTAATGTATAGAAACTATTCTAAAACACAGAGTAACTGTGGAGTTTCTTGCCCATTCTTCTGCATACGAAACTACCTTTCGGAAGGGGCGACTAGAACCAATTCTATTTTGTAAATATTGAAATTTTATAGGCTTTTATTTTTATATAGATTCTTTTATATTTTGTGAATGTGAGAACGTTGTAGACTAGATTTGTGGACCTTTTTATATTTTGTTGAGTACATGTTACTTGTTGACAGGCCTACACTGTCCTCCCATATCTATCAACACTGTAATTGGAAACATTGTAAAAGCCCCTTATTTTTAAAAGAGTAACCGTGGAGTTTCTTGCCGGCTCTTCTCCATAGGAAACAACCAATTGGAACCGTGCACCTAGCTTCTGACGTTTCATAGGTGCCCATGTTGGTTTATGTGAAATAAAATATTTTGATTTTGATTTTGTTCAAAAGTGCCTTTTATGTGCCTATTTGAAATAAATGCTTTGACTTTGATGCTAATAAGATATTTTATTCAATCGAAATTTACCTATCGACAACAGATGATTTGAAAAACGTGCACTATTTATTTAGTAAGTACAGTGACATATTATTATCACATCTATCTAGACCATGAGCCATATCGTAGGCAATGTATCTATTAATTCCTAATTAGACCCCCAAGGCAAACACTAGACTACATAACGGTACCATTTGATATGTCAAATACGACTGCTTTCTAATTTATTGACAATACATAGCTACTATCCTATCAGACTGTCATACTTTGTCAACTATTAAGTGCCTGTAAATGGTTTAATTGAAATAAATGGCTTGAGTTCGTGAGTTTTTGTCGTTATTGCATACTTGCGACACATAGTATAATTAGTAGGTAGCTGATATTTAAAGCACTTTTTCCCCACAAAAGTGACTTTCAAATTGGACGTTTTTAGTCCTTTTGAAGTCAAACAACGCGTAAGTTAATGACGTTAAGTAAGGCACGGCTGTTTCACGGACTAAGCAAACTCCGACCGGTGTTAATGTTAAGTGCATGTGCTTGCAACATACCTCTTTGATGTGTTGTTCCTGTGTTTTAACCATTCACTTAATGAATAGCAGAGAAGCTACTTTGTACTGGTTGATGTTCCTGGTATAGTGGGTTTTTTTTTGGTCATATATTTAATCGAACCTCAAATTAAAAAATCCCGTTTTGCTTTTTTTTAAAAACACTGTAATATAATGATTACGCCTCTTTTTGTGAACTTCAAATTATTCCTGTTTTGGTGTACTAAAATACTAAATAGTCAAGTAACTTCGACCGACTTGGATGCAGCGCTCGCATGGCTCGCACGCGGTTGCTCACAATTATAACCTAATCTAACCCATTTGGACGGGGTGCGCTAGCTTAGTTAATACGACCAATACGGCTCGCGCGTGGTTGCTCACAGTTCCAACGTAACCTTATATCGCTGCCACACACTTGTCGAGTGGCATGGGAAGTGGCGAGGAAAGGAGAAGACGTAGTATAGCAACCCTGCAACCCTGCTGTCCATCCTTCTACACGTGCAGCCTGTCGGTCAACTTCACTCAGCGGGCATACAGTGACCTACGCGTTCAATATAACAATGCACTGAGAGTGCTGCTGCGGCTGCCGTGGCGTTTTATTGCGCCTGGGATGTTTGCAGATAATAATATTAATGGTTTTGCCGCCATTATTAGGAATAGGTGTGCATCCCTAATGACGCGTGTTCGCGGCAGCACCGACAGTATTCTCAGTGTATTCGCAGATCGGTGGGATTCCCCGATGTTGCGGAGGTGGATGCAGCTCCACGCTGATTTTTAATTGTAGGATGTTGATTTGTGTCTGTAACCTACTAACACTGGCAGCAATGGCTCGTGCATACAGGCACGACGCGACAGCCCGACGCGCTGCACGCGGTGCCTTTGTGTACGCTGTCGCGTCGCGCCAGTGTGTACGAGCCTTTACTCATCATGTCGCAAGTCATGCTGCTCGGCAATATGAGCGCGAGTGACCGGCCACATAATCGCGAGGATGACGACGACGTATTTTTATGACATTTAAATAATTTGCTATACTATAAATTCATAGCGCGCACGCTGCCACAGTTTCGACGACCATTGTGTTGAAACGGCGAACAACGTAGTGCGGAGCATCGCGATTAATTGCGCGAGTAGAACAGTGTGTTGTGTAGGCAGAGAGGGCAACATCGCGGCAGAGCGAGGAGAAGGGCGATGAGCAGCGCGAGGAGCATAGTGTGGCAGCGGTATAACCCGTGTGGTCAGGGTACTTTAGCTTATTTACTGCGAGCAACTGCGAGAAAATACCAAAAAGTGAAAAAGAGGCTTATTTATTAAAAAGTGTGAATCATTAGAAGCGCAAAAGTCAATAAGTAAAAAACTGTTCATCATTAGAAGGTTAATAAATTTTTAGAAGATTTGTAAAAAAAAAAACATTTGCTATAATCACCATGTGTAGTAAATCAGTTTTGCGACCCTGAGGGGTGACACTGAATTAATGACAGTGACATGTCTCAAGAATATTAAAATATTAATATACAAAATCAAAAGCTTTGAGTATCTGTAAAAATAAATTACTCATCTTGACACCGAACCCAAGTTCTCACCATTGTCATCACAAGACGAAACCGTAACTTTCCACATAACTTTACTCCACAAAACCGTAAATCATGACATTACTTCATTATCTGGCCAAAATATAAACACAACCAACCCTTTACAACACGAACAGCCCGCGAGACAAGTAAAACCCTGTAGTGTGGTATCAAGTCGAGTCTACTTGTCACTGTCATGTCGCAGCTCTCACACAAAGGGTAACTGAGCGGGCTTCTTGTACCACTTGTGTGAGAAAAATTCTTTCACTTGTTAATTTGTCAGGGGGTTTGTAAAGTTGAGGTTTTAATTGTGGGGATGTTATTGTACCAGTCAGTTTTTTGAAGTGAAAACTTCTTTAGGCGCGTTGAGCACTTTTTGGGTAAACAAAAATCATGGAACTCACGTCATCGTCACCGGACGCTTTCCATGCGCTATATGCATACTGTGTATATATGTGTACTTTTTGAGTGAAAAAAAAGCGTGAAACTCACGTCACCGTCACCGCATGCTTCGACGATACAATTCACAAGTTACTTAGTTTCCACTTCTATCGGCAGTCCCCAAAGACTGCCCCGCATCTTTTTTTATCAAATTTTCACACTACATCACTTTGCCGGGTTATAGCCATTTCATAGAACTGTCACAGAATGACAGTTGTGACTTCAATATACGAACAATTTCAGTTGGTAGTTAATTCGCTAAACGATTAATATTTTTGACTTAACTTATATTTAATCTGTTTATACATCTAATTCCTATTTGTTTGTTGACATCCAAGAGAAAATAAATTTTATAAACTATTTGATTATATATTGTTACTTAATTGATAAAAAAATGGAATATGAGCAAATAAATAAACGACACTTCATGTGCACGTAATCTTTCGACTAAAATGTATTTACTTTTATAATGCGGGTATACCTACTTCTCAGAATAAATTGTCTTTTTAATATAATCCGGCACAGTAAAATTAAAATTAATTTGCTACGTCGTCTTTTTAATGATGTTAGCTTTTAATTTGGCCGAAGTCTGCATTTTCAAGTTCAGATTTACCGCTTGAAATTAAATATATTTACACATTTATTTAGCAGACACTAAATAAATTTATAAAACTGTAATATGTTAACATATAATATTATAGTTATATAATTGTGGTGATAGATCGACGAAAGCGCCGTGTAATGATTGTTGATATTGCTGCTCCTCATGACAAGGGTTACCATATCTCGGGATTTGTCCTGGGATCTCAGGATATTTAGGTTCCTGACAGGATTGCGGTCGGATTGAAGGAAATCTTGGGAATCTCAGGATTTTGCGATTTTTTAATAAATTAAGTATCTTTATATCTTTACCTTTATCTTTTTTTTATCTTTATCTCTACAGTATTTTTTTGGGTAAGTTACAATCAACATAAATAAAAATATAATCTTCTTTGGATAGTATCACACCACAACGCATTTTTTTTCACATAAGCTTGTGAAAAAAAAAATCATCGTCGATAATTACGTTTGCGACAAAATCTCAGAACTTTCCTATAGAAATCAGGCTTTTTGGCAGGACTTTTAAATTTTCCATATGATAACCCTACTCATGACGAGAATCTCGTGAAAACTAAGAAAGATTTTTAAAAAACCTGTGTGGTTGGTGGATTCCCATCAAGAACGAAGTTCCATACGCGATTCTCGCACACACTCGTATATAATAGGATGAGACAGAGACATTGAGAAAGTGTGAATTAATTACGCGTTTTTAATACAGATCCATCTAGTGTACGTTTTTAGAAGCTCTCATAAAGTGGTCGCTATCTTGGATTTTCATTTTGACTTTACTATTGGCTAATCACCCTCGAAAACCATTAGAACGACAACCATGACAAAAAAAAGGCAGCCGCCATCTTGGATTTTCATTTTGACCTCACTATCGGCATTAGCACCCACGACAACCATGAAAACGATACCCGTGACGAAAAATATGAAATTTTTCGCAGCCGCCATCTTGGATTTTCATTTTGACCTCACTATCGGCATTAGCACCCACGACAACCATGAAAACGATACCCGTGACGAAAAATATGAAATTTTTCGCAGCCGCCATCTTGGATTTTAATTTTAATCTCACTATCGACTTTAGCACCCTCGAAAACCATAAAAACTAACTTTCTAAAGTTGCATGGAGGGGGCATCGCTTTGTTTGTCGTTACGTGACGATTTCTACCAGTCCAACTCCAACCGCAAGTCGCATTAAAGAACTTCGTTCCAAAAAATCAAGTATCTTGACTTAGCACAGGAGGTTGTCGTCATGTGGGACATGGAGTCTGCAATAATTGTACCGATAATCGTTACAGTTAATGGCCTAACGGTGGAGAGCCTCGACCAACACCTCAGGAAGCTCATTGCGCGACTGGGTCAAGGGCTTGATTCAGAAACCAATACTGCTGGATACGGGACGCATAGTGAGGAGGTTCCTCTCTATAGAGCCCTGACCACCAGCCCCTTATACCCTGTTCCTGATGGTGATAGGCTACTTTTTTATATACCTATTTTTAATTTTTTTTTGTTCTATACAAAAAAAAAAAAAAAGTAAGAAGTTTTTGTATGTAAATGTAGTAAAAGGTTAGTTAATACAGGGTTAGTTTTCAGACTCGCCAACTTTTCAGAGATGATGCAGAATCGTTTTTTTTTTTTTTTTTACATTTTTACTACGATGTTTTGTTTTATGTGATATATTTGATAGGAATTCACGACTATTAAATTAACAGACTTCACATTTGAAAGTTATAGTTTTCTTAATAGATAGAGGTGCGGCGTCAGGGGTAGGGATGCGTAGATGACCCGTGTGCCGGCCGATGGATGGAAACCAATACAATATTGCGGATTCGTGTTTGTCTGTGTGAGTTGCCAAATTATGTTACAAGTACTGAAGCGCGTGCGGTCTAGGTTGTTCAACTGAATTGAGTTCCACACTTTCTTTTTTTAGAAGCAGACAGGATTAAAAATGTTGTATAATAATATATTTTTTATTTCATAATTAAAAATATGATCAATTCTGAATCATCTCTGAAAATTTGGCAGGTCTTCGAAAATTACCCGTGTATACAATGTTCTAACAAAATGTGAATATTGACTTTAAAGGCATTAAAGGCATAATATGAAGTTGCGTATATTGTTAAATACAATATTCACATTACCTACTAAAAGAAATATTCTAAGCCGTCTTCCTCACTATACCTAACATTAAATATGTCCTTCTATAATACTCTTAACTTCCCCTAACATGACGGGTGAGGCATAAAATCTTCTTAAGGGGAAAGCGAAAATTTCTGAAATTGTCATTCAATTGGATTATTTGAACTTAGAGGGTTATATTGATGATTTTAATGTTTATAATTCTGTAAATACAAAGATACTTGTTACGGTCGCGAAACATATGCTTTTCATGCGCTTTTTGGGTAACCACTGAAAACCAGCGCCGTGCTGTGGGTCCCCTATAGCACAGCATCATGCTGAGTGGAAGCCTTCTTGTCACAGTCATGACGTGCAGCTGTCGACTAGTTCTGTTTTGTGCTCGTGATTAAAGATCTAGTTTGTTTGTTTCTTTTTATTAAATTGTTACCTGAGCTAATTTTTTTTTTTTGTATGCACGTGTTTCTGTGACAAATAAACCTATTTTTCTTCCTTTTTCTTTCTATATTTTGTTCAACATACAGCCTGACACTGACCTGCAAATTGCAAAAAAGTCAGAAAATTTGATTTTCCTGGGCAACCCTGCACTTTTCCTTTAACTGATTCGATATTAAAGTACGAATAAGGAATTGTAGATTAAAATCTATTTTACGTGTAAAGGCAGATGATTAAAGGTTGCATTATAGAGATGTAGATCATCTTTTTTCATTTTATTTTGGGGTTTTTTCGGAGGGGCTTGTGACTAAGTAATAACAGCCGCACAGGTCGATCGATCAAGTTAAGCTACACTTGCCGCGGTTGGTCCATGGATGGGTGACCATTTTTACATACCAAGACGCTTTCCGCGCCTCGGAAAGCACGTTAAGCCGTTAGTTCCCGCTGTCATTCGTGAATCTTTGACAGTCGTTACAAATTGTATACTTAAAGAGTGCTGTACAAAAACTTAATTGGAAGCATAGCCAGTGTTTTGCGCCAGTGTGCAATAAAATTATCGCATGTGAAGAAAACAACCGCAAAACTTTTACTAAAACATCTACAAACGCGCTAGACTATTTATTACCCAGCCACAACTGCCACAAAAAACAAAAGATATGAAATAATAAAAAGATTCCTTTATTTTTTACTTAAAATCTGTATCGTGGACATTTTTGTTACATAACGTTAAGAGTCGTTCACACGGGAGAGTTGTCTTGCTTCGAATAAGTGGTTTTCGAAAGTAGTTAGAAAATATGATAATGTACACTTTGTCACAACATCTTGTCTCGTCTGCTTGACGTCCGTATGTCATTGCAGGGATCCAGCAGAATATCAGCATCAGATATATATGCCTGACACATGCTGAGCTGGACACCCATTGGTGCACCCTTAAGATGCACATTGCACCTTGTATATTTCGTTATTTGATTTGAAGTATGTCGTGGTGTCACTATATTTCTTTCAGTACCTTTTTATTTTTGTATATTGACACCTTGTTTTTATATTTATATTTATGTATTTTTTTTATCATTTAATCGTGCTTTTGTGTATTGTACTATGTCTTGTGTGTGCAATGAATAAATGATTAATTATCTATCTATCTAATAACGAATGATACTCGTTTAACGAAGGCCAGAATCGTCTTGCATTTGAAAATTAGAAGCATCTGTATTGTAAAAAGTCGAGTCAAATCTAGTAAATCTGACGAATCTTGTGTTCGAAAAATAAAATGTGTACATGTGTAATACATTTTCCAGTATAAGCTGATCTCGCATTGTATAGGATTTCAGTACAATGAGAGGTCAGCTTATACTGGAAGTGTATAGCTTGATATGTAGCCATGTGTACCTACATACGTACGAAGGCATTTTTTTTTCGCTTGTATGAAAGCACACGGGTTCAATATTATAATCACCTCGCAAATCTCGCCAACGTGACTTGCATAGACATTCTTGTCTCCCGACGGGTGATAAACTCTCTGTTAAATAATAAATTTATAATAGGCAGTACACTATTGTCACCTTTGACTTACTCATTACTCATAGATTAACATAAGTAGTTATTATCTGTGCCACGAGAGGCGTTGTGTTGTTTTTTCTCTGCTTGCTTGTAAAATGTACGTTTTTATAATAAAAAAACTTTTTTACAAAAAAACAACTGACTTCCAAAAAAAACACTAAATGACGTGAAAAATAACTTTAATTTCGGAAGTCGGTGTCTTTGGTTTTGTATTTTCGATTTTGGCCACCGACTTCCGAAATTAAAGTTATTTTTCACGTCATTTAGTGTTTTTTTTGGAAGTCGGTTGTTTTTTTGTAAAAAAGTTTATATTTTTCACTTTTTTGTTGCAGTACTTACCCCACACAAATTCGTATACCACTACTTGTTGTGTAAATAACAGTGACAGAAAATTATTAACACATCATCCATATAAACTAAGTGGAAAAAATATGCAGTACTACGGATTACTCAAAAACTACTGGTCAGACCTTGATCAAATTTAAATGGGACCACATGTGAAGCACCACCTATCAAATAAAAAAAGAATCATCCAAATAGGTTCACCCAGAAAAAAGTTATGAGCTAACACACATAAAAAAGAAAAATTAAAAAAAAAAAAAAAACATACAGACGAATTGAGAACCTCCTCCTTTTTGTGAAGTCGGTTAAAAAAATAGACTCAATCTGTTTATTTAAAACCTGGAGTCAATCTCTCCTCGTGTGAATGAGCCTTCATGTGGACGCCGGATTTCTGTGTCACTATTATGAATAGTGTCGAATATATCTCAGCTTTTTTTTGGCCGAAAGCCGCCTGAACCAACGAAATAACACGTGCGATTTGTCACGGATTCAACAATAGCCATTCGTGGGTCTTACATGTGTAATTTAGTATATCTAAGGGCCCGATCACATGTAGGGTGTGGTTGTGGCACCACAACTTCAACCACACCGCAACAAAAATACGTGGACGGGCGCTAATTTGTATGAAAAACTAATGTTTATTCACACGTACCACATTTAGTCGTCAAATACAGCCGTGTGGGCGATGCCGAACACAACAATACCACGTCGCAGCCACAACACAACCACCAGTGAGACCGGGTACTAGCAGCCGGCCACATCGCAAACAGGACGATATGTCTGTCTGCAAACACTAGCCACAACTTAACCACATCGTAACTACTAGTGACAACGCAACCATCTAGCAACTGCAAGAAGCTGCAGCGACACTATTTACATGTAACCACTGCTTGCCCACATTTTGTCACTGCGATGTGGTGTGGTTGTGGGACGTGTGAACTGGCCTTATACAGATAAATAAGGTGTTATGTCAATCTTTGTTGTCGGGGCGTTTTCCTCGAACTGTTGCCAAGACGATCTGCCCCCGACCTTTTCGATAAAGATCGAACCAAACAATGTTTTTGTCATTTAAAAAACTCATTTTATACCACAGCAATGAATCCAAGGTCAAATAGTAGAGCAATAGAACACGACCAGAGAATTTTGTTTTACTGCTTTGGCCGTACCTACATTAATTCAAATTACTTAGTATTTTCTGAATCCATTAACTTAATGGTATTTTTATTGGTTTTGGCCAACTGGCTGTGATGGCCTAGTAATAGAAAAGTTGCTAGACCCCGAAGCGTTACCGACCTTAGAATCAAAGTTGAAAGTCTCAGGTGCCTTTCTTATTACAGGCAAGGGTAAAATCAGCATTTCTGCTAAGCAGCAAAAGTAGTAGGAGTATCCAAAATCATTTTTTTTTGCAAACCACCATCATTTGAGCTGAATGGTGCTGATCCTTACGTTATGTTCGTGAACGGGCGCCTTCAGTAGGGACTGGTCATTTCTTAGCTGCCACGGCTTATTTTAATTTGAATTGTTTGTTTTTATCGTTATTATTACGGACGCTTTAAACGAGCATGTCTTTTTACATCGTTCTCAAATGTATAATTTCAACATGAATGATTTCTACACCCAATTTTTTTTTTTGTAACTTTTAGTTGATTTAAAAGAGTTCTTGCCCATTCTTCTCCATAGGTACCTACTACGCTTTGGAATAGGCAACTTGCTTCATTTTTCAGACTGACCGACCCCTTGAAAATTCAAAAGTGCCTGTATTTGGTTTATTTGAAATAGATGCTTTGAGTTTGGGTTTGGGTTTGTTTGCAAAAAAATACTTTTAATTTCGGGCTATCAGCATCAAAAATGGCAATTCTCTAGCAATGGGACGGGACTAATACAGTCAAATAATGTACTTCTAGCTTTTGCTCGTGACTTCACCTGCGTGGAGATCGGAAATTATTCCATGGGAACGTACTACCGGGATAAAAAGTATCCTATATCCTAACCTAGGTCATGGTATATCTGTGTTCCAAATCCGATCAGCCGTTTTTCGTGTTTTAGTAAGAAACATCCAAACATACAAACTTTCACATTAAGATATTATTAGGAGTAATAACTACTTTGGAATTCAGTTAATTCTTTATACAAAAACAAAATCACCCTATCCAACCTCTTTGCTTTATACTAAATAGGTCGGAGAAAAAGTTTTGTCGTATTCTAAAGGTATAAAGTTGTACTAAAATCTCTTTAGCTGTACTGTTTGTATCTGGCTGGGTTTGATGCCATTAAGTAGATGACATAAAAAATTAAAAAAAAACGATTTCCCGCCATTTTTCAATTATTTTTCAGTCCGCCGAAATAGTGAATCTAACGAAAAAATTCGATACATTTTGAAGTTTTATTACTAAAGAGGTAAAAAAGCGACACAAGTCGCGAAAAAAATATTTATAGAGTTATTGTTAAGAGTAGCACAAAGTTGGTTCAAGCGTTTTCAGTCCGGGAATTTTGATGTCATAGATGCAGCTCCCGCTGGTCGCCCTGTTACGGATAAAATGGATGCCATTTTTGAAAAAGTGGAGCAGAATGGGCGTATTAGTAGTTACAACATAGCTGAAGAGTTAGGCGTTGACCACAAAACACTATTGACCCACTCTGGGTATACAAAAAAGCTCGATATTTGGGTGCCATACGAGCTCTTACTCTTGAATTTGTTGTATCTTATCTATATATATAAAAATGAATCCCTATTTCCCTTGGTCACGCCGTCACGCGTGAACGGCTGGACCGAATTCACTTTTCTTTCTTTTTTTTGTGTTCGTCATTGTCAGGAGAAGGATCTTATGAGATAAAAAAGTAAGGAAGTTTATCGGAACGTTACAAAATTTAAGAAAACTTAACGCCAATATTAATTTTACATAACTGTCAGCAATTGACAGAATGCGCGCTGCAAATATCGTTTAACACAGATGGATCGGTTGATAAATGACTTGATAGTTTTAGTCAATAGTCAAAACTAAAACTAAACTACATATGACATTCATAGCTAAGACAGGAAAACGGCTGTCGGGTCAGCGTGTATAAAATACAAACGAACTTTTTCCCCGACCTAATATATCTGCGATTAACTTCAATATTTATCTTCCAGTCATAAACAATAAAGTTTTCAGAGGCAAAAACAAGAAGCAAAACACATTTGCGATTGTCGAAGCGTTATTTTAGCACCGTATTCTAAGTAAGTAAAACTGTATTTGTTTAAACAAGGTGTACATGATACATTGCATTCAAGATAATAAAAAACAGAAAAGTTCTAAAATGTTCAGCCGCATATCGTGGCGTACAAATTGGTAGGAAGAGATGGTGCATAAACCGTGATAATATTCATCAAATTTACATTATAGAAATTATGTAGGTACTTATTAAATCATCATTATTCATTAAAGATTAGGTATCATTACAATTCAGAAAGCATATTTTTTTGATATATTAAATGTCAAAGTAGTCATTAAATAAATTTGTCAATAAAAAATATGAATTACTGTCATTAAAATTGCAATTCGAAATTACAATTATTCCACAAAAATATAGATCACAATAACAATATGTCAATAATATGAATTAAATAATGCGATAATGCTGGAACTCGATAGTGACTCAAAAATGAGTAATTAGCTTATAAAACTGGGTTATTTGTACGAGAAAGGGCCTTTTCCTGCAATGGGAAAATCAGCGGCCCATGTTTTATAATCTATACATACATATTATTATGAAATAAAGTCGCTTTTTGTGTGTGGCTGTGTGACCACGTTGTTCTTCTAAACTACGCAACGGATTTTGATATAGTTTTACCATCATTTAGAGAAATTATTGCGGAAGGTTTACGTGTATAAATGATAAATTATTTTATTTCTGTAAGTAGGTTTCTACAAACACTTTTACACGTCAATCATATTTTTATAACTAGATGAGTTCGGCGTTTCCTATCTTACTACTTCGAGAAAAAAGGCCGAAACAAACTCAGAGGTCACAGTCTCTTTTAAAGTCCAAACATAATCTTGGTCAGATCATGTGAAGACCATGTCGATTTGTGTCTGAAATGGTCTTTTGAGAAAAACCACACAGCATGAGTGGAGCTGTCTAGTCAGTGCACGCATTTGTCACTAATCGTGGAGCTCAATGCATATAATACATTATTATTTAACTTACATATAATAAAGAAATATCGATAGTATTTCAAGTCATAAATACCTTTGGAAACAAGGGTGAGTCGCTAGCATTAGTACAATATTATTATCTATTTTAATAACCATCTTAATACCAAAATAATGCACAAAAAAAATCGGGGCAGTCTTTGGGGACGGCCGATAGAAGTGAAAACTAAGTAACTTGTAAACCCGCTCATGGAAAGCGTGCGGTGACGATGACGCGCGTTTCACGCTTTTTGTTCACCCAAAAAGTACGCATACATATACATATAGCTCATGGAAAGCGTTCGGTGACGATGACGCGAGTTCCATGATTTTTGTTCACCCAAAAAGTGCTCAACGCGCCTAAAGAAGTTTTCACTTCAAAAATCACGGTATCCAACCTCCTTGCTTAATATATCCGCCACATATACTTCAATATATCTTCCAGTGACAAATATTAAAGTTTGCGGCGCGCGGTACGTTAAACGTAGGTATTGCGGCCTGGAGTGTTGCCAAGCGTCCGAATTAGAACGACTATATATCTGATGGGAATTCTAAAGGCATGAAAGTGGAAAAGAGTGATTATAAGGAACTTGGGGGTTGTTGTTTGAGAGTTGGGGCAATTGGAGCAGTTGGTAGTTGATTGTGGGAGGTTAAAGGTGGGAAGTTCAATAGTGGGTAGCGTGTGATTAGTGATATTCTACCCAGCGAGAATTAGACTATACACAAATCTCCTTCATTTTTTTACGTTACCCTTAGTTAAGTAATGATTAAACATCTCGTAACTTTAGCCAGCAGCATTTATAAATAAGAGGGATTGTATGTGTTGGCAACGTGATTCATTTTGGGTGGCAAAAAACAAAGACCATCTAATGCTATATATTCACTGCTGACTATAGGCATATGCTATACCAAAGGATCGGAAAATCACAGATGCGTGGCTTTAATAATAATAATAATAATAATGATATGCAGTCTCAGGGAATATTTCCAAGAAGCCGACGTGGGGATGCATCGAGATGTGGTCGCGGTGGACAAGGGCCTCATCCAGCTCTCCTTGGCTAAAGAGAACTGGCGCAAACCAGTAGCGGCGCGCAGTGATCGTTGACATAACGGTCCCGCATGACGGGAACCTCGTGAACGCCGAGAAAGATATAGAAATCAAGTATCTTGACTTAGGTCGCGAGGTTGTCGACATGTGGGACGTGACCTGAGCAATCATTGTGCCGATAGTCATGACAGCCAATGGATTAATAGCCAAGAGTCTCGACCAACACCTGAGGAGGCTCTCGTTGGGCAGTTGGATCAAGGGCTTGATTCAGAAGGCGGTACTTCTGGACACGGCTCGCATTGTTAGGACGTTCCTCTCTCTGGAGCCCTGACCGCCGGTAGCTTGGACTACTATTTTTTATATTTTTAAATGTTTTTATATTTTTTATATTCTAATATTTAAAAATATAATTTATATTTATATAATGAATGATTTATATTTGTATAATAGGTATATTCATAAAAACTACAGATACCTAGTTGCAGCAGCAAACAGTGGGTGGATATTATACAGTTAATTAGGTTTGTTGTAAAATCTGTACTAAAATTATGGTTATAAACCTGTATTTTGACAAACAGTTTACGGCCACAAAATTCTTATACACTTTAACGATTACAACAATTAATGAACGGTATTGTTCTACCGCTGCAATCATTTATGTGATTCTGTGATAGTTGTGATATATATATATATATATATATATATATATATATATATATATATATATGTGTGAGAGTGTGTGTGTGCATATGTGAGATGATAGGGTGGGCTATAACAGAAAAAAAAATGTTTGTCTAAGCTACTTGGTGGCATAAATAGATATCCAAAGACTCTCAAAGATAATAAATACCTTAAAAAAAGACTTTATTTTATTTTGTGTCCATCATAATTCAAATATTAGAAAAATATGTGGTTATTCAGAACTTCTCAATATAACTTAGTTACATGACTCAATTTTACGTTGTTTTTTGGTTGTTGACGAAGCTGAGCTAGTAAAATCCTGCCCTCTCAGTATAATCTACTTAGGCGACACAAGCTTCCAGAAAATAATCGGAAAGTTTTTCAATATTTTACCGAATCAATCTCTGTTAGGTTTGTGTTATACTCAAGAATTAGTGCGGTGCGATGCGATATTTTTATTTCTATGGTAGATCTTGTTAAGGGCTTTTGTAGTACACACACATAAACTCACGCATTCTTCCCATGGGGGTAGGCAGAAACTACAGAATGCCAGCTGCTACGATCCTTACATACTCCTTTTGCCTCGTTTACGTTCATACATCTGGTCTTACATGCATGGTTGCACCTGACCTTTCTGAAAAACTTCACCAATAAGGTCACTCTGCAGTCCTTCTAGGTCGCCCCCTAATGGCGTCTACCTTTTCTACTTTTCTGATAAAGTTAGATGGCAAGGCGTTTCTAGGTGTATAAAGAGGTTATAGAGGTATGAGGAACAGGGTGTAAAGTTCACTCACACCTCCCCAGAAAAGAGAGATCCTCCGACCAGACGGGTGTTGTGTCTGGTGGGCAACTGCCCGACGGTTGACGTCAAGACATTTATATATGCTAGTCGCGCGGTAAACTCTGCTTGCGCGATGCAGGATTTGCATGAAGTCAGTGTGACGTGTAGCTCGCATGTGGCGGTGTAGATACCGCTACAACGTGAATATTTACTAAAGTAAAATTATAAAAAAAGAAGTTTATTAAATAAGGAACAAAAAAAATATAAACAGATCACAAAAACCTCAAGGCAAATTATTTTGCAGACGACTAACAACTTAAAGGGCTACTAACTATTTGCTACTAGAAATCATAGGCGAGGTACTATAAATAATGAAGTGGTGACTAATATTAACAGTGGGATAGGATGCAAGAGCGAGCGAAGCGAGCTCGGGACTTGGGGCACTCTGACTCGGACTGGTTAGGTTAGAAGGGGATGGCGGGGTCTAAAAGACCCCGCCGTCCCCTTCGTGGTTATTTTTTTTTAAACCGCCCAGAAGTAGGAGCCCCGCGAAGCGGGGCTCCGTCGGCTACGCCTTATTATTATTGCCATTCAGAAATAGGAGGCCTCGCCAAAACAGAAACTCGATGCCAGTTTAAATTAAAACAAAGCTAACAACTGATTATTAACCTGCTACTTTCTACTTAAAATTATTCTTCACTGTAGCTGCCAACCTACTATTTTTGCTACCGGCTTTAATTATTTTTTAATCCCAATTTCAGATTAATTTGTCGCCGCGTTAAATACAAGCTAAACCTCAATAGATTTGTCCGGATGCTAAAACACTTTCAAGCAATCTTAATACTAACATAATAATCATTTTTCATTTGGAGTTTATAAAACATTGTGAAGTATTTAGTAAATAATAACTAAAAGTTAGTTAATTTCTGAGTACTTAGAAGTGCCAGCTTAGCGAAACATGACGCTAGATTGGCAAATAATTTCCCTCCAGAAATACTGCTTTTCATAAACAAGCTTCTAATACATATAATAAAATCTCGTTTGAGAAGTGCCAAAGGAAAACTAAGTTTAATGATTACATCGTTCACTACAATATTACAAGTACTCCCAAGAATATCCATCAAAAGAAGTAAACAAATATTCATCAAAGAAATTCCTGAAAGCACTCAGTGATACTTCATAACGCAATCTATGTCTAGAACATATTAAGGCTCCCACCAACAGGCACGACGCGACAGCGCAACGCGTCTCTAGTAAATCAATTTCTATGAAAACTTCATGTATATTGTTCTACAAGAGTCTCGTCGCGCCTGTCTGTGGGAGCCTTTACACGACTTTGGAGTGCCAGGAAAAAAATATTTTGTTAGAACGAGATATTTTCTCCAAGAATATGTGATATTAGAAAGTTCCAAAGTTATTAAATAACATTGAATAAGAATATGTGTGTCATACGTTCTTTGCCCTTAATAAGGTACGGCGAAGTTTTCCGACCAACTTTGGTAACTTAATTCCGGCCAAAATAAGGTTTTTTTGCGTCCTCCGTGGTCATCTTCAGGTAGGGGAATGATAAAACTGGCATATATCTCTCGTGGTTCGGTGCTTTCGACAAAAACATAGACAAAAACTTTTGACATAACGCCGTATGAGGAAAATTCTGTCTGTGTAGTTTATTGGTTGTTTTCGGCGATGAAACGCGGTTTACTCGTAAATATAAAACAAAAGCGAACGGGCAGACAAAAGACGAACGAAGATCTGTTTTTTTTTTCACGAAATGAAAGGAGGTTAAATGCTTTAGTATAGATAGTAGATGCGTAGCAAAAATGGCGTGCATGTTCTGACCCTAACCTGGTATCTGGTTCTTAGAGTAGTCAGATAGGAAACGCCGACCTCATCTAGTTTTAAAATATGATTGACGTGTAAAAGTGTTTGTACAAACCTATTTACAGAAATAAAATCATTTATCATTTATTATATTGTCATGTTGAGATTGATTATATAAATATTAACGGCAACTAAAGTGACTACATAGTTAAAGACGAAATTCATTATTGATATTTTTTTCAGCACTGTGGAAAGAAATTAAAGTGTTTAATTTATAGTGAAAGCTGCCTGACTTTTTAAAGGACCTAAGAAAATATTTAACATTCGCACCGTACCAAAACCACCAAGATTACGTGAAGTACATAACCAACGCATACTCGCGAGTAGCAGTAAAAGCCTTCCTACTTCCCTGCAATACTTATCCGCTGCATCTTTTCAGCCATCAAACTTTACGCGATTGCATGCACCTACGAAGCCATTCCGGTAGTTTGGACCGTAACCAGCACAATTGCACAAAGATAACACTACCAGAAAAACCACTTAAAAGAAAAAGCCATAAACGAAAGAAACCCGTTTTCCCGGTTGCACGTATCCTACGTTGGGTTAAAATTTTTGCGCACTTACTACAAACGTGAAGTGGGCTGAATATATATTTTATGGCGTACTTAACAATGATGTATGGTGGTTTGTATCATTACGGGTTTATCTTAATGCGGTTGGTAGTACTCTAACCTGTCTGCATTTTTATTAATGTACCTAAGATGGTCTGTAGGTCATCTACAAACACGACACGACAGGACGACGTGTGGGTTCTAGCCAATAAGACTCTGCCTCATACGTACATAAACTCAAGCCTCCTTCATATGGGGGTAGGCAGAAACTACAGAACGCCACCTTTCGCGATCCTTATATATTCCGTTTGCTTTAAAGAATCAGCCTTTAACGTTCCCACAGCTGGGCCACAGGCCTCCTCTCTGTGAGAGGGAGCGGGCCGTTATTTACCACGCTGGCCCAGTGCAGGTTGGTAGATGTCACATGTCTTCGAATTGTTTATTTTTTGGTTCTAGGACATCAACCGGTTTCCTCGCGATATTTTCCTTCCATTTTGAGAGCAGTGGTGATGAAATTAAATACACAAAGTAAAGTTAAAGTTAAAGTAAAAGCCTGGGTTCGAACTCGCGGCCTACAACACGTAAGTCGGGGCCGATACCACTGGGCCACCACTGCTCTCCACTGGCCTTTTCTACTATATCTAAGTTAAATATTATTATGTTATACACATTACGCTACCGGAATAAAGTATCAATTATTCATACATGGTTGCGAGTATTATGCACCTGACCTTTCTATCTATCAGTAATTGATACTAAAAGTCACTGTCTCACCAATGTCGGTAGACTTACCAATACTTCTTCACCTATGGCCTTGCCAAATATGGTGATATAACGCAGTGACAAAATCACCACGCCTGACAAAAAAATCCTACTTTCGGTAATTTAGGACAACATTAACTTAAATTGAAGGGAAACATCGTGAGGAACGTGAACTTAATCGTCTGAATCGACACACAACGGTGTGTGTGGTATTTGTGGATAAATGCTACTTTCTTCTCCGCATCAGAGAGCCTTCTCTCTAAGTCCGCCAACGAAGAAACGGGCCCGTCTTAAAGTAGTTCATTACTTTGGAATGAACCCTACTCCCGATGAATTAACTTTCTTGGAAAGGGAATAACACATCGGTAATCAGGACAACTGTCAAGTGGTGTTCATTAATTTTTAATTCGGGCCTCGAAATAATCTTATGCCCGTAAGTGATACGGAGTAGGAAACGCCTGTAATTTCGAGCGAAACTATGGATATTGTGCTTAGGGAGTAGACCCCCAAAAAAGATCGCTGTCCCAAAGTTATACAGGTCAAAGTCAAAGTCAAAGTATTTATTTGTAATACATAGGTGGGTGTAAAAATAGGTGTTGTAAATTAAAATATGTATAAAGATCAGTATGTTTTGCCATTGACAGTCCCCCCGACCCTTGCTCGACGACGCGCCAGCCCGCGCCGTAGCTGAGCCTGTAGCTTTAAATTCCCCTTATAATAATAATATAATTTCGATCCAGCCTGTCCCACCTTGCTGCCCTCCCCTCAGTGACGCCCTAAGCCGAGGTTCATACCCCACAGGGGGTGCCCTTAGCTTGCGGTCACCTAGTACTTAAGAATTTCGCCCCTGGCTGGAGGCTTTAAGTTAGTAGCTTAAGGCACCCACAGGCTTGCCCGGTTAAGTAGCCAAGACCTCAGTGGTCAAAACTACGAGCTGCCCAATAGGAGAAGAAAAAAAAACCATTGACAGTGTACAAATTGTTGTACAGTTGAGCTCCTTAAGTTCCGAGTTGAGCTGCACGGTTACTGACAAATGCGTGCACTGACTGGACAGGTCCACTCAATCTGTACGGTTCTTTCCTCAAAAGACCATTTCAGATACCAATCTACATGGTCTTAACATCATTTCTGACCAAGATTATGTCTGGACTTTAAAAGAGACTGTGACCTCTGAGTTTGTTTCGGCCTTTCTTCTCAGAGTAGTCAAATGGGAAACGCCGACCTCATCTAGTTTAAAAAAATATGATTGACGTGTAAAAGTGTTTGTACAAACCTACTTACAGTTATAAAATCATTTATCATAAATATTAATAAACTTGGTATCTAAAACTATACTTAGAAGCAGAATTACACTCAGCACAGTGTAGGTAACAGAATTAAATTTTCGTTAAAATTAAACAACAAAATCCATCAACGCTAAATTTAGTACACTTATCCTAAATTAGAGCTAACAATTTAGCTTACAAAATTTAGGTACCTATTAGCATTATTAGAAAAAACATAACCTGATATTATTTTTAACCGACTCAAGAAAAGGAGGAGGTTCTGACTTCGACTGTTTTTTTTTTTTAATGTGAGTTACCTTAGAACTTTTTTCTAGAAGAACCGATATTGATGATTCTTTTTTTATTTGAAAGCTGGTGCTTCTCATTTGGTCCCATATAAATTTGATCAAGATCTGACCGGTCGTTTTTGAGTTATCCTTAATAATGCGTATTTTTTCAACTTAGTATATTGTGATGATGTTTTAATAACTTCCTGTCACTGTTATTTAAATATCAAGTAGTGGTATACGAATTTATGTGGGGTTATAAACACAACTAAAGAGAGAAAAGTAATAACATGTTTGCAAAACAAAACAAAACACGTCAAAGTAAAAAATTACTTTAATTTCGGAAGTCGGTGGCAAAAAACAAAAATACAAAACCAAAGACACCGATTTCCGAAATTAAAGTTATTTTTAATTTTGTAGTGTTTTTTTTTTGAAAAATCAGTTGTTATTTTTTGTAAAAAAGGCTTTATATAAGCAACGATATTCACACGCCTAATTCCTATTAATATTATAAAGTAAACTGTTACAAACAAAGAGAATTAACTGAACCTTTACTTATTCCATTTACTAAACAATACGTTTAAGAAATTTCCAGTACCTAACAAATAGCTTTCAACAAACTTCTATACATTGAAAAGTTAGCCGTATAACGTTTTAGTCCCCAATTTATCTATTTAGAAACAACTGAACTCTTCACAAATGGACCTATCTGCTGTTTGAGACAAGGCTCCCCCGAATTTAAGCTTGTGAAAAGTCTGTCGACATTATTTCGTGAGAAACTTTAAGTATTTATTATATTTATTTACTGTAGGTGCTTCTTCCTAATCCTTTGGCTTATTACCAAGATTTGGGTAATTTATAGGAACTGGGCGTTACACGTCTGTATTATGAGTTTCATCACTCCCATTTTACGATAATTGTTATATTTCTGGTTGGTAACTGTTTCATCTAGCCTCATAACTTTATTACTGGCCCTCCAAGATCAAGAATCTTTAGAAATAGCTCTATTTCTTGCAATCAAAATACACGTCAATCTTTATTTAATTGTTTTCGATTAAAGAAAATGCAACATTATGAACAAAATGTCTTTGACATAATTATCTCGGGAGCCTGTGGTCCCGGACCGGGAAGACATACGAGGAGCCGAAGACTGAAAAAATATATTATTATTGAAAAAAAAAAACAAATCAAATGTATATTAGTATCATCAACACCCGAATTTTCATCCTTGTTAACCAGATATCCCTGTAGTGACATTTAAACCGATATCAGGTATTACAAGGCAATATTTACCTATTTATACTCCGAAGCTCATTAAGTACCCACTACCGCAATGTAAACTAAGAGTAACGTTGTACACGTTAACAACGTTGTAAACGTAAACAATGTCATATTAAACCAGGATATACAGTGTCACATACCAGACAATGTACTTTACGGTCATAATTATTTTGCATTTCCGCAATGACTGATACGATAAGTTTCCTGTTTAAATGTTATAATTAAATAACGGAACACGGATTGATATAACGGCTCGGTTAGTATTGTTATTGCGTGTTCGATTCCTGAATTGAATAAATCGTTCACGTTCAGCATACTGATAGCGTACAGCATAGTGCTAGTCCTCGCTGTGAAAGGGAGTGGACCGTAATCTACCCCACGGACCCAGTACATAAAAACCTGAGGGGCAATTGTTTTATTTCTAATAAAGTTTGCATTCTTAGTATCAATCAGTTAAAAAAACTTTAATTAACCTACATTTTTGTAAAGTTTTTGACATTGATTGTCACTGAGGGTAGATTGCGATTTGAATTTTAACGTTTTTACGTGCGAGAATTGGCCTTCTGACTGATGAGATTTTTATCAGTGACTGCACTTGGACAAAAGCGAAAAAAAAAATGCTTGAGTGTCGTAGAACTCTCGGTTGGATCGAAGTTCTTTTCGTAGGTTTTTAGTCAATTTGTCAATTAATTGGCTATAAAAAAATAATAGAGTCGTAGGTATTAAAAAAAAAATAGGTTAAAAATAAATTATTCACATCTGGCTACCTTGAACCAATAAGCGCGCACCTATGACTGGGCACAGCCAATAGCATACGCGCTATGGATAACCGTCTGCACTAAAGAAAGGGTCGTGACGGAAAACTCTTACACTTTTTTTCGCCTACCCCCCATCCGCCAAGTCCGTACCGTGCGATAAGGAACTTCGTTCCAAAACTTCGTTCCAAAACTTCGTTCTAAAACTTCGTTTAAAAAAACTTATTTCATGAAGAAATACAAACTATTTACGATAATTCTTTAAGATTCAGTATTCAATACCAAGGACACACCCATCCTCAAACACATGACTGCCAAGGACTCGCTTAAATCTGAACCATGAAAGAGGTCCCGAATAACAAGCGCCCTAACTGGCCCTTAAATCTCGGGTCGTAATAAACCTAGCTTTGAAACCCTACTTTCTTTTTTTTATTTTTATGTCATTATGGGCCTAAGGGAAAATTCGGAATATGACTTAATGAAGTTGAGGTAAAAGTTTTTTGGATTTTTTCGTTTACTTTATGCTGTTATTGCGTTTTTTTTTTTAATTTCGGGAAAATAAAAAGAATCCTTACCTTCAAAATTCCTAATTTAATAGCAGTTTAGGTACTTTCTTTTTACAAAATATATTGCCAATACTAAGCTTGTAGGAAGATGGCGCCATTTTCCGTTAATCTAAACAAAACCTACCTTACCTATATTTTGAACTCTACAGTACTATAAAAAAAACTGCACTGCATTAAAAAAAACTACGCATCTAGTACTCATTAAAACAGCCCGGCCCGTTCGATTGAAACCACAAACCGTCAAATCCAGTCTTGTCCGGGGCTCAATGGCTAGCCGATGTCATCCTACTACCGTTCAAACGCAACAACAATAATACGACTATCTCTTTCTATCGCTACATTGTCAAAGCGGGAAAGCTGTCTCGCTCGTTTCCAATCCGTTCGGCAGGGTTGACTGGTATACGTTTGGACCTAGATCTAGTCGCATGAAACTGACGGCACGGAAATAACGGCACTTTGAATTATCGGGGCAATATTCATTGCTGTTTGTTGGACGATGCTAAATTGACTTTTTTCTCCGTCTATTGTATCAGTTCTTTTGTTGAGAGAAAGAGACCAGTGATGTATTGGTACTTTAATTAATGTTTGTTGCGTCGATTCTTAGTTGCAACATGGTTACAATAAGTTTACGCTTATTGAAAATTTGAAATTTCCTACAGGATACTTTTCCAGAGCAGTGGTAGCCCAGTGGCAGTATCGCCCCCGAATTACGAATGAGTACAAACCCAGGCACTTAGGCCCGTATTAATAAACGTTCCTCAATGACGTGCCCAAGTGCGCAATCATTTGATACGCCATTATTACGATATCAGCATCTCCAGATCATTGCTAATTAATAAACACATGAATACAGTATCTCAGTTACCAAGATCAGCTCCTCAATGCGCTGTACTTGATGGCTTGATTTCGTGAACGATTACGTCACATTGACCGAAGTTTGGAACGACATGCATCACATTTCATTATTTTATGTTGTAAGATTTAATGAATACTTTTATTTTGTTAAAACTTTAATGGATAGCGCTGTATCACGTTATAAAGTTGTTTTCTACACAAGAAAGCCTTAAATTGTAAAAGAAATGTGTTTTTATTTCCCAATAAATATATATTTTTTTTAAATATTTTATGCTGTAGGTTGTGATAAATGTATGTATTAGGTCACCAGAAACAAGCTGAAATATGAATTTATTAGATTACATTTTCACATAAATATATTGGGTTTTAAAATTAGATTAATTGGATTTTTATGGTACCTACTACTTTTAAAGTTTATTTATTTATTAAACTTTATACAACTAAAGAAGTACATTTGTGGACTTAATGGCGTTGTGTTATACCTATAAATAGTAATTAAATTAATTTTATTATACTCATGATAAATGTATTTAAAATATTTACATAGGTAGATAGGTACCTACCTGAAATGATGCTGTAGCATAAAACCGGTCATAAAATATCGTCATAGTAGGTACTCTATTTCATCGTAATAATTAATTTCACCCAAAATATTTTTAAACTCCATGTTTCGCGCTACTAATCACGACCTTAAGTCACGGACTGCCTACACTCAGGTTTACGCATCTCGAGTACACACACCTATTGTATACTTAAGTGTAGAGTTCCGTTTATTAATCAGTCCATCACTCGGCTGATAACGTAAACCCAAGCCGTAACTTAAGTACACAAATTATTATGTTTATTAATGCGGTCATGATCTCAAGGGTGTCATCAAGTGCGACCTCTTGGGCTGAGGAACGTTTATTAATACGGGCCCTAGTGTATTTAATTTCATCAACACTGCTCTTAAAACAGTGCAGGAAAACATCGTGAGGAAACCGGCATGTCCTAGAACCAAAAATTCGAAGACATGCGACATCCACCAACCCACCCTGAGCCCGCGTGGTAGATTATGGTCCACAGCCTCTCACAGATATGAGGTTTGTGTTCCAGCAGTAGGAGTATTATAGGCTCATTATGCTTATGCTTCTTTTCCTTCATTCATTTCAAACAAACTACTGTCTATGAAAAACATTTTTGTATTAGCAAAAGATGTGATTTTGAAGGGTTCTTTTTGAATATTGAAAGCTATTGTAATGAATAGAAGTCAATAAATAATCACCATCGTTCCAACGGCAACCTTGAAGTCAGGGTACGACAGGTCTGGCCGATATTATTTAAAAAGGCTTACACGTTTGACCCTCGTACTACCTAAACACGAAGCGAGACGGGGTGCATCGTAGCATTATGGAAACGACAACAAAGCTTGTAATATCGAGGCTGTCAATCAATGTGTCGTTACAAGATACCTTCGCTTTAACCCTTGCATAACCGCAAGGGTAAAATCGAGGGTATCTTGTAAAACCAATATGATCACCCAATAACTATTTTGTTTTATATACTTACAAAGGTTTTGTGTGTAGGTACATACTGCTGTCGGTGCGCCAATAAAATATATGAACTAAAATAAACACTAGAAAGTCAAAAATAACTTTAAGAAGCTTACATGAACTAAAGCGCAGTCACTGTCGGATTGCATAGAAAAGAAAGAGACTCGCGATGTTTTTTTTTTTTTTTTTTTTTTTTTTTCCTAATTGGCAGCTCGTAGTTTTGACCACTAAGGTCCTGGCTACTTAACCGGGCAAACCTGTGGGTGCCTTAAGCTACTAACTTAAAGCCTCCAGCCAGGGGCGAACAATACTTAAATTTAGGTGACCGCACGCTAAGGGCACCCCCTGTGGGGTACGAACCTCGGCTTAGGGCGTCACTGAGGGGAGGGCAGCAAGATGGGACAGGCTGGATCTAAATTATATTATTATTATACTGGGGAATTTAAAGCTACAGGCTCAGCTACGGCGCGGGCTGGCGCGTCGTCGAGCAAGGGTCGGGGGAGGGGACAATTACGTCGGGGGCGTCGCGTAGGACCTCGGCGGCGAGGTCGGAACGATGGCGGTCTGTGTTTGTGCACTGTACTGGTGGCCCTACTGCTCTCCTGGAGGAGGGTTATGGGGTCATCGGGGTCGGTCAGGGCATGCCTTGGACGGCGGGTACGACTAATGCGGGAGGGGGCATATCTGGCAGCCTCGACAACCAGAGGGTTGCGATGTGAGGCCGCGGAGTCGAAGAAGCGCTTGGAAATGCGCTTCATGAACTGACGGATAGTGGGAATTTTAAGGTCGAGATGGAGGATCTCGTTCCGAACGAACCAAGGGGAGCCGGTTGCCCTACGGAGGAACCGGTTTTGGAGGGTCTGCATCCTATGGATGTGGTGGGGTTTCGAGTGTGCGAAAACCACACTCGCGTAGGTCATGATGGGACGAATGCACGCTGTGTAAATGCGCAATTTGCACTTGAGTGACAATTTTCTGCGTGCATTCAATAGGGAGTGGAGTCTACCGAGAGCGAAAGCGGCGCGCGAACGCGCCTGCTTTATGTGCTCGCCGAAAGAGAGTCTGTGGTCCAGAGTGACACCCAAGTATTTGGCTCGCTTCTCCCAAGGGATAGGCTTGCCGAACATGGTGATTGGACGGGGGGGGGGTGGGGTTGAGTCTCGGTTTCGAAAATAGAACCGCTTGACTCTTATCGGGATTGACTTCGATTCTCCACTTCCTAAACCAGTCACCGAGTTGGTTGACTGTGGTTTGGAGAGTGCGAGATATCGCGTCGGGGCTTACGCCGGTGTAGTAAATGGCCGTATCGTCTGCGAACAGAGCCAACTGAGCCCTTTTACTCTTGGGGATATCGCTGGTGAAAAGCGTGAAAATGAGAGGGGCGAGCACGGAGCCCTGAGGGACTCCGGCGCGAATGGGGCGGGGGGAGGATAGCGCTCCTTCGATGCGGAATCGGAAGGTGCGGTTCGACAAAAAGTCTCGCAGGATGAGCACGAGACGATCTGGCACTTTAAGTTGGTATAGCTTATATAATAAGCCATTGTGCCAGACTTTGTCGAACGCTTTCGCTATATCGAAGAAAACAGCACCCGTCAACGAACCACGTTGGAAGCCAACGCTTATGTGTTCGACGATACGGTGGACCTGTTGGACGCACGAGTGTTGGGTTCGGAAACCGAACTGCTCGTTGGGAATGAGACCTTTCGTCTCGGCATAGTCTCTGAGACGCTTATAAATAAGCCTCTCGTAGATCTTGCCGATGACATTGAGGAGACTGATGGGGCGGTAGCTGGAGGGAGCGGATTTAGGCTTGTCCGGCTTGGGAATGCCGATGACAGTGGCCTGTTTCCACGCTTGGGGGAAGATGTTATTGCTCATGGCACCATTGAAGATGGTGGTCATTAGCATGATCAGGTGGGCAGGGAACAGTTGGAACACCTTATTGGTCATTCCATCAGAACCGGGGGCTTTACGGGGCTTAAGGCCCTTTATGAGCTCTTGCACTTCGTCGGGGGTGACAGGAGGCAGAGGGCACTCGGGGTCTTCTACGGGGGGGAGGGAGGCTCTCCTTTCGACTTCGGCGTCGACCGCAGAGAGGTGAGCTTGGTCTACAGGTTGAGAGCTGGGCGAGCATTGGGCCTCAAGACTGTCGGCTAGGCACTCGGCCTTGTCGACATCATCGAAAGCGATGGTATTGTCTGGGCGGATCAAGGGGGGCATAGGGACTACTTCTCGGGATTTGAGTTTCCTCTGAAGCTCCCAGAATGCTAGGTGGGTAGGCTCAAGTTCGCTCAGCAACTCATCCCAGCCCGTTTCCCGATGCTCCGCTACACGTGTCCTTACAGCTCGCTGTAAGTAGCGCATATGGGCTCGGTTCGCGTCGCAGGGAAAGTTGCTGTATGCACGGACAGCCGCGTTCTTCTCAGTCATCAGTTCACGTACATCGTCCGGCAACTTCCAGCGACGGTCGTCCGTCGCTGGAACTTCCCTTGAACAATCGTTCAGGACTGATTGTACGTGTCCAGTGAATGAGTCGATCGCGGCCGTCGTGTCAGCGATAGAGTCGAAGAGGTCGGGGATGGAATCTAGGTGGGGGGACGTGTTGGATTTCAGGCGTTCGCTTACTTTCCTCCAGTCCGTTACCACTTTTGTGGGGGGGGTTGGTCGGGGTCAGGGAGGCCTACGCGAGGGGCTAGTTTAAGCACAACTGGTCGGTGGTCAGATGATAGTTCGTGTATCACCTCTATAGAATCCAACCGTAGGTTGATATTCTTTAAAAGTGATACATCGAGCACGTCAGGGGTATGGTCAACCAAGTGGGGGAAGTGAGTGGGAGTCATTGGGGCGATGACATCGAAGTTTAGAGGGGTACAGAGGTCGAACAAGTGTCTCCCTCGGGTAGATATTCTGGTACTATTCCAGGCGTGATGTTTGGCGTTGAGATCCCCCGCTATGATAACGGAGTCACTCAGGCCGAGGAGTAAGGTCAGGTCGTCAGTCAGGAGTTGGAAGTTCTCTGATTGGTTCGTAGGGGGGAGGTAGACCGATACCAAGGTGATCGGTTGGTGGCCTGTCATGCCTAGTCGGCAAATGGAGACTTCTAGTCGTGAGAGGGGGGGGCGGGTCCAAGGGGATGCAGTAGAGGGATTTTCTGTAGTAAATGAGGGTGCCACCCTTGTGACACCGAGTCCTGTCGTTTCGAACAACCCGATAGTTCGCTATCGACGGCGTTCGCGTGTGGGGTTTTAGGAAAGTCTCCTGTACGAGGAGGACATCGATCTGGTGGTCGCGGAGGAAGATACCGATTTCGTCGCGCTGACCTTGGATGCCATTGGCATTGAAATAACCTAGCTTTAGGGATCGGGGTTTTAAACGCGAGAGGATTCCGTTATCCATTAGTGGGATTGGGAGAGTTCACGAATGACTGTAACGCGTGCGTAATGTCCGGGTACGCGTTATATATGCACTGAATGGCATAAAGGTTACCGGCATTTCTGGCGGCAACGATTTCATTGGCCATTTGACGGGCGCGAGGGGTGAGGAAGGCAGTGAATGTGCCTGAGATCACGTTGAACGGATCCATGGGGTTGGGGCCTACAGCCACGGGTGTGGATGAGGAAGGAACGGGCGCGACTGGGGCGGGGGTGGTGGCTTTAGGAGCCGGGGGGTTAGTAGCGAGGGGCGCGGGTGCGCGCGCGGGCGCGGGCGCGGGTGCGGGCGCGGCCGCGAGCGCGTGTGCGCGAATGCGGGGGTCCATCTGATGAGCGATGAAGGGCGGAGGGGGGGGTTGGTTGCGTACCAGGGGCGGGAAGGCCTGTTGGTGCTGGGATAAATTCCAAGCGTTGGGTCTCTGGGGACTCAGACGATCGGGAAGTTGAGTGGAGGGGGCTTCCCTTCCCTGACGAGCGTCCGTACGCTTCGCCAGTTTGGGATTCGTTGCCTTAGGGGCTTTGGGGCAGCCACGGTAGTTGGCTGGATGCCCGGAGAGGCCACACAGCACACAGCTGGGTGGTTCCGTGCATAGGGTACGGTCCTTTGGGCGGGAGCACTCGGAAGTGCCATGCCCACCCAGGCACTTGACGCACCTGGGTGTGGCATGGCAATTCTTTTGGGAGTGACCGTATAGTTGGCAGCGGTGACACTGGCCAACTATTCCAGTCTTGCGGGGCTTCTGGATATCGAATCCAGTGAGATGACATAGGGACTTGATCTTGAAGATCGGGTGGTGTCCTTCGACGGGGGGGCATACAACAAGGACCATGTTGTATGGCTCGCCGCCTCGGGCACGGTGCATGCGGTGCACCTCGGCTACTGGGATGCCTTGACTCGCGATGACACAACGCTGGTAATTTATTGCAAAATATGAAGCAATTATGGATTTACAAAAATCTATTCATTGGACTAAAAAATTAAAACACTATTACGTTAGTATGTTACTTGTAGAATAATCTGACAAAAAATCTGAATGTTTGCATGTATTTTAGTATGGTTTTTAATCGTTATAATATTATTTTAGAGGTATCTTCGTGATTTTTTTCTATCATATCAAGTTAATTGTATTATGTTTTCAATACACTATCTAACTAGCATATATCCAGAAGAATATCATATATTTTTCTGATTTTGGTTACTGCAGTCGATCATATATTTTTAGGCATTATAAATTTCCGCTTAGGTCATGTAGTCCCCTTAAGTAATTTCGGAAGTCGGTGTCTAGGTATTGTATTTTCGTTTTTTGCAACGACTTCCGAAATTACTTAAAGTTATTTTTCACTTTGTAGTGTTTTTTTTTTGGAAGTCGGTTGTATTTTTTTTTTCTAATAAAGTTTTTATTTTTCACTTTTTAGTTATGGTTACCCGACACACATTCGTATACCACTACTTGCTATGTAAATAACAGTGACAGAAACTTATTATAACAACATCAATATACACTAAGTGGACAAAATATGTATTATTGAAGCTAACTGAAAAACTGCACAAGCAAAGTTAATAAAATTTATATGAGACTACCCCTGAAGCATAACCTACCTATTAAAAAAATAATTTTCGAAATAGATTTAGAATTTCCGGAGATATCGTGTACTAAAAAGTGCCCATATTAATGTTTTAATTAAAATAAAAGCATTAAGTTTGAACAAATAAATAGCAGGATGATTTATTTAGTTTTTAAGGACCAATTTTTTTTGTGATTTTTCGAATGTAGAAGTAACTTTAACCTGTTTCATTAAAGCCTTTTTTAGCAAACTTTTGTTAGTTTTATTTTTCTCGTTTTAAGCATATTAATGTCGTAGTAGCTGCATATATAAGAAAGCTTAACAGCCTGTTGTGCTACCAAACACTGGGTAGAACGTTGCATTGCAACATTATAGAACCGTCGACAAAGTATGTATAATATTGGAGAGGTTATTATCTACCGTTGAATGGAGCTTCGGCCGGAGTGCATTTTCATGCTAGCCTTTTTGCTGCCTGTCTTTTGACCTACGGGTGGAAGGAAGTGGTATATCTAAGGTAGATGTTTGCCTTCTGATGGCTAGAAAGGCTTATGTTGTTCGTTATTGTGGAGTAACTGGGTCAGACAGTGGTCAATTTAAGTACCTATATTGAACTTTTGAGCGAACTGATAGGTGATAGAACATAATAGTAACCTTATTGGTGATGTTCTTATTGGTGATGTGCGAAGTTCTCGCAAAGATAGTGCGTGTATGACCAGCACTCTAATTTCGTAACACAGTATCTATCACAATCTGAATGATTTGAAGCAGCACTAATCCATTGCTTCATATGTTCGAAAAATTTGCCTGCTCAACAACGTAAATAACGCAATGAATGTTGTTGAACTGTCAAAATGAAAGCTATTCCGACTGTTAGTGTGATACGCAATTACCACACAGATCTATGAACGTATATGAAGCAGAAGGGAATGGGGTAAGGAAAGTAACTGGTGGCGTTCCGGTAGTTTTTGCTTACCCTTATCGAAAAAAGGCGTGAGTTTATGTACATAACGTGTTTGTATGTATGTAATATGTCGCTCACCTAGTAATATAAACACATCTATAAAAAATGCGAAATTGAGTTTATACGGCATTAGTGTTTAAAAGTGCATAATCTACAAAGTGGCAAAACGGCACAACGGTAGTTTCAGTATTCGTCGAGAGTTGTCGTTAGTGTCATCTCATTATACCATTATTGTTGTTATCCCCCGCATGGCGCGTAAAACAGCGGCTCATTGGTCCAAAACAAAAAAATTGAGAAACGTAGATGTGCCAATATATTACTAGGTGAGCGATGTATAGAATGCTTTGGTAGATTAATTCAAAGGTTTTTTTTTAATATGGTTGTTCTCGTAAATGGAAGAGGTAACGACAATTTATTATGGGGACTTTCTTTGATGATGCAATTGCTAAGCGACAATGCTAAAATAGGTGTGCAGCTGACTATATTGTCTGCAGCCTATTATTTCAACAGAAGCTATTAATTTGACTATACCTAGGTACATATGGATTGTAATTCCGCATCCAATCTCGAAGGTGGTACAATATAGCATTGTATTCATCCTTACATTAAGTAATTACTTGGCGTCTTGACGTCGCCATGTTTGTGCGCTTCAACAGACAATTTCACACTATCTACAAATTAGCAAGAACCTTAGTATCTAAAGGTTGCTACATGATTTATTTACATAGCTAATATTGGCAACAATAAGATTAAGCTAAGTCCGACCCGCAGCTTTGTTGATTTTGATTTTAGTAACGATTTTCAAGTTCTAAGAGACTTTAGTTCTGTCATAGAATTTCAAAGAAATTTGAAAATAAATAACAAAGTTCAGGTCCACATTACGAATCCACTCTAAAATATAGCATATTTTAAAGTACCTATGTTTATAATTTAACCAAAGGTCAAAAATCTCTGTCGCCTAGTGAACAAGCTTAGTTATTCATTGATGCTCTCTGGACAATAACAGACATGCCATTTTGACATTCTTATGGCTGATTATTATTATAGTTTAAAATTTTATCAAAATCCTAAAAGAGAACAATCCAGAAATAGATTCGAAACGAATTTATCGCATTTTTAAGAGTTCCGTAACCAAATGGCAAATACATATAGAGGTATGAGGAACAGGGTGTAAAGCTCACTCATATTCTACGGAAAAGGGAGGATCCTCCAACCAGACGGGTGTTGTGTCTGGTGGGCAACTGCCCGACGGTTGATGTCGGGATGTTGTATATATGCTAATCACGCGGTAAACTCTGCTTGCGCGATGCAGGATTTGCGTGACGTCAGTATGACGTGTAGCTCGCATGTGGCGATGTTGATACCGCTACAAACAGAACCCTTATAATTCTGTCATGTCCGTCTGTCCGTCAATTTATTAAAAGATTTCACGTAGAATTTATTTTTATAAAAATAATATCAGAAATGCCTACTTACAAGGTCACTTTAGTAGCAACCCCCACCCAAAAGTAAATTAAACATGTCCTACTAAATGAATATCAAAAATTTCCACAACGCTAGACAAAATATTTTCCTCCATTATCACAGTCCCTCGTAAACCTGTAACAATTCGCTTGTTTCGGCCTGACACTGTTTCTCGGCCATCAAATTTCCGGCATGTACCTACTGCCAGCCCACACGCTGGATTATTTAGCCGACAACGAGCAACCAATATATGACGTCACTACTCAATAGGAGAGGAGTGACGTCAGATATTGGTTGCTCTTACGTTTTAGGCTTTATAGGAGAGATAATGACGTGGTGTCTGGTGTTTCAAATTAAAATTCCAAATATTTTATTTCACATACACCTACACGGGCACTTATAAAACTTCAGAAGTTAGGTGCACAGTTCCAATTGGTAGTTTCGTAATAGTGTACTTACTTTTAAAAAAAAATGGCATTTACAATGTTTTCAAATTACACTATGGGAGGACAGTTTTTGGTAAGTACCTAGTAGCTACCTGTCAACAAGTACTAGGTACTTAACAAAATAGAAATTGGTCAACAAATCGAAGCTTCTATGACTCTACAAAATATTTTAGAATTTGTACAAAAAGTTTAAAATGATTATTCTACTTAAGGACTTTTTCGTTTTTGTAGGTTAGTTGGTAACAGACACAAATTAAAAAAAAGAAACCACTAGAGGAAAATATACTATTTATCGGGGGCTCTGGTGCGCTACAATGGCGGACTTTTTGAGCAAGAGGAGTGATTTTTATTTTTTATTTATTACATCACATGTTTCCTTTGTCATTACAGATAATAAATCTAATGCGACAAAGTAACTTAACTATACATAACTATACCTTACATGCTACACAGTACGTGGCCCTTTTGAACTCACCCAGTGTACAACTGAATATGTCTATGGCATCCGCCACCGTATTCTCTACTAGCGACCAGTCCGAGCTTTGCACGGTTTTACGGCTTGAAAAACCCTCAAGATTTATTTATTTTCACTAAGTGCTCACATACACGAGCGGCACGTGTCGACGGCTACAGTTGCCTCTGGGCTTGACGCGTAACCTTTCTGGAAAAAAAAAAACTCAAAATTATGGTGACAACGGCATCAAAATCCATGGCGTATAGTTATGAAGAGCAACGCAGTCACACGGACAGACACGAAAAGCGACTTCAATTTATAATAATACTAGCTTTTGCCCGCGGCTTCGCTCGCGTTAATTTAGACTTTGACAATCAATTCGGGTTATAATTCAATCATGATTCGAAAGTCACGTGGCGCCATCTATCATCATAGGAACGTTATTGTTGTTTTCCTCAGGAACAGTACTTTTTTTAGGGATGAAAGGTACCCTATGTCCATTTCTGTACACCTGAAAACGTATATGCAAAATTTTAGGATGATCGGTTCAGTGGTTTAGGCGTGAAAAGATAACAAACAAACTTACTTTCGCATTTATAATATTATTTAGGTTAAGTATACTCGAAGATTTTGAATATAATTGTTGAATTATCATCTGCCTAGCCTTTTTCAAACTACTTTGTACCTAGTAATGTTGTTGCCATCCTATATGCATGTCTTTTCTTGTATGTATGACACATGTTTAAGCAAATAAATATTATCTTATCTTATCTTATCATAGGCTCCCAGTCTAACCGGATGCAGCTGAATATGAGTATTTTACATGGAGTAACTGCCTATCTGACGTCCATAACCCAGTAACTGTATAACACGATACTCCTTGATAAGACTGGTTGCTAGAATTTTTGGCTTTCTGACTACGCGTAACGACTGTCAAATATCTACGAATGACAGCCGGGATCAATGGCTTAACATGCTTTCCGAGGCACGGACGGGTCTCGATATGTAATGGACGGTCACCCATCAACGAAACGACCGCGGCAAGCGTAGCTTAACCTTCGATCGATCCGTGCAGCTACGTCTGTGTAGGTATGAGTGACAAACATGACGCTCTCAAAAGCCAAACTTTTTCTCAAACTCCATTTCTTCCATATTAACAGTCGTCTAACGTGTACGTACGAGTATGCGTTAAATGTGACTAGCATTAACTTGGTATCTAACATCTGATTAACACGTCAGTAACATGCTCAACACATTACATGGACAGTGTATGGTCGCCTGCCTTCCGTGTTATTGCACCGTCAATGTGTGCTTGCCTTGATTGGTTAGCCTTCCCTCTATACATTAAGTCCGGTTTATCGATTGTTTGCGCAACCAAGAGTTAAATTACACAAAAAGATTTCTGGTGACTCCTGATGTTAACGACACCTATATACATCTGCATGCATAGCATGACCACCATAGAAACGGGTTTTTTCGGCGAAAGAATAGACGAAATGACGGATTTGTTAAAGTTTTTTTTTCTACAATCTGTCATTTTGTCTATTCTTCCGTCAACAAAACCCGTTTCTATATTGGTCATGCTACGCGTGCAATACCTACCAACACTAACGTTCGATGTAAACATAACGTACATTGGAACGATTTTTTTTATCGAAAATACAAATTTCCAATAGCATTTTGGTTAAAAATTTTCGACAAGCACAATAACCATTACCAATAAATATGAATAAAGTCTTAAAAATAAGTAAATTATGTACGAAACGAGTAGTTTCAATTTTAAAATCATTCGAATTTACTTTACGTTTAATACAAATGTTTATGCTAGGCCCATAGAGGCAACGCCCAGTATTTAACACCCACGGATTGATACGTGAGTTTTATGTTTTTTTTCCAATCATTACAGTAATTATTATTAATTAAACTTGATTTTTAACCGATTTCATAAAAAGGAGGAGGTTCTCAATTCAACTGTATGTTTTTTTTTTTTATATGTCTCAGAACTTTTTTTTGTGTGAACCGATTTGGATAATTCTTTTTTATTTGATAGCTAGTGCTTCACATGTGGTCCCATTTAAATTTGATCAAGGTCTGACCAGAAGTTTTTGAGATATCCTTAATACTGCATATTTTTTCCACTTAGTTTATATTGACGATGTGTTAATAATTTCCTGTCACTGTTATTTACATACCAAGTAGTAGTATACGAATTTATGTGGGGTAGGTACCGCAACTAAAAAGTGAAAAATAAAAACTTTTTGCTAAAAAACAACCGACTTCCAAAAAAACACAAAAAAAAACGTGAAAAATAACGTTAATTTCGGAAGTCGGTGGCCAAAAACGAAAATACAAAACCAAAGACACCGACTTCCGAAATTAACGTTATTTTGTAAGTCGGTTGTTTTTGTCTAATTCTGTCTTCTGTGGGTTCCGACCTGCACGTACCCTCAGTTCATTAAATATCAATCATATCTCAAAAAAAACATTAACACAACGTTGTTAGAGGCGTTTGTATGACACATACGCCTCTAACAACACATAAAGGACGTACACGCCATCGTGGTTCCTATTATTAAGTATAACAAAGCCGTTAATTCCGACACTATCGCTATTGAAAGGTTGGACCTCAATCTGGATATTGGGTTTAAACGGCATCCTGCCTTCCTAAACGCCGTGTTGTGAGAATAGTAACAAGGTTTAGTTATTGTGAAGGACGTTCCTGGAATTTTCAGTCTTTGGTTACTCGGTTTAATTTTCCATTTTTAATGGAAATCTGTTCGTTTCCTACATGCTTATGTCTACCTTTCACGCGTATATCTAATACAACGTAGAGTAAATTAATTTGTAAGGAAGGAACAATTTAAAGAGTAAATGCAAAGTAATAGAACAAAGATCGGGACAAGGATTTGGGAACAGAGATCAAAGACAACGGTTTCGAAGTGTATCGAGGTCAAAGCACTCTATATTTCACAGGAACTGATGAAAACTAGGCTCTTCAATCTCGCCTAGATATAATCCTTACTTAATATTATAAATCCGAAATTAACGCTACATGTCTGTCGATCTGTCTGTCTCTCTGTTACCTTTTCACGCCTTAGCGGCTGAACGGATTTCTATAATATTTGGCACTCTAGTAGATCATGACCTAGGACATAAGATACTTTTTATATCGGTAGGATAATTTCCAACTTCCAATTATTATTAATTATTTTTAAATAATTATTGTTACATCCCTCTGCCCTTATCCTGATTTATTTTGTGTAAGTGCAGCGTATATTTTTCTTTCATACCTGTTTTTGTCTCTAATAGCCTTAAAAATCTCGATCGATCTTTCCAACCTTCTCTTAATCTTTAGTTTAAAGTCAATAATATACACACTTTTTTTTTTTTAGCTGGGAACTCATGACCTCTCACGCTCTGGGCGGAGCGGAAGGGCGTGTCAGAATCTTACTCGACTAAAACCCAGCCGTGTTCCTTCAGTTGCCTGTGCGCCAGGGCCACGGTAACTCTTTCTAACAATCCGCAACCCCGGCAAGCATCGGCCCTATCGGACCCCGTCAATTATGCAATCAATCAATTGCAATGCAATTATGTCAATTATACACACATCCTAAAAAGAGATAAGTATGCAGGGTCTTCGGATATAGTTGAAGTTTATTAAGAAACTAATGAATGTTTTCTCGGCTGAGTTTAACTTTTAAGTACATACATCTTCTTCTTCTTCTTTTCTTCTCAGAGTAGTCAGATAGGAAACGCTGACCTCATCTAGTTTAAAAAAATATGATTGACGTGTAAAAGTGTTTGTACAAACCTACTTACAGAAAAAAAATCATTTATCATTTATCATTTACTCGTATTTGGTTTAAGTCTAAGTATGTACAAATATTATTGTGGAAACTAGAATATCCCACAAAGTTAGTCGTGTGGCGTCCTTACCCGCCACAAAGGCAGCCAATAGATCTGATTGGAGAGTGGAGTAACTATCACGTAATTTGTGACCAGTGACGCTTGCGAGATCTTGTCTGAGTTTCCGCCTACGTTACCTTTGAGCTTAGCTTGCAGCGATTCAATAAACCGATAAGTTTATAGGTTTATTGAAATCAATTGTTTGGGGCCTCTAAGGCTTAATAGTATATAATTATAATAATAACACTATAAGACTTGTGGGGTAATTGCGTAACACACTTACAATGGCAATGCTATTCATTTTGACAGTTCGACAACATTCATTGCGTTATCTAGGTAAGGAGCAGACGAATTTTTGTAACATAATTATGAAGGAAGAAGCTAAACCCGAATAGCCCGATAAGAATTCCAACGGCACAAATTACGAATTTCCATACAAACTTTCATGCCCTATTTAATCCCTAGGATGATTATGACTATTCGTATCAAAGGAACTCATGAACAACATTTCATAATTCTAAACCCGATGGCTGTACATTGTCTGTACGTGAATACATTTAAGATTTTCGTTAAGTCGATGGATTTGGAATTTCCGTCAAATCACTTCGAATTATAATTGAAAATGTGTTGTGTGACTGTGTGTGTGTGTATGAGTTAGTGTGTGTGTTGCGTAAGTGAGGTGCTGTAAGTGAGGGTTTCGCTTTTTTAAAAGCTGCCTAGGACTTGAATTTACTCATGTTATTTTTTTCGCCTTTTTAGGTTATAATTATTGCATCTAATCATTTTGTCACTAAAATATTCTAGACAATTTTATGCGATCGCTGTGGAAAATATTAAACAATACACTCTCGGTTTCTTTCATTTTAGCAGCCAGTAGTAAAATTTCAAGTAGGTACCTAAGAAATTACTTAATCATGTATCGTTAGTCGTTGCACATAAAATAAATCCATATAGGTTCTGAATAATGTGATTTGTCTGCAGGTTTACCCGACTTGATAAGGCTCAGAAGCTGACGGCAAATTATTACAGATGGGCGAATATTTCTACAACGTCGTAAGGCCACAAAAGTAATATCCATTTCGTTTTGTCCCGAGTAGATTCGTAATATGCTATAAAAAAGTGGGAAAAAGGTCGCCATCGGTAAACGTACGTATTACTGTTGTTTCTGTCGACATTATGAACAAGACTGAAGGTTTGGCGCGACTTTGTCTCTATGTATTTGTTGCAACAACTTTCTGTAATCAACCTCGTGCTTTACCACTTTTGACAACACGTCCCTGCAGAACTCTCACTTGAAACTTCACTAAGGGTGAAAAATTCTTAAACATTAACAAATACACCTTATCGTTTTATGACATGCTATTGCCATTCAATCTTAGGGTGATCATCATCATCATCATCTCAGCCTAAACACGTCCACTGCTGGACATAGGTCTCCCCCAAGCACCGCTACTTCGACCGGATCTCTGCTTCTAGCATGCAACGGATTCCTGCGGCCTTCACCAGGTCCACCTTGTGGGAGGCCTTACAACGCTACGTCTTCCGGTACGCGATTGCAACTCCAGAACCTTTCGGCCCCATCGGCCATCTATTCTGCGAGCAATGTGCCCTGCCCACAGCCACTTAAGTTTGCCAATTCTTCGGGCTATGTTACCTTGAGTATAATTTTTTATAACTTCAAAACGATAACTGTTTGGAAACATCCACTGATTGTTATGTCCTAAACAATGATGCATTGATTTTAACTGTCATCATCCATACCTTTATCCCAATACCAAACTACGTGTTAATTTAAAATCTGGAATTCTAGAACGTCATCACACCGGTTTTTTTATTTTTCTCTCCTCCTATAATAGCTACGAAGATAAAAGATATACGTTTTTGACGAGGCAAAAGGAGTATGTAAGGATCGTAGCAGGTGGCGTTCTGTAGTTTCTGCCTACCCCCATGGGAAGAAGGCGTGAGGTTATGTATGTATATGTGTATGTTTTTTCTCTTCTGCCCGACAGTAAAATATTGAATTTAATAGCGTAACTCGACCCGGTGGAATTCTCTCCGAACTCACAGAATAGCTTCATGCATAACTGTCTACCAATACTTGACGGCCCTGACAGAGTGAAAGTCCGTACGTTTACCATTTGGCCCGAAGCCACACAAACTGTCTTATAACATACATACACAAACTCACGCTTTCTTCCCATTTGAGTAGGCAGAAACTAAAGAACGCCACCTGCTACGATCCTTACATACACCCTTTGGTTCGTTTACGTTCAAATATCTCGTCATACACGCACGCCGGTTGCGAGTACTACGCACCTGACCTTTCTGAAGAACATCACCAATAAGGTTACTATACAGGATGGCAGGTACATGACGCGCAACCTGTTACCATGGATTCAGTACGTATATATAGTATATCCTTTTAGGGCGTTCCATCCCAGCGTTTCCATTCACATACTTCCAAGTTAAACTAATATCTTCAACAAACAGACCAATACTCGATACAATTTTACAATACAACACTTTGACCCTGAACATCGAACCGTAAGCTTATTTTATGTTTTTGTTTTGACAGTGTTGGTGTGCTTTGAGGTTACGTTCACTTAATTGTAAAATATCCGGAATAAAAGAAAATACAGAGGGTTATGTTCATTGTGTTCAATAAAAACTGTGAATGTTAAGCTATCTGTTGGGAACATAATAGACTGAATTAGGTACAGCGGATCCATTCTGTAAAAAACTCACCGTGAAAACTTACGTGAAGTGAGCATGAAAAATGAGCTGCCAATAAAATGTGAATCCATAACATCACTATACCAAAATTTTCATGGGGGATATTTACAGAATAGATCAGCTGGTATTGCTGCTCTCCATAAGTAGCAGACAAAAAAAGAAAGAAAGAGGTACTTAGCGAAATATTATTTCCGAAAAAACTGCAACGTAGGTATTTTTACCCGATCATCCATTTTATTTTTCTCCTGTGATTTGCAATTTCTGCATGCAGGTAAAACTATTGTTGGACATTTAGTATATTGCGGCTATATTAAGATTGTTTATTCTAAAAGTTTTCTTGCTAGATTTTGTAGAAGACCGTTGCACGATTTAGCATGAAATGTCTCACCTTTAACTACAACATTGTTATCATTCAGCGCTTGGTAGCAGAACACAACCACCTCAATCTCCATAGAGAATATCGTAAATCATTTCACACTTCCCAAATAGACACATTTACAACTCACTCAAAACGATTCATCGTTTCGATTCGATTCCTAGAATCGAATGTTACCGGTATCGAATATTCGATATGGTAACGAGACGCACAACTCAGTCACGAAATAGATAGATGCAGAAGGCTCCATACAGGGAACGAAAATAGGCGCAAGCACACATAGACACGCGAACTCGGTCTATCTCAGTCGAATGCCAGTCGCAAATGCACTTACATTATAATTACTGTACGGGAGGCCTGTCTATGTGTGCAAGCGTTTTCGCTCGATGTATGGAGATGACCTTCTGTACTTATCTATTTTGTGACTCAGTGTTGGTCCGACGCGTTTTAGTTTCAGCTAGTGACGTCACGGAAATTGCAAAGGAATAAATTTACGTTGAAACGTCATGCTTTGAATGGTCGTGTTGTGATAATCTGGGATACTACTGTATCCGTTGGAAACGTAATGGTTATTGTTTTCCGAAGCCTGGTTTTCGGTAAGCTGTTTTTCAATGTTCGATTACCGATGTAATTTTGTGTTGGAGTAACCGCCTTTATTTTTAATAAAAGTTTTTAAGAAAATGTTTTGTGTATTATGTAATGTAATCTACTTTATTTTTTGAATAATAAATGATAAAAAAACGATTGATTCATACAATGCGAAGGCTACATGTATTGCCTTTTCTAATGTTTTATTTTAGTAATTCTGAGTTTATTACGCCATAAACTAGTATGCTAATAAACTCCCCTAAGACGACCCACTGACCACTTTAGCTAAAACTTGTTACTCCTTCAGTATTGTTTTTCATTGGCTGCTTAATTTTTGCTTATCCGGCTGTTTTCATAATATTAAATGCTGTTCCATACAAGGCGTGAAGAAGTGTTATTTTTAATCTCTCAAACCAGCAAACCTTATCTATCCAGAAAACAAACAATTTTAACTTTCACAAAAATAGGTGACACATAAAATAACATATTATTTCACCCGGTTTTCCTCGTTTTTATGGCGTTACCACAGGATCAATGTCGTGTTCTATTACCAGCATGAGGAGGACAATTTTGTGGCACATACTATTAGAAGAAATTAGGGTCGCCGACATTTGTTATGGCGAGATATGGTGAACGGAAACTGGACGAAGAAAATGAGGTCTGTAATTACGTTGTATGTACATCATTATTTGTGGTCAGAATTTGGGGTACGTGGCCGATTTTTGGAGGTATTTTCCTTGAAATTGACTGTTAACAACATTATCAAAACTAAAAACCCTGAGGGAAATTTAAACTATTTTATTATTGTTTATGGGACCATTAATACTATTAGACAGGACAATTACTTTGCTTCATTTGATAATAATTATTTTGATCACTTTTACTAAGACAAAGAACACGCTATACCAAAAAGTCAGCATCAAAACGATCCCATATTCTATTGTTTTCTTTTGCTTGTGTAACTTTTCTTTTGGGGAGACCTTTGCTATAATTGGGGGCAGTATATTCATGTTATCCCACTGTTGGCCAAAGTTCTCTCCCCCAAATTTGTATGCGGTGCTGAATGGGTCGCACACACGTTCTTCTTTATGATTTCTGGTTTCCGCACTTAGTTCTTCATGTGGACCATTGTGTGTGGGCCATGGCGGCCGTCGGTGGTTATACCAACCAGCCCACCTCCAGAAGTTGATAATATCTCCTGGTCTGCTGAGAGCATCTGTGTAGGATCTGGGTGCCCCGAGAGTTTGTGTCTTAATCCGGGTGACGCCAGTGCATTCAAAGATCACATGTGCAATAGTTTCCTCATACTCCATGCAAGCCCTGCATAGAGGACTGTCAGTTATGCCTATTGTGTGTAAGTGTTTGTTTAGCGAGCAGTCCCGTGATGGTCAGCATCATCAGGCACACACCTTGGTTGTTAGATTGAATGATAAGTCATGGATAGCCAAAGATGATGGTTTATTAAATATAACTACCACGTAACTAATGCTATATGAATGTTGTGTGAATGAGTACAACTGACTATGAACGCTGATTGTGTTCTGTCGCGTTACACTAGAATTTGTGTAAGGCGACGGAAAAGTGCTGGTCTAAACAATGCGCGCATGCCATGTACGATACATTGTACACGTTATTATATTTTCACACGAATTATATTTTCGTATGCTGCACTAGTTGACGTCATCACGTCAACGCCGGCTGTCGCTGGCAACCAGCGCTGGGGCTCTGTTTCGTAAGGGGTCCTAGCATTATGCTGAGCGATCGCAGTTTTGCGTGGGTATGAGGCATATTTTCCCACAAGTCGTTCTTTTTTGTATTTGTGTGTTTTTCTCTAGGTCATGTTTACTGCAAATAAAAGTGTTTTCTTTCTTTCTTTTTATACATGACTCGTGCAGAGACCTTGAAAATAATATCGGTCCTAATAATGTACCAAAATTAACGTAATTTATGACTCGCTCTACATAGAACAGTTTTCTCATACATACATAAACCATGTCACCCGGAAAATGCCTAGTTCGACGCATTTTCCGGCTTATGTGAACCTTTCATACTGTAATAAATAATAATTAATGATCCTGAGAGCGTAAGGCCGTAATCATTACGGTTGGTAAGTGATTGGTGATCATAGAATAAGGTTATTGCTAAGATAGTGCTGTTCTGACATTTTTTCTTCTTCGTAAGTGTAGTGAGAAAGCAAATAATGCATGTTTATTTCTATTTTATGATGTACTAATGTATACGGCTGCAGACAAAGTCTTTCAATTTACATATATACATACATAAACAAACGCCTTCTTCCCATGGGGGTAGGCAGAAACTACAGAACACCACCTGCTACGATTCTTACATTCTTCTTTTGCCTGATTTACGTTTATACATCTTGTCATACACGCACGCCTGTTGCGAGTACTATGCACCTGATCTTTCTGAAGAACATCACCCTTAGGATCACTATATGTCTTCCTAGGGCATCCCCTCTCGGCATTTCATCTCATCTGCCTTAAAAATACCTTTTGTTAGTCACCTTTCAGTCATCCTCTCAACATGACGAAACCATATAAGCGTCTTTTAATCTATTTCAGCAAAAAATAGTTTCTAAAATAAATAATTCAAATTGCTCGTCCTTAGCAATAGCAAAAAACGTTTATTAATCAATTTACATCAAACTTGAACTTTGAACTTTGTTTTTTTTATGTTCCCAGAACACATAAAAATTTAACTGAATACCAAACTATCCAGAAGCAACAACTAAATCCTCGTAATTATTCTTTCCACTCAGTCCTGTCCTAACTCAAACATTCCACAACATCTAAACCAAGCAATTTCCAAGTAGTCCTAGGTACTTAATCCACAAAATGACTCCACAACAGTGAGACACGTTAAGTAAATAAGCATCCCAACAAAGGTATGAAAGAAGCCTCATTTGCAACGAGTGTCTCTCCTGGTCGCGTCTAAAGGTCCCATTTGTTCCCACGATGAGTTTGCAGAAACACAGATTCGGGTTGGCTCACACTGAGAGATTCGTCCGTCCTTACTTTAAATGCACGGGCGAAATTTACATGTGGCTTTGCATCTGTTAGTTGCGGAAACAAAGGATGCTGAATACGTTGAATAATGTTTTTTTTTGGTCAGGTGGAATGACAAACTGACGGGATTACGTGGCGCTTACGCGTCACAGGTAGAATACATAGATGCATGACGCACACGTAGACGTGTCGCAGTGGATATATAGAGAATAATAAAAAATATCGAAAGGCATGCGTTTGGTAATGACGTAAACAATGTCTACAAATCTCTGTCAATCAATTTCTGTCTTTAAATTCTACGGAAACATCAATTTTTTTAAGATGATTGTTGACTCAAGCATTTTCACGTCATTATTGCAAAATCAATGCTTATTAAATCAATGAATAATTTGTCGTTCATTTTTGATATCTCTGATAAAAGTTCTTTGTTATATGGAGCATCCGGCTGATATTGAGTTGGTTCAGGAACTACGATATAGTAACCAAGACAAATTATAGAAGAACAATATTGACTTCGGTTTTCCTTTACCAACATCTTTAGTAACAAACTTACGTTTGATAGTGCAAGCAACAGTATTAACTAGAAAGGATTCCTTTCCTTTTTATGTAAAGTTGAAAACTTCTTCCGATAAACTAAACTTTGAAAACTTAGTAATTTAAAAGATGACTTTGTAAGTTTTTCTTGAGTTCAAAGAAAATGTAGACAATCGTACGAGAAGTTTGCTCAAAGCTTCATTTCCTTTTTATCAATGTTCGATACAATTTCTATTCAATATTAGTTTTAGATTCTTCCCGTCGAAATGTGGTGAATAAACTAGACTATTATAAGTCTCCTCTACTTACATAAAAAAGCTGAATATTTTGTTTGATTTTAGGGTTCCATACCCAAAAGGTGCCAACGGGATCCTATGACTACGCCTCCGGCAGTCGGTCAGTCCGTCCGTCTGTCTGTCAGCGGGCTGTATCTCATGAACCTTAATTGGTAGATAGTTGAAATTTTCACAGAGTGTGTATTTCTATTGCCACTATAACAACAAATAAAATTAAAGGGAGTCCCCATAAGAGAAGTGTTTTAAAAAAAATGAGTAAATGAGCACTTAAAGTGTCAATGGACATCGGCACTTGTACTAGGATTACTCTGTATCACCAATACCATCACCTTCTTGCGGAACAATTAGATTATATCTATAAACAGTTTAATTTTGGATTTCATATCTTTTTATTCTACTAAACTATGAGCGAAAAAAACTTAATTTTTAGCGTCACGTCAGTCAGAAATTTGACAACCTAATTCCTGTGTGAATTTTTAAATGACTAGCTATTACGATTCAAAAGATACAGCCCTGTGGCAGACGGATGGATGGCCAGACGGCATAGCCTTAGTCACAGGATCCCGTTGGCACCATTTGAGTAGGGAATCCTAAATACTGTAATTTAATTAAAACTGACTAAATGAAGCAGCCCGCCACTAATTTCGCAAATTTTTGCACTCGCTTCATTGAACTAACACGCAGTCGTTTCCAGGTAAATGAAGTTAAACAATTAACACCTTTCCACTCATTCCCACCAGTTATGTCGCAAACTTTGTTCAAATATACAGGTTGTACATTTTTTTTATTAATACTTTCAACGTAGCTAACGAAGCTGTTTGTGGCATCTCTTTATTAATCTGGTTAAAACTGGTTAAAAGATTATTTTTCCTTCGAATTATTCGCATTTGTTGCACTTCTGCATTTCTTATTTTGTAGGTGTTGTTGACCCACAAACGAATGAAGCAATTAGGTGTAGATAATATATCTCAAATGTTTTACAAGGGACTTAAATATGTTGATCGAAAAAAATGTTGCCATCTAACTTCACTTACCTATTGCTTGAATTACATACGAGTGCTTAAAAAGTTTTAAATCGATTTATTATTATTTAAAAAAATATCTGTATAATGACTTGAAATCTGTTTTTATCCGTCTAGGGGCTTTTCAGAATATTTTATCGTATAATGAATTGTCACAAAAAAAAATCTTTCGCACTCACTACATCCCGAACCGTACAGAAATACTCAGGTAGTGACGCGTGTGTTCTTCTCTGATTTATACTCTTTTTATATGTTCACTGTAATTACAGAGGTTGTTGCGTTGTTTATTTCCATTTCTTAGCTAAATATTGTAATGTTATAACACAGGTAATAAATCAACGGTTTACGCAAATCTAGGAAAGAAGTCAGATTTAATGAGCAGTCATATCGAATTAACAAGGTAATTTCAATTGTTATAGCTAATATTTGTATATTAGCATAACCGTCATAATATTGCATAAAAGGCACAGCACCATAATTACGTAACACACTATCTATCACAATCTGAATGATTTTGAAGCCTATTGCTAATCCATTGCTTCATATGTTCGAAAAAAATGTCTACTTAAGGCGCTTCCCCGACCAAACGACCTTGAGCGTTCGGTCCTTCTCTGTCCCGTCGCTGAGTCTCGCTCTGTCTCGCTCCCCGCGTACGCTCATTTATCATAGAATTCACGAAAAAATTGAAATTATTTTAATAAATAAAGACAAGTGATGTTTTGAAATAAAATAAAACGTGATTTATTTAGATTTTTATAATCTATCCTTTAGTGTAATCCTCAAATTAGTAGAACGTCACCTTTAGCAAAAGATGCATGCAATTAATAATTTTAGTCACTTTTTTACAAGGAGATTTTAAATGTATTTATAACACATAAAAACAAATAAAAACGTGCAATGTGATGATAAGACATCGAACATTAATAATGTGCTTTTAGATGTAGTTTATTACCCATAGCCAAAGAGTTAATAGCCTCTGAATAACGCACTATGGCAAGGTTTTGGTCGGGGTACCGCCTTAACAACGTAAATAACGCAATGAATGTTGTTGAACTGTAAAAATGAAAGCTATTCCTACCGTGTGTTGCGCAATTACCCCGTTGGTTAGCAAACATATCTAATAGTGATCACAGCATATTACACGTAGATACCTAACAGACATTCTTTAGCATATTTTTTCAGTCACCCCCAATCCACCACAGGCAGAGAGAGGGAAAGGGATTATCTTAATTGCATTTAGCATTTTTTTAAATATTTCCGTACAAGTAGGGTCTTGAAATATTCCGCTGCGACCAGCTTAATAAAACACAAAATTTCATAAATCGTTTTAATGCAGAAGCGTCCTTGTTTATCATTATTAACTAGCTGTAGCTTCTGTTTACTTTCTGTTAAATCCGATTACTATCAAAGATTTAAATGAAATATGTATCAAGCAAGACATTATGAATAAGTAAGTCAGGTATAGGAATTACTTATTCATTATGTCCTGCTTGTTTGTTATTAATTATACACCATTGTTTGTTATTTTTATTTTTCTGTGTTTTTAAAAGCTTCTTACACTATACTTAGACCCACTTGCACCATTAATCACTAAACACGTTTAGCGCTAAACGAGTTTTAAACATCATTCTGTCTGTCATCTTCAAAGATTTGACAGAAACAGAATGATGTTTAAAACTCGTTAGCGCTAAACGAGTTTTAAACATCATTCTGTCTGTCATCTTCAAAGATTTGACAGAAACAGAATGATGTTTAAAACTCGTTTAGCGCTAAACGTGTTTAGTGATTGGCGGTGCAAGTGGGTCTTAGTTATTCCGTTTCAAGTCAGTTAACTAGGTGGTCTTTTGCAGTTGGTCCATTCTTATTAATTACTTGTTTCAGCCCACGGTTTCACCGACGTGGATGTCAGAAAATATCCCACGAGAACATATTACAGGGATTCAAAGCACCTTATGTTAATCTAAGTTATAAACTATCTGTGCGCCAAATTTTATCAAAATCCGTTCAGCCGTTTTAGCGCTAATCCGGAACACACATCCAGACAAACACAAAAATTCTTCGTTACTATTTTATTCTATGTATAGAATTATTAATTAATCTACGTTCTTTGGATTGTCCTTAAGACTCTTTCTGATTTGGATATGACAAAGTTGCTTATCCGCTAAATCTACCTCAAGGCGATTTTTCTGTAAGAGCAACTTACTAAAAGGAATAAGAATATCCGCGTTAGCCTCTTCTTTTCTTTATATGCCAAGGAAAGCAAAAGTTAGTTATCTTTAGTAACCAAATAAACCAAAAATATTCTAGCACTAAAAACATCAACCTGTATTACAACCAAAATTAACAATGTAACACAGATAAAGCACCAATTTCAGCAAACTCTGCTGTTACTAAATGCCATGCTAAGCATTTTGACGGACTATTTTTCGTAGTGAGACAATCCATCAAATGGCTTAACGGGACATTTAGAATACACACAGTATTGTGAAACTGGCTCTTAAGATAACATTCTAACATTCAGTAATCTTGGAATTTTAACCACAAAATGAATACCAAAACTAAGGTCATGTAATTATACAGGTTAATCCTTAACTAATTTATTTGTATGGACGCTTGGTAATTACGAACTCGACTGACCCAGTTCGCAATTGCACTGGAAGATTTAAACTCTTGCTTGGCCCGTTGGGCACCTGTCCCAGCGCCGGCGATCAGCGAGAGAGCAGAGCTAGCAACTAAAAACGAGTAGGCGACCAACGAGCAGCGAGTGCGCGACGGTGACGAGCGATAACTCGACATAATGTATGGAGCAGCTGATTTTTTTACAAAAATGTAACGATGTATACGGCTTTACGTTCCCATTAGCATAATAATTCTAATAGAATACATAGTCACGTGAGCGAAGCCGCGGGTACAGCTAGAATGTACAGTCACCAAAAGAGATGAGTAACCAGGGTCGTCGATATAGTTGAACTTGAAGTTTAGTAAGAAACCGATGGATTTTTTCAAATGAAATTTAATTTGATAAATGAATAGAATAGAATACTCTTTAGGTATTAAATGTACACCATCAAAAAATACAGATATAAATGTAGAAATTTTACTTAGGGTGACACATTGGGCGATCTTATCGCTAAAAGCGATCTGTTTGTTTTCTATTCATTAAGTTAAATTTTATTCGATAATATCCATCGGTTTCTTACTTAACTTCAACTATATCCGACGACCCTGGTCACTTATCAAATTTGGTGACCGTACACAAGCTACATATATTATCAAGCTATACATTTCCAGTATAAGCTAATCTCTCACTGTACAGACATCCTATTTAAAGCGAGATCAGCTTATACTGGAAATGTATAGCTTTATACTTAATGTAGCTGTGTGTACCAAACGCCAGTCTCTCAGCGAATGTTCTGCCCGCCAAGCGAGTGTCGCTCTGCGAGTAGGTACTCTTTTTCATATCTCTTTTCACTGCAGCAAACGAGTACTCGCTGCAGGTGTGAACAGTCAGCTATCGACCGTTAATACCTATATATGTGACGGAGAAGGTACGTCTCTCTCGTTATCATCAGCCATATTTTAACTACCATGGGTGTACTATGGGAAGTGTTGGTTATTTCGCAATAGAAGAACCGTTTGCAGTTCAAATTAATTTATAATTTATGAACAAATTAATCATACACTGTAGGTACACGACATAACTTACAGAACGCGCGACAGTTTCTACACGTGTTCACTGCTTGGCCGCCACTGACCAACCTCTGCTTTTACTCTGGTCGAGCGTTATGTTGTAAACTCTGTCGAGCGCCACCTGGTGGCGCTGGCGTTCGGATAAGTCAAAGTCAAACGATTGATTTGATTTCCGACATATGTATCACTGGACCTACAATCTTTTGTTCGTTTCTTGAGCGAGCAAATCGTTGATAGCTAGTCGCTTCCTCGGTGGTGGTGGAACAGGTGCTTTAAGATGGCGGTGCAAGTAACGATTACAATTTATCAAAGGCTTCTGCTTAAAACGGGTTAAAATAATTTATACGTTGACTCTAAATAATGTGGAATTTTCTTTGTTTTCATAGTTTAATGTTCAAGGGGAACATAAATTTAATAAAAAAAATCCGACTAGATAATGACTGCCTCGTTAGTTGCAAGCACTACCGCTGAGCATGAGGTGCAGGGTTCGATTTCTGGGTCAGGCAATGTTATCCGATTTTTCACCAGGAATTTAGTAGCTGACTTTTTTTTGGTGGGATGTCATCAAATAACTTTTCCCGCTCTGGGCAGAGCGGAAGGGCGGGTCAGACTTTTACTGTTATACTTGTACTCGTGTTCCTTCAGTCGCCTGTGTGCCAGGGTCACAGTAACTCTTTCGAACAACCCGCGACCCCGGCAGGCATCGGCCCTAACGGACCCGGTCAATGTGTGCTGACATCTCTTTGAGGTGCGCGATTGATGACAATAGGCTCGCCCCCTATTACATGAGACGTAAACTTAACTGGCGAAACAGGGGTGTATAGAATACACCTCTGCCTAACCCTTCAGGGATTACATGCGCTATGTTATGATATGTATAAATATACCAGACCGTGACTATCTTATTGCTGAGCAAAGATCATCTCTCATACATACATACAAGGAACAAAATCCTATAGGCTATCTATAATTTTATTTTTTTATATGTTATGGGTCGTTAATAAGCGTGTGGACCTCCTGATGAAAAGTGGTCTCTACTGCTTATGGAAAACTGAAGATACTGGTGACACACCTACATTGTCACTCCAGAGATGATGCTTCATGTCTCATGTTGTACGCTTTCAAACCACTCAGAACGCGCGACGTCAACTTTACGTAAATTTGAACGATCTTTGAATCGATAATACAACTATCTAAGAGCAATTGTTTTTTATTTTTTGCGGTCGTCAAATTTGAACATAGCCTCAAACGAATTAGGTAAAGATTATGTGCAAAATGAATATTATCAATTTTAAAATTGTTTGAATTATTCAAACAAATTTTAAATTAATAATACTAGTAACGTCAACGTTGCATTTTTGCTAGGCCCAAGGAAGGCCAATTTCCGTAAGCAAAAAATTTATTAAATATATTCGCGTCCACTTGAGCACCTCCTCTTTTTTTTCGTCGGTTACCACGTACAAAATTTAATCACAATCACATCTCAGGAACCCCTTGCCAACAACTTGCCAAAATGTAATATTGCATTTTTGACAGATTGAGACTCAGATTAGAATGGAGATGTAGCGGTATCAAAATCCCCACATGCGAGCTACACGTCATACTAACGCCACGCAAATCCTGCATCGCGCATGCAGAGTTTACCGCGCGACTAGCATATATACAAAGTCCCAACATCAACCGTCGGGCAGTTTCCCACCAGACACAACATCCGTCTGGTCGGAGGATCCTCCCTTTTCTATAGAGTATGAGTGAACTTTACACCCCGGTCCTCATACCTCTATCTCTATAGAAACTTTCTTAAAAGTACGGGACTGGCCCCTCTGGCTTTCTTAAAAGTACGGGGTTGGCCCCTCCGGCTTTCTTAAAAGTACGGGGTTGGCCCCTCCAGCTTTCTTAAATGTACGGATTGACCCCTCTGACTTTCTCACGACTTTCGCTCACCACTGACACTAATTCCATACCTTTACAATCAGTTGAAGACGACCGCCTCCAGCGATAAGTTTACATTCGCAATGAACTTAAGATAAATGGGACTGTTTGTGTACGAGAATCTTTAGTCAATGATGCTGTGTCATGTAAATTTGTTTGATAACAAAGAGTCCAGTATGAGATTTTCAGTTTCTTTTCAAGGTCTTTTGGTTTATTTTTTCAAGTCTTTTAATGACAAATTCAATTTAATGTGTTGTATGTTAGCATTATACTAATTGCCACTTAGCCCATTCTATTTTATCGTTGGCACACATATTTACGGAGTGAATTACAAATACACTCCGCACATGCATCTCCGCAAATTTGTGACTGTCCAGTGATAAGTTAGAGAAGGTGAGTAACAGTGACGATACAACAAATTTAACTGGTTTTAACGTTTGAGATACTAAATGCTCGTTATACTGTCATAGACATTCGACCAACACTTAGAGAGTACTATTTTTTTGGCAATGGGCTGGTCATGTTTGTCGAAGGACTGATGGCAGGTGGAGCATACGAGTCCTGCAGTGGAGACCGCGTACCGGCAAGCGTAGTGTGGGACGCCCTCCAGCTAGATGGACTGATGACCTCTAAAAGGTTGCTGGGACAGACTGGATCCTGGGACAGGCCTATTTTCAGCAGTGGACTGCGATAGGCTGAGATGCTTGAAGACAAAGAGGGTGTTGTTTGATAAGGAAAGATTTGTAGCAGCATCGACAACGCCACATGCGAGCTACGCGTCACACTGACGTCACGTAAAAAACTGTATCGCGCAAGCAGAGTTTACCGCGCAACTAGCATATATACAACGTCCCGACATCGATCGTCGGGCAGTTGCCCACCAGTCACGACACCCATCCTCCCTTTCCTATGGAGGTATGAGTGAACTTTACACCCTGTTCCTCATACCTCTGTAAATTTGTCACCCATCCACGGACTGCTTAACCCCATATTATTGTTATTGGGTAGGAATTCCTTAGTAACAGCCCGGAATTGAAGTTAGCGGTGTGACAGCGGTGTGCCCCGTGCCTCGGAAAACACGTTAAGCAGTTAGTCCTGCGCCTTATCTCTCTCCGGTCGTGTCGGATTGGAGTTGCATCAGACTATGAGAGTGAGGGAAGAGAGAGAGTGTCAGACAGCATTTGTCTGGCATTAATGCTGAAATGAACCTTTTTGGCGCAGCCGTGAGGCACACACTGTTGTTGTTAAACATTACTTTCACTTTTTTATTTTGTTATTTATATTTTATGTTTCACGGACTGTGTCCAAATAAACTTCATTCTCATTTTTTTTTTTTCAGTGCACGTTTGTTTGCGCACACATTTGTGCACTATAACACCTCCCGCACGGAAGACTAGTCTCCATTGAGATAGGTCGCCATGGCCTAAATTCGGTGTGGAGGACTATTATTAACCCCTCATTGCAATTGATCTGCGCCACTGCGGTTTAGGCACCAGCCCCTTCGTCACGCCCATCCTATCATAAAATGGATCAGAACGTGAAATAAAATTGGCACTATTAAAACACCACTCAACAATGCAGTTGTAATTAAGTTCACAAGATATAATCGCTTCGAGCGCCATAATAACCCATTAAGGAAATGAGCTTAGGGCAATATTAATAACATTAGATTAGATTTAAAGATTACCGTAGCACTAAACCTGCCATACTTTAAAATTGCTTGCTATATCGTGGGGAAGATGGAAAATATGGGCTTTTCGAATTGTGTAGCTACTATCGGTATTGTTATGGCTTCCGGTTATAGCTTTGTTTATCTGGTAATTAAATCGTGGCTGGAATTTGGATGGTCTAAATTGCTAATTAGGAGTACCCCTAGTTAGATCGAGCGAGTACCCTGAAAATGGGAAACGGCAGAACGAACGGACAAGGTTACGGTATTAAAATGTTTGTTTGACAAAAACTCAGGGATTTAAAACTGAAACTCAAACTCTAAGCATTTATTTCAAACTAGCTAATGCCCGGCGTTGCAACAATGACTTTTAAAACCTTTTCCGTCGAGTGCACATCAACTTACCAAAGTTTCATCACAATCGGTCGAGCCATTTTGGAGTTTTTGCGAGACTAATTAATGGTAATTGATTTTTATAATACAAGAAGAAGAGATTAAATGCACTTTTTGCATTGTCAAGGGGTCGGTCAGTCAGAAAGATGAAGCAAAGATCTACGAGGAACATTTTAATAACGAACTATTCTGAGTAAAACTACACAATATCTTTAAAATGGTATGTAAACATTGTATGTACCATAAATCTAGTTTCCCTTTCGCCAGCTAAGCAGAAACACGGCCAGACATCAAGTGTATTGGCATCGGTCCACATGTAAGGGAAAACTAAATCGTAAATCCTACATTCTAAATTTTCACACTCCCTGTCGCATACTATAACAAAGTAGATAGACTTTTTTTTGCGTATGAGCTTATGATAAAACCACTAGTGTGTAAAGGACCTGCACCCTAATTATGTAACACACTATCTATCACAATCTGAATCATTTTGAAGCCTATTGCTAATCCATTGCGTCATATGTTCGAAAAATTTGTCTACTCAACAACGTAAATAACACAATGAATGTTGTTGAACTGTCAAAATGAAACCCATTCCTATTGTTAGTGTGTTACGTAATTACCCCGCTGGTGTTGCAGCTCTTAGTATGTGGAGGTTATAGATACCTACCATAATAAAAGAATCAATGAGGTCAAAATCAAACTGGTTGCTAATTTAAATTTTATCAAAATCTCTTCAGTGGTTTAGGCGTGAAGAGGTTACAGACGGAGTTACGTTCAAATTTATAATATTAGTAAGTATGGATTATTATAGTATCGATAGTAACTATGGATGATCTGTGCACATCATACGCATACTTTTTATTTTATTTTAAAAGCGAAGTCAAAGGTATTCACAGTTATTTGGAAACACTATGAATACACGCGCGTAGGACCGAAGTTACATACGAAAATTACACGACGGGACGTCTCATAAATCCCGACACGACGGACACTTTAAAAAAAAAATACATCGCTGGACATGCATGTACATATGTCTACATATCAAGCTATACATTTGCAGTATAAGCTGATTTCTCATTGTATAGGATTTCCGTACAATGAGAGGTCAGCTTATACTGGATATGTATAGCTTGATAAGTAACCGTGTGCACACGGTGACAAGTAAATGGAAGGAAAATAAACAAGTTGTAGCAAGTCACCTCGAGCTTGTCAGGCCCAGTTAGCTGTGTGATGTATGTTTGCTTTTATACACTTGCGAACTAAATGCACAGCCGGATAGGGCCGCACTCAGGTTAACACTTCAAGAGGTCTTCAAGCCCGCGCTTTGAGATAAGAATATTGGATTAAATGTTATGACGTTTTTGTTAGGGGTTCTGACTTTTTCTTTGTATACAGGGTTGATTTTTGCGATGGGGCAGCAAGGGCAGCTACCTTAACCGTTGTAGCTACAGGAAAGCGGTCTTCATTTTTTCTTTAGTGAGTGATCGTAACTGAACTGTTTTTAATTAAATTTTGCGCTACGCTGAGCGCGTTGTTAAGTATTTGCTACAAATCCCCGCATTTTCCCGCAATTCTCTACCTGCGCCTGTGTTTCCGACCGCATACAACCCAAATCTCTTCAAAGTGAGAGTGAACAGGCTTCTTCTGGGTAAGCTCACTCCATCGTTGACTTTGTCTCTGTCATCTCTGACCTAGACTAGAGTCAAGAGCAAACCCATCTAAAATAAAAAAATAAAAAAATGTTAAAATTATTGTTAAAATAAGGTTATTAAATGGTTCATGTTGTAATAAGTTCGTAACCATTAGATATTATTATATAGGTACTTAAAAAGGTACCGGCTGTCATTCGTGGATCTTTGACAGTCGTACGGGTCGGCAGAAGTCCGAAAGACTGACAAGCAGTCTTACTAAGTAATCTAAAGTAAATCTTATTACCCAGTAATTGGATTGTGGAGGTCAGATAGGCAATCGCTCCATATAAAATACAGGTATTCAGCTGCATTCGGTTAGACAGGAAGCTAACCACAACATAAGTGGGAAAAGGCAGATGAGGTACTTAAAAAGGTATCCTTGCCTGTAAATTTCTTGTAGTTATTAAGGGGACTACATGACCTAAACGGAAATTTATAATGCCTAAAAATATATGATCCACTGCAGTAACCAAAATCAGAAAATATGTATGGTATTCTGCAGGATATATGCTAGTTAGATAGTGTGTTGAAAACATAATACAATTAACTTGAGATCATAGAAAAAAATCACGAAGATACCACTAAAAATATTTTAACGATTAAAAACCATACTAATATACATGCAAACATTCTGGTTTTTTGTTAGATTACTCTACAAGCAACATACTAACGTAATAGTGTTTTAATCCAATGAATAGATTTTTTGTAAATCCATAATTGCTTCATATTTTGCAATAAATTACCGGCGTTGTGTCATCGCGCGTCTCTTTCTTTTCTATGCAATCCGACAGTGACCGCGCTTTAGCTCTTGTAAGCCCCTTAATATTAGTGAAACTGTTACTTTATACTTATTTAAGTAATACAGTTACTCGTATGTATATTTTTATGTTAATAAATATTTTTTCAATACACTTCCTCGAAATCTGGTTCTTATCGCACTACGATTAGGTTCAACATGCAATATATTTCACACACGTGCATTTTTTTCATTTACCAACAAGTGTGCGGAAATAAAAATTTCCACAGAGCCCACAGATAACTATACCTATAGGTACTGTGTCCAAATTGGTTCAATGAGTCGGCGGTTATTGTTTTTTTTTAAATCTCGGCAAAGAGAGAGTTTATGAACAAATTAACATTTATTCGTGTTCTAAACATAAAAATATTTGAATTTTCTATGTTTCATATTAGGCTGCTTAGCGGCTTTATACCTTTACCTCTCCTTTAACCTGGGAAGGTAAATCGCGGGAAAAAAGCAAATTCAGTCTTATTTATTTAATGACAAAAAAAATGTTCGTTCTTTTATTTTATTTCTTCAAAAATGTATTGAAAAACTTCGTTTGATACACGTGGATATTTGTTATTGCAGTTCTCGGCTCCATAACACCCTCGCCTACGGCTCGTGTGAATGCAATAACAACATTTCTCTACTTGTATCAAAATTTACTATTTCTAAACTAACTGATGAAATTTTGCAAAGTTACGTTTCAAATATTGTAGCATTGGTATAGTATGGCTTGCTTCCAAATTACTTAAAATAATTATAGAATATAATGGATTGATAGATGGATTATTCCCTTGCTAGTATTTTTTTTTTACAGATTTGTCTTGTAATCTAAAGCCATTTATCCCTGACCCATGCTAAGTGTCACTTCCGTTAGAATATTGTTTCATAAACCGGAATATTTATACTAATTTGAATGGCAAGGGAATCCATGATGGATCATAATTCAAAATATCCATTGCGTAGTCTACTGTCCGATCAATCTTTGTATATCAGAAAGAAATAATTTATTCTTCTTTAAAAAAAATGGTCTTTGACTCATGGGATATTAAAATGCCAGTATATTGACGTGACAGAGTGTAGTGAAAATATTATTATATTAATTACTATTTAGTCATAGGTGAAATGTATATAAGTGTGTTTTCTTTGTGTTTCTTCTATGTGTGCTGCAAGATTATTAGTAACAACGATAAGGATATAATTTCTGAAATAAATAACTGTATTTAAAAGCCTGTATCCCTATTTCATTTGTTGACTGTACCGAGGAGCAAAACCTCTTGCATTAATACCTCTTGCAAGATAAGGTCGGTCGCTACTGTACTTCCAGGAAATTGGACGGTGCAGTGCAATAATTGGCTTATCCTTACCTGTGTCGGGCACAATACGTACAACCACCTCTAGGGGATGAGATAAGCTCTTAATCTCACAGTTATCGAGCTTGCCAAGATGCTAGTCTCGAAATGAAATGGTCCTGTTTTCTGCTCCCGAATTAATCTTGGTTTAGATATGCATGTGAGTGTTTTTGTTATAAATTCTATTACTTAAGCATGTTTGCATGACCATATTCCCCGGATGCAATAAGCATAAGAGCATCAACATTCATGAACATGGCTTATTATTCAGAAACATTCATTTCAAACAAGCTTTTTTATTACCGGTAGGTTTTTTATTACTGGCGTTGCCATTGATAACAGACCAAGCTCAGATGGTCGGGTTTTTAGAGAGAGGAACCTCTTGACAATACGTACTGTAGAGGTAGTCTGCATGTGTCAACCTTATGTTGACAGGCTGGAAATATATTATAGCTAGTTTGCCTCGAACAGTCAAGCAAGTTTAAAATAAGCTTCGAAAGGAAAAGTGATCGTAGTTTGTTTAAGAAGTAGATAGGCAGAGCTAGGGCCTGTCGGTGTATAATTCCTTGATAAAATGTAATTACATTCTAAAGAATACTACGCGGATTGCTTTACCTCTACGTTCCCACAGTTATTATTAGGTACACGTAGTATTCCCACAGTACCGTATGCAATAGTACAGCTTTGTTTTTTCTACCTTTCTTGATATTAAATGGTAGCCGCCGCTCAAGATGTTGGTAATTAGCGTTATAGTAAAAACATCATTCTATCAGTCAATAGATTGAAGTTGATAGAGACAGGTCATTTTTTTTACTACGCGATATTGTGTTTAGTGACTTTCATGCAAGTGGTTCTATTCTACTTCATATTGTTTTCATTTGAATTTGGTCTTCATATTGTTTTCAAGAAATATCATATTCGGCCTGGAAGTAACAGGAATTTAATATTATTTCAACAACAGGTACAGTTCTTATTACTTGCATGCTGTAGTTCTGTTGAATATATAATAAGCAAAATGCACTGCATGTTGCTAGCACCAGGTATTGAATAAGATTCGAAACTTACTACTAATTGGAACTGCCTTTGAACTGCTTGGAGTGTAGTGCACCCTGTAACAAAAGAAAAAGTATTGAAATATGCTTACCTAGGTAAGCAGGGAATGAAGAACTTACTTTAGTTTCGGTTTTTGATAAAGAAAAACGTATGCAGTTGAATCATTTCGTATTCCTAATTAGTACAATTAGAGGTTGTTGTGCACTGTCATCTTTATTGTTTGAGATCGTACGAGCCAATCGTTAAAAGTGTTTTCCCAAAAAACACATGCATTGACAAGTTATCTAATAATACCTAGTCTTGGCAAACAGACTGATGACGCCTTTCAGAAAAAACTTAACACCATCCACGAAAATATTAGGTCGGGGAAAAAGTTCTTTCGTTTTTCATATACAAATTTAAGACTAAGAGCTCGTGTGGCACCCAAATGTCGAACTTTTTTGTATACTCAGACTCTTTCAAACGGATCAAAACTGTTTTGTGGTCAACCCCTAAATCTTCAGTTATGTCTTAACTACAGATCGTGCTCCACTTTTTCAAAAGTGGCGTAGTCTTTATCCGTAACAGGGCGACTAGAACGAGCTTCATCTTTGACATCAAAATTCCCGGACTGAAAACGCTTGAACCAACTTTGTGCTACTCTTACTGACACTGCGTTAAGTCCTTATACGTCACATATGTTTTTCGCGGCTTGTTTCTCAGTTTTCCCTTTTTTGTAATAAAACTTCTTTTTTTTCGTTAGATTCACTCGCTTTGGCGGAGAGAAAAACAATTGAAAAATAGCGGGTACCTAATCGTTTTTTTTTTATGTCTTGCATATGTCATCTATTTAATGGTACCAAAACCAGCCAGGTACAAACAGTACAGCCAAAGAGACTTTACATACATAACTTACTTTACTACAACTTTAAATACATACATAAACTCACGCCTTCTTCCCATGGGGGTAGGCAAAAACTACAGAACGCCACCTGCTACGATCCATACATACTCCTTTTGCCTCGTTTACGTTCATACATCTGGTCATACACGCACGCCGGTGGTGAGTACTACGCACTTGACCTTTCTGAAGAACATACTACAACTATATACCTATAAAATACGAAAAAACTTTTCCCCGACCTACAAGTGTCTCTGTAAGTTTTAAAAAGTTTGCGACTCATATGCCACAAGCCTTGAAAAGCCTTTAAAACATTAAAATCACATCGATACATTTAATCCTTTCCATCAAAGTTCACAGTCCGTCCCTGCACTCTAAACCCTCGTCATCTGTCGTAATGGCGGGTTAAATAGTGTTTTCTCGTGATAAACATGTTCCCAGTAAAAAATACATTAATTTTCTCGCACGTAATTGCGTACGAGCGTAACAAAAACTTTCCGTTTTAGTTGCACAGTTCTACGAATCGTCCTGCGGTGAAAAATATTGTATTTTCCACTCGAGTTGTCGCAATGTACTTGGCAAAAGCTTCTCTGCTACGGCGACTAAAGGATTACATGAGTGGACAGCTGTATGTATTTACCACATTTTATTATGTTGTCGTAATTTAGTTGCTAGGTCCTGAAATCCCGACATAACTATGTATGTTACCTTTTTTTAGATTGTTCATCTTATTTGTGGTTTTTATATAAGACTAAGCTTTTTCCTACCCATAAAACTGAAGCATGACATTAGGGGGATGCGCCAAACAAGCCCGCGAAATTCAAATTTTCTTACGTTTTTCGCAATTTGCAGGTCAGTATCAGGTTGTATGGTGATATAAATATGATTCGCGACCGTATCAAATATAGCTTTACAGAATTATATTCATTAGAATCAACAATACAACTCCTTCAGTTAGAATTGCCCTCAAATGACATGATTCATGAAATAGTCATTCAATAGGGTAACATAAACTTATAGAGATGTATTGCTGATTCTAATGATTATGATTCAGTAAAGCCATATTTGTTACGGTCGCGAATCATATTTTAATCAAAATACAACCTGATACTGCAAATTGCAAAAATGTACCAAAATTTGAATTTCGCGAGCTATCCTGAAGGTTCCGCCTTAAGGTGAGTAGTAGCAATGCCACTATGATGTAAGCAATTAACTGCAATACCCATGACCCATGTACGGTGATAAAATTGACTATGAAAGAAAGACAATTTACTTATATGGACCTCTAACTACTTCTCCGGAGATTACAACCATGTTAAGGCTCCAGACTTGCGCGACACGACTCCAGTAGAGTAATTTCTATGAAAACCTCATGAAAATTATTCTTACTGATTCACGTCGCACCGTCGCGTCGTGTCTGTCTGCAAACAGCAGAATCGCTAATATAAATACACAAACAACAGTACTAGCTTTGTTTTTTTAAGCAATATACAGAATTGAAGCGTTCTCCATCAAAACTACAATGTTTACTCAATAAAATAAATGGAAAAATATGCGTGTTTCAACGCTATGGGTTTTGTTTAAGCAATCTGATTGAATGTACAATAAATTAGAACAAAGTTTGTTTTGTCTGAAGTATTTAAATTAAATAGAGTAATAATGTGCTACATGACAAGTCTAGAACAAGACTTATGATCTGTTCAAAATCAAAATATTTTATTTCAAATAAAACGTCAGAAGAAAACGAAACGTCAGAAGCTAGGTTCACGGTTCCAATTGGTCGTTTCCTATGGAGGAGAGCCGGCAAGAAACTTCATAGTTAAACTTTAAAAAAATATTTGGCTTCTTTAAAGTTTTCAAATTACAGTGTTAATAGGTATGGAAGGACAGTGTAGGCTTGTCAACAAGTACCAAGTACATAACAAAATAAAAGATGGTCTACAAATCTACAGTCTACAGGTTAGGCCTACAAGGTTCCTGCCGGCGTCGCGGATTGTTCGAAAGAGTTACCGTGGCCCTGGCGCACAGGCAACTGAAGGAACACGGGTGGGTTTTAGTCAGTAAGAATCTGACACGCCCTTCCGCTTCGCCCAGAGCGGGAGAGGTCATTTGATGATTTCCCACCCAAAAAAAAAAGGATTACAACGTTCTCACATACACAAAATATTAAAAAAAAAAATATAAAAGATAAATAAATAATAAATTAATAAAAATAAAAGCCTATTTAAACCAAATGACATGATTGCCATTACAGCTGTAACAAATGAAGTGTAAAGATACTCGGTTAAATTGTTACGCAGACAATCGCTTAAGGGAATTAGTAACACATATTTTATCCGTATTTAGAAGGTTTCAACATTATATCTTACCACTTTTTCTAACAATATTGTTCATCATTATCTTCTGCCTGCCTTTTTCCCAACTATGTTGAGGTCAGCTTCCAGGCTAACCGGATGCAGCTGAGTACCAGTATTTTACATGAAGTGACTGCCTATCTGACCTCCACAACCTAGTTACTGAGTAATACGATACCTCTTGGTAAGACTGGTTGTCAGACTATCGGGCTCCTGACGACCCGTAACGACTGTCGAAGATCCCCAAGAAGACCCACGAATGACAGACGGCTTAGAGGGCGTACACGGGTCCACTAGCGCCACTCCTTTAAAAAAGTATTATCTCGTGACTGAGAAGGAATTTTGAAAAACGGCTCAATAAGCGACCTCGGTAAGTGTGTCTAGAATTTTCTAATACCTTTTATATACTTTCATATTGAGACACGAAGCAACAAAATACGATCTAAAGGAATGTGGCCGCTTTTGTTTAGATCGAATTTTGTTGCTTCGTGTCTCAATATGAAAGTTTATAAAAGAAAACAAAATTCCTTCTCGGTCACGAGATAATATTTTTTAGCGCTAGTGGACTCGTGTACGCCTTCTTAACGTGTTTTCCAAGGCACGGAGGGGTCTATATGTGTAAAGATGATCACCCATCCACGGACCAACCGCGGCAAGCGTATTCAACAATTATTGTTCGAATAACATAATTCAATTGTAATTGAAAAATCATCGACGAAAATTGGAGTTATAAAATTTAGCTCAATTGTCAAATAAAAACATCTTTAGGGTGATTTAAAATTAGAATGTCGGAATTAAGTATTAGAATAATAAAATCAAAGCTCTCAATTTACATGTAACACTACAAATTGGCATCCACAGATCCGTTTTCTGATCCATTCGTTTACATTTTAATAAAATACTTTTAGAACAAACTATAAACTGAATCAAGTTAGAAAGAATGAATGAAAATACGTTGATTTGCGGTAAACATGACGCAGAGAAAAACACACAAATACAAAAAAAAACGGGTAGGAGGAATAAATGCGTCACATCCACGCAAAACGGCAATCGCTCAGCACAATGCCACGACCCTATGTGAGACAGAGCCACAACAAGTTTGGCAACATACATTAGCGCAACGTGGACAGTCAGCCCTAATTCTAATCTAGCTCACTAGACGTGACTAATGTCAGTCCCAAACCTGTTGTTTCACTACGGCATGACCTATTCCTTTATCCCTGCATCGTAAATGAAAGCATAATAAAGTAATAATGCCGTACATACGGTATTTCATTGATCGCGCCAGTACGTCACATTCAAATAAACGACTGTGACTATCGCGTACTCGTGCGACAATCGCAATTTTTTAGGACGCGGCCTATTAGCTCGCCCTGATATATTGTTAGAGAAGAAGGTAGATTAACAGGGAATGGATATATAGTGGCAACAATAATATAACAACTTATTTATTTATATTTTATCTGATCAGAAAGTAGACCCCTTAAACAAACTGCGATAAAGTTGAACTCACACACTGCCCGATAAATGCCATCCACGTTTAAAAGTTCTCACAAAATAAATTCCACCCCCGCACTACGTAAATAAGTAATGTGGAGATATTATTTCCATCGCTTCACAACACATGACAAAAATTGCGGCGGATACACGATTAAATCCTTCCAGATAGCCGATTAACTTCTCAATTACAATATGGAAGCGCCACAATGCGTATCCGACACGCATTCATGTCAACTCGCCCAATGAGGCGTCAACGCGCGGAATATTTAAATCGACCCGCGAATATTGGCGATGTGTTCAGGGTTGGTAGGTAGGATTTCTGGAAAAGTCAAATGATAAATGATAAATAATAAATGATTTTATTTCTGTAAGTAGGTTTGTACAAACACTTTTACACGTCAATCATATTTTTAAACTAGATGAGGTCGGCGTTTCCTATCTGACTACTCTGAGAAGAAAGGCCGAAACAAACTCAGAGTTCACAGTCTCTTTTAAAGTCCAGACATAATCTTGGTCAGATCATGTGAAGACCATGTAGATTGGTATCTGAAATGGTCTTTTGAGGAAAGAACCACACAGATTGAGTGGACCTGTCAAGTCAGTGCACGCATTTGTCAGTAATCGTGCAGCTCAACTCAGGAAGTCAAGATACATAGAGTTGTCAGTGTTTATCAGGTGATGGTCATGATAGGGAAATAATTGAGGACCTCTTAAGATGGAAGAGACTGCAACGTAAAATGGTAGCTTAGTCAGACTAACAAGGTATTTTTTTTAAAATCTTTATTAGTTTATAGAGGGTTTGATCAGTAAGAACATGTCACCCTCATAGGGGCATTCTATGTCTATCTACGCTTAATACCTAAATTTACAATTTTGTATAATTTTTCGGCTGTCCTGGATTTGTAAAAAATAATCCACATTTATTCAAAAAAATATGTGCAGTAAAGTAAACATCGATACGTGCTCAATATATTCATGAATTATGCCTTGTGAAATGTAAAACTTCTATAATGAAGAAAAGCTTTGATGTTGCTCCACAAGTACATAATCATGTAATAAAATCCCCGATGAAATAAAATGTATTCCATTGCAAAAGTAAAAAAAAACACAGTTAACATATTTCAAGCAGTATACCGTTAAGGTATACAGCTTGAAATATGTTAACTTATTATACTCTAGATGAGTTTCTTAATGACAAATTCCTATAATTATAATGGTTCGGGAAAAAGTTCTTTCGTATTTTATATAGAAATTCAAGACTAAGAGCTCGTGTGACACCCAAATATCGAGCTTTTATGTATACCCGATCTAGCTGAACTTTTTAAAAAATGCCATTGACTTTATCCGTAACAGGGCGACCAGAGCGAGCTGCATCTTTGACATCAATATTCCCGGACTGAAAATGCTTGAAACAACTTTTTGCTTCTCTGACTGACTGACATTGCATGAATTCCATAAACGTCACAAATATTTTTATCGGCTTTTGTAGCAATTGTTCCCTTTTTGTAATAAAACTTCAAAATGTATCGAATTTCTTTGTTAGATTTTGGCGGACAGAAAAAGAATTGAACAATGTCCGGCAATTGTTTCTACTTTTAATTTTCTTTTGTTTAATGTCATCTATTTATTGGTATCAAAACCAGCCAGATACAAACAGTATAGCCAAAGAGATTTTACTACAACTTTATACCTATAAAATACGAAAAAACTTTTCCCGACCTATTACAATGCTGACATAAATTTTAATACTTTACATTAATACTAATCTTCGAATTGAATTGTCTATAAATTTTGACATGAAATGAAATTAACTCTGAATTGGAATAAAATTTAATTTGCATGCATTACTCAAATACTTATAATCATATTTATTGTAATTTTATCACTGAAATTTAATGGTACTCATTTAATCGTTTTTAATCATAGTAATCATTTGTATGCCAATATTGGCAAACCATAGTGAACTACCTTATTTTTAAGATCTTTGTATGTAGTGCCTATGTTTTACAAATAAATTATTCTTATTCTTAAAGCAGCATTAATACGCTTGAAAGTTTGGCACTCGAACTGTCATAAGAATTTAATATTATAATATTAACATCACCAACCATGCACGATCGGTTTCAAAATTCATTGAAGAAATACATTTTCCAAAGACTAAATAAATTAAATAATTATTATTTTAATGCTGGGATATACCTGTTAGAATGTATTCCTTGTTTCTAAACGCAACCTAGTTAGGGAACCACAGCCCTTACAGATATTGCGGGTGTAAGCACTTTTGCCCAGCACGATCTGTGTGGTCGCTGAGGTTGCACATTTGATAAAAATAAGTTTGTTTAGTCTAAGTTAGTTCATAAGCCAGTACGTAATTTACATCCCGATCTGTAAGACGTCTCTTATACTCTCAATATAGAGTTAATCAATTAATTAATTATTTTTATTTTTAAAAAGTCCTTTAAGGCGCTCCCAATCCTGACTGGCGCAGCCGGTAGGATCACTGAGGAAGCTGTCACGCGTTAAGTGATTTTTCGCGATTAGACTTTTCCCGATTTTCACAACGGTACGCGTGGTGTACGGCAAGGTGATCCAACGAACCAAATAAATATCGTCGGTGACGAGGAGTGCTGAGAGCTGATGATGGGCGTGGCAGGCTGGTGAGTACGACTTTTCACCTCCTTGATATCCGTGTCCATATCCTTTCGGTAAACTTGGAATTGGAAGTTTTCCATTTTGACTGTTTTATGGTTTTCTTAAATAATTAAGTATTACGAGTATAAGTGTAATTTAAGAATACTTTAGTTAACATACAACTGTTTTTAAACACTAAATAAGTAAAAAGTATACATATTGAGTTCAGAAACACTTAATAGCTATACTAGTAGTAATTATTGTAATAAGTAATATTGGTAGAGTTCATAGAGTTCATAGAGTTAATTATTACTTAAGACATAATTTAAATAAGTACCAAAATGTCAGAAATTAAACTTATCCCAAATGAATTGTACAAAATTCTACCCAGTTTTGATGGTAATAAACGTCATTTGAATTTATTCTTGCGCAAATGTGACTATATTATCGATAAGTTTAAGTCATCAGAATTACAACAGGAATACTTAATGCATGTTGTGACTAGCCGCTTAACGGGTGACGCAGCCGCGCTTATCAGCGAGCGCGGAGACATTCGATCGTGGGCGGAATTCAAGGAATTGCTAGAGTTACATTTTGGCGATCCACGAAGCGAAGAGTGTTTGGCTATCGAATTAGAAACTATAAAGATTAAAAATAATGAGAGTCACAGTGATTTTTGTGCACGAATTCAAACAGTAAAATCAGTGTTGTTGTCAAAGGTTAACCAAATTAGTGATCAAAATTTGCGAGTAAGTAAGACTACTATTTATAATAACTCAGCCTTACAGGTATTTTTATATAATTTACCAGAAAACATGGTACGTATTGTGCGTCTGAAAAATCCACGCACATTGGAAGAGGCCTTATCTGTAGTTTTGGAAGAAGTTAATTTCTATGATCAGTATCAGATGCGCGCTAAAATGTTAAATCCAAACCATAATACTAAACCGCAGGCTAGCAGCACAGTTACACCACAACCAACATTTAAATTTGGTTTATTCCCGCAGCCACCAGGTTTCAGGCCGATACCAATGATGCAACAAAATCCATCATTTAAAAATAATGTTGGTGCAACACCTAAATTTAATTTCGGGATTCCGCCTAATAGGCCAATTATTATGCCAGGGCACAATCAAGGCCAACTTGGTACGAGTAAACAAAATTTGGTGCCGCCGCAATTTGGTTACCGACCTAATTTTGGTTATAGACCCCTTGGTTATCAACAAATGATGCCAATGCTTCCGCGTCAGTTTGGAAGTAATAATCGTGCTCCGATTCCACAACAAAACAAACCTCAACCAGATACCACCGATGCTACTATGAGAACTGCTCCGCAAAGAGCAGTTCAGCAGGGATTCCCTATAAATGAATTAGAACTCTACCCTTCTTATAATGACTATTTTACTTACCCTGCGGAATACGAATATTGTTATGATTTATCTGAATATTTCCCTAGTGAAGAAAATGATTTTCCAATAGACTCTGTACCCGAAACCCCTACACAAGACTTAGGTAAAAATGAACAAATTAAAAATAAAGACGTTACTACTGAATCAGAATAAGTAAAAAATTTTTACATACGAGCCTCCATAGACCGGCCGGACCTGAAAAAATTAAATTAAATTATAATACGCTAAAATTAAAATTGCCACATATTTACATACCGGAAATAGACGGAAAATTCATGATCGACACTGGTAGTACTCGTTCATTTATACATCCTAGAATAGCGACTACCTATTTTCCTAACTACATATCATACGAACCATTTGAAGTAGTAAGTACGCACGCTTCAAGTAAACATAATCAGGTATTGCAAATTCCCCTGTTTCCTGTATTTCAAAGTAAAGATCATCATAAGTTCTATGTATACAACGTAGATTCGTTATACGACGGGTTGATAGGAAATGACCTTTTAAATCAGTTAGAAGCTGTTATAGATTTAAAGAAACATGTTCTACTAACAAAGACAGCTGAAATACCTATATGCATAGATACGGATATTAATATTATACATGTTGTATTACTTCCACCGAGATCAGAAATTAGAGCAAAATTACCAACCAATTTATTAAATGGTGTAGGAATATTAGATTATACGGAATTCGGTGAAGGAGTACGAATGCCTACTGCTCTTGTGAAATGTGTAAATGGTTTTGCAACCACCATCATACAAAACACTCTTGATAAACAGATAGAATTATGTGTCATCAAGCCGTTCATAGTATCTAAATACGAGGAAAATGAATGCCATATAAATTCCATAGATGACCAAAATATAGAGACTGACATATTATTACGCGACAATCTAACTAAATTGCGACTAGACCACACGAATGACGAAGAACGAGCATCTATACGACAATTATGTGAAGAATAAAAAGACATATTCTATTGTGAAAAAATACCTTTAAGCTTCACTAATCAGGTAAAACACTGTATTAGGACAAAGAATGAAGACCCGATCTATACTAAACCATATAGACAAGCCCCTGCTCAAGCAGCAGAAATTAATAAACAAGTTGAAAAACTTTTGAAAGATAACGTGATCCAAGAATCATTTTCCCCCTGGAGCTCACCAGTCCATCTCGTTCCCAAAAAGCTAGATGCTTCTGGTGAAATCAAATACAGAATGGTAATCGACTATAGAAGACTTAACGACATTACAGTTGACGACAAATACCCCCTTCCTAACATTACTGACCTTTTTGACAAATTGGGCAAAAGCGTTTACTTTACAACACTTGATTTAGCTAGTGGCTACCACCAAATTGAGTTAAATAACGATGACATACCAAAAACTGCATTTAGCACCCAGAACGGACATTATGAGTTCTTGAGAATGCCGTTCGGACTTAAAACAGCGCCGGCAACCTTTCAACGAGCCATGGACAACATTATGAGAGGTCTCCAAGGTATACATTGCCTCATTTATTTAGATGACGTTATTGTCTATTCTTCTAGCCTTCAGGACCACCTACAGAAACTTAGAGCCGTTTTTGACCGACTACGACAGACTAACTTAAAAATACAACTGGATAAATCTGAATTTTTACGAAAAGAAGTTTTATACCTAGGCCATACCATAACAAGAGACGGACTAAAACCAAACAATGATAAAATTAAAGCTATTATAGATTATCCTCTCCCTAGAACGACAACAGAAATAAAAAGTTTTCTTGGGCTGGTCGGATACTATAGAAAATTCATTAAAGATTTTGCTAGAATCACCCAGCCCCTAACGTCTTGTCTAAAGAAACGAAACAAAATTATCATAGACCAAAACTACATAGATGCCTTCGAAAAATGCAAAGAAGTACTGACTAATACCCCTTTATTACAATACCCTGACTCGACTAAACCCTATATTTTGACAACTGACGCCTCTAACGTGGCACTCGGTGCTGTCCTATCCCAAGGACCTATCGGAGCAGACAAACCAGTCGCATATGCTAGTCGAACCCTTAGCGACACTGAAACACGTTATAGCACAATTGAACGAGAGCTTTTAGGTATTATTTGGGCCGTGAAACACTTTAGACCCTATTTGTACGGACATAAATTTCAAATTTTTACAGACCATAGACCTCTTGCCTGGCTTTATTCCCTGAAAGAACCCAATAGTAAATTGACTCGTTGGCGCCTCCGCCTCCAAGAATATGACTTCACAATTATTTATAAAAATGGCAAACAAAATAGTAATGCAGATGCATTGTCACGCATAAAACTTAATGCTATAGATTCCAAAGATGACATGTCAATGGATGTTAACGTAGACGAATCTGAAATACAAAAAGTAATAAAACAATTAAAAGAACTTGAAAAATTTACTACTAAAGCTGAAATAGAAAATGACACAGAAATAGTAACCATTTCAGATTCTGACTCTGACGTGACTGCACCTGCGGACCTATTTCAAGATAACTTCCCTATTCGTTCAATAACCAGTAGCAGCAAAACAAGTACAGTAGCTTCCAACATAGAACCAGACTCACTAGGGATTCCAATCTTAAGAGAGACAATTGACACCAAACCAAACCAAATATTGGTGTTCACCTGGTTTCAAAATAAAATACAAGTTCAAAATTTATCTAGGAAAAATCAAAAAGTTTTAGAAGTATTTCTTCCATTAGATAATGAAGAATTAATAAAGCAATTCTTAAAAGAATATGTTACACCCAAGCGTAAATACTTTATTTACTTTGAGAACGACATACATAGACGGCTATTTACTAAAGTTATTATAGAAATCTTTAAGAAAGACTCAGTGCAGTTCTTCGAGTGTACAGACAGAGTAATATATATAGAAGATGAAAAAGAACAAAAGTCTGTTATACTAAAACATCACGAAGGAAAAACATGTCATAGGGGAATTAAAGAAACTATGGTTAGAATTCGCAGAAACTATTATTGGGAAAACATGCAAGATTCGGTAGCGGCAATTATAAATATATGTGAGCCTTGCAAACTAATGAAGTACGACAGAAAGCCCATTAAACCAATGTTACAATTAACACAGACACAAGATGCCCCTTTTCAAGAAATATTCATTGACTTATTTAATATAGAAAGTAAATATTACCTAACGCTGGTAGACGCATTCAACAAATTAGGACAGGCTATTGAAATTTCAAGTAGGCAAACGACAGAAGTAGCGCGAGCTCTATTAAAGTATTTTTCAATATACGGTGTTCCCAGGAAAATATCCTGTGACCCTGGCACTGAATTCAATAATGAACTTATGCGCGAACTTTTGTCTATGTACAAAATAGAAATACACATAACAACGCCAAATAATCCAAACTCTACTGGCATCGTAGAGCGATTCCATTCCACCATAATAGAGATATATAGGCTTGCGAAGTATGAACGTAAATGTACGGATGCCGCATCTGTGATGACCTATTTCATAATGGCATACAATCATACAATACACTCCACCACTGGATTAACACCTTTTGAAGCAACATTTGGACACATTAACTCTAATAAAATATTCGATGTAGACTTAGAAAAAGCGTACACACAACAGTTAGTTAAAGATCATGCAAAACGAACGAAATATCTGTATAAATATATAGCCGAAAAGATTCTTAACACCAAACAAAAGGCCAGAGAAAAGAAGGGTGGTGAAATTGAGTTAAGCTTACAGGAGGAAGATAATATATTTGTAAAGGACATTAACATAAGAAAAAGTAAAGATAAACCTAGATATCATAGAGCAAAAGTAACAGGAAAGACCAATAGGAACGTAGTACCAGTACAGATAGGTAAAAGACAAAGTAAAGTGCCTCTAAAGAACGTTAAACGTCCTTCACAGGTTGTGGCTGATCGTGGTGATCTTGAAACTGACGGTCAAGATCCAAGGCCTTCAACTTCAAGAGATTAAAAATAACCCAGGTATATTACCTGTCAAACAAGGACAGGCGATAATAGAGAAAGATAAGTGGACCATAGTTAAGATATTAGATTTTAAGGCGATAGATTATGATTTAATGTTAAATATTAATAGATACAAAGAATTTAGTGATATAGTTGACATCCATAAGCCCTACGCAAATGAGTTCCAAAATATGAAATTACAGGTAGAATACTTACGCAATTCAACAGTCAGAAAATTCAGGCAGCTTATTCCATCAAAACGTTTCAAACGTGGCCTCATTGATCCTCTTGGCTCAATGATTAAAATACTTACCGGTAATCTAGCTCATGAGGACGCGATTAAGTACGATGCTCAACTAGCTCAGCTAAAAATTGGTCAAACACATGTGGATAAGAAAATAACCATAATTTCAAAAATGCTTGACTCTATTACTAACAAATCTACATCTATACAGGAAAATATTCAAATCTTGGATGAACGCATGAAACGCATAGAAAGAATAGTAAAAAACATAGGTACTAAAGAAAATAACTCTATTTACTCTACATATGTTTTAAGTACGTTTGATATGTTTATAAGTAATTTTAGGTCAATTTATACTGTTTTAAATGAGATCGAAACTGCATTATCATTTACAAAAGTTTCTGTTGTACATCAAACCATTGTTGACCCATCTGAACTCTTAGCATTGTTAAGCAATATTTCTGAAACTGAAAGCCTAATTTATCCTGTTACGGAAAAAACGTTATTAATGCTAGAAAGAACTATGTCTGTTAAAGCTTATGTAAAAGAAAACCAAATAACATTCATTATGGAGATTCCATTAGTAGATAAAAATACGTATAATTATTTCAAGATATATTCACTTCCAATTTCCAATGAAAACAAAACGACCACTATTATCCCTAAATACCCGTACCTTATGGTGAAAGGTCCTACATACTTACCGCTAGCCAACCCATCTGAAGAGATGGCAGCCAACCAGTTCCTGTGCAAGGAAAACGATGTTGTATTGTATCCTGAAAGTACGTGTATAGAACAATTAATGAATTTTGCTTCAAACCTCAGTTTGTGTAAACCCCTCGCAGTTAACCTGGAAAGTCTAAAAGTACAGCCTATTGACTTCTTTAACTGGATAATTTATACAAGAAATGAAATAATGCTTACTGAAACATGTGCCAGTGATGTTATCAGGAAACCGATCAAGGGCACATATTTATTGAAGATTGATGAAAACTGCAGTGTCTATCTGAAAGACATTAAATTACACAAAAGGCAACATTATTCAGGGAGAATACAATATCGGGTAACTCCAGTCGCAGTTCTACCCAAATTAGAGGAAACATCTATTAACTGGAACAAAACAGTGAATCTAAACAACTTAAACTTTGACGATTTAAAACATCTATCTTACACATTAAAAAGTGAAATAGTGGAAAGTGATAGTGCAGTGAAAACAAATAGTGTTAGTTTAGCAACTATATTACTCTATGTAATCTTAGCTATAGTATGTCTTAGTATAGTACTTTGGAGAAAAATGTCTTGTATGCGGAATTATCGGAATCCAAATATTACCGATAATTTCGCACTTGGTGAGGGAGGAGTTATGGAACCACAGCCCTTACAGATATTGCGGGTGTAAGCACTTTTGCCCAGCACGATCTGTGTGGTCGCTGAGGTTGCACATTTGATAAAAATAAGTTTGTTTAGTCTAAGTTAGTTCATAAGCCAGTACGTAATTTACATCCCGATCTGTAAGACGTCTCTTATACTCTCAATATAGAGTTAATCAATTAATTAATTATTTTTATTTTTAAAAAGTCCTTTAAGGCGCTCCCAATCCTGACTACCTATGATCATGACATGACAGCTGTCAAATTGACATTACCTATGTTTCCGTTTTCCTTGTTCAATGCTTGTAGGATTATGTCCAAATGGTTAACTAATAAATCGCATATAATCGTTTCAAACTGTTTTGTTTTTGCTGAAATATACAAAAATATCAACATATCCTTCCGACCGTATCCATTTGTATGTCAATTTGTCTACTCCTTTCTCAAATATCTTGGGTTCGGCTTCCAGTGTAACCCGATGCAGCTGAATACCTATATATTTTACATGGAGCGAATGGCTATCTGACCTCTACAACCCAGTTACTGGGTAACATGATACCCTTTGGTAAGACTGGTTGTGAAATTGTTGGCCTAACTAACCGTAACGACTGTCAAAGATTTACGAATGACAGCTGGGACCAACGGCTTAGCTTGCTTTCCAAGGCTATGTAATGGATGGTGACCTATACATGAACCGACCGTGGCAAGAGTAGGTTAAGCATCATTTAGGCACGAGCCCCTGAAGAACATAATTGACCGATCAAGCGCGAAGCTCGAGCGAAGTGTCTCCGTTTCAGCTTGGGTTAAAATGATTTCGTATGTCCGGATGTCCAGCGCTTCTCCTCTACAGGTCGCATAAATTATCAACCGATTTTTGTGAAATTCTGAGAGCAAATTCGATAATTTTATTGCAGATTCTTTTTTCGAAATTTTTCAAAAGGGCTGATAACGTAAAAAAAAACAGACCTTTCGCGCGTTTTGTATTAAGGTACGCGGTGGACATTTATTCAGTTTTAAGCTATGCAAAGACAGACTCGTGATAGATTCTGAACAACTTTTTGGCAGCCCTATCTCCGCGATCTGCCATTATTGTAGTAAGCCACGATGTGTAGTATAAACTGGGATGGCTGACATTTGGCGTAGTGCGTGAACGCCGCGTATGGAATACCAATATGTACTAACTGGTGTGTATCTATTATAATGGTATACTATTTGTTTGGCTTTTGTGTACTGATGGTATGATTTAGTTTCGAAGTAACACAACGCATTTTTTTTTCTTTTTAATTTTATTGTTACCTATCTAGTATTAAAATTAAACATAGCTGACGAGATGTTCCTGTACTTTAGTTACACCCCTGCCTAAACTTTTGTTTGTTTTCACAGTTAATACAGTTTATTTTTTATGATAAAACACTAAATAAAATTAAAGTTTCTATTGCTCTAAAACATGTGGCATAATTAGGCCTGTGCCCTGTTTATCAAAACTTACAAGTCTACACGTTCACAAGTTACACTTTACAAGGAAGTTTTTACATGTTCGTGTAAATTACGTTTAGCAACAAAATCTACACGGTTTGTAAGATTGAACGCTTGTAGATTCTACTTGTAAGTTTTAAAATCAATAAGTTATGCCGTCAAATTCTTTTTTTTTCTTTTCTGTGCATTTAGCGACAGGTTGTCGAAAGATAAAAAATAGATGAGTGGACGAACATTTTAATTACATGTCAGTCGCTTGGTCTGGTACCTTCTGGAAAAGATTACACCTATGTCCGAGATACATTTTACTCAAATTTAAAAAGGTTACTTCGGTAAGTATGTTTTAAACATTCCTTTTCTTTCAGTATACCAATAGCATTTTCAATACCTCGCCGAGTCGATTTATGGGCATTAAGAATTGTGATGTTGGTTGATCATTGACATCTATTACTAGAGGAGTAATGAGCCATTCCTTCAGAGGGTACGGAGAGTTGCCAAGTAGAACCCCTTGTGAAATAGGTCTCCAACCATTTTCTAATTGTTCATATAACTGACTGTTTCTTAAAACTCTACTATCATGGGTGCTTCCAGACCAATTAGCATAGGAATAGTAAAACTTTCTGACAGGACCGCACACAATCAAACAGTTAATGGAATGATTTCCGTGTCGATCTTCGAATACTTCTTCATGTTGGTGTGGTACCTAGAAATTGCGTCAATTTCTATCAAGGTACCATCTAGAGCGCCACAAATTACTGACATTCCTTTCAACATATGAAACTTCTGTACTACCTCCTGCATATTATTCGGCCATTTAACGTAGTCTTTAAACATTACGGTACCGATGGTTGCTACAATACTAATATGGACTGCTGACAGCATGGTATTGAACTCCGGTTCCCAAATAATGTAGACCAATTTGTAATATTAATTTAGTTGTCAGGGCGTTGTTTCTGTTTGAATTTCTTTCTAAATGGCTACCCACAATGTTAATTAAATGTTCCAATATTTCAGGTTTAAGTCGAAACCTTTCGTTAAATTCATAGGTCATCTCCATATGATCGTAGTCAATTCTCCTTTTATATGTTCTCGGTTCCGTTTTTCTAACATTTTCTTCATCACTTGAATCACTTGACCACATTTAAAAAAAGAAAATCGTATTTAAAAATTGATTGCGGGTACTAAGCGCGACACTCGTAAACTAACTTGTAAGACAGAATGGAGAGTCGCCGGACACTCTTAGGATTTGCCATGATTTTCTACAAGTTATAACTTACAGAGGATTTTTTGATGAACAAAATAATGAATGCAAGTGTAGAAATATACGTGTGAAATAAATAAAGACACTTGTAACTCGTAAATTACACGCGTAGTTTTGATAAACGCATAATATTTGTAATAATGACATTTTTACAGGAAAAATGCTTGTAATACAAGGCTTGTAAGTTTTGATGAACAGGGCACGGGTCTGCCCATAAAAGGAAAGACTCATTTGTTTACTATCGGTTCATAGAAATCTCTTGTTTACAAATCGTGTCTAAGTGCCGTGGCGCCCCGCGGCGCGCCGACATAAAATGTTCCTGCGCGTAGGCAATTGGGGATTTTTGTTTTGTGGGCGTGTGAGTGGTTACTGAAAAATCGTAGGAAAATTCATACTCTAGTAAAAGACAATTAATTCTGTGTGGAATTCTCACATAGAGCTCGACCATTTCGGTTATTTTTTGGGGCAACTCGTGTAACTAATCTTCAAATTACAGAAAAGGTGTCTCTCCTAATTACTTTGACTTTTGACTGGCAATTTTTTATTTTATTATACATTTTTATGACGAGTTGATTACACTATTCTGTAGTATTTAGTTTATTATAATTTGATTGATTAAGTTTTAATTTGATATGTTAAATTTTCTTTAAATAATGGAAAAAATTATAACTATTTGATGTTTATATCCTAATAAAAATAACCAACCTGCTTATATTTGTACGCCGTTAAGGCAAAACATGACTGTACTATAATTTTTATGTAACATCTTGCATGCCATGTGTAAGTATATTTATGTTTTGGACAAATAAATGATCTATTCTATTCAACAAACTAACATATCATGGAAAATTGGGTTTGTCACTCAGTACCGTAATACCGATAATTTTTCAATCCGCTTCAACCCAGTTATGGCAAATAAAAGATACACCCTGTATAAGTTGAAATAAAGTCATCATTTTAAACTGTCACACTGTAAACATTAACATCGAAGTATGACTCCTAACAACTGCAGTAAGTACTCAAATATTATAATACAGCAATAACGACGATTTAAAGATAGCAATAAAATACAAACTTGCTTAAACTAACCACCAGCAATTCTATTAGAATAGCGGTCACGCGAACGGAACTGCGGGAAAATGCTTGTATTATTATATGTTCGGGCAAAATTCAGGCTACACTGCCTTACTTACATGATTTATGCCTCGGGAAAGACGACTGTAAGTAAGCGATGGAAATGCATGTTTGATAATGTCTAGAATATGATTTAAAATTGATTTAAAAGTCAGATTTCTGTAATAAATATTAACGTTATGAACAAACAGAACTTGAAAAGAAAAGGGAGGAGAAAGGACTCTTTATGTCTTCATTTTAACTACGTGGCTTTATTTTGTAACGTCTCGATGGGAGTAAAGTCCTCGTATAAGACATACATTTCAAAATGATATCTAAGGTAGACTAGCGGAGCTGACAGATGTTGTCCTGCCCGAGAAGGGCTACCTACCGGGTCCAATTGTGAATCTAAAACATCATGGGACCCACTCCAATACACACAAAAAAAACATCAAAATCGGTCCAGCCGTTTATGAGGAGATCAGTGACATACATACGTAAAGAATAATTATATATAGGGTGTCTCAAACGTAATGATCCATAGGCAAATAGGGTAAAGTGGAGGTAGCCACATATCATTTAAAAAAAAATTGTTGGGATAATCTCAACAGTCTAGAAAATTTCGCTAATTAGATTAGTAGCGATTTTTATAAAGTCCTGTGATCAAGGCAAGATTATTGTACATTTTTCTTTATAATCAGCCTATAATGTTTCCACTGCTGAGACACAGGCCTCCTCTCAGTAAGAGTGAGTGGGCTATAATCCACCATGCGGCCCCAGTGCGGGTTGGTAGATGTCACACGTCTTCAGATTTTGATTCTACAACATATAGGTTTCCTCACGATGTTTTCGTTCACCGTTTTTGAGAGCAGTGGTGATGAAATAATTTACACAAACGAAATCACCTGTCTGTGTTCGAACTTACAACTCGTAAGTCGCGGCAGTTACCACTATTACTAAGACTCCGCTGTCCTTCCGTCCGTCTGTAACCAGGCTGTATCTCATGAACCGTGATAGTTAGATAGTTGAAATTTTCACAGATGATGTATTTCTGTTCCGCTATGACAACAAACATTAAAAAGCAGAATAAAATAAATATTTAAGGGGGCTCACATACAACAGAAGGCCTAGACAAATGGCATTCGCTTGGGAGCGATTCTATTTCTACAATCGCTATCGCTTTCGCTAATGATTCCAAAAACTAGCGATAACGCTCGTCAAAAAGTGTCCCTTGGCTATGCATCTCTGTGGAAGTACCTAATCTTTCGACGCTGTCGATTCATTTCATAATCGAATGTTGTTAACATTGTCTAGCAAATTTTTATTCGTTGACCTATGATCACGTGACATTTCGATAGCTTATGTCAACCCCATACATTTTAACTTTTCTACTAGCGTCATCGCTAATCGAATGTTACTTTGTCTAGGCCCCCAGACCTGACTTTTTTGCCGTTTTTATAGATAGTGGTACGGAACCCTTCGTGCGCAAGTCCGACTCGCACTTGGCCGGTTTTTTTATTACGTCGAAACGTTTCTAAACCTAACTTTAACGATTTGCTAGAAATTGAACCTGCAGATTAGGGTTCCCTGGATTTAGTGCCAATTGAATTGCGGTAACTGCACTACAGTAAACTAAACAGCATGCTTTGATTCCTCGCCTAGAGCTAGTTCGCAAAAATATTTTATACATTTTTCTCACAGTCGGGATGACTGACAAAAATGTATAAAATATTTTTGCTTGTACAGTTTTGTGATGTTTATTAGTTAGTTTACTTGTAAAGTTATAATTATAGTAAATTCAACCAAATAATGAAGCAAACTCTAATGATCGTATTTGTCTTCACCACATCATTTATGCCCCAATGCTTAAGTCGTCCAACAAAAAAAAACTCACTTATTTCCTAAAATTTTAATAAAGCCGTTATAAACGATGCATATTTTGCCGTAAAACACTAGTCAGCTTATGTGTCTATAATAACGTCCATATCTGAACATCAGCAGTAAAGTTTCAGCCAATTAACCGCGAGTATTTAATATTTCAGGTTGTTGAACACGTTTTTACGACACCTCGCTCCTGTATGTCGTGACGTCAGGTTAATCGAAGTGGCTTGAATACGTGGTTAAATATTTAGTGTTCAATTCATCTACCTAAGCTTTAAGTTTGGTTTTTTGGCACATTGGAATTTTTCCAGGCTGCCTAGCCTATAAAATTATTTTTATTATTTTCTTTATAGTTAACTCGCTGCGCCCCACGGTTTCACCCCCATAAGTCTTGGTCCCGTGGGAATATCGGGGTAAAATGTATCCTAATCCAGGACATGGTCTACCTATATGCCAAAATCCTTTCAGGCGTGTTAGCGTGAAAGCGTAACAAACAAACATTTTTACAAAAAAAAAAAAACATCCGACTTCCAAAAAAACACTACAAAGTGAAAAATAACTTAAGGTCGGAAGTCGGTGTCTTTGGTTTTGTATTTTCGTTTTTTGCCATCTACTTCCGAATTTAAAGTTATTTATCACTGAGTAGTGCTTTTTTTGGAAGTCAGTGGTTTTTATTTTCATATAAAAGTTTTTATTTTTGTTGTTTTAGTTGTGGTACCTACCCCACACAAAATCGTATATCACTACTTGCTATGTAAGTAATAGTGATAGAAAGTTATTATAACATCATCAATATAACAAGCTAACTGAAAAACTACCCAAGTAAAGTTAATAAAATTTATATGGGACCACTCATGCTGAGCCAAAAAAAAACCTTCTCAAACCCAAACCTCCATACCAAACCTCTAAACCTCCTGTCCATTAAAAAAATAATTTTCGAAATCGATCCACAATTGTCGGAGAAATCGCGTGAAATAAATACAAAAAAAATACAGACAAAATGAGAACCTCCTTCTTTTTGAAGTCGGTTAAAAATCAAATCTTTTTTCTTTATAATGTCAGTTTAGATAATAATAGTATTGCTATAGTTTGTTACTGTATAATTTTAAATTTCAATGAAATTAAAATAATTAAAAACACTACCTACTATTTCTCAAGATTTAATAAAGGCAAATGGTGGGCTTCATCGAATTGAAATTAACAGACCTACGTTTGAAAATGTAACCGTTTACAAAACTTTGTAAAAGTATCTTAGTCCTTTTGTTAATAGACGATATATTATGATATAAAATTTCAAATGAGTGAAAGTAAGGCTAAGTTAATAAAGTAGTTGAACAACATTGATGTTTATATTTTATTTCAATTATCTTTCAATCGGTTAACCTATTCTACTAGTGTAATCTAAGTAACTGGGCTGACTGCGAGTCGTTCATTAATTATTAAATTACCTAAGGTTTATCTATCGCAACGTATGTCAACAACTAATATAGCTTGAGCTCGCCTCCTCTGCTTCTGAGGATTTTTTTCTATCGATTACATTTGAATCCAAACATATTTTATATAAAAGGAGAATTTAAATCGCGGACTTTGCAAAAGCTGTCACAAAGACTTAACAACGGGCAAGCCATAAAACGTCCACGAAACCAAGTTACAGTCATTATAACAACCTGCTCCGGTGAAAATTCAATATTGTTTAAAATCTTTGTTGCGATGCAAAATCGGTTACCGGAACACACGGGGACACAAGCGAAAATGTCCAATTTCACTCCGGAATTGTTTTGCTAAAAATATTTTTATTTTTTGCCAACATGTCCACATTTTCACGCCCTGTGAACGCGCCTACAGTTTCGCTAAAGGGAATATTTTAAGTTGTTATATCAGCTTTATGTACCGGTTAAACAGTTTTATTATTTGTTTTTGTTTCGTTATGGAGGAAATACGGGAGTTAATTGAGTGGAATATACGTGATAGTGATAGTATACGTGATGGAAAGTGTGAATAATATAATATCATCCTATAAGTGTCCCAGAGCAAAATGGAACTCTCTTCTGAAATTGAGAAGGAATGCAGCACTAAATAAATGCGTGTTGGCGGTTGCTATTTAGTCAAACTTTTAGGGATTGTGCTAACATTTTTGAAGTGAGTTTTTACTTCTTCAGGCGCTTTGAGCACTTTTTGGGTGAACAAAAATCATGGAACTCGCATCATAGTCACCGAACGCTTTCCATGAGCTATTTATGTATACTGTGTATATATGTGTACGTTTTGGTTAACCAAAAAGCGTGAAACTCGCGTCATCGTTATCCCTTCGACGATACAATTCACAAGTTACTTAGTTTTAACTTCTATCGGCAGTCTCCAAAGACTGCACCGCATTTTTTTTTTAAATAAATGTGTGATGAAGAACAGAGTAAATGACTTAAAAAAAAAAAAAACACAAAAGTTAAACCATAAAACAACAACAAACTAAAAAAACATAATAACACACAAACCAAAACATCACAATTACAAAACAAAACACAATTTGTCCATACAAAAATGATAAAGTACACATTTATATTTTAATAGACACAGTGTATAATGTAATAATCAGTTATTTCGTTACAGTAAATAAAACCATTCAGGGTCGCTACGTAAGATATGAGAGAAGGTACGAATATTTACTCACAATGTTAGATATCGGTCATAGTAATAGGCGGGCGCGATTCAGTGAAGCATTTTTTCTTACCTCGGTTTGACATCGTACAGACAGTCAAAAGGCCCTTGTACCATAACTTAGAGATTACAATCTACGTGTTAAGCTAAGCTCGTGAAAAAAAAACTCTACGTTTCAGAGCAATTATGAAATATAAATGAAAAAAAATACATTCCATAAAAATGGAAGTATTTCTTTGTCAACGTAAAAACGTTGTGTTCTTTTTGTTTGTGACAATTTAAATAAAGAGAAAATATAGTAAACGAAAATAAAATGATTGAATATCTTGATACAACAATAATTTTATTGAAATCATTAATATTATTTAATTAGTAGGTTATGCCAAAGAAACCAGAGGGCCTAGACAAATGTCATTCGCTTCGGAGCGATTCTATTTCTACAATCGCTACCGCTTACGCTAATATTTGGCATCATACGAATCGAAAACTAGCGATAACACTTGTCAAAAAGTGTCACTTGACTACGCTACTATGGAAGTAATCGTTCGACGCTGTCGATTCGTTTCATAGAATCGAATGATGTTAACATTGTCTAGCTAATTTCTATTCGTTAACCTATGATCACGTGACATTTCGATAGCTATGTCAATTCCATACATTTTTTGGCTTTCTACTAGCGTCATCGCTAATCGAATGTTACTTTATCTAGGCCCTCAGGGCCGTCGAAGAGCGCGTTGGGTTGAAGATATCGCCGAAGTAGCGGGAAACACCTGGACGAGGGAAGAACGGTACCGAGTGGAATGGCAAAAGAAAGGGGAGGCATGTACCCAGAATTGGGTGATTCCGGGCTGAAATGATGATGATAATGATGAATACGTAATCTTCCGTTTCAATCGCTACTGCGCCCGCTCCGCTTTTGTCCTGTACCATTGTTCTTATCCAATCTGAAGGTCACGTTTCGGCTAATATCAACCGATATTTTATTTCAAAACGTTCTTGTAACATTTCATTTCTTTTTCTTTTTTTTTTTGTTGGTAGTTTAAAATAAATTCGATAAATAATATATTATATTAGTATAAGTAAACGGTATTGTTCTGAATCACGATTATCGATAGTTTGTTCTTTGCAAGGTAAAACTTTCTGCTTTCGATCTGTCACTGTCATTGTAATTGAGTCCAAAGTGAAGAATTGCGGGGAATTTTTACTGGAAATAGTCCGTCTTTTCTATTCTATTCTTATTTATTTTCTTGTAATATCGAGTACATCAGCATCATTTTTCCACTCTGCAATCGGCATTTTGGTCTTGTTTTGATCGTTTGTTTTTTATCATTTTCCAGCGTCGCAACACAGAGCAATGTGTATTGTCTTTGGTTCCTGGCCCTAATATCAAGCAATAGACAAAATTGACAAACTTTTATAGCTTGAATACGAGGCTTTTGGCTATTTTGTATGTGTGTATTAATTAATATCATTTAATTGTAATGTGCATTTTGTTTGTTCAGAATAAACTCTTTTTTTTGTAAAGGCTTCCACAGACAGGCGCAACGCAATGGTGCGATGCGAATCTGGTAGAACAATTTCCATGAAGTTTTTATTGAAATTGTTCTTTGCAACGCGCTGTCGCATCGCGCTTGTTTTGCGGGAGCCTTAAAACAGACATTAATATAATTATTGAGCAAAACCAAAATCTGTTTGTGAACTCTTTCTCTCAATCTTCGATGCAAGAAAACCTAAAAAAAAAACATGAAATATCTCAATAAAAGTATTATGATGTTGGGACTAAACATTATGAACCCGGTCACTACGAGTAAAAAAGACGTAACTGACCCTTTAAGAAACACACTCAAAAGTCCTTAAACGCGATAAAATTAAAGCGTTTTTCTACAACAACAAAAAAACGCTAAGCACCTTCAGCGCTGAATTCCCACATGCTTATAATTATGTTCTATCATTCTAACAGTACCTGCCAACACCTTTGTGGGACCGTAAAACTGATGTTAGTCCATTTGGTCGTCCACGGCTAGCAATGAATGCACTGATTATAGCTGCAGCAGTTAAATGTGCACTTTGTTAGAGGTAATGTGGAAAGTCTGTCAGCATACATTGTACGAGTACTTACATGTTAAATAGTTGCTCTGGTTGCAAAAGTACGACGAAAACCTGGTTTATTTCTATTTTATGCTTATGCAAAGTTGAATAAGGCTGTTGTGATTTCACAAGACACAACTTTTGTGTTCCTATTAATCGGGTCGAATTTTGAACGAACCAAATGCCACGATAGAACTATTATATCAACGTTTTTAATAATCCTGCAGTGAGATAGAGCAATAATAAAAATGTTGATGAAAAGATGTCTCAATACTCAATCATTTATTGCATTTCACAATGTGCTTAGGTGGCAAGTTAACATTAGTTGTAAAGTAAAGTAACATATTAAAGTCTTGGCAAGAATAGCAAAAAATAATAAGAAAAAAAATGCGGGCAGTCTTTGGGGACTGCCGATAGAAGTGAAAACTAAATAACTTGTGAATTGTATCGTCGAAGCGTGCGGTGACGATGACGCGAGTTTCACGCTTTTTGTTCATTCAAAAAGTACACATATATACACAGTATAGATATAGCTCATGGAAAGCGTTCGGTGACGATGACGCGAGTTCCATGATTTTTGTTCACCTAAAAAGTGCTCAACGCGCCTAAAGAAGTTTTCACTTCAAAAAGACCCGTGCTTAAAAGAATTTTCATAAAGCCTGATTTAATTGCCTGTGGCATACTAAGATAACCGACATAGCCCGAACAATTGCCAAACTTAAGTGGCAGTGGGCAGGGCTCATTGCTCGCAGAACAGATGGTCGATGGAGCCGAAATGTTCTGAAGTGGCGACCGTGTACCGGAAGACGTAGCGTTGGAAGGCCTCCCACAAGGTGGGCCGATGACCTTGTGAAGGTCGCAGAAATACGCTGGATGCGGGAAGCACAGAACCGGTCGAAATCGTGCTTGGGGAAGCCTATGTCCACATTTAGACGTCTTTCGGCTGAAATGATGATGATGATGATGTCATACCATAAGATGAAGCACCGTCTAAACAGTTTCTAAACGATGAAAGTTATTTTTAGCCGATTTCACAAAAAGGAGGAGATTCTCAATTCGTCTGTATGTTTTTTTTTTTTTTGATTTGATAGGTGGTGCTTCACATGTGGTCTCATGTAAATTTGATCAAGGTCTGATCTGGTCAGTAGTTTTTGAGTTATCCTTAATACTGCATATTTTTTTCACTTAGTTTATATGGATGATGATTGTGTTAATAATTTCCTGTCACTGTTATTTACACACCAAGTAGTGGAATACGAATTTGTGTGGGGTAGGTCGGTGGCCGAAAACGAAAATACAAAACCAAAGACACCAACTTCCGAAATTAAAGTTATAATTCACGTCTTTTAGTGTTTATTTTGGAAGTCGGTTGTTTTTTTGTAAAAAAGTTTTTATGTTGCTTCAATTTTATGGAATGCCACAGCCAAGACTATACTACACACTAAATAGACTTATACATAGATAGCCTTCTATATAAACAAATATGCTTTCAAAGTGGAAACATAACCCAGTCTTCTAACTAACTTTATCAACAACCAAATTGAATGTTAGTAAACCGTGCGTCCTGAGTACATTACACTCAGGCCATAGGTCTTGGCCTATTTACCCATCCCGACGTTACAAGCTGAGAAAAATAGCTGTTCATCCATCTTTAAAACTGGGTCGCAAGCTCATCTCACGAAAAATTGCAACCCACTCCTGTAAGGAAATGCATCGATTTTTTAACATTTCACTCCAGTTCTCAGCGGAGCGGAAACAATTTGTATTTATATTACAATCAATCTTTAGTAGAGGCGTTATCATTCGCAGCTGACTTACTGTGTGAACAAATTGCCCAATAAATTGTCGGTGCGTCACCGGAGTAAAGCCCGCACACGTATTTGTGCTATTTTGTGTAAAACGAAATTCGGAAAATAGATTTTTGTGTTTTATGCATGTTTCTTTTGTTTTTTGTTTCCCGATGAGTGTCCGGTTCAATGGCTTTATAGCTTTTATAATGAAATGTATACGATAATTTACTTCTGAAATTTAACAATATGGTTGTTCAATATTTATTTGTAGAAACGTTACCTGTAAACCACCACAGCTTGTTTAAATTTTATCAATAGTTTTTTGACATTACCTTGCTTACATATTAATACTAATATTGAAAGGCACACGGATAGACCATTACCTGGGCTAGGATAGCCGGTAGTACGTTACCTTGCAAGAATTTTTTCGACGTTCACTTGGGCGAAACCGCGGACAAAAGCTAGTTTACAGATTTAGGGTAACTCACAAAGCTCATTTACAATAGTTGTATGATATTACACTAATTTTTAATATTACACTAACCTGTAATATTAAACTAACCTGTAATATTACACTAACCTGTAATATTCAAATCCATTTACATACACAGTTATTATGATATTACGTAAGGGGACTACATGACCTAAACGCAAATTTATAATGCCTAAAAATATTATGATCCACTGCAGTAATCAAAATCAGAAAAATATATTATTATCTTCTGGATGTATGCTAGTTAGATAGTGTGTTGAAAACATAATACAATATTAACTTAATATGATAGAAAAAAATCACGAAGATACCTCTAAAAAAATATTTTAACTATTAAAAACCATACTAATTAATATACATGCTAACATTCAGTTTTTTTGTCAGATTATTCTACAAGCAACATACTAACGTAATAGTGTTTTAATTTTTTAGTCCAATGAATAGATTTTTTGTAAATCCATAATTGCTTCATATTTTGCAATAAATTACCAGCGTTTTGTCATCGCGCGTCTCTTTCTTTTCTATGCAATCCGACAGTGACCGCGCTTTAGCTCTTGCAAGCCTCTTAATAAGTTAGTTCATCGCCAAGATCTCTGTTGATTAGACAGGAAGCTAACCCCAAAATAGTTCTAGGCAGAAGATGATGTCTTCCCCAAAATGAGAGCGTCGCAATTATAGAATTGTGAACCATTTATTCCAGATAATGGTTGTCCCATGCTGGGAAATACACTGAAATTCCCATCATGAAGCTATTACATACTTACACGCGGCATGTTTTATTGTCATGCGGTTATAACGATGGTGCAATACACTTTTGGGACCGCAAATTTATCTTTATAGTTGCTTGTGGCAAGAGATAGCTTATTCCACTAATTTTAAATTACATTGTACATTATTAATAAGTAGAAAGTTTAGAGATTTATATGTAGACTTAACTATCGCATTAGGGCAACCTGTAATGATAGATTTAAGGTGTTAGAATAAATAAATACATCCTTCACATAATATCACGCTTGTTCTCCCCGAAAGGTAAAGTGTTAGGCAGAGATGTAGGTACCTGTGTAGCGACGTCCTTTGTGTTAATACCAAGAAATCTCTGCGAGCATCAGTCGCTCAGTGAAGACTGATGGGCCATCAACTATAGCTCATAGTAATGTGGAAACTAGTACAGCAAGGACAGTTATAAAAGACGTGCCAAATCCCTAAAATACTCTACATAATTGCCTACAACAGCTTCTTTAGAATTCTCAAAAGAACATAGAAAACTCGAGAAAACCACCATCCTTAAAATGGCGTCAAAAATTTAACAAATTGTCACGTACTCAAATGTGGGTCCTCGTTTATCCGAGAGCTCATTGGTGTCGGTTTAAAAGACTACAGGAGGGTCAGTTTGAAATGAAGACATCTGTCAAAGGGTTAAAGGACACCGGTTCCGGGCGACCCCGGAAATTTGAATCGCGCGGTTGCCAAATAAATTATAAAAAAATATGTTCTGTTTTTCGCGCAGCATATTTCGTGATTTATGTAGTTCAGGTTGAGTTGTTTATGGGTTGAAAGTGATAATGTTAGTAAATAAGCCTTTATGTCGTTTTTTTTTTCCATATTTTGGATTTGTTAAGAAATATGTACGATTTTCTAACTGGTTTTCAAGTGTTACCTGTCTAGCACGCAAAAGAAAAATGTTTTGCAGCTAGGTTGTCAATCGAACTGGAAAGAAATCGCGATTGACTTTCGAGACCAAGTAGAAGAGCTGAAAGATGTAGAGTTGATGCGTAAACGGGTACAGCAAAAAACTTTGTTCATTTTAATCGAACTTAGAAAATTCTTTATACAAATAGAGGTATGAGGAACAGGGTGTAAAGTTCGCTCATACCTCCTTAGAAAAGGGAGGATCCTCCGACCAGATGGGTGTTGTGTCTGGTGGGCAACTGCCCGAAGATTGATGTTGGGACGTTCTATACATGCTAGTTGCGCAGCAAACTCTGCTTGCGCGATGCAGGATTTTGCGCGACGTCAGTGCGACGCGTAGCTCGCATGTGGCGATGTAGATGCTGCTACAAATACACTACAATCATCTAATGATAAAACTAAACTCCTCACAACCCTACTTATAACCCTCGGAACTTAAAACTTAAACTACGTACCTACCAATTGCAGGACTCGTTTACGAAATCTGAAACTTGTGTCTTAAATCGGTTAGTACGGTTGTAACTCACATAAAACAGGTATGTATTAAGCTCAGGGTATGTCAACAACTAACTTTTAGTGCAGCGTTTGTATGATCCAAGTTGTAAGCAATCGCGTTACAACAAGAAGCGACTCTTTTTTTTCGATTTTTGTCTTTATGGCATCCTGCTTGTATTAGCTTAAATGAGGTTTGACAAACATATTTTTTACCTAAATTTTCCAGACGTCGCTTTCACATAGAATAGAATAGAATAGAATTTTAGCTATACAAATATAAAAATAAACCTAACAGGGCTAAATATTGATAAATTTTATTTATAGTAAATTATTGGCAAAACAATCAGCTACAGAATAATAACATTTATCTAATAGTCATTTTGTAAGACTTTTTTTAAATATTCTATATGGTTGGGCTTTCATATTGTTAGGTATTTTACACACACACATTCGGATCGTACCTATTATCTGACAACCGGTAACCAAGAGGTACCTATTGTGTTACCCAGTACTTAAGTTGTAGAAATCAGATAGGCAGTTTCCCTAAGTAAAATATAAATATTCATCTGCATTCAGTTTAAACTGGAAACCGACCTGATTTAGGTAGGAAAAGACTAAGCGTTGATTAGGATAATATTATGTACAATACTTTTCTACAAGACTGTCGTTTATTTCCTGCCTAGCTGAGTGATTCAAAACTTACCTCTCAAGGCTTATTTCATAAATACGTGATTCTTTTGAGACAACATTTGAGCAACTCATACGTATTTTTGTCGTTACGTGATCTGAACACTTTCCACACGTAAGCAAAGATGTATTAACGCAAGAAGAACGATAGTCAAAACATATTAATAAATTATTCATACTTTAGCCATAGAAACCAAGTAGCTATAAGCTACGTACGTATGCATAGAAATATTGTATGTTTATAAGGTAGTAAAGTCAGCTACGACGCTGCCTGACATTTTGACTTTATGATGTATTATTCTCAAACGTTAGATGGTAGTAAACGGAGGTGTAAAAACCACCAAATGTTCTGACATTGTTCCTTTGGAATTTGTATTGTTTGATTAACAACTGCGTATTCATGTAGGTACATTCTGAGCTCGTATTGACACAATACAGTAAAAGTAGAATATAATTTATAGGCTTTGGTGTAATTTAGGCACCAGTTTCTCACAAATAAAATATGTTTTGTATAACAACAACACAAACAACAACAACAACAAAACAACAACCAAACAACAATATTTTTTCTTTCTTTCTTTTCTTTTATATGTGAACATCTCATAGGTAATGGAACAGAGTTTTAGGCAGTTTTGTTTTGTTTTTGTGTTGTTTGGTTTTGTATTGGTTTGCTTTATTATGTACACCATAAAAATTACAGATGTAATTGTAGAAATTAATATGAATTACTATTTATTTTTTTTCTTTTTCATTTTTACTACAACAACGACTTCATCCCAATGTTTTAATCCTCAACCACCAAATTGGAAGTCCGTTAATGACCACAACTAGGACAAATTTGTGTGAGTCTTGTGATAGTTACAAATAAAAAGTAATGTAAAGTAATTTTTTTTTTTTCAGTGATCATACTATGGCACCCATAGCATGATAACCCATGGTAGCCTATGGCATAGTTTTGGCCTTTTATTGTGGCCTCTGTGCCATAAAAATGCAGCCATAGTGACCTCTACGCTGCACCCGAAGCCAATCGCGTCGTGGCGTTTGTACCGTGGAAGTGGCAGTTTTGAGCAAACAAAATTTAATTCACTGTCGTGCCATCGACAATACGAAGAACACTATGCCCGAATGCCATGATCTATGACGATCATCAACATCATAATATCTTACATTTACAATCTCAACAGTAAACTTTTACAATACGAAAGTTTCAGTATTCATCTTGCGAAATTCTTCAAACTTTTTTCATAAAGAAATATCGGAGTTTGTTCAAGTATGCTATTCAGTACCAGAACTATTATGTCTAGACATATTCAGAGAAGAACTTTAAATGACTAATTTAGGCATGAAGAGGTTTTGATTTGGATACCACAATACGCCCTTTTATTTTTCGTAAGGGATTCCATGGAAATCGAGTGAAATCCTCAAATTTTACAGGCACGCCTATAGCGATTTGGGTATTTTTTATAGTAACTCGTGCAATTGCTCTCGGAAAGCACCATTTGGTGAAGTGGAACTGATGATGAAGACAAGAGGTGGCCACCGGAAGTAGTGTACTAACTACTCAATTATAAGTCTATCACGGGTTACGATTCGATTATTTCAATATGGTTGCTAAGCAATTTATGCTCGTCACAATGAATATGGTGAAATGGTTCTGATGGTGGTTTCACCATCAGCTCCAGTTCTTTTGGTTCTTACCAGGAGAACTCCTCAACAATTAACGTCCCTGCATCGGGAAAAAACATATTTTGTAAAAGGTGATGAGTACTTGAAATTAGGCTATTGTAACTTAGATAAATTATTATCTAACCCACAAAAAAATGATAAATAAAAACTTTTTTACAAAAAAAATAACCGACTTCCAAAAAAAAAACACTACAAACTGAAAAATAACTTTAATTTCGGAAGTCGGTGGCAAAAAACTAAACTACAGATCCAAAGACACCGACTTCCGAAATTAAAGTTATTTTTCACTTTGTAGTGTTTTTTTTTTTTTTGTTTAACAGTTTTTGGAATATTCAATGAGATGAATAATTATGAGCATTTAAAAATGTAGGTAGTGTAATTATGTCGTAAACAACTTATAGCTGTTTAGTATTTTTTCTTGGATTTTTCCATATAGGTATAATACAGGGTGCCATCGACCAGCAACCTGTTACCATGGATTCAGTTCATGATTCTGAACCACCCTGCGATGAAATTGTGTGCTGTTCCATACACTTTGACCACGTACGTATTCCACTTTTCTATGAAACGGCTGTTTTTTTTTTTTTATAACCGACGTAAAATTTCTACGCTAGAGGGTCGTCTAGAATCATATGCTGAATTCATGTTTACAGTTTGCGCGTTCATGTCTCTGCCACCCTGTAGTTATACCTTATCATTTCTGCCGAAAAACATCCCCTACTGGACAGAGGCCTCCCCCATATCGCTTCTTGGACTGTTTCTGTGCTTGTCGCACAAACTCTCTCTTTATATATACCTAGGCTTAAAAAAAAACATACATACATACATAAACTCACGCCTTCTTCCCATGGGGGTAGGCAGAAACTACAGAACACCACCTGCTACGATCCTTACATACTCCTATTGCCTCGTTTACGTTCATACATCTGATCATACACGCACGCCGGTTGCGAGTACTACGCACCTGACCTTTCTGAAGAACATCACTGATAAGGTAATTAATAATATTGTTACTTATTTATCTTTTAATTTGGTTATTTATTTATTTATTTAGACAACACTTCTATCCTTCTTCTTCTATCTAGGTTTGATATAAAGAACACGGGTATCTATGTTTTTTATATGCTGCACCGGTCGACGTTATCAAGTCAACGCCGCTTTTGCTGAAAACAAGCGCTGGATTTCTGTGTCACATATTAGTCACAGCATTATGCTGAGCGTTGCCGTTTTCCGTGGATGTGATGCAAATTTTCAAGGGTTGTTAATGTTTTATTTTCAATTGTACGCGTCGTATTAGGCGCAAAAAAACTTATTTCATTTCTTTCTTTTCTGTCTTAAAATGTCAACCGCAAGTTGGCAGACAGCCTGGCACTTATGACTTAGTGGCCAGTTGGGAGGTGCTTTAAGTTCGTGTAAGATAGAAACACTCCATCCGTAAAAATACACAGTACTACTGCACCATGACTTAGCGACTTAGCTATGTGCCTATAAGCGTAGGTACAGATACCAAAACCGTGTCACTAAACGCCCATAAATATATGTTTCAAATTTTAAACCACAGTATGTTGGCAACAGTCTGGCACTTATGACTTAGAGGCCGTAGTGACACAGCGTTCGGCGTTAAATTTACTGCGGCCATTACCGTGACGTCACCGTAGGCGGTATTTCGAACAAACGAATTTTGTTACGGACTGCAGAATAGTGGAGTTATTGTCTGAAGGGGAAGCTCCGCTTTATTTTTCTTAGGAACAGATGAAGATAAAATATCTTGATTATTATTAGTTTCTTATTTCTACAGTTTTTGGTAATGTAGTTTCTTGGGGGATATTGTTTTTATTGGGGTTTTCATGAACTGTAATTCTATCCACACATGGTGGGCGTGGCCGTTCAGGGGCTCAAAAAAATATCGGTGTGTACATTTTATATGAACTCGTTCATACACGTCCGTCTCTGGGGGTCTATTAACAAAGCACAAAATCCGTAGTTCCGGCCGAATTTACAGACGTCTCCTACTCCGTATCTTCTACAGACATTAGATCACTTCGGGGCACGAACTAAGAATAGATGACAACACTATTTGACAGTTTTCCTTTCTCCTGATGTGTTTTTACCCGTCTGAAAAAGTTAATTAATCAGGATTAGGGTTCATCCCGATGTATCGAACTACTTTCAGATGGACCCGTATTTTCGTTGACGGACTTTGAGAGGAGGCCCCCTGGGGCCGGCAACGGAGCTTCAGTGCCTGAAGCATCGAAGCCCTGTGTTTGCCACGACCCTGTCACGTCCCGGGCGTCTTCTATTATAAACTATCCAATTTCCTTATCCCTCAAAATTGCTTTCATATAAAAAAATTGGTTTCAGTTTAAAATCCTTTTGTAGAAATATAAAAAAATATTAAAGAAATTAAATTAATTTATTATTAATTTCTACATTTATAATTAACTGTAATTTTTATGGTGTACATAATAAAGAGTATTCTATTATTTTCTAAGAAAAATATAGTTAAAAGTTTAAATAAAAAAATAAAATTATAAGGTTTATTTAAAAGGGAAATAATAAAGCTTCCGAAAAACAAATTAACTTCCAGCGATCTGTGGTTGACTTTATTACTAACTAAGCTGTGTTAAAATGAATAAACTCACTAAACTTCCGAAAAAATTACCAAGTTTCCGAAAACATACAATATGTTCCCGAAAATCCTAACCCTAAACGGCCGACGTCAGGGTCACCCTGAGGTTCGGTTGGTTAGGTTCCTTTAAACCTTTTAGACAGAAATAGGAGCCCCGCAACGCGGGGCTCCGTCGACCTGCTTATTAACCCTAACCCTAGCCGGTCGATGTCAGGGGCACCCCGAGGTTTGGTTGGTTAGGTGTAAGGTTGATTCTAAATTTATAATAGGTAAGTTACAATAAAAATGACTACTTGTAGATTTCGTAAAACGCAATTTAAAGTGGTGGAAAAATATTACGTCAGCAAATATTGTATTAATTTTTCGGAATTTTCAGTATTTTTTTCGGTCGTTTCTTTATTTGTATTCGCATATAAGTTGTCGGAAAGTTAGTATTTAAAGCAGTAAATTTCATATTTTGAGTATGCTCATATTTTTTTTTTTTCGGAGCTTTTATTACTACCCTATTTAAAACCATTTAGGATTAATCAGTTCAATTTTAAAGGTTCGAAAAAACGTTTTGTATTTGGAAAGCATCTAGGTACTATTAGTATTCTATGATTTTCCAATACAAAGAAAGATTTCTACATAACATTTTCGCTTGCCTTGGAATCGAACGCCAATCTTTCAAAATTAAACTCTGGTATTTAAATCGGATTTATGAATCGAAAGTTTTAAAAACAATGAAGTATAAATCAAAACAAGAATTTATTAACAAATCAAAACATATAAACGACAATTTAACAAGCAATTGCTTTTATTAATTTCCAAATTGTATTTTCAATATCTCTAGAAGTTTGTTCGTTTGAATACGAGAGAAATTTCAATGTTCAATAATAAACTTTCGCTTCCGAATCCTGCAGCTCTCGTCTATTGATTATATTAACTTTAAAACAACAACAACAAAAATAAATGTTGTTTTTTAATTAAATGTTCGTCTCCGATTGCTTATAATAATATTACCACTTTATATTTGTGTTGAAAGTGGATTTATCGAGAAATCCTTTTGTAAATAAAGGTTTAACTTTAAATTTGGGATTAAGGATGGAACATTATGTTGATAGTAAAATAAGTAAATAATTCAGCACAATCAATATTTATCCTTAATATAATATTAAGTTATTTTGTTCCACATTTTCAATTTTAGATATATATTATCGTTCCAGTTAAATTCCAAAAATGTTGTTATTTGGTATAAAGGGCTTCGACTTCGGGCTTTGCCACATGGAGGGAAAGTACCTTAAAAACTGTAGATAGAAAAAAATATACTGAATGAAGACTTCATTTTTATTTTAAAAACAATACGAACTGCATTCAAAGAATTTTATACAATCGCCTGTTTGAACCGGGAATCGAACCCGCTAATGTGAAAAAAACTGTAATTTTACTGTACTGATGAAAATGCTCAATCATACGCATTGATTTCTTCTAAATAACATAGCATCTAAAATAAAAAGAAGACCATGAAATTTAACATTTAATTTAATATTTTCTTGATAGCTTTTTCTCTGAGTATGTCGTGCTTATAACAACTGACATTATGTACTACTTTCAACTTTAGTAGCAATTCAAAGTATTAGTAATGGTACACACTTGAGAAATTATAATTTCTCTATTATTATTATTATTTTTTTATTTCTTTATATTTTTTTTTTTTGTATGCACGTGTTTCTGTGACAAATAAACCTATTTTTTTTTACTTTCTTTTCTTTCTTTCTTTTTATTATAAGTGTATGATAAAATAATAATGTGATAGGAACAGAAGTTGTAGTACTAAGTAGCAAGTAAATAAATGTAAAATTTTATGGTCTTCCTTTTATTTATTTTAAATGCTAAGTTATTTATAAAAAAAAACAAATGTATACAATGTGTAACTTAAATAACGCACAACTTCTTAGGGGGTCATTGTACTCATTATAATGAACGTCTTTTACTATGGGACCAAACCTGAAATCGCGCAAAAAAATCAGCTGTTTCCTACATTTTGACGGGTAATGCGAACATAAATGTAGGGAACAGCTGATATTTTTTGGTCCCATAGTAAAAGTTGTTTATAATGATGAGTACAATGACCCTTTAAGAGGTTGTGCGTTATTTAAGTTACACATTGTATAATTGAGCCATTCGATCGGTACAGTAACTTAAGATACATTCCCTCTACGTGGCAAAGTCGTGGGACGCCCTTAAATACATAGTTATCCAATTTAAATTTTCTTGACTAAAAGTTAATATAGTCTTCAGTGAAAATAAGACAAGAATTTATCATGTTCTGGATGAAAGGAAATAAACAGCGGCACTGGCTGCAATAAAAGAAAAGTTTTCAATTCAGTTCTTTACTGCGATGCAAGTCGTAAGTCAATGGGGAAACATTTTATTTATGAGTGTTCATAAACTTAATACTTAATATAAATCAAAAACATTTTACTAGGGAAATAATATTAAATACTTTCATGTATCGTGAAGTCCTCTATCAGTTGTCTCTGGGCTATGCAGTGACGGCAAACAAATCAAATCAAAATATTTTATTTCACTTAAACCTACATGGGCACTTATGAAACGTCAGAAGCTAGGTGCACGGTTCCAATTGGTTGCTTTTTTTTAAAGTAAGGGGCTTTTACAATGTTTCAAATTACAGTTTTGATAGATATGGGAGGACAGTGTAGGCTTGGGTAGTAAATATTTATGAACATAAGTAACTGTTCTGGTAATTATACAAGGTCAATTTAAATTAGCTAGTGAAACTCTGCTGACGTGGTGGGTATCGATAACTAAACACGATAAAAAAATAAGTTTTTTTGGGGGTCAACAACCTCTACTAATTTTGTTACTTGAAGTATGAGTTGAGAAAATCGTTTTTCTTTTTATTTTGTTTTCCCAAAAAAAACTGATGTTTTAAATTGATATTTTATCTTAGTACACTAACTACAGTCGATGACCCCACAAAAATAATCAATCAAAACATTTATTTCTTTTTCGTTTTATTATATTTAGATATCGATATCCGTGTATGACCAGATGGATGAACGTAAACGAGGCAACATGAGTATGTAAGGATCGTAGCAGGCGGCGTTCTGTAGTTTCTGCCTACCCCCTTGGGAAGAAGGCGTGAGTTTATGTATGGATATATGTATGTATATCGATATCCATTACGTCTGCGGAGTTTCGCTAGCTAATTTAATTTGACACTATTTGAATTCTGATGAAAAGTAAGTGGGATTAGATTACAATATAATAAAACACTCTGTATTAAGTACACCTTATAAAGTACAAATATAAATGTAGAAATTTTACATAGGAATGTCACGGGGTGGCAATTTTCATACAACTTTTTATGTTGATTTTTATAATCTGTTTCTGATTATTTAGTAGGTTTCAAAGTCAAAGTTTTTATTTGTAAAACATAGGCGGGTGTAAAAATATTTGTTGTAAATAAAATATGTATAATTACACTATGTTTTGCCGTTGACGGCCTACAACAATCAAAAAAGTAGGTATCTAAACTTAGTTATGTAAAATAATTAAATTTCCTTAAAATTAAATGACAAAATGTTTCCACGCTAAATGACATAAAACTTATACTAAAACAAAGTTAAGTGTATTGTTTAACCTCTTGTTTACTGGTTGCTGGTTGTCATTTTGGCTTTCACTACTTATATCGCGAGTCTAGGTTCTAAAACCTAAAAATATTAATCTATTAGTTTAAACTGTACTTACTAAACAAAAGCAAAAACATTCCAACTCCTACTCTTTTAAAACCCACATCTTAGTGCAGTAAAAATTACTCGCGAGTAATTATAAAACGGTCCGGATATACTTCGCCGTTTGTCCTCGACATTTCACTCAGAAGGAGTCTGAAAAACGTCGCCGTCGCCTGAAAACCGGTTTAATTTTCTGAAAGTTTCAGCAGGCGGCACTGGGTAGTCCAACAGGAAGGGAGTGCCGAGGAAAAGTGGAAATATGAGTGTCTCTAATTCGAGCAACACTCGACGTGACGGTTACCATTGGATTAGAGGAGATTGTGAGTTGAACGTGAGTGATGATTGTTTGAGATGTATTATTTTTAATCGACTTCAAAAAGGAGGAGGTTCTCAATTCGCCAGTTTTTTTTTTGTATGATTGTTACGCGATACCTCCGGCAATTGTGGATCGATTTCGGAAATAATATAAAATAGCTAAAAAAGGCTTTAATGAAACAGGGTAAAGTTACTTCTGCTTTCGAAAAACCACAGAAATATTGGTCCTAAAAAAATAAATAAATCTTCCTGCTATTTATTTATTCAAACTCAAAGCTTTTATTTTAATTAAAACATTATTAAGGGCACTTTTTGTAAGGTTGTTATGCTATAACTCCGGAAAATCTAAATAAATTTCAAAAAATATTTTTTAAATAGATAGGGTGTGTCTCAGGGGTGGTCTCATATAAATTTTATTAACTTTGCTTGGGTAGTTTTTCAGTTAGCTTCAATAACACGTATGTTTTTTTAGTGTATATTAATGATGTTATAATAACTTTCTGTTACTGATATTTACAAAGCAAGTAGTGGTATATGAATTTGTGTGGGGAAGGTACCACAACAAAAAAGAGAATAACAAAAAAAAGATACGAAAAAACTAACGACTTCGAACAAAAACACAACAAAGTGAAAAATAACGAAGTTATTTGGAAAGTCGGTGGCAAAAAACAAAAATACAAAACCAAAGACAAAGACTTCCGAAATTACTTAAAGTTGTTTTTCACTTTGTAGTGTTTTTTTTTTTAAAGACGATTGTTTTTTCTTTGTAAAAAAGTTTTTATACAAATTGAAATTATAAAACTGAATTTTAAAAAGTGCAGTTATTGATTTGACTCATTGTTAAATCAGGAAAAACACTACTAAATGTACACTACTAATGCATGATAGATTTTAAACGTAAAATAATGTATACAATATGCAGCAGTATCTTCTATCACCACGATATTGACATGCAATATCTTGTTTACAAGCTTAAGTTTAAAATAAATGGTAACAAAAACTTGATTGCCACTCTTCATAAAGGCACAATAACCTATTCTTATAAATATTAATACCTGGGCCCGGCAGTCTCGGCTTGATAGCGACGCTGTCGTAAACTACCGATCGCTAAATATTAAGGTGAATCCTCAGTTATAGCCCGTCAAATTCAAATTTTCTTTGAATTTCACGATTGATATGAAATTGATGATTATTATTGGACAAATATATAATTTCCACAGTCGAGAATCCCATTTTGATCAACATATGACGTAAAACAGAACTGCAATTTGCAAAAACTAAAGAAAATTTTAATTTTGCGGGCTGCAACTACGGATTCACCTTAATATTTAGCGATCGGTAGTTTGCGACACCGTCGCTATCTAGTCGAGACCTGGCGTAAGCACACACAGCTAAGAGACTTATTTTTTTTCTACATACCTTACTAATAAATCTGCCTGCCTTTATACAATTATGTTGCGGTCGGCTTCCAGTCTAACCCAATGCAGCTGGATACCAGTATTTTACTTGGAACGACTGCCTATCTGACCACCACAACCCAGTTACTGGGTAACAAGATACCCCTTGGATAGACTGGTTGTCAGACTTTCGGGCTTCTGACGACCGTAACGACTGTCAAAGATGGATGAATGACAGGTGGAACTAACAGCTTAACGTGCTTTCCGAGGCACGGAGGGGTCTCGGTATGTAAAGATGGTCACCCATCCACGGACCAACCGCGGCAAGCGTAGCTTAACCTGATCGATCGACCCGTGTGGATGTTGTATCACGCCATACTTAAATGTATGCCGCTCAGAATGTTAATACATATCTCGCAACCAGTGTTTTTTACTAGTACTGTAGTAATTCAAGCCTTAATATAGTATCTGATCTATATTAAGCCAGACTCATATATCACTTCGCATAATTAACAATGTCATGTACAAATTACACACTGACCATAAATTTCCATTACTGTAATTCCACCAAAATGTTCCTAATTATCACACAAGCGAGTTTAAAAGCAACACAAACAATATTTCTCACAGTATTTTAGAATTAGGAATATTCACAAAAAAATGTGTGTGTAGTCCCTGGCCGGGCAAGTTTTTTTATTTTTTATTACTTACTTTTTCCAGCAGCCTAGCATTTTCCTGTTAATAAGTTGATACATCAAAAATCTGCTAAGCCAAGGTGCATTTAATATTTAAAAGGCAGACAGAATTTTCTTGCTGTGCCTCATTTTTTTATAGCGTTTATTTCTGCCTATTTTAGCTAAAGTAATTATTTTATGTGTTTCACATCCCACATAGCTTGGAAAACGTTTGCCCGCGCTCGGAGATATAATTGAAAATCTCGAGTGTTATTAATGTTCCAGGATCCATACCTGTAAAACACACACTGTACACTGTTAACTCACTATCATATTTTTTTTTTTTCTCAGCCAAAAACATGGCTAAACAAATTGCTTCTTTTGAGCAATGCAATGACTTACTAATCACTTCTGCCAATAATTTGGTCAAAATTAATGACATTGATCATCATTTAAATTAGAAATTAGGACAATAGAGGCAACCTCTTGCAAAAATGTAACTAATGCAAATAATAAATCAAATGAAACTGAAAAAATAAAATAGTATCTACCTGGTGCATCTTTGTGTATGTTCCTAGTATTTATATTGTGGATACAATATAAATACTAGGAACAAACATAAATTTGTTCCTACAACCAGGCTCAAGAAAATAGGTGGCTCGTTTAGATGCCAATGTATACGTTTTTATAATTAACTCCCTAGCCGCATTCAATATCTAAGCTTTAATAAATTCAAATCTTTAATAAAAACGGAAACTACTCGTATGCCAGAATGCCTAATATACTGTGAAAGACTATATTGAGGACAAAAAGGCTTGCAATTGAGCTGCTCCAATAAATTTACATGGTGAATGTTGATTTTATTTTGCTAAATATTTTAGACATGAATATTTACCTATAATTATTGTGAATAAGAGGACTATGTGGGTCATTGTTTCAGTTTTATTCTTGATCTGCCAGTTTAAGTAGTTTATGCGGCCTACCCAAATGTCCTTTCTTTGATATTGCTCGTCGAATCGTTGAGCTCCTTAAGTTCTGAGTTGAGCTGCACGGTTACTTACAAATGCGTGCACTGATTGGACAGGTCCACTTAATCTGTGTGGTTCTTTCCTCAAAAGACCATTTCAGACACCAATGTACATGGTTCTCAAACATTATGTCCGACTTTATAAAGACACATTGACATTGTTGAATTGTATATATACAATGACATGAGTATTTACTTGTAATGTATTATGTTATTTTAATGATTGTGAATGTGAGGACTATGTGGATCATTGTTTTTTTTTCGTAGTTAATTTTAATCATGATCTGGCAGATTGAGTAATTTATATGGCCTACCCAAATGTCCTTTCTTTGGTATTGTTCGTCGAATTGTTGAGCTCCTTAAGTCCTGACTTCCTGAGTTGAGCTGCACGATTACTGACAAATGCGTGCACTGACTGGACAGGTCCACTCAATCTGTGAGGTTCTTTCCTCAAAAGACCATTTCAGATACCAATCTACATGGTCTTCACATAATCTGACCAAGATTATGTCTTTACTTTAAAAGAGACTGTGACCAATGAGTTTGCTTTGGCCTTTCTTCTCAGAGTAGTCAGATGGGAAACGCCAACCTCATCTAGTTAAAAAAAATATGATTGTCGTGTAAAAGTGTTTGTACAAACCTACTTATAGAAATAAAATCATTTATCATTATTGACGTTGTGGTAAAACCTCCTTCATTCCAATTTAGATTCTCGATTTATTATCCCTCAGTTCTCACTGGGTGACTTCGGTACAATGGTACCACCGGAAGTGCCAACACTGAAACGGAAACATCACGTAGTACCTTCCGCGACATTCAGATTCAGTACTTTGAGTGCAAGTTCCAACGGTGGTTGCTCATGAATAAATTTTACACGTTGTTTTCAAACTAGCTGTTTGACGTGGATTTTATTCAATTTAATTTGGTGCTGATGTTTTTATTCTCCTGTGGCAAGGATAAAAGCTAGATTTTTGTCAGATTTTTAACTCATAACTCTGTGGAAGAATTTTAGTTCGAGGTTTTCGAAAAGCAATCTTACTTGGTTAGTATACATTTTTATAGTTCAAAATAACAAAAGACGAAAATAAATTCTATCATTACAGTAAAACCGGGTTCCGTAGAACCGAGTAACTGGGTTGTGGAGGTGAGATTGGCAGTCACTCTAGATAAACTCAAACTCAAAGCATTTATTTCAAATAAACCAATTACAGGCACTTTTGAATTGTCAAGGGGTCGGTCAGTCAGAAAAATGAAGCTAGTTGCCCATTCTAAAGCCTATTAGGTACCTATGGAGAAGAACGGGCAAGAAACTCCATGGACACTCTTTTAAATCAACAAATAAATTATGGAGTTACAAAAAAAAATTGGTTACATCATTCACGTTGAAATTATACATGTGAGAACGATGTAGAAAGACGTGCACGTTAAAAGCGCCCGTAATAAAAAAGATAAAAACAAAAAGAAAACAATTCAAGAATTAAAATTAAAATAAGCCGTGGCAGCCAAGAGATGACCAGTCCCTACTGACGGCGCCCCTTCACGAACATGACATATGGATCAGCACCATTCAGCTCAACCATTTCGAAGGGAACTTAATGATCCAACACTCACGCCACCACCAGCGAGACATTTGAGTGAGCATGACATACTCTCAGCCGCCAGGGCACATTCAAGGCAATGAAAGACGAACCTAGTAAATGGTGGCTTTATAGTAGGTACATAGTGCTCACACATGTGCTATGCAGTTATACATTGTTAAGAGATTGAATTTATACAATGCAAAGATAGTTTTTACAATCAGCAGCTCCAACAATATGTTCGAATGCTAATCAATTAATTTATGCGCCCCTGTGGAGCAGGACCAGCGTTGGAAAATACTAGGATTTTAGCTGCATCTAGTTAGACTGGAAGTCGACCCCGAGATAGTTGAGGAATGGCTAGACAATTGCTGTCTCTTGGCCTACATCAGCTCTTCCATTACAGAAAGTTTCGTAAAAGCTAATAATAATTAGCTACAAAATTTTCTTGAAACACAAATTATAACTGTACCTCGTACTCAAACTACAAGAAAGCTTTGAAAGTATAAAATAGTGGTTCTGTAAGCCGTAGACCTTGCGAGTCTATCTTTGCAAAGCTTAAAACAGAATGAACGTTCACCGCGCAATTTAAAACCAAATCTATAAAACAAAAAGCGCGCGCAAAGAGCGCGAAGTGGGAGAAATTGGTATTTTTTTTACGTTTTCCACACACATATCTCCGCAATTGAAATATTTCGAAAAGGTTATTGACAAAAAAAAGTCATATAATTAGGTATCAAACCTGCTCACAAAATTTCACGAGAATCGGTTGCAAAATGCGATCTGTCGAGGAGAACAGCCGGACATCCGGACATACGAAAGCATTTTTGCCCAAGCTGAAACGGAAACGCTTCGCGCTCGCACGGTCAACAAGGTAAAGCAAACTCCGATTTTTTTCAAAAAAATCTGCGTCACGTGGAAGACATTGAACTAAAGAGGTACAGTCAGCCTCAAACAATCGACAAGAATTCATTTGATTGTCTACAACCTTTATTCTGTAATATTGTATTAATGAGTAGCCACAGAAAATGAGAGCAACTAATGAGTAGCTTAAGTAGTAGTCTGGAATTTTTCACTAGCAGCCCGGAGTCTAGATTTGTGCCCGGTTGACGCCAGTAAGCCTATTACATGAGACTTAAATATAACTGGCGAAATGGGGGTGTACTAAGGTACACCTCTGCCTAATCCTTCGGGGATTACGAGCATCATGTTATGAGAGTAGCCACAAAACATATTACACATTGTGTACTTAATTATAGCTACACATTGATTCTGTATTATACATTACAAATTGTAGACAATCAAATGAATTCTCGTCGATGTATCCATCTTTTTTGATACTCTGAACTGACAGATAAAGTTTCGTTATAATAAGTCATCCCGCGAAGGGAACATAAACATTACACCACGCCTTCATTCCCCGAAGGTAAAAGCAGAGGAGCTTAGTACCATCACATTTCACCAGTTTTTTTGAGGACCTTTATAATAGGAGAAATTCTACCGGGACAGACTAGACATTCCGAACTGCTACTGAAAAATTCTATTTAGAAAACCCAAAAAAATTGCCGTCGTAAATCCAAGTTAGTATCACTGCTGCAGCTGTTGTGCTTGAGACCAATAAGAGTACATACATTACCACATAAAGATAATATCACGCCTATTTTATCCTGACGGGTGAGGCAGAGGTGTACCTAAAGACGTAGTACACCAAAATTTTACCATTTATGTCCAATTTAATAGGGAGTGAGCTTATTACCACTAAGACTAATGAGGCAATCAATGATAAATGATGATAATAAATGATTATGATTAAATGAAATGAAAAGATTTGGCTACGAATTTGGCAACTTTAGTAACGTCCTTCCGTTCCTATAGCCGAGAATTTCAAATATTTGTAATGATGTCATAAAAACATATTTTTGGGCGCTTCCATTGGTAACGCTGGCTCAACCTTAGAAGATAGATCAAAATAATGTACTACGGAATTGTATATCTTAAAAAAGTCTACAGAAAAGTCTAATATGGTATACGTCTATCTCCTAAAGATAACCCACAGTAACAATTTTAATCTTTTACATAATAGTAAAAAAAATGGGTTATTTACGAAGCTATTTGAAACAATACAGTCCATAATCCTTATCCAGTTAAATACGTTAGATACGTTGTGCATTTAATGTAATGTAGATCAAAATTGCCCTTTACAGCATATCATTAAAATGAATATCTTAGAAGATATCACAGATTTACAAGTGTAACATCTAATAATCTGGGTCGATATAGTCCACTTTGGGTAACAATTTAACGCAACGTGTCGACACAGGATACGTTGAACACGATATGTAATAATTGTTGTAATATCATTTGTAATAATATAGTAAGAGACCTACCTACCTACATAAAAATAACCTTTTACTCTGATTGTTATTTAAAAAAAGTCGTATATAACTTTAATGTAAATGTTTTCTTTGTTTGGAGTTCGTAGCTATAAATAATATTTTATTTACGTAAAAATAAAATAATAAATTCGCAAAACATTGCTTTGATCACAATGCTATGAAGTTCATTGAATTTGTAACACAAAGCTAATGTTGATTTATTTTTAGATTTTAAACCGACCTAAAAAGGAGGAGGTACTCAATTCGTCTGTATGGTTTCTTTTTTGTATGTTTGTTATGCGATATCTCCGGCAATTGTAAATCGATTTAAAAAAAAATAGACAGGGTATGCCTCAGGGGTGGTCCCATATAAATTTTATTAACTATGCTTCAGTAGTTTTTCAGTTAGCTTCAATAATACGTATTTTTTCCACTTAGTGTATATTGATGCTGTAATAATAAATTTCTGTCACTGTTGTTTACATAGCAAGTAGTGGTATACCAATTTGTGTGGGATAGGTAGGTACCATAACTAAAAAGTGCAAAATAAAAAACTTTTTTACAAAAACAAACAACAGACTTCCAAAAAAAACACTACAAAGTGAAAAACCTACTACTTATTACTTTTTTTTTTATAGTGTGTTTAGTTGATGCCATACAGATAAAAAAAGCTGTGGGATGATGTGGACTGTCAGTATCCAGTAACGACTAACAATGTATAATTTTCAATTTCAATTTAAAAAAAGTGCTTTATTCTATAATTGAATTAATATATTTTTTAATTTAGTTTTATTATATGACCCAAAGTTGATTGAAATAAAAATAATAATAAGGGGAAGGAATAGTGATGTGTTCACAGTAATAAAACAATAAGCCCAATGCAGGTTGTGCTACTCATTATCCTGTTTTATTCGCCTTTAATAAATAGTACCCACGGATATCTTGTCTGTACCGTAGAATACATTTAGTATCATGTTATTATTTCCCTCAAATCGTAAAACCAATTCAGGAAATAGGTTACTATGTCACGCCTAAAACAGCGCAAACAAATCTTTATTGCTTGTACTATTACAACCTTAGGACCAATTCGTTATGTGGCACATGGACTCAACTGTTATCGACGAATCGCTCCCGGTAAAGAAAAGAAAAATTATTTTAACTCAGTAAAAGAGTTATTCTTTTAGTTTTTCTTGGAATGTAAATACTAACAAAAGGCGGATGAAGAGCAAACTTAATTAACGTCAAAAGACAGTAATGAATGCAACTATAAATAGAGTTTTACAATGTTGCTTCGGTGTTAAAATAAAAGATGATTTTTATACGGGTGAGAACTCTTTGCTTCTATCTCGCCCAGAATGTTTGGTCAACAACGTGAAATCCCATTTGTAATAGTTTTCCATGCCCCCATTGTTGAAAGATAATTTTTTTACGTTAAAAACGGTGAATGAAGTGACATAAAAATTTAAAAGCTCGTACAAATATTACGCCAACAAAGTACCAAACAAGCTTTCAAGATGCCATAGAAATTCCCAGAATCCCTCTAAAATTTGTTTAAGAGGTCGAAGTGAAATGACAAAGTCACTAACAGGGAATTGTGGGAAAATTGCTGAGTGCGGATCAATCCGTTCACCTAGCTGAAACCACGAGGTCACGCCCGTTTAGATTGGATAGTAGACGAGCAATTTGATTTCGTATGTTCCAATTGTTCGATTCGGGCTGTGTTTAGGCATTAAGGATTCCTTTGTGACATAGACGAGGCCTAGCAAAGTAAAGTGGGTTGATAGATGGATTGGTTTCCACAAGCCAATTCTTTTTTGGGAAATGATTGCTTGTCATCATTTTTGACGTACTCGTATATGCATATATATAAGACGTGTCTTTCCTGAATGTTTAACTTATTTTGTGTATCGTCAAAGAATAATATGTGTTTAATTAGTTCACGATTATAGTTATTATTATAACTAATAATACAGTTAACTGAACGACAGAGTGTCATGTGAGCATGTTAAACGACAAACGTTTTTTTTTCTTTGTAAAAGTAGACAATTCCCGGCTTTGTTATGTAACCTTACCTTTATTTTTACCTTTTAGCATACAAATGGCTATATTTGTACGGCTATGAGTGTAAAACAGTAATTAACCAATAATAATTAATCCAATGTTTAATCGAGTTCAACGAATCACAAGCGAGTTATCTGTTTGAGTCGTTTGGGGTTGAAACACTAAGGCCATGGGGTCCGAGTGATCATAGGGTTATTCGGGACATCGCCAAACGGTTGTTCAACTCTTCGTATAACCAGAGGGCTGGCCTATTTTTAGGCCAAAGCTTTGAATTAATTTTCCAGTGGTGTGAACGAATTTGTTGATGCCCAATGAGATCTTCCTTTATATACTTGTACATAATCATTTATATATTTTATAATGAGATTCTATAATGTATTAAATTATAAAAATAAGTAATTATACAGTATTATTTCAGGCGACATAACCAACTATCCTCCGAACTAAACGCAGCACTAATAGAGTCGACCGGTCCAACGTTCAAACGATTAAATTGTCGACCCATTGTGAGATTTTGATGGTCGAATTGCAGTATTACCATCACCCATTACCTGTACTACAAATAGTTATTTACGTATACAGACTATTTACTGCTTTTTACTGGAGTTTTATACGACTTTTTAAAGTTTATACGGTGCCATTACGGGATAAAATTTATGTCTCTGGTACGATTTTAATTTTATTGGAATTGGTCTCGCATGTTTGGTAGTTTTTTTTCAATGTTTACGAGGGAGTATCTTTTACCATTAAAAGCGATTTTGGAAGGTATATTGACTTTGAATAAATAAGGAAAAGGGAAATTTTAATTTAATCCAACGTCGTTTCATGGTATAAACTTTATAACTCAATAAATATTTAATCTTCAAAATAATTTATTAGAATTTTAAGCATAAAATGTGATAATAATCGTAAGCGAATTACTGGAACGTGCATTTAAGAGTTATTAATAATAAATATTTTAACAAATTTTAACAAATATTTTTTACAAAACTTTACAAGCAGACACCTTGTTCCATTTTTTTATCCTCAAATTAATTAACTTTGCAGATTAACAATTAATTATAACATGAAATGCATGTGTAGCGGAATTAAAAAAAAGGTGGTGTGTGATCACTCGATACAAGTGAAAACTTACGGCTGGAGGCGATAAACGGGATTCAGCGCCGGGTATACACGATTCAGCGTCAACGACCGACTGGAGCCAAGTATACCCGATTCAGCGACACCAACCCACTGCAGCCGAGTATATTCAGTGACACCGACCCGAGCGTGACAGTTTAGCAGGAAGTGAAAAGAGTCTAGAAACTTTTAATTCCAAAAAGTGAATTTTCTACTTCAGAAACGAAACCTCAGCTTGCTCGGATTTTATATCGATCGATGTCCTAACGTTTGATGCATCATGAATCTAGATGCGATTTCGACGGATGATCGGTTTTCGTGAAATGCATAGACAGCTCTAAGACAATTGGAACGTTCATCGTCTAGACATCGTTTGAATATATTCCTGTCTCATGTCTTATGGGATAAGCAGAATTTGAATGGTTTACGTTATCTGATTTCAGGTCTTTGTATAGGATACTCCATGTCATGCTCTAAAGCTGTTCTTGATAGATGAAACCGGACACAACTCATTTGTAAATAGGAAACAAATCTAACTTATGTTACTTCAATCAACCTATTCATCGTATTGCTTTCATTTTATATACGCAGACTATTTTTAAAGTTGCTAAAATACTTCCTTCCCATCCTTCTTCTAAAACCTTATTCTCCATTACGTTATCAACTACTGTCTGAGGGTGTCTGACGGGGAAGTCATCAAATCTGCTACTTTCATTGTTTTGAGTCAGTATTTATCAGTAATCATGGCTTTAGTCCCGTTAGTCAGAAAGTTAGACATCAGAAGATTAAAGGCATTACAAGAATTTTATTTCATACACAACTGATTGGACATAAGAAGCTGTTATTTTAATGATGGCTTAAACCAAGCAATATTGACCAAATATCGATATAATACAATGTGAAATAACAGAGCAGGCCCTACAATATTATGAATTTAATAATTACACCACACAGTAAATTGTCAAAAAACAGATTTAAACTAATAAAACTTGAAAAAATAAACATATAATTTTTTTTTTTTTAACTTTTAAAACTTGGTTAAAACTTTTATTTCTTTCTTATTTTTTCATTCTATTAAGATTACTCGCATTTTAGGTATTTATTCGCACATAAAAATGGCGAGAGTATTGCAAACAATACCGGGACATGTTTCGTCATCACTTTCCCGTAATAAAATTATAGTGATATACATATACATGAATATCTATATATATGGATGGACTGTGTGAAAGGTGATATGGCTAGAAAGGTGTGACTACCGAGATGACGACTAATAGAGAAGTATAGAAGGAAAATACATTTTGCGCCGACCTCAAATAAATTGGGATGAGAGCAGGAAAATGATGATGCTATACATCACAATAAAAGGAATATTGCAACTTTGAACGTTTGCTTAAAATGGTAGAGCGCTTTCTGAGATGATAAACCTGAATAACCAGATATCCGCTTTCATGGGAAAGTCCCGTTTTTCAATGACTTAAAAAAAAGGAGGAAGTTCTCAATTCAACTGTATATGTATATATTTTTTGGGTGCTTATTATGGCAGCTTCTTGAAAATGTCATTCTCGTCTTCAAATATATTTAGTTGTCTAATGAATTAATAGGTCGGTGACGAATTTTTAGCGTCTAATAAATGGTTTTAAAGCGACCATATATTGTAAAACGAGCTACTGTTAATATGAAGCAGCATGGTGATAATTCTTAAGCAACGATATGGATCAAGTAATAAATAGGGGCAAATAATGCCCGCGCATTATGAATAATGATAAGCGTAGTCGACGGAGCCTCGCGTCGCGGGGCTCCTACTTGTGGGTGCTTTAAAAAAAATAACCAAGAAGGGGATGGCGAGGTCTTTCAGACCCCGCCATCCCTTTATAATCTAACTTGTCCGAGTCGGGGTGCCCTAAGTCCCGAGCTCGCTTAGTAGCTCCCTTACAATATTAGTCGCTTGAGTTACCAATTCAGACGTAAATATATTTATCGGTAGCTCTGAGTCATATTAATTTACGTTCATAAATTGACGCTGGTTTTTTGATATTGAGTTAATATAATTGAAGCTGTCCCTATTAACTCTTTTGCCTACATATAAAAAAAGACGTTAGGTTGCAAGTGCTCCTGCCAGGGTCGCGGATTGTGCGAAAGAGTTACCGTAAAAAAAAAGTTGCAAGTACTAAAGAAAACTTTTCTTGCTGCACTTGTAATTTCCCTATTTTTTTTATGTGTGTTACCTCAGAACTTTTTTCTAGGTAAGCCGAGTTTGATAATTTTTATTTTAAAGCTGGTGCTTCTCGTGTAGTCCTCCATAAATTTGATCAAGATCTGATCAGGAGATTTTGAGTTATCCTTGATAATGCGTGTTTTTTCCAATAAGATATGTTAATAATACATATGTTTTAATAACTTCCTGTTACTGTTATTGACATATCAAGTAGTGGTATACGGATTTATGTGGGGTGGGGGCACTACAACTAAAAAGTGAAAAATAAAAACTTTTTTACAAAAACAATAACCGACTTCCAAAAAAAAACACTTGACAAGTGAAAAATTACTTAATTTCGGAAGTCGATGGAAAAAAACGAAACGACGAAACCAAGGACACCGACTTTCGAAATTAAAGTTTTTTTTCACTTTTAAATGTTTTTTTTTTAGGAAGTCGGTTGTTTTTTTGGTAAAAAGTTCTAGTTTCCGCTTTTGTTACAAGTTTTCAAATAGTCTTCGGTTTACCTGACTGCAAATGATTGTAAAGAAATGACGGATGGACCTAGGGAAAGGGACTTACCTTACGAATGAAAACTGTTTCACAAGGAACACTAGCTATGTTGGTATCTATTTAAAGAATTTTGATATTTTTAACCGACTTCAAAAAAAGGAGGAGGTTCTCAATTCGACTGTATGTTATTTTTTTTAATGTGTGTTAGCTCAGAACTTTGTTCTGGGTGAACCGATTTTTATGATTCTTTTTTTGTTGGAAAAGAGATATCCCAAGCGTGATCCCATGATAAGGAAACCAGGATTTGATGATGGCATACCAGAGAAATCGAAGGGAATCTTCGAAAATCGTAGGGGCGCCTAGTGCGTTTGTTAATTTTTTCATTAGTTATTTTAAAGCACTACAATTTAATGAAGGTCCGGAGCCGATCTGATGATGGAGCCGAACGACAGTTAAGGGAACTCCTCAACGGTTTACAGTAGCTACCTTGTGTTTGGACCTTATTCATTTATATTGATGAGTGACTTTGCACCCATATGGGTTATAAGTGCCATTACAGGTCTGATGATGGAGACCATATACAGTCGAGGGAATTCCTCAACGATTTACAGCAGTTACCTTTTGTTGGGCTTACTTCATACGGTTCAATATGCCAAAATATTCAGTTTGTACAAAAATAATACTTAATTAAGATTGAAGTTTTACATAGGACAACCACTACCTACCAGTCATGCTGATGCGTCAATTTGAGCCTGAATTTAAGTTGCGTAATCGCGTCGTCTCTAGCAATGCTCTTTCGTTGGTTGCTTAGCAATTCATGCTTGTCACAATGCATATGGTGAAGTGGAGCTGATGACGGCTTCACCATTAGCTCCAGTTCTTCTGGTTTTTACCAAGAGAACTCCTCAACAGTAAACTCCTCAATTCCTTGCATCCGGATAAGAAATATTTTGTAAAAGGTGATGAGCAGTTGACATTAGGCTATTGTAACTTAGATAAATTATTATCTAACGCACTAAAAAGTGAAAAATAAAAACTATCCTACAAAAAAACGAACGGCTTCCAAAAAAAACACTACATAGTGAAAAATAACTTTAATTTCGGAAGTCGGTGGCAAAAAACTGAAATACAGATCCAAAGACACCGACTTCCGAAATTAAAGTTATTTTTCACTTTGTCGTGTTTTTTTTGGAAGTCGGTTGTTTTTATGCAGTATAATCACCCCATGTAAAATACTAGTATTCAGCTGCATCTGGTTAGACTAGAAGCCGACCCCAACATTGTTGGGAAAAGGCATGAAGATGACGATGATGATGATATTTTATGCAGTTTATTATTTATTTATTTTATGCAGTTTATTATTTATTTATTTTATGCAGTTTGTTATTTATTTATTGTATGCAGTTTATTATTTATTTATTTTATGCAGTTTATTATTTATTTATTTTAGTATTTATGAAAACACAGTAAAATAGATACAAATACGGCATATTAGTATTAAGTACAAAGGTACTACTTATTTGTTCCAGCAGACCTGCGAAAAGAGAAAAATATTTAATACATTTAATCCTAAATTATGTGATATTGACTCGGCAACACTAACTCGCGCCTGCAATGGATCTTTTTGTCTTTTATTTCTTACTTGTTAATTTTTTATTTTTATTTTAATTTTGTTAGTTTTAAATTCTCCTTTTTTATTTTTTTTTCACAAAGAAAAAAAAATATTTCTTTTCTTTCTTTCTTTCTAACTGGGAATCAACCTACGATGTCACACTCAGCAGCAGCGCAACTTATACTATATAGGTTCTTTTTACCTTTGAAAACATAAATAATGTTGATCACCTCAACACGAAGTAATATCGTAAAAACATAAACAGGACTTCGAAACATATTTTCCTATAGTACTGTTTCATCTGCTGATAGAATACCTACTCCAGTTTATTGGTTTTGTCTTATACGGAAAGATGGGTGGTTTGTCGTGTTATTTGACTACCCTTTTTATAGCTTGTTCCCAACGAGTCACACCTCAACGGGTAACAGTGTGACTCGTTGGGAATGTTTTGGATAATAATTCCCAACGAGTCACAGTTACTGTTACACTGTTACTATATCATCTATCGCCACGAAATATTTTCGTTCTCAGATAAACAAAAATTGTTCCCAGGTATTTGGTACAACTTGGGGCACCCCGACTCGGACAGGTTAGGTTAGAAGGGGACGGCGGGGTCTGAAAGACCCCGCCGTCCCCTTCGTGGTTATTTTTTTTTAAACCGCCCAGAAGTAGGAGTCCCGCGAAGCGGGACTCCGTCGGCTACGCCTCATTATTCACTTCACTTATTATTCGCTTCATTATTTAGCTTAAATGATACCCTAAATCAAGGTGGGATCATCCCAACGAGTAACAGTGTAACAGTAACTGTGACTCGTTGGGAATTATTATCCAAAACATTCCCAACGAGTCACACTGTTACCCGTTGAGGTGTGACTCGTTGGGAACAAGCGCTTTTTATTTAAGAACCACCTCAGACTATCGTTTCTATGTTGAAATATGAATGAGGCGAAAAAACTGGTTGTCAGGTTTGTCATCTCAATTGTTACTAGGGCAACAAGATTTAGTAGGGGAGATCGCGAGACGATATCGAAGTTTAGAGTGAGCGTCTCAGAAAATAATTTTCAGTAACTTGGCTTCCTTTTAAATAATATTACGCGATAATTATAATATCTAACAGAGTTCAATCAACTTAACTAGTAAAGAAATAAGAAAACTAGTAGAAATAAGCTATCCTAAAGAAGCACTTTAATAATCGATTTTCCAAGTTCTCCAGGGTTATTGGTTATATGTCGGCAATCTGTTAAGGGGATGTAGGAGAGGTCATTTGCAACAAAATGACCCCTGAGGAGCCCTATGCAAATGTCAACCATTTTCAAGTAATTTGATATTTTTTTTTTTTTTTGCGGTACACGACTTTGAAAATTTATTTACAAAATACAATGCATATTTTTTTTTAATTATTATTATCTGCTTCTACTTCAATACATAATAATAAACCGTAAAATAACAGTTATCTTTAATAGTTTTACAAATCGTTACAATTTTCTATTATTTTGAGCAGGCTATTTCACTAAATTAGTTGATTTCTGCAAAAAAAAAACATGGATGTACTTTATCCGCAGAACATTCCAAAAACATGTACCTACAACTTTTCATCTATTCGACGAGGTACAATAAGATACCAGATAATTATCTTCAAAAATATATAAAATATAAAATTACTCGAAAATGGTTCACATTTGCATAGGGATCATCAGAGGTCATTCGGTTGCAAATGACCTCTCCTACACCCCTTAACGGATTGCTTACATATACATATAACCAATAACCCTGTATATCTAGTTTGCTCTGGTTGTCTTCCTCGAGTCATCAGTTGATCCAGGATATCAAAGTAGGAAAAAATAATTTTGAAATTTAAAAAACACTAGAAAAACACGCTTTTACAATCAAATATTATAATTAAAAGCAAATAGTTTACACTTCAGCCCAGCAATAGAGACAACTTGAACGATCCATTATTTATTTTTTGTTTTTACGTGCATAATAGCGTGTTTTTCTAGTGTTTTTTAAACTATATTTTTTTTTAATACTTTTTGGTCTTTGATAACGAAATATTTTTAACATTTATTATAAGTAGGCGAATGAGCCCGCATCCTCTCCATCTCCGCCAGTGCGTCTGTATTGCGTATTGTATGGTGTTTTATCTGTCAGCTTAGAACAATCTAGCTCTTCAATCTGGAGGTTTGTTATAACCTTGAAAGCTGATCATGTTCAAAGTCCATTACGTGGCCTTTCTCACAAGTGCAAACACGACTATGATACGATATTCCATCATAGAATGCCAGTGCCTATCTTCCGGCTTCATCATCAGACCTTGCAACCTAATTGTGGTCAAAGTTCATTACAAGACTTTTCTAAGAAATCCAAAACAGCTATGATACGATTTTCCATCATGAAGTTCCAGTTCATATCTTCCGGCTCCATCATCAGATCAGTTCGACAGTACCATGTTATTGTATTGTCATCAGAACTACATACAGCTGCCAATTTTCATTACGCTACGACCCTTGGACGATGGTTAAATTAGTTACCTTAGATTCCATTACATATTTAGTTACATACAGGTCGACCTAATAAAAGGGTGTTAAAAAGGTTTTCGAATTTCTAAAATATATGTTAAACGCAATTGATTACATATCACAATCTACTCCGCTCACCTAACACCGCTTTACTGTGTCGCCATAATGGAAAACATTAAAACTAAAGAATGAACTCAAACTAATTTCTTGACAAATTCAGGGAAGGAATAGAATAGAATACTCTTTATTATGTACACCATAAAAATTACAGATATAAATGTAGAAATTTTACACAGGGTAAGGAACCGCATCAAGGAATCTTCCTCGGTCACTAGGAAGAAGTATTGCAATTTAAAAACTCCCATTAAAGCTAGTTCAGTGATTTACGAGCGATGTACATGCAAAATGACTTTTATACCCCTGCTTGTTTTAAAAAGGAGAATATAAATAGAGTTTTTTTCATAAATGGGTTGAAAAAACTTTAAAAGTCGTTGAAGTTTTTCTTAAGCATGGAATGGGAGTTCCGTAGTTGAAAGTTAATAATATAGTAGCAGCATGATAGTTAGGGAAAATAAACTTAGCGCCAGCTACGGTTCAATTTAAAGTTGAAAAAATGAATACGAAAGTAGGTATCTTATGGTTTGGATACTTAATGTAAGATAGACGTAAAATAGTGATTTTTTCAGTACAAGCTTGTGACCGCGGTTTCGCCCGCGTTTATGATAAATGATAAATGTTTTTTTTTCTGTAAGTAGGTTTGGACAAATACGTCAATCATATTTTTTGGGAAATATGATTGACGTGTCAGATGACGGGAAATATCCCACGGGAACGTCCTACCGGGATAAAAAGTACCCTATATGTGTTCATCCAGGTTATAAAACGTTAGTAAAATGGCCGTGTATGCGTGCTTCCTTGATTTGTCCAAGGCTTTCGACCTTGTAGTGTATGACTTGCTGTGGAACAAGCTAAGGAGCATAGATTTGCCGCCGGAACTCATCAGCATGTTCATCAGTACTGGTATGCGCACCAGTCTAATAGTGTTAAGTGGGCGGGGGCAATGTCAGATGCGTATCAGCTCGAATGCGGAGTCAAGCAGGGTGGCTTAACATCTCCTACCCTGTTTAGTTTGTTTATTAACGGGCTAATCGTGGCGTACAGCAGTCAGTATGTCGGCTGTCACATTAACGGTACATGTGTCAATAATCTGGTTTATGCTGACGACATGGTGCTGATGAGCGCTTCGGTCTGCGGCTTGAGGAAGCTGTTACAGATATGCGAGGAATATGCTTGTGGTCATGGTCTATTGTATAATGCAAATAAGAGCCAGTTTATGATCTTCGAGACCGCCAGTACAAAATGTTCGGGAAGCATACCCCCGGTCAGACTCAAACAGGAGTTCCTTTGGAAAGGGTTCATCGGTGCACATACTAGGGGCATATTTTGACTATCCAACTCAAAGATCACGCATACATGGAACGGGAGCGGAGGACGTTGTCTGTCAGAGCTAACATGATCGCCCGCAGATTTACGCGGTACTCTCAATGAGTTTAAGGCTACGCTCTTTAGAGCGTACTGTACATCGCTGTACTCATGCAGTCTGTGGGCTCACTACTCTAATAGAAGTTACAGCGGCATCTGCGTCCAGTACAATGACGCGTTCAGGGCAGTGATGGGGCTAACCCGATACTGCAGCGCCTCGGGAATGTTCGCAGAGCCACGTGCTTTCACGCAACTATGCGCAAGCGCTTCGCGTCCTTGGTGCGCAGGGTTAGTCCCAACATCGTATTGGCAATAATTGCGGGCTGGCTGGACTGCCTCTTCATCCGGCATTTTTCCAGCAGACATGTTGCTGTACCAGTGTAGGAGACAAGGTATTAATTTTATTGTTTTGATTAAATATTTATTTTGATTTAATTTTATTTTATTCGATTTATTTTGATTTCATTTTTTTTTACCTTTATTTTTCATTTATATTGATTTGATTTAATTTGATTTTTATTTTATTTTGTTTGTTCATAATTGGTTTCATCTGATTTTATTTGACTTTATTTGATTTGTTTTATATGATTTCTATTAATGTATGTTTGGCAATGGGTGTTATTTACCTGAAATAAATTTATTTATTAATCTTTATTATAAACTATCTGTGTGCCAAATTTCATCTAAATCCGTTCAACCGTTTTTGCGCCGATCCGGAACATACATCCAGACAACCAGACAAGTTACTATTTTATTATATGTATAAATCTTAGGAAACTTGTGAAAGCTGTGGAAGTTAAGTGCATAAAATTGTTAGTACCATGGACTTTGAGAATTATCATTTTTTTAATAAATAGTTTCACTAATGCTCAATGAATTCAACATTATATTAAAAACAACATTAAATTATAACAGTATTAGCGGATAATATTGAAAGCTTCAACATTCATTAAGATTAATCGATTGCAAAATTTTACCTCATTCCAAACACAAACACAACCTCATTATAAATTTTATTTTACATTCAATTTCATTCATCACATTAATTGATTCCCACAGGATAGTGATCCTTACAAAAACAGCAATGTATATCGTATCACTTAAAATTCCCAGGTCGCAAAGATATATAGCTATATAGCTTTAACGTTACATTCACCCGTCGACGCACCGGTCGAGACAATCGAATTATTCCGTGGTATATCTATATAACAGGGTTACGGATGGTCGGGCAGTAAAAGTTTTACATCCACTATAGCTTCACGATCAGTTTTCAGGTTACCTGTAGGTATCATTTTGTATTCAGTAGTATTATACGAGTGTATGTAAAGGATTATAGCTTGGGTCACCCCAATTTTATGTAAAACAATGGTTATTATTTTTGTAGCATCAACAAATACTTGAATAATTCTTTGATGTTTTTGAGTTAACGTTTACCTTTCTTCTGTTTCAATCAAAATAACATATAATATATTTTTACTTGATCATGATCATCGCCTGCATCAATCATTTTTTTTTTTAAATGTAAAACACATGTATGTCTGTCTGTGTCTGTCTGTCTGTGTATGTCATGTCTGTTGTCTGTAATTCTGCTGTGCCTTCATCTAAAACCCTTCCCTTACTTTTAGAATAACCTATTCATAACTGCGACCTACATCTAATTCGATCACATCTACTTCATCAACCTCATAACCGGACCGCTGGACTTCAAAGTGGTCACTGTACACCAAAGGTAATTTAAACGTTCCACTTTCAAAAGACATTACGTCATTTAGGTCTCAATTTCAATTCAGAAGATTTGTGTCAATAGGACGAATACCCGTACATACACGAGCACAAGTTTTGCTATCCATTCCCCACATCCCTTGTGGTTGGGTGCGCGAAAAATTTGCTCTCGGTACAATTTTATTCTCCTCTACTCCGTTCCATTCGTTCACATTCATGAGTCGACGTTTTATTGTTTTTTGTTCGTTCATACAAAAGTTATTTTGTTTTCGGGAATAATGGGTGCAGTCGCGTTCACGTCGACAGCTTTTCTACTATCATGTCGAAATTATTGATTGAATGTTTGGTGAATATAATGTTGAGTATTATTTAATGAAATATTAATCATCTGGAATCACAGTTATTGAGTGTGGTTCAGAAAGAATGGCGTATTCAATAGAATTGGAATAATAATTAAAACTTTAGCGGTAAACATTACAGGATTTCAGTTTTCATTATTGCTGGTAATTTTTGAGGAATCAGTGCATTCGCTGGATATGCCAGATAATTAATTTCATCATAAACGGTTTGAAACCACCTGTTTCTACAAGCTTAGCTTCCGCAAAGCCAAAAACGATAATCCAATACAAAAATAACCGGCACATTAAAAAAGAATCCCTCAACACAATACAGGTGGCAACATTTTTTGTGCAGCAACAATTTGTTACCTGTTAGCAAACTGCGTGTCACTAGCAACCGTTGCGTCCGCCATGATTGATTGAATGACGTATTTCAGCTTTGAAGTTTTTGCATTGATAACTTGTTTGCAGACATGGAAGGAACAGTTTAGTTTGTTAAATGTTTTTGTGGGATTCTTGATGAAATTGAGACTTATAGAAGAAAAGACCTGCTGTGCTAACCTTAAATGAATTGTAGTAAAGGCAGGAAAGAGATGGACAATGTTGATGAAAAATAGAAGAATATGACAGATGTTAAAAGTTTGTTTAGCACACCCACTCCCTGATATACAGTTGAAAAAATATATCGACAGTGGAAAGGTAAAATGGCTGAAGCGCCAAAACCTGAAATCTCAATTATGAATTTTAAAGTAATAACTTTAAAATTGATTTTTGAGATTTCAGGTCAGGAGAAGACTATGGAAGATATTAAATGTTTAGCACACCCTCTGACTGACATACGGTTAAAAAAATATATGTCTTCGTGGCCACGAACACTTTTTATTTCTCTCTCTTGGCTAAGATAGAGAAAATGGTACTCGTCTATATTTCTCATCCAAACTTGCAAGAGAGAAAACGAAATCGTTTTATTAAATTACACAAAAATGGGATTGGAAAGTCAAACGGCAGTGTCAAAACATCAAATTCTCATAAAATTATGGAAATTACGCTTCCCGAGGTTCAATTTCTACAAACAAGATATATTTTTGCTGTTTACTGGATAAACGAAAAAAATGTTCACTTTAAAAATAACGCCAGAAAACTCAAACTCAAAGCTTTTTTTTTTTTCAAATAAACTAATTACAGGCACTTCTGAATTGTCAAGGGGTCGGTCAGTCAAAAAGATGAAGCTACATAGTTGCCCATTCCAAAGAGTAGTAGGTACCTGTGGAGAAGAACAGACGAGACACTCCACGGACACTCTTTTAAATCAAAATGTGGTTTCAAAGTATTGGTTAAATCATTCATGTTGAAATTTCGCATGTGAGATCAATGCAGAACCTTCAAAGTGTCCGTAATAAAAAGAAAAAAAACAATTCAAACCTTAAATTAAAATAAAATAAGCTGTGGCAGTTAAGAGATGACCATCAGTCCCTACTGACGGCACCCGTTTACGAATATGACGCCAAAAACGCGATAAAAGCCAAAAACGTGATAAAATAAAATATTACCCCGGAAACGCTTACACAAGTATCACCTGTACAGGTATTTGATGGAATACAGGAAGGGAATATTTCTTAGCTTCATTAATATTAATGGTTTTGTCCGTGAAAGCTTCGCAAACCCTGTATTTGGCGTTTATCGCGTCACTTAAGCGTGACATAGGTATTTTCGCTATTAAGATGGTACAAATCGTTTACATTATTCAGCAGCAGTATACAGTATATTAGCTTGGATGGAGAAGATATCAGCATTGGTAGAGAAGAAATGTTAGAATAAAAATCGTGTAGTTTAGTTATAAGGGATATTGAAAATGTGTGGTGTTGAAGTTTTATGACTATTGAAGTTAAAAATAATAGATAAATGATTTTATTTTATAAGACAAACACTTTTATACGTCAACAATATTTAAAAAAAATCAGCCAAGTGCGAGGCGGACTCGCGCACGAAGGGTTCCGTACCATTATCTATAAAAACGGCAAAAATATCACGTTTGTTGTATGGGAGCCCCCTTAAATATTTATTTTATTCTGTTTTTTAGTATTGGTTGTTATAGCGGCAACAGAAATACATCATCGGTCTGTGAAAATTTCAACTGTCTAACTATCACGGTTCATGAGATACAGCCTGGTGATAGACGTACAGACAGACGGACGGACGGACAGCGGGGTCTTAGTAATAGAGTCCCGTTTTACCCTTTGGGTACGGAACCCTAAAAACTAGAGTCGGTGTTTCCTATTCGACTACTCTGAGAAGAAACTTCGAAGTAAACTCAGAGGTATCAAATAAACTAACTTTTAAAGTCCAGACATAATCGTGGTCAGATCATGTGTGGACCACCTGGTCCACACATGATCTGACCACGATTATTCCACCATTCCAGACCATTTCAGACACTGATCTACATAGATCAGTATCTGAAATGGTCTTTTGAGAAACAAACCACACAGATTTCAATGGACCTGTCTAGTCAGTGCACGCATTTGTCAGTAATCGTGTAGCTCACAATACTAAAGAATGGACATGTCTAGAAATGCCTATTCATTAAAGCCCTTTTGTAGTACGGTGTGTCTTGTAGTGCGTCTCGGCGGGCACTGGCCGACCGGTGCGGGCGCTTGAACTGCTACATTTTGTATATATTCTAAAAATGATAACGATATTATAAAAAAATGTGTTCTCAACATGCCCTAAAAAAAATAAGCCTTATCTTTTGATATAACTTTTACATGGTTTCATGATGGAATCTCTTCAAGGTACACATTTTAAATAGCGATTTAGTGTCATCTTTATGTTTTTCTTTATCGAGCCAATTATTATAATTCACGTTTCTCTCTTCACACAACGTTTGACCGCATATTCAATTTTATTAAAAACTTTTGTTTTTTGCGCAAAGTTTACAGGAGTTTAAGAAAGTTAAAAAGTACTGCAGCCTCGCCTTAAAACAAAGCAAGTAGGGCCACTGCCGGGAGAATATTGTATTTCTTAAGAATAGTTTTAACAATTGCATGGTCAGGTGCGTAGTACTCGCAACCGGCGTGCGTGTATGATCAGATTTATGAACGTAAACGAGGCAAAACGAGTAGGTATGTAAGGATCGTAGCAGGTGGCGTTCTGTAGAAGAAGGCGTGAGTTTATGTTTATGTATGTGTATTTAGTTAAACATGGGAGAAGGGCAGGGAGATGATAATGAAGATAATTCTTTCAGTCTGTGGTGTCCTACTGCAACAGATAAAAAAATATTAGACTATAATTGTGAGAAACCTTTAAAAGGATAGTATAAAAGTGTTTACGGAAAATACAGTTCAGCATTTTGATACAAGAAAGCCCGTGTTGTATCCTAGGAATTTAAATAAGTGACGTGACGTAGTGCAAGCATGAAATATCGTTGCGACAGCAATGATGTCACACCTGAAGCTAGATACACTATAGATACTAAGTTTATTTTAGCTACATTTTTTTAATAGAAACATATTTTTTATTTAGTAGATGGCAAGTAACTGTTTCACAGTTTCCAGTTGATTGATTAAAATAATACAAATTCAAATAATCTACTTCCAAATATGGGTAGAAAAAGTACACAGTTATAATTTTTAACACAGTAATGTAGATTGATCAAAAAATACCCAACAAAGGATAATAATTGAGAAACCTATCACATATATCACATCATATATCACATTCTTAATGAAGTAGAATTGAACAGAATTTATTGGAACGTATCCATTAAATAAGTTATCCGGCGGCAATGCAACAGGGTCTTATTTCTTAGTCAAAATAAGTAACAGAATATAAACCAAACCGAATCATGCTAAACCCAAAATACACTATGAAGTAACGTAAACTTTGCTACAAAAATATTATTCTCTCCGCCTTAGACATATTTTACATAGCAAATCACACTCATAAATAACATAGTCTGTCGTCGTCACCAATAAATCTATTAGCCATTACGTCGTTAAAGTTAGAGCAAAAATACTGCTAAAAGCGACTAACATTAATGAAAGCCATAAAGATATTAATAGCAAAACTTTCGTTGTTAATCTCCTTACATCACTCCGTTTCCAACAAATAGCTCTCGATCATTGCGATGTGATTACAAGAGCAATAACATTTTATATGAAAAAGTTATATCTAAAAATAATCATAAAATATAAGGATGGAAATATTGTAATGTTCCTATAAAAAAGGATTGATATTATCGAGGTTGTAAGTCGAGTTTTTCTCCTTGATCAAGGAGTGGAAAAAGCAGATAGTACATACCGGTATGTTGTTATCCGCATAAGTTGTTACAATATTAATGTATAAAAACAAGTTACATGGCTGTTTATATGCCAAGAGATCGTAATCTATTGGGCTTATTTCATGCTGTTGTGCCATTTATTTGTTCTCGCTATGCTAAAGTAACTAGGTACCTATTTTTAAGGGAAAAACAATAATATGGGCACTATTGTTGGCACTTTCAAATATATCAAACGTAGGCATTACAATATATGAATACACTTTTACTACTGATTAACCTACATGAATTGTACTGTAACTGATATAAATATATTAACTGATTTCTATTAACTGTTTATTGTAAAGTTACACGTACACGCACCCAACACTTGTTCTACAGAAAAAAGAGCGTCAATATTTTATAATACAACTACTACTAATACTAATTTCAACCAACAAGTTTCATTGAAGCTATATAAAGATATTATATTAGTCTATCTGTTCCGAAAATAATAAGCACAAGATGTTACATACCCATTATTACACCGGAATTGGAATACTTCATACTTTAGCATAAAACTTTAACATTAAGAACAAGTAATGAACCCAGAAAATGAAGTTCAAGTAATAATTTCGCTTGAAATTGAGCTGTTGAGGCTCTCTGAAAAATTTAATCTCAAGAAAAATATGCGGGATACAGCTAACGACCTCCTCGAGTAAGCAATACAACAAAGCGTAAAGAATGCAAGAGGAAACTTTGAAAATGTTATAAATATTTATTACAATTTAGGTGAGAATAATAATACTGCTGATATATACGCGTTAGATATTCTTGCTAAGGTTAATAAGGCGAACTTCCAATGTCACAACTGACGCTTTGTGATTACTCCTTACAGTAATGGTTCCTTGACGCACTTGAACGTTAATGGATTATTACCAACTTCAATTGTATCTTAACTTACAGTATCTACGAAGGGCTTTGTGAGCATTATTGGCTGTGATTGTACTGTGTACAATAGCCGAAGTTTCCAATAGTCGAAACGGAGGATACAAAGCTCTCCAAGGTCCTATTACACGTTGCTATCAAAACTGACCCACGCGTAGTAAATGGATTGGCGCAGGTTTTTAGTCTCATATGTTTTCATAGAACAACGATGGAATGAAAGCCGCGTATAGCAACTATCCTCAAATAAAAGACAAATCAAAAAGGTTTGTTCGCATCACGGTATTTCAACGAAACAAAACGCAGTCAAAATTTTTTGGATCCGAAAAAGAGGAAATTCAAATTAAAAAGTGTCAACGCCAGAATCGATTTTGAACCATTCCGACACGAGCGGTGTCGATTGCAATTCTCGTGTAGAACTTTGCTCTAGGCTCTTTGTTGTTCGGCCAGAATTGAACCGGAATATGTATGCAGCGAGTAGGGTTGCGCCACCCCTGTATTTATAGGCGTAACTTCTTTCGGGAAGCAACCAAATGTTTTTAATGTTACGTCTGGTGAATTAATAGGTAGTTTTAGACTTGTATCATTTAAGTGAAATGATGTGCCATATTGCTGTTCTTGAGTGGAGACCGCGAATCAGCAAACGTAAGGTACTCAATATTCAATACTCAATATATTTATTGCTTCCACATGTGAACTTAGATGGTAGGTAACAAAATATGACCATTGTGGACCCTGTCGGGCACAGCAAAAGTAGGAGGGAGGAAGAGGGCTTTTATTTGACTACTTAGTTGTTAGTTACTATAATTATAATTATTGTGATTATTTTATACAACATGTAATTAAAAATTTGTCATTTAAATATTCATTGATGTTGTAATAGCATTTTACTAATAGTAATCGTTTTAATTTAATTTAATTTTTAAGGTAGGCGAGAAGCGACGATCTTCGCAGGGTGGCTGGTAGCAGTTAAATGAGAATTGCCGAGAATCGAGCTAAACGGTGTACAAATGGAGAGGCCTTAGTCCAACAGTGGACTGCTGTGCGCTGATGATGATGATGATTGTTGTTCAGAAATCAATTTTGAAGATAAACCTTCTTTCATAAAATGGATATCTTCTACTGACTCTAAGCAACACAATGATTTAATGCGTTTACCTAAGTCTTATTATGCTATGGGTTTTTAATTCGATAACCTTGGTTTTGTATTGCGTTAAATAATTATCTTTTCAGTACTGTGTTTTGTTATTAAGGAGTCTCGGGATACCTTTATTAGTTTTGACCAATAAATTAGTGGAGATAGATAGGTACACTGTTTTGAAGATAAGTGCTCTATCCTTTTATATTGGGACCGTGATCAAAGGAAAATATTGACTTCTTGCAGATGACGTTATGAAAAATGTTTTAATGTACAAGAAAATCAATCTTCCTTGACTTTGGCCGTATGGAATTTTGTACCATTTAAACAAAGTTTTAAAAGGTTTACGTCAAGGATTTATAAAAAGTAGAAGACAATTTTAATACAAATTTATAGCAGTAAGTCAGTTTTCAAATAATTTTAAGCTATAGTTATAGCTTAATAGGTGTTATAGGTGTTATAGGTTTTATAAACTCCTTCTCCAGCAAGTTATTGCCTAAACCTGACTGCCCCATTGGTCTCGTGGGCGGCTGCTGAGCGTGGGGGCCCTGGGTTCGATTCCCGGGTCGGGCAAAGTGTTATTGCGTTTATCCATTACGATTTTTAGTAACAGACTGGAGTTAGGAAAGTGGCGTGTGATACCCTCCGTGCCTCGGAAAGCACGTTAAGCAATTGATCCTGCACCTGTAGCTGTACTATGACGTGCTAATACCATCATGGATTTTGGTTCCATTGCGAAAAAGGGATAGTGCTATCGGTCATATATAGCTCCGTCTCTCTTTCACGCTAGAACAATGATGGCTTTAACACGTCATAGTACGGCCGCTGATCTCTCTCCAGTCATGTCGGATTGCCGTCCCATCGGACTTTGAGAGTGAGGCAAGAGAGAGTGCACCTGTGTCTCCGCTGATGTTGGTCGCCATGGGCAAGATTCGGTCTGGGTTCGGTCGGTGGTTCGGTTTGGTTTGGTTATTGCCTAACCTAGTAGTAGGTATATCATTTAAAAATTGTTTATACTTAAACCCCACACTCATAAACGTAACGTTGCTTAAAGTTAACTAATGATTAACATCATTGACGTTAAAGCTCGCCTTAACTCTAAGTACCGTTTATACAGCGTGTTTCAGAAATAAGTGGTCATAATTAAGGTTGCGCTACAGACTATCAAATTTTAACAACTTCTCCATAATACCAACGTCGTAATCACGAAAAAAATATTAGTTGTTCCATACATTGGGGTCGAGTAGATATTGTTTTTTTTTATGGGACAACTGATATTTTTTTCGCGATTACTATGTTCGTCCCATGAAGAAAGTTATTTATTTTGATGTTCTGTATCACACCTTAAAGGGATCCCATCTTTTTTATACTATTATATTTTGGAATAACCGTTTTCGCATAAGTTTTATTAGCATAATGAACTTTGGCATAATGCAATGGTTAGGTTAGGTTTCCTCCATTGGACGGGGGAGCTCGCCACCGCAGCCTTAGGCCGCCGAACCCTAGACGCGATTGGGCCAGTGTTGCGAGACTGGCTCGAGCGGTCGCATGGATTCCTCTCGTTCCGTCTGGTGCAGGTGCTGTCCGGACACGGTTGCTTCGGATCGTACCTGCACCGGATAGGACGGGAGGAGACGCCGTCGTGCCACGACTGTGGCGCGGTGGAGGACACGGCGCAGCACACCCTCGAGGTGTGCCCGTCGTGGTCCGAGACGCGCCGCAGTCTCATCGCGGTGATCGGACCGGACCTCTCACTTCCCGGCTTGGTTAATGCCATGCTGCAGGATGAGAGGTCCTGGGCGGCAGTCGCCTCCTTCTGCGAACACGTCATGTCCCAGAAGGAGGCGGCTGAGCGCGCGCGGGAGGACGATCCTCACGCGGCGTCGCTCCGAAGGCGGAGGAGGGGTCGAAGAAGACGTCAGTTTGATAGTCATCTCCGACTCCTCCCAGGTGGAGGCCAGCAGGCAGCGGGTGCCGGGGCGCCCTTGCCTGTATTGCACAGGCCTCCACCAGTGTCGGACGGGAATGGCCAGGTGTTCTCGGCCATTCCCGTAGCCCCCCAAGGTGGGGGGAATGCGGGGCCCGCCAGCTAAGCGGGCACGCGCCGGGAGGGTTGTGGATGCAAAGGCTGAGCCGGATTCCCATGGCCTTCCCATCACGGCGATGTGGGAACACCGCTGAGTTTTAGTGGGTATACTGTCATTCCGACAGGAGTCCCACATATCCCGTCTCGTCCCCCCACGAGCGGGAATGCATAAAGCATTTCTCAGCGAAAAAATAAAATAAAAAAGGTTAGGTTAATTTATGGCGGCCGGAGGTTGCGAAAGAATCGTACGTTCCCGCGACCCCCGGGCATGTATGAGATGGAACACCGGGGTGGTTTTTAGTCAGTAAGAGTCTGACAGACCCCTCCGCCTCTCCAGGGTGGGGGATATCCATGAGGATTTTCCACCAAGGATCAAAAAAAAAAAACAAAAAGGTTAATTTATGGCAATAAACATTATGGCAAAACATTTTTGCGTAATGATCATTATGTTATAATTAAAATTGTATGCAAATGGATAGGAAACCCACATAAAATATGACCACACATTTCTGATACACGCAGTATGAAAGGACGAATACGTCTAGACACTATTCGTCACTCTATACAATAGTAACAAAACCATACTAAACAAGTTCTTCACAAAACTAGAACGTTATCAACGACAAAAACAAACATTGACATTATTTCATTTATTTCTCGCCAACAAAGAATTATATTATCCTCAGAGGTTGAGAGACACTTGAAGATGTTTATGGTACTCTTTATTATATTCTCCTTTTTTGTATAAGTGAGATTTCCTTCAAAACAATGTGGCATTTGTAGTGGGAGCGAAAATAAATATGACACTACTCTGGCTTTCGACTTGGTTTCATAGTTGTTTTTAGTAAGTGCCATGCAAATATACGAAGTTTGTATGGCCATAATGTTTTGTGGCTGTTGGTAAAGTGTTGGTGTTATTTGTAACGTTATTCCATTTTTATTTGCTTTTGTTTGACTAACAAAATTGGTACCTAGTTTTTTAGGTTCTGTGGTTTGTTTTTGTCTTTTTGATATTACCTATTAAGGTACCTACTTCAGATATACTTGACATTTTTGGTAATCTCATTAACAACATAACTTATAGCAACCTTGTTTACCAACACCAGTTAAAATACATAATAAGATTACTATAACTATGTATATTATTACTGCAGGTATATTTCGATCATAGTTTAGTCCCAAAACGAAACTGATGATAGCACATTTTGTGTCAAAGAAATAAAACTGTCGATCAAAACACACAAAATCACAAAAAAAATCGAAGGGAAAATCGCAAAATCTTATAAGAAAATAGTCTGGAACAGCACACGCCTGCACCGAACACGCACACAAAAAAAGTCCTAAGCTTCCATTTTTCATATCCGCAATCATACACTCAACCTTAGCCCCTAGTCACAAAATAGATAGGTACAGAAGGTTGGCTCCATTCAACAAACGACACCAGGCACGCACACATCGACGCGTACGTACGGAGATCTAAAACAATTGCCAGTCGCAAGTGCACTTGCACTCGCTGCACGTCAAGCGTATCTATGTGAGCGTGCGTTTTCTCTCATTGTATGTAGACAACCTTCTGATTCATCTATTTTGTGCCTTACTACTGTCAGATTTCGAAGCGCGAAGTGTGCCACTTGCCCTTATTTATGACCTGCCATTTTCCTTAGCAATATCTTCTTCTCTCTCAGTAAGTGCCCTCCCGTTCTAATACTCGAAGGAAATTAGGCGAGGAGAATTGTTGAGATTTTTATAGGAAAATAAACGTGTTGGGTACCGACGTACTTGTCTGAAAAAGGGATCATTGAGAGGTAGAAAAAGACGTTACTGTGTGGATGATATTGTTGTATTTTGCGTCAATTTATTTATAAAAGTTCAATCTGGTTAGATTTAATGAAGCACGCTATCCTCATTCTTGAAAACTTAAAGGGGTTCATAGCTGCTTAACGTAAAAGCATACGTAGAAAATTATGCCAGAGGTTTATTCGGCTTTGATATTATCAAAGTTAAATTTTGAACATGAGGCATAAATAGTTTCTTACAAGCGCCTACCAAAATTAGCTCTCCGTCTTCTATAAAACAAAAGCTAATAATATAAACAACTTCTAGATTATAATCAATTAAAGTACTTCTATCTCCAAAATAATTCAATTTAAAATTCATTTCTTTGCTTAGCTATTTTAAATAAACTTGATTTATTATAGCATAGAATATACCGTACAAAACAGCGCTAGTAGAAAGATTTGGACTATCTCCAAGTATTATGTCATTGTCCCACAAAACCAGACGGTTGCCCATTAGTGGGACAACACGACACAATTAATGAAATAATGGACTCACCACATTTTGTGTCTCAGACTTCATATTATATTATTTGACCTTTGTACTAACCAGATCCAGACTAAATCTTAACATAATGTTGTCTAGAATAGTCCGTGTTGTTGTTTTAGTCCAATTAGTGAAGATCTCGTTGTTAGTGGTATGAAATGGTAACAATGTTATTGTGTAGAAATGCTTTTCTAAACTAAACATCACGAAAGGTCAAAATAAGAAAATTCAATTCAAAGACGAAAAATCACAAAATAGAACTGTTGTTGATAACAATCAAACTTTCAATATCTAAATTTCTAACACAGATAGTAATAAACCCACTCTTTACAAAAAAGGTGAACAAAAAGTAATTTCTTCTAAGCCATATTGATTCAACTCTATAAAGAAACTCACTACAGCATTTATACTCAAGAAGAAACAAAATGAGCATACACAATTTCTAAGTGAAAAGAGGCTCTCATGGAGAAGGAGAAAATTTCGTTTGAAAAAAAAATGTCGCGGTGTCGACCCCTAAAAATCTAATTACCTATTTACTTTTGTGAGTTCTCCAATGTATGACGGAATTTCGTTCTCGACGCCCTCCATAAATGAATTTGTTTTTTGGAATCTGTCTCAATTTCGCCCCGTTTCAGTCCTTGACGCAATTTCGTTCATATTATATTGGATGGGGTGCCAGTGAACGTGGGCGTTTGATTAATATTTGATCGAGGTTTGAGTTTTGTTGTATTAGTTATAAGGACAGTGTGACTGTTATTTCGCTCGTTTTCTTGAACAGAATGAGCAATATCTGAATCTTATGTCTGATGAAATTTTATAAGTGACCACGTGTCAATTTAAAAAATATTCTCAGCATCGTATTGCCATGTCGCAACGTAACCGATTTCTACCAAGAAGACGTAAAAAATAAACAACAAATCCTCATAATTTCTATCATTCTTTTCTTATGAGGAGATGGTCTCCAAATCATCAGAATTTGACAAACAAATATAAAACGTAGTTTTTAGCTACAGCAACTCGAGACCCGCTTCCACTGAGAAACTCAAAACATATAATTATATAATAAAGCCATTCCCATTATATTGCATATGTGTAGAATGGATGTCACATCTAATGCGCCTTTGGGAACCTTAACTGGATTATAAAAGGCTACTTACCTAGTATCAGATAAGTTTAGAGAGAATTTTAAGCTCAAAATGTAAGATGTTTTTTTCTTTTTTACTTGCTTTATCTTTTAATTTACTTTAGGCTAGATTTTGCCCGTGGCTTCACTCATGTGGGGCAGAATTTATTCCACGGGAACAGATAAAACTATTCTACCTCCTAACCCACATGGTCTACCTATGTGCCCATCGAAATCAGTTCAGCCGCTATGACGTGAAAAGTAACTGACAGACATACAGACAGAGTTACTTTCCCATTTATAATATTAATATAACTTGATTTCCGTGTATTTATTGAACTCCCGACCTGTCAATGATTTACATAATTATATAACTTTCCGAGGAATTAAAGAAGACTGTGCAGATTCCATATCAGAATTAATAAAAGTGTGTCAGGGTTCTAAAAATGCCGTGTATTATTAGTCGTCTAATATATCTTTTTCAAACCTTTCTGGGGCAGGTTTTTCTTAATATTATTGGTTAAAAAATATTATATTATTATGTCAGAATAATGAAAGAAAAAGAAAGAAAGAATGAAAAATAGGTTTATTTGTCACAGAAACACGTGCATAAAAAAAATAAAAATTAATAATTATTATTATTAATATTAATTAATGGTAGAGTCGACTGCATGTCGGTGGTAACACTTTGACCTTATGCTAGCCTAGCTTAGTAAAGAAGTTTAATTAAGAGGTCATCTTATACTAAAGTCCGCGCCACAAGAAGCTACAAATTTTGTAAATAAAGAACTTCTAGTATGTTACGTAGCGACAATTCAATCAACAACACATAATTCCAAATACAATCCACTCAAAGTATAATACGTGTAATACGAAAGTAATGAGCAATTTCACTTGGTCGGGTTATATTTTAGCGATATAAAGCGCTGTCGTCTAATGTTTTGTGGTACTGGAACGCGTCTGACTCATGGAACGTAAATATTTGGGCCGCCATTTTAAAGTAAGTTCACGCTGACGCCGTCGATGCTATCTATCATTCGAGTTTCGAATGTGTCTCAGTTTGTCTGTGTTGTTTTCGCGAATTAGGTTATATTTTTTGTTATAATAATTATATATTATCCCTATATAAAAATAAAAATCATTACAAAACTGGTTTTTATTATTATTATTTGATCTAAAGGTTGCGAACCCCTGAATGTGTATTTACAAAATTTATAGCTTCTCGTGGCGGAGACTATAGTATTTTTACCACTGACGTATGACCTATCGTACTAGACGACATCACTATAGTGTCTTTTAATCGTGGTAACAATACGAAAGAAAAACTTAGGTCTGAATAATTATTATATAGGTTACTTGATTAAATAAGATACATACTTGTAAAATATTCTTTAATTTAAAAGGGCATAATAATCGAATAATTCCCATTTTACGCCCCTTTTTGTGAACTTCAAATAATTCATATTTACCTACCCTATTTAACCTGAAAATATTAAATAGCCAAGTAACTGCGATAAACTTGTATGTACCGCTCGCTTCTTTCGCTCGGCTCGCGCGAGTTAATGAAACTGATCAACCAGGAGTGTATAAATGCAGTTTAATGATTTATAAGTATACAAGTTGTTATATGGCTAATATCAGGTAGGTAATGAACACTATTCCATGGCACGCAGGCCTTTTATACTCTTACAATCAGTGTCTAACAGGAAGATTCATTATATTTACATAAGAAGTTACATTCAATATTTGTACTTGCAATATGTTATCTTAATTAGTTATAAATAATTCTATTTTCCTGTTGTGGACTTTGTTCGGGTACTGTTATCAGCAGCGGAGGATTCCGGTGAGATAAGTGTTCTTGACTCTCCTCTCCCAGCGTTGAGCGTTTTCGTGTGAGTCTTCGAAAAGCGTGATAAGCGATGAGTAAGAGACTTAGGATGCCTAGAGTGGTATATATTCCAATTGAAACGTTAGTCACTTTGTTATCAGTGAGCTGATGTTTTTTAAGCATTTTTAGTTGCTGTTCAATATCTTCATCTGTTGTTGGAATATTAACAGGATACTCGTTAATTATATTGTCAGTCTTTGTTTTATATATTTCAAGTTCCGTCGCTTTTTCTTGATGGATACACTCTGTATTATCTTCTAAATAGGATCCTTTGATTATCTTCTCACTTGATGTACATTGGTCGATGACACTTTCTTCTAGATCCCAATATTGGTAGTGGATTGTACTGGATATTTTAAGAGAATATCTGAGAGGGCAGTAGATGAGCAGAGTATTACATTGATTACTTTGTTTTAACACAGTTTGTTTTAAACATTCACATACTGGTTCTGCTTTACAAATTTGTTGGGAACAGCTAAGAGCTTTATACACTTGATCGTTACGAGTGAGATATTGGCTTGTTATAATATTTGGTAGATAACAATGTTCCGTTTTCTTTTCAATAGGTGCTAGTAAATATACTAACTGATATTCATTCTTAGATATAATGGGTATAGGCAGTTGGAATATCATAATATTATCACTAATGGCTACATGGGGTATTAGGATAGATTCTAACTTTAAAGGATCTTTTAGGATATTAATTGAATTTGGAATCTTCTTAATACTTTCTAATAAGTGAAGTTGATCTACAATAGAAGGATGCAGTATGTCATGTTGTGCAAAGACATATGCTTCTGTTAGTTGAATACACATATCTTTTAAGCTTTCTAATCCAAATAATAATTCTGAGGCTAGTTTTTCTTCTATATTTTTACTGGAATATTTATTAATTAAAATATTAATATGTTGAGAGATATTTTTTAACTTCATGTTCATATTATCTAATATGTTGGTAGTAATACTGATTTTTTTATCGATATTAATTAAATCGTTATTATCGAGGTTTCCAGTGATTGCTTTTACTATTGAGCCTAATCCGTCGATTAATCCTCGTTTATCTCGATTTGTGTTTTGCATTTTTTTCCAAGAAAAATCATGCTTTCCGCGGTATACGGTATTTGCTGCTTCTCCTGATAATCTAGATAAAACTAAATTAACCTTAGTTGTTTCATCTCCAGTATTAGTTTGAAAAAATCTCTCACATGCCCTAATAAATCCGTTCAAATCTCGTTCACTACCTATTCCACAGAATATAGGGATAGGAATGTGTCGGGTTTCTACTTGGGGTGAGGTAGGTAATACAAGAGGGTTCATTTTTTTTTGTCTGATTAAAGGTTTGCCTGAAGGTGTTAATGCCAGTTTTCTCACTTGTAAAAATCAAAGTGTACTTACATTTGTATGATGGTGAAGAGGGTTACTACTCCTAGCTTCATGGGATATATTTGGGATCGAGTCGGCTTGAAGCTTCGTCGTACGTCCGCTTTATTCCAATGAGCTTCCAAACTGCTGCGTGATTCTCTGTTGCTCGTAGTAGATGTCTTGAAGATCCGCTTGTCAGGGGCAGTCTTGATCGAAGGGTTTCGATAGGCTGACCAAACTGCTGCGTGATTCTCCGTTGCTCGTACAGTAGATGCCTTGAGGATCCGCTTATCAGGGGAAGTCTTGATCGAAGGGTTCGATAGGCTGCTGCGTATACTTTGATATGGTCAAGGTCACGATCAGCCTCTCACTTGGGCGCCAGTTAATGAAACTGATCAATCAGGAGTGTATAAATGCAGTTTAATGATTTATAAGTATACAAGTTGTTATATGGCTAATATCAGGTAGGTAATGAACACTATTCCATGGCACGCAGGCCTTTTATACTCTTACAATCAGTGTCTAACAGGAAGATTCATTATATTTACATAAGAAGTTACATTCAATATTTGTACTTGCAATATGTTATCTTAATTAGTTATAAATAATTCTATTTTCCTGTTGTGGACTTTGTTCGGGTACTGTTATCAGCAGCGGAGGATTCCGGTGAGATAAGTGTTCTTGACTCGCGCGGTTTGTTACAGTTGTAACCTAACCTAACCCTATTTATATTTATTTCCATTTTAAAAATAATCTGTTTTTTTTATTTGTTACTCATTCGTCATTGAATTAGCATATGTTTCAGTAGTTCTACATTATTTAGCGCTACAGCGCTAAAGAGTTTTATTTTTTTCGGAAATAATTTAGACATAAATCTAAATCCAGTTGTTTACTAAAAGAAGGTTTTCTAGGTGACCAATATGAATATATTTGTTCTGAAAATACGGGAGAATATTTTTGTTGACTACTTACTTCTGCGTTTCTACTAGTGACAAATAGAGTTCTTGAATTTTCTTTGGCCATACGTCTGGATATTGTTGTAAAGGAAAACAAACGTTACGTTTACGTTTACGTTACGTTTTAAAAGTAACAGCATCGTAATTATTGTCTAGGAAAAAAAGTATAGGGATGCCATATAGAATAATTCATAATAATTGTATAATTGCATAGCACACGTGTGAGTACTATTTACATACTATAAACCTACCATTTACTGGGTACGTCTTCCATTGACTTGAATGTGCCCTGGCAGCCGAGAGTATGTCATGCTCACTCTAATGTCTTGCTGATGGTGGCGCATGTTTTGGATCATTTAGCTCCCTTCAAAATGGCTGAGCTAAATGGTGCTAATCAATGCGTTATGCTCGTGAACGGGCGCCGTCAGAAGGAACTGGTTATCTCTTAGCCGCCACGGCTTATTTTAATTTAATTTAATATTGTAATTGTTTTTGTCTTTTTATTACGGACGCTTTTAACGTTCTGCATCGTTCTCACATGCATAATTTCAACATGAATGATGTAACCAATATTTTGTACTTAGCCATATATTTTGATTTAAAAGAGTGTTCGAGGAGTTTCTTGCCTGTTCTTCTCCATATGTACCTACCTACTACGCTCTGGAATGGGCAACTAGCTTCATCTTTCTGACCGACCGACTCCTTGACAATTCCACTGTGTCTGTAATTGGTTTATTTGTTATAAACGCTTTGTGTTAGAGTTTGAATAATCAGCCTATACTGTTCCTATTACTGAGACACAAGCCTCCTCTCTGTGAAAGTAATCCAGCCGGCGGGCCCATTGCGGGTTGGTAGATGTCACATGTCTTTATTTTTGAAGTGAAGACTTCTATAAGGCGCAGTTTGCGGTCTTTCTGAACAGTGAACGAACCTGAACCGTCACGCTCGGGTCGGTGACGCTGAATCGAGTATACTCGGCTGCAGTCTATCGTCGACGCTGCATCGCGTATACTCGGCGTGGAATCGTGTATACTCGGCTCCAGTCGTAAGATTTCACTTCTTTAGTGTGGTTATAAGTACACATCCTGTTTTTTTTTTATTCTAGGACATGTCGGTTTCCTCACGATTGATGGTGTGGTTGGAAAGTGAACTCTTGCAAAAGACTGAATGATAAATGATTTTATTTCTGTAATTAGGTTTGTACAAACACTTTTACACGTATTTTTAACTAGATGAGGTCGGCGTTTCCTATCTGACTACTCTGAGAAGAAAGGCCGAAACAAACTCAGAGGTCACAATCTCTTTTAAAGTCCAGACATAATCTTGGTCATATCATGTGAAGACCATGTAGATTGGTATCTGAAATGGTCTTTAAAGTAATTTACCCAAATTAAATAATACATTTTGAATTCAGTTTTCATCAAAGAACGCAGTATTTAATGCATGTTTATCTTTAACAACATCAAGAAGCAAATACATATCTTTGAAGCAGTCCTAAATTACTTAGATAAAAAGAATACTTGTCTTAACTTGATTACTGAGCGTCCATTTAGATTGACTGTTCAATTCTATTTAAGTGTAACGAAATTGAATAGGAGATAAGTTGAATACATTATTGAATAGGGATTCAGACTGACATGATTATACGAAATGTAGGACGTCTTTAATAAATTAATTTTGAGACGGTACCGGCAATTAGCGTTAAATAGACGTTTTATCTTTGCCTATAGCTGGTGGCCGCGGCTTCGCCCGCGCTGACGTCGGAAATAATCCTACGGGAACATGCTATTTGGACAAAAAGTAGCCTATGTTACTGCTTATAACATCAGATATCTGTCAGTGAAATACCTATCAAAATCGGTCAGGCCGTTTCGGAAATACGCCAGAACAAACAGACCGATGGACAAAAGTTAAAAAAAATGTTTTTTTTAATTTTTGCAGTATATAGATACTTTCATGCATTTAGTAAAAAGCTTTTATTTTGACACTACAATTTTATTTATTTGATGAATATACATTTATGGAAATGGGCGGGGCATATGGGAAGATTGTCAGGCGAGAGGTGGACCATAAGGGCAACATGGCGGAGAGGCCCAAGTGGGAAACGCCACAGAGGAAGACAGCTTACGAGATGGGCAGACATCAGTAAAGCGGCTGGCCCAAGCTGAATACAAATAGCCCATGATAGAGAGGGACGGATCTCTTTGGAGGAGGCCTTCACCTGCAGAGGGGTTCTTGCAAATTAATAACTTTTATTGTACTAGATTAAGATTACTTTTTTATTGCATGAAATAAAAGGCTTTTTTATTTTAAAGATTTATATCTGACTAACTTCTGCCTGCGATTTCGTAGGCGTGAAATAATTCTTATTTTAGCTATAACACTCGGCAAAAACTATAGCTTCCCATTAGTGAAAGAATTTTCGGAATCGGATCAGCAGCTCCGAAGATGGCCCCCTACATAGGAAACTCACAAATTTTACTCCTTTAATATTAGTATAACTGAAAACTCAAAGTATTTATTTCAAATAAACCAATTACAGGCACTTTTGAATTGTCAAGGGGTGGCTCAGTCAGAAATATGAATCTAGTTGCCCATTTCAAAGCGTAGAAGGTACCTATGGAGAAGAACGGGCAAGATAAATCAAAATATTGTTACAAAACATTGGTTACATCATTCATGTTGAAATTATACATGTGAGAACGATGCATATTATTTTTCTTACTTTAAATGTTCCTAGATTTATTTCTAGCAAAATATCATAATATCACGCGTGTAATACCCGAAAGGTTAGACAGAGGTATACATATAGTAACACCCACATTTGGCCAGTTATATTTAAGTGCCATTTAATAGGGGGCGAGCCTTTGGCCATCAACCGGGCACATATCCAGACTGTGATGGAAAAACCCAATAACACTTTGTCCGACCCGGAAATCGTACCCAAGACCTTATGATCAGCAGTAGAGCCTTGATCGTTCTGACTGACCGACCCCTTGACAATTCAAAAGTGCCTGTAATTGGTTTATTTGAAATAAATGCTTTGAGATTGAGTTTGAATAACTACTTACCGATAGCAAGGTGTTCAGTAACTGAAAAAAAAGAAAAATAATTTTATTAGTATACACTTTAAAAGTAATAACTAAGGGGTAAAGCTTTTTATTTAGTTTACCTATAGGTAAACTCCATTATAGAAAAGTGTTAAATGTGATTGATTTGAAATACTTTTAGTTTTTATGTGAAGCTTTTTCAGTTTACTGGTAAATGTAACTTTTCAGTATGTTATAAAATGGTTGAATGGTTGGTTGGTAGGTTGAATGGTTGGTTGATGGGTGGTTGACTTTTGGAAACTTTAATTTGTTTTTTTTTTTTTAACACCGACGAAGTACGTATTTTTAATCGAGTTGATTTTGTATCAAGTTAGAAAAGTTGTCTTGTTGTGTTGATAAATTATTAAATCGAGCAAAACTCTAATTACAGTTTTAAGAACACAGCTTTCAATTTGCTTTTCGATCATTACTTCTATTTGCATAATTTTGCGCTATTTACTAAAATTAAAAATCCATCGATGTATGACCAAATAAAAGTACTTGCGAGATTTTGTATAGTGACTCTTACAAATTGTTTAGCCTATTATTTTACACAGAGTTTACTCCTACCTACAGTCCTAATTATAGTGAAAATGCAAATTGCAAGTAATTACGTCCCGTAATATATTCGGCAAGATAGAGCCAATGTAACCAGAATTACACCCATTTAGAAATCTATTTTACCATTAACGAGCCACCAGAAGATAGTATCTAATTCTCTCAGATGAGAATTCTAGTCTAGTTTGTATTACCTAAGTCTAGATAATGACATGACATGGAACTTGAACAATAGACGGACTGAATTAATAACCAATAGTAATAGTTATTGTGTTCATTGAGGTTTTGATACTGAGCGATATTGAACAAATTCTGTCATGTTTTGGAAGAAAACTAAACAGAGGTCATCAGGTTGGTTTAGAAAGGAAAAACCGGCGAAGTGCGTATCGGACCACGCACAATAAAGGCTTCCGAAGTTTGGATGAATTTATCCCAAGAACAAACTAAGCTTTGTAGTTGAAAAAATGTTCTCCAATACATTGACATACGTCACGGTCAATTCATCAACTGCAAATGTAAAGTTGTAATGGTAAAAAAAAAATCGAGTACAGCAAAGCCAAAAGGAAGGTTATGATTTTTGTGATAAAACTACAAAACAACCTTGCTTTATGGGTAGAATCAGATGGTTCTAATGGCTTTCGGGTTTTCTGCGGTATCCTCAGCAAACAAGAAGTCCTTGAATTCGTCTGTGGTTTCAATTAATTAGCAGTTGATTGAATTGTCATCCTTTAAATTCAGAATGTGACAGGAATCAGTTCTTATTGTAATATCACCGATTTTCATAATGCTGTGTGTCTAACAGTTGCATAAAATAATTTTATTGTAAAAAAAATATACTAACATCGCCAGTAAACTACTTTCTAAAAACATCGAATGAGGTCCTGTGTTCGATTCCCGGGTCGGGCAAAGTGTAATTGGGTTTTTCCATCTAGATTTTCTCAGTAGCAGCCCGGAGTCATGGGACGGGAGAGGATGTGTACGATAGGTACAGCTCTGCCTAACCCTTCGGAGGATTCAGGCATGATGCTATATGTATTCTACCTGTTACAATCGCCAGATCACCATATACAGGTCTACGGCGCGTTTTGTTCCACGCACGTCTCAAAGAGATGTCAGCACTAATTGACGGGGTCCGATAAAGCCGATGCCTGCCAGGGTCGCGGATTGTTCGAAAGAGTTACCGTGGCCCTGGCGCACAGGCAACTGAAGGAACATGGGTAGGTTTTAGTCAATAAAAGTCTGACACGCCCTCTCGCCCCGGCCAGAGCGGGAGAAGATATTTGATGATTTCCCACAAACATGATGAATTCCACATACAAACACCGGAATCGCCACCGCAGCCAATTCTCCTTTCACCATCACCCTATTTAGCAAACTTTCCGTCAGCAGTTAAGCGAATTACAGGCTATTAGAAAGACTTAACTGCCACTCTTTGTATTGGCGGCGTAATAAAATAGGCGTTTGTTATTTTATTAAGATCGTATATCTCCTTTAGTGTTGACGATTAACGTCATCAATATCGGCTTTTAAACAGGCGTGTTGGTTCTAAGATTAATTTGCTTGTTTTTAATGGCGTTCCTTTGAAAATTAAATGTTAGTAAGTATTTTTAAGAAAATTTATGAAAATGGGATTCGTTTGAAATCGGCTATTGGAGCGGAAATTGCCAATTGTAGTAGATAAAGCTGCGGTTTTCTAGAAGAGTGGTGTCTGTCACAAAATGGCTACAGTGATGGCAGTCATAAAATGAAGGCACAGGGGTTCGACTCTCTGGCACCAGAAAACGATCTATAAGAAAAAATACCAACTTACTTTTATATATAACGTTTGAGTGACGTTATTCACCGGTAAATGGCAGATGTGATGTGGCGGTCACCTAGGAAACCGTAGCTTAGGGTAATGCGGAGGCTACGCCCGCTACGATATCTTAGCACGGCAACAGTCTCGGTCAAATCACTCGATAATCAACTTTAGAACAATTTAGAAGCTGTAGCAGCATCTACAACGCCACATGCGAGCTACGCGTTACACTGACGTCACGCAAAATCCTGCATCGCGCAAGCAGAGTTCACCGCGCAACTAGCATATAATTTTACAACCTCCAGACATCAATCGTCGGGCAGCTGCCCACCAGACACGACACCCGTCTGGTCGGAGGATCCTCTCTATTCTATGGAGGTCTGGGTGAACTTTGCACCCTGTTCCTGATACCTCTATAAAGCTACTCTTTTTTGAAAAATACGTAGTCATGACTGTGCAAAAGTTTATTAAGTACAGTCAAACTGGGTGAAAAGGAATGCAGGGATGAATCGAAAGGAAACTTTAAAAGAGAAGATTTTAACATTGAAATAATAATTATAGTTTGTTGCCAACAAGGGCACTTAATCGTTAATTATAATACAGTGTAAACACATGAGAGTCCTTTTTGGCAACAAACTACATTATTTCAATGTAAAATAAAAATCCCTTTTAAAGTTTCGTTCCGATTCACCCCTGCATCACTATTAACTCCGTTTGACTATAATTATGTAACTAGATACTGTTTTTTCTATAAAAAAAGTCATCTAAAACGAAGACGATTTTTTTTTAATAATTCAATATTACTTATTATGTCATTAGGAATAGGTTTGTGGATCTAAGATTGTACTAAAATATGACATCATCCTATGTTCAGAAATATACTTCGTCTAGCAGACGAGGTTATATAGGACATGCCAATTCCGTACCTAACATCAATATATCACATACAAAACAACACATCTGATTACTTAATTTAGCTCCGACGAAGGAACCATTCATTCTTGATTCCTCCTAAGAATTAATACAACATATATTATCCCTGGCTCAGTACAGTCGCGCAGAAATCTCGAACTGACAACGTCTGGATGTGTTAATCTAATTAACACATCTGTCCTTCACTGTACGTCCCGTTTCATTAATCACTGCTGCCAGCGACTGTACAGGACTTAATCAGCCGCTGTCGTCAGATGTCTTCAGTTGTGTTATTACTGGAAACTCCGTCTTTTGTCACGTGCAGACATTTTTGGAGATGAATTGTGGGGGTGTATGGCCACTTTGTTGTATGTTTGTGAGCGTACTGTACTTTTAATGAAATTTATTAGTTGGTTGTAATCTCAATCAAATCTCTCAAAATCAATAATAATCAAAAATAATGAATAGTACACAATGACTGACGTTCTAGTAATCCAATATAAGTAATATAATTATGTAATTTAAACTTTTCTTTACTAAAAGTATGGATCATGTTTGTATTTATTTATCCAGTTTAGTTATGTTCTAATCAAAATCTTCAAACTAAGCTTAATAAATTAAAAATAAGAAGGAAAACATCTTTGAAATAAAAATGACAGGAAGTATCCAACACAACAGTATACACAACCTCCCTAAAATATGAAAATTGACCCACTTTATCATGCTGAGCCAATTTTCCGCGGGATCATAAAAAAAAATCTGAAGCCACCGGATCTTATTTTAATCTTAAAAAACATGTTCATCTTGCATTTCTTTATACATTAAGCATTTGGAGAGACAAACAAAGAATCAATAGTATTTATAAGACGGACTATCGCTTTAAGAAAATAATGATGACGCACACACCCGCAACAAAACAGTCGTAGTCATTTACACCATGGTCTAAAAAAACAAGGTCTGGCATTCCGGGAGTGACACATGCTTACGTCTCTATCCAGTTGCCACTTTATTGCAACAAAACACGAATTATGGAAACATTTTCAGTCACCATTCTGTTAAAAAATATATATAAAGCATTTAAATTGTCGTTTCGTTTTTCTAATCAATCGAAACAATTCAATTTAGACATATACCAACGTAATTGTTAGTTAAAACCTCATTGTTTTATCGCATTCGCACAGGTAATAAAGGTGGTTGGGGAGTTATTATTACACACTACTGGTAACACAGCGGTGATGACGTAGGCTCGTGTCTCCCAGGAGACCACTGTGTCTCGGAATGCTATACCTGGCGAATTATATTATTATATCATGGTTTACACATTGAGCTTCAAATGCATTTGCAAAATGCTTTTCAAAACCTATTTTGACACAAGACGAAAATTCGTCCGTCAATGACAGACAATAATACTGTTTTGTTCAGTGTGCGCACTTCACACACATCTTAATAAGCATGTTTCTCCCATAAAACGGAGCAAAGGAATTTACTAAGAATGCATTCATATTTTATGAGACCAAGCTACTAGGGGCTCATAAGTGCAAAGGAGTTTTGTTGCAAAGCTCCTGAATAATTACAAAATGCTGTATTAGTTACAGTTCGAGTACTATTGAATCGCTTTGCAGTTACTTCTTAAGTATTTCGTGGGAAATGAAGCAGCAAATTGTTTGAGGGACTTTTTAATTCAAGTGCCTATTTCCAGCTTAAAGGCAAGCTTACTTTTTTTGAAGAAGGTAAAATTCTCCTTATTGACAAAGTCTAAGAAGATTATTATGATTAAAATCTTTTGAATCTTTTGTGCGTCTAATTCTTGCCTCTTGCAACAAAGCAAATCGGTAATACCTGATGCTGGCAAAAACAAATGACAGTTCAAGTTTAGTAGTACTGGGCTTTCTCTGGTATGAATGGCATTTTTAGTGACCTTCTGGAACAACAGCAGTTTTATTTCCAAGCCTCAAAATACAAAGTCACTATATAGTTTGCCTACTGGCAACTAAAACAAATGTAACCTGGCTGTAGGTCATATTTGGAGCCACTTTTCACTCACAGAGTTTTTTATTTGTACCTATGTACCTGCTTATTTATTACCTGGACAATAAATATGTTCTATTTTTATTGACAACACAATAGTATCAATATAATCCAGTCTCATTTTTTCCAATACCTACTTCATTTATTTATTTGTAGTAGTAATTTTAGTATTTATTTTCTCCAACAGTATTAAACACATTAGACACATTTAGTTTAGTTTCAATTTGGTGTAGTGTGTGTTTATGTCCGATCTCGAAAACACAATCGCTCTATTTTATTGCTATGGTTAGGTTACAACGAGCGTTATTATGAGTGGAATAACATTATTTTTTTTTAGTTTAGATGGGTTTGCTCTGGACTCTAGTCTAGATCAGAGATGACAGAGAGAAAGTCGACGCTGGAGTGAGCTTACCCAGAAGAAGCCTATTCACTCTCACTTTGAAGAGATTTGGATTGTATGCGGTCGGAAACACAGGCGCAGGTAGAGAAATCCACTCTTTTGCTGTGCGTATTATAAAAGATGTTTGGAATCGCTTAGTGCGAATTGGTGGAATAGCAACTAGGTAGGGATGGTAACTTCCTGGCGCGTAGATGTCCGATGGTAAAAGAGGGCCGGTGGAATGAGGTCGTGGAGTTCTTGGGCACACTCACCGAAGTACAATCTGCAGAAGACCGACAAGCAGGCAACCTTACGGCGATGAGCCAAGCTGTGAAGCTTGGCATCCGCCAGTTTTATGTTGTTGTTGTTTTATTTTATTCGAATAGTGTGTTTTATTGGGGCTTATTTATACCAGTCATTGCAAATTCCAATGTACAAGAAGGTACTCAATATCCGCTTTTATAATTTCTAACGTGGCGATATATTATCGTGGACGTACATGTCCACGTCACGACGTAAAATATATGGAAGTATTATGTAGACGCTTTTAAATTTTCATCCACGATAACGACAAGTGCACGTATTCCCATACATTTTATGGACGTGGACATACACGATAATAATTATCGTCACGTTAGAAATTTATAAAAGCGGACATTGAGTACCTTCTAGTATTCGTAAATTGGCTGAAAAAAGAAAAGACTCAATTCCCGAAGGTAATATAATTGCCGTTAAATGCCATGATTGGGTACAATATTTTAAGATTCACCAACTTATAAACAAAAAACAATGAGATAATAAACTAAGGCTCTAGAAGCGCCCTCGAAGGACAAATTACTATGGTGACCTTTTTGGAAATGTTCTTCAGAAAGGTCAGGTTCGTAGTACTCAAAGTCAAACTCAAACTCAAAGCATTTATTTCAAATAAACCAATTACAGGCACTTTTGAATTGTCAAGGGGTCGGTCAGTCAGAAAGATGAAGCTAGTTACCCATTCCAAAGCGTAGTAGGTACCTATGGAGAAGAACGGGCAAGAAACTCCATGGACACTCTTTTAAATCAAACTTACTTGCAACCGGAGTGCGTGTATGACCAGGTGTATGATCGTTAATTAAGCAAAAGGAGTATGTAAGGATGTAGCAGGTGGTGTTCTGTAGTTTCTGTCTACCAACATGGGAAAAAAGCATGTATGTGCATGCTATATATGTATTATGTATAATTATGAACATCGTTAGTTTATAATCTATCTCGCGAGATTATAATTTATCAAAAAATTGTAAACTGTTACAAACCTTTTACAGTTTGACGCATTATTAAAGTGAAACTTTTATTACATCGCCTCAAACTTTTTCGTCTGTGTGCTGCATGTCGCGTGACGGTCGGCCGCGGAGTAGTGAAAATGTTTCACTATTACCGTGGTTTCATAAAACCACACAATCCTTTTTTTTTCGATAGTTTATAATCTGTCAATGGCAAACCGACAAATTGTGTACTGGTATCAAACTTGCAGGCAACGGATCGCACCTTGCACTAATAGGTACTAAATAGCCAAATAACTACGACCGACCAACTCGAAAATTGAAAGTAGCGCTCGCCGACAGCACGGCCGTGGCACCGCTCTCCTTCGCTCGCACGGCTCGCGCGTAGTTGGTCACAGTTCTAACCTAACCTAATCGATTTGATCGGGTTACCCTGGCTTAGTTACTGGGACCAATTCGGCTACCGCCAAAACCGACAAATCAGGGACGCTTCACAATTTTACAGATAATAAAATCAGACAGATTCTGAACATTGCCGGTTACTGCAGGTTCGTTCACAATTTGACGGTTTGACACGGATAGATCCTATCGAAAATTAATACGTTGTATTCTAAGCAGTATGGTAGAGTTCACAATATATCGACAGTTTACAATCTCGCGAGATAGATTATTAACTAATGGTATTTACAATCATACGGTGACATATATAAACTAAGATATACAAGCAAGGATAAACTGATTTATATATGTATAAACCAAGCAAGGAGTCTTGTGGCACGAATAGGACAATCAATCGAACTAACTTGAACGAGACAAAACGTCTGCTCGTATTCACAAAGTAAAAATATTTTTGCTCAAGATAAAACTTTGAATGGTTTGCAAACACAAAAGTTCCACAAGTGCCACAGATTCTAATCTCAGTTGGTTGTCTTGAGTTCCTGATAAGGATCATAGTAAGTCTTGGTCACATTGCCAGGGTTTGATAGATTGTTCTAAAACGTATATAAAAGTAAAGCAAAGTAAGCATCTAAATCAATGTTATTGTATCAAACTAAAAATATTTATTCATAAACAATTTCATTAATTTATTATAACTCATAATGTAATGTCTATAATTTGCATGCACTTAGCTTATTTAATTTTTCTACATCAGCAATGGTAGTATATGTGAATCGATGTTTAATTTACGATCTCGATGTACCATATACTTGGAAATAAAATAATCATTATTATTATTATTAAACCTTAAATAATTCCCATTTTGCTTTCTTATAACTATTATTGAACACTCTAATATAACGAACGCGCCTCTTTATGTGAATCGCAAATAAACTCTTTGGGGTCCCGAAAATACAAAATACCCAACCCAGATAGCAGATCAGTTCGCTACAAACTTGATTTTTATTTGAATTTAAATTGTCACCTCAAATATGATAAAATAAGTTTAAGGCAATATTACTGCAAACTTGTTAATTTATGGATGAAGATTGAAGTTTAAGGTAAGTCTGTAGCAGTCTTGAATTTTGCGTTATATTTCAAAGATGAAAGTATCAAACTTGTTTTAAGTCTGGTACAAACTTGAGTTTTCCGTTATCGGCACAGGAAGATAGGAATGCGTAGCGGGGTAAGAGGTGGGACGGGCGCAAATAAACATGATTGGTCGCCGTGTGCACTGTATGAGTGCAGCACGCTATGATTGGCTAAAAAGTGTGACGTTGTCAATCGCATTAGTGACACTTATTGACGCATCGCATCTCGCGTGTTTTGACCAAGGAATAATACTCACCGACGGCGAGGCGAGTTTTGACTTGACGACATGATGGCTTACAATACAATACTATATGTAATTGCACGATTAGTTAGTCTGTGCCATGGTCTAAAGTATATTATTATACCATGGTCTGTGCCAGTAGCCCAGTGGATTAAGTACATTACACTCCAGTACACATCATAGACTAATATAATGAGAGTACTTCTGTTGTGTTGTGCGTGCGTGAGGGACGCGCGTAATTTGCTTATCGTGCTGGGGAATAACAGACAGAACGTATGTATTGCTGATTCTATAATTTTTTATAATTCTGTAAAGCCATATTTGTTACGGTCGCGAATCATATTTTAATCAAAATACAACCTGACAGTGACCTGCAAATTGCAAAAAACGTAAGAAAATTTGAATTTCGCGAGCTAACCTGAAGGTTCCGCCTTAATGAAAATTTCACCAATGATACCGAATGCGATCAGCACATCTAAACCGCGTTCAGGAGCTGTCAGTTTCAATATTCCACAGAAAATAATGACACTGACAGCCCTTACACGTATTTTATGTGCTGATCGCGTTCAGTTTCATACGCCGAATACCGAATAGTAACCGAATACTCGTTGCAACTCAGCGACCACTGTTATCTAGAGGCCTTCAAGCCTTGAAAGGATGTGCAATAAAGAAAAGGAAGTGTGTCAACATTGTATACAAAGTGGCGCGGACCTCATCATATTAAATGATACCACGTATACCACATGGTATATTAAATGATACCACGTATACCACATGGTTTATACTTTGACCATATATACTAAATTTGAATGAAATTATTCACTTAAAAAAATCTGTTGTTCGTATACCTAAAAAATTTTATGGAACAGCACATTTTTTTAATGAATGGATTTCATTCAAATTTTTTTAAAGGTCAAAGTATGCCATATGGTATACATGGTATTATTTAATGTGTTAATGTCCATTTGACTTTGTATAGTTTGCAGAAACAGTCATCATGCAAGTTTGAAATGTCGAAGTTGCATAAACTTTATAGAAACAGACATTATGCAAGTTTGTTGCTGGGAAACTAGAAAGTTTGATTTAAACTTGCCTCAAGTGTATATACTTGCCATGGCAAATTTGGATCAAACCTTCACTTTTGATACATCAAACTTATTGCAAGTCAGATTCAAGTTTAAATTGCTATCTGGGAAGTAACCGCAATCAAATATGAGAAAAGGCCAGAAATTAAAAAGAGGGTCAAATATTTTAAAAAGTGTGCATCTATAGAAGCCCAAAAAATTTAAAAGGTTAATTCGTTTCAAAAAGCCAGTTCCAGCCAAAGAGGATCAGTTAAATATTTTTCGAAAGTAAATGAGAAAAGTAGGTAAATATATAGAATACAACACTTAGCATAAGGTACATACTCTTTAAATTATGGTTGGGAATGGACGGTAAAACAGGAAAATCCTTCGGTTTTTTAGAAATCCGAGCATCTGTTTTAAATATAGCTTGTGAAATTAGAAAATAAAAAATTAGCAAATCAAAAACTTTGTTCAATGGTTCACATCGACATTTCAAAAATCCTAATAACAATAAGTTTTTTCCATCAATAGAGGGACAAACAAAAACTGGTTTCATTTCAGTTTCTGAATTTCCCGGTATTCCAGTTTTTACTGTGGAACACTCGAGAATTTTACTGATTGGAAGCTCTGTCCTATATTTTGTACCTACAGCTTTAGCATTGTTTTGTTTTTTGGAAAGCAATATTCATGTAGGTTGAAACTCAAAACCACAATCGGTGAATCAAAAATTGCAAAATAATATAACACGCTTAAATAAAGTCACGCTTCAAATACATCTGATCATACACGCACGCCGCTGGTTGCGAGTACTACACACTTGACCCTTCTGAAAAACATGACCAATTAGGTGACTATAATTATGTCCTTCTAGGGCGTCGCATCCAGGTGTATCCACTTTTTTTTTACTGACTAATACCCACCCGTGTTCCTTGAGCTGCCTGTGCGCCAGGGCTACGGTAACTCTTTCGAATAATCCGCAACCCTGGCAGTTCCGCTCACATCTGCCTTGATAGTACTTTTTATTAATCAGTGACCAAACCATCTACGCATAATCTTTTAAATGTTTGTCACTACATCTTCTTTTAAATCGCAACGTTGCAATATAATATAAATAAATAATATAAAACTTATACGGTACCAAAAATGGGACTAATTCGACCAACGAAACTGGAGATTCAGCGTCCTTTTGTGGAAATCAAAAGCTGCAATCACCGATCCGATGACATTTGTGTAAAATTACATTTTTTTTATTTTTGATTATTTGTGATGGTCATGGAGGACATATACTATTTTTCCTAAATACAGATCACTCAGTGATCTAGCAAGGAGAGCAGCGATTCACCTAATAATTCGTTGTACCTACACCATGTAATTAATAATGCATACTTTGTAAGTCCCTCAAGTACTACAAACCTTTATTTACCTACCTAAATAAATGTATTATTACATACACCAGGGAACGGTTGATATTTGTAAAAAGATTCATTTGTAATTGCAAAGACCCGATTACATTACAATCCAGTCTTCGAGTGATAAAGACGTATATTTTAAATTCACGAATTGTATTTTTAATGACCAGGCTTTTCCATCAGGAATTTCTCAGTAACAGCCCGGAGTCTGGATGTGTGCCCTGTTGCTGGTAATAGGCTCGCCCTTTATTACACGGGACTATAACATAACTGGCAAAATGAGAGAGTACTACAGATACGCCTCTGCCTAACCCTTTGGGGATTACATAGTATAGAATATATGTTTAAGTTATGTATGTATTTGTTGTATATGTAAATGGTACACCACTGACTACCTGCATTATTGTCTCTCCTTCTCCCTTGAATCCAAAGGTTGTTTGTAAAAGATCGCTTTTAGCGATAAGACCGCCCATTGTGTCACTCTATGTAAAATTTCTACATTTATATCTGTAATTTTTATGGTGTACATAATAAAGAATATTCTATTCTATTCTATTACGTGCGTGATGTTATTTTATGTTGCTCTAAAGTGATTATTGATAACCATTTAGTTTTCTGACGTAATTATCCTTTTACGCATTTTATTGCCTGTTAATAAATGTTAATTTTTCTTCCGTATTGTGTTCAAGCTAAAATAATATTAATAAGGTCTGTTTTTATTTTTCCCAGAAGCAGAGCTTTGCAGTTGCCTTAGAAGTATTTCTTGTTTTTACTTTTATAAGCTGAGAAACAGAAAACCACTGATTCATCTATATTTTTGTTTCTACAGTTTCCTGTAAGGAAAATGCGATTGTTGGATAAAACGCACGATTCTTTCCTGTTCATGGTTTGAAATAACACGACGCCCTGAGCATTTTTAAGCCTGTACAGCGTGTCTTAGAAATGTGTCCCACACAAAACTTTAATACTTATTCGACTTGGGTCGAGTAAGTATTGAAGTTATGTGTTGAACAGCTGATTATTATTTTACGATTACGATGTTGGTCCCATATAGAAAGTTGTTAAGTTTGATGGTCTTAAAATCGACCACACATTTCTGATACACGCTGTATAGTAAAATAATTTTGCACAACAGTCTAAAGCTTATTTAATTAAATCTGTTATCAATTCTCAACTCCACGAATGTAAATAAGTGTTATTTTTTTCATCCAATCATAACGGCTAACATGGGATTTCACAGAAAATCAGCTGGTCGTAATCTTAAAAAGATCCTCTCCACCACTCTTGGCATAATTTGAAAGAGATTTGTGGTTATTTTCAAAAGAACGATTAATAACGTCATGCAGAAAAAGATGAGTCAGATAGACATAACCACGTTAGTCCCAATCCATAATCTCTGGGATGGAGACACCCTAAATCATAACTAAGCCTCTTCAGCAAGTAAAGATCAAACAAACGAACAAAACTCTCAAGAAAATTCAAAAACACAGTTGGATCTTTATATCATTCTTAAACTTTCTCAGCACAAATGAGTACCTCCATAGCTAATACATCACCGACAAGTCACTTGAAACATTTCACCTTTTGTGTTGCGTTCCTATTCAACAGTACGGTCGAAACTTGAGTTTATTCGCACATTTGAAAGTTCCCTTTTGTTTCCAAAGGGACGCCATTTAGCTTAATGGGGGACGCATTACTGTATCTGTTTCAACGATCTTTCCTCCTTGCTACGTTACGTCGTGAAGCGATAGGTAACAGCGATGCGCGATGTTTAAATACATGTTATGTAAAGGGTTATGAATTTTGGCAGTTGAATTTTAGAATTTATATAATGTATTTATTTCGTCGGGAATTTTGTAAAGAAGCTTCTTAGGAGAATGGAAGAATGCGAGGTATGCCGATGATTTGAGAAAATATTTTACATTGTAGCTTTGTTGTTCTGACGTAATGTTAAGTAGACTTGTGTAGTTCGCGAACGAACTAGGTCGTTAGAGCGCTCCCGCAGACGAACTACACGAACTAATTTCCAGATCCCCTAGTTCATTAGTTCGTTCGATAAAACCGACTTGTGACCGACCAAAGATGAGCGAGAGCGCTGCGCCGCCGCCGCTCGAGCTAGTAGCGTCACTACTATCGCTCACTTACTCACTGCACTGCACATAGCGCACATGCTTTTCTCAGCGTTCATGCAGTTGTCCAGTCAATGAGTGTTCACAAAATTAGAATATTAAAAAAAAATGTATTGAAATATGGACTAATAAATAAATAAAAAATAACATCAAAATAGCTACTTTAACAAATAAAAGAACGCATGCAGGAGCAGTAGCAAAGCGATCAAACCATTTGCCTTTTTGATATCCAGAGAAAAGCAGATATGTAATTTGTCAGCTCCCTTCTCAAATTAGACTCTGGTTCGAGACGGGAGCTGACGAATTAAAAGAACGACCTTGTTCGCTAAGGCGCTGCGAACTAAACTGAGCGAACTTGATGCTCAAGACTAATGTTAAGTTGCAGTCTTATAAGTGAAGAAAACTTTAGACTTTTTGATAACAACAAAAAAGAAGTAATTCTTCCAGTTTTTCTTTTTAATAATAATTGATACGAGTGTCATTTCTACATTCTGTGAATTCTAAAAAGAGTTTTATTATCTTTAAACTAGCTTTTGCCCGCGGTTTCACGTGGAGGTCGAAAATTATCCCACGGGGACGTACTACTGGGATAGAAAGTATCCTATGTCCTAAGCCCAGGGCATGGTCTATCTGTGTGCCAAATTTTATCCAAATTTGATCAGCCGTTTTTACGTAATTGAGTAGTGTTGTTTTAGGTATGTATGGATTTATTGTATAAGTAAATGGTACACCACTAACTACCTGCCTTGTTGTCTCTCCATGTAAAGGTTGTCTGTAAAAGATCGCTTTTAGCGATAACACCGCCCATTATGTCACCCTATGTAAAATTTCTACATTTATATCTGTAATTATTATGGTGTACATAATTGAGAGTGTTCTATTCTATTATATTCTATCTAAACATTAAAACTTATAAAATGTCAGTAGAATTTGTTTTCTTTAATCATCTAAAACGAAAATCTTTGCTCAAGTTCTTAACTCTTTCTCTTTCTTCTTCAACTGTCTCGACAACAAGAATTGAAACAACAATATCATTAGAATATCTCGTATACATATTATCTCTGTATCAATAAAATTTATATATGGCTATATCTATATCATTATTGGATACGCTTAATAGTTTTATCATTAGTCCTTACGAGGTCTTGATTGGAAGCAAATGAGCCGTCGATCCCAACAGATACAAGTTGACCAGACAGATTGTAATTAACCTCTAACCCCAATCCTTTGTCAACGGAAGTTTAGGGTTTCAAACAAATTCAAATTCTCGAGCAATCTGTCCGTTTTCTTGATTGTTATAATGGTTATATCTGAGAAATGTGTATTATCATGTTATTGCACATGAATAAATAAGTAATTTACAGGAGGGTGGATTAGAAAACCAGCGTCAGACAGCATCTGTGCTGAAATCAACCTTTTTGGCGCAGCCGTGAGGCACGCACTGTTGTTGTTATCACTTTTTTTGTATTTTGTGTTTCACGAACTGTGTCCAAATAAACTTTATTCTTTCTTTCTATCTTTATTTTTCATTTTGCGTCATCATTATACAGACTCAAATAAAATTAGCTCCATAGGCACGACTAGTGTCGATATTAAATCATGATAAACGAGAAAAACGTGTATATAAACAAAAGTAATTCAACTTAATAATATTTATGTTGAATCAAAACAATGAAGAAATCCCTAGACAATTTGAATAAAGACATGCTAAAGGACTGCTTGCAGTGAGTCGCGCACTAGTGGACATAACCAACATTCCTGTTAGCCGCACTGACCGACCTAAAACGCTTACACACTTGGAGAGAATACAAAGCAATTGTTCAATAGAATTGAATTTGGACCCATACTAACTTCCATTATGGCTAGAGAATCAATTGCTACAATATTTGTTTTAGGATATTAGTTAGATATATTACATATATTGACTTAACAGAGAAACGATATAGTCACTCAGTCAGTTTCTTGCCAGTTCTAATTTTCTTCTTTGAAATTTTTGTTTATTAATTATGAAAATGTCAGACCTTTAAAGTTTAAAGGTGTCTCAAGATAAAACGGCAATATAATTTCTTACCTTTTTCATCCAATTTTAGTTTTATCGCAGTCAATTGAACGAGCAAACTTTAAATTGTGTCTTCTAAGTAACGAATTAAAACAGTTTTATGGACTGCCGATTTTTAGGTACCTAGGTACCGAAAATCATAAATACAAGAAGATTGTGATAGGGATTAAATTGATTTGAAAAAAAGAAAAAAGTTCGACTATTGTATTCCTAAATTCATAATGGACTTGCAGATTCCAACACTGACTAAATCTAGATTTATAACAAAAACCCTCCTGTTACTTTTAAAATGGAAATTCTATTCGTTGATTGTTACGAAAATCAAACGGAAAATTCGTTTTCCAGTTCATTTGGAGAGCAAAAAAAAGCAAAAATCTCATACCAAATCTTTTTCATTCGAATCCACGTAGAATATTTGCTAGCTTTACTAAAATTTCAGAGGCGTTGGCTCAAAGATTTTTTTTTAATAAAACAGGATCTTGTAGAGTAAACTCCTTTCATACAGACCGAAATTTAATTTGGACAATACAAAGCAATACAGAGGAGCGTCAGCCTACAGAAGCTGCACATCATAAACCTTACACAAAGGTAACAATAGACTTACTGTCACAACCTTTGCAAAGGGTTCAGATACAATGAAAAGAAATAAAGCGATGACATCACTAAGTTTATCTTCAGTGAGAAAATTACTTGGCGAGGCACCTACTTAACAGAGGGGTATTGTGACTTTGTTTTGTATACCATTGTCTGCGTGTAACACTGTTTCAGGGCACAACGTATAATTTTTAAATACATTGTCAAGTTTGTTAGGATGGGGCAAGTAATTACGGAGTGAGAAAAAGTAATGGAAGTCTAGCTGTGTAAAGTTTTCCAAGTTTTCTTGTTGGTGCAATTCTACGTTAAATTAAATTGAAGGGAGCTTCTACTGGATTCTTTGACTTTGATCTAGTAATAAAAGATAAAACGGAGAAGTTTATTCTATCAACATTTCAATTCTTTGTATTGCAATAAAATACTTTTAGAATGTCCTTCTATTAAAAACTTTGTAAGCGTTTGACTAGACCAGACCAGGCTATGAGAAGACTTCTGTCTACAACATGAAAGAAGCATCTTCATTACCTTAGATAAAATGTAATAAAAAAAAACTTCTTTACAAAAAAAAAACCGACTTCAAAAAAAATCACACTACAACGTGAAAAATAACTTTAATTTTGGAAGTCGGTGTCTTTGGATCGGATCTGTATTTTAGTTTTTTGCCACCGACTTCCGAAATTAAAGTTATTTTTCACGTTGTAGTGTGTTTTTATTGAAGTCGGTTTTTTTTTTGTAAAAAAGATTTTTATTTTTCAGTTTTAGTGAGTCAGTTATTAATTTATCTAAGTAACAATAGCCTAATGTCAACTGCTCATCACCTTTTACAAAATATTCCTTTCCCCGATGCAGGGACGTTAATTGTTGAGGAGTTCTCCTGGTAAGAACCAAATGAACTGGAGCTGATGGTGAAGGCACCATCAGCTCTATTTTAACATATTTCAACATTGTGATGAGCATAAATTGCTTAGCAAACATATTAAAGTAATCGAATCGCAACCCGTGAAATACTTATTATTGAGTAGTTCCGGTTGCCACCAATGGCCTTCATCATCAGTTCTACTTCACCGAATGGTGCTTTCCGAGAGCAGATGCACGAGTTACTACAAAATATACCCAAATCGGTATAGGTGTGCCTATAAAATTTGAGGATTTCCCTCGATTTCCATGGGATCCACTCATCAGATTCTGACTTGGTGACAATGAGACCACCTCGAGAGCATACCCTTTCGAACAAAAAAAGAATTTTGGAAATCCGTCCATATATGTCGGAGTTATGTCCGAGCATACATAAAAAATATATAATATATAAACATCCGAATTGATAACCTCCTCCTTTTTGAAATCGGTTAAAAACTAACACACATTGTGCAGGATGCACGAGTATATATTGTTATAAGTTGTATACCATGTTTAAAGTGAACCCAATGAAAGTGTAAATAATCAATCCTTTTAATTTAACAAACCAGACCATAATTAGTATTCGTCACAAAGTTTCATGAAAATCTATTATATCTAATTACACGGAATAAAAACGGCAGAGTAACGAAGATTAATTCGTTTCTGTACAGAATCGATTTTGAATTAAGTATTTAAAGCGTAATAATACAAAAATTAGCACTCGGTAAGATTTCGGCTATTTTTGAACGGATTTATAAGCACAATTACATGAAAGTTTTCTAAATTGCCGCGGCTACTTTGGAGGCATCGTTTGTTAAATTTTGATTCAGAAAAGTGACAGGAATGAAATCGTTCGTTCTGATAAATTTTCAAGAGAGCTGACAGACCGATGGAAGACCGAAATACCACTCTGTGAAATTGACTCACTTCACCTTCTTCTTCGTTACAAAGGTGCCGCCTACTTAAAGCAATTTTCAGTACTAATATTACATTACAAAAACATTATTTATACTAGTCACAATAGCTATAATAAATCGGAAACCTTTACGTCAATTCTCACTCACCAAACTCAATCATCACTGAGCTGCACGATTACTGAAAAATGCGTGCACTGACTGGACAGGTCCACTCAATCTGTGTGGTTCTTTCCTCAAAAGACCATTTCAGATACCAATCTACATGGTCTTCACATGATCTGACCAAGATTATGTCTGGACTTTAAAAAAGACTGTGACCTCTGAGTTTGTTTCGGCCTTTCTTCTCAGAGTAGTCAGGTAGGAAACGCCGACCTCATGTAGTTTAAAAAATATGATTGACGTGTAAAAGTGTTTGTACAAACCTACTTACAGAAATAAAATCATTTATCATCCCACCTTTAGTCCTATAATGAGATCCCGCAGGGAGAAGATTTGTGGCTTATCCTCACTAGGCGACCATATTTTTAACAACTCACAAAATTTTCATTGTTCAGCCCTTTATATCAGCTGTTCGGTTCTTGATGGCCATTTTATTCGTAACAAGTTGTGGTCGCTCCCCACGGACCGATAACTGAGCTCGTATTGTAGAAATTGGCGCCATGAGTGCGTTGTAAACGTCAAAGTACTATGATGTACGGCGTTTTATGGTGTTTTTTATGAAAAAGTTTTGGTTTAGCCAGTGAGCGAGATTTTGCGTTTGGTGCATGAGCATCTGTTTTTTTGAGACCGTTATAAATATTGCACGGTGCAGCTATTACCACATTCACCCCTTTTATGTGTCTTCAAAAACCTGTAACTTGACTTGGATGTGATAATCAAAAATTAGAAAACAAAAAAGAAAACAAAAAAAAAGGATCATACGATCACTACTAAATACAGAAGTAGTGTCCTAAAAGCACAACAAGGGGTTAGTTTAGTAAAGTAAAAAGGTTCTAATGAATTGTCGGTATCACTGTTAACATTCAAACACCTAAAAAACATCACCCTTATAACGATACAACTAAACACAAGCAAGCTGAAAAGATAATTTATTTATAGGATCCATCAATCATCGCTTTTGATGATTCATTGTATGGACGCTACTGTTGACTCGACGCTACCATTATACCGAATTAATAAAACATCAACAATGAATGATGATTTTTTAATTAATCTTGTTGCGGCGAAAAATTGCGAATGAGAAAGTGAGATGGGTGAGTGTGGTTTTTAATGTCAAATAATGGATCAATCAAGTTTTTTATAGATAACTTACAAAAAACAGTGACGTCCTCGTTGGTGTAATGGTTGCAAGCGCTACTTCTGAGCATGAGGTCCTGGGTTCGATTCTCAGGTTGGGCAGTGTTATCGGGTTTTTCTATCCAGAAGTTCTCAGTAGCAGCCCAGAGTTTGGATTTGTGCCTTATGGCAATAGTCTCGCCTTCTATTACATGGAACTTAAATATAACTGGCGAAATGTGGGTGCCTATAGGCACACCTCTGCCTAAACCTTCGGGGAAACAAGGCGTGATTTTATTTTATGTAGCTTACACAAAATGGTGGTACCCTAAGGGTAACAAAAAGGTGCCAATTTTAAACGTTCCACCCAATTTCGCTAATTATAGTTAAGTCCCATAACTATTAAGGTGATCAAGTTTTTATAAATAAGTCCACATCCATATTACCAATCTACATGGTCTTCACATGATCTGACTCAAATTATGCCAGGACTTCAAAAAGACACTGTGACTTCTGAGTTTGTTTCGGCCTTTCTTCTCAGACTAGACAGATATAAAACGCAGACCTCGTCTATTAAAAAAATATGATTGACGTTTAAACGTATTTTTACAAAACTACTTACAGAAATAAGATCATTTATCTTTTACAGGGTAAGCAACAAAAAAATATCAGAAACGTTATAACAGAGGTTTTTTCTGTCTAGTAGGAGACGCACAATGACATATCAAGCTATACATTTCCAGTACAAGCTGAAACCTTATTGTACGAAAATCCTATATATAGCGAGGCCAGCTAAAACTGGAAATGTATAGCTTGATATGTTCCCGTGTATACTTATCGATATTTAATCATCTCAGCAAAATTGTACCGATTTTGATAAAATTCAATCTGCATTGCTAGCTTAGGTAGAAAGGAAGATATTCCTTATTCCAGGAAACAAAACTGTATCAAAAATAGTGTTGGTACTATAACAGTGATTGATCATTCCTTGCAAGGCACTACGTGCGTCCCAATAAAGAATGAATACAAAATAGAATATAAATTAGAATAGAAATTATTACAGAAAAGAGAATAGAAAAAGAATAGAAAATAGAATAGCATAGAAATTAGAATAAAAATTAGAATAGAAAATGGAATAGAAAATGGAATAGAAAATAGAATAGAAAATAGAATAGAAAATAGAATAGAAAATAAAATATAAAATAGAATAGAAATTAGAATAAAAAATAGAATAGCAAGTAGAAGTTTGCCCCACACAGCACACATGGTTCTACAGTCGTATTTGCGCACTTCTTACTAATTTTCTCATCATTATAGACTTTTCAGTAACTGACAAACATTTCCGCTTTCATTGAATTAAAAACCTACTGCCTCCGACAAAATTAGCCCCGTATAATTACATTCTTACTGCAAACACTTTTTATCTCATTCCAAGAACTGAGAAATAAAAGTTTAGGTCCATTTACAAGGTCGCTGGTCTTACTGCCAGCCATTATCAACAATGACTGACATTTAGGAGGACATTTTCTTCACTAAATCCCCAGTTATTGTCCACTAAAGTTGCCTTATCAGTCATTATAGAATCAACGCTGTTCTACAAAATTAATATCGTATCACTTGAAATTCCAGAACGAACACATTTCAGATTTTATTATATCGCTTCCTCGCATCAAGGCAAACGACATGACCCATGATGACGTCATTACAGCATTATTTACATAATCACCCGCTCTTCTCAACCCCTTTACATTGAAACTTAAATTGAACCTTATCTTCCATAAAACAGAGTGTAATTTTGATTGTGCTGATATTTTCGGAAATATATTTAGGGCTGAAGCGTCTTTGCTACAGAATGTCTAATATTGAGATACTTTACATTTAAAATTATTGGTGGTGGTTTTCGCGGGAGGCACTCTAGGCCGGATCGTCCAGATTTGGGTACGCTCTCCGATTTTAGATGTAAAGCGATCTTTTTTAATTATCCTTTCGTGTTTGAGATTTCTGAGTTTCTTCACTGAGTAAATAATGTTAATACAACCACTTTTTTTTTAATAGCGTTCATAAGTTGGTTTCGTATGTTTTGAGTAATAAAATGTGATTTGGGCTTTCCTTAAAGAGTCCACAAAAAGCAATACTTTTGGTCGATAAATAACATCCAAATATGACACGACCACTACTTAGTACGTAGGACAGTTCATGATCTATGTTTTCACCCGAATTTTCTGAAAAACAAGATCTTGTAATGGCTTAAAAATATTTAGTTGAGAACGACTGATTTGTGTTTTGATACAATTTTTTATACAAGGTTTAACGTAATAATTGCAAGACCAGCACTCTAATAGTGTAACACACTATCAATCACAATCTGAATCAATTTGAAGTCTATTGCTAATCCATATCTTGATAATATGTTCCACAAATTTGTCTGCTCAACAACGGAATTAACGCAATGAATGTTGTTGAACTGTCAAAATGAAAGCCATTCCTACTGGTAGTGTGTTAGTGTTACGCAACTACCCCACTGAAAGTAGTTTGTTCAGGATAGGCTTTTAAATCGATTTCCGCCATTACATAAAATTGTATTTTTTCCCAAAACATATTTCATATAACTTGAATTAGCAGCGCGTCACCGCGTCATAAGAAATTAATGAAATCTTTTGAAAGCCATTTCTCAGAGCAATAAAGCCTATTTAAATACAAAACCATATTTACGTTTCATTACAGTTTAACAATCAGTCAAGACAACATTTTTTTTTTTAAATGACGTGGTTTGGTTTATCTAAATTAAATTACAGTTGGTATTTTAGTCTTATAATTTAATATTCTAATTCTGGTGACTGAGGTATTGCGTTTATTCTGTTACGAGTTGTATAAACACATATATATAAAGCAAGACCTCTATTTAGGTATACAAAATCTAATAATATTATCTTAACCAATATACAATCTAAATAAATAGTTCTCTCCAAAGAAATAGAATATAACATCGTTTAGTACTCTTAAGCGAATAAACGATTTTGGCCCAGAATGTTCTGGAACTGTTACAAAAGTCTATTTATCGGTATGTGACGAGAAATCCTGATTTTATTGTATCCCAGTAATTATTATCCCTGAGCTATTGGAAGTTTTATAGAGATGGAATAATAATGTTTATTGTGTAAGATATTTCGAGTAAGAGAGTCTAGACTGTTATTGGATTTTTATATTTGGTTTTACTTAGCATAATGCTAAAGGTCATGGAGATTAAAAATGGGCTGGTAAATCCCAAACACTCCTTTGGGTAATCCCTGAAATGCCAAATCTTTGTTTGCACCTAATGTACCTACATCTTTTTCCTATCAGAAAAAAATAACCGGAGTTCGCTTTTGGACATACAATACTAAGTAAATCAATTATTTTATTGGCATAAAAAATGTTTACAAACAAAGTGAAGCACAGACTCCTGCGGTAAGTAAAAGCAGCTGTTTTACAGGAGCCAGTGTTTTCTCCCAATCAGTAGCTTCTGGATTTTATGCAATATAATATATACATCGGGTATATTTACTTTATGACAAACAAAAATAATAATTAAAATAACAAAATTGTAGTTATATTAATTATTTAATAATTAAAGTAGCAAAATTGTAGTTACATTAATTATTTTATAATTAAAGTGGCAAAATTGTAGTTACATTAATGATTAAATAATCCATGTAACTACAATTTTGAGATTTTAATTGTTATTTTTGTTTGTCATAAAGTAAATATACCCGATGTATATATATATTGCAGATGAACTATTCATAATGCAAAAGAAGTGTATAAGAATTCTGGCCCAAATAGATAATACGGAGAGCTGCAAACCATACTTTATAAAATATCATATTCGAACTCTGCCGTCAATATACATAATTGAAATTTGCGTATTTGTTTTTAAAAATATCGTCAAGTTCACTAAAGTAGAAGATACGCACAACGTCAATACTTGCCATAAAAAGAGGTTATGCGCTCCATCCTCAAGAATTAAAATGTGAAGTGATAGCCCGTATTATATAGCAATAAAAATATATAATAAGTTACCGAACATGTTTAAAACTGAAAAATCAGTAACAATATTCCATAAAAAGCTAAAACTATACGTAATCCAAAAATGTTTCTACTCAGTAAAAGAATATCTAGAGTCTAGTTTAAAATAACGACTTTCTCTCATGTACAAAAGTGGCGATCTGTCCTATACAAACAATAAGATTGAGTCTATCCTATTTAACTTCATATAAAATTATAATTATAATTTGTAATGCCTGAAAAGGATGGCATTAATATTGCTGTAACTGTATTAAATTAATTATTATTGACATTTAATTTTAACATAACAAAAATTTCTCAATTTTATTGTACTAATATAAAAGAAAATTATTAAGTAATAATAATGTTAAATGTATGCTAATTTAGAATGATAAGGGCAGGCGAATGATAATTGCAATTCTTGTAAACGGCTGCTAAGTCATAAGTACTATCATAAGATAACACCAACATTGTAACACTTAGTTCGCAATAAACGTTTTGACTTTGACTTTGACTTTGCATAAAATCCAGAACCACAATCCAGAAACCACTTCCAGAATCCAGATTTATGACAAACAAAAACTATAATTAAAATAGCAAAAGTGTAGTTACATTAATTATTAAAATACGTGTATGATTGAAATAGTTATAAAAAAAACAGAAATAAAAATTATGATAGCAATTGATTTATTATTATATTGTCGTTCTACATGGTGTGTGAGTGTGAAGTGTAAAGAGTGTGTGTTTAAAGAATATCTGAATTATTGTTATAATAGTAGGTATAGTAAAGAAAAATCAAACTTAATTATTCTGATTTCTGTTATGGAATTTGTATTTAAGTGCGAAAGCGACGGAAAAGATCAAAGTGCGGCTATTGTCATCGACCGGACACAAATGCAGACTCCGGGCTGCTACTGAGAAATTCCTGATGGGAAAACTGAACAACACTTTGGCCACCCTGGGAATCGATCCCAGGACATCATGCTCAGTAGTAGCGCTTGCGACCAGGGTTGCAGGATCGTCGCCACCTTCACCCAGACAAAAGCGGGCAACGCCTTGGAGGTGCTGAACCGATCTTGTTTCGTACTGCCGTTAGGTTGTCGCCTGGAGGACGACGAGCCGATGAGGTGCGCAGCGCTTGGGGTCCCTCATAAAACAACATCATGCTGAGTTGAAGCCATAGTCACGACGTGCAACTGTCGACTTTTACTGTTCTGTGGTCGCGTCGCGCGCGGTCGGTTATAAATCGTTTTATTTTATTCTTCGCGTTAACTTATCTCTTTGCATACACGTGTCTGTGATAAATATACCAATTTTTCTTGGTGGCGATGCTTATCCCGTGCAGTGCTATTACGTGTGCACTGACCCATAATGTTCAACGCCTCCAGCGTTTTAGGGTTTAACAAAAAACTTAGATGTAGGTAACACTGATCTCCTTTTTGTACTAACGACCTTACATTAATCCTCGTATTTTATAACTTAGTTACACAAAGCAATAACTTGTAGAGAACAAATTGCCTTGGCTGTTGGACACCCCGTGGTGTAAAAAATGGCTAACGATGTTGGTAAGATAATAATAATATCGGCTTGTAATCGATTCAGTATAGAATAAATGATTTTAGTAATACAGACTGCGTGTTGCGGCTTTTGAGTTTTTGTCACGTTTTCTCTCAAGCCACATGGTAAGTTTTTTTGAGAAGGAAATATTTAATTGATCTTTTAATGATGCAGGTACATTTTCTATACACAAATAAATAAAATTGAAATGTCTGTTTGTAATGTCAAAATAATAGCTTTTTACTAAATTTATATGGAAGTACACACATTAAAAGCGTCTAGGGATCAAGCACGTTTTTTCTAGTTACTAAAAATTTGTTTTTTTTAATTATATCTTTTTTATAACCTCTACGGATACTTTTTAGTGAATTTCGTCGTTTGAGAAGGGAATAGTTTTTGAATTTCGGCCAAAAGATGAAAATCTTCTATCAAGTCGTATTCGTTTAAATCCTGCAACCGGTTTGAGGCCCAATCAGTAAAATTTCGGCCATACTTCTGAGTGGAAATAATACAAAAGGACGTTATTATGGAGAGACGACGTCATTTGAGCCGAAAAGATATGATCAGAGCCGTGGTAATTTTGGAAGCTTGTACTCGGCAACGTGCTGTGGCAATGGCTCTGGGCACTACGCAGAGTGTTAGAAGTTGACTTTGGACACGTTAACGCATCACTGGCAGCGTGGCAGAGCGACATGGAAAACGAGGTCGCATCACCAAACGCAAACAAGTTTGTTACTTACAAATTACTGCTCGACGAAATTGTACAATGACCGCGATTATGTTTGTTACGAGGCTTCATAGCTCTTCAGGAATTTTAATAGGGGATCAAACCATAAGAAATTGCTTGCATAAAGTCAATCTCCGTTGCCGAAGGGCGCTACGTGTACCACCTATTGAGCCGCGCAATCGCAGAGCCCGTTGATAATGGCCTCGTGAACACAGAAATTAGACAGAAGAAGAGTTGCGTTTTGTGTGTTTTTCTGACGAATCTCACTTTGGTATGAGTCCAGATACTAGACGTACACGGTATTGGAGGATCCCTGGACGCCAATAACGTTTAAAATCATGCCAGGAAGTCCATGCATACAGTGGTGGAACTATCATGGGGCGGGTATTTGGGTCGGCGGAAGAACAGAACTAATTTGGATCAGAGGCAATCTCAATGCACAGTTTTCCGCTGAAACTATTATATCAGATGTTGTCATTCCTTTGCGGAGTCAATTTGGTGCTTCATTTTTGCTGAAGCATGATAATGCACGTCCATACTACCAGAGTCATTGCAAACACACTTGCAGTAGCTAATATAAACGTCCTGCCATGGCCTGCTCAATCACCAGACTTAGTCCCATTGAGCATGTATGTATTGTTGCATGTTGAAGCTTCATAGAAAGGCTCTGCCAATTAAGGATGCTGTACACACACCAGAAAATATTTTTCGCCTGTTACAATTGACGTGGGCGGCCATTCCGCAACGTCATTTGGATGAACTCATTTTGAGTTACTGAATAGCTGAGATTGTGTTATACGCGTTAACGGCGGAAATACAGACTACTTGCTGTTTATTTTCCGCATTTTTTTTTTTTACAAACTTTAATTTTTATATTTTTATCACATTTTAATGTCAGGATTAACTACAGTGAAAAATCCAGCATAAGCAAAAATCGCGAAGTCTTTAATAATACAAAAGCAGAGAGTTCTTCTTCGATCTACACATACGAAAACTTTTTATTTAATCAATCTTAATTAAAAAATAAAATACTTGCAATACGGCTTTTTTTTAAATACTTTGGTCCCTAGACACTTTTGATGTATATACGGTACTTATATAATAGGTCTTTACCTATGAAATTGCCGTTTTGTATGAAAAAATTTAAACGAATTTTTTTCATGAATTTTTTATTTGTATTAATCGAAGTAATCACCCATGCAATCAATGCATCTTTGCCATCGCAGTGGCAGTTTATTGATGCCCTTCTTAAAGAAATCAGCTGGACGGGAGGCAACAAATTCTTCAAAGGCATTTTGTACTGCCTCTCGGGTATTAAATTTTTTTCCCGCCAAGAAGTTATCCAAATTCTGGAAAAAGTAGTAGTCTGTAGGCGCAAGGTCTGGTGAGTAGGGCGGATGACGGAGAGCTTCCAACCCCAGTTCTTGCAACTTGGAGACCGTCTGCTGTGCAGTATGAGGTCGCGCGTTGTCGTCCAGGAGCAGCGGAGACGAGCGATTGACCAATGCTGGTTGGAGATGCGCCAGCTTCTCCATCATTGTGTTCAGTTCTTCACAGTACACATCTGCAGTAATGCTCACCCCGTTTGGTAAGAAGCTGTGATGAATCACACCGGCGCTAGACCACCAAACAGTGACCATCACTTTTCTAGGGGTAAGTTTTCGTTTAGGGCATTGTTTAGGTGCTGAACCAGGATCCAACCAACTTGCTGAGCGCTTACGGTTATCAAACAGAATCCATTTTTCATCGCAGGTAACAATGCGGTTCAAAATTCCTTCATTTGTGTGTCTGTTGAGCAGTGCAAGGCACGTCTCGACGCGTACTTCGCGCTGGCGATCATTGAGTTCGTGGGGCACCCATTTGTCAAGCTTTTTTACCTTGCCAATTTGACGCAAATGGACCAATATTGTTTTGACGCTAACGTCGAAAGCTGCTGCTAATTCAGCCGTAGATTGTGTATCATCAGCTTCCACAATCGCCTTTAATTCGTCATTGTCGACTAAAGTCTTCGGACGACCGCGAGGTTCATTTTTCAGGTCGAAATTTCCAGAACGGAAGCGAGCAAACCAATAACAGGTGGTGCGTTGGTTTGTAGTGTTAGCTCCGTAAACGTCGTTGATGTTGCGTGCCGCTTGTGCCGCGTTGCTGCCACGACGGTACTCATATTCCATAATTACTCGAATTTTTAACGTATCCATGATGACGAAAAAGATTGAAATGCGATGAAAATGTAACACTAATCAATAAAGAAATGACTACTTTTAGAAAAAAAAAACCATGTTTTTAAAATAAAATTAATTTGAAATTAGAATTCTTAGCCAAATAAAAATTATTTTGATTTGAAATGGCCAGTACTGCAGAACGGCAATTTCATAGGTAAAGACCTAATATATCAAAAGTCAAATTTTCAAAGTCATGAAATTATTTTCTGCCTGTCCGTATGTTTGTTCCAGCTAATCTCAAAAACGCCTGGACCGATTTTGACAGGACTTTAACTGGCAGATAGCTGATGTTATAAGGAGTAACATAGGCTACTTTTTACCCCGGCAGCGCTTTCCCGTGGGATATTTTCCTACAGCAGCTGTTTTAAAATAATTTTTCGCCCTTTTTAACTGTCTGACCTTCTATTAAAGTTGGTACGCGTGAGCCAAGATGGTCGCAATAACTAAGCTAGCACATTTGTTCGGGGTGCCTCAGCTTATCTAGCCCATTGGTTAGGTTAGGTTAATACTATGACAACCGCGCTCGAGCCGAGTGAGCGAAGCGAGCGGTGCCGCGGAAACTAAAGTGGCAGTGGACATCGCTCCCAGAACGGAGCTGAAAGTTTCCGGAGATGACAGCGTATAGGAAGGCGCAGCTTTGGAAAGCCTCCCACAAGGTGGACCGATGATCTGATGAAGGCCGCGGGAATCCGCTGGATGCGAGAAGTACAGAACTGTTTGATGTGGCGCTTGGGGGGGGGCTATGTCTAGCAGTGGACATCTTTCGGCTAAAATAGAGATGGTGCTAAGAGATTGTGGAAACCCTGACTCAAAAAGTTATTTAGCAATAATATTTTCTCGATTACTGTCTATTATATACCTACCGCTTTCTCACACATGCGAATGCAAAGAGAAATGAGTTTTACATAATCCTCTTGAATATTGCAACGATCTCTGGATTCTTTCTTCGTCTGTTATCGATCCTTTGATAGCCATAAATAGCTTTGTTGCGATCGCTTTATGATTCTATACCCAAAGGGTGCCATCGGGACCCTATTATTAAGCCTCCGCTATCCGGCCGTCCGTCTGTCTATCAGCGGGCTGTATCTGAATAGGTAGACAGTTGAAATTTTCACAGAGTGTGTATTTCGCTTGCCGCTTTTAGAACAAATGGGTAATAAATGTAAAAATTAAAGGGGGTCCAGAAAAGAAACGTTTTTTTTTTTAAATGTGTTGTTAAATATTGTGCGGTAGTACGAAACCCTTCGTGTGCGAATCCAACTCCCACTTAGCCGGCTTTTTACTATTGTTTCTATCTATATCAGTAAAATAAAAAAATAAAAATGTTAATGTAAACAATACGCACACAAATCGAACTAAATGTCATCATCATCAACCAATCTATTCTGTAAATATCTCACCGTGAAAATTCGGTGACGTAAGCTGTCAATAGTGGCAATTTTTTTTTTTTGGGTGGGAAATTATCAAATAACTTCTCCCGCTCTGGGCGGAGCGGGAGGGCGTGCCAAAATTTTACTGGCTAAAACCCACCCGTGTTGCCTGTGTGCCAGGGCCACGGTAACTGCCAGGGCAACGGTAACTGCCAGGGCCACGGTAATTGCCAGGGCCACGGTAACTGCCAGGGCCACGGTAACTGCCAGGGTCACGGTAACTGCCAGGGCCACGGTAACTGCCAGGGCCACGGTAACTGCAATAGTAATAATTAGTAGTAGAATTAGTGCTAATAGTGGCAATACCTAGCACCAGTTGGAATGACAGCGCACTTCACCTATGTGTTCTCAGTGAGATTTTATTACAGCATCTGGATGGTTAATTATCTAGTGCTAATGTTAAGTTTGCGGTAATTTTAGGAATTGTGCGCGGATTACTTACTAATTACGTGACGCGTTCGAGGATAGCATTCGTCGCTGAGGAAGGGAGTAAGGGCTGACCTGAAATACTGATATGGGCGGCTGGCTCCACGTGGCTTCATTGGTCGGTGTTTTCTTCGGCACGAGATCTCTGCACTTCACTTACAACATTAAAGCGGTTATAAAATTACCAGAAATTGCGCGCGCACACGTAATCTTGTATTGTGTGTGTGTGTGTCTTGATGCGTAGTGTCCTTCATAAAAATACATCGCTTCTCGATCAATATGGGAGGAAAAGGGATGGATATAGAAAGGGACTGAAATTCTCTCATAATGACAATCCTAAACATTTTATAGATCACTGAAATTCTTTTATTTCATCAACAGTATCTTTTATTTTTTACATAATTGATCACTTACCTACCTACTTAATACATCTGAAAATCTCTTTGGCGTACGTGTTAGTAACAACATTATCTTCATAACTAAACATGTTCAAGACACTTTACAAGTTTCAAACTCTAAAACAAAGTTTTATTCAACAACAATTTATGCCTGAGGCAGGAGCTTAGTAAACAAAATACACCCACATATTTTACGACACGACTCGACACGATTTTTTTTTTCTCGTAAACTTATTACGGGCTATAACTCGATTTGTACTAACATTTGCAGTGCTAAAGTAAACAAAGCTATTATATTGAATCACACAACATTCTATCCAAAACAAATTCCTATAAATCTGAAGCTAGCTTTGTTTTTCCGCCGGTTTTATGAATGCTCCGAAGGGAATATGATTTATATTGAACAGCAAAATATTCAAAATGTGAGTTACGTTTTGTAGGTATTGTTGGTGACCTAACTTAGAACATTTTACGAAGGTCTATTTTATGATATTTATGAAGACTACGAAGATAATAAAAGTAGGCTTGTTGTGTGAAAGGGGAGATAATTTATTGAAGGCTGAAGAAGTCTACATCTAGAAGTTTTGAGACTAGGCTTAAGATTGAACAGCAAACGTACATAATTATGAAAATAAAATAAAAAATTATCTCAATATTATGTGTTTGTTACTCCAAGCATTTCTTACAAACTTTTGATCTTCCTCAAATCTGCCACATTCACAACCAAATTCACCCAAGTTTAGTCCGACTTAAAATACTCATAAAATTCAAATTAAATTAATAAACGTGAAATAACCCATCACACTGGTAACGTTTTAATAATCTTTAATCGTTTCACGTTTCGCGTTTCCCTTTTACTTTTTTCGCCGAAGGAGAGTAATCTGGGGTCCAATTATGACAATAAAAACTTGGACGTTTGGAGTTCTTCTTTTGAAACCAACAGTAAAGTGGGGTAGATTGTTTCATAATTTTGGCGATGCCATTTTTGTTCAGTTTCTCTTCTATGAAGACTATTTTTCATTCTCTGAACGAGATTGTGATTTTCTTGAATAGGTTTTTTTGGTAAATATTTGATTCATGGAAGTTTTGTTAATTTTGATAGAACATGAAAATTTGTTTTATTTTTAATGAAACAATGATATTTATGCTGTTGGTTTTTCTTTGTTCTGGAACAATATATTTGCTTTAGAGAGTATAAAATCTATAATTATGACTGAAATGCTGTTCGTTCTGGCTACTTTTTGTTTTAAAATGTTTGTAATAGTCTGAACTAAGTTTTTATGGAAAGGTAAATTGGAAAAGATACCCGGAAAACTTTCACATTCGGGAAAACTGAACATTCTTTTTTCTATGGGATTTATGTTTGAATTATTGAAATTTTGACAAGACCTTGTAGTAGCTCGACATTTGGAGTAGCTCCTGGCTGAATATTAACAGCCAGATAGGTTGATTGAAGGTTAAGCTACGCTTGCTGCGATTGGTTCATGGAAGGGTGAACATTTCGTAGATGACCACCTATGACCACCACCACCACCATGATGGTGGTGGTGTTTCCATTATCCTCCGTACCTTGGAAAGTACGTTAAGCCGTTGGTCCTGAATGTCATTCGTAGATCTTTGACAGTCGTTACAGGTAGTTAGAAGCCCAAATGTATGACAACCAGTATTACCAAGGGGTATCGTAACGGTCAGATAGACAGTCACTCCATGTAAAATACCGGTATTCAACTTCATCCGGTTAGACTCGAATCCGACGCCAACATAGGAAAAAGGCAGGCAGATTGAATGACTGAAATTTGGACAAGAAAACGTCTGTCGAGTCAGCTAGTACTAAATAAGTAAATTATAAAAAAATACTGGAAACCAATGCCTACAAAACAGCTATTCTTACATCGAAAAAAATATATAGGTATTGTTTTTCATAAAATTATTAAAATATTAACAGATTGAATCAATGTGTCGAGCAAGCTTTTTTGCAAATTCTCTTTGTTTTGTCTGAACCATAAAATGTGTTTTTTACACCAAAAGGAACGAAATTTGTTTTTTTTTTACAACATGGCTTGCAAGCTTGACATCAGTAACTTTAAACAGAATCATAGGGCAAACTCAAAACGGTTGGCTAATTCTTGAATTATGTTATTACTATTCAAAACTAAAGCTATATGTCTCGTTTGTAGCAGGCATACGACACCTACACTAAAAAAACATAAAAGTTAAAAAAAATACGCAAATTCGCCGATTTTGAGTCAATTTGTAAACTAAAAACGATTTTGTGGAACAAAGCTTCTGAGGCGACGTAAAAACCTCCAAGCTTACTCAGGAATAAATGTATGTAAAATTTAAACACCGCTGCGAGCAAAACGGAGTCTTAAAACCTTCTGGGCTTCTCAAATTTGAAATCAAGTAACTCGACTACTGATAAATCTTTTAATATATTTCTGGGTTGAAATTATCGTACAAAAATTACATTGTTACAAAGTTATTAATGAAAACATTTTTCAACATAATACGTTCATAATCGTCTGCCCGTTTACAATGTTTAAAGAATCTTTTGCATACAGTTCAATGTTCACAATAAACAGACCTTTCTTTTCAGACATTTCCTTTGGAACAGCAACTCATTATGTTCAAAATTAAGGTAGTTAAATCGTAAGCATAATTATAGAAACAGTGAAAGAATAAAGAGCAATGTTTAACTTTTTGTTTGCACAGCAGTTTGGAAAAGGAGGAAACAGTGAAATACGGAATTTAAAATTGTCCTTTGAATTAAATTGTTGCAATGAATTTACTGTAAGAGAGTATACGTACATTCATAGAGTAACGCTTGTTGTAAGGAAATACTGTTATCTTTTTGGTACTATTCAAGATGAAGAAGATAACACAGATTGAAATGATTCTAATGAAGAAGAAAATCATTCACATGATTGGATAGTAGCTTAAACAGTCCTTAACGACTATCAAATTCAAATATTTTATTTCAGATTTAAACATCTATATAATGTTAGTAGTAGTATAACTTAGCCTAATGTTAGTATGAAATTAAATGAATAATAATAAGCAACCAGTGACCCATTAAACTGTTCGTCCAATGGCACACTGGATTACTTGGATAAGTGTGTCTGAACACTCACCCACCTTCGTAAGAGAGGAGAGTCCCACCGGTCTGAAAACACATTCAGGATGCTATTGGCGGAGGAGCGCAAGCGCGCCATCATGGAAGCGCATCGCTTCCGCATAACCGCGGCGAACCCGTCAACACACGCTTCCGCGAACACCCCTGACGCGCTACAACGCCACGGCAGCCCCAAAAGCACCCTGAATACGTTATTGTACTGTACGCGCAGGTCTCTGTATGCCCGCTGGGTATACTTGGTCCACAGGCTGCACGTGTAAAACGACTGGCAGAAGGCCTTAAAAAGCGTTATCTTTACAGAATCAGTACAGCATGCAAACCTGCGGGCCAGCATGTTGCCACGGACAGCCAGCGACCTGCGCTCCCTGTCTAAGTCTAGATTGTCTTTTAAGTCATCAGTGACCCAGTGACCCAAATACTTAAACTTTGAAACCCGAGCTAAAGGACACCAAGAGAGTGAGAGTTCAGGCAGCTGTTCGTATGTTAAAGTACCCGATTTAAAAACCAACCATTCACTCTTAGCGGTATTGCTGACCCCAAAAAGGCTTAGGCAGATCACGATAAGTCCTTACAGCCGATATCATAAATTGCCATAATTTGCCTGCCAGCGTCAAACACCAAAGATGATCATTTTTATTTCTGTAAATAGCTTAAAAAAAAAACACTTTTGCACGTCAAAATAAATAATCTTTTAAAACTAGATGAGTTTGGTGTTTCCTATCTGACTACTCTGAGAAGAAAGACCGAAACAAACCCAGATGTCACAGTCTCTTTTAAAGTCCAGACATAATCTTGTTCAGGCCATATGAGAACCATGCAGATCATCTGCCTTTCCCCAACTGTGTCGGGGTCAGCTGAAAGTCTAACCGTATCCAGCTCAATACCAATAATTTACATGAAGGGACTTCTTATCTAACCTCCACAACCCAGTTAATGGCCAACCATGCATATTAATGTCAATATGAATTAAAATCTTCTATCAAATATATCAACGGACTCTTATAGAACTCGAACAATATATTTTGTATGAAAAGTTCTATATGAAGTCCTGGAAACAGATTGGACGGCACAAAAACGGAACTATTGTAGTTTCGGATACGAACTTATGACTTTCCAGAGTTCCGACGATAAGCACCTATTGTCTTCGTGAATAAATCTTGACTTCGACAAGTTGGAAGCCCAATATTATTGATGTCACTCGACAGAACAAAACAATCGCCGTCCTGTTTATCTCACCAATTCAAATGATATCACGATTACCAACTGAGCAATTGTTATGTGCCAAATTGAGCACGGATAGTTAGCTACATAGAACTTATTCACGATTAGGTATGCCTGTTTACTTATGAAGCAATTTAGTTTAAAATATGAAAATTACCTACCCTGCATGCTATTTAGTTTACAATTTTAATAAAACCCCCGGCGTAGATATTTATCGTAAGTTATAAAAAAACAGCTGCTTCAAAGTACAATACGTATGGAATAGCTGATATAAAAATTTCAACGCTGGCCTCTAGAGTATACTGATGAAATCATGTTCCTTAGACCCTGAGTACTTGTTATCATTAAAGTGGCTACCATTTTGTTTCTTCTCTGTGTTCCAAAAAACTTTTTTACAAAAAATACAACAAACTTCCAAAAAAAACACTAAAACAGTGAAAAATAACTTTAATTACGGCAGTCGGTGTCTTCGGTTTTAACCGACTTCAAAAAGGAGGAGGTTTGTATTTTTTTTATTTTATATAATTTCCTGCATAACTCCGTCATATATAGACGGATTTGCAAAATTCTTTTTTTTGTTTGAAAGGGTATACTTTCGAGGTGGTCCCATTGTCACCAAGTCAGAATCTGATGAAGGAATCCCATGGAAATCGAGGGAAATCTTCAAATTTTACAGGGACGCCTATAGCTATTTGCGTATTTTTTATAGTAACTCGTGCATTTGCTCTCGGAAAGCACCATTCGGTGAAGTGGAACTGATAATGAAGACCAGAGGTGGCCACCGGAACTACTCAATTATAAGTATTTCACGGGTTACGATTCGATTACTTTAATATGGTTGATAAGCAATTTATGCTCGTCACAATGAATATGGTGAAATGGTGCTGATAGTGCCTTCACCGTCAGCTCCAGTTCTTTTGGTTCTTACCAGGAGAACTCCTCAACAATTAACGTCCCTGTATGAGGAAAAGGAATATTTTGTAAAAGGTGATGAGTAGTTGACATTAGGCTATTGTAACTTAGATAAATTAATAGCTGACTCACTAAAAAGTGAAAAATAAAAAACTTTTTTACAAAACAAAACAATCAACTTCAAAAAAAAACACTATAAACTGAAAAATAACTTTAATTTCGGAAGTCGGTGGCAAAAACTAAAATACAGATCCAAAGACACCGACTTCCGAAATTAAAGTTATTTTTCACTTTTTTTGAATTTTCTTTGGATGTCGGTTGTTTTTTTTTTAACCGACTTCACAAAAAGGAGGAGGTTCTCAATTCGTCTGTATGTTTTTTTTTTTTTTTTTTTTTTTTTTTTTTTTTTATGTGTGTTAGCTCATAACTTTTTTCTGGGTGAACCGATTTGAGTGATTCTTTTTTTATTTGATAGCTGGTGCTTCACATGTGGTCCCATTTAAATTTGATCAGGGTTTGACCAGTAGTTTTTGAGTTATCCTTAATACTACATATTTTTTCCACTTAGTTTATATTGATGATGTGTTGATAATTTGCTGTCACTGTTATTTACATACCAATTAGTGGAATACGAATTTGTGTGGGGTAGGTACCGCAACTAAAAAGTGAAAAATAAAAACTTTTTTACAAAAAAACAACCGACTTCCAAAAAAACACTAAAAGACGTGAAAAATAACTTTTATTTCGGAAGTCGGTGGCCAAAAACGAAAATACAAAACCAAAGGCACCGACTTCCGAAATAAAAGTTATTTTTCACGTCTTTTAGTGTTTTTTTGGAAGTCGGTTGTTTTTGTAAAAAAGTTTTTATTTGTTATTTTTTTGTTGTGATACCTACCCCACACAAATTCGTGTACCACTACTTGATATGTAAATAACAACGACAGAAAACAATTAAAACATCATAAATATAAACTAAGTGGAAAAAATACGCAGTATTAAGGATAACTCAAAAACTACAGGTCAGAACTTGATCAAATTTATATGGGACCACATGTAAAGCACCAGCTTTCCAATGAAAAAAGAATCATTCAAATCGGTTCACGTAGAAAACCGTAGTGAGCTAACACATAAAAAAAATACAGTCGAGTTGAGTACATCCTCCTTTTTTTGAAGTCGGTTAGAAAAAAATACACTCAAATTGAGAGCCTCCTTCTTTTTTGAAGTCGGTTAAAAAATAAAATTGGCATAATTATAATTATTTGTGATAATAATCAGTCTATTGATGACGTGTCTGAGTTATAGCAAACTTAACATTGTGAGTATTTGACTTTTGTTAAAAAAACATTATCTTAATAGTATTTTTATCGATTGTCTGTCTGCATTCAGTGTTTTTTATTACGATATACAAGTTTTGGTACAATTACTATAAAAGAGAATTGCGTAATTAAGTTTTTAAAATCACTTTGCAATTACATCTACTAAACCAAAACTTTTTTGCCACTCAGTATTCCTTTACTAATACTGAAGCAACTCAATTAACGATATTGGAGAATGGCAGACGAACTTTGTACATTCGCAATTCGTCTATTCGCTCGCTAGTAACCAGAGTTTCAGAAAACTAGTTAGCTAATAGCAGAGATAAATGGCTACTGCTGTGGCACGAATGTATTTGAATACGAGTGTTGTGTAAATCTGTTTGAAATTTTGTATTTCAATGTACAAATTGCAGTCTGCGTCTCGAAGTTTTATTGTGATTTAGATTTGGATGTTGTTTTATTTGAGTTTGTTATTATTATGAGTTTTAATTATTTTTTTGTCTCTTTATGTGACTAGAAGGCTGACAGCATTCCACGCTATAATTTCCATATAGCGTGGAATGCTGTCAGCCTTTTGGGCACTTTTCCCGTTGGCAGTGATGCGGACGAATTTTTTGATGTCCTATGATTCTTTCCTCTCCTTTTTATATACATGTACATATTATTATTTTAAGACTGCTAGCATATATATAATGTAACTATTATCTTGTTTTAAAATAAAATTAAACAATTTTTTTAAGTAAAATGTCGTATCAAGTGGGCCTAGTTTTGATTTCCTAATAATGCTTTAGTCCCCTGTGACCACAATCTTTGAAGCATATGACATAGTCCACGATATTCTCCCAGTGTCTGTATCTCCATTCAATTATTAATCCCAGCAGCAAAGTTCCACATTTCCATAAAAACTTTCACAGTCAGTTTCACACTCGGACATCAAATGCTCTTCAACTCAATTACTCCACACTTCACATAAATTTTAAAAATCTCTCATTAAAACACTCCTACCTTAAATTAAGAGCACATGTTTCATCCTTGTTACCATTTACATTAATTTTGCTAATTTCTGCGACACCTCACTGTAAATTGTGCATGAATTTTACAGAAACAAGCAGGTATTCAAGTCGCGTTAGCACGTTAACTACACTTGTGAGTAACCTGCTAAGAATGTTTAACTCTTGGAGAAAACGCTCTGTTTCCTCCGTTTCAAAAGTATGGTCTGTTTTGAAATGTTTTTACTTGTTTTCTTGGAAAGAGGCGTTTTGAGGTCAAAATATAAGTGTAGTATTAAAACATTGGTCGATTGCTTTTAAGCTACGATGCAAAAAAAATGCGCTTCCCTGGTGCGCCGGGTGCGAGTCAGCCCCAACATTATACTGCGGTATGCCGCGAGCAGACTGCACTGCTTGTGTGTGAATCGCTGCTGCAAACTTTCTACTTCATTGAGCTTGTAGCAGGGGTTCTCATTAGCATATATGGCAATGTTAGGTTAAGTGTATAGGTTAAGTTTACTAATATTGTTACTTGTTAAATAAATGGGGAAGGCATTATCTACTTAAAAAATAAGAAATTAATCTAAAGTAAATGTGCCTTTGCCCATGCCCATGATAGTGTTCAAAATGGTTTGCCAATTTCATAAACTTAAAAGAATTATGATTGAATTTTCGAAGGACCTAAAAAAACTGTAGAAGCAGCCTTTGATAAAAAAAAAAAACAAAAAATAAGATTCCAAAGAGGTTCTTATAATAAATACCATCCACGTTTCATTCCTACCGTGCTATCCAGAAACCCTAATAAATTGCACAGATGAAAAAGCCTTACCAGATGATTTCCGGGCAATGAAAACACAAGTAGGCCAGACCTTATATTTACATCCGAGGGTCTGTAAGTCAGCAACAAAATGAAGCAATTCAAATTTAACGACATACATTTTGAGTTTCATCCTTTAATTACAACCAAGAATATCTTAGTTGGTGCGAATTTGTCCCGCTGCTTAGCATGAGGAGGCAGTTGTCTTAATCTTAACTCGTACAATTCGTCAACTGGAAGGGGTTAAGGGTAAGCTCTCAACATCTGTATAAGCCTTGCTGGAAACGTTGAGTAATTCTACAAACTTCGGGTTTTTGTTTTTATTGCGCTTTGTGTACTGGATGTTTCAATTATCTTTTAAGTTTGGCGGGTAATGTTTAGAATGAAATATTATGGTCGTATTCTTTAAATTATTAGAGTTGAGTAAGATATTATGGTGCGCGTCGAATCGTAAACTTGGTACACGTAAGTGAAAAGCAAATAATCCATACTAATATTATAAATACGAAAGTAACTCTGTCTGTATGTTACCTTTCACGCTTAAACCACTGAACGGATTTTGATAAAATTTGGCAAGGAGATACATGGCATCCTGGGGAAGAACATTGGCTACTTTTCGTCCTAGTAACACGTTCTTGTAGGATAATTTCTGATATCCACGCGCGCGAAGCCGCGGGCCGAAGCTAGTAGGTAATAAATCTGACACAGACGATAGCAATCTTAACACTAAATTAAACAAAACAATTATCGCGATTTCACATAACTCATAATATAGGCACCTGAACGTATAAGATGCTCCCATACGGTGTAAAGATAAGGCGTTAGATCTACGTGGACCAACTAAAACTTCCATTTGCGCACACAGAGACAACTTCGTTCAATTGTCGAGTGAACAATACTGCCGTCAAGTTTCAACGTCGATGCTTCTCGATTGCACACGATTGTGCGAACAAATTGATCGTTCTACAACTTCGTGTTCGTCTTTTTGTATTTATATTATCGTTATCTACATATTTGAATAGAATTGTCATTAATTTTCGTTCTGTCTCTAGTGGATTTGTTTGCATTTAAAATGGCTGATAAATCAATTTCAGCGACGCGTTGTTTTATTGCTCGATATCTACTTATATATTGCTTTATATCGGGTGTAATAAGACACTTCAAGATGCCGAGAGTTACCTTTATGTTCTGTCATTGTATTTTTTTTTTGTACTGGGCCATATCTGGGATCCTTCTGGTTACGGAGTATTGAATGTCAAAATTCCAGCTTTAACAGATGTTTTTTATTTAATGTTATAACACAACTTTAAATACTCCCACGGCCCGTGTACCGTTTGCATGTAATGCACCCATAAGCACAATGTTACATTGCGCACTAACGCAAACAGCTTTTTACACCAAAAATAAAAGTCGTTTCCCAGCAATTACTTTAGTGCAATGTTACTTAGTTTGATGTACAGAATGCGGAGTGGATGGCTATGTGATGGGTCTTTTTACACCTCTTATTGTATGCACACTGAACTAAATATTATACAATGTCTTGTGTTTTACTTTATGACTACCTTTTTCCATAGTAGATCTTGCACTGTCATGGAATTATTAGTATACAAGTGCCAATAATAACGATAACTTTTCTAATGACTAACTTTGCAGTTATTTGTAGATCAGATTTTAGAACTAGACAACGAACTAAAACTTTAAATAGACGCAGATCTAACAATACAGCCAGGATTGGACAGCGATGTGCTTATGGATTGCAGTCGTCATTGTTGAGAACCACAACAATGTATATCGCACCTGGTGGCGAGTAGCAATAACTGAAACGTTCCTAGATACACACAGGGACAGATTACGGGCTCTGGGGAGCAGGTTGTAACTTGTCGGTAGCGAATCTCAATGTCATAGACCGATGACGCACGCCGGGGAGCAGTTTTGCACTTGTCGGAGTACAAGTTTCTGCTTGACCAAAGTGTCCGTGCCGCATTTGAGTCGTATTGGATGAGCCCTCTAAAATATTCCACTCAACATAGAGGGCCATCCACTAACTGCGCCATAGGGTTTTTGTTATAAATATGGGGACCAAATGCAGCTACAGTCAGTGTTTTTCTTGTGTTCTTCAGTATAATTAGTAGTAATGGAGGGTGATCTGAGCTTATTGTATTATTGTGTATATTAAACTGTGTATTTAAACGTGTATTTCAGAAATGTACTTCAGTTAATATTTGCTTGGTTGATCGACATGGTTCGACAATTACAGTTTAGTCTCTAATCAGTTTTATCTTCAATAGTAATTCAGTGTAAAGTCAGTGTATTTAAAGAATATGGTGTGTTTTATAATTTCGTCACGTCTTGTTAATTTACCACCATCCAGCCTGCACCTGCAACGTCTTACAGTGATTGTGAAAACTAATTGCTCGTTAGAAGTTAGTCTTCAATTGCTGCTTTTCCTGTATTGTTACTATTGAAATAAGCAGAGCCTATACAGGGTGACAGGGACATTGATGCGAAAACTGAAACCATAAATACAGCACATGATTCTAGACACTCTTGCGTATAACTTTTTCACCGGTTATAAAATAAAAAACTGCTGTTTCATAGAAAAGAGTATGGAACACATTATTTTTTTTTAATAACCGACGATAGATTTTAACGCAGGGTGGTTCAGAATCATGTAATAGTATGGTAACAGGTCGTGAGTCAATGTCCGTTCACCCTGTATTGACTGCAAGAAGCTGAATTGATTTATAAATTAACTTATATTTTGAAGGGAGATATTATAACACTGATTACAAGGGGCTCATACAGTTTTAGTATCATCATAACCAGCCTATAATGTTCCCACTGCTGGACACAGGCCTCCTCTCTTTGAGAGGGAATGGGCTGTTATCTACCACGCGGGCCCAGTACGGGTTGGTAGATGTCACGTGTCTTCGAATTTTTGGTTCTAGGACATGCCGGTTTCCTCACGATGTTTTCCTTCACCGTTTTGAGAGCATTGGTGATGAAATTATTTACACAAAGTGAAGCATCTGCCTGGGTTCGAACCCACGATCTACAACTCGTAAGTCGGTGCCGATACCACTTAGTAGTTAGTATCACATACACATAACATAACATCACGCCTGTATTCCCCGAAGGGTTAGGCAGAGGTGTACCTATAGTACACCCACATTTCGCCAGTTATGTTTAAGTCCCATGTAATAGGGGGCGAGCCTATTGCCATCAACCGGGCACAATATCCAATCAATATAGTTAGTATCCTTTAACGATTAAAAAGAAAAACATTATAAACCTAGCTTCTGCCTGCGACATCGTCCGCGTGAAATTTATTGTACCTCCCGTCCCACGCCGTCGCGTTGCATCGCCCGACCGCGCTATTACTTCGTTTTCGCTTAGCGTTCTTTCTGACTTTTTTCCTTTCTGCTCTGCTCCTAAAGTTCGTCGCATGATGTTAAATAACCTATAACCTTTCTTTAAAATTGGACTAACAAAAAAAAAAAAAAAAAAAATGTTTATTTCATCAACTTATGTAAATTACATAGTTAAATTTGGAGTCACCTTTTAAGCAAAGATTTGCTTGTTCCGCTCTTCCAGTTTACATTGACTAAAAAACCAAATAAAACAAATGTAAAAGATTTTTACAAATACGACCGGTAGTTCCGGAGATTACCCCCTACATACAAACAAATAAATAAATTTTACCTTTTTATAATTAGAAAAGACAAAGAAAACACAAAAACAATGAAATCGAACAACAGCACTGCTCCTTAAGTAACAATCCGTCAAACGACCCGCTTAACCATTCGCGCTTCCCGAAATTGGCTAATCGACTAAAATCGGCGAAACTTCGCCAGTGTCGACAGACTCCGCGCTTTGTCTCCGTGATTGATTGAACTCGCAGGGATCCTTACAACAAATTAGATCCACGGTTATATTTTAAGAAGACAGCGAGTATACGACCTTCTTCTGGATTGTTAAAAAGGATCAGTTTCACTGAAAATATGCAACATTTAAAATAATTTTTCTTCTAATTGTTCTGCGGGCCTGGTACAAAGTAACAATCTGCTGCAGTTGCAGCAGTTTAATGATGAATTAAGCAAAAGACCAGGCCCGGGTAGACGGCATGACGTGTTATGAAGATCGTTAGAAAGAGTTACCGTGGCCCTGGCGCACAGGCAACAGAAGGAACGCGGGTGGGTTTTAGTCAGTAAGAGTCTGACACGCCCTTCCGCTCCGCCCAGAGCGGGAGAAGTTATTTGATGACTACCCAAAAAAAACAGGCTCATCTTTATTTGTAAGTACGCATAAGGTGACAAGTATTTTACTGTCTTTTCAAAAAACTTAAAACTTGTGCTGAAAATAGCTACTATTAGACCGTCTTTCATTTAAACCAATCACCCAAAAATGATTCGCAAGTAAACAAGTTGTTTAAGAAATTATAAGTTAAAATGCTGTAACTAATAAAATTCATCAGCTCCCCCTTTTCCCTTTGATTTATTAGAAGCGACATTTGCGACCTTGTTTGTTCAATATTTATAACAAAGGTTATAAAATCATAATGGGTTTTGAGGGCTTCCGGGTTATCGATGAGGTCGGCCATGGACCTGACTGAATGGGATTATCGGTTGTATGTAAATGTAATTTGTTTTGGATACCAAGAAAAATCTGTTGTTTGATATCTGTAGCTGCTTTGTGAAAGGATCCTCTCTCGTGTTCTCTGTGCCCATTCGTCTTTCACAGTTGTTTTGTTCTTGCACAACATCAATCGAGTGATCAATTTTTTTGCCGCAATATTAAAACTACAGAAAATTATCTAGAGTTAGATGCATTTTAATAATTTAAACTAGAACAATCTTTAAAATACTTATAGAAATCACCTCAAAGTACCATAATGATTATAGCAAAGTAATAAAACAGCATTATTAAAACATGGTTTGATACTAAAATATTTATGCCGCACAAAGAAAGATAGCTTGACAATCTTTGAGGTTTATATCCACAATAATTGACCCGGACCAAGTAGTCAAAAAGCTTTACGAAAATTTGTATGAATTACGTTTGCAAAATAACCAGCCGAGAAGCAAGAATCTGAGAAATGTGTTCAAAAAGGTACAATTACTTCAAGCCAGGTAATTTCAGAAATAGGTCTATAAGCACTTTTGACTGCCAATGATAATTGTTCATTCAACAGTAGTTAATTAAGGCAATATTAATTAAAACATCCTTTGTTTCGCTTAAATCAGTGAATTGTATGAATTTGATTGAAGAGTTTCCAATTTTCATCGAAAACTGTATAAAGAAACCACACATTGAGATTGAATACAGAATTATTATTCGTTGATAAAAAGGACATTAGGGCTCAATAAAATTCCGTCCCCAATCAAACTGGAAGCATTTATTTCAATGAAAACATTCACAGGCACTTTTGAATTATCAAAGACTCGGTCAGTTAGTCAGAAACTTGAAGCTAGTTGCCCATTCCAAAACGTAGATGTTTATGGAGAAGAACGAGTAAGAAACTCCAAAGACACTCTTTTAAATCAAGATATTACAAAATCCTAGGTATATTCGTACCCAATAATAGTAAACCCTCGTTCCACCGTTTTTGACTTCACAAACCAAATATCCAATTGATGTAGAACTTAACGAATAACAGACTAGAAAGGGCAGAGCTATCGTTGCCTAAAATACATAAACGGCAAACCCTCCACTGTTTGACTTTAGGAATATTATATTAAGAAAGTTCTGCAGTCAGCCTGACTTCGTTTCATTATGAATTAGCATAAAAGGAAAGTTAACGGTCAAATGATTTGACTTGCCTCATAGTTTGCTGGAGACAGTTTTGTAAATTAATACCACTATGGTTCTTTAAAATGTGAGTCCCGTCTGACTATGTCGTCTAGATAGATGAAATTGATAGAGTTGTAACGTTCCATGGATTGTTAATTTGAAACTGTGAATAGCGGTGAATTATATAGTTTACACTGAAGAAGATAAAGCTAGAAATCGTTTTTTTTTCTGAGGTGTATTATGATATTTGACTCAAAAGATGCGGTAGTGTACTCGTAATGTACTTTGTAACAGATGAAACAAATTCTATGAATGACAACAATAGCTTTTCTATGAGCTTTATGGTGACTCCTCAGCTGTAGCCAGCAAAATTCAAATTTTCTTTAAAACAAAGAATATTTGAATTTGGCGGGCTGAGGATTCCACTTAAGGGATAACCGGAAAACACTGCGCCAAAATGAGAAAATTGCCTTTATGTAGGAATATCACCATGGATGTGGTAAAAACATGACCATGCCTTTTGACTGGGAGACCATGACTGTCTCGTTGGACTAGTGGTCGCAAGCGCTACAGGTGAGCATGAAGTCCTGGGTTCGATTCCCAGGTCGGGTAAAGTGTTATTGGGCTTTCCAACAGCAATTTCTCAGAAGCGGTCCGAAATCTGAATTTGGGCCTGGCTAATGACAGTGGCTCGCCCGATTCGGTGACGTGGGAGTTAAACATAACTGGCAAAATGTGGGTATATTATAGGTACACCTCTGCCTAACCCTTCAGGGATTTCAGGCGTGATAATATATGGTAAATAAATATAATAAAGAATGACCACGATATCCGTCTGTTAGTTTTTTTTTTTTGTAATAAAAACTGATCCTTCTCGGTAAGCAAGGCCTTTAAGATGTTTTAATAACGCTCGAGTTCAGATATAAGAGGTAATAGTTACAAGAGATACTTGGACGAGTACCTTATTACATCCGAACCGTAAGCTGACCTATTTCTTTAATTTTATTGGATAAACTGAAATGTGCAAAAAGGTTCTTAGATTTAGTTGGGAATCGAACAAATATGAACTAAATGGGATTAAAAGATTTGTTTATTAACTCGTTATAAAAGAGGTACTTATTGCCGATTGAAATTATAATAATTTATTATTTTTACTTTCTGGCGAAATGTGGGTGTACTACAGGTACGCCTCTGCCCTACCCGTCGGGGATAACAGGCGTGATGTTATTTATTAATTTGATTTATTTATTTACCCACTTTTTTTAGTTATGTATATTTTATTTAAGATTTACGTTTTATTTGGGATAAAGTAATATTGTTGGTACTAGACCATTGCTGACGCTTCCCGTAATAATTATTATTGAATTCATGAAAAAGATTAAGGTGACATTTTGATTCCAAGGCATTTAAATAAGAATTACATATCGAAAACGATGAAATTAATCGTTTTTTTAAGTATGATAATTTTTTATAGTATTTAATTTTATAATAATACTGAGAGGAACTGATTGGTTACCCGAAATCAGATCATGATTCTTGTTATCTGAATGGATATGAATTAAGTAACGCAGCTATTCTCTTCCAGCAAATTAGTTGAGAGCAATTGCAGAGTATAATTATTAATTCAACCCCGCTATACGATATGTAACCAATAAAAACTAAAGAAATTTAAACAGTAAATCCACTGAAAACTTGATTTGATAGTCTATTTTTTTATTGTTTTTAATCATACACAAAGTTATAAATAAAAAATCAATTTGTTGCCATACAAAAAGCAAGAATAGAATCTAATAACATATATTATTATAAATGTAGTTTTACATAGCATGACAAAATGGCCGGTCTTACCGTTAAAAGCGATCTTTTAAAGACAACCTTTGGATGGATTTAAAGCGAGAAGGAAAGACAGAATTTTGCACGTAGTCTGTGGTGTAGGTAATAGTATGCAAGATACAAGACTCATAGAGAGGACCCATACTTAACTTTGCTAAATTAATTAATCGTTTCATACGAAAATGAACGTTAACGATATACTAATAATGTTTGTATTCGTATGCAACGCTTACTTTGCAAAGTAAAGTCAAATTGCGATACGTGAATTTCGCCCAAAGGGTTGGTAGAATATTAGGTATTTTATTGGGTTAACGATGTTTATATCTTGCTGTTTCTTCTTCAAGACAAGACAAAAAAAACAGTCTGCCTAGCATTTTCCAAACTATTTTGGAGTCAGTTTTCTGTCTGATCGGATGGAGCTGAAAACTAGTATTTTCACATGGAGCGTCTGCCTACCTGACCTCCACAATCCAGTTACCGGGTAACACGATAACCTATGATAAGACTGGTTGTCAGAATTTTTAGGTAAGTATAATAAGACAATGATCACTAAAACTTGTATCAACTACACTTAAACTATGATGGACAGAACCATGTAGATGGAGAATCATTAACAAACCAAAACTTTTTAATGGACAGTCAAAATTACTGTTAAGTACAGCTAACTACAGTTTAAGTACATTGGAACTTGACAGCCTTTGAGAGTCTCTATTAAAGGCTCAATTGTTTTTATTATGATAGGGTGGATTAATGTGGCTTGCTTTTATGTTCATGCTTTTGTTTGAAATTAGGTCGTGAGCCTTCATGATATCTATTTCGAAAAGACGTGGAAGAAATACATTGTAGATAATGTGTCTCCTCCAAAGGCTTCTACTGACATTTTTTATCTATGCCATAATTAACTACAGGTTATCACTATTATCCGTGAAAACTCTTTATTATGCCCAAGCGTGATCAGCATTTAATATTCCCGCTGCTGGGCCACTGGCCTCTTCTCTTCTCCTCTCTTCATTCTCTCTTTTAATTTAATTTAAAAAATAAAAAACCACAACTATCTAGACCTCTGAAACTACAAAAATCAAATCAAAGAAACATGGTATCTAAAATGACCACATCATCCACATAAACGAACTCCACAAATTAATTCATCTCCCCTCATGTTCCAATTGAACTAATAACATTATGAATGTACCGATCATCCATCATAGCGTGGTTTTGACGCGAAGGAAAACTCCGGAATCACTGCATCATATTCCATTAGATGTGAGGTTATGATAGGGGATTTTTTGTGTGAATAGCAAACGGATTCGACTGATGGGTTTCATCAGATGCCGGCTCTGAATACATTGTGTGATTGCATGTAAGGTTTTTATTTGTATTCGTACTTTTCAACCTTATATTTATTACATGGCTTACGAGTGTTTCAAATGATTGTTTTTAGTTTTAAACCATGTCAATTTGTGAACGACCTATATCGCCCCAATTTCTGTTTTTTTTTCTAGTCACGTTGGCCTCCAAAACTCCGGAGCTGTTTTATTTTTCGCGTCACGCTTACTCTTAAAGAATAAATTCCTATAAAAATATCAGTAAAACTTTAGTTAATTTTTCCTGCATCTATTTTAGCATTTTTCCCGTATAACAGTAACAGATACTCCTTACGCAAAACGATAAGCTATCAGTAAAAAATCAAATCCATTCTCACGTAATACGTACATCCTGAAAAGTCATTTGCTTATGCCAAACTTAGCCATGGATCCGCTTACCACAAACAATACGGACTCGGCATACAAAAGACGATCATCTCGTAATATCCAATACCTTTACAAATTAAGGTATGAAAGGTCTGTTCGCAATGATTCTTGAACGAAATTCATTAATGGGCTATAAACAAAATCCTTTTGGGTCGAACGAGCCCTCAAATGGGTGTTATTAAAATGAAGGGCTTCGAGGAATTTCCAATACTTTTGAAATTCATTGCACGTTTAGCATCAGCGTTATTGTGTTATTCTAAAGAAAAGAGGCAATGTATTGTGTTGTGGGTAATAATTTGTGTTTTGTTTCGTAGTGGGTACTTGGACGCCTGAAAAAGCAAAATTTTGAGCTTTTTGGTACGGTAAATGGATATTAAGTATGTAATATTAATTTGTAAGGCGATTTGGGCTTTCTGATTTTAATAAATAATGCCTTTAAGTTATAAGCAGTAATTGAAGTACGTTCTTAACGAAAACGAACAATTTATAAAAGTTTCCGAAAGTATAACAAAAATAATGATTATTTTTTCACTTATTTCAACTCTTTCATTAGAACAGTTTAAAGGAACGGCCCCAAAAGTATTTTTGCCTTTATTCAAAATTTTATACATAAAATGAGTTCGAAACTAAAATAAGACTTTGTCTCACTTAATAATTTCAGTTTCAACAATATTTTACTCAGAACTTAGTTAACTGTAAATAAGTTATTACAATGAAATTAAATTTTGAATAAATAAGCTAAAGAAATTTCAATTTCTTTACCTTATTTATTCAAAATTTAATTCAAAGTTAATAAAAACTATAGCTGTCGGAACTCAGTTTCATGAGGAATATTATTGCATCGCTTTTAAAATATGAAACGCTAAACAGTTTTAAGTTTCTTTAAGAAATGAAATGAAAACTGGGAATCATACTTGAAGATTGTATTCATTTAAAATAAGGAATGTAGAAATATTAAACCAGTCTGTAGTGACAGGTGACGAATAATTTATTTTGTAGTGATTTAGAAGTGGTTAACATGTATAACGAAATTATTTTAATATCAGCTTTTGAAGTAGTAGAGCCTTTTGTGAGACTACTCACTTAAGAAAATAATATCACCATACCAATTGCTGCCGAGGGGCTCGTGGGTAAATAATAACAGCCGCACGTGTCTATCGAAGGTTAAGCTATGCTTGCCGCGAACGGTTCGTTGATGGGTGACCAAGACCATCCATTACATATCGAGACCCTGCCGAGCCTCTAAAAACACGTGAAGCCATTGGTCCCGGCTTCGTAGATCTTTGACAGTAGTTACTGGTAGTGGGAAACCCAAAAAGTCTGACAACCAGTCCTACCAAGGGGTATCGTGTTACCCAGTATCTGGGTTATGGAGGTCAGATAGGCAGTCACTTCATGTAAAATTTTGGTATTCAGCTATATGCGGTTAGCCTGGAAGCCAACCCCAACCTAGCTGGGAGAAGACTTGGTAGATTAATTGACCAACTGCTGCCGCCAAGCAGCGTTGCTGTTCTTATTTGAAGCTCATGGGTTCTCGAACACATGAGATATATTTTCTGTTTTGTGTCTGGAATGGCAACATAATCTGCGATGCATTTCTTATTATAAATTAATATCCTTGGCATCAGTAATGACGTCTTATCATCAGCTAAGCCGTTAGAATGTTTGACTGTAAAAATTACCTAGTATAGTAGTAGTATTAAGACGGGCTGGTGTCCGCATCTCCACGTCCAAGCGCGTGTTTTGCGTACGAAAATCCCTAATACAGTAATTGACCTTGACAAACTACCCGAAATCCTCACACACATTCACTAATATACAAATCATACTAATTAGTGTAAAACATCAACAGTTCAAGTGCCCTATATACAAACGATGACGAGCATTACGTTTGACGTCAGCAATCACCACGATACTAGTTCAAGTTAGTTGGTAACTTGCAACTGACATTGACAAACTGTTGGGAAACTAATCCTAACAGATCGCCCGTACCACCCAGGAGGTAATTAATTATACATATTGAGTGTTCAAGTGATGATATATTCAGTTGTATTGTGGATTTAAATGATGCGGATTAAATGCAGGCAGTGCTATTGTGGATTGCTTCAGGACTAAGTGTTACGCATGTGGTGTTAGTTGAACCCGCGTTAATGCTGCGTATACGCCAAGTTGAAGCCGCGTAGACGCCACGTGGACGCTGCGTCAACGCAGCGTAGACGCTGCGCTGGCGTTGTATAGTTGTAGTTTTTTTTTGTGAAATTGCTTAAGCTTAAGCTGCTTTAAGCTTGTTTTTATTCACTAACTCAACTTTGTTGCTTTGATTTAGTCGCAAGATATGAAAATTAATATTTTGTAATACACTGTTATACACCTGAGAAAGATAATCAATGAGATTATTTGTTTCTTGCCAAGGATCATACTATTTTATAAATTAGGTATTTATGTGAGACCCGATAGGTACACAACAATTGTAAAATTTACTTAAATCCTTACATTTGGTGAAAGAATAAGAGTCTAAAAAGCTTATCTTTACCCCAAAACCTTTACTCAATGTTTCCACAGCTCCCACATTTTCCAGGAAAAGAGTGATAATGTTTACCTCGACAGACTCTCTCCCCAATTTATCGAGCGTTGTAGACACACTTAGACACACCAATGTCTTGTTTGTTTGTTTTTTGTCAACTGATGTGAACTGACGGTTTGTTTTTCCAAACATCACGAAGTTTCTAACTCAATTCTTTTAGTTTATTACTAAGATTTCGCTTTTTATTTATACACTTTGGTAAGATTGTTATTTAATTTAATTCTGGTGGCTCAAATTTCTGATAAGATAATTTGTTTAGTTTTACATTTTGGTCTTAGATAATTAAGTATATTATTAAACTTAAGATTTAATAGACTAACAACTCCCTTCCAATGTTATGCACTGTACAACGGTACTATCAAAATGTGCTTAAAACAAAAGCTCTAAGTTTACCATTATCAGCCTATAATGTTGTTGTTACTGCTGGGACACAGGCCCCCTCTCTGTGAGAGGGAGTGGACTGTACTGTAATCTACCACGCGGGACCAGTGCGGGTTGATAGATGTCACATGTCTTCGTATTATTGGTTCTAGGACATGCTGGTTTCCTCACGATGTTTTCCTTCACCGTTTTGAGAGCATTAGTGATGGAATTATTTACACAAAGTAAAGCACCTGCCGGGGTTAGAACCCACGACCTACAACTCGTAAGTTGGGGCCGTTACCACTGGGCTACCACTGCTCACATGCCTTATGTTCGTACAAGGCATACATAATCAGTCTTTTTCCAGGACTTACCATCCACTACGCAGGCCCAGTGCATGTTGTTTATATCACACCATGTCATTTTATTATCTTCATGTCGGTTTCCTCGCGATGTTATTATTCACCATTTACCAGCATAAACTGGGAATCAATTTATGTCTCAAACGATGCTAATTTTGCCATGAAATACTTCACAAATTCCATACAACGTGCTTTAATTTGTAACTCTGTCTTGATAAAGTTATTAAGACGAAATAAAATCATCAAACCGTGGATAACGCCAGGAATAGTACGATGTATGCGACATAGGGACGCTCTCCACAAAAAGGTGAAACAGTCACCAGAAAACGACGCTCTCAAATTGACGTATAGCAGATACAGAAACTTCTGTAATAATTTGTTGAAAAAAGTAAAAATAGCAAATAAAAAAATGTTAGAGCAGGCGGGTAAAAATAATAAAAAAATATGGGATGCAATTAAAAATATCACAAATGCAACCAAAGTAAAAAATCACGCTTTAGAACTAATAGACACTCCTTGTTCAACACAATCGATTGAAGGTGTGAACGAGTTCTTTGTCACGGTAGGCAAAAATTTTGCCAGCAAGACCAACAGCTGCCAAAATCCTCGACACCCCGTTGCTTTTATTCCACAATCTACTGGCTCATTAAACTCTTTTGTAATTCTCGATACAGACAAATCAGAGGTAGAGCGCCTGATTTTGGATCTTAAAAATGTCTGTAGTACTGGATGGGACTCTATATCCAACCAACTTCTTAAAGAAAACAGAAACATCCTTGTCCCTGCTCTGACCCATATTTCTAATATGTGTTTAGACGAAGGAATATTTCCCACTGTTTTGAAGAAATCGGTCGTTCATCCTATCCATAAATCAGGCGATAGAGATCGTGTCACCAACTACAGGCCCATTTCTATTCTCCCAGCGGTCTCTAAGCTCTTGGAACGCATCATCAACAGTAGATTTGTCAAGTACTTGGAAACGAATAACCTTCTCTCAAACAATCACTTTGGTTTCAGAACGGGCAAGTCAACTTGTGATGCTGTCCACGAGCTTGTAGATTACGTGGTTAGGAATATTGATTCCGGTAAAAAAATTATTGAAGTATTTTTGGACCTGGCAAAGGCTTTTGACACGGTGTCTGTGCCACTGCTTCTCAGTAAATTGGAAAGGCTGGGTGTAAGAGGTAAACAACTAAAATTGTTTAAAGATTACCTCTCGGGTCGCTGTCAATGTGTCAAGATTGATAAACTTGTTAGCGGTGACTTACCTGTCACTTTTGGTGTACCACAGGGCAGTATATTGGGACCCGGTCTCTTTCTTGTGTACTTAAATGAACTCTGTGGACTTACTTCTGTAGGTGGAAAGGTAATTTCTTATGCAGATGACACTGTTCATCTTTTCTCGGCTGATACGTGGAAACGGGTCTATGAGGATGCTCAACGTGGTTTTGATACTGTGTGCCACTGGTTGAAGAGTAACATGCTGACACTTAACGCTGATAAAACGCAGTACGTAACTTTTTCAATGCGTAACTCTAATTCACCTACATTACTCTCTTTAATTGCACACAACTGCTGCAAACAGTGGAATCTGCCAATGTCCGGCTATAGTCGAGACCTAGTTCATAAAATATTTAGGAATAACAATAGATAACAATCTCTCTTTTAAGCCCCATAGAGATTTAGTCACTGCTAGAGTTAGAAACTTAGATACGTTTTCAAAAATCTGCGACATGTTGCAGACCCCAAACTACTAAAGCAGGTATATCTGGCACTTGGTCAATCAATTTTGTCATACTGTATTTCTGTCTGGGGTGGTGCACCAAAAACCATACTAAAGCCACTTGAAGTAGCCCAAAGAGCTATTCTCAAAGTAAGCACTTTCCGTACGTATTTGTTCCCAACTTATCAGCTATACCAAGCCTGCGAGGTCCTCTCTGTCCGCCAATTGTTCATACTGCACACTGTCTTGACCCAGCAAACGAGAGTGAACTTTGAAAAACTAGCTATACCATCCAAGCGACGAAAACCGATACCCAGTACTGACAGATCTATGTTTAAACACCCATTCGTCAATAAGTATTTCTGTTTCTTAGGTCCGTACCTTTATAGCAGGATTGATAGGATTGTCGACATACTTGCCTTAAATAGCAGAAGTTGTAAGAATAAAGTGTCTGAGTACATTCATAAGCTGACCTATGACGAAACTGAAAACCTTTTAATTGTACCACGCTAAGTTCACATACTCACCCTCCTACACACACTCACTCATCTACATTCCGACACAAATGGAGGTCCTCAATCTACTCTATTTCATTTTATTTCATTTTACTTTGTTTGTATTATTATTTCATTTGCTACTAGTTAATCAATAAATGAAAAAAATTAACTTGTAAGCTTTTAAATGTATATTTTTAGGGAAGAGCGCTGTTGTCTGAGATACAGATATTAATTAATCTAGTTCAGAAACACATGTCTTGTCGAATTTATGTTAGTATAAGCTCCTCTAAGATATGTTTGTATTTATAATGTACTATCTTACTTGAATTTGAAATAAAATTATTATTATTATTATTATTATTTAACAGGCAATAATTCATTTATGGTTTATATATTTTATTTGGCGGCACGGTTGGCGCAGTGGACAAGCGATTGACTGCTTCATCAAGCATTGAAACCGATCCGTAACCGTACATAGTAACTAGTCACAGATTTCTTGTTAGACCCGGAATTTAATCGACTGTCAGTTATCCTTCACTGCAATTGGCACTTGCATCTGCATTTCTGTGGCGTTCATCGAGTCGCAGTTATTACATCAGAGTGGAATATGAAACCACAGTGTTACTCAGAACTGGCATTGCAGTGTTTCAAAGCCTTTGATGTTCTTATTTCAATCAATCATTCAGTCAGTCAATTTCTGCACTTGATTTTCACTTTTTTTGTTTTTTTTCAAACAACTTGTTCTGTGAGAGTGTCCAAATATGCTAACTGTCATAATCTCTTTGAACGGTATCAAAATTTCGTGATTCTGGACGCTAGCCTTACCCATGTGTTAAATTAATGTCGCCATTGTAGCGCCACGCTGTATTATATAAACTATATATACAATATTAAAAATGCGAAAGTAACTGTGTATGTTATCTTTTCACGCTTTAATAGTTGAACGGATTTTCATGAAATGTCGCACGTAGACCTGGATTAGGAAACAGGATATTTTATCCCGCCAGAACGGTCTCGTAGGATAGCTTCTCGTAGGACGTTCATGCGGGCAAAGCTGCGGGAAAAAGCTAATAAAATTTGAAAGATAGGTAACATGGGACATGGAGGACGTGGGCTTCTATTCATCCTGGATATTTGTATGTAAAAACGATGAAGTACAAAATATGTATATGCAGACGAAGTTGCGTGCAACATCTATCAATTTTTTCCTAAACATAATCTTAACGTAACCTCAACACTCCTGATCCTGCATTACCCCTGTCCTGTTTTCATCTGCTCTAAAACCAATTCAACTGGATTAAACCGACACCCTGTATAAATGAGATAACAACAAAGAAGTAGTAAGTGATTTTACTATATTGCTACGCTAGCACAGGATTCCATGTCGGAGTAAGACTGAAACAAATTACGAAGTTTCAGTCGGAACTCGGTGCGGTTACGTGCACTGCCCACAGTCCACACGTCTAGGTAGTATGGTCAAATTTTAAATAGATCTGTGTTTGAAATTACTTAGCAAAGAGTGTTATTAGTTACTAACTTCCGCTTGCGACTTTGTCTGCGTTTACCGGGATAAAAGCCCTATATCCTATGTGTTAGTCCGTCGGGGTAATTGCGTAATACTTTAACAGTAGGAATGGCTTTCATTTTGACAGTTCAACAACATTCATTGCGTTATTTACGTTGTAGAGCAGACAAATTTTTCGAACATGTGAAGCAACGGATTAACAATAGGCTTTAAAATGATTCAGATTGTGATTGATAGTGTGTTACACAATTAGGGTGCAGGTTATAAACTAACAGTGTGCCCATCTAAATTCGTTTAACAGTTTTTGTGTGATTGAGTTACAAAAATCCAAACATCTAAATATATAAACTTTCACATTTATAATATTATTAGGATTCATCTTACTGTTTATTTTTCTTTACTTTGTTAGGTACCTACCTATTTGTTTAAGGCTACAATTTAAATGCTCACCAAAATATTTTTTAGACCCTAAGACTAAGTACCAAGTAAAATATGTTAACTTCAAATAAAATAAACCCACTCTATACCGAGAACAACGTTGTAAAGAACAACGTTTTAAGTTCCAAAATAATTATACATTCATCAGAATAATTGTACGTGTTGTATTTATATTCTTTTTGCCTACCAAAATGCATGAATGCTCACCAAATCTTGTTTAAGTTGCTAACCAAAAATAAGTTTGCTTCAAAATGCAAGGGTAGGATAGGATGCAAGAGCGTGTGAAGCGAGCTCGGGACTTGGGGCATCCCGACACGGACATGTTAGGTTTTTTAAACCACCCAGAAGTAGGAGCCCCGCTAGGCGGGGCTCCGTCGACTAAGTCTTATAAATAAAAAAGGAAAATAGGTTAATTTATACAATACTTTATGATACACAATTTGGTGAACATTAATCCATTCTGAGGGACACAATTTGGTGAGTATTTCGAATTTTTTGGTAGTAAAATAGGTACTTTTCTGGTAGGCGTTTCAAATCAAATCAAATCAAAATATTTTATTTCACATAAACCAACATGGGCACTTATGCAACGTCAGAAGCTAGGTGCACGGTTCTAATTGGTTGTTTAAACACAAGCCTTTGTTTAATCTGTACAAATATTTTAACCTGACTTGGTTTCGTTACGTCATTTTCGGGTGACCACTGTTAATCAGCGCTGTGCTATGGGGGACCCACGTCATGCTGAGGGGAAGACTTCTTGTCACAGTCACGACGTGCAGCTGCCGACTATTTCTGTCGTGTGATTATAGATCTGTTTTCTTTTTTTTGTCCAATTATCTAACTTATCTTTTATGTGCACGTATTTCTGTGACAAGTACCTAAACCTATTTTTCTTTCTTAATTATAACAAACCACGAATTCGCCAACGTGGAGATCGGAAATTATTCCACGGGAATGCTCTACCGGGATAAAAAGTATCCTTTGTCTTAAGCCACTGACAGCCACACTTATGTATAGTTACGTATAGGTTATGCATATTATAAACAAACGTTAGGATAAGTCACTTTTGTATCGTGAACTTAGTCTCATTATAGATTCTTAGAGTAAAGACGTATCGCAAAATTCATCCAAATCCGTCCACCCGTTAAGTCATGAAAGGTAACACTCAAACATAAATACAGAGTTACTATCGTATTTATAATACTTGTATGGATAAGTATTAGTAATGATATGGATAGGTACTTTGTTTGGTTGTATAGTTTTGAAGGAAACTGCAGCATTATAAAATATACGACAGTTTTAAAGGTAAAGAAGCTATTGCTAGTAAACAATTAATACATTATAAGAATAGTTCATAAAGTCTCTAATATTTTCGTCAAGTGAGCTAAAAAGATCTTTATCTTAATGGCAGACTGTTCACAAATATTGATTTCTTGATGCCCCAAAAGTTACGTCAGGAACGAAGTTCCAAAAAATAATGAAGATGTTCGCAGCCGCCTTTTTGGATTTACCTCACTATCGGTATTAGCACCCTCGAAAACCATGAAAACGAGACCTATGATGAAAAATAATTGAACATTTTCGCAGCCGCCATCTTGGATTTTCGTTTTGACCTCATTATTGGCTTCCGCACCCTCGAAAACTATGAAAACAATCTCTCTCTCTCTCTCTCTATTATATATAATAAAAAGTCACATGGAGGGGGTTTAACGCTTTTTCGTTACGTGACAATTTCTAAAAAAAATCTACAAGTTTACTCCTACGGCAGCTGCGTTAAAGAAATTCGTTCCAAAAAAACTTTTTTACCAAAAAACAACCGACTTCCAAAAAAAAACTAAAAGACGTGAGAAATAACTTTAATTTCGGAAGTCGGTGTCTTTGGTTTTGTATTTTCGTTTTTGGCCACCGACTTCCGAAATTAAAGTTATTTTTCACGTTGTTTAGTGTTTTTTTTGGAAGTCGGTTGATTTTTGTAAAAAAAGTTTTTACTTTTCACTTTTTAGTTGCGGTACCTACCCCACACAAATTCGTATACCACTACTTGGTGTGTAAATAACAGTGACAGGAAATTATTAACACATCAGCCATATAAACTGAGTGGATAAAATATGCAGTATTAAGGATAACTCAAAAACTACTGTTGAGACCTGGATCAAATTTAAATGGGATCACATGTGAAGCACCACCTAACAAATAAAAAGATAATCATCCAAATCGGTTGACCCAGAAAAAAGTTCTGAGCTAACACACATAAAAAAAAAAAACATACAGGCGAATTGAGAACCCCCTCCTTTTTGTCAAGTCGGTTAAAAAAAACACCTTTTTAAGATTGTAAAGGTCTCTACATTTAATACCAGTAAGAAGGTAAAGGAAATGTAGATAATTGTGGTGAATGCTAGAAATTCATAGCATCCACGTGCCGCAGATAGTTTATGTCTAGTGCCAGGTGCCAAGTTCCGCTATTTATCACAGTTCTTAACACGTTAAAAAATTATATTCTGCGGTTGCTTGCGCGATCCTAAATATAAATTCTATTCTAAATATTAGATTTATAATACGGTTTTATGTTTATAATCTATGAGGTTTATCTCTATTTTTTTAAATTAAAACTTTTCAGTGATCACCAAATCTTTTCAGATTAGTATGCAAAACCCCTGCGCTATAAAACAATTTTTTGGTGAAAAATAGAGCTGTAATTTAACTATGAGTCGGTTAGTTTTGTGCGCTGAGCAAGAACAATGGCGTATATATAACCAAACGGGACCAAAACAACCAATTTTCACGAGAAAAAAAAAGGGATAGCTTCGCACTTAAGGCAGTTACTGTACTTGAAACCGTCCAGACAGATTTTCAAACCCCTAAAACGTCTTCCATAAATCCAGCGAATTCCTTTGTTCGAACAGAAATCATTCTGGCGAAAATAATTACAGAAAAAAAAGTCTTCATTTTTCTTACCATTGTCTTTTTGGCTTTTCATCTTCCACAACCTTGACCTCTTATTAACGACTCGTTTTGTATAATTTGTCTCGACTGGAGACCGATGCTAACCTCTGGAGTGTAACGTGAAGTAATTCATTGCTGTCGTAACTGTAGGTAGTTTTTCTATGAAAAAATATTATGCGATAATAATACTAATGAAATCATTTTTGTTGGGGTGTTTCCAAGTGTATAAGAATGAATATAATCTGAGAGTTAGAGGCAGTCGAATTGTATACATATTTTTCCTCATTATTTTGTGTGACATTTTCTTCCTCATTTCTTACAAGATTGTCGATGTAGGAACACCGCCCACATTGACCCAATTGACAATAAAGACGAATAAATGGGTTACTATGCTACTTTTTCAATGGCCTAGAGACCTTAAAATATTATTATGTACAGCCGAGACCCAAATCATACTAGACAGAAATAAAATAAACTTGATTAAATACCGGACGCCTCCCAAAATACTTATCCAATAAAAAAGTAGTTTTTGGCACCAAAGCTGGTGCAATAACATGGAAACAAAAACGATAATTCAAAAAAAGTGGAAACGAAAGCCAAAATCTCAAGGAACACGGAATATTACGACTTGAAACTCGTTTCGTTTTCAAAATGTGTAAACACGAGGCCTCAAAGGCAGGCCAAATTTCCATACTGTTTGGTTCGTTAGACCTGACTTAGTGCCGTCTGAAAACCTCGTCTGTGTCCTTTGATTGGCAGAATACATTGCGTATATAAGAACGGCTGGTTTCCACTTACCTATGTTTGAAGCTTTCAGACGCTAAGAACACTTACACAAACCAACTTACTTACTTAAACAAATCGTTAAATACGTTTACCTACCACTAAATGTATTTCAGAAATCATTCTACGATTGAAGATGACAGCGACAGAGTGATGTTTTAAATAATATATTATTCTATTAAATTTATTAAATCACGGGTCGATCGATCAGGTTAAGCTACGCTTATCGCTGGTGATCAGTGGATGTTTGACCATCTTTACATACCAAGATGGACTTGGACAGGTGGTTGGTGGCTTGGAGAGCAGGTTAAGCCGTTGGTCCCGGCTGTCATTCGTGGATCTTTGACAGTCGTTACGGGTCGTCAGAAGCCCGAAATTCAGACAACCAGTCTTACCAAGGGGTATCGTATTACCCAGTAACTGGTTTTTGGAGGTCAGATAGGCAGTCGCTCCTGGTACTTAGCTGCATCCGGTTAGACTGGAAGCTGACCCCAACATAGTTGGGAAAAAGGCAGGCAGATGATGATGAAGTAAAGCTGAAGTAGACCATTCTGCTAACGTTTAATGTCGGAAATACGTTAAATCAATCATTTGACTTTTACTAATCGGGACGCCACTGCCACCAGGGGGCGCTTGACAGAGTCGACAAAATAACGCTCGACCAGAGTTAAATGCAGAGTTTGTAGGTGGCGGTCAAGCAGTGAACACGCTTAGAAACTATCGCGCGTTCTGTATAGTTGTTCGTGTACCTACAGTGTATGATTCGGTAGTGTGAATTATTTGTTCGTAAATTATCATTTGATTTGAACTGCAAACGGTTTTTCTATTGTGCAATAACCAACATTTCCCATAGTACGTCCACAGCACTTAAAAAATCTTTTTTACAAAAAAAAATAACCGTCTTCAAAAAAAACACTAGGTACAAAGTGAAAAATAACTTTAATTTCGGAAGTCGGAGTCTTTGGATCTGTATTTTAGTTTTTATCGCCGACTTCCGAAATTAAAGTTATTTTTCACTTTGTAGTGTTTTTTTTTTGAAGTCGGTTGTTTTTTTTTTTTGGAAAAATGCTTTTCATTTTTCACTTTTTAGTCAGTAACTTATAAATTTATCTGTTACAATAGCCTAAAAATGTCAACTGCTCATCACCTTTTACAAAATAATGGGACCACCTCGAGAGTATACCCTTTCAATCAAAAAAAGAATTTTGCAAATCCGTCTTTAGATGACCGAACATACACAAAAAACAAAAAAAAAAATACAAACATCCAAATTGATAACCTCCTCCTTTTTGAAGTCGGTTAAAATATAACTGTTGATAATTAGAGAGACGTACCTTTTCCGTTTACCTTTAACGTTTTATGTTTAGCCCTAAATACATGGTGCAAGCGGGTATTAAATTATGGAATAAAGATTATACAACTTAACACACGCACATCACGCCTGTATTTACCGATGGATAAGGCAGAGATGTACATACACCCACATTTTAATATAGAGGATAAAAATTAAGTTGTAGTAGGTAAATGCCGAATATATTATCAAGACTTATACTGTAGTAAGCCATTGATCTACTTTCGGCTTTCAAGCATGTTGTAAAAGCAAATTTTATCATACACATGTTAAATCTTCAAAAGGAAAATCCCATTTCCATAGAATCTGGTTCGTTAACTATTCAGAGTTAACGAAGGAGAAACCTTGTTACGAAAATCGTTATACTAAATAAGCTAAACACGTATTTAAGGATAAAATATATTCACAATAAAATATATAAGTATTCTTAGGGGTCGTTGATTAAATAATTATATCGGATAAAAATATTTATCAGGAGCTAAACAGCTGATAATCTTGTGCTTGGTTAATAAGAAGACCTATTCATAATTATTCTAATGATTTATTATTTTAGCATTTTATTAAACTTGTAATTTATCGGTAAAACACGGATAGAACGTGGCCTTTAAAATTTTACGTTTTGAAGTACGAACTTTTAAAGTTTAATACAGCGTGCAGCGGTACCTACATAATATTTTAATTTGGGGTCGTACTGGGGACTAAAAAAAATATAATAAGACAAGGTTATTTGAAAATCCAGCTTTATAATAATTCTATGATTTGTATATTAGAAGACGAAATGCCTACGAGAAATTTTAACGTTTCCCGCTCGGAGACCACATCACATTTGTATTTAATCATTTGAATCTGGTTTCATTCAGAAGCTTCGAAGAATTTTTCGCTATCACAATAAAATTAAGAATCCTAGAATTCCGAGTAATAATCGCGATTTCATAGTTACTCTACTCCCCCCCTGTCTCGCCCCCTTTAACATCGGGCTTAAACATAACTAGCGAAATGTGGGTGTGCTATAGGTACACCTCTGCCTAACCCTTCGGGGAATACAGGCGTGATGTTATGTATGTATGTCTACAATGGAAAGTGCTTTTGAGTTCATCATCCTTAAAGTAACTTATATATAATATCAGTAACAAGATCAGAAACGGGATTTTTTTACTAGAAATATGAGCAGTATGTTTGATTATTCTATTTTTTATATCGAAAATCTTTCACAAACTCTTTCAAAAACTAAATCCGTGCTTTAACACCAATATCAGTTCACATACAGATTTCAAAAACAAAATCACAGTCTTTGGCGTTTAGTCTAAAAGCAATTTTAACACACCGTTACTTAGCGATTTTTTCTCGTAAAATAAACTTAAAGGTAGACTCATATATTAGCACTGGAGTAACATGACGTGCTAAAGGCTAGCGAGAATTTTTACATGTATTTCCACGCTTTCTAAAAGGTTAGTAAAGTTTGCGTTATAGTAGCGTTTTGCACGATAGTAATGATCCTTTTGGTAATACGAGAGTAGGGTCTAAAATGTAGGTAGGAGGTAGAAAATTTCAGTGAAATGTTTTTCGGGAAAAGAATATTGAGTCGACGAAAGCTTTGACTGTATTGACGTACAGAAGTGTCGTAACAGCGACTGAGGAAACACGAGTTGTAGGAGAAGGTTCCTAATACCGACATGTCAAGAAGGAGTATCCTCATGTAAGAATTAAATTGTGCATTACCAAGTAATTGCAACGCTTTATGATATGACTTTATCACCATAATCACATGTCCCGTGTCGTTACGGGCAATGAATAGGCCTTTCATCCCATGGATCTAATATAAGGCAAACGAGGGTGTTATATCATTAAGATAGACAGCAGATACCTTATATCCTATAAACCAATTATATTCATCGCTTCGTTGGAAAATCACTTATTTTTCGTCCTTACGATACTTCTTTAGGACAATTTTTTCACTAGCTTTTGATAATTTAACCTACGGTTTTCTAGAATCGCGATGGCACATAACGGTCGCATTGATGGTGGTCATGAAAATGATGGCAGCGGCGTTTGACTTTAAAGGTCTAAAAACGCTCTCTAAGAAAACACCCACTTTTTTTTCATAAATAACGTTGCAGTGGCCGTCATTTGCAATATGGCGGCCGCCGCAGTTTCAAGAACCCATAGCTTTAGAGCGTAGGTTCCCGACGGGGGTAGTACCGCCCCCTAGTGGGCACTGGAGCTTTTCATGGGTGCGGTAGGTAGAGAGAGCGAGAATAAATTTTTAATTTATGATTATTAATAGATAATAGACAGATATATAAAATTGGTATAATTAACTATTATGTAAAGGGGGGCGTTGGATTTTTTTTTTCTTGTATAGAGGCGGTAGTCCATAAAGCTTGGGAACCTATACTTTAGAGTTATCAAGTAGTGAAGTAGTCGTAAGTAATATCTTAGTCCTATCAGTATCGTGACACGAATTTCCTATCAAGGTGTATCGTTAGCCATATCCTGTATTTAGACAGCCTTCTCAGAATAGACGGCCCTTTCATTACTGTTATAGGTGTTGTATGAAGTGATTAGGATCACACGATTGAGCAGCCAAATCCGACCATGTCGATATCCTCTCCCGAAATAGTATACCTATTCTTATTTACGGCGTGGTATTAATACTGTGCTGTATATTAATCAGACCGAGAGAAATTATATAAACAAGAAAAGCATATTCTTAGTACTTAGCTGAAGGATATTTAGAGGTTATGATGGAGTTGGCAATGACATCAGTAAGTAAATATCTGCCTTTTCTTAAACATCTATCTCCTAAGTATGGTTTTAGTGAATGATCAAATGGGATGGTGTACAGTAGGCCGCACGTCAATGGTTACACTTTGACCTTGAGCTGGTATAGCCTAGTATGGAGTTTGAATTATAATAAGAGGCTAGCTCTTACTGGTTTTGTTACCACTGTCGTGCGGCCTACTGTACAGTCTGTTCACAGCACAGCCGTTCAGTTGCTGACAGCAGCAACCTACCAGCGACCTTATTGTGACGAGAATAAAGATCACAATGATTTTGACAGAGTTATCAGTGGCAGCAACCCAACAGCAACCTTATAAGAATGAGTATAAATATCACTGTGATTTGGACAGTGATGCAAAATCGGAGGTAGAAAACCTGTGAACGGACTGTCGGTAGCTGTACTACAATTTACCATGTTGGAATTATCTAAATCGTTTATCAAAAGCTTTAGAATTTTCGGCCAGCAGCAACTTTAACAAAAAAAAAATGTTTTTCTCTAAAACTGTTCTTGAGCAAAATTGCTCAATGAAGTGTAATCACAGTCCTTTTCAAGCATATTTTGAGATATAAGTAAAAGATGCAGTAAATCAAGCGGTTGCTCAATTTATTTTTTATTGAAATTCATGAGATACGTGTTGCAGAAGCATTGGAGCACCTAACTACCCTATTTTACTGAGATTTTCAGTAACTTGAGATACGGAGAAGATTGCTGAGATTTTACATAGAAAGTTGTAAAAACTGAATTCTTTTAAATATAAAATTTTTAGTAACAATAATATAAAGGACGTTTGAGAGGTAGCATTTTTACTAGAACATTCTATTGCCTACTCCATTCTCGATATTATTTGGAAATGCGTCTATATATTTCGATTCCAGTGAGTAAATATAAGTCATGCAATACCCTACGGAAGAAAAGTTACTTCGTTGGTCCCTCGATAGATTAGGCTTGAGTGATAGACTCGATGAGGACAGACTATGAAAATGCATAAAAATGATTGACGCTCGGAACTCGGAAGTCTAGAGCAGATATTAGCCAAGCATCGGGCTCCCGGATGAGCTGATGCGATTACAGTATACGTTCCACTCGTTTGTTTTAAGGCGCTTCCCCGACCAAACGACCTTGAGCGTTCGGTCCTTCTCTGTCCCGTCGCTGAGTCTTGCTATGCCTCGCTCCCTGCGCTCGCTCGAATTCACGAAAAAATTGAAATTATTTTAATAAAAAAAGACAAGCGATGTTTTGAAATAAAATAAAACGTGAAAAATTTAGATTTTTAAATTATCTATCCGTCAGTGTAATCCTCAAATGAATAGAACGTCACCTTTAGCAAAAGATGCAGGCAATCAGTCATTATTGTCACTTTTTTACAAGGCGATTTTAAATATATTTATAACACATAAAAACAAATAAGAACGTGCAATGTGATGTGATGATAGGATAATGAACATTAATAATGTGCTTTTAGATGTAGTTTATTACCCATAGTGAGTAAGTTAATAGCCTCTGAATAACGCACTATGGCAAGGTTTTGGTCGGGGTACCGCCTTAAGTCGTTCCAACTAAAATAATGTTTAGTAATGTGCAAAACAATAATCAATCTTCCCAGCCATTTCCCACCAATGTTGGGGTCGTCTTCCAGTCTAACTAGATGCAGCTAAAGTCAAGTATTTTACATGGAGCGACTGCCTATCTAACCTCTACAACCCAGTTACTGGGTGACCCAATAACTATAGTAGTGTGCAAAAAACATTAAAAAAAAAAAAACATCCTGAACATTGAGTAAAATATGTTCTCAGAGCTCTAATGCTCTGATTTCCTAAAGAAAATTAATAAATATAAAATAAGGAAAGATTACGAATTTCAACTAACTTTTGATCAAGGTTTCCATTAAGACTCTTCACCATTTCTCTGAATTCTACAACATGAGTTTTATATAAAACCTCAAGACTTATTACTGGGAAAAGCACTTTACTTACTTCCTTTGCGTACATATTCCAAGAAAACGCGATTGATGCTTTGCAATTACTTTAGGTACTACTTCATTAGGCCAATATGCCAATATCTTGACGACATTTTACTTGAATTTCCTTTGATAAAGTGCTTTTATGTTTCTTAATGTGATGATTTTATATTGATGGCTCATATATTTGTTATTTCGTGTTATTAGGTAGTAACAACGCAACCTTAAAAACAAATTGACACTCTTCGATCTTCATCAATCAGTTTTCTATATAATATAACCACACGCCTGTATTCCCCGAAGGGAGGAGGCAGGAAGTGTACCTATAGCACACCTACATTTCGCCAATATAGTCCCATGTTATAGGGGGTGAGTTTCATCCATGATCCATTAATTCCTTTCCATTATCACGTTTCTAATAATCTTATTATTGAGGCTGCATTTTCAGTAAGGCCTCTTATTTGAATGATCATTGATAAGACCTTGGTTCTGACAGTGTTTAGGCGTTCAAGCAACACAGCCTTGGGAGGCTTTATATTTATCTCCCAAATCCTACAGGTATTAAAACAAAATCTCTGATATACATATGCAAAGCCGAGTTAATTTACACCTCACAGACACAGCACAATACAGTTCATAAACTGGCTTCGAGCCGCGGTATCAAGTCTCTAGATGATTTATGTTAATGAGGAGAGCGCCACCTTGCGGAACAGATTGGGTATTAATAATGGATCACCTGGCAAATTGGCTGATGTGGCCCGAGGAAGTAAAGAAGAATCGTTTTTCTTGATTATTTTATGATGAAAATATTAATACTAATATTAATAAAAAATCAAAATAAATTTAAATATTAAATATTATATACATATACACACATATACATATTACACATATACACACACATATTATATACATATTATTATTTTATATTTTGTTATTATTATTTATATATTTTTATTTTTTTTTGATTATTTTTATTTAATTTATTATTATTAATTGTAAGACTAGATCGCTACAATTAATACTTTGGGAAAATAAGACAATCAGAATTATAATCACGATTAAAATAATTAATAGTGCCACTATCCTCCAGCATGACAAAAAGTCCAAAAGCTGAGCAGTCGACAGAGCAAGCACAACCCAAGAAAGGTGCCATGCTGGAGACAAATCTAAGCACTTTCAATCCATCTAATTTAATTTTAAACACTCAAAACCTCAAGCTATGCTCTTGTCACACCCAGTTTCTACATACGTTCAAAAGAATAATATGTAAAAATAATATGAGAGATGAAAAATTGCGTTTGTTAGTGTTCCGTCAAACAGAGTTATGTCTTTCTCGCTCTCTCTCTGGAAATGGTAGGGTACAGACAATGCGTTTTAAAATAATATATGATCAAATTCGTTCTTTAAATTGGCGGGAACTATACTCTCTTCCATAGCACTCATAGAAGTTGTTGGATTATTTGATTTATTGTACTTGTCTCTCATATCGTGACGGCTCAGTAGTTTAGACCTCGCCTCCTATTGATGAGATTGTAGGTGCAAGTCCGAACAAGTACTAATGTGAGTATTTCACTTCATAATTATGTAATTTCTAAGTTTATGTTGGACATCACTGACATCGGTGAAGGTAAGCATCGTGAGGAAACCTGGACTTAAAATTAATATAAGGTTATAATCGCCAGTCCGCCTTGAGCAAGCGTGGTGATCATTGCTCATGCCTTCTCTGTATGAAAAGAAGCTTTTGCCCTGTCGTCGGAAAATAATAGGCTGGTATTATTATTGCTGTCTCTTATAGCACTTGATTTGAAAACTGTAGATGAATTCTACGTCCTCACTCTTCACAATCTCTTAACGCCACACGTGAACTACGCAACATACTGACGTCACGCAAAGTCCTGCATCGCGCAAGCAGAGTTTATCGCACAACTAGCATACATAAAACTTCCCGACATCAATCAACGGGCAATTGTCCACCAGACACGACACTCTATAGAGGATGAGTGAACCTTACACCCAGTTCCTCATGCCTTTTGTAAAAAATTGAACAATATTACTCGTACTCGAGGTCACTCGATTACAAAAAAATGGTTCAAATATTATATTATATTATTGGTTATGCTTTATTAATATCCCAACAGGGATAATAAGAATTTATTCAAGGTATCTTATTACGGGATTTGATTGGCACCTTTTACCTGTTCCCATATTCTTTGCTTTCACAGTATCATGTGATCAGGAATGGTATTCCATTAAGGTTGAGCAGATAATGGTCGAATGTCAACATAATTGGTGGTCTTGGCACCAGAAATCTATATCGCTTCCATAGTTTATGTCCTATGTGTTGGTTGCCAAGTAGCTACTTATCACTGTTCGAATGTTTTATTGATATTTATGTACGAAGAGCCAGCTGGTCCATATCGTTGTTTTAACATTCAGTTTATTTGAATTTAGCTTCTTTTATTTTTCTTTTTGTGTGTATTTCTTTAAGATTAGTCCTAAAAGTAATATAATCTTCTTTATTTTCTACATTTTGTGTCATAGCATCAAGAGATCCAATCATATTTTCAGTCTTCTAATGAAATAGTAGATAATAGGTAGTAGAAAATAACAGTTATTGCCATCAGTACTACTTAATCCTTAATTAATTTGTCAATGATGTCATCTTGACAAATGAGTAAGAATAATTGCCTATCTGACGTTTTCCTAACGGTATTTTGTTATTGTGTCTACTGAGTTTTCTCTTTCATGTTTCTTCCAATGGTCATTATGTAACTACCTTTAGCGGTATTGCTTCCCAGGTACCGAAGTTATGAAGAAGAATTTATTGTTTGTAGTCACTACGGGACCAATTTATCAATCATTATGATAAAGTACTTTCTCTATAAAATAATATTATGTCTTACACTGAGGCCCGCTTGCACCACCAACCACTAATTACATTTAACGTTAAACTTATTTAAAACATCATTCTGTCTCTATATCTTCAAATGATTGACGAACAGAACTATGTTTTTATTTAATTTGTTTAGCGATAAATGTGTTTAGTGATTGGTGGTGCAAACGGACCTTAGACTGTAGAACAAGGGTTTATTCAACAGTGAATGTCCACAGTCTCTTTTCGATGTAAGTCAGTAACAATTACGTAGCTGGCACAAAATAATCCCTGAATGCTATTCTGGTCAGTTGCGAATCACATTTTAAATCGTTCATATCATAATATGTTGTAATTTTATTGATGTCCATAGAGTCACTTTTATTAAACTCGGTATTGAGTTATGTTATTAATACTCACATCAAACATGAAGTTACTATGCAACCAGATTTAATTACATTGGTAATATTATTAATTCAACTATACAAAATGCATGTATCTGTACCAATGCAATGCAGCGGTGTAGGTTAATTTATAATACATTAAAGACATTGTGATCATGCAATTTGAAACGATTCCGCATGGCTGATCAGCAAATATTATTTAGCCACGTATTACGTGAATTTGATTTAGTATGAATTAATTCGATAAATCACGCCTGTAATTCTCGAAAGGTTAGGCAGAAGTATACCTTTACTACACCCATATTTCGCCAGTTATGTTTAAGTCCCATATAATAGGGGGAGTAAGGTGTTATTGGTATAAAAGAATAATAATATTTTTTTTGTTTGTTGTTGTTTACTAAATCTAAGAGCAACGTGATTGAATGCCTGATATAATCTTCTTTTATAAAAAATGCTATACTTATATCCTGAAGCATCATAATAAATTTAGACTTGTATATTTTCTTAACATCAAGTCACATTTCTCTTGACACGCCAATTCATTTAATAAACGTAACAGTACTTCCATAAAGATTTTCTCCACCTCTATTTTCCTCACACATATCACATTTAATTTTAGCACCACTCACTCGCCGTCTGAGTTCCCTATGACGAATCCCTATTCAACACTTTTTGCCAAACTTTGTGAAATAAATCCAGAACTAAAAGTTACGCTACGGTTACACTTCAGGATAAGATTATGTAACGTATACTGAATGCGGTAAACATGTGAGATTGTGTAATATAATCCGCTGGTGTCTTTATGGATTTACTTTGCGTATAATGTGGTTTGAAAGTTTGACAAGGTGTTCATATAAAGAGAATTTTCAACTATTTTAAACGATTTTTTGTAGATGAGACCGTTTTGAAACATGCTCGTAGACGGTGCCTTTTTATAAATGGAATTTTCTTTGACGAAGTTATAACGTCGTTCAAAATACAAAAAGTAGGGTACATAGTTATGACATCATTGCCAATGGACCTCACAAAACTAATATCAGTATAAAAAATATTATCATTCAATTTAGCAATTGATATTGGATGATATGATGTTTGATCAATTGCTAAGTTGAATTTAAATCATATTATTTCTTTACTTCATTTATTATTTTAACTCTTAACCAAAAAGATCCCATAAAACCAACCCAATAAAGAACCAATAGCCCTAAGCAACACTGAGTAATTTATAGGAAAGCAATATAGAAAATTCAAATATAACAGAAAACTTACGAACTCAATACAC